>OZ025273.1:4453488-5848196 GCA_964019165.1 Mastigias papua | reverse complement strand
CACTACGGCTCCGGAGGTATACTACCACCTTAAGTAAATTAGTATACACAGAAGAAAAGCAGAGAGAGTCGTGGGTTGGCAGAAATGGGTCGTATCGTGATAACAATAAAGATTAAGCAACTATGATTAAAATGTCAATGGCAAGAACAATATTAGGTGTCCATAATTGTTCTTTGATGGAAGTGACACAGTGATGAGGTGTAAGTTCTGTAGAGCTTGAACCAGAGTATTCTGCTGCCATGGATACAGTGGCAGCCTCTCGAATAAGTGGTTGATTTATAATTATCTTGTTGTTGGGAGATGCTTACCTTATATAATCTTATAAGCGAATTGAACTTATGAGAAGTTACTTGATAGAACTTAACTGTAGAAGACGTTGCGTAATATACAAGTGACACTAGCTGTGAGCTTGGGAAAAGTGCTCATTCGTCGGAGGACTTCCCCCAGCCATACCTTGTGCAGTGTAGAGATTGAAGGAGAGATCAATGTAATAGATTTGCTCATACACTACTGTCTCCTACAAGAACTACTGCTAATACAATCTCGGGGATTCTCCCCCTACTCTACTCCTTGTCTTGTGGAGGTCTACAAGATCGTAACGCCGTAGAGGTTTGCTCATACAATCCTACAAGATAGTGACACCGAAGTTTTTATTTCCTACGCTATGACTTCAACGAGATATTACCTCGGGAGAAAAAGGAAGAGACTTACTGACTGATGCACTCGCGCGTAAACATGATTTCCTTCAATATCCTGGTACGATACGACCTGAGAGGAAGGGGGCAGGTTTCCTAGGGAGGGTGGGTGGGGACTGGAAAAACTCGCTTATCCTCTGCTAAGACTAAGAGCGAATGGGTGGAAGAGAGAGTTTAAAGACTTATCAAGTGATGTAGAGTCACATGGTTCGCAGTAGGACTAGGGCGAGAGACGATACTACGAGGGGGGTACCAGTAACGTCGCCTTGTCGTTAAAGCGCATTTACGTCGCCTTGTCGTTAAAGCGCATTTACACGGTAAATGCTCCATTAACGCACTACGGCTCCGGAGGTATACTACCACCTTAAGTAAATTAGTATACACAGAAGAAAAGCAGAGAGAGTCGTGGGTTGGCAGAAATGGGTCGTATCGTGATAACAATAAAGATTAAGCAACTATGATTAAAATGTCAATGGCAAGAACAATATTAGGTGTCCATAATTGTTCTTTGATGGAAGTGACACAGTGATGAGGTGTAAGTTCTGTAGAGCTTGAACCAGAGTATTCTGCTGCCATGGATACAGTGGCAGCCTCTCGCCAAGATACGCCCAAACTGCCACCCACATTGGATAGCCTGGTAAGGCCCGGTGTAGCCCTAATGGGGGGAGGGGGTGCGTGGGGCAGAAGCACCAACGAGACCCTCCTGCTAAAGTTGCACGAATGACGGCCCAACTACCAGGTAAATATAACAGACCGATTGAGGGGCGATAGTATTGAATGTATAGGTTGGTTATACTAAAGAAGCCTCCTCTAGTGGTTGGAGGGAATGTATGGAAGAATGTAACATAACGATTTAAACTAGATGAATCATGTAACAATAGAATAAGCATATGCGGACCATAACAGAACGAAGAGTATTACTTACTTTTTTTTTTTTTGTATTCGTTATCTTTTGTTGGTTTTTTTTTGTCATTTTTGTGTTTTCTGTTTCTTTGTGTATTTGTGGTATGTATATATATATAACCATGTTTTCTTCTTGTTGTTGTCGTTGTTGCTGCTTTGTGTGTGTGTGTTTTTTTTTTTTTTTTTTATGTTTCTGGTGTATCTTATATCACACCATGTTTGCTGTCTTTTTTTTTTTTTTTGTTTTGTTTTTTGTTTGATTGTTTTTTTTTTTTTTTATTGTTTCTGGTGTATCTTATATCACACCATGTTTGCTTTCTTTTTCTGTTTTTTGTTTTTTTTTGTTTTGTTTTTTTTTTTTGTTTGTTTTTTTTTTTTTTTTTTATTATTGTTTTTGGTGTATCTTATATCACACCATGTTTGCTTTCTTTTTTTTTTTTTTTTTTTTTTTTATTATTGTTTCTGGTGTATTTTATATCACACCATGTTTGCTTTCTTTTTACCATCCAGGAATTAGGTACTTTGTACGCGGTGCAATGAGAGAGCTTGCGACTGATGCAAGGCACGGAGTCACGACAGTATTGATGGAATCTTATCTATGAGAGTATGTGGAACATGAATATATTCTTCGAAACGACGACTTGACCAGCGACCAAGGGCTTTAATGAGCCAGGCGGGGGTTTGGTTGTCAGCTGCGCATGTTGCTGCTCCGGTCCGAAAGCTGTGCTATGAATACGCCGCTTTATCATGTGACGATGGTAACAAGGATTTGACTAGATCTGAAAAATGTTTGGCGTGCCAAGTACGAACCAATGGCGAACCGAAAAGCGGTTGATTTGCTTCTTTGCAATGACGTAAGTGGTCGGTCAAGGCATGAAACGGGCAGATAGAATTCCCGGACGTAGCTAGCCGGATGTTGCATCCAGTGCGGAATTGGTCAGTTTTTGAACTTTTTAAGTGTAGAATCACCACGTCAGATAGGATTGTTACGTCGCGAACCAGGAGGGTTGAATGTGGGTCATACATCCGTTGGCTTGGGAGCAGAATTCCGAAGCCCGCAGGAAACCAAAAAACGCAGTCGTGAAAGAGGCCCACAACAGTAGTTTATCATTTGTGACGAAAGATGCTAGTTGTATGGCGGTGTGTAGTGAATGTAATAAGGTTATTGTTATAGGCTTACGGCGAGGTTTAACCCGGGCGCCTGTAGACCGTTTGATTCCTTTTACTAGGAGTTGCAATGAAGGCATGTCAATGGGGGGTGGAAAGCCGAGCTCGATATTGTGCAAACGGACGCCTGAAAGATAGTGCAGATTGATGCATGGCTTAACGTCCGCGCTAGGAAGGTGACAAATAATCGCAATGTCGATTCACGCAATAGGTAGGAGGTAAAATTAAAGTGCCGGCAGAATGATACATAAGAAGCTTGACCTAAGTTGTATGTCCTACGAGAGCTTCCGGACACAGCCTGATATTGAAAGAAGGTCATCTCACCTGTCAAACGTTCCATGCTTCCGATGGGATGGGGGTTTCTTGTCGACGAGCGGCTGGTGCGATATGACGAAATCTGCGCATCTGGAAGCGAGATAATGCGTCCGCAATACAGTTGTCAGTTCCGGCTATAGGTTTAATGTTAATAGTGAAATTATACCGAGCAGCAAGGAAGACTAATTTACGGACCAAGGACATTATTTTTTGGACATTTTGATGTTCCAGAGTTCCAAATATCTGTAATTGCAAGATTATCGCAGTGAAAGAGGAGACGTTTTTGCTGAAATGCGGTTGACCAAAGAATGCAAGTTAAATATATTGGAAAGAGTTCTTTCCATTGAATTAAGTTGGCGGATAAATGCGGAGTCCATTTTTTGCGCAATCCAACGTCCATTGAAATATATACCGAAACCTGATATACCAGACGCGTCGGTGAAAAGGTTCAAGTCAGATGAATGTGTTATGTTACTATCTAGTATTTTCTGTTATCCATTCCAGAATGGTAAGAATGTTAACCACCATTCTATATCTTCCATTGCACTACGGTTTAATGATATGTGGTGTGACAATTTCTTTACCGATGATGAGAGGACAATTATACGGCGAAGGAACGTTCTACCAGATGGTATTCGTTTAGATGCGAAAGCTAGCTTACCAATTAGCGATAATAATTGACGTTTATTGACTTTTTTTTTTTTTTTTTTGTTTTTTGAATCTTGAATGTTTGCAGCAAGCTGTGTAAGTCCTGTAACTTGTCCTCGGGTAACCGTAGTTCCATATTGATAGTGGCTATCACTATACCTAGATAAATTAGTTCAGAACACGGACGTACAATTTTTTCTGGCGCTAGGGAACCCCTAGCTTTGCAAACACACTTAGCGCGCGTTCTAGATCTTGGGAACAGCCGTGCGATGAAATAATCGTCCAAGTAATTAGTACAATATGTTACTGAGTACTTATTGCGAAGGATCCATAAAATGGCATCAGCTAACAGTGAGAAACGATTAACCGAGGAACGAAGGCCGAAGGGTAAACAAAGATCGATGAAGAACATACCTTGAAAGGAAATCCAAGGAGATGCCAGTCTTCTTATCGTACAGGGCAAAGGCTAAAAGCACTTTTAATGTCGAATTTTGCGAGAAGAGCTCCTTTGCCGAGTTTAGCTACAATTTGTGCCGCTTTATCGAAATGATTAAATTGTACCGATGCTTCTGATTGAGGAATAAATTCGTTTACAGACAAGCCCTCAGGTGAAGATAGGTCCGTTCTACTCCTGAATTTATTTGAGTCTTTCTTAGGGACGACCCCCTATTACTTACGTGTCTAGAGAATCAGATTCAGATTCAGATTCACAGTTATTGCGCAATACTCTTGAAAGAAGGCAAACGTTCCAAACATGCAACGAGAACCAACTTCAGTTTCCTATTACAAGAATATACAGTGAAAGCACTCTCAACTACACCAATACATTGGCTTGTGCCATGTATAACTTTTTCTAAAAAACGATGTTTATACGGAATAGTACTTAGGCCTTATGCCTAGTACTAACTCAACAATGTTGACCCCCGTGTTTAGGAGTTAGAAATTTTGCATAAAATTCCTATTACAACAATTTACAATAACAGAACTCTCAAATACGCTAATACAGTAATCTGTGCCATGTATAGTTTTTTCTAGAAAACGATGTTTATACGGAATGGTACTTAGGCCTTATGCCTAGTACTAACTCAACAATGTTGACCCCCGTGTTTAGGAGTTGGAAATTTTGCATAAAATTCCTATTACAACAATTTACAATAACAGAACTCTCAAATACGCTAATACAGTAATCTGTGCCATGTATAGTTTTTTCTAGAAAACGATGTTTATACGGAATGGTACTTAGGCCTTATGCCTAGTACTAACTCAACAATGTTGACCCCCATGTTTAGGAGTTAGAAATTTTGCATAAAATTCCTATTACAACAATTTACAATAACAGAACTCTCAAATACGCTAATACAGTAACCTGTGCCGTTTATAGTTTTTTCTAGAAAACGATGTTTATACAGAATAGTGCTTAGGCCTTATGCCTAGTACCAACTCAACAATGTTGACCCCCGTGTTTAGGAGTTGGAAATTTTGCATAAAATTCCTATTACAGCAATTTACAATAACAGAACTCTCAAATACGCTAATACAGTAATCTGTGCCATGTATAGTTTTTTCTAGAAAACGATGTTTATACAGAATAGTACTTAGGCCTTATGCCTAGTACTAACTTAACAATGTTGACCCCCGTGTTTAGGAGTTAGAAATTTTGCATAAAATTCCTATTACAACAATATACAATAACAGAACTCTCAAATACACCAATACATTAATCTGTACCATGTATAGTTTTATCTAAAAAACGATGTTTGTACAGAATAGTACTTAGGCGTTATATATAGTACTGACGCGACGATGCTGACCCCCGTATTTTAGAGTTAGAAAGTTGTCATAAAATTTCTGTTACAAGAATGTAGAGTAAAGGAACTCTCAAATACACCAACAGAATGGCCTGTGCCATGTATAATTTTATCTAAAAAACTATGTTTATACGGAATAGTACATAGGCGTTATACATAGTACTGACGCGACAATGCTAACCCCCGTATTTCAGAGTATGAAATGCTCCATAAAATTTCTAGTACAATAATATTCAGTGACAGCACTCTCAAAGGCATGAAGGCAGTAATCTATGGAGTGAACAGCTTTTTCTTAATAAGTATGTTTACAAGTTCCTTATGCTGTGAGCTGTCATATCCTTCTAAATCGGCTGTGATTATGTCAATAGACTACAGATAATATTCTTATCATATCTTGCAAAGAAGCTTGATTAGATGTAGCGCTGCGTTCATAGTGCTAAAAGAGAAGAGAAAGTGCATGCTAGTTTCAGCTGAGAAACTATTGCCTTGTCAGTTTAGTGGCGTAGAAGGTGTAGATGAGACCCTGAAAACTAATTGAGAGTTTAATGCGACATATCTTCATAAGTATTTGGTTACAAATAGAAGTGGAATAATTTGCCTTGTCCCTTTCATATGCGATGTAAATTGTACATAGGCTATTACTAGAAATGAAAATCTGAAATCTGAAGTCTGATACGATTAGTTGTTATAATTTTCTGAGTCCTCCAGCGGTAATGTACTGTATAAGTTCAGTTTGCTCGTAATATGTCAGGGGCATGTTGATCTGCTAAACGGTAAAACGAAAAACAGCTCAATGAAATCATAAAGTATAGAGAGCCCTGGTTCAAACGGTTTGTTGTAAACACGGTGATGAACTATGTGAAATCGTGTTATAAGTGGAAGAAGACCTTTTAAGCTGCCACGTAGCACAAAGCTCAATTTTGATGAAGAAAGTTGCAAAAGTTTATAAAACAATATGCTGATACTGATAGCAACTGAACGTTATCAAAGTAATGTTTATAGGCAGGTTCGTCATTCTATACGGGATCATTAAAAAATCATGTAATACTCATTGTCGCAATATTCCACATACCCCTACCCTTTGCAATACATGTGCAACATCCAGGGCCGCTTCCTTCACTTGCTACGAAACATTAAAAGGACCAGCCTTGACCGATGTTAGTGAACTCTGCTTCATGCCCGAAAATATGAGAAAACGGTTGAATATTCCAAAGATATACAAATTAATTTCCCTGCTTGCACTTATTATAATGTGTAGCTGAGCACTGGGCGTTTATCGACTACTTTCTTATAAAAAGCAAATACACATGGCTCCTGAAATGTGGCCAAATGTCTTTCTTCCTGGTGCTTATGCTCCAGTCCAGGGAACTGATCAATACTAACCAATTTGGTATTCTCCACATTCAAAACATTATACCACTCGAACCCCTTATAACAGCTTGTAGCAAAAATGACAACACCGAAATTTATCGGTTGCGTACATTCTAAATGGTCCCCAATTTTTATGCCCTTGACTTAAACAAAGCTATTACTGCAAATTTTGGTACTAGCAATAGCATTATTCAAGCAGTACTAGGTATAAAGCCTAAGCCATATTTCACATAAACATAGTTGTTTAGAAATAGTCATACATGGCACAAGCTACTGTTTTGGTGTATTTGAGAGTGCTTTCACCGTATATTGTTGTAATAGGAATTTTATGCAACATTTCTAACTCCTAAACATGGGGGTCAACATTGTTGAGTTAGTACTAGGCATAAGGCCTAAGTACCATTCCGTATAAACATCGTTTTCTAGAAAAAACTATACATGGCACAGATTACTGTATTAGCGTATTTGAGAGTTCTGTTATTGTAAATTGTTGTAATAGGAATT
This sequence comes from Mastigias papua, assembly GCA_964019165.1. Taxonomy (NCBI): domain Eukaryota; kingdom Metazoa; phylum Cnidaria; class Scyphozoa; order Rhizostomeae; family Mastigiidae; genus Mastigias; species Mastigias papua. The sequence continues at coordinate 5,840,785 of OZ025273.1, read as the reverse complement.
TTATGCAAAATTTCCAACTCCTAAACACGGGGGTCAACATTGTTGAGTTAGTACTAGGCATAAGGCCTAAGTACCATTCCGTATAAACATCGTTTTCTAGAAAAAACTATACATGGCACAGATTACTGTATTAGCGTATTTGAGAGTTCTGTTATTGTAAATTGTTGTAATAGGAATTTTATGCAAAATTTCTAACTCCTAAACACGGGGGTCAACATTGTTGAGTTAGTACTAGGCATAAGGCCTAAGTACTATTCCGTATAAACATCGTTTTTTAGAAAAAGTTATACATGGCACAAGCCAATGTATTGGTGTAGTTGAGAGTGCTTTCACTGTATATTCTTGTAATAGGAAACTGAAGTTGGTTCTCGTTGCATGTTTGGAACGTTTGCCTTCTTTCAAGAGTATTGCGCAATAACTGTGAATCTGAATCTGAATCTGATTCTCTAGACACGTAAGTCCCCCTATTGGAGAGGTTCGAAAGTTCGCTAAGGGAGGTTCTGAGAACGGTCCAGCAGTCCGTTTTTCTTCTAATTCTGCTAACATGTCATGTTGTTGCACAGTGCGGCAAGATCTTGAGATGCTGATTGTAAATTGCGGACTAAATTTGAGAAGTGCGGACCTCTGGAGCCGATATCGAATCCATTTTGTAGAGAGAAAGGTAAAATAGTTTTTGGGGTATCATTATAACATTGCAGTTCAGCAGAAAGCACATTAATTATAACTGGGGAAGGGGCTGAAGCTGGCAATGGGTTGAATTTACTATAAAGTGCATGTAGAGGCGGGGTGTTTCCCATCACATTTGAAACATTTGTGTTAGGCGCCTATTCGGTTGAAGGGAGGGCGATTGTCCTCCGTCTCGGGACTGATTGACTTCCAGACAAATATTGTCGGAAGATATGACTGGATCATAAAGTGCAGTAGATAAAAGTAAGTTAAAATTAATAGACTGCTTGCCTTTAATATCACTGAGCATTTTCTCAGAAAGAGGCGGGAGTTGATTGTGTTGCCTACCATATGAAGTAGATTGTAGATATAAAAGGAAAGGATGTGACAAACCTGGTCTGTTTTGATGGGCAATATCTTCAGGCGTGGCAGGTGGTAAACGGATGCAAGATGGCTGCGATGCTGAAGCTGGTCGGTGAGGCGCTGGCTAATCATTGGAAGTTGACTAACTGTATTCTGCTGCCGTGACAATTGCGTGTCCACAGCCAGGGATACTTCTTGCCGAATTAATTCCCGAATGACATCTAGGGGAGCTGTAGAAACTGTGCCAATGTCGGGAGCTGCATGATTAACTGGCTGAGCCGATGAGGGCGTTGAGGGCTGAGCGGGAACGTCAGATCAAACAACAGATGATACATCTTCTCAAACATTGTCACTTTGCTCATCTACTGGGCTATTCAATGCGCTGAGGTGTGACCGTAAACGTTCAACAAGGTCCTCTTTCGTTCCCGCAGTTGACAGTCCACAATCGGAGCAATGCAAACGTAAGCTTTGCTATATTTTCTTCAACCACCCTAGACGAGACACTTCACGATCGTTGGCTAGTCTCTTAACTCTTCCAGACATTATCACAACTAAAGCAACGTGGACTGGAAAAACTCGCTTATCCTCTGCTAAGACTAAGAGCTAATGGGTGGAAGAGAGAGTTTAAAGACTTATCAAGTGATGTAGAGTCACATGGTTCGCAGTAGGACTAGGGCGAGAGACGATACTACGAGGGGGGTACCAGTAACGTCGCCTTGTCGTTAAAGCGCATTTACGTCGCCTTGTCGTTAAAGCGCATTTACACGGTAAATGCTCCATTTTGGCCAAAAATGGCTCATTTTCATCACTTTTCAATGTTCAATCAAAATCAATCAATTTCAAACTTGGTCATTTTTGAGCAAAATACCAAGGCTATAGCCTTACTTTTTGGCCAAAAATGGCTCATTTTCATCACTTTTCAATGTTCAATCAAAATCAATCAATTTCAAATTTGGTCATTTTTGAGCAAAATACCAAGGCTATAGCCTTACTTTTTGGCCAAAAATGGCTCATTTTCATCACTTTTCAATGTTCAATCAAAATCAATCAATTTCAAATTTGGTCATTTTTGAGCAAAATACCAAGGCTATAGCCTTACTTTTTGGCCAAAAATGGCTCATTTTCATCACTTTTCAATGTTCAATCAAAATCAATCAATTTCAAATTTGGTCATTTTTGAGCAAAATACCAAGGCTATAGCCTTACTTTTTGGCCAAAAATGGCTCATTTTCATCACTTTTCAATGTTCAATCAAAATCAATCAATTTCAAATTTGGTCATTTTTGAGCAAAATACCAAGGCTATAGCCTTACTTTTTGGCCAAAAATGGCTCATTTTCATCACTTTTCAATGTTCAATCAAAATCAATCAATTTCAAATTTGGTCATTTTTGAGCAAAATACCAAGGCTATAGCCTTACTTTTTGGCCAAAAATGGCTCATTTTCATCACTTTTCAATGTTCAATCAAAATCAATCAATTTCAAATTTGGTCATTTTTGAGCAAAATACCAAGGCTATAGCCTTACTTTTTGGCCAAAAATGGCTCATTTTCATCACTTTTCAATGTTCAATCAAAATCAATCAATTTCAAATTTGGTCATTTTTGAGCAAAATACCAAGGCTATAGCCTTACTTTTTGGCCAAAAATGGCTCATTTTCATCACTTTTCAATGTTCAATCAAAATCAATCAATTTCAAATTTGGTCATTTTTGAGCAAAATACCAAGGCTATAGCCTTACTTTTTGGCCAAAAATGGCTCATTTTCATCACTTTTCAATGTTCAATCAAAATCAATCAATTTCAAATTTGGTCATTTTTGAGCAAAATACCAAGGCTATAGCCTTACTTTTTGGCCAAAAATGGCTCATTTTCATCACTTTTCAATGTTCAATCAAAATCAATCAATTTCAAATTTGGTCATTTTTGAGCAAAATACCAAGGCTATAGCCTTACTTTTTGGCCAAAACTGGCTCATTTTCATCACTTTTCAATGTTCAATCAAAATCAATCAATTTCAAATTTGGTCATTTTTGAGCAAAATACCAAGGCTATAGCCTTACTTTTTGGCCAAAAATGGCTCATTTTCATCACTTGTCAATGTTCAATCAAAATCAATCAATTTCAAATTTGGTCATTTTTGAGCAAAATACCAAGGCTATAGCCTTACTTTTTGGCCAAAAATGGCTCATTTTCATCACTTTTCAATGTTCAATCAAAATCAATCAATTTCAAATTTGGTCATTTTTGAGCAAAATACCAAGGCTATAGCCTTACTTTTTGGCCAAAAATGGCTCATTTTCATCACTTTTCAATGTTCAATCAAAATCAATCAATTTCAAATTTGGTCATTTTTGAGCAAAATACCAAGGCTATAGCCTTACTTTTTGGCCAAAAATGGCTCATTTTCATCACTTTTCAATGTTCAATCAAAATCAATCAATTTCAAATTTGGTCATTTTTGAGCAAAATACCAAGGCTATAGCCTTACTTTTTGGCCAAAAATGGCTCATTTTCATCACTTTTCAATGTTCAATCAAAATCAATCAATTTCAAATTTGGTCATTTTTGAGCAAAATACCAAGGCTATAGCCTTACTTTTTGGCCAAAAATGGCTCATTTTCATCACTTTTCAATGTTCAATCAAAATCAATCAATTTCAAATTTGGTCATTTTTGAGCAAAATACCAAGGCTATAGCCTTACTTTTTGGCCAAAAATGGCTCATTTTCATCACTTTTCAATGTTCAATCAAAATCAATCAATTTCAAATTTGGTCATTTTTGAGCAAAATACCAAGGCTATAGCCTTACTTTTTGGCCAAAAATGGCTCATTTTCATCACTTGTCAATGTTCAATCAAAATCAATCAATTTCAAATTTGGTCATTTTTGAGGTAAATACCAAGGCTATAGCCTTACTTTTTGGCCAAAAATGGCTCATTTTCATCACTTTTCAATGTTCAATCAAAATCAATCAATTTCAAATTTGGTCATTTTTGAGCAAAATACCAAGGCTATAGCCTTACTTTTTGGCCAAAAATGGCTCATTTTCATCACTTTTCAATGTTCAATCAAAATCAATCAATTTCAAATTTGGTCATTTTTGAGCAAAATACCAAGGCTATAGCCTTACTTTTTGGCCAAAAATGGCTCATTTTCATCACTTTTCAATGTTCAATCAAAATCAATCAATTTCAAATTTGGTCATTTTTGAGCAAAATACCAAGGCTATAGCCTTACTTTTTGGCCAAAAATGGCTCATTTTCATCACTTTTCAATGTTCAATCAAAATCAATCAATTTCAAATTTGGTCATGTTTGAGCAAAATACCAAGGCTATAGCCTTACTTTTTGGCCAAAAATGGCTCATTTTCATCACTTTTCAATGTTCAATCAAAATCAATCAATTTCAAATTTGGTCATTTTTGAGCAAAATACCAAGCCTATAGCCTTACTTTTTGGCCAAAAATGGCTCATTTTCATCCCTTTTCTATGTTCAATCAAAATCAATCAATTTCAAATTTGGTCATTTTTGAGCAAAATACCAAGGCTATAGCCTTACTTTTTGGCCAAAAATGGCTCATTTTCATCACTTTTCAATGTTCAATCAAAATCAATCAATTTCAAATTTGGTCATTTTTGAGCAAAATACCAAGGCTATAGCCTTACTTTTTGGCCAAAAATGGCTCATTTTCATCACTTTTCAATGTTCAATCAAAATCAATCAATTTCAAATTTGGTCATTTTTGAGCAAAATACCAAGGCTATAGCCTTACTTTTTGGCCAAAAATGGCTCATTTTCATCACTTTTCAATGTTCAATCAAAATCAATCAATTTCAAATTTGGTCATTTTTGAGCAAAATACCAAGGCTATAGCCTTACTTTTTGGCCAAAAATGGCTCATTTTCATCACTTTTCAATGTTCAATCAAAATCAATCAATTTCAAATTTGGTCATTTTTGAGCAAAATACCAAGGCTATAGCCTTACTTTTTGGCCAAAAATGGCTCATTTTCATCACTTTTCAATGTTCAATCAAAATCAATCAATTTCAAATTTGGTCATTTTTGAGCAAAATACCAAGGCTATAGCCTTACTTTTTGGCCAAAAATGGCTCATTTTCATCACTTTTCAATGTTCAATCAAAATCAATCAATTTCAAATTTGGTCATTTTTGAGCAAAATACCAAGGCTATAGCCTTACTTTTTGGCCAAAAATGGCTCATTTTCATCACTTTTCAATGTTCAATCAAAATCAATCAATTTCAAATTTGGTCATTTTTGAGCAAAATACCAAGGCTATAGCCTTACTTTTTGGCCAAAAATGGCTCATTTTCATCACTTTTCAATGTTCAATCAAAATCAATCAATTTCAAATTTGGTCATTTTTGAGCAAAATACCAAGGCTATAGCCTTACTTTTTGGCCAAAAATGGCTCATTTTCATCACTTTTCAATGTTCAATCAAAATCAATCAATTTCAAATTTGGTCATTTTTGAGCAAAATACCAAGGCTATAGCCTTACTTTTTGGCCAAAAATGGCTCATTTTCATCACTTTTCAATGTTCAATCAAAATCAATCAATTTCAAATTTGGTCATTTTTGAGCAAAATACCAAGGCTATAGCCTTACTTTTTGGCCAAAAATGGCTCATTTTCATCACTTTTCAATGTTCAATCAAAATCAATCAATTTCAAATTTGGTCATTTTTGAGCAAAATACCAAGGCTATAGCCTTACTTTTTGGCCAAAAATGGCTCATTTTCATCCCTTTTCTATGTTCAATCAAAATCAATCAATTTCAAATTTGGTCATTTTTGAGCAAAATACCAAGGCTATAGCCGTACTTTTTGGCCACAAATGGCTCATTTTCATCACTTTTCAATGTTCAATCAAAATCAATCAATTTCAAATTTGGTCATTTTTGAGCAAAATACCAAGGCTATAGCCTTACTTTTTGGCCAAAAATGGCTCATTTTCATCACTTTTCAATGTTCAATCAAAATCAATCAATTTCAAATTTGGTCATTTGTGAGCAAAATACCAAGGCTATAGCCTTACTTTTTGGCCAAAAATGGCTCATTTTCATCACTTTTCAATGTTCAATCAAAATCAATCAATTTCAAAGTTGGTCATTTTTGAGCAAAATACCAAGGCTATAGCCTTACTTTTTGGCCACAACTGGCTCATTTTCATCACTTTTCAATGTTCAATCAAAATCAATCAATTTCAAATTTGGTCATTTTTGAGCAAAATACCAAGGCTATAGCCTTACTTTTTGGCCAAAAATGGCTAATTTTCATCACTTTTCAATGTTCAATCAAGATCAATCAATTTCAAATTTGGTCATTTTTGAGCAAAATACCAAGGCTATAGCCTTACTTTTTGGCCAAAAATGGCTCATTTTCATCACTTTTCAATGTTCAATCAAAATCAATCAATTTCAAATTTGGTCATTTTTGAGCAAAATACCAAGGCTATAGCCTTACTTTTTGGCCAAAAATGGCTCATTTTCATCACTTTTCAATGTTCAATCAAAATCAATCAATTTCAAATTTGGTCAGTTTTGAGCAAAATACCAAGGCTATAGCCTTACTTTTTGGCCAAAAATGGCTCATTTTCATCACTTTTCAATGTTCAATCAAAATCAATCAATTTCAAATTTGGTCATTTTTGAGCAAAATACCAAGGCTATAGCCTTACTTTTTGGCCAAAAATGGCTCATTTTCATCACTTTTCAATGTTCAATCAAAATCAATCAATTTCAAATTTGGTCATTTTTGAGCAAAATACCAAGGCTATAGCCTTACTTTTTGGCCAAAAATGGCTCATTTTCATCACTTTTCAATGTTCAATCAAAATCAATCAATTTCAAATTTGGTCATTTTTGAGCAAAATACCAAGGCTATAGCCTTACTTTTTGGCCAAAAATGGCTCATTTTCATCACTTTTCAATGTTCAATCAAAATCAATCAATTTCAAATTTGGTCATTTTTGAGCAAAATACCAAGGCTATAGCCTTACTTTTTGGCCAAAAATGGCTCATTTTCAGCACTTTTCAATGTTCAATCAAAATCAATCAATTTCAAATTTGGTCATTTTTGAGCAAAATACCAAGGCTATAGCCTTACTTTTTGGCCAAAAATGGCTCATTTTCATCACTTTTCAATGTTCAATCAAAATCAATCAATTTCAAATTTGGTCATTTTTGAGCAAAATACCAAGGCTATAGCCTTACTTTTTGGCCAAAAATGGCTCATTTTCATCACTTTTCAATGTTCAATCAAAATCAATCAATTTCAAATTTGGTCATTTTTGAGCAAAATACCAAGGCTATAGCCTTACTTTTTGGCCAAAAATGGCTCATTTTCATCACTTTTCAATGTTCAATCAAAATCAATCAATTTCAAATTTGGTCATTTTTGAGCAAAATACCAAGGCTATAGCCTTACTTTTTGGCCAAAAATGGCTCATTTTCATCCCTTTTCTATGTTCAATCAAAATCAATCAATTTCAAATTTGGTCATTTTTGAGCAAAATACCAAGGCTATAGCCTTACTTTTTGGCCACAAATGGCTCATTTTCATCACTTTTCAATGTTCAATCAAAATCAATCAATTTCAAATTTGGTCATTTTTGAGCAAAATCCAAGGCTATAGCCTTACTTTTTGGCCAAAAATGGCTCATTTTCATCACTTTTCAATGTTCAATCAAAATCAATCAATTTCAAATTTGGTCATTTTTGAGCAAAATACCAAGGCTATAGCCTTACTTTTTGGCCAAAAATGGCTCATTTTCATCACTTTTCAATGTTCAATCAAAATCAATCAATTTCAAATTTGGTCATTTTTGAGCAAAATACCAAGGCTATAGCCTTACTTTTTGGCCAAAAATGGCTCATTTTCATCACTTTTCAATGTTCAATCAAAATCAATCAATTTCAAATTTGGTCATTTTTGAGCAAAATACCAAGGCTATAGCCTTACTTTTTGGCCAAAAATGGCTCATTTTCATCCCTTTTCTATGTTCAATCAAAATCAATCAATTTCAAATTTGGTCATTTTTGAGCAAAATACCAAGGCTATAGCCTTACTTTTTGGCCACAAATGGCTCATTTTCATCACTTTTCAATGTTCAATCAAAATCAATCAATTTCAAATTTGGTCATTTTTGAGCAAAATCCAAGGCTATAGCCTTACTTTTTGGCCAAAAATGGCTCATTTTCATCACTTTTCAATGTTCAATCAAAATCAATCAATTTCAAATTTGGTCATTTTTGAGCAAAATACCAAGGCTATAGCCTTACTTTTTGGCCAAAAATGGCTCATTTTCATCACTTTTCAATGTTCAATCAAAATCAATCAATTTCAAATTTGGTCATTTTTGAGCAAAATACCAAGGCTATAGCCTTACTTTTTGGCCAAAAATGGCTCATTTTCATCACTTTTCAATGTTCAATCAAAATCAATCAATTTCAAATTTGGTCATTTTTGAGCAAAATACCAAGGCTATAGCCTTACTTTTTGGCCACAAATGGCTCATTTTCATCACTTTTCAATGTTCAATCAAAATCAATCAATTTCAAATTTGGTCATTTTTGAGCAAAATCCAAGGCTATAGCCTTACTTTTTGGCCAAACATGGCTCATTTTCATCACTTTTCAATGTTCAATCAAAATCAATCAATTTCAAATTTGGTCATTTTTGAGCAAAATACCAAGGCTATAGCCTTACTTTTTGGCCAAAAATGGCTCATTTTCATCACTTTTCAATGTTCAATCAAAATCAATCAATTTCAAATTTGGTCATTTTTGAGCAAAATACCAAGGCTATAGCCTTACTTTTTGGCCAAAAATGGCTCATTTTCATCACTTTTCAATGTTCAATCAAAATCAATCAATTTCAAATTTGGTCATTTTTGAGCAAAATACCAAGGCTATAGCCTTACTTTTTGGCCAAAAATGGCTCATTTTCATCACTTTTCAATGTTCAATCAAAATCAATCAATTTCAAAGTTGGTCATTTTTGAGCAAAATACCAAGGCTATAGCCTTACTTTTTGGCCACAACTGGCTCATTTTCATCACTTTTCAATGTTCAATCAAAATCAATCAATTTCAAATTTGGTCATTTTTGAGCAAAATACCAAGGCTATAGCCTTACTTTTTGGCCAAAAATGGCTCATTTTCATCACTTTTCAATGTTCAATCAAAATCAATCAATTTCAAATTTGGTCATTTTTGAGCAAAATACCAAGGCTATAGCCTTACTTTTTGGCCAAAAATGGCTCATTTTCATCACTTTTCAATGTTCAATCAAAATCAATCAATTTCAAATTTGGTCATTTTTGAGCAAAATACCAAGGCTATAGCCTTACTTTTTGGCCAAAAATGGCTCATTTTCATCACTTTTCAATGTTCAATCAAAATCAATCAATTTCAAATTTGGTCATTTTTGAGCAAAATACCAAGGCTATAGCCTTACTTTTTGGCCAAAAATGGCTCATTTTCATCCCTTTTCTATGTTCAATCAAAATCAATCAATTTCAAATTTGGTCATTTTTGAGCAAAATACCAAGGCTATAGCCTTACTTTTTGGCCAAAAATGGCTCATTTTCATCACTTTTCAATGTTCAATCAAAATCAATCAATTTCAAATTTGGTCATTTTTGAGCAAAATCCAAGGCTATAGCCTTACTTTTTGGCCAAAAATGGCTCATTTTCATCACTTTTCAATGTTCAATCAAAATCAATCAATTTCAAATTTGGTCATTTTTGAGCAAAATACCAAGGCTATAGCCTTACTTTTTGGCCACAACTGGCTCATTTTCATCACTTTTCAATGTTCAATCAAAATCAATCAATTTCAAATTTGGTCATTTTTGAGCAAAATACCAAGGCTATAGCCTTACTTTTTGGCCAAAAATGGCTCATTTTCATCACTTTTCAATGTTCAATCAAAATCAATCAATTTCAAATTTGGTCATTTTTGAGCAAAATACCAAGGCTATAGCCTTACTTTTTGGCCAAAAATGGCTCATTTTCATCACTTTTCAATGTTCAATCAAAATCAATCAATTTCAAAGTTGGTCATTTTTGAGCAAAATACCAAGGCTATAGCCTTACTTTTTGGCCACAACTGGCTCATTTTCATCACTTTTCAATGTTCAATCAAAATCAATCAATTTCAAATTTGGTCATTTTTGAGCAAAATACCAAGGCTATAGCCTTACTTTTTGGCCAAAAATGGCTCATTTTCATCACTTTTCAATGTTCAATCAAAATCAATCAATTTCAAATTTGGTCATTTTTGAGCAAAATACCAAGGCTATAGCCTTACTTTTTGGCCAAAAATGGCTCATTTTCATCACTTTTCAATGTTCAATCAAAATCAATCAATTTCAAATTTTGTCATTTGTGAGCAAAATACCAAGGCTATAGCCTTACTTTTTGGCCACAACTGGCTCATTTTCATCCCTTTTCAATGTTCAATCAAAATCAATCAATTTCAAATTTGGTCATTTGTGAGCAAAATACCAAGGCTATAGCCTTACTTTTTGGCCAAAAATGGCTCATTTTCATCACTTTTCAATGTTCAATCAAAATCAATCAATTTCAAATTTGGTCATTTTTGAGCAAAATACCAAGGCTATAGCCTTACTTTTTGGCCAAAAATGGCTCATTTTCATCCCTTTTCTATGTTCAATCAAAATCAATCAATTTCAAATTTGGTCATTTTTGAGCAAAATACCAAGGCTATAGCCTTACTTTTTGGCCACAAATGGCTCATTTTCATCACTTTTCAATGTTCAATCAAAATCAATCAATTTCAAATTTGGTCATTTTTGAGCAAAATCCAAGGCTATAGCCTTACTTTTTGGCCAAAAATGGCTCATTTTCATCACTTTTCAATGTTCAATCAAAATCAATCAATTTCAAATTTGGTCATTTTTGAGCAAAATACCAAGGCTATAGCCTTACTTTTTGGCCACAACTGGCTCATTTTCATCACTTTTCAATGTTCAATCAAAATCAATCAATTTCAAATTTGGTCATTTTTGAGCAAAATACCAAGGCTATAGCCTTACTTTTTGGCCACAAATGGCTCATTTTCATCACTTTTCAATGTTCAATCAAAATCAATCAATTTCAAATTTGGTCATTTTTGAGCAAAATACCAAGGCTATAGCCTTACTTTTTGGCCAAAAATGGCTCATTTTCATCACTTTTCAATGTTCAATCAAAATCAATCAATTTCAAAGTTGGTCATTTTTGAGCAAAATACCAAGGCTATAGCCTTACTTTTTGGCCACAACTGGCTCATTTTCATCACTTTTCAATGTTCAATCAAAATCAATCAATTTCAAATTTGGTCATTTTTGAGCAAAATACCAAGGCTATAGCCTTACTTTTTGGCCAAAAATGGCTCATTTTCATCACTTTTCAATGTTCAATCAAAATCAATCAATTTCAAATTTGGTCATTTTTGAGCAAAATACCAAGGCTATAGCCTTACTTTTTGGCCAAAAATGGCTCATTTTCATCACTTTTCAATGTTCAATCAAAATCAATCAATTTCAAATTTTGTCATTTGTGAGCAAAATACCAAGGCTATAGCCTTACTTTTTGGCCACAACTGGCTCATTTTCATCCCTTTTCAATGTTCAATCAAAATCAATCAATTTCAAATTTGGTCATTTGTGAGCAAAATACCAAGGCTATAGCTTTACTTTTTGGCCAAAAATGGCTCATTTTCATCATTTTTCAATGTTCAATCAAAATCAATCAATTTCAAATTTGGTCATTTTTGAGCAAAATACTAAGGCTATAGCCTTACTTTTTGGCCAAAAATGGCTCATTTTCATCACTTTTCAATGTTCAATCAAAATCAATCAATTTCAAATTTGGTCATTTTTGAGCAAAATACCAAGGCTATAGCCTTACTTTTTGGCCAAAAATGGCTCATTTTCATCACTTGTCAATGTTCAATCAAAATCAATCAATTTCAAATTTGGTCATTTTTGAGCAAAATACCAAGGCTATAGCCTTACTTTTTGGCCAAAAATGGCTCATTTTCATCACTTTTCAATGTTCAATCAAAATCAATCAATTTCAAATTTGGTCATTTTTGAGCAAAATACCAAGGCTATAGCCTTACTTTTTGGCCAAAAATGGCTCATTTTCATCACTTTTCAATGTTCAATCAAAATCAATCAATTTCAAATTTGGTCATTTTTGAGCAAAATACCAAGGCTATAGCCTTACTTTTTGGCCAAAAATGGCTCATTTTCATCACTTTTCAATGTTCAATCAAAATCAATCAATTTCAAATTTGGTCATTTTTGAGCAAAATACCAAGGCTATAGCCTTACTTTTTGGCCAAAAATGGCTCATTTTCATCCCTTTTCTATGTTCAATCAAAATCAATCAATTTCAAATTTGGTCATTTTTGAGCAAAATACCAAGGCTATAGCCTTACTTTTTGGCCACAAATGGCTCATTTTCATCACTTTTCAATGTTCAATCAAAATCAATCAATTTCAAATTTGGTCATGTTTGAGCAAAATACCAAGGCTATAGCCTTACTTTTTGGCCAAAAATGGCTCATTTTCATCACTGTTCAATGTTCAATCAAAATCAATCAATTTCAAATTTGGTCATTTTTGAGCAAAATACCAAGGCTATAGCCTTACTTTTTGGCCAAAAATGGCTCATTTTCATCACTTTTCAATGTTCAATCAAAATCAATCAATTTCAAATTTGGTCATTTTTGAGCAAAATACCAAGGCTATAGCCTTACTTTTTGGCCAAAAATGGCTCATTTTCATCCCTTTTCAATGTTCAATCAAAATCAATCAATTTCAAATTTGGTCATTTTTGAGCAAAATACCAAGGCTATAGCCTTACTTTTTGGCCACAACTGGCTCATTTTCATCACTTTTCAATGTTCAATCAAAATCAATCAATTTCAAATTTGGTCATTTTTGAGCAAAATACCAAGGCTATAGCCTTACTTTTTGGCCAAAAATGGCTCATTTTCATCACTTTTCAATGTTCAATCAAAATCAATCAATTTCAAATTTGGTCATTTTTGAGCAAAATACCAAGGCTATAGCCTTACTTTTTGGCCAAAAATGGCTCATTTTCATCACTTTTCAATGTTCAATCAAAATCAATCAATTTCAAATTTTGTCATTTGTGAGCAAAATACCAAGGCTATAGCCTTACTTTTTGGCCACAACTGGCTCATTTTCATCCCTTTTCAATGTTCAATCAAAATCAATCAATTTCAAATTTGGTCATTTGTGAGCAAAATACCAAGGCTATAGCTTTACTTTTTGGCCAAAAATGGCTCATTTTCATCATTTTTCAATGTTCAATCAAAATCAATCAATTTCAAATTTGGTCATTTTTGAGCAAAATACTAAGGCTATAGCCTTACTTTTTGGCCAAAAATGGCTCATTTTCATCACTTTTCAATGTTCAATCAAAATCAATCAATTTCAAATTTGGTCATTTTTGAGCAAAATACCAAGGCTATAGCCTTACTTTTTGGCCAAAAATGGCTCATTTTCATCACTTGTCAATGTTCAATCAAAATCAATCAATTTCAAATTTGGTCATTTTTGAGCAAAATACCAAGGCTATAGCCTTACTTTTTGGCCAAAAATGGCTCATTTTCATCACTTTTCAATGTTCAATCAAAATCAATCAATTTCAAATTTGGTCATTTTTGAGCAAAATACCAAGGCTATAGCCTTACTTTTTGGCCAAAAATGGCTCATTTTCATCACTTTTCAATGTTCAATCAAAATCAATCAATTTCAAATTTGGTCATTTTTGAGCAAAATACCAAGGCTATAGCCTTACTTTTTGGCCAAAAATGGCTCATTTTCATCACTTTTCAATGTTCAATCAAAATCAATCAATTTCAAATTTGGTCATTTTTGAGCAAAATACCAAGGCTATAGCCTTACTTTTTGGCCAAAAATGGCTCATTTTCATCCCTTTTCTATGTTCAATCAAAATCAATCAATTTCAAATTTGGTCATTTTTGAGCAAAATACCAAGGCTATAGCCTTACTTTTTGGCCACAAATGGCTCATTTTCATCACTTTTCAATGTTCAATCAAAATCAATCAATTTCAAATTTGGTCATGTTTGAGCAAAATACCAAGGCTATAGCCTTACTTTTTGGCCAAAAATGGCTCATTTTCATCACTGTTCAATGTTCAATCAAAATCAATCAATTTCAAATTTGGTCATTTTTGAGCAAAATACCAAGGCTATAGCCTTACTTTTTGGCCAAAAATGGCTCATTTTCATCACTTTTCAATGTTCAATCAAAATCAATCAATTTCAAATTTGGTCATTTTTGAGCAAAATACCAAGGCTATAGCCTTACTTTTTGGCCAAAAATGGCTCATTTTCATCCCTTTTCAATGTTCAATCAAAATCAATCAATTTCAAATTTGGTCATTTTTGAGCAAAATACCAAGGCTATAGCCTTACTTTTTGGCCAAAAATGGCTCATTTTCATCACTTTTCAATGTTCAATCAAAATCAATCAATTTCAAATTTGGTCATTTTTGAGCAAAATACCAAGGCTATAGCCTTACGTTTTGGCCAAAACTGGCTCATTTTCATCACTTTTCAATGTTCAATCAAAATCAATCAATTTCAAATTTGGTCATTTTTGAGCAAAATACCAAGGCTATAGCCTTACTTTTTGGCCACAAATGGCTCATTTTCATCACTTTTCAATGTTCAATCAAAATCAATCAATTTCAAATTTGGTCATTTTTGAGCAAAATACCAAGGCTATAGCCTTACTTTTTGGCCAAAAATGGCTCATTTTCATCCCTTTTCAATGTTCAATCAAAATCAATCAATTTCAAATTTGGTCATTTTTGAGCAAAATACTAAGGCTATAGCCTTACTTTTTGGCCAAAAATGGCTCATTTTCATCACTTTTCAATGTTCAATCAAAATCAATCAATTTCAAATTTGGTCATTTTTGAGCAAAATACCAAGGCTATAGCCTTACTTTTTGGCCAAACATGGCTCATTTTCATCACTTTTCAATGTTCAATCAAAATCAATCAATTTCAAATTTGGTCATTTTTGAGCAAAATACCAAGGCTATAGCCTTACTTTTTGGCCAAAAATGGCTCATTTTCATCACTTTTCAATGTTCAATCAAAATCAATCAATTTCAAATTTGGTCATTTTTGAGCAAAATACCAAGGCTATAGCCTTACTTTTTGGCAAAAGTGGCTCATTGTCATGAGGTCTGAATCTCCAATGAAGATCAGTAAAGTTGAAGTATGGTCACATTGTGGTAAAATAGCAAGGCTATATTCCGATATGCGAGTATGATAGGTCGTATTTTCGTTACATGTCGATCTGCAATTAAAGTGAATGAATGTCAATTATCGCCATGTGTCGAAAAATACGATGGCTATATCGGCTTAAATTGTGGCGGAGAGGGTATGGTAATCAATGTGCAATGTGCAAGCAAAGCGAGTGAGATTCAAATTTATTTAGCTTTCGGCCAAATACCAAGGCTACAACTGTATATTCTGGCAAATAGTGGCTTAGTGTCATCACTGGTCAATCTGCAATCAAAGTGAATGAACCTTAATTGTATGTGGTGCTTTGGTAAATACGAAAGCTATAGCCCTCCTTTTAGCCAATAATGGGTATTCATCAATGTTCAAGTTGCAATCAAAATGAAGTTATTTCAGGGTCGATCATTTTTCGGGAAAATACGAAGGCTATATCCTTACATTTTTGGCAAAGGCATGTGTTGGTTCTTGGTTAGTAGTGCTATAGATTAGTGGAGGTTATGTAGTGCGCATGCCTGTGATGTACTGTAAGTCTGCAGTATCCGGGTTAAACTGAGCTGATAACTACCTAGGTTTGAAATCTGTTAGTCTTGAATGGCTATCAAGCAGTATGTGCTGCAGTGTAGGGCATGAGAACAATAATGACGATAAAGAAAAGTATCCGAATATAAAAAGTTGATAGGAAATTTAAAACTCACCGAATAAAAGTAAGATTCTCTAAGCAAATTCAAAACCGGCCGTTCCATGCTTAAGAGCTGTCATTAGCTTATTTGCAAGATCTTCTTTCGTCCTATAGTCTGGTAGCTTTAATAGATTGAAGCTGAAATATGAAATACTTATTTTTTTATTCATTGAAAACAAACTACAAAAGGCGACAACAAGTATGTTAATTACGTGCCATCCATAGCGAGAAAGGACTTGTTGTCAGCGAGTCCCCACTATGTGTGACACCTATAAATCAATTTAAACTACTCTAGTGCAATGATAGTTGTAAGACAGACACTGTGCAGGAGGAAACATTACGTCATCCATTAAGAACTCACATGCACACAATCACACACAAACCGAAGGTTCGGACTATCAAGAATAGAACTTTATTCCACAAAGTCATCTCCTCCTTACAACTATATTCCAACAAGAAATGAAAAACATACACACATCACAAAAATTATACATATGAAATTTGTATGATATATATCTACAAGGGTCATATCACTCATTGGATTTATCAAATTAGTGCGGAATGCTTATGAAGGCATGACGTACATTGTGATAGTTGTATAAGGTTGAATTTTAGGTACAGGATACTGACAATCACAACATGTAAAGCATTAGAATATGCAACTGAATCTAAAAAGACAAAAAAATCTAGAGAACTGGCAAAAAGTGATGGCATGAATCACAAAGATCGACGAAACAAAACCATAAAATAATGAAAGGTATATTAGACGGGAGAACTCACCATGTACTTGCGGATGGTAATGAATTCTCTGTAGGTCCTGCTGATGAGATTGTAAATTTCTGTACTCCGGATGCTCCCATCAGAGCTGAAAATCCACCCCATGGTACACGAGAGCTGAAAGCACACCAAAAGTGTTAGCAAGACTAGGCTGTACATGTGACTCTGACATTGGCAAGGAACTAAGACACCCATAATGGGTCATATGGTTGATGAAACTGGCGAACATTTAAAAGCTTAGCAAACCTGGCTGATAAATTTAACAGACAGCTTCACTTTACTTAGTTCAATTGTGGGGAATCTCGTTGAGCGTAATAAGGCCCTGACTACAGACCCAAAGAATTGCCTGTGACACTAAAAAGCTCACAATGATTTTCAGCAAAATCATAGATGATTCTGAGGAGACAGTACTTATCTCTACTCACTCTCCAACTCTAATTCTAACTAACTTTTTTACCTCGTATATATATATGCTTATTGCAGCTAAAATTAATTCCAAAACTATAGCAACAAAATACAAAGATTACGTGTGTACTAAATTTCAGATAGAATGCTGAATCATATGTTTGTATTACCTTATGGCCTGGCTATGTTAACCAATTATGTAATGTCTAACAAGTTATTTCCAACACAGTAATTTGATCGCATTTGCAGCAGTCTAACTGGGTCGATTCGGGAAAGGGTACGACTTGGCTAGTCGTCTTGGCATTTCCTAAAGAAAACGGATTTGGTGCTAATAGGGTCGGAGGTAAAATCAATCCTGTAAACCTAGGCTTAACTATTGAGTTACGTTGTGCTTGCTACACCATCCACATAAAGTCAGCATCTAAGCATGAGACTCTGTGTTACAAACACATTCTACTAAGAAAACTGTACCTCCCAGTGACAAATTGAAGCAGCAAAGTTCGATCTTTCTGA
The DNA here is from genome assembly GCA_964019165.1 of Mastigias papua. NCBI lineage: Eukaryota > Metazoa > Cnidaria > Scyphozoa > Rhizostomeae > Mastigiidae > Mastigias > Mastigias papua. The sequence goes on along the minus strand of OZ025273.1, from coordinate 5,823,037 downwards.
TCATACTCTCTGACTACTTCCCACAGCCACTAAAATGAAAATGGGATTTTTATACATGTGTATAATATATACATATACAGTATATATAACTTGTGTTTGGCATTCTTCACATTTCTGAGGGGGGCTTAATAAATTTTTCTCTCTGCAAAGCGAGGCTTAATGGAGAGGGAAGGATTAATCGAGAAGGAACTTAAACGAGAAATTACGATATACATAGTATATATATATATATAAATAGTGTATATATATATATATATATATATATATATATATATATATAATATATATATATATATATATATATATATATATATATATATATATATATATATATATATATATATATATATATATATATATATATATATATATATATATATATATATACAAACTAAACCTAAGCCGCATCCACAACGTATATAACTTTCATAAATAGAATAAACCACAAATATACCATCCTTTAAGTAAACGTTTCGATCAGAAACGAATCGAATTCGATCAGAACGTTTCTGATCGAAACGTTTACTTAAAGGATAGTATATTTGTGGTTTATTCTATATATATATATATATATATATATATATATATATATATATATATATATATATATATATATATATATATATATATATATATATATATATATATATATATATATATATATATATATATATATATATATGCACATATATGTATTTATAAATATACTGAAGTAGGAAATAGGAAATGATCACTGCTAGTACTATCATTACTAAAGAAGACGTGTAAAAGGTTGATTTTTTAATACAATTTGTAACATTTCAATGGTGTCTTATATATATATATATCTACAAGCTATCAGCTTATATTTTTAGAAAGAAGTCTACGCCTCCCCCGTTTCGTCCTAACACCGAAGAGTACGCTCAAATCATAAAATTCTCCTCTTATTCATAATGTAACAAGAGTAGTCGAAATACAAAGTTAGTCTATAACAACATCTTCGTCATCTTCTGTATGTCGAATAGGCATTGCGTTTTGCAAAATTGTTGAAGACGTGTGTACCTGCTCTGTTTGCCCCCCTTTACCCCCTTCTGACCTCCTACCTGCATCTACCGTTAAATCCTGTCCAGCACTGCACTTAAATCTGTTGCGGACAGGATAAATTAATTTATAAGAAAGTGAAATCAAACCTTACTTTAACATTCTGTGAATCTGCTGTAATCCCACCTTGGTAAATTGTATTCTTTTCCCAATCATCACAATCGATTTCTGGAATTCCTGACAACACAAGTTCCTAGCAGGGAAAATAACGAGCATACTGGGTAAATGATGGTAAAAGTAGCGAGTAAAATACCAAACAGCATTTAATAAAAATATCCAAGTATACGTAGAAAACCAATGGTTAAAATATAATCAATATATTTCAATGCTTCAAATCCTCGAACTAGCTCCCTGGGGGCATATTTCTTGAATATGGCTTATTCGAGGGGAGGACGTGTTCCAGGGGGCTTTCAAAATTATTTGACAAATACCAACTATAAAACATACTTTCAAAACTCCTTTTCTCCGTTACATTCCAAAAGCGGTCTAAACAAGATCGTCATCATCTTCTGTGACGATGTCTTACACTTTGAAGCTCTAGCATGGGAGTTTATTCTAGGGGGTTTTTGGAGGGGGACAAATTCGAGGATTTACAATATGTTTTTGTGCAAAAATTCTATATAAAACTGGACAACAAAGAAACAACAGAAGTCCCTCAAATGGTTCTAGATTAAAAATTATATTTATTGTCTCACAGTTGCCCTGTTGCTAAATGAAATTTCAGGGAATTTAAGAAACACTTAAGAAATGTTTAAGGCTGGATTTGACAAAATATTAAGAAACATCCAGGCTAAAGGGAAAAGTTTGCTTCTTATAGAAAACCGTGTATATCAATAAACAAATATCTCAATAAGATCTCTATAAGAAACAGAAGAATCAGAAACTTCTTTTTCTCCAATATCCATACCCACTGGAAAATCGCTTGCAATATTTTTCCATATATACATATATTATTGAGCAAAGTAATATGGTGCATTATTCACCAACAACAGTCTGATATATTCATCAAAATGGTTGATAATCATAAGGTAACATCTCAATATGATGCTTTGTTTCTCAATATCAGTCTGTAACTTATGATACAAAACAATGCCAATATAATATTTATATTTTTTGCAAATCTTTATAAATTTCCTCTTGGATACCAAAATCTAATAAACAGCTTAAAGCCCACATTAATTGGCTACAATGTAATAGCCTACTGGTATGAACAAACGGATATAAGGCGAAAGATGTAAGGCTAAAGGTACCTACCAGTTCATACTCATCGAACAAAGCAACCAACGAATGTGGGATGAATTCATGAAATCCTTCTAAAAAGCTGTAAATCTGGGGTTTAATTGCTCTCGTCATCTTCATATCAGCAGCTAGTTGCACATATTCTTCCTGTCAGGGCCAAACGAATACATTTCATACGTTGCAAAAAAATCCGGACATCACCAATAAAGATGGGTGATATGGAACTCAAACTATCCAACTGAATGCAAAGGAAAGCTAAGGTGAGGAGCAAAATTGTAAAGCGAATTATCAAAAGAGAAAAGTGACCCATTTTACATCCATTCTACAAAATACAGTCGTTCAGGTTTCTCGTTTTCATTTGTTGTCTGTCGGGGATTGCTATTGAGCAAATGTTTATCAATTATAACAAAAATACATACTAAATCATGAGCAATAAATGAATACAGTATTAAATAATCTCAAGAAAAATGATAAAAGCTGCCCCACAGGCACTTATTGTCCAATCATACAATTACCTATAAAAGAAATTTCTACAAACATGTGGGTACCTAGGTAGCTTTGCAAGACTGAAGGGTTAAATGCTGTGGATAGAACATAATAACATAAATCCTGGAAAAAAGCCCTCTCGAATAAGCCCCATGCTAGAACTTCAAATCGTCAATAAGCCCCCCCCCCCTCGAATCAGTCCCGACCCTAGATGATTATTAAGACCTTGATAAAAGACTAATGCCTAAATTTAGACTATTCTGTTAATATTATAGAGAAAAGGAGTTTTGACAATGAGCTTTTTATGCAGCATGTGTCAAGTAGTCTTACAAGCCCCCCTCCATCGAATACACTCTCCCCTCGAATAAGGCCATACCCAGAAATTATCCACAATAATTTAGTCCCAACGGGGGTAATTCGAGGATTTACTGTATCTGTGAAAGTACGTGAATATAACTCCTAAAATCTAGGCGCCTTGTTTTCCGAGTAAATTTAAATATTCTGTATATGAATACATATAAATACCTTGTTTTCTTCATTTACCAACAAACTGTGTCCCCCAGGCTTTAGTGGAACTAACTTCGTCTCTCCAAATTCCCTTGTTTCAATTGCAAAATTGATCTCGAGGCCAAGGCTTGAAATGTCATTGTCAAGAATCCACTAAAAGAATTAATCCTTACATAATAAATAGAAGAAAACTGACAGGAAACAGTATGCTATAACGTCTGCAGTGGACTTGGAAGTGCAAAAGTATTTCTACACTTAAAGCCCTGCAGTAACGAAAATAAATTTAGTGAAGAACATCTTGAAAATTTTCTCTACAAATAACCTTGATTTACAAATGATAGTAATTTGTGAAAAATAAGAGAAAAGTGTAGGAGATATGTCTAAAGGGGAAGTTGACTTGGTAGAGGAAATTGCATATTGAATGAATAATTATAAACTGTGCTCATCAACAAATGTCGTGAATTTGAAGCAAAGAACATGGAAACATACTGAGATTAAGATTGACATACTACTAATGATACAATTCTCTAAAAGAATCTTCTCTATTTACCAAATACTTCTGAATGACTTTCTAAAGAGCAATATATCTTCTTCATTTTACGTGGCAAAACCAAGGGTTGAAGTTAAATGCTAGACATTTGCTAAACGATTCTTTTAAAGCAATTTTTTATTCCAATTGTTTTCCATCCAAGTTTCTAATGCCACAGTCACGATAGCTACTCTTAGGTTCCTAATAAACGAAGGGTCTTAACAGCCGTGGTGTCGGAAATAATTATAAAACAAAATTGAAATTTAACAGTCTATTGCGCTTCTGACAAACATCAAAAGACGCAATCAATTGGTGAAAGCAACACTATCACTTTGTGAAAGAAGAACTTTCTTTTCTCAAGGTAAAATCCTCTAAACCACTTTTCATTCCTAGAAAGTTAGTAAAAAGGGGGTCCTAATAAGCTCCGGGGGGTCGGAAAAACATGAAAAATTAACAAGCGTCCTCCCATGTAATAGGAATCTAAGAGTAGGTTATATTTCCTCATAGCTACCTTATATAAAAACATAATAATATATTATATAATATAATACAATATAATATAATACAATATAATATAATAAAATATAATATAACATAGTACAATATAATATAATGTTACATAGTATAACAAATTATGATATAATATCATATAACATAAACTTATATCACATAATTAGTTATATATCATAGCAAATACCTGAAGGCTGTTCGCATACTCGGGATCCATCGATGCCACATCCTTGTAACTAACCGGAATACCTGAATAAAAAATTGTGCAAAAGACTTCACACTGCAATTTCCGAATCGAACGAACGACCGATTCATGAGATCCTTCGCCGGCATATTGGCCTGTAACTTTAAACTACAACCAGCGATCTTATTCTTACTCAAATAAACACATCTATCCTCATTTTTGTGAAGTCTGTCTGTAATTTACAATTGCTCAGGAACTTTGGAAACACATATATCATATCAAATAGTATCATATTGTGGCAAGGAAGACTGTACTTCAAATAAAATAAATAAGAATTTCCTTACCAAGTATATGTTTGTAGAAGGATCTGGTGAAACATGCACTTATCAGCTTTTTATGGAACATTGCAATTCCCATCATTTTTCCAGCGAACAGAAAGTAGTTCAAATGATCCGGATTCACGGTTGAGTTACTATTTGGTTGAAATGTGCTCCCTGAAATTAAATGAATAGATGATGCTTTAGAAAGTGAACTAGCACAGATTCACCGTGCAGAAACTAGGGTCATATAATACACTCCATATGGCTTCTTCCATTGCTTGAGATACGTCAGTCAGTGACATGTAGGATACAGCATCATCAGTAACCCCTGCACTATCTAGAATGCAATTTGTAGCTCATTTGCACTTCCTCCACCTTATTATAGTAGATTTACCAGTACCAGCCCCACGGACGGTAAAAATGTCCTTAATCTTCAGAAGCAATTGCTGATCCCCCAATCCCGCCTGCCATTTTGTCAGAAGTTTCTATATAAGCTAGACCAGGGTTCTCCAGTCCTTTTTCGAGGAAGGCCACCTTTAGATTTAGGTAGTAGATAGCGAGCCACTTTCTACATACCGTAAAAAGTATATTATAGCTCCCAATGAGCTTAAAGCCCGGCACGGGACACATCAAATCAGAGAGCCGGCCACATCAAATAAAATGGCGGGCCACACGTTGGAAAACCAGGAGTTAGGCAAGCATCCGGTCAGATTGTACTAAGCAAACGGATTGATATTGGAAACAGCCTTAAAATATCTACCAAACAAACACTTGAAGTCTAAAGAGTGAATAATTTAACAATCAAGCAAATATTGTTAAAGTTTCATATACATCTGAGTAAAAACTTGTGCTTTCATTGCAATATGCTTTTAATGATGCTCTCTTATAAGGAATAACCGACATACCATCAGATGACAGAGTAAATAAAGCGTAATCTGGATTGAGAACTTCTTTGAAAAGCAATTCAAACCACTCTCTGACGACACCTTCCCCCTTGAAATGGAATAAGAAATAGAATTCAGAAAGGACTAGGAATTGAGGATTCAAAAGAAGTCACAGGCCGGAAGCCAGAAGGTAGATGAAGGCTAGAGGCTATAAATTGATGGTAAAATGCACAGTAAGGGAAAATTATAAATCTGACTTTATAAAAAATATTGAAATGATGGCTTCATTCAGGATTTCAACATGCTGTAAAAGCAAATTACGTGAATATAATATGGGCCAAAGTAAATTAAAACTATTGATTTCAAATCAAGGATTTGGAATTTCATCACAAAAGCTCGATATTCAATGAAATAGAAGTGCTTTGTCACCATTCCAGCTTCTCCTTCAAACTGCACATCCAATGATCGTTTAAGGGTATCGCCATCTTTCCGCAAGACTTTGTCACAGCTACTTAACAACAATGAACCTAGGATGTTACAATGTTGTACATAACCACAAATGATTAATAATAGATTAATTAATAATGCAATTGATGTGCAATTAAAATAATTAATCAATCATTAAATACCGTCAACTACTCACTGGTATTTAATGCATGAGTCAAGATTTACAAGTATAGTCTAGATCAGAATAGGCTACACTGCGACTCACAAGTCACACGCGGCTCTTTGACATTTGCTCTGAGGCTCGGGGAACATTTCCAAACCAAAAAATATATAAGGATAATAATAATTTTCTTAAAATTTAAATGAGAATGAATTGAAAAATTACTAAGTGCTCTTCTTACAAATTTTTGACAGAAGTCCTCATAGTTCATGACGATGTTGAAAAATGTGCGAAACAAATTTATATGCCAATCTCTTGCGGCTCTCAGTCATCTGGATCCCATTGTATGCGACTCGTATTCGACGGAGTTTACGCCTGGTTCACACTTCTAGTCATTGCAGTCGCTGGAGTCACAGGCTTTCAGGACCAGCGACCCAAAAGACCATATGTGAACGTCTGAAAAACTTTTCCAGCGACTGGGTCGCTAGAATAGAATCACGTTCTATCCCAGCGACTCGAATGACCTGGTGTGAAGCGTGTGAGAACAAATGCCTACAATCTCAGCGACTCCGGCGACCAAATGTGAACTGGGCTTTAGCCACCTCTGATCTAGATCAATCAATAATTTGTTGTGTCGTATCTGATAACAGACGTTGAAAATTAGCGTCTTATAATTTTCCCCGCCATTAGCTTTTCGAATCAAAGCTGCAGCGTTCTTCTCATTGGCCAGCAGCTTCAAACTATCCAAATATGTTGTTCTTTACCTTCCCTATCTCTTTTATCTTCATTTTTCCTTTTAACAGCTGATGTTCTAAACCCGACATTGTGCACAAGTGTCCTAAAAACTCAAGTTGCCTTATTCACATTTTATCTATCAATGTTCTTTTACGTTTTGCTATGGTTAGTACAACTTTATTACTGACTTTATGCTTCTATAGCATCTTCAAAATTCATCTCCAGCTGGTGTAGATAGAACCATCATTAGAGAAAGACTAAACGAAGCCTTGTCCCAGAGTTGTAAAAGTAATCAAGAGATATTATAGGTATCAGCAGAAGTGACTACATTAATATCACAAACAAAACTATTGCTATCTTTTATGGTAACAGTTACCAAAAGTTTAGTAGAAACGAACGAAGCAAGACTGCAGGTCTATACTAACATAATGCAATGTGAAACAATTATTGCAATCTGGCGTCATATATGTTCGACCTCCCAAGGCAATATACGTAGCATAAACAGTCCAATTTAGCAATCTAAGACATGAACCACTCCCAAGATGTTCATCTGGTACCGCCCCTAGTCATACCTCCGCATCCCACCCTTCATAGTAGATGGCACTCTGCTCAGCACCTCTCTACCACAGTCCCACACCCCCAGTTATCAATTTAGCTCTACAATACTGCTAGAGACACTATGTAAACTGTGATATTATAAATCCACCCAAAAACTCACCTCTTGAAATCATCATTTGCGAATTTTCATCAAATGTTGGACGATCGGAATTCTGATCCTTATGCAAGTTCTCATAAAACCACTCGAGACGTTCATTAAATGGCTGCAAAAGATCGACATTGATAATTCAAGAAAGATAGAAGGATATGCTAGTGAAACTCCTCATTGGAAAAATTGAGGTCAAACCTGTATATCTTTTCTGATTGGCAAACACAGGGGCAGTAGAGATATCCAAATTGCACGTGGTGTAATATAACGCTAAGCTGATTAGGGAGCGGTCATTATTTATGGCTGGGGTTGGGACTGAAGAGAAAGCGTTATGTTCCCTCAAAAAAGCTCAACCCCACCATTTGCTAAAGTCAAATTCTCTTTACCCTACCGTAGGAAAACAGTAAAGCAAGCGTGAACTTATGCTTAAATATGGTATAGGTTTTTACACTACCCTCGAGGCCAAAAGTTCTAATACTACCCCACCTTACACAGCTTATTTTTTCAGTTACCCCACCATTTTATCTTCAGCCCCCACCCCGGTCATAAATAATGACTGCTCCCTTATTAACACCTTTACATTCAATGATAGTTAGAATACGAGCAGCGAAGTATCCGCTTCTCCGGAATTAAAACCGTAACTTTGTCCCTTACAGCACTCGAGAGAAACGAAGACAATTCACTTCGAAGATGAGTTGAAAGAGTTTCTCAGTACCTGTAAATGAACAGGCTAAATACGACTTCTTGGTAGAGCAGCTATCTACAACTCTTCACTTATTTTTATAAAACAATTGCAAACAAACGTCTCGAAACGTTTTAATTAATACAATATGATCTAAACTTTTCGATATGTATTTAAATCAACTAAACATGGTATAGGGTAAAGTAACTTGGAGTTGTTGAAATTCAATAAATATTCTACACGCTTGACTTGTCTTTTGGGTTAAACTTGCCATGTTTTTCGTTGTTGCTTCTATACTGAAACATTATTATCAGGGACTGATCTGCTAAATCTCTCAGGGAAAGGAATTCGCATACAAATATTTACAAAATGAAGGAGAAATGGGATGGAAATATGAAAACTATAAATATATTCTGTGTCTGAACTTTTACTTTCATAAGCTACATCAAAAGATAAATGTTGGATGGTAGACTAGAGCACCTGCACTAAAAGATCGGGAGACAAAAAATAAGAAAAACGAGATAAAGAAATAAAAATAAAACATAGATACCTGTTGATGAATAACAGGAAGATATCGTTGTAGTACCAGCGGGTTATCCAGCACAAACTGAAAGTGATCGAATATCAACTTTGGCTTCCTGTCAAACAACGGACAAAGTAAATGCCATGAGCTAGTCTTATAGAATGAGAGCAAATCACTGCTGAAAACAAGTTGGCGTTCTCGCAAAGTTACTATGTTTATAACGATGATAACCAAATAAATAAGTTTGAAAATGCCTGTACAAATAATAAGACAAAAATTGTTATAACACTAACATCGAATGAGTATATGTTTAGTTTTGATCATTATTTGATAAACAGATGAAGTTGATGCGGATTTGCTCGTAAACGAAACGAGCACAGACAATCCGTACATAAGGGAAAATCAAGAAGCTTAACTGGAAAAGCCACTAATGATAAAGCAAAACAGCTTATCAAGGCAACCCTATACAATACTAAAACCACGAGACTTGCTAGAAATTTTCGTCAGATCAAGATTAAGAGATAGGAAAGTGAAAGACGAAAAAGAGAAGGTGATAACTCAACAAACATTTGTTGCTATTTGGCTATAAGTGATGATTATTGATAAAGCAACGCATAGTTACCTTGCAATGAATAACTGAAGGACTTCTTCATTTCTTTCAATGAACTGGTCAAACTTTGATATGCGCACGTTGAACTTTCTATACACAGACACAAAAGAGACAAATAATTGGATAAAAGATCCAGAACTATATCACATATAACAACAGACATTACGCAAACACTGAAATGGGATTGTGATGATCTATTGAATTGTAAATTGTCCGAAAAAGGACATGAAAGTTAAGTTTAAAGATAAAAAACTACTGCATAGGAAAAGAAACAACAGAAATAAACAGGAGATGAGAGGTGCACAACGGGCCCAGACAGGGGGTCAAGCGGACATTGACAAGTAGCATATGGAAACGTTATAATGTGCTAATGAACGTTGGCTTGTTCTAAACATATTAGCAAGTACAATTAGAAAAATCACGAAAAATCAATTTTTTGACATTTTAGGTGAATCTGGTATAAAAAATTTGCATTTTGGTATAGTGGTCTTCATTTCTGCAGAAACACGGCTCAGACTAGCCTCGATTCTATGATTGTGATAAGCCACTCGTTGCAAGAGTATTTCTGAAATCTGAAAATATACATACTGATGTAACGAAAAGTGAATCCAGCATCCCAGAAAATATACATACTGATGTATAGACTGTTAAATTTTGACAAATATTCCGATTTATGGACAATGTTTTGCATTTTCACACTGCCATTTTGAGCAAAATGGTGGGAAACGAACCAAAACCCATTTTTTAATTCTATATAGTTTTTAATTCTGTTCCTAAGAACAGATTTTCTTCAAATTCGTTCCTGGAGCCTTTCAACATTCATTGAACCTACAGTGAAAAGGGCAACAAAATCCATCTTAGGGGTTTTCCACAATCTTAAGTATAAATAGACTGGGTGACCCCAGTCTGAAGACTACGATTTGCCAATTTGTCATGACGAAATATTATTTTTGCCCGAAAAACTAAAATTTAAAACATGAGTATGCAGGAATTGACTTATTTTCAAGTTCTACAACATACTAGAAACTGTTAAATTAATCGTAGTATAGCTGAAGTACTCATCTGCTATTTTCACGCATGATTATACAAGTGGGGGTTGTCTTTTGTCTACTCATTTGCGGAAACATACAACAACATAAACATGTGAATTCACCAAACTTCAAGCAAGTAGAACTTTGTGAATATCTGCAGCTAAGACACAAGTGAGCCCGTTTTGGAATACTGAGAAATTATAGTTTTGGAAATTCATAAGGAACAAGCTTGATTTGAAAGTTGCCAAAATTCCAAATGTCCGCTTACGAGCCCACTGTGAGGTGTGCATCTCTTTCTATATACATTGCTTCTGTGACAAATTTGAAATTTCGAAGGCTTTAAAACATAATTATATCTATAGATTTAGCCTCATCATGTAATAGCTTTCCATTACTTGGCTTTAGCTTTCAGCTGTTATCAAAGGGTACGCTATTTATCAGATGAGCACACTGCAACAAACCGAACTATCTGTAATAGGCTGATATTGTACTTAGATGGGATTAGTGCCCGCAGCTCTGGTGATTATGATCGGATGCAATAAAGTAACACAGGTAGAGTTGCGTAGAAGTCAGATGTGGAGTATGTCAGAATATCAATCGAACAATGAAAAACATTACACTACCTATCTCCTCTTACATTCTGATATCTACAACTGTGATAGATCTCTGATTACAAAGCGTTAGAATTTTGGTTGAAAATGCATGCTTATGATTTTCACGAAGCAGAATATTGATTATGTACCCCAATTCACCCCAATGCTTCAAAAGAATCGTCCATACACACCTTATAATGGTGCACAAATACAAGGAGAGCTAGATACCCCCAGGTGGAGAATCATATACCTATTCAGTTTCAAGTCTATTACCTGCTTGATTCCCAATATGGTCTGCTATAACTGACCAGATGGTACCCATGAACAACTGCACATAGCCGATCAGCAAACCTTTCCACCATTGAGTATTTACCATTCTCACTACTTGTGTCATTATCCTTCGTGCTGTTTTGTGAATTCTCCAAGGTATTTCTTTCCATGGACAAGGATCTCGAAAAGGAATGATTCAAGTTAAACTGGTACACTCCTTCTGCAGGTAAGGTTTCTTCCTGGGCAGAACTTTCCCCTATTGCGTACGTATACGAAATAGATCTACCAACTAATGGGTAATTTGTATGATCGCTCCGCATTTGAGACTGCTCTGCTCCTGACAGTCCCCTTTCAATTCTTGGAACTCCATCCTCAAGGCTTGATCTCATCATACCAAGGGTGTTTAGTGCAGGCATTTCATTGCTCTCCGAATGATCAGCTGCATATGACATCAAATACTCTCTCTCTAGGTCAGTACCATCATCAACAGCAGTGGCTGACGAATTGGCTACTTCCGATTCTACACGTGACTCTGAGTGAGAGCTGGCAGAAGGAGAAAGCGATATAAAATCAGAATCTCGAGAAATCAACGCATTCTCATATAAAGGACTCTGGGTACGATCATCGCCTGGAGTAGTATCCTGCACTGAATCATTTGAGCTTTCCTCTGTGAGATCTGAGTGCGGGCGAGCTAAACCTCCCTGGTCTTGATACGAGTTATACAGTCTCCTACTTATATCGCGATACAAGCCTCTATTCACTCCATGCTCTGCACATTGCCGGGTCAGATTGAATTCAACTGCAGGCTGTGACATCCTTATGCTATCAAGGCTCGCAGTGCTCTTTGGTCTAACTGAAACATCAACCGGCTTGGAACGTACGAGTTGACTGGCTATCCTCCGTGTATCGATATCTTGGTCTTCCTTGCCGTCTTCGGATGCATCAGACTCTGATTTCCCAGCGCTGGAACTCCTAGTCTTTGGCATTCGATGAATCTCATCCTTAATGAGATCAAACCAGCGTTCCAGAGAGTTCCATAGCGCACTAAATATTTCATCTATTTCATTGGCTGGCGGGTCAAAACGCTTGCTTGCTGCAGTGCCAGCACTTGTCAGGGTCCTAAACACACGAGCGCTTGTACTGTCGATCCGCGACCTCATGAAGGTTGGAGTTGTCTCCGATCTTGGTCTTGTTGTCAAATCCGTAGCTGAGAACGATGCGATGGTGCATAGCAATGAGAGACTTCGAAAGAACCTTTGCTGAGTTAAATCATAGTCACTTGATGCAGCGAGAAGCTCCAAGCCAGTGGTCCTTGAATGCTCAGAAAGACGGACGAGAATGGAATGATGATAATTATCACTACAGCCCGCCACAAACTTCAGAACGCTCACAATCTAAGGAAAAACCAAAGTAAAAATTCAGAGATATGGCTATGCTATAGGCAGAATTAACATACTCTCATAAATATTTTCATTTCCAACTGAAAAAGTTTGCAATCTTTATTCTGAAGCACTACCAACTTCTCTCTATTGGTAATTTCCATCTAAATGGAGCTAAAAACGGACAGGATTTTCTGTTAGAGAGTAATATAATTTGCTTGTTGGAGAGAAGCCTTAGGTAGCATGTCCCTTCAGAAAAGACTGACATATTGAGAGCGTATACATACTAAATGACTGAATGAACTGAAGATGCGGAGAAATGTCGAATTTTTCCTTGTCGGGAGTCTCTAAAGAAAACCTATAAAAGAGTTCAGCCAAGGATTGAAGCGTGCACAAGAAGGGTGAAGAAGCACCACCACCATCTACGAAAGCTGTTTTGGGTATCCAACCAAAATATTATCACAACTCATAGTGCACAATAAACAATGTGCTAGCAATCTTAAAACATGGAATTATAAAACTGGTTTGAGCTACAAACCCTATCTTCTGAGATTGAAGCTCGTTGTGCGAGGACCAAAAGGCTCTCAAGCAGTCTATTGTTATGCTCAAGCAACACAAAGCACACCTCTTTGTGACCATTCTATGGATGAAACAACCAATACTGTTACATGGTAGATATTCAATATTGGATAATTGATATTAGGAAAGGACTTTACTGGAAGATGCAATTTTTTTAGCTGGTACTCAGTAATTGACCAATATACTTAAAATACATTGAAAGTTTATTGGAGATTCGATTAATGCAGCAGAGATGCTGATTAGTAAGAGAAGCAAAAATAATCTTAGATGAGAAACTTCTAATGCAGTTTCAGAATTGCTAAAATTAATATTGGAATTACTTGGGGTATACAGTTATTGTATATAGTATACTCACTTCCATGGCAATCTGCAACGGTGAAACATCATCAAAACTATTTGAAATTCTCGCTCCCCTCAAAAGCAAATTGTGCACAATTTCTGCTTGGCCATGGCTGCAAAAGTAACGATCAAAACAGACACATAATAGCCAAAGAGAAAGATAAGAAATGATATGATAAAAACGTATCTTTCTAATTACAAAGAGCTATTACTTAAAATAATTTTATTAAATATTTGATGCAAATTCGGTGCACACACAAAGATAAGAGAATCAAATACATCCCACAAGAAATAAGAAAAACTGTACCATAGCCGCCAAAAAAGTTCTCTTGTATCTCTGGAAAGAAACAATACATGATTGCAGCATAAATATGAACTACAGCATTACCTGCAAGCATACATAAGTGGAGTGTATCCCCTTCGGTCACATTTTTCAAAATCAGCGCCATTATCAATCAATTTTTGAACTGTCTAAATTTAACAAAGAAGACTTATCATAAAAATTGAGAATAACAATCATATCAAGATATAAAAAGCCAAAAACAAACAAGCACTTCCTGTTGCTTTAAAGATAGGAAGAATCATTCCCTTCAAAGATAGAAGACGCTCATAGCACAGTATACTTCATCTGCAGTCTCTTGTTCGAAAGACACAAGGTGCTGAATTCTTGCTGTGATGTTTGACCGCTCCATTGAGAATATTGCTTCAACACTGATGCTTGGATCTGAGAACTCTTTCCTCTTATACTGAATGCAATTCGCGAAACTAAAGTAGCATTTCTTGCTATTAGACAGCTTTTAAGCCTGGTCTTCATACAATTGCAGTGATCGCTTGGTTTGTTGTGAAAGACACTAGCGACATATGGGAACATACGCGAACGCTCTTGGACAGGCACGCCTGCCCGCACCGAGGGCAGGGGGGGCAAGGTTCCTATTGAGGGCACATTATTAACATTTTTGCACTAAAATAATTAAGTCCTTGGAAAGGGCAGGAGGGGCAGCTGCCCCCCCTGCCCCCCCAGCGTAGGTGTCCCTGCTCTTGGAGATTACAAATATCAGGATTCCTGAAACAGAAACATCCTCTATCCCAGTGATTATGATATCTGCGATCGCCGAGAGTGCTTCTGCATTTACCCACAAGATCGCAGGGATTGTAGAGATCACTGGGATATTCCACAATGATCCAAACGATCGTAGCGCAAGTCTTAAGCATTACACCAGACCGTGTACGATAAACATATACATATATGCAATGCTCATACGTTCCACTGGGCCAGCGATGTCATGAAACCATCGGAGACATTTGCTAACGAACAAGGTAGATCAGAGACCTAGAGAATCTATTCTGGAAAGCAACAAAAAGGCACTGTCTATTGCAGCTGTGTGTATGTGTATGCATGCAGTTGCATACAGTAAATGAAACAGATTGGAAAATGACGGTTGAGGAAACCACAATATGAATTCCTGGCTACTACAGTGAAGTGGCCTCTCTTGCTTTGGTATCATACCCTCTATCTAATGAGCTATGGATAATTCTCTAAAAGAAATAAAGTAACTATCCTCTAGCAAAATGCCTCAAAAACAATATGTTTACAAAGCACAGAAAAATATCAATAATGTTTATAAGAATACTCACGGTTTTATGTCCCGTTAAACATGCTAGATGTAAAGGTGTTTGGCCATTTAAGTCCTCTATGTCAATATTCTTGACATATGGTAATATTTCAATTAGGAGTTCAGTTCTTCCATTTGATGCTATCCAATGTAGCTAAAGGGTGAAACAGATTCTCCTCATGGAGCTGAAAAAACGGTCCTACTAAGATGTTAATTACAAAACAAATAAATGAAAATTCACAAGGTACTGAATTTAAGAAATGGGTCTTTATAATTTTTGGGCACATTCTGCTACAGTTTATAAGCAAGGGTGGCCTATACAGTATAAGTGTGCAATCAGGTTCCTATCAGAGTTTGGGTCTGTTGTTTCAATGAAGCATCTTTTGCTTGGATTGTGGGTGCAGATTGCAATGAAAAGAGGGCCTACATTTTTGTGAAACTTATTGCTTATAATCAAGAGCAGCTTACAGTCAAGTATGATGTGTGCAGTGAAAATTGTAAAACTGTCAATATGAATAATCTGGAAATTAAGAAATAATGAAATGATACATTTCAGTACACTTTATACATAAAAGAAAAACATTGCATCCACAAATGGACAACTACATACCGCTGTCATTCCATCACTGTTACATATTTCAATGTTAGCTTTACTTTCAAGCAACTTCTGGATGCATTTGACATGCCTGATATAGAGAAATATAGCTTTAAATAGCACTTACTGATTCACTTTAAAAGGCTGACAATGAATCATGGTTAATTTGAAAAATCCTGATTTGTGTAGTATATGTCATCTATCTGCATCATGCCTAAAAACCATTTATTGTAATAATTGCTGGATATTGTTGACTTCAATATCAAATCAGAGTCACAATGTTTGTCATCTTTATATTACTAATACAATTTATAATAAAGTTTCAATTCCCATTAAAAAACATCTGAACTAAATCCTTTGGCAAATTTAATAAAGATATGAATGCAAGCAGCTAGGCATCTCACCCATTCCTTGCAGCAAGTTGCAATGGTGTTACTCCTGATCTATCTTGGCAGTTCACATCCGCCTCTTTTTTTATCAAAATTACCAGACAATCATATGCCCCAACACTATGAGAAGCAAAAATGAAGTGGCTTCAAATATGGATTACCAATTATGCCTTTTAGATTTAACAGAAAGAGGGCATCCAATTCAAACAAATTTCCATTAAAGATGATGAGGATTCTTCAATAATTCAATGATCTCAAAAATATTACTATATCAAATAATTCAACAACCCTTACAAATGCATAAAGTAATCTCAAGAATGCATACTTGGCAGCAATATGTAATAAGGTTCTTTTGCCTCCAATTCTATGGTTCACATCAAAATCTGATGACAGAAGAAGCTCTGAAACAGTTCTAGAAATATAAAACAATACTTGGTCATATTTGCACATACAAACCAACTCAGTAACATGAAATTGCATGTGTGCATCTAATAAATATAATTCTCTTATGAATAGGAATGATGGAAATATATAAATAATTACAATAACTATATTATGAGCACAAAGAAAGTAATGTGTGTCCTGATGACTTGTATCTGCTACTTCTCCATGACCCTAACTTTCCTGCTTCTCCTATCATCCAAAATTTATTCAAAGGTGACAGAGATGTAAATTCTAAAGCACTTGATGACAACTGTATGCAATAGAGAAAACAGTCTATAACTATAACTATAACCACTACTGTAATACAGGATGGAAGCTTGCTACAGATCAAACTAAAATCTAGTGTTATTGCTACTAGGCAATGCTCCAGGAAAACATGTAACAGGTATAAACAATTTTTTCAATCACTGCAAGTGTATATCAAATGTCAATTACTTGCTCTCATTTTTCATCACCAACTGCAAAAGTGTTGAAGCAGCAACATTGGCATCTGAAAAAAGGTAAAACAATGAATATTAAAGATTCTTCCTAAACAAGGAATCAGTACCAGGACCCTTATTGATAGCAGTACTTTACATGTACTGAAAAAGGCCTATCCTGTATAAATATGCATTATTATTATTATTATTATTATTTAGTAGTTAGAATTCTGTTTTTTTACCACTTGCAAATGATGCTAAAAAGAAAAGTCATTTACTGGAACATTTTCCCTACAATTATATAATACTTCCCCAAAATGGAAAGATTTAAAGTCTTTGCTTGAATTCATCTTAGAGAGTGTCCAAGAAATGGTCTATCTAAGAAAATCATTCAAAAGGGTGTCACCATTTCTAAACTGAGGTAACACCTATACAGTAAGTTGTACAGCGCGTAATGTTACAAGGAGCGGAATGTGGCAAATTATACGTAGTGAGAATTTTAACATTTATAAAACTTAAACTGGGGGCTTTTTTGGAAAGAAGAGATCTCAAAAGCGTTGATTTTGATTGCACTATGATACAAAATATCAAACTAGCAAATCAAATTACTTATAAGTTAAATAATTTATAGAGATATCCAGAGTGATAGCTTTCTGCTGGAGCAGTTCACACATGGAAAGCATTTCTGGGCTTAGTCCTACCTACATAAACAATCTGGAATTCTTCTTGCTTACCTTGAGATAATTCTGTGGCTCTGGCGGTCCTCAATGACCTCACAAGCCTTTGAAATCTTTCCATTTCCGATAGTGGTAATGTGACTTTGCTTTTATTAGGCCGCTACCACTTCCTTTACAACTTCGCCTGCTTCATGTCTTGCATAGTGAAACACGGTTTTGAAGTTACATAGGTTTACCTATTTATTCAGAATTCTGTTGACAGTTCAACTCGATCTGCAACACAAATTCAAGTCTTAATATATCTAAACCAACCAAAAATCCCTGGCGGATGACACAAATAAACAACTTCCTTTTGAGCTAATGCGCCAGTGCAGTTACCGGATCTGCTGTTCCTTTTTTAACTTGACTTCATACCCTGACACACCTTCTGGCCACCTGTCAAAGGTTCCAAAAGTGTTCAAACCGAAACGATTGAGAACAAGGAGAACAAGAAACATATTTCATCGTATAATCAAGCAAAAGTTAGTTGGTAATTGTAACTTTTTCTTCTTTCCTTCAATGAATGAAATCAAGATTAAATGAAATTTCTACCTTGTTGGGAAGTTGTCGGACTTTTAGTACTCAATCGAGACATTGTCAGGAAATTTCTTCGATGGATAGAACCAGGTAACAAAAATCCTTAGCAAAACTCACAAAAAATCACAGAATTCACAACAATATAACAAAAAGTGGCTGAACTCACATACAAATCACAAAAATTCCAAAGTCACAAAAATTCCAAAAAGTCACAAAATCTCGTACACTTCTTCTAGCGTTACACCCCTCGAAGTATGTTTCGTAGTTTAATGCACTTTCATGTATCAAAACACTCTTAGATTTACAAGCCAGAGGTCTGGCGCTAGTATTATCTTCGCGCTAAAAGTTGGATTGCGTCAGTTCTTGGTGATGCGCAAGCTAAAAGGAGGTTTATATTTTTCATTATTATTCTATCTTACTCCATTTCTAGATTTTTAGCGAAAGTGCCAGTAAAGACTACCAAATCTAATAGACTTCACAACCCAGCTTCGGATTTTATCATTGATACACGCCTTCTCTTCTCATAATAAAAGAAAATTTTTTAAAAGCATCTTTACTTCCAGGTACCTGAAGTTACTATGGAGAATCACAATATTGCACAAGATAGCAACACAAGAAGAGAGGAAGAAGCGCCCTCTATATCGCTAACTGACAAGAAAAGGTGACTTATCCTTCGGATGACATGACTCTACAAAACAGAATGCCACAGGAATGCAAAACACTAGGCCTATTAGTTTAATTGAGCATATATGCATCAAATTTGCTGGACAATTAAATGTAATGCATAGAATTTCACTAGGGGAAAACCTACCATTAAGTTTCCTTCCGTCGTTGTTTTGATATAATAAATGATAAGCTTTATCTTACCTAGGGAACAGAAGGAAGCAAAAGAAGGGGAAAGAAATAGCTTTGTATCAAAAAAGAAAAAATTCAATGATGAGAAACAGAAAGAAGTCTTAAGTACGTCATCTGAACAATTATTTGATCAAACACAGTCACTAGTTGCAGAAATTAATGCAAAAAGGAAAAATGATTCTGTCCTACTAGCAGGTAAGATGCAACGCCTCTTTCGCCTATTTCATAAATGTTAAAGTCTGTGAATTGATCGACTCTCAATAACAATCTTGCAATCCCTTCATCTTCATGCTATAAACTAAAAAGCTGCTAGATATGTTTCGTCAAGAAAATATTTGGAGTCTGCATGACATACCAAATTGTAGAGAATAATCTCTAACATCACCAAGCAGTGTTAGGAGATAAGTCTAAGATGGGATATCAATCAAAATTGGCATCAACAACTCTATTAATTTCAGATTTCAAGAAGACCCTAGATATGAAGGTGGAGAGCTGTAGCGCAGCAATAGAAAGAGCGTTATTTCATAATTACAGTGTCACAGGGGATATAATGCAGGAAAAATTGCAGGATCTCTATCAAACACTGGATAGGATTTGTGAGTAGAAGTTTAATTATTTCTAAATGAAAGATCATTTTAAGCTATAGAAGAAAGTAAGGTTGTGCCCGAAGTAGGGCCAGAGGCAGATGGTTAGCTGTTGTGAGGTGTGTTATCACATTCCCAATATTCTCAAACAGCGAGGAATTTCGCGCAAATATTTTGAGATACAGTATATTTATTGCAAATTGGTTCGCTATGGGAGAGCTGTATTTACTGCTTACTATACAAATTATGGGCAAATATAAAAATTAATATTTTTTTGAGATCGTTTGTGCTTTTTATCAAGTTTGCATGCATAGATAACATAAAGCAAATGCACCATTCGAGCAGACACCTTCGAACGAATCTCTTGCAGTAAAATTTGTTAGGAAAACCGGGCAAAAATTTCTGAAACCAACTCCCCCTTAAAAAACTTGAACCATCAATGCACTCCTGTCTAGAGGTTAGTTCGATTCCGTCATATTGTATATTGTAGTTTGACCAACCATATTCAATTTCAATTTCATTTTCTATCAAAAGCCTTATTACAATGGTTTATTGTATATGTCAAGCAGCTAATGACAGACATTATAAACAGAACATAAAGAAGACACCACAGTTACTATATTATACATCTAAACATAAATCTAAATCTTAAAGTCGATATCTGTGCACCCGTTCCAATTTCGCGATTTGTATTAGATCATAAAAGTTCTGTTTTTTCATTTTTTTATCGAGTAGCTATTTTTCAAGCATTGATTTATAAACTGATAAACATTTTCATCACAAATTTGAGTACTTCCCAATAAGTAGATAAATTTTGCTTTATCGTTTAAGTGATTAAAAGTTTTGTTATATTCCGATATTTTTGAAAATAGTTTTTCTCTTTCATCTATGTTTAGTTTACAGCTCATGAGACAATGTATTTCATCTTCCACCTCCCCACACGTTATACAAATCCTTTCATCTGGCCCCTTTTTTGGCCTATGATATCTCTGAGTTTCTATCTCTAGTTTATGGTCAGATAGTCTAAATTTGCCTATGGTCTTTCGCATGGCTGGGTTTTTTATTTCTGTTACGTATTCTTCCCTTTCAAAATCTTTCTTAAATAAGCAGTAAGTGCGCATTTTCGATTGGTTTCTTAAAGTAGAAAGAGTATCTTGTACACTCACGTCAATAATACGTTGCGATATGTAACTTACGACTTGTTTATGAGGTGGTTGTTCGTTTGAGTTAGAATTGGTTGATAGAACCGGCCGCAGCCAACGTGATAATTGATCTCATTCAGGCGGGTAGTAAACGATGAATAAGTAATAAGGAAAACCAGAAATAAAAAGGCTATCTTTATCATTTTTGTTAGTCAAAGCAAGAGCAAAAACAAACTTATCAATATATTCGTGTTTGTCCATCTACCTGTATCCTATCTATCCTTGTGACATCCATTATATCTATTAATACCACTGATATATCAATTGGACCAAACGTCCGAACACATTCCTGTATCCACTAGCGCAACCATTCCGCAGCATGGATTTGCCCTTGTTGTGGAAGACACTGGTCCCCGAGCCATGCCGTTGATAATGACTAGAATGTGGCATAATATCTATACCTTAGTTCATCTGATGTAGTCGAAATCTTCATATAGCTTAGATGTACTATATATTCTACAATTTAGCATGCGTATAAAATGTAAATAGAAAGGTCAAAGCAGCCCGACAGATTATAAAATATTAAATTTTCCCTTTATTTCAGCTAAACTGGAACAAGAGCTGGTACACTTCAAGGAAGCTCTCGGAATGCTATATAATGATATCACATCAAATTGCTGAAAATCCCCCCCCCCAAAAAAACAATGTAATTATATTCAGAAAGCAATTTCCTTAAGGACAAGGTGGCCACGGATTCTCCATGTTTGGCTGTGATGAAAGCAGAGAAGAAAATAGTTTCTTCCCAATATGACATATTGGGAATTAATTCAAATTCTAACTTCTAAATGATATATTATCATCAGTTCTAGTCCGTAATTACCATCAATTTTCAGTCAAAGTAGTTCACAATAAAAATTGCTAAGTTTTTCCTCTTTATGGTGTCATTGATCTTGAATTTCAGTGAGATAAAGGGAAAAATCACAAATACGAAACGAGAGATTCCAGCTATAATTCTTAAAAATCTATAAATACCTAGGATACTTAAAGATTCAAGAAATAAATTATAATACATAACTAAAATAATTTGTACGTTTCTTCCACAAAATCTCTCATGAAATGTAAATATAAAGAGTTTCCTCAAAGGCTATCTAAGATACCCTTTAGAATATTACTACATGAAAACGTTCCCAAGTTCACTACCAAAATAAATCATCAAAGAACTGACAATTCCCTAATTAGAATATCATTGAGCCAAACTGATAAGTCCACAGGTCTTCAGGCGTACTTGATCGTGTAACAATTGCTCAATTCACCTTTTGAACGAAAAAAGAAAGAAACGGGTCGATATCTCCTTTCTTATCAAAAATTCATCTAGCAACAAAAGACAAAAAATCACCTAAACATCAAAAAGAAAATCAATATGATTTATGCACGTTCATAGATTTACAAAGGTGAAGAAACGTATGGAAAACTATTGACTTTCAAAGCTAGAAAGGTTGATCATGGGGGTTTGTGAGAATTTGCAGAAGCAGTCATCCATCACGTAACAATAACAAGTCTCACATCGAAGAGCAGTTACAGGTTTGGTTGCCCGAGGGCTATTTGAGCGCAAATCCACTTGCTTGCAGCGAGGAAAATAGTTCTTGAATCAACCGTGACACGTGGGGAACGTGAGATGCCCGTAAATCGTTCCAAAAAGTACTCCAAGGTATCGAAAACATTCAGAGGGGATTGCACCCTTTCTTCCATTCTACTAGGCGATGTTAGTGGACAGACGAGACAGTTAGGGGGCGCAATCAAACAGGTCAAAAACAGCACAGGACAAGCTCGTTTAAACATCGAATAGTTCTCGTATCAGCCAATATCATGACAACTGTTCTGATATGAAAACAATGATCAAGCATTTCCCTTCCTCTCAAGCTGACTGCAATTCATAAAGTATACAAAATAAACTGCTAGTACCTGTACTCTGCGTGAATTGGGGTATCTCCAGTTCTCGATTACTCCCTTTCCAAATTTGAATTCTAAGAAATTTCTATAATTATTTGGAACAAGGGCCTTCATGCCAACAAAGCCTGCAAAAAGACCTCAATAAGAACTAACTTGCTACTTCAAGGCAATTCTCAAGAGGTAGGTAGAAGGCAAAAGGCAATTGAAAGTTAAGCAATGATTAACAGTGGCAGGATAACATCTGCTGATCAAACCTACTGTCTAGTTCATTTATCCATTGAATCAAAGGATCTTTGTCAGAATATAAAACGTACTTACTCAATTTTTGTAATGGTTTTAAGTACTTTACTGAAAACTCAGTATCCTGCCTGTGAGTTCTAAACCATGTATCCTTGGTCATGACACCATTTTTTTCATAAAATGGAAATATATCTAGGATGAGAATAAAGATGATAAATGTGAAGAAAAGCGGCATATGTCTAACAGAAATTTGTTCCTACAACATTCATGGTTTGATTTTACAGGCAATACGACTGACTAATGGAAATTTTCCCACCAGTTATTACTGATTTACACAGTGTTTAACATCACACAAAAACAAAAAAAGATAACTGCAACATCTTTGCCACCATTCTAAGAAGAGAAAAAGGAACGCTGAATTAAAGACAAAGATTGCCAGAAAGAATTACGTATAATTTAGTACACTTTGTCCTATACCATAAAGTGTGTCAGAAATGGCAATCACTGGGGTCGCTGGTAGCAGTCCAGGTCTAGAGAATGTTGAGGTAGGTAAGAAGGGGTATAAATTCTAGTAAACAGAAGCACCCTAGATATCTCCGCGAAACATTTATAGAAATTGACAGAAGGTATGAAAAGCGCGAAAATGCCAAAACTACACCTCACCTACATGCATGTGGTTAGCTCTGCTAAACTGAACTCTATAGAAATCTCCCTCCCTGCTTTTCTCCCAAACAAATCCTTCACCATCTTCAACTTTCTCGCCTTCTTTTGCTTTCTTCAAGTTTGGAATCTGCAACGGAAGACCACTCTCAATAAACTGATTTTTCGAGAAATATAAATGATCCTTTCCGATACTGTGGGGAATAAATCATTTGCTGGACGTATGAACGAAAAGAAAACTTGACGTACAACAAACTACAAATTGAAGAACTCTTATTTGCTTCATAATTCTACTTGTTAACAAAGCATAAGGTGATGCGAAAACATCCTGCAATTAGCTCCAAAGGCTTCTATGGTCCTATGAACTATGCAATAAATAAAGTAAGATAAATTTCACTGAAGTTCGAAAAAGTGGGAGCACTCTTATGCATACAGAAAAGCTTTCTTGTCCAACACTTGTCAGAGAATGAAATGTTTCCGCAATTTCAAGCTATAATGAAGCTCTGTAGTACCAGCAGACTATTCATAATAAAACTTGCTTCAAAATCCTCTGCCTGTCACATACCTTTTCAATATCGTTTCTGTACATCCCTATGTCAACATCGTAGTCCCAAGGAATAATGTCACCACTACGTGCTGCACCAAGAAGACTTCCTCCCTTCAGAGAAACCTTAATAATTACTGTTTAATGAAGTAATATAATGTCGGTATGTTGAGTTGCGGATGCACTGACTTGGGACAGTTCAAGGTAATAAGAGAGCTTGGATAAAATGCAAAGTGATGTTATTTTACGTACTAATTTGACTCCTAAGTTTCTATACAATGATATTGGCAATAATTTATTTAGACTACACTTGCAAACTCAGTAATAATTTAGGTCAAGATAATTGAAGAATCAAAGTAAACATGTTCGAAAAACGTAATAAACACTAAAAAACCAGCTGTTGCTGTTGAGACTACACAAAAATACTTAGATCTTATCTCGCTCTATTTATCATTTGGGTACTTTTCGCGCTTACAGTGACAAACTAAATTGCTAGTTATGTAAAGCTAGAAATAGACTGTTTCTCTCTTTGGATCTTCAAAGAGCCTTACCAGATTCAACTGAGATAGCGTGGTGCTTACTACTGTAGAATGGTGACTTGAAAAATGATAGTAGACAGAAATATAAATATGACATTGGAAAGATAAACATATTCAGTTTTCATTACAGCACTTACTTCTAGCCAATATTCTACTTTATGGTTCTCAAATATTCTTAGCACATATCGAGCTGTTTCTCTAAGATTTCCTACAACAGACAACATCTTTGAAACAAAGAACAGGATGCTCTGTTCAAACATAGAAGGGTCAAATACTCTCAGAAAGGTTCATAGTGCTAACACAGGGAAAAAATCCATGTACTCTTAAGTCCCCAATAGAGGGGGGGCTGAAATAGTAGGAGGGTTTGAAATTCTCTAAAAACCTAATAAGCGGGGGGTTGGTATAACCGATGTGGATGGAAAATTTCTCTAGCTATAATAGCAATGGATGAGTTTCATAACTTATTTCAACTTACAAACAAAATAAAAAGCACGATTTCTCACGTTACGTAATACTCGACAGCGGCGTGATTGCCAATGATTCTATACGATGTATATTATACAGTGACACTCTCTGCTACTCTATCATTGCCCAATACAAATGATTCTATGCAATGTATATTGTAGAATGACACTCTGCTACTCTATCATTTCATATATAACAATTACCAGAGGAAGCCTTACTTTTGGGTATAACAACCTGAGCAATAATTGTATCTGGAATCGAGGTATTTCACTCCACCACTTACTACTGCCAAGTTCTGCTTTGCACTAATAGGGAATACATACTGAGACAGCAAGGCGGTGTCCATCTTCCATTGTAAATAAAAGATGCAACATCTCTAACGATTGTGCCAAAGCATCTTGCAGTTTGCTACAACAGTGAAGACATCAGTAAAGACGACCAAAGTTATGAATGAGAGAACAATGCAATAATCAAACTATCGTCTCGTTGCATCGTTGTAATAATCTTCTCTAAAACGATATTTAGCATCAGCTACAGAAAACCCATAAATCAACTACTGAAGACAAGGAATATATACAATCTTAGTGATAAAAGGAAAATAGTACGGACTGCTGATTAAAAAAAGCATATTCGTAATGAATACAACCTTTCTATCACTACTGCTAAGTTCTGCTTTGCATACAAATCAAATTTTCCAAATTTTAAAATTACATATAAATGAACAGTTACTTCTCTTTGGCTCTTACCTTCGAACATCCCAGCCAAGTCGTCACTCCATCTTTATTGTTTATTTTCTTGATACCAAATCTAAAGGGGATGAATCCATACTTTTACACGATCTCTTAAATAAAGTTTAAGATTTAATAACTTTTATGACTGATAGATCCTTTTAACAACCACGCCATTGATAGACATTCGGCCACAAAGATTGCCAATATCAAAGGTTAGCCACTTCTGTGATTCCAAATGTGTGATAATGCCTGTTAACAAGGACACTTATCCTGGTGTATGGCCACTTGTTGCCCTCCCTGTCTCGTTGCTCTCTATCAGTGCTGCCACTAGGTACTGAATCGCTGCTGGGGGACAGCGAGTGGAATAAAGTTGACTACAGTCCAAACTCGCTCACAATAGCAAGCATCCCAAGTCCATGAAAATACTAAAACTGACTAGTATGCTTACTTTTTATAAAGCTTCTCTTCTTGCTGCTTCCTGTTTCTCTCATGCTTCCATCTACAAGGTAATGTATCCATAAACTTAAATAAACTTTGCATTTAACAACTGAAATTTTGAAATGTACAAATAATTTACAAGTGCAAGCATTCCACTTTATTTTTCACTCATCCACACATGGCAGACACAGTCAGTCAAATAGAGCTTTTTGGACTGCTGAAGGAAAAGCAAAATTCTAAAGATTGAGAGAATAGATGAACTCCCATATTCTTCACCACAAACGACAGCACGAAAAAATAAACAACCATCCAAGCAGTAACCGCAACACTGCCTAACACTCAAATAACTCACAGCTTCTGGTTGTTTTTTCTGGTCACCTAAACTTCAGTTTAAAACTAAGACGATGACAAAGTGAGTCATGAACTTTTGATGAACTTTCAATAATATAACTTAAAGACACATCCATTGGCAAAAATAGATAACCCAGTCGTTATGACATCCACGTTTCGAACCCTTTCCAGGACACATTATCAGTATGGATCATGTGCTGGGAACACATGGGAGTGACCAAAACAGGTTCCACAACCAACAACAATAATTCTTCCGTTGTTTACAACTATTTCTCTTCAATTGGTCATGTCCTCTCTCTTGATAATCTTTACATCATTAGTCAAGCCAATAACAATATGGATTCTTTCATACATGAAAGACGACTTTCCCTAGATGCCATCATATTCTTAATTTATAAATATCACCTTTCCCTCTTACACCTTTCTGAATATTTGTTTACATCACTCTTTTTTATTACTCTTGATGTTTCGCTTTTTCGTAGTTTATTTATGTTTATGATTACTGGTGTTTTCAGCCAATGATTTGATAAGATCCCATGTGCTATAGCATAAATTGTATTTAGGGAGCTCTATAGCTGTAATAAGTCTACATTTTAAAAACCATAGATCATAAACACACTTAAACATTTTTGTTTGATTTCTCAAAAATTTTCACTGCCCTCCGGCAACCTCCTCAGTGAGAATAGATTTTGATCTTTTCGCTAAGTTTCTCAAGTTCATCCCGTCGAACTTCGTTGATCTGTCGCGTAGGGTATTCGAGTTCCCTCATTCTTCTTTTCTGTTTAGCTCCAGATTCATTTCATTGATGAGAACAGCCTCTGTGACCTGTCTTAACACTGCATCGTTGCCACAAGATGATATTACTTTAACCCTTATTCTTCTCTTTTCCTCCCGTGTGTTTCCTCTAGTTATTTATTCCCTTTCTTGCTTTCACCTGTAGCCTATTAAAGTTACCAGGTCCCCTTGAAATAGTTCATACTGATGATGGGTCCTGGAAAGGGTCCCAAAACATTTATGTCAAAACTCCTGAAGTGTTTAATGCTACCAATGGATGTGCCTTAATGTTATATCAATGAAAACTCACTAAAAGCATCATGACTTTCTTTGTCCTCATCTTGGCTTTACAGTCTATCATAAAGCTGCGGTTCCCAACTAGTCTACCAATCTCTACTATAGTTAAGTCGGTGTGCGAAACAATTTCTCTAGAAGAAATCGTCACGTGGCCTCCAGCTTCTCCAAAATGCGGTCCTTATTAAAGAAGTGTTATTTGAATGATGTGCATAGGCGATCAGAAGGATGATTGCTATATCTACATAATTCAATGTGCGTAAAAAATCTAGGATTTTCCACCAAGCATTCAGCTTCAACAAAAATTAGCACCACTGTGCACCTTCAATAAGTGCATTAAAAAGTCAAAAAGAAATCGCATCAAAACAAAGCCCAAGCTAGAAATTGCTGTCAAGCAGAATGGTCATTTTGCTATGCTGTTCAATTGCAAAGTCAAAGAAACAAACCTGTTATGTCCTGATCGAAAAAGCTGATGTTCTTGAACAAATGGAGACTTCTTCAAAAGCAGGCACAATTTCCAATGCCTCAAAGCAGATTGTATAAATAGTGCTAAAATGAAAGGAACAGACTTTCACAGAAAACTGAGTGCTCTGGAAGAAGATAACCACATGTATAGATTAGTTTATGCAATCACGAGTGATTGTTTCATTCATCGAGAAAGATTTTTTGTGACATACTTATTTTATGAGCTTGGGACTCTATGTAGCACAATACCTTTTAAAAATGGCTGAATGAAAACTGTGTTGATCTTATGGAGGTCTGATGTTTCAATTAACACAGCAGCTGTGCCATCAATTGAAGTACACTGATTGTGCACTAGAAGGAAAACACTGAATAACAAAACACTGTTCATAATAGTTGTAAACTGAAAATTCAATAGACATGCATACTTAAAGATTTTGCAATACAAACTCATAGCATCCTACACAACCCAGGTGAGTCTGAGGGAATATTTCCGGAAGATCTTCGGTTGCAGGGTGTCCAGTCGGAGATATTTTGGAGCAAAGTTTTGGCGCAGCAATATTCTGCAGGCAATTCCGGTGCAACGATCACTGAAGTCACCACAACCAAGTGGCATTTTGTTAACTTGGTCGTTAACTTAACCCTCATTCTGCTCATAATCCAACTCCTTTATCTCCTACTGAAGATGCTATTGGTGTAGAGGAAACCGCGCAGAATGTATTGCGGAAGACGGAAATTCTTCGGGATACGCCGAAAGTTAGATTCACCCTGCCTACATAAAACCTTGGATCTTATCAGAAAATGCCTGAACACTTCTACATTTAGCCATTTGTTAGCAAAGGTAATATTTATTTAACTCTCAGACATTCCATGTCGATACTTGAGATATTAGAAAAGGTGATATGATCCATAAGTTCGTTGCGAGATACGAATTTTGTGGGGAGGGCGGTGTGACATAGAACTTTTCCATGAAGTGGGCGTGGTAGCTAAGAAATAGATGCAGTTTCTAATAGCGCTGCCAGCATTCTTCTTTATGTTTCTTCTATTGCTAATAACATGCTAGATACCTATTTGAGATAACTGTGAAATTTGCAATATGTGCCGACAAGCCTCATTATCTAGCAAAAATTCATTGCCAACAGAAAGTTATGTTGATCAAGAGTTATTCCTGGGGGAAGTGATACCCTCCCCTTGTGATGGGCCTGATGATGCATTGAACCAAAGTCAGTTAGTTAAAAATGGAAAGAAATGAAATATAGATATGAAACTTATGGTTTTAAATGATATATCAAGATTCTAAATACTGCCATGAAGAGCTAAGCTCAGAGTTGATTAACATTACCAAGTGAGGACTTCTGATAAGAATACGTCAGTGTCCATTTCCTCAAAAAAAGAAGTACATAAATTACTACATGAGCGTTTCAAATTTTTGGCAAATAATAATTGATGACTAATAATATACAGTAAAGTGGAGGTCAATATCAGCTTGTCTAGTTGATGGTAAATTAAAAACTGCATGAAATGAATTGTCACATACAAACATTGCATGTAAGATAATTGAGTGACAAAAGAGCGTCATACTGGAAAGCAATGCATGCAATAATAAAAATATACCATTATCCAATGATTTACCGTCTTTCTTCAGTTCATTTTCAGTTCAGTTCATTTACATTCAAAATTCAACTATACAAATTCAAAAACACTAAATTCAAATTTGTGTGAATCATGAATTCATAAGATTAAATATATGGTAAAGATCATCAAGGTGCTATGGCTGCAAACTGAAGCAAAACAAGAAATCTCAACTCAAGATTTTTAACTCAAGGTATTCATATATCCTAACTTGTAATCAAATTTAAGCTCTTCACAACTTGGCCAATCTCTCTGCCCCTCAGCACCTGTTGCTATCATATGCACTCTGCCATTGGCTTTTCTAAGCATTTGAAGCAGTCTCTTCAATTCATTCTTATGTTTCAAATGAAAACCATCTGGTACGAATAATGTATACTTTGTCTTTATGAATCTAGCAAAATCAATAGGCATTGAGAATATGGGTATAAGATTCCTTTCTGTCAGTACAGCTGAGCAGAGAGCCTATGTTAAAACACTAACAATTGCTAGCAGTATCCTCCAACAGGATGATATCATGACTCTAAATTCTCTTGATACGCATTTGGCATGAAGAAACTTAATAAATTATTTCAAATCAAGATCCACGACATAATTTCTTTAAGAAAGGAGAGTGGCTGAGTGTCTTATGCAACAAACTCAAGCTAATACAATAGCCCTTAAATGATTTGTAGACTTGGTTTTACATAATACAGAAAATTGGTACAATTTCTTAAGATTATTGTTACAGGTATTGAAGGAAACAATGCACACAAACCGTAAGGGCCATCCATTGATTTCGGGTTGGTCAACATCTACATTTTGAACTACAAGCTGACAGAAAAACAAAGTCACAAAAATATGGCAACAACTGCACTGTAGCTATGATAATCATTCTATCTATTATGAAATGACAAAAACATGCTTATGGGTAAACATTTCTCTAAATTACAAAATACTTGTCTGGCTGCTTCTAATTCAGATGTTTACCCAGCCTGGATATGTTCATACCTATTCCACTCATATAGAAGGTTTGACTCAAGCAAAGTGCTTCTGAGTTGGACTCTGGCAAACAGGAACACAGAAACAGCATGTTACACATCATTTCATAACCATAAAATTAAAGATAAACTAGTGCTCTAACATCAAGTATCACTGGTGGGCCCAATAGAAAGCCACCGCAGACCACTGCAGGCCACACCTAAGCTACAGGCAGTAGTTTGGTGGCCTCTGTTCTATTTGAATGAGCTCACTAGTGGTTGGGGAAGCTTCACAAACTTCACCCTAAATAAAGCTCAGATGTGCCATGTAATTTATTTCATCTTCTCTACGACATCGATAATATAATATCATATTATTAATCTTGAACATCATAATCAACAGAAATTAAATGAAATAAGGAAAAAATAGAGAAATAAAAGAAAAACCTTGGTATTTGCAGTTGGAAGCTCCAAAGGTGGATATGGGAGATCATCAGAAACAATGACTATATTCAGGTTTGGGTAATGTTCCACAAATGAATTCACTGTGTTCTCAACATCATTTTCAAAGTGCTCTATTGATGGGACAAATAAAGTTAGACTTCATGTCATAAATTGTGCACAAGTAAAACCTAAAAACTAGTTAATTGGTATAAATCTGTCACTTTGCCTCATTAGAGACACAATAAGCCATTTCCAGCAATCCTGCAGCTTGAAATTGAATAAGACAAAAGCAGCAGCAAACACTGAAATGTTTCATTGCAAATACAGCAATAATTGGTGACTATATGTAGGGTGCTATGGTTGCTCAAAGAAAGAAATCAAAGGTGCTTTCCATTTGTTCATACAGGCAGAAATAAATGAAAGCATTCATAAGAGTAAGTCCTTCAAAGACAACATAGCATGTTTGATAGTTATGAAATGAATTTCATTGTAATGCTGAGGTAGTGCAGTGGTGCATACCTCTGCTTGGCAAACACCATGAACCCCACTCTGATATATATATATATATATATATATATTATATATATCTGATATATATATTTTGGTACTTTCAAAATAACATGCTAGCTCTTTCAGAACTGTGACATAACTAAATGATGGCAAAGGTGGCAGACAGTGATGTTAGAGAAATGTTATATGTGATCGTGGCAGTATGTTAACTCTAGTTGGCAGCTAGTGGGTAAAGAATAGCCAGCCATTAGGATAGCGGTGCCTACCTATGATTAGCTTACAATACTTACTTACCTACTTATTCATTTGTTTACTAACTTACAATATCTTATTATAAATGCCAATTAAAATATCTTCTGTATACTCTTCCCTCAACATGAGAAAATGACCTATCATGGCAAGGGCTAAATACAATCAATTTTCTAAGCTTAAATGGGTTCACATTATTTTTAATGCTATTAAAGAAGAATGTTGCTTACCAAAGTCATACATAACTACTGTTATTGATTTGTTTATATCTTCAATGAATTCTTTGTCATCTATAAACAATGATACAAAGATGTTTGACTATTTTATTTGGAAAGTCTAATAAAGCATAAATTGAATTACTATTTGCCAAGATTTGCTACTAAATAAAATAGCTTTGCTTTTCATTTGATAGAAAAACAGTGTATTAACAATATAACAGCTTGTTTTTCAGGTTAGCTTGGTGCCAAATAAAAAAATCCAACCCAGAGGTTCTTTAAGCCAGAATAATTTCAAATAGAGCTTGTTTTACATTGTTTGCCACCAAGCTGGCTTGAACCTTCAACAGCTAAAGAACTGCAAGTGCCATACAAAGTGGGGACCAGATGACTTTGTGTCCTTTCCTGTTTTGGATGGCATAGCAGACTGTAAATTTTGTACATTTGTGGTTTTAGTTGAATGTAAATGGTGATAAAAAAGAACTTTTACTTCCTTTTGTGATGAGCTCTGAGACACAAAATACTTATACAAAGATCAAAGATGAATAGCTTTACCTTTCTCT
The DNA here is from genome assembly GCA_964019165.1 of Mastigias papua. Lineage (NCBI taxonomy): Eukaryota > Metazoa > Cnidaria > Scyphozoa > Rhizostomeae > Mastigiidae > Mastigias > Mastigias papua. Next base: position 5,789,933 of record OZ025273.1, on the reverse strand, counting down.
TGTGGCCATAATGATTTATTACTTATAAGATAAACAAGCAATGCTATATTTGCCAACACCAGGGCAATAACAATAGACTTGCGCTTTGGCCTCCTCATTTAGCTACATGCCATCTAGAAGAACAAAGACAAACTAACAGCATTTGAAAACTGGTAGGAATGAGTTTGTTGAATAATCATTCACATAGAGGCATAGTATGGATCACATAGACAGTATAGTTGGATCAACTTCATAACAGGCTAGGCTGACAGGCCACAATATTTGTCTACTACACCTATCTATACAATTTATGCACAGAAGCCAATACATGACTATTGCGCAAACCTAATGCCAGGCAGTCTAACTATGCACAATAGTATGCAAGGAGATAGGTTGATACTTCTAAGTATTTGTGCAGTATGTAAGTGTTCAAATAACCTGTAATTTCAATATTTGAAGCCATTTCATGAGCCTCAAAATCTTCCCAAGAGTTTAACATGCATTAAAAGTCACTGGTGCATAAATTTACCTATGAGGAAGGGCAAAGATACAATGTGAAAAGTGGGAGTTGATCATTTCCAATGAAGATGCACATTCCCAGAGCCAATCTGCAAAGTGTGGTATGTGCACACATGAGATCATTCTGGAAGTTTGGCAGATGCAGGCAATGCATGGGTGTACACATGTGATTGATGTCACCATATGGCACAAATGATATGGTAATATAATGTGGTTTTCTTGTATTTGTACTTGTAAAACTTGTATAATTTGTCTCCTTATCTACACACAAAAGATCTTGTCAGGAACTGCCTTTCTTTGCAGAAAAGTTCCAGGGTTCACTTGAGACTGAAAATAACCCTGGCAGATGTTAAAGTATATGGCCCTCTACAATGACAAGTAGATCCATTTCAATAATACTGCAGTTGACTAAAATGGACCCAAAACATGGGGAATCTATTATTTCTCAATAACAAAATCTATAAGATCATGTCCCACCATAGCTATTTAATAGGTCATGCTAACTCTCTGGTGCATAATAGCCAGAAGGGTTAAAATTAATGGAGGGGGGGCTGGAACTTTATGGAAAATTCAATCAGCAGGGGGTTGCAGCAAGCAGGGGGTCAGATTTCTGCAAGCACACTAATAAATGAATTTAAATAATATTCTAAGTTGGTTTGCTTTTTCTACTAAGCAACAAAAGTCCTCTTTCATCTCTTCTCTCATCAAACAAAGTTGCTTTTTGGAGAAGCACATGTGATAATGGGAAAATTCCACGCGTATGTTAACTTCTAGTATCCCGCAGACAAACTAGCATTGTTCTAGGCCTAGGGGGTAGTGGGGTGCATGTGTTGTTAGATCTAAATCTATAGGCTTAGGCGGGCCTAAAAGTATCTAGATCAAATTCCGTTTAGAACAATTATTTATAGTGGTTTCCCAACTTACTCAAGCTATGGATTCCGGGTTGCTTTACAGTATGCTAAAAGATACTTCAAATTCTATCTGCAAGAACTTCTCACTGATTTTGTAATCATTCATGTTGTCTCATATTCTTCTCAGCCTCGTTTCCAACATTCTTCCTGGTGCAGCCCAATCTGCAGCCGACCAGTGGCTGACCAACACCAGCCGAAACTGACAATATTCAGTATAATAGGATTAAATATGGGCTTGGAAACAAATTTAAACACTACTACTCGCCATAAAAAACCCAAATATAACCCCCTTATTATAGATTTTGCCTAGGAAAATAATGGGATGAAATTAATTAATCTCTACATTGGTTCTTTTGGGATATTAAGAAGGTACTTCATCTCGCTCGTTCCTCCAAATGTGAGATAAAAGAGATACAGGCATCTTTTTATAAGAAAGTAGGCTCCGGTGCTGGTAGGCAGCTTCTAAATTTTCTGGCACTTTTCGCTATCAAAAGTTTCTTACATGTTTCTTAAATTTTTAGGTAATGAATTTTTTAAACGTGCTTCCAAGGTAAAGTAAACTGTACACTCACATTCAAAGGTAAACTAATTTCATGTGCTAATTTGAAGAATGATATACGATGGTGTATTATTAAGTCCCTCAACAACCTTGTTCCACGCAACTTTCAAAAAATGTTTTCCAGGAATTTGCGCTACTTAATGTCAATGCCAATTGTAATCGATTTTCAATTCTGAAATAGAGCCCTAACATTGTGATCAAGGAATTAAGTCTTCCTAGAATGACTATCTCTGCTGAGATCTCTCAACAGTTGAACTCATTGAACTTCATCAATATCAAATTAAAGTATAGACAAAGCTATGAATGAAAACTTCTTGAGTGTGCAATTTACTGAGAATGAATGCAAACTGCATGTCGGTCAAGTGTAGTACTGCAAAATACAGTAATGTTCAATGTCAAGACTGTTTCGAGTGTCAACTCAGAAAATTAAAACTGCAAATTATAAAACTTTCTTAGCTCTTCTCAATTTGGGGAGAGTTGTTTCTTAACTTTCGAAAAATTAAGCCTACAGTTTATTAGTGTCTTGAAAGTCATTAGCTCATCGATATTATTTTTCTAAGCTACCTAACATGATCATGTGCATAACTTATTACAAATAATCGCATTCCATTTTATTGCAAGTGTACTGAACGTTGCAGACCAATCAAAATGATCAACTGTGATGTTATGTATTGACTTGCCAAATGTTAAAGGTAAGATCTATAACATTCAATTTGGTTTTTATATATCATTCAACGTCAGATAAGGTCCTATTACGCTCTTTCTTCTTATAAGAACCAGTAGAAGTGAAATCCAGGCTGGCTGTTCTTAATTTTTCCAAACTTTTGAAGCTGAATTGCTCTTAATTTATTCTTAAGTAAACAATTTAGACATTAGACAATATATAAGACAACTTTGGATGTTCATGACACAGGTATTGTTTTTAATAACATTAGCAGAAGACGTTTTTCTTGGCAAAAGTTTATAACAACTATAAATAGACCATGTTAACACAGTAACTAGTTTTGCCAGGAGCATATAATTCACGAAAATCAAAGAGGAGAAAGTGACAAAGCTGTCAACTTTCCTCAGGCTTACAAGGCAATGACAATTCATGCCAATATGTTATTCGAAAGCGTATGCATTGCTGTCCAAAAATGTATCTTACGATAATGCTTCAGTCTCAGCTTGTGCCTAACGTGTTCTTAATTTCGCATCAATTTTGAGGCTCGTGTTCTTGCAAAATTGTTCTTTCATGAAAAAGAGAGCATGAAAAAGAAGAGGCTTAAGCTGAAGATAATTACAGACCCAATACGAAGTGCAATGTCTTTGCAAAGGGAAATTATTCTTATTCGAAATTCCACCGAAGTGAAATCAATTGAAGAAAGCCGAGATTTTGAAATTGAAGAAAACACATTCAAAGGACGCTTGTGAACAAACTCGTAATATTCATCTTTTCATTAACTAATACAAATCAAGCCATAACCCATTTGCAATGCTTTAAAGTTCAGTGCACTCGATCCTTTGCCTGCAAAATCCATTAACTATGTGTAATCAGAGCTACTTAAGGTCCTTATCTGCAGAAGCAACAACTGGTGCTATGTTTATATATAGCTTTGAAAAAGCAAAGACAGAACAGAACTTATCGATGAAAGCACAGGATAATTATTCATGGATTCAAGAACCTCAATGCTTGTGCAGTCATTGTCTACCAAAGAACGAACCAAAAGTGACTTCTTAAGATAAGTACTCAGAACATAATGCAATTAAACACATCTCTGAATTAATTAAATTCTTCATGAAGTTCAACTGCCATGACATTTTCTTTATAGTATATCACTATAGGGACATTTCTCTTAATTTCCATACTATTAGCAGCGAAAGTTTTGATATTTGATCAACAAAAAAGTCTAAAGTTCTGCTTTCAACTGAAACATCTTTGCTCTTACATACGAATCCTCGTAGCTTGGCGTACACGTTTTTTATAATAAACTTGAATCAACACCTAGTGCTCAATGTTTCTTAATTTGGCATAAAAACTTTTCCATTTTATTGCTTCGAAGTCGAGCATTCCGTATAGATATAATCACTGTTCGTCAAGCACATCAAAATCAACAGCTATAATCTTTTCCGCACGAAATCAAGCAAATTAAGACTTAAAACAACTGTTGACAAAAGATTTCACCTTCTATAGTCTATGGTCTGGTTTCGTAGTTTTTCTTCAACAGAGTCACAGACTTAATTTTCTGGCCAGCCTAGTACCAGCTTCCTATAAAAACGTGCAATTTGAGCCGAAACTATTCCCTGTATGGTGATAATATTATCAATCCTTTGAAATCACTCTGCTGTATAAGCTATAAACAATGAATTATAAGGTTTCAGAAGTGGCTTACGAGAAAGAAACTTTCTTTAAGTGTAATGAAAACAAAGTCAGTGCTCATTGCCACAAAACAGAAATATAAGGTTTAGAGAGATCAAGAGGACCACCTTTCAATGAAAATCAGAGACCATGAGCTAAAAGCCGTTCAAATGACTGAGTATCTTGGTGTGCAAATCGACAATTTCCTTGATTGCAAAGATCATGTTAGTTGGCTTTATGAAACATGCTAAAAACTTGTAATCTATTAGAAACTTTGCAATCACTGTACGAGGGAATTGCTGTGCCCATCTTACCTACTGTTGTTCCGTTCTGGGACTGCAGTAGTGGTACACAACCTATAAAACAGACTAGCAGGTAGAAGTAGAAGCAGTTTTGACAACCCAAGTGAGCTTTTAGTTCATATACTAGGCCGGAGGACTATATCATAGCAAGCTATTCATGAGTAAACATTGACGATCTTGACATCTTTCCATAGACAAATCCCACAAGCTCTGAAGTAGCCCTCACCTGAGCGTAAACAAGCACCTTTTGTACATAGCATTAAAATCGTACATATAAGTTATAGTTAAAACTCATAAATACTAAATTCTTAGCTAAATTCATGCTATTCTTATTGACAGTAAGATCTTTCTAAGTTCGATTTAACATGCATTTAATTACGTGAGGTGATTACGAGAGCCCTTGAAAATCAGTTATGCTGAAGAGAATCCCTTTTTAAATATACAACATGAATATAAAATGATTAACAAAATCTGGTAAAGAATGGTGAATAGGTGCCAAGAGGCCAATCATATGGCTAATTGGACACATTATTCATCATTTCACGTGTACCCGCATATCTGGCTATAAATTTCGGTTCACCTTTCGGTCGCTATCCGACGTTTCATACTCTGACGAATGTCGGACGAAAAAAAGCTTTTCAGTATGGTTAAAACATGGTACCGCTTTTTCGTGCTGTAGTAAAGATATTTGAACTGAAATTTAATTTTGACAAATCTATTAACACAAAAGCTCTCTCCAAAAAAAATTGGAAAAGTAAGTAAAATTGAGTGTTATACTTTCTATATATTATTGATATATTGAGTGTTATACTTTCTATATATTGATATATTGAGTGTTATACTTTCTATATATTGATATATTGAGTGTTATACTTTCTATATATTGATATATTGAGTGTTACAGTCTAAATTATGGAAGCTCTTTAAGCTATTTCATTTTTTACCCAAGACACGTGGTTTCCTAATTGTAGTCGATAAAAACTTTGGCTCAATTTGCGCAAGCCAATAAAAGTACTTATACTTTTGTTCAAACATGGAGTGAAGCGAGAAGTTATCGGGTATTTTTCAAATCACTAGCTAATACTTTCCTAGAAGTTTCTTTGTGTTTCTCCATGCAAGTGTCAATAGAAAAGAGATAGATGTTTCACCGATAGATCTGTTATACCATAAACATTTTAATAGTAGTGTACAATGGTGACAAACACTGGATTTAATGTATTTCAATTTTTTACGAAAACAATCTTTCATTCAGTCATAATAAGCGCTCTTTCACGAATAGGACTAGATTGAATTAATCACAGCATAAGATGTTTCCATGGTTATCTATTTCAACTTAGAAAAAATCGCCAGTTTTTGTAGGCCGTTCAACAGAACTCAATTGTTCAAATAAATCATATTTAAGGCAACAAATAACAGTGTTATCGTCCGCATCAAAACCAAGAATGCAGTGGGACTATATGAATATCTGCAATGCTCTTCGATTCAACTGTAGTCCTAGGAAGCCAAGAGTGTAATTGTAGGCTCTAAAATAAGTGTGGGCCTGGCTTACGCTGTGTCTGCGCTATGCGTAATCATTCTAAATAACGAGTGCAGAAAATTAATTTCTCGTTGGAGAAGGAAAATGCCGCGGTGGTGACTCTGGTAGTTCGATTGCAACCTACTTTCTGGAGGTGATCAACGTAATGATGTGGATTGACTAGAGGCAGCATCACTGCGTTTCGCATCGCGCGGACCTAACACCCTAATGATTGGGACGCTCATCGATGGTCTTTTAAAGTGCAATTCTGCACAGAATGTAGGGTAAAATTTTGTACAGTTCTTGAGAAATTCAGCAGATTACATTCAACATCTATTTAGAAGATCCTCTTTTAAGGCAAATTATTATATAGGAACCTATTTCTAATAATCATGGCAATTGAACATGCATAACTTCAATGCCTGCGTGCTAATATTTATAATTGTAGTTACAAAGTTGGCACAAAATGTACAAAATAGGTATATATGTATACAAACTGTAAGAAATAGCCAATAAAACCAACTTATTTATAATATTAAAACATGATTCATAATTAAATAATATTAAATGATTAATAATTTTAAACAATCAAATAAAACCTAAAAGTGGTAAACATTTCCTGCAGAGCCAACACTGGCATTGGCATTGATCACCCTTTCAAGCTTTAATTTTTGGCTTTAAATTTAGCCAGTTCTGGGCTTTTAATTCGGACAGTGTCAGGAGCGTCTGTTTATGCATATGATAATCAACGACTATTCCTCAATATCGCACTCACAAAAATAATGTGGAGTTCTGAAGTTTTGTTAAACACCCTGCCGCTCATGACCATTATTCAAGAGTTGATTACAGGACACTGGATTTTATGAAGTAGAACTAAGCATGAATTAGTTTAGTCGTTATTTTAACCATCAAATTCAATATGGTAGCTGCTCAAATGGTCATTGCTGGCTCTTTTACCCAGCTATAGCAAACCACAGAAAGATGATAGTTCATGACAAAATAATGTTTCTAGACATGCTCTAGGTACAAAAGAAAATAAATTTGGTTGAAGTTCATCTAGTAGCAACGTTTTGCTTCTGCATGAGTTTAGTTTCTAGCAAAAAACACCACGTAATACTGAAACTCTCTAGAGCTCTCAAAACTGATACACAACATTATTTAAATATATGCATAGCTATTGATAATAAGCTTGCAAAGTGATTCTGCAACTTTGACAGTGTCTCATTCGAGAAGACTTTCGTCACATCATGAAATAGGGTATGACATTTTCGTCACTCATGGGATCTAGGCTAGGCCTAGGCGACTTTGCTGAGTTGGGCCTTCAGAGGTGGAAGAAAAATGTATGATGAACAGCTAAGAGTACTTGTTTACTAATGGTGTTGACATAAGCTTTCATGATTTCCAAATCTAAGTAATGGATAGAAAGCTATATTGAAAATGATTCGGTTGTATTCTATGATTGTAGGGAGAAGTTACGTCACGTTATATCGAAGGTATTTCCTTCTCAAACAAAGATCTTCATAAACAACACCTCACAAATAATCACCAGATTTTTACAGTTACTCCTCACCTTCGCTTTCATGCAAAAAATACCTGCTCTCAACGCTTTGTGTTAAACATATTTCTAAGAAAATACCTGATATCATCCATGATAATTTTAAGAAAATTAATCAAATTAATCTCAAAACAAGATACTCGCTGTTTTTCTGTCCTTCTCATTGAGTAACTTACAAGATTTGTAGCTGATAGTTCAACCAGACGCTGTTATTTAAAGCCCCTCTGCTTACACCAAATTGGTGGTTGAATATTTATTGTTCGCGATCATTGCAGTCCACCTGCCATTTCTAGGCCTACATCTTTCCGTATCCAACTAAATAACCTGCCACTGTGCAATGTGCTAGGGAGGTGGCAATCCATTTTTTCTGTTTTCAAAGACTGCAGCCTTTTTAGGCACAAAGGAACAAAGTGCAAGGTGGTTTGCAGGGGAAAATAAGTTCAGAAGTAACTTGTGTCTGCTGAATGATAGGGTCTTATTGTTTACAACGGACAACGCGGCTAGTCGTTCCAATCAGCAGGAGGGAAACCACAAGAGTTTGCTGAAGGAGTATTGTGAAGGTATAAACGCAACACGGATCTGGAGTTCCTCGGATAGAACAATACGCCATTACCTTACAAGAAGTAGAGATTAATTGGGAATGCTTACAGTTCAAGAAGGAAATGTAGGACAGATTGGTTAGAGAATTGATAGTTGCACTTTCACTGGATTGTTTCAAACCTGAAAAAAATGGAGGTGCTAAGAGGCTGTGAATCACCAATTGAAATGAATTCTTTTGACGTGGATGCTAATTCAGCATCATCGTCGGAGAAACAGGCGATGATATCAAATAGAACAAACCAGAACTCAGTGCACAACAACAATAATCACATCACAAGTGAAGGTATGTTTAAAACAAACTTTACTTTAGCTAAATCTCCATCCTTTCTCCTCTTGTTTGTACCCAGATGATGAAACTACAATCTGGTGTAAAAGGTAACTTTTGGGTCGACTTAAGATATCTAATAGCGCTCAGTTGTATGGACTTTTTGTGCCATTGCTGGAACTTCAAGCGGTTCTTGTGCACAACATGCTAGCAGGTGCTGTGCGAAGACAAACTAAAGAGTTGTATCTTTGCAAAATACACTGTAGATCATAAAGGTATAAAACAGATACCATATTGCTGAGACCTTAAGCAAGACTTAAAGCTTTCGACACAGAAATTTAGATATAGACCACGCAATACGGTTTATCATGGTGCTGATGATCTGAGAAGAGAATCTGTTAGAGGAGGAAAACACGAATTGCTAGAACAAAAGGTGTCTAGAAATTTGTATTGAATAGTGAAGATATTAAGATGAACCAACATACCCGGTAACGAAAGCAATAGAGTCTATTAAATTGTTGCTGCAATGTAGCTATTATTCTCAACAAGTTATTGTACGAAATTTATTCTATGTCTTCGTATGTAAAGGTTCCTCTAAAATCAGGAGATTCTTCTTGTAAATCTGATGATTTAGCATGCCGATTAGCTCTTTTAAGAAAACCTCACAAAGATTCAAATCAACAGAAACACACTATTTGTCTACATTTCACCTGCTGCAGGCGTTCAGTTCCCTGGTTATCAAATTACTTTCTTGGGAATTTCGGGAAGAAGAGGCTAATGCTCAGATATTGTGTTGATGTGAAAACGATGCAAAGAAAGCGAAATGCGAATTGTTAACTTCAGTTGGTGAATACTGTTCGGACGAAAGTCAAGAATAGATTGACTTGATGAAAAGGCAATTGCAAATATATGATCAATAATTGATCACATCTATTGACAAGGAAACTAGTATATTTATTGTATTGTTAATTGATATTCAGTTAAGGAGCTTGGAGGCTTACCAATGAAACAAGAATGTCGTGTCATCACAAGGAATACAGCTAGATTTATCTTGAGCAGTTGATCGTTCCCAGCATACCTTTTTGCAGCGGATTAGGCATTCTTGCACACGGAAAAAGTTCGGTCCTGAATATGACGTATGCAGACAAGTTAATTGCTTTAAATATTTAATGTATCTTGAATATGACATTGAATATATACTTCTAAGTAAGATACGACTCGTTTTGGACATGTAGATGATGTTTGATTCTCTTTTTAGCGAAATCTAATGTTGAAGAAGAGAGTGGCCTTGGATTCTTCAACCATTTTGTTGCTTGCATTTGCTTTTTGCTGATCATCGCAACATTCCCTTTGTCAATGCTGTTTTGTATAAAGGTATCTCTTTACGAACATTTCGTCTCCCTGAGAAAGGTGTGGGTACACGCTTTTTGTAGGAAACTGGGTTATAAGAAACTAGTGCTAAGCTGCTCGACTGGTTATGGAAGTTCGGTAATGGATTTCTGAGAACTAGGAAAGCTGACAAGTCATATACCTTTGAAATTCCAATATTTACGCAAGACAGTCATCGCTTTTACTTAATTTGTATAGATTTCTTGTAGTAACCTATGAAGTAGAGTGTCATACTTGTGTAGTGTTACGCAAACTTAGTTATTCTTGTTGAAAAAATCTTAAGAAAGTTTCATTAGTGAGATTATGAAAAACCTAAGAAGGTTCCAGCACTGTGCCATAAAAGCTTTCTTATAATAAAACGTAAAACTGATGAGAAAAATCGCCACTGAATTCTAATTGGTTGTCTCATTTCAAAACGGCTGTCCCTTGATCCCAAGCTCATTTGTGGCGCAGGACAGTGCGCTATAGCAAGAGTCGTCACACTGAAAAATTTGATGGCAGAGGATACCGAAGTATTGAGAGAAATAATGTTGGGTTCGGATTGCATTGGTTGTCATCTCTCATCGGCTCTGAAAAGTTGACACAATCAATGTTCTGTACAGACGTAGTGTACATTCATAGTACATTAGCAGTATACTATCTGTCTTAATTTGTTCTTATAGGGTCTTTTCCAGCTCAGAAGCTACCCCAGGGCCGTTCCGACAGGAAATAGAGAGGGGGTGTGGGCAGTTTGGTTTGCTGACTGAGATCAAAATTGCAAATACTGGTATAAAACATGATAATAGTTTGCCCACTGAGTGTGTGTGAGGAATAACAGCTGGAACAGTTGTCTGTCAATAATCATGGAAATCTCATTGAAATCAATTACTGAAATTTTTAAAGACGTTAATAAATGGATGAAGACACAATTGTCTGTTAGGTTCATTCATTCTTCTTTTTAGGTAACACAAGAATTTGAGAGGGCTGTAATATTCCGGCTTGGTAGAGTCTTGCCAGGAAAAGCAAGAGGACCGGGTTAGTATAGGGTGTATGAATTTTTATAAATGATATGCAATTGATGTCTGCTTTGGACTCCTTAAATCATGTCCAGAAAATCATATACATAAAACACACACTCCCGCGTAACTCATTGAATATATCCTTCGCTAAATGATTTGTCAAAGACCCTCGTGTGTGAATATATATAAATATGTTTAAATGCATATATATATATATATATATATATATATATATATATATATATATATATATATATACATACATACATACATACATACATACATACATATAAATTATATATACATATATATAATTTATAGATATTACTGCGCACACATACACAAACACACACAAGCTGGCAAGTGCACACATATAGTGATCTCTCTTCTCATGTTCATTTCTGACAATCACTTTTTTAACTTTTTGTAGGCATCCACTTCATACTCCCTTGCATTGATGATCTTGCCAAAGTTGATTTGCGCACAATCACGATCAATATTCCACCACAGGAGGTAAAACACTTTTACTACCTATAGCCAGTTCATTTTTTAACTTTCACTGGCATGCAATACCAAAAGTGTTCAATAGCCATTTGGCAATTATATTAAGTGAGTAGCATGGAAAAATATCCTTTCTTTTCTAGCAACTGAACGTTCATTACTGTCATTACAGAGTATTACCTCCTGTACTACGAAAACAAATCAAAGGAGTAAAATTATCCTTTAGATGTTACATTAGTAAACTTAAGAGTCATGATGATATCAAAACGATTTAGTAAGAGCTTTTATAACATACAACATCACTAAAAAAAGCTTTAGGTCCGTTTTGGATATGCTCTGTTCAAAGCAAGTCTTTTAATTTGTATCACAAAGAAACTGTCGAGTCAAGCATTAGAGAATGCTCCATTTAGGAATCCTTACATGATTCGTCTTACCAATAAACTGCATCCTTCATGTAAGAGATTGATCTGTTGTGAAAGATACTTTGAAATTTAAGAGCATTCTTTGATTTCAATTCTTAATAGGCACTAACTAGAGATAGTGTGACAGTAACTGTTGATGCAGTCGTCTATTTCTGCATAAAAGATGCAAAGAGATCCGTTACGAAGATAAGAAATGCAGCTGGGTCGACCAAGTTACTAGCACAGACAACGTTAAGGAACATGATTGGAACAAAAACACTGGCTGAAGCACTATTGAATAGAGACGACATCAGCAGACAAATGCAGGTAAGACAGTAGCTAAAATCAGGACTGTATCTGCAATGCCAAAATGTTGAAAGAGCAATTTAAATGGATCAGATTATTTAAGGCAAGAATGTCTATTTTAAGCCTTGGCCACATGCCTTGTGAGGATGTTGGATGAAATGTTGGATACATTTGACCAGGTCTCTTCTATACGTTTGTTTTTAAAGCATTTAAATGCTTCTGCATTTGGCTCAATACCATCAGCAGTCAAGCAATATGATCTCCTGACACCATTATATTACATCTATATTTGTTGTTGATCTGCATATTTGCTCCTTACTCTTTGTTCTCAGTCAATGCTACCTTTACCAGTTCATTGATTCACTCTAACCCCCCATTAGTTCAGGATGCAGGCTTTATCAAGAACACTTCTAAACTCGAAAATTGTATTCATAAATATTATCCTTATAGTTATATATAGCATAGGAGAAGTTTCACTATGCATGCAGTGCATTGAAGTTGTGAAACACTTCGTCTCCGTGCAAGTCCGTAGCACCGCCTTTCATGCGACTAATTGAAACCTACATGCTCAGGACTTCTTCGTCCTACCCCTCTGAAGGAATGTACCATCCCCGCATATTCTATTCATAAGAACTATTGATTCCTAGTACTTATCCCAGTCCTCCAACTACCCATCCTCCCATACCATTGCATTGGCGACCAAATAATAGGTAAATTTTACTTTTTGATCATTAGTTTTTCCTATGAATCACTCGTAGGTTATCTTAGACGAAGCAACTACTCCATGGGGTGTTAAAGTCGAAAGAGTTGAAATGTAAGTAACTTAAAAACTTGAACAAAGAAATAACTATTATACTATTAAGAATATACGTGTGAGTAACTAAATACTTACAGTATGATTCATCAGTCCATTTCTCTGACCATTTCGCTTATTTTCTAAATTCACTGGTATATGCTTTTACCGAGGATAGTGCTCTAAACAACAAAATGTAAACTTATAGAAGGTAGATTACAACCGGTAAACTAGAGCACTAGGCCCTGAAAACTACTTTCAAAATAGGAACAACCTCGGTCAAACGTCGACATTCATAAATGCAAGAAAAGTGTAACTGCTAAAATCAAGATACTGTAATGTAAATTCTCGAATGAACATCCTGGGAGCTTATTTACTTTTTGAATGGGGATCACTTGCAGTGAGGGTTTAGTCAAGGGGAGACTTATGCACATTATCTGACTGCAATTATCTGAAGCTGTCCATTACATCTTCTATGATGGGGACTTATTGAGGGGGACCTACTGCTAACAAATTTGAATTCTAGCATGAGAGCTTGTCTGAAGGGGGAGCTTGTCTCATGATGTATAGTCGAGGGGGCATATGTCAGGGAGTCTTTTTCGAAAGGGACTAATCGAGGATTTATGGTACATTATCATCGAATTCCACAAATTTAACTATTGGTTTTTCTTCTTACGATTTCTAGAAAAGATCTTCGTCTACCTCAGCATCTTCAGAGGTCAATGGCTGCAGAGGCAGAGGCTGCTAGAGAGGCTAGCGCGAAGGTACTGTCAACCTATATTCAAGCCATGTGCTATGTATTCTAGCAAATACTACACGTAGTTTCCATAAGAAACTTGGATAATTACAAGCAGCAAAGTTTCTTAATTTTCGACCCCTCAGCACAACAGCACAAAATAAAAAAGCAAACAAGTGTGATGAAGAGTAATAAGTACTCGCTAGAAGTCCTTGGGACACTTACAAAAAACTAATAAAAGCCATTTTCCTCTATATGTTGTCACCGTTGCTGCATACACGTACCCTCCCCTTTCCCCTAAGAACAATGCTGGTTCGTCTATAGGACACTTGAAGTTGGCGTGCACGTGAAGTTGTCCCATTTTCGAATATAGTTCTCCAAAAAACCAACATTGTTTCAGGAGGAGAGGGGGATGAAAGTTCATTACAGAGTACAAAAGATGCAAAGTGTCCTAGGTCTCTTGGCGACTAATGAACGGTATGAAACAACATGGAATTAGATATAGAAATCAATCCCCACCTCAACCCAAATTTTTCTCGTCAACTTTGGAAGAATAAGAAAGTCTATCTAAGGGAGAACTGAGGGAGGGCACGTCTCTCCAGTCTTCCATTGCACCATTACAGGCCTGTAGCCAGCTTGAATTCACAAGGGGGGCACAGCCAATATATATAATACATATATCTATATAATTCATGTTTTTAGGGGAGGCACAGAGTCAAATTTCACAGACCCAGAGGGGGCCTTGCCCCCCCAGGGCCCCCATTGGCTACGGGCCTGCACCATTACCGTTTGTAGCTAATAAATAGTGTCGAAACGAAGCAAAGAATAGACATGCCCATTCTTCAGTCCATGATAGGGAAGCAGTGTTCTAAGTGCATTTGCATTTTTCAAAAACCAAGCTTTTGGTCAAGACTCAATGTTGTTCCTTGCTATACAGGGGAAAGGGTTCTTGTTGAGACGATGTTGCTCGATTAGGGAAAAGATATAAACTAGTTCAATTACTGATGCTATTACGCAGAGACAACAGGATTTGGAAGAAATGAATAATTGAAAGTGCGAGAATATGCCTTCACTGTTTCAAGGGATCACATGGTTATGACATCATCAATAAACAATTTGAACAACTGAAAGTGCGAGAAAATAACCGCCCCGAGCGGGACTCGAACTTGCGGCCCCTGGCTAACAATTGTACGTCAAGTTCTCTACCACTGAGCTATTGGGTAACAGTTCGAATCCCGTTCGGGTCGTTTATTTTCTCGCACTGTCAGTTTTTCAAATTTTTTATTGATGATGTCATAAAGGTGTGATCCCTTGCAACAATGAAGGCATATCTAACTAAATCATGCGAAAATGCTTGTTAGCATGAAACAATAGAAGGACAATGATGATCATGATGATACGAAATGCAGTGATAAACTGTAAACTGTATGCTAATTTTATCTTCTTTACATAGATTGTGGCCGCAAATGGAGAGTTAAAGGCAGCAATGTCACTAAAAGAGGCGTCAAAAATCATCTCAGAATCTAACGTAGCAATTCAGTTGAGAGTATTGCAGACACTGAATGCCATTTCAACTGAGAGAAATTCAACAGTTGTGGTTCCAATGCCATCAAAGTTACTAAATATATAAATTTTCAATTGATGCAATATTAAATGTATATAATATGGCCAGTTAAAAGAGAACAGTCATATAATGGGAGTGCATCCTTACAAGTACAAATAATGTTGTGTTTGATAATTAAAGTGCTACTTATCAAATGGATCAGACTTTAGCATTGTGGTAACACCCAGCTCAAATTTGACACAGTAAACTAGTATTGTCAGCAAGAAGTGACAAGAAACCTTCAAGTTTTGTTTCCTTCAAAGTGTAGGTGCATTGATTTAATGAAGAATCTTGTTTCATCTTACTTTATTTAAGTGGCAGGGGGGGATGATGTTAAATAATTATTCTGATGACTTGCAGCATGTAAATATGTGAGCGATAACATAAGTGTAACTTAGCACTAATGATGATGCATGCATTGTCTGTATAGCATTTGTGACTAGTGGGATACAGGTAATGGACTATAAGTCAGTTTCTTCAAAATCTATTTGTGAACAGTAAAACTAAGTTGTATAATTTTGACACTCACTATATACTTTCTTTTCGTCTGTAATAAATTGTCTCCCACACTGGCACATTTTGGCTTAGAGATGTGATCTTGATGCCATTTTGGTAGTGTACTCAAACAACCAGAGGCACATATAAATATTTTGATGCAAGAATGTTGTAACACCCAGCTTCTAGAACCTTGTGACAAATGAGATGTGGAGCTTCAAACCTGCAACAGCTCATAGCCATATTTTCATTTGACTTCTCTTGGTATCAGTACATTAACTATTTTGGCATTGCAACTAGCTGCATTATTACTGTACTATTACGCACATTTTATTTATATATTACTGTTATGTGATCATTCAGTTGAGTTTAGAATATCTGGCTGATACTTCCTTGCTATATTCTCTTTAGTAATCAATCTGTGCTTGTTTATTCTCAAAATTGCTTGTGATAATCAAATTACTTTCTGCCAAATTTAACATAGTGGAGAATGGGTGCCTTTACTATGAGTACTATGCTCCAAAAGCAACAGTTTGTGTGGTTAATGAATTCCTCTAGTGAAACTATCCACACCTTTTGTTCATGCAGTGCATATTTACGCTCAATACACTCAACTTGACTCCTCTCCATTGCATGGCCTAGCTCACGGAGAACAGACATTTCTATCTATCACCATGAATCACATGATGGTTATTTATATGGTGTGAAATAATATCAAGAGGATTCTGTACTCAAAGCATGCCTTATTTGCAATAAGATCTATAGGTGAACTTTTATGGAAATAGATACAAAAATCTCACCTAGGGCATATGATAACCATTCAAATAAAATTTAAAGTACTACCATACTTCAAAAAGGAAGGAAAACTTTCAAAGCAAGTTTGATTGGCCAGCAAACTTCAAAAATTGGATCCAAGCTATTAACAAACTAAAATATACCTACCAGAACATGTAGTGAAATATTTTTGCACAATTCTAATCAAGATAGATCAATCTATTACAAACAACTGGAATCATGACAACTCATTCAGTATTACAAACATTTCACAGAAATGTCAAGGCATAGCAAAAAACAATTCTTTATTGGATATTTCTCCCTTTGCTCCAGTTCTCTGAACAGAATTCTGACTAGCACAGCTCAAAAGATGTGTTCTGTATGGACGACTGAGAGAAGTCATCCAAAATTTCAACATAATCTCATCTTTAGGCTTAGCATGCAGAACTTCTAGAAGTTGATCTTTTTCATTTGTTGATCTTGACCCACATTTTGAAAATTTGAACATGACTTTAACCTTATTCATCCATTTATCTTTAAGGGCTGAGAGCACTGTCATGAAAACAGAATCTGTAAAATCCTCATCATAGATTCCACTCAAGATGTCAGTCAAGAAAGTTGGACAAGAACCACCCTGACTGCCTTGTACTGTGAAATGTTCAGCAGTTAGTTTTGTGCCATTGATTATAGCACTTCTTTCTAGTGTTTCCTCAGCAGCATCAAAATGTATATCAATAAGAATATAGAGGTCTGATGAAAGAATATTAGCTGGAATTTCACATGATTCTGGGAGCCCTAGAAAATTACATTTCCATGAATCTTGATAGCTTTTTGAGTATTGTTCAATTCTACAGCAACCAGATGGTATCAAAGCCTTTAATGCACTCAAGACAGATGAAACAGTTGATGAATCTTTGCCCCTGACAATGAGTTGATCTCCTACCACAACATGGTAAGCAATTTGTATAAATTTGTCTTTAGGCAAAATTCTTGATAAGTGTCTAAGTGATTTAACAATAGGTCCTGTCTCTCTAGTTTTTATATTGCCATCTGAACCATCCATAAAACTATAGTCTGCCAATGATGGGCCTTCAACTAGCTGTTCACAATACCTTTGACCAGATGCTTTCAAAATCCATGCAAAATACTTGTGAAGACACTGAAATATCTTTTTGTCACCAACAAGATCAATCAGTGATCGATAATGCTGATTGCCTCCTCTTGTCCTTATAAACTGATTATTATTCAAAAGGAATAAGGTTGCTGACATGTGAAGTCTTTGATCTGTAACTGGATTCTCCACTTTTTCTGCCCTATATGTGGTGTCAGCTTTGCTCTGCAATTCATCAATAATATTTTTGAAATTCGTTATGAGGAATTGCCAAGAGTTCACTAGATAAACTCTGTCCATCATCACGCAAATAATGCTGTACCATCTCTGGAACCCTCTTGATTGACTGTCCTTGAGGAAGAAAGTATGACTGAATACATAACCACTTGCTTCATCACCAAACATTATAGGCCCTTCTCGACCTGGGCATACTTCACAACTCAAGCTCCTTACACAAGCATGCCTAACTATACTGTACAGCTCTTGATCTTCAGGGTACTGTCGACTTATGTAGCTTATATGTGACTCTCTGTCGATGCTAATCAGTCCTGGTTCGCCTTGTTGTAATGACGTGCATGCAACACATGTTGACTGCCTAGGCTCGTTTCCATTTCCATGACTTTTCTTTGGTGTTTCATCGGCATGATCTTCCTTATTTGGTAGTTCTTCCAAAAAAAGTTGTTTTTCTCTTGCAAACCCAACGACGCTGCTGTGGTTGAAGTTACCACATGCAGTTAGCGAGGCTTCTGCCCCATTCAAAACATCTTCAGTGTTGTGATTTATACAATGGAATGCTTGGGTGCAGAAGAGAATACTTGGTCCATGCAACTCACAAAAGTGGCAAAGAGCTATTACAGCATTCATCTTATGCCGTAAAGCCTAGGTTCTTCCGTTAAATTCTCCAGCATCATCTATGTGTCATCGTGTCTATCAGGAATGAAGTCATCTGACAAGCTTGTACAATCGGTTTTGGAAACGAGGCTATAGCCATAACAACTGCTGATGAAAGTTTAGCAACATGAATTTGCAAAACTCGGACGTGACTTGTGAAGACGCAAAAAGCTACCTTGCAAGAAAGGACCTATTTCAAGTATTTGAAGTACGTTCAATATTTTATCATGAGTGTAAAGTAAGATCCAAACATAAGAATGGCTTGCCCTTAACAGCAGGAGTTTTATGCCTTGTAAATAGTATGCACGTGATATTGTTAAGTCACGCTTTACCCGGTGCACACCAAGATGAGAAAGGGGAGGAAAGAGTTCAAGGAATACGACCATCATAACAGAAAATTGCTAATCTCGACCAAATTATAATGCTAATGAGTGGATGCGTGTGGAGGTTAAATGGTTAACACATTCTTAGAGGAACATGGTAATGTAAATGTGTGTGATGACCTTGATTAAAGAGCAACTGGTGGACTTTCTTCTCATTTGCATTTGAATTCTTTTAGGGGGGCTGCCCTTCAGAACAGGCTGTTTTCCAAGGGGCCATCCGTTAAAAATCTAGAAGTCATTAACGAACAATTTCCATACTAATTTAATTACAGATGAATATATATATATATATATATATATATATATATATATATATATATATATATATATATATATATATATATATATATATATATATATATATATATATATATATATATATATATATATATATACCACTAGGTAACTAAAGGGTAAAACCTAAGTGCCTAAGTACAAGTGGAACCTAAAATTTGCATAACTAAAGACTTTTAACTGGTAAATTTAAATCTTATGCCCCTTTATTGGCCCATACTTATGAGCTAACCATTTTATGTAAGTGGAACATAGTGAAATCCTCAGGACAAATAGAGTGAGTGGCATTAATTTGACAGCTGTAATGCAACATGTAGGAACATGTAGCACAGTTGTATCATAAACACTTTTTTATTTGGTAGTCTAATTAGCAGGTCAAAAGTTTGTGAAGGATTGATTGTTTTGCATAGCAAAGGTTATGGAAGAGTGGTGAGGAGATCATTGTAACCACCATGTCTTGGAACCATCCTTCACCTCAATTAGAAATGTATCAATCTAACACTAGAAGTTATACAGTATTATTTTGCAATATGCCCATTTCATGATGAAGCTACATAACTTTTGTAAGGAATGCCACAAAATCATACTTGCTTCTATGAAAATTGATGGCAAAAGTCAAGTAAGTGGAACTTGCTGCTCCCCCCTCTTACATTTTGTCAGCTTATGTTTTTCCTCAGTTGAAGCAAGTATGAGATGATTGATTGATTGATTGATTGATTGATTGATTGATTGATTGATTGATTGACCAGCGTAAACTTTGTTGCAATTTTATGTAGTTACTGAATGTTGTAATATTTTGATATTTTCAGAGCCTGATAACAGCATTGTTGTACAGAAGACCAGAAGATCCTCTGGATTACATAGAAATGTGCATGAGGCAGGCAAAACTGTGTGATTCATTGACGTGGGATAGTTTTCTTGAAGTGAATCACTCAGAGACAAGTCAAGAACATCTAGTTACAGATCAGTTAAGAAGTGATGTGAAAGAAGCTTATGGAAAGATATTCAAAACAGAACCAGCCAAGATAAGAAAGTAATGAATATTTTTAAGATGACAAGAAAATAGCACAATTAGATATTAAATTTTTTATGACTTAGATATAAATAGTCTTGCGTGTTTTCTGTTTATCAAAAATACAGTTTGCCGTAGGAAAAAACAATAAAGTTATGAATCATGGGCATTTGATGTTCCACAAGTCGTATTTCTTCTTTCTCTGTAGGTTTTGTTTGAAAAGTTGTTCAAATGGGACTAAGGGGGAGAGTCACATTCCTAAAATTAGCCTAACAGATTAGATATCTGAACCAGAATGAACAGTTGCCATAGATACATTTTTTATAATGCTTTTGATAATTTCCTCAATTCTCATACAATATTTAATATCCTGTGCCGCACATTTTGTTTAGCACAGATCGTTTACGACTGTGATGCCCTTTTTGATAGTAATTTAACGAGAAACGTCTGATCGAAGCGAGACGATCAAACACAATCAAACTCTTGCCTTTTAGACTTCTTCTTTGCTCCATAATAGGTAGACAAGTTCGTTTTTAGATCAAGTTTGGGGTTCAACTTAGAAAAAGAGTGGACTTGTAGATCTGCGTCTTCGGTGATAGCCTGAAAGATAGCAACCACAAGGCAGAGAAATTTTTGTTGTGAAAAGAGCTGAGGATATCATAAATCCACACTTTAGAGCCAAATGATAAATAGGGATATACAGAAGTAATCGGACTTTTCAAAATTAAAGTCGTGGCAAGTGAATCTAGAGATACTTAAATGAGTGAGATGACAGGCATGGCACCTCGAGGGGGGCTACATATAAAAAGAGAGAGGCTATAAACAATGAATTGCTTGATAAAGGCTAGAAAAATCACTGGCTGGCTAGAAATGGGGGGGCTGAAGTTCCCCCAGCTCACCTGCCGGTGCCGTGCTTGGAGGAGGGATTAGAATAATTCAACTGTGTTATCATCAAGATTAGTTATCCCGGTTGGGAGTTTCCTGGTAGGAAATTAACTTGGCCTCGTTCTGAATATTTCCGCAAAGTCAAGCTATAGCGGTTCCTGATTTCCACTGTGCATGTTGTCCAGAAACAGAAGTATTGAATAGTTGCCGCACCATCCTTTAATAGGCAAATGGAGTCGGAAGCCCAGATTGTTAGACATCGTGGAAAGAAACAGGTAACAGAGTATCAGAGTATACTATATTTGCGTTGTAGATATATTTATATATTGTCGAAGAACTTCTAACCCTTTTGTTTTTGTAGGCCCCCCTCCCAATGTACCCGGACTGCAGAGGTTGGCTTTTTTCGTCGAGATCTCGAGTGTGCACGAGGAAAATGCAAGGTCTACCAATATGCACTTGGTCTCAAGTGTGCACTTTAATTGTACTCTAGGCTTTTTGGCGTACAAACTAAAACAAGTTTGACTATTTTCTGTATTTATTTTGAGCAATACTATTGTCGTTGAAAAGTATTAGGACAAGTGCTCCCTCCCCCAAAGTGTTTGCCTTTACAGCAAACTTAGTGTCTCCCCATGCTGATGACTATTGCACCAACAAACTCTTGCCTTTGGTTACCACATCATTGCAGGCTGCCCACAGAGGTAGTATTTAGTGGCATGTGAATGATACCACTTGAACTCCAGAATCAGAGGTGTCATGAATGGGAGCCAAGGGGTAATAGCCCCCTGTAGAGACACTTGTCAGATGTGTTGGAAAATTTCAAGCATACTAATTCTGTACTCAAGCATAGGTCAAAAAGATGCATTAGAAAAGTTTTCTTCTTGGCCTCTCAAGTCTGGAAGCCTACATCACCTTTATACAGACCTGATAGAGTGACTTTAAAGTATTCAGTAGTCACGCCATCTGTGTTTAACTTGGTGGAAGGGTAAAGGAGATTGAAGGTGATATTTAATGTATCTGTGGGCCTTTCTGATGAAAGTTATATAGTTTTGCACAAATTGTGCAAGTCATTCCTCATACCAGTTTTTCATTTTGGAAATATTGCCTTTTGAAATAAGCTTAGTTGTTTCTGGGTATGCTGGTCAAGAATATACATTGCATACACAGCTTCATAGTTGTATCAGTATCTTGATGGGTTTTACTTCATTTGACTATCATTATGTATTTCTCTGCACATGCAGGATTCTAATGGCCCTCATAGAAATCAAACACCAGAGGAAGTCACTCAGCAGGGTATAATTTCATCAAAAGATAAAGTGAAAGTAACTAGATGTGAGCCAAATACACCACTATGTGATGATAACTATGAAGATAAGGAGCCACCAATACAGTTTGCATTATTTCTTATTGTTCTAGCAGCTTTCTTTGCAATTGTGACATTTTGTATTAATTATGCCAGAACTTCTGGCTGGCTTGATGATTTTGGCAAGACATAGTGGTTCCTGTGAAGAAACATAGAGTCATTGATATTTAGTACTATTAAAATTATTAGATTTTAGTTTTATGACTTAGGTTATACAAAAAAAGAAATGATATTTTTGAAATTATGAGGAATTTCAGTGTAGAATGCTTATATTTGTAGATAGAAGCTTGATTGGTGTGCATATGTGACTTCAAGCGACAATAGTTCCATTCTCAGGAAAAAGTAATATTTTGTCATGCTAGTGTAGTGTGTTTGAAAATTTTTTTGTATAAACTATTTTCTCTTACTAATACCTATAATCTACTTCAAAAGGAAACTTAGTTTCACTTGAGTCCATCATTTTGAAGAAGGTAAGATGTTCTCTTTGGTGAAAAATTATTTAAAAGAGGAGCTCCCTCAACAAGTGAACCAATTGAGAAGAGAGGCCCCCAATTTATTCAACCCCCCCAATTCACCAACGCAATTCAACCCTCCCCCAAAAAGCTGTCAATCTATGTCACCATTCGGTTCTCCTAAAGGCCTGACTTTTTCTCAAATGACCTCTTACAAGGTTTACTTTGACTTTCTCTTGGTCATTTTTCCGTCCTGTGTTCAGTTTAGCACCCCCATACCTGTCAAGTTTCGTTGTTAGAAGTGAGTGAGTAGGGGCGGCACCAGCCACAACAGACGGGGGATGATAAACTACACCCTTTTGGACTTAAAGGGAAACAAACAGCCAAGCAACGACCAATTTGGACTAGCTACCTTTGTGAGTGAGAAATCTGCTCAAGAGGGAATTCCAACGTTTTACAGCGTTTGTGGAGAATATCATGTGAAGAATATAGTTAACATTAAAATTAAATGAAATGGGACAAATAGTTGCGCTTTTACGCATCGTGTGAAATTTTATTCTAGTGAGAAATTTCGGAAGAACATATTTCGTTTTACCATCATTATTATCACTAAAATAGTAGGCAATACAGGCGACAGTTTACATTTTCATCTTATTCAAGATCGCAATTCATCAGTAGCCTAAACGTAGTCTAAATTTTCGCAAAATGCGTGAAAATTTCCATTCCATGCGTGTGAGCATGAGAATGTTGCGGATTGCGTGGGTCTCGCACAAAATGCGTGAATCTCACGCCAAATGCATGAGACTTATAAGGTCTGCACCCTCGCAATCTATAAGGATCCCTTGCCCTTTGACCCCTTCCACCAAGCCACTACATTTTGGGTATCTGATTAGCCAATTAATCAATTGCAGCAACAGCCAGTACAGGTTTGTCCACAATGCATTGCTCTTCAATCCCAGTGCAATAGTAGGGCAAGGGGGGCCAACAGGAATGACAGGGCTTGGGAAAATTGTTGTTTTGTAATACCTTAGCATGATACAAATATCAGGGCTCTTTTTGTTAAAGAAGGGCACTTGTGAATACCTTGCCCCCATAGGAAGAGGCAGATTGAGTGCCCCCACAACCCCCCTCTCTAATGCCCGTGCCTAAAAGTGAGCCACTCATCCGGTGGTTTACACAAGGAACCTAGCTCAATTGCTTAGTTCGGATTTATGCAATAACGTGAATACATAAATTTAAAAATTTGTCCTAAGCTGGTTCGTTTTCTCTATAAGGCAGCAAAATTCCCTACCATTTATGGATTCAATATTTCTGTGCAACAAGTATAAAGTAATGAAAAATCAGCTTAAAGCAATATCAACAGAATAGTTATTTTGCAATGAAAACAGAACCTAATGAAGCAGCCTGTTAAATTTGCAGCAGTCAGTTAAAAATTGATAAACCAAACGGTTCTTGCAAGCAGGAGTTATTTTTGTTTCAGCTGCTTTATACACTAAGTCCTCCAAAGTCTTAATAAGAGCGGGCGTTGTAAGAATTTTCAAAAACTAATTAGCGGGGAGAGGACGGAAATTATGCACCATAGAGTAATTCTTGATTGTTTGCTGTTATAAAAGTTTTTCAGCTCCTTAGGGAATTTTTCTTTAGTAGTTTGAGTTCTTGAAACGTGTCGGCATTTTAAAAATGTAGAAAGACTGGGATCTAGCAACTATTTGTATTTTCGAGAAAACGGTCTGAAGTTCCTCACTTGACAAATGGCGGAGCCTAAGCCCCATTACATTATGAGACACCGTAAGAAGAAGCAGCGCAATAATGCCGATGCATCTGACGATGTGAGTATTTGCAGACAACAAACTTCTACTCAAAGTATGGGTACTACTGGGCAGTCAGTTTTATTTCACAGAATTCCTCGAGTTTTTCTATGTCGAACTCGAACCCCGTTTCCACTGACTCAGGCAAAATTGAAAACGTACTAAGATTTATCCAATTCGCACTTGCGTTTCTACTGAAACGGTGACAGATAAGTGGTGTAGAAAACAGTGCCTAGAGCGTATATTGTTGAAAATGGATACATGTAAAGTTCCATCGTTTTGGTGCAATCACTCAGATAAGCGTGTTGTATAAAGCACGTAATCCACTATAGGCAAAATCTGGGCAAAACATGAAGTTTTTTCCGCTTTCATATTTATCGGGAGCAATGTTAATGGGGCCTTGGTCATAGCCATATAAGGGTGTAGTAGATGGGGCGCGACATTCAGCAAAAAGTACCAATGCCTCCAACTTGATAGACAGCTTTCTATCTAAGAAGAACCTTATTTTACCGAACTCTTGGTAGTTGCTCCCATGCTTCTCCTCCTATATTGACATTCCTGCAATCAGAAAAAGCATGGAAGACTACCATAATACCAGTAAGGGGACGAGTCATTAATTACTTGTGGGAAGGGGTGGAAGACATTCGCATATATTTGATGGAATTTTCGTCCCCCTCTCAGATTTATGAAGAAATTTTGGTCCCCACTCCAGAACTTCAGAAGAAACCCCATACTCCTTCCTTCTTTTAGAGTACTCATTATTTTTTATCCCTCTCCCTCTGAGTGTTCAGAATTTTGATCCCCCTCCTAGATTTCTTCCACCCCCTCCCCTGGAAGAATTTATGACCAGTCCCTAAGCTATTAATGACATCTGAATGTCAGTCAGTGGCCTACCCAAGGGGGGGGATGGGGAGGGTCTAGACCCCCACTTTTCTAACATATCTAACATATGGTCCACAAGGTTTTTCCTAAAATGCTGTGAAGTTAGTGATAGGGTATGTGAAATCCCATCTGTAAGCTGTAGCTAAAAGGGTGTTGAATGGCATTGTCCATAATAATATCTTCATTGCTCTATACACTTCTGATGTCAGTTGAGAAATTTGCTGTACAGTTATTGAGCAAGAAAAGAATTCTGCCACTTTTTGAAAATATTCTGGATAAGGGACAGTTCATATAGGCCCCCTTACTCAGCTAGATGACTTTTTAAGATCTCCTGATCCCATGTCCCATACAAATTGTGCTCTCTGTTGATATGAGAAAACAGGCTGACCCAAGGTCTTGGTATGCTGGCTGAAAGTTGTCCTTATGAGCACTTGCTTGTCAAGCTAGAAACAACATGTCTAATGTAGCAAGAAGATGGATGCATCATATACACAGTAAGAGATGGTAACAACTCTTTTCTTAAGATATTAAAGTCTGGTTTCCATATAGCCACAACATGCCATAAGGTGCCAGTTATCCCATGCCTGTATCATTGGCAATACATTTCCATCTTACGTTTTATTGGTAGCAGATACTGGTACCATGATTCAATTAGAGAAAAGTTAAGATTATTCAATTTTTCATTGTCTTTCCTTCACCTGAATTATATATATTGCAAATGTTGCAACAACTCTTAAGAAAGCATCGTTTCCACTAGTGAACTTTACATGGCGTTATAACCAATCATCGGAGCCAAATCTCATTTATTCAAATTCAATAAAGTTCCCGAATCGGAGGTACTAAAACATTTAAAAAAACTTAAAAGAAGTTGTGCAACGGGTTTAGACAACCTGCCGTCATGCTACCTGAAAGACATTGCATATGTTCTTGCAAAACCGCTAACTCATGTCGTCAACCTATCGCTTCAACTGGGGACTTTTCCATCAGACCTAAAGAAAGCGAGGGTTACCCCCATATACAAATCCGGTGCCCATAATATATTCGACAATTACAGACCAATAAGTGTTCTGCCAGTGATTTCCAAAGTCTTCGAAAAGTGCGTACATACCCAAATTACAAACCATCTGGAAAGCAACAAATTGGTGTCGGAAAGCCAATTTGGATTTCGCAAATACGGATCGACTGAAATCGCTACAGTTTACTTCACGGATCAAATCCGAAAGGCAATGGACAACGGGCAATACACGGGTGCAGTTTACATAGACCTAAGCAAAGCTTTTGACGCTATCAGCCATTCTATCCTGATCAACACTCTCCCTGAATATGGCATCTCAGGGAAGGCTCAGGATTGGCTGTGTGATTACCTGTTTTCAAGATCACAACAGGTCTCGTTTCAAGGAAAACTATCATCTGCGGAGCCAATATTCTGTGGCGTCCCTCAAGGGTCAATACTCGGACCGCTCCTGTTTATCTTGTATTTCAATAGTGCAGTCAAAACACTATCGCAATGCAAAATGCTGATGTATGCCGATGATACAGTCTTGTTTCGTTCTGGAAAAGATGTAGGCGAAATCCAAAAACAGTTAAATGCAGACTTTCAATCATTTACCTGCTGGCTTGACAAAAATGAGCTTGTCATAAATACTAAGAAAGGCAAAACAGAGGTTATGGTGTTTGGTACTAACCAAAAACTCAACAAACTTGAGGAGACACCTATCCAAATTATGCACAGGAACAAAGAAATATATAACACAAAGACTTACAAATATCTAGGTCTCAATCTAACATGCAATCTCAACATGTCTGATCACTTAAATGAATCTATTAAAAAGGCTTCTGCTAGACTACACCTACTGAAAAAAAATTCGAGCCTTCATGGACAGGAAAACTAGTATTCTTGTCTACCAAACAATGATAACTCCTCTTCTGACGTACTGTTCATTTTCGCTATATGGTGCATCACCCCAATATATAAAACAAAAGATAGAACGCATAGAAAGCCGCGCAGAAAAGATCATCGGCAAATAAGTTCAGAGAAATGAAATCATCGCAATGAAACTAATATGTACACATGTGCACAAATGCCTCCATTCTAATAACGTAGGCACTATCTTTGACAGCTATTTTACAATAAAAAACTCTAATGTAAATACCAGAAACAATGGCACAATGATCAATATCCCGAGGATTAATCTGGAAACAGCAAGAGCATCCTTTTACTACCATGTTGCCTCATTATTCAACAAGCTTCCAAAAGAAATTCGAGCAGAAGATGATTTTATTTCCTTCAAAAATAAATTGAAGAGCTTTTATGCTTTAACTTAGATTAATCCGGACTTGCTTTCCACTTTCAAAGTATATTTTTAAATGCTGATTGTAAACTAATTTTTTTTAATCTTACTTTTGTTTCATTTTACCAGGACTACTTGGAAAACAGTGTAAATATGTATATATGCATATTCACTACTGAAGTATTATCCTGTATAAATATTCGAGAATAATAATAATAATAATATGGTTGCTGCATACCTGTTCCAATGGTACAGGCAAGTGATACTGACACCTTATGGAAATATGAAGTCCAGGCATAGCAAACAATTGTGAGCACATCTTATGCAAGGAGGGGTATTATGGTTGGCAAAATATGATAGATCATATGAATATTGAAGTATTGGAATATAAAACCAGCAGAGAATATACAACCAGCAGGGCAGAGTTGAACTACATGAATTTGTTAACTCTGAATTGAGTATTTCAAAGTAGTGTATCTTTATTTCAAAGATAATCTATGAATATATATGCTGAATATATCTACTCTACATATTATGCCATGTTTAATTTTGAACTTGGTTCTTTGATTTATTCCATAAAGTGAATTTTTCTTGAAATATGATATATATTTCCTTGTAGATTAGGGGTACTGATCAAAGTGCAAATGTCAGCTCAGAGAAGGAAACTTCTAAAATAAATGATGGAAGTTCTCAGGATAATAAAGTTAGTGTATGTTTATGGATTTGAGTTCTCTTAGTTTCATACCCCTCTGGTTTGATGAAATAGTGCTCTTATGAAGTAGAGGTTGTAAAGCTCAGAAGTATATGAGCAACAGTATATGTATTTGCAGTACAATTGCAGCAATGTTTAGGCCAGTCATGCACCTGTTTTGCATTTGCATGGCGTCAAAGATTAGACTGGACTTGTAGCATAGCATGGTATGATAGAAAATTTGGCTATTAAAGAAGTGAATTATCACTTTTCAATGCTAACTATAATGTAAGTGGAGGGCATATTTGTGTGGTAGGTTATCTGTGTAATTATCATTGCTGCCTTATACAAGTGTTCAGCATGAACTTAATTACCCAATGGAGCAACATGATGGTATGGATGTTGAAGACAATTCTGAGAATGATGCATCTAATGTGAGTGTGACTGGATGAATATCCAATGCTTATCTTTTACTTCAAGCATGAAGACATAATTAAATAGACTGCTTAGAACTCAATAAATATTGATGCCAAGTATAAATATTTCAGAAATACTATATTTCCTTGTAGATTAGGGGTACTGATCAAGGTGCAAATGTCAGCTCAGAGAAGGAAACTTCTAAAATAAATGATGGAAGTTCTCAGGATAATAAAGTTAGTGTATGTTTATGGATTTGAGTTCTCTTAGTTTCATACCCCTCTGGTTTGATGAAATAGTGCTCTTATGAAGTAGAGGTTGTGAAGCTCAGAAGTATATGAGCAACAGTATATGTATTTGCAGTACAATTGCAGCAATGTTTAGGCCAGTCATGCACCTGTTTTGCATTTGCATGGCATCAAAGATTAGACTGGACTTGTAGCATAGCATGGTATGATAGAAAATTTGGCTATTAAAGAAGTGAATTATCACTTTTCAATGCTAACTATAATGTAAGTGGAGGGCATATTTGTGTGGTAGGTTATCTGTGTAATTATCATTGCTGCCTTATACAAGTGTTCAGCATGAACTTAATTACCCAATGGAGCAACATGATGGTATGGATGTTGAAGACAATTCTGAGAATGATGCATCTAATGTGAGTGTGACTGGATGAATATCCAATGCTTATCTTTTACTTCAAGCATGAAGACATAATTAAATAGACTGCTTAGAACTCAATAAATATTGATGCCAAGTATAAATATTTCAGAAATACTATATTGAATCTCAACTCTGTCTCTCCAATTGCTAAAAGCTAAGTTGGCCTTCTTGCTGTACTCTGTATCCAGATTGCAAAGTTTGGCAAGTGCACACTTGAGATTTTGTCCTCAAATGACAGGACAAATGACAAATGCCACACCCAAAATTGGCATGGCAGGAAATGATGTAGTTGGTTAATTTGAACAGCATAGGAAATATTTTCAGCTGTCACAATGATAATAGTTAAGTAAAAGTTGCTCTAGTGTATATTCTATTTGATACAGAATTTTTCACATTTTTCCACACTTAAAGTGCACACTTACATACCTAGCTTTTTGCTCATGCAGACTTGAGATCTAATCAGAAAGACCATGCTTGGCAGCCCAGCTCTGTGCTATAATTCATTTTATGTTTGTTATGAAGTCTTAGTGAAATTGATTTTAAACTTCTATTAAAGATATATCTGTAGAGCCATGTAGAGAGAAGGAGAATTATTTACCTTTGCAGGGAAGTGATAGTGGTCAAAGCAGTAGTGGCACTAAAAAAGTCAAAATACCTCTGCAGGACAAAAAGCACCTCAAAGTAGATAATTCTAAGACAAATTTTGATATGTATTTTACCATGTGATCTAGCTGTAAATTTGAAGTTTTTAAACACAGGCTCAAGTTAGATCTGTTTGTATGTTGATTTTCAGTTCATGTATTATATACATTTCTTTGTAGGAAGTTAGTGGTGGCAGGCAAAGCAGACATGGCAATGTAGGAGATAGCATTTCTGAGGTGAACAAATCTAAGACAAGCTCTTTATTCATTTCCTCTGCAATTTTCCTTTATTCATTTCTCTTTGCTATTTGAAATATGTGTATTTATGTTATGTTTGAAAGTTTGCCTTGCAACTATCTATAAAAGACATTTGTTGAGTGAGAGCCCACTTGAATACAATAGCAATCATTTGCCATCAACGCATCTGTATTGTACCCAAAACTTTTTTTGAGTTTGCAATTTCATCCTAACATTTGGTTGATGATTATTTTAGGCAGGATGTTCAGAGCCTGTATTATAAAATTTGCATTTATGACTCATAGTCTATAAAACTCACTCTGATATTGAAAAGATATTGATATGACATGCACATTAGTAAAGAGACTATCTTTTAAATCTGTTGAGTCAGCTTGAGAAAAGACCTTTTCTTAAATATGCCTGTTGATGTAATATGACTGATAAATTTTCAAGTATTCCAGTGACTTAACTTTCTAAAAAGGTATATGTAATTTCTGATCATTTAACTTTGTATACAATATGTCAAAGATGGATGCTGCATTTGTTTCCTTGATGACTATTGAAAATTGATGTCCATATAGTTTTTGCCTTGTTCTTTAATGAATATGAATTTAATGTAGATTTTTCTTTGTCAAATCTAAAAAGATTCAGTCTCACACTTTAGCATTAATCATAATCTTAATGATAAGTTACATTGTTTATGGATGGAACAGACAGTATCTCATGTTTTGATACTAATGCTTCTCATATAAATCTCTGTGAAGTTCTTAGGAATTATCAAATACTATAAACTTATCTATGAAGTTGAATTATACCCTAAAATGGTCTCAAGTTTGACTGTGTGTCATTTTCCAATCACGTTTCTTAATAAATTTGAATACAACCAGAAACCCATACTACTAGGGTAAGAACCATTTAAAATAAGTCATCATCAGAACTTGACATTTCATTTTGACCATATGATATGAATTGAAGAATAGGAGAATATCCTCAGTATGTTGTATTTAAATAAAAGTCTGCTTAAGATTTACCAACAAGATGTATATGATGTATCTCGGTAAGGTCCCATTGTCTTGAAAGCATAATCTAAAGTATTCATAAAATTTCAGAGTTTCCAAGAAATTCCATCATCACTGCCAGAAAAATTTTAATCAGGCCAAACCTTATATTATCACAGTGGCCTAAAAATCGAAAGATAGTTTGAGTTGGCAGCTACACTGCATTGTCCATGACATTCCATACTAAGCAGTTTGCTAGTAGTACCATATACAGTATATACACTACGTCAAACTAATATGCTTAAATATATTATGAAATATTAGACATCGTAAAATTTGTCACGGATGGACTTACTGACTTTGTCATGGATCGGAAAAATTTCTCAATGGTAAAAGTTTAAACAGCCTGACAGAAGGAAGAGTATAGCTCTCTACTGTCTTCAAAATCGAGCTTGTTCTATAATTAAAAATGCAAGGATTAAAGATAAATGGTTTGTTCCTGGTTAAATATAGAAAATATTATCCGTTACGATCGGAACATTATGATCTATATAATTATGAACAAGCTATGCCGTGCAAACCTTTTCAATAAATACCTCCCTAGATCTTCAGTTTCGCTATATAAACATGAAACTGTGGAGATCATCGCATATCAAGATATCGGACGGAACTTGCAAAAAGGCTTTCATTATTTAGCAAGCATGGAACGATATACCTGCTGAAATACATGAGTTGCCAACTTTATATAGCTTTGAAAAATATTCAAAACGTGTTTTAAGGCCTAGACTCAACAGTTAAAATAAGAATCCCTGGAAGAAGATCAGCGCCCTCTTACAGAAGGGTTAAATTTTTATTTCTGATTAGTTGTTTTAGTGCCTTTAAGTAGTTTTTGCCTTGGCTGTTTCATCTGCAATTCTGTCTCAAATTTTGCCTCTGACTTACTCCTTCTATATATATATCAACACAATGGGAAAACTGACAGCAATCTGTTGAAGTACTTAAATCTAACTTACCTTTAGAAAGCATAAAAACTAACATGTTAAGGCATTTTTGGTTTACAGCTGATAGGTTGACCGATTTCCAATGATTGCCCTTTAGCAAACCAGTTTGTTTACCAGTTTTATACTTGTTGCACTTGTTTCCTAGCAGGGAAATCATATTGGTAAAGACACAAGCAGAACTGCAAATGATAAAAAGCCAAAGGTAGGCAAGAAACAGTCGGAAAGTCTGTAAATCGAAGGCTGGTTTTTACGTTATTTCTATTGCAAGTTGCTTTCTCTTCGCTATTTCACTGTCTGTCAACAGATGTTCATATTTTGAAAGATTGAGGGTTTAAAAGGGATACCCTCTGAATTTTTATATCATATGCTTTTATAACCCATCCTAGCAGTTTATGAGCCAATCGCAATTAGGTTAAATGTTTACACTTCTTCAGGGACCAGTAAGTTCTCAATTATTCTTGTGCTAATACAAAAAGTACATAGCTTAGAATGGAATATGTAATTGTGTAAAAACAGCAGGATTAAGAGAAATGAAAATGAACGTGCAAGAAGAAAACCGACCCGACCGGGATCCAAACTTGCGATCCCAAACCTTGCACATCAGGCGCTCTACCAGTTGGGCAGGTATGAATTGTCTACATGAGTAATAATGCATTTCATTGAAGCAGCTTGTGGGAAAACAGTCTGATTGAAAGCTTTTGTGTGCTGTACAGATGTGTCGAAAGATTTTTACACCCGTAAAAGATATGCGTAATGAGATCAGTAGGCTGTCTACTGTTGGCAAGTCCATAAGAGCGTTTTTTCTTGTATGAGAATCTTGGCAAGTTTCACTACTGTTGGCATATTGCATTATCAATTAGGAACAAAATTGTCCTCTAAGGGCTGGTTTTGATCAATTTAATCATCAGTGATCATGGCTGATCCTCACCGATCATAGTCAGTCATTCCTTATCATAGTCGATCATTGCCGATCATAGCCGATCGCAGGGGACCTTTTCAGCACTTTTCACTTGTGGGGAATCGATGCACAAGGACGTCGCATCCAGGTTTGTGGGGACGTCATCATAGATAGAGTTTTCCGATGATTTCACTACCTCGCTTTGGTGCTGTGCAAGAAAGTTAAACAGGCCAGAGACATTGATTGACAGTAATGAGAGAAAGGAAGGAAATAATATGTTGACAATTGAGCAGTATACGGAAATAAGTCAAAATTAATTTTGAAAAATCCTTTTCAAAAGACACGCATTTGCTAGTGGGAAATTATAAGCCAACTGATGGGGAAATTTAAGGACCTGGTAGGGAATGCCCCCACTATGTTAAAAGATCCCTTGTCGATCGTCGTCGATCATCGATGATCTACGATACCTGATATAACAGGGTGTTCATAACTTGTTACCCATTTGCGATGATCGCATATGAATTACAGAATTACAATTTATAAATGTCAATCAGAAGCAACAGCTGATAGCAATGGTCTTTTATCGATCCCACGATGCATCATATGGATTTTACTACCGTTTTTTATTTCAGGTCAACTGGACTCTTTGGTTATGTTTGCTTTTCATTTTTGGCATGCTGCTACTGCCATATTTGAGAGTGCTTTGGGTTCGAGATGAAGGACCAGATTTGGATACGTTTGACGAAAGAGTAGAAACTTTGAAGAGTCAGTTTGAAAGCCAAACCCCGACCCTTTGGAATGTCATCAAGGCACTGGGAAGAGAACATATTGCAGAGTGTGCAAACAGCTCATTGCCAGGACCATACCGTCCACTTGTATTTCTATTGTTACTTACAAATGATAATTCAGAAGATCTACCACTCTGTCTATCTAAAAGGATTGCAAAATTATTTGGCAAAGATGTCAGATATGATCTTTTAAAAGGTAGTGAAATTGCAAAGAATAAGTTGTCCAAAGCTGATCTTCATGATGAAATTTTGAGAAAACTATCTTCATCTGAGTCCTTACACACAATCATTTTTACAGAGCTGGAGTCCTTGTCGTATGAAACTGCTTCAGTATTTTTTAAATTCTGTGACAATGAAGATGCTCCAAACCCTCAGGCTATTTTCATATTCGCATTGACACTTGACGAAGATATAAGCTTTCTAGAAAAGTCTACCAGGAAGGAGACTACTGCAAAAGCCCGTGACTACCTAAATACAGTTGCATGGAAAGATGGAGACAGGGCGAAGACAGAAGACCTAATTGCAATACTGTTCAACCCATATCCACTTCCAATTATGAAAGAGGATCCTTCTGTGCTGAGAAAAGTTTGTGGATAAGAAGTATGCATGTATGCCGCCATCCTTTTCAAGAAGAATAATAGCAAAATACGTATTACAGATGTAGTGGAGAGCTGTTGATTTTGATTTGTATTTTGATATGAAATTGATACTTTGCGTGAATATTGTCAGAAATGCCTTTCTTTAGGCCAACACTGAAATTCTTTTTTTGTTCCACGTTCTCAGTGCGAAAACTTTTTACAGCTTTATTGTGAGAAGTGATCTAGTAAAAAGTAGTTTATCAGCCACAATGCCTGGAACACTAACAGCAATAATAGTGCTTTTTGAGTGATAGAGCAAAGTTCCCCTACTAACAGCTTTTACAAATAGACCCCAGGCTGTTAGGCCTTATCTAAGCGTTGTTTAAGCGGGGGGAGGCGAATCAACAGACTGAAATTTTGATCTGAAACTCATTGCTGTCAAATAGTATTCATTTTCAACGGGTGTTCCAGCTTTTTTGGCATTGATTACTTTTCAATTGCGCTGAAGAAGAAATAGATCGTTTGGGAGTGAATGCTCCAGATTTTCTATTAGCTCGAAAGAACATAATTTATTCTACAAAACATGGGAGTAATTGATACAGTACAGCGTGAAGTAACATAATACATAAAACAGCGAAGCCAATTGTAGCACAATGTACCGTAATAAATACGCTATGATGAGATACAATCAGTGGTGTAGATCTAACTCAATAACTAGGGGCGCTCATGTATAAATTCATGTATGTAAAGATGAGGCTATGTTGCAATTGAGCAGTGATTGAGCATTGCATTCCAAAACGAGGCCACGTAACAATGGCAATCATTCAGACGAAAAAGAGGCTAGCTTTAGTTTGAAAGCGTTCCTCAACGGCAATAGTGTGAGTAAAGAAAACTTACATAAGAGGAGATAAAAACTGTAATGAAATGAAATGGAAGAAAAGTTGACCACATTTCAGCCATATTAAGAAACTTAATACTAAAAACACAAAGAAGGTCGATGAAACACTTGACACAGACGTAGCAAACAATCTATGCGAGTTGTGGCAACAAACAAAAGGAACCAGCTTTCTAATTCTTGATTGTTTGCTGATATAAAAAGCTTTTCAAATTCAAAAAAGTTCCTTGGAGAATTTCCGTTAGTAGTTTAAGTTCTTTAAATATTTTGGCATTCTAAATGTAGGACCCTTGTAAAGTGGTTCCTTATAAACAAAGGCGTGTA
This sequence comes from Mastigias papua, assembly GCA_964019165.1. Taxonomy (NCBI): domain Eukaryota; kingdom Metazoa; phylum Cnidaria; class Scyphozoa; order Rhizostomeae; family Mastigiidae; genus Mastigias; species Mastigias papua. The sequence goes on along the minus strand of OZ025273.1, from coordinate 5,753,893 downwards.
GATCCCCTAGCGCCTGTGTGACTGGCATAATTTACCAGTTATGTATGAAAGAAACGATATTGACTGTTAACCACAGTATCGTTTCAGGTATGTTTCTCTAGGTGGTGTTGGGAGACATCTGAAGAAGCAACAAGCGAGGGGTACAATAACGAATGAGCCTGGCCTGGAAATGCCTAAAAGCTCTTCTTTATGTGTCATGCCCGAGAGCATCGACAATCATGCGCTTCCAAACTTCTCTGTCTTGACAAGCATGAATAAGGTCATTTTCATTTATGATGTTGGTCCAATATTTAACATTATCTAGATAGGTCATCCTCTGTCTCCCTCTGTCTTTTCCATTCATTTTCCGTGTTAGCGATAGATTTTCTATGCTGTTTCTTCTCATCACGTGCCCTAAAACGCCATTTTCCTTTTTTTGATAGTCTGCAATAGTTCGCACTTTAAGTTAGCAATTGTCAGTACTCGCTCATTTGATATTTTGTCAATCCATGAAAACTTCAGCATTCTTCTTATGAACCACATTTCGGTTGCCTCAAAGTGCTTTTGCATACAAGACGAGTTGCTCCACGTTTCACAACCATATAAAACAATAGGCTAGATTCTCTGTTTTGTTGGCATGGTGATATTCGAATTTATTAAAATAGACCTCCTTTTGCTAAATGCTGATTTACTTAACCCAATTCTTCACTTTATTTCACAATCAGATTTGCCAGTAGATGTTAGAATGCTTCCTAGATAATTGAAGTTTTCAACTTGGTTGATGTCTAGTCCATTTGCTGTAAGTTTACATATTAGTGGACTCTTCTTCTTTGATACTATCATTGAGTATGTTTTTTCTGCATTTAATGACAGCTGTTGTAAACTTGCCTCGTATGCATGTATACGTAGAAATTGATTGACAACTGAATCACGTGATTCATCGCATTAGATATTGCATAGTAGATTTACGTACCTTACTCAGTTAATGATACAGAGCACTATCGTTCGGATATAAGCTAAATATAATGTTTTGTACATATTTATAAATAACCAAAAATTACTACTTGGTGTCTTTTTGTTCCTGACCCTGTATTTACAACATATGGCGCCCAACGTGGGGCTGGGAGCACTTTAGACAATTTGTAGTCAGTTTTATATTATATCATAGTTGGTAGTTATTCTACGTTCTGTTTACTCTAGTCATGCATTTTGTTCGTTGTATTTGTTTGTTTAAATGCTTAAACAACCGGGGGAGTGTGTTGTAAACTTGCCTCGTATGCATGTATACGTAGAAATTGATTGACAATTGAATCACGTGATTCATCGCATTAGATATTGCATAGTAGATTTACGTACCTTACTCAGTTAACGATACAGAGCACTATCGTTCGGATATAAGCTAAATATAATGTTTTGTACATATTTATAAATAACCAAAAATTACTACTTGGTGTCTTTTTGTTCCTGACCCTGTATTTACAACAACAGCCCCAGGGACTCACTTTTTTCTATAACTTTATTAAGAATACATTGAAGATCATTTTCTGTTTCAGCAATCAAAACAGTATCATCTGCATACCAAATGTTGTTTATATTACGTCCATTTATTACCACCCCCATGTAATTCTTCGATTTCCCTCAAGATCATTTCGCTGTACAATGGAAATAAGTCCGGTGATAAAACGTACCCTTGTCTAACCCCTCTCTCAATTTTAATCCATTCACTTAGTCTATTTTATATTCTAACTGCAGCGGTCTGTTCCCCTGTATAATTTTTTTAACCAGCGCAGAGCCTTTCCATCAATGTTAAGTCTATCAGGCATATCGAACAGTTTATCATGTCCATAGTAATCAATAAAACACAAATATAGATCTTTTTGAACTTCAATACTTCGCTCAATAATATTGCGCATTATAGAAATCGCACTAGTAGTTCCCTTTCCTTCAGTAAATCCGCATTGTACATCTGCATATCATGCAAGTCAATATTTCTAGCCTAAAAGCACTTTACCACAAAACAGATGATTGTCATGTGTACCATCTGCAGGAGCTTCTTGATGCGTTTGTTGACATTTCCGACTAGGGTGCCTTGCAAGCAAGTATACAAGGAATCAGTGTTTCCACTTTTAAGGAATTTTCCTTAGATCAAGGAATTTTAGACTCCACAAGGAATTTTTTAAGGAATTGCAATATTTAAGGAATTTTTTAGAGAATTTACCATTTGTCCAAACTTGTAAAATATTATTCGGGAAATCTGCTTTTCTGGTGTATAAAGTGTTACTTGTGGAGTCTAAACCTCAATTTTCTAAACATAACAACCATTTAAAATATTATTTTAAATGGAGACAATGAAGGTAAATGATTTGTAATAGTTAATGGCAAGATATGGTCATTCCATGCCGTGTTTAGTGTTGTAGTGTGTCATGGCCCCGGAGTAGTCATAGTTATTGTTTTCCGGGGTATCGTTCTTGTCATGTATGTAATGTAGCTTATAAGTAATAGTAGTAGTAATTTTGTCGTGTAGATTTTTAATGGTGTAAAACAAACCAAAAAAAAAGAAAGTGTTACTTCGGTAAGAAAAATGCACCCAAAAAATATACACAGTGTCTTAGGTGTTAGCAACATCAAAATTGAGATGGGATAGAATTTCTATTGTAAACTCCTTGTAAAAAAGATGTTTACAAATAGGAAACAGGTGTTTACAGATACTCTACATTTTATTTCATTTTTGTTTATAAATAGATCAAATTGTAAATCTTTTCACTCAAACATCATGTTCATTTTGGATTTGAACTAACATCACGATGAAGCGAAATATAGTTGATGGTAAAAGTGCGGTTTCAACTTCCGAAAAGAAGAAAAAGTACGAACAGAAATTTTGTGATTCTTGGCTAGAGGATCCACTATTCAAGTTCTAGATAAAAAAGTTAGAGATCAAGACAGTGATTCTCAGCCTATGTGCGTGCCATGTAACTCTAAAATATCTTGCGCCAAAACTTCTCTCTTGAAACACCAAGAGACTAAAGGTCATAAAGAATCTGTAAGCAGTATATTTTACACTTTTTCAATATCTTATAATTTAATTCACCATTAAAAAGCTGCAAATGTTTGAAAGTAATCGTTAGAAACCAGCAGATGCATACTAACAGGGCTAATGTTGGAACAAAAATGACAAGGAAATATTCAAGGAAAACTGAAATCCGGTTTGAGGAACTTTAAGGAATTTTGAAAAATTTTGGCCTCGTTTTAAGGAATGCAAGATTTGAAAAGTGGAAATACTGCAAGGAATGCCTTTTCTAACAGGAAGTGTGGATTACAGTTAACTTGCGAGAGCTATGACAAAAAGGTTTGCGTTTTTCTTTTCATTCTGTGAGCCCAAAGCAAATAGAGCAACCTTACAGTAGGCGAAGGAGCTCGTGAATAGATGATCCTCCTCGCTTTACGACCAGAATTGTCCCGTCTAGTGGCCGATTTTCAGATGCTGTAAATAATTTGCTTGTGCTTCGTGTTATCACAACAATGGTTGAAAACCAGAGCGAAACTGTAACTGTTATTGAAGCTGCCCTTTTGGTGGTGATTTTAGTATGCTGTTTGATTGGAAATAGCATGATGTTCCTTGTTATCTACAAGCATCGAGGGCCAAGAGCAAGAACCTATACACTTCTCGGTAACCTGGCGATAGCGGATTTGGGCCTAGGGGTATTCTGCATGCCATTCACAATCATAACATTGATATCAAAGAGGTGGATACTGGGGCCGTTTTTATGTAATGTTAATGGATTTATGAATGCGTTCTGGATACCAGGTACAATATTTTCCACAACCAGCATTACTATTTATAAATATAATTCTTTGCACAACCCATTCAACCCGAACAGAGCATGGAATCGTGTTCGCATCTTTGTGGCATTTACTTGGTTCCTGTCATTGCTTTGTGCTATTGGACCTCTCGTTGGGTGGCAGAGGTACGGGTTCGACTCCTTCTCAAGCCAGTGTGGTTTGGAAAAAGCAAAATCTACTCTTGATTATTCTTATGTGGTTTTCCTGGCTATTGTAGTGTACAGCATACCAATAGTTTTAAACGTTTTGTCGTTCATCCTGCTCTTCAGAACGATCCATAGGCATGTTGTTAGATTGGGGCAGAATGCTATCCTCAGTCATTGCAAGACAGCAGCCCAGAAGCGAACAGTTATTACATTCTTGATGGTGTTTCTATCTTACATAGTCAGCTGGACACCTTTCTTTATATATGGTTTACTTCCACTGGCAGGAGGGGAAGAGGATCTGGCGGGCCAGTACCTTACCGCCGCATACATCCTTGGCTTCTCCAACGCAGTTCACAACCCGATTATATTTGCACTTAGAAACAAGAACTTTCGCGGGAGCTTTAAAGAGATTGCCTTATCTATTTGTGGGCAGTACAGGCGAAAGTTTAGGACATTGAAAAATACCACGTTAACATCAAATTTTTCATTTCGAATTTTTCAGCGAAGTGAGAGCGGAGTGGGGTCCGCATGGTACGTGGATTCGAGTGAAATATTTGGGGATGGCGATTTCGGTTTTGATAATGCATCACTACGTGTAGATACCGATGACGAAGTTGTATTGAACGCAATGAAAAAGCACCATGAAGGCGTCACTTGATAAAAATACCAAGTGCCTTCGTTGCTGTACCAGTCATGAAGAAAGACCCTCTAATGAGATGGTAGATAGGTGAAACTAAAGTGAACCTAAAGCTTTTTGTTGATTTAATAGGAGAAGTAATCTGGAGGATATACTCAAAAGTGCTTCTACACCTTTAACAAATGGGTACTTAACATGCAACTTTTTTGAGGATAGAAAATAGCACGCGAAAATACTAAAAGATCAGGAATTATCGCAAACTGCACTGCTTATTGGACGTAGCGATAATCAAATAGTTGGTGAAGCTGCTGATGTAATAGTCAGATTTGCCAGCTGTACGACTACATGAAGAACAAATGAATCAAAACAAATTCAACATACCTTTCGATTTGCCCCGTCTCTCACGGGGCTGTTGTAAATGTTCTGTGTTTGACAACATTTAATGTTTTCGAATTGGTTTCTCTGCCATATGATGCAGTGGATTTTCGAGCTGTTCAGAAGCTGCTTGCGTAGCTATGTGTTTAGGTTACATAGTAAATTTCCCCTTTGGATAAGTTAGAGTTCATTTGCCAATGAGTCTTAATGCGAAGAAATGACTACGCTATAACTTTCGCAAGTCTTCCCCAAGGGCCTCAACACCATGCATTAATTTTTTGTCACCAAGGAGTACAAAAGCATTCGTCCAACTTCAGCAATTATCTCTCTTATTGTTAGGGGACTTTTGATAAAGAAAACAGACGCATATAATGTAATACCGTTATCGCAAACTCTTGCCAAAATCATTTAAACACAATCTCTAATGAGCAATTGCTAAGCAAAGAACGAGCATTGTTCAAAGCATTGAATAGCATTTAGCACCTTCCTTTGACGAAGGCTATTTTGTCTATGGCGACTCTTCCAGAACTTCCAACAATGCCTTCCAACGTCAGCTGGAAAATAGAAAGTAATTCCACTCAAACTGATGCAATACGAGTTTCAGGAAAGGTGACTGACTTTCAGCCACCATTTGCAAACGTGCCAATGCAGGGGACCGAAACTGAACACAAAATACTTCTCTGCAAAAACAATCCTTTTCCCTTGGAGGTTTAGGCCTCTTAACAAAACCGTATTAGTATTCTACTGCAGTCTGCTACTAGCTTTTACTTATTAATTTTCTGGGGGTCACCTGACTTCACATGTAAAGGAGATGGTTGACGTTCCATAGTGAACACTTCAGTTTGGCACCATCTGGCATTTCACAGTATGAAAATATAAGTTTTGTTTCTCAATACTGTAGACTATTTCTGGGTTATCATTGGTTAAGGCAAAACATACTTTGGAATCTGTAGAAGATTTCTTGCTTTGAGACGAGCAAGCACTGTCGACAGTCTCTATCGATCTTGCTTGCTTTTTTCAAAGTACGTTGTGTACCCCGACGAAACATTAAAAGATTGTTTAAATTAACACCGGTGGGAGCAGATAAAGGTGATTGTCTATCAGTATCAGAGATATTCAAATGTGGGGTCTGAGGAATCAATAGGGGACAAAGCACCTGCGAGGACCCTGAACTGGTGTATGATAATGGTAGATTTTCGGGCAAATTGATGTAGCAAGATCAATATCGAGTGAGAACTTAGGCTTTAGATGTGAGCACAATTAAAGTACAAAGAACATTCGGCAGGTTCGTTCCAACAGTGGAGAGCAGGGGATGCCACACCTCCACATAAAATGTCCATCGACAAATTGTTCGAATATTCCTATTGTAGTGGCCAAAGAAGAAAAGTCATTGATTGCTTATGGATTTGGTACATCTATACATTCACACAATTTGGCGACAAATTGAACACATAATACTTAGAAATTTAAGCAGATATTCTTCAATCATGGGGGTCGCCCCAGGGTTCATACACATCCTGTCTAATATTTTTTCCGGACTTTTCCTGACCTTTTTCTTGAAAATAAAGGTGTTTTTCCTGACTACATATCAGAAATACATAATATTTTTCCTGACCAACTGGTGCTACACATGATGAGAGCGACTAGCCCAACTTTAGAACTAAGTAATTTGGCACATTTTTCTAAATTTGGTAAGAAAAGGAGGCTCTCTGCTCAACTGGAGCAAAAAATATCACAAACTGTGCAACGTGTAGAGTTGTCTATTGGGTGCCAAAGAATTCATCTGCATGGATAATGAAAGTTCCTGTCTTTTTCCTGACTTTCTTCAAGTTTCAACGAAATTTCCTGACTTTTCCTGGCTTTTTCCTGACTTTCCTGACTGTCCTTAAAAACATAGTTTTTCCTGACTTTTCCTCACCTTATGAGCCCTGCACGCCCATTTTGTCACCACATTTTAGGTCTTACGCCTCCCAAAGGATATTTCTAGGAAAGGAACTGACACTCGGTATTGCTCTCACGAAAGTGAGAGAAATATTACTCATTTTTGTACCAAATGTTAATTATCAAGAGGAAGAAAGTTGGGAGATTAGAATGACAATTTTAGTCAAAATTCAAAAATAATTCAGCAAGGCTTCCTTATCTAGGTAAACCTTTTTCTCACCTGCCGCTTGTCATCCACTTGAACGAGAACTTTTCCATCCACCCACGTGCCACTACCCTGAAGGGTCGCCTTGACAATTGTTCGGGGGCTTCGGTTGGTTGCAGTTGGGTACACATTTTCAATAACCTTCAGGCTGCCACTTCTGTCGTGCAGAAAAAGTAACAGTCTAGCAACACAATGTATCAAAAGTAAGAACCATACAATTACAGCTCCAAAGTAGGCACTGAGTGAAAACAGAGCAGAAGCCTTGTATACCGTACATGCCTGATTAAGCACCCAGTGTCGAATAGCCACCAATCTGTTTTAAGAGCAAATCTTAGCAATAAACGCCCCGGGATAAGGTCAAACTCTTAAATAAGTGTCCCAGGCAATTATTTGTTCATTTCAACGGGAATGAATAGTAAAGTTTTGCTTTAAGAAAGTGACATTCTTAAATGAAAGGATAAAACACTTGCCTTGAAGGGGAAGGGGAGCAAACGACTTAACGCAAAACACCAAAATCAATCTGACTCCAAGAACTGTTAGACTGTTTCAAGATATAATGGAGGATATTGTTTTAACTACCCAATGCACTACATTAGAAAATTTTCTATTTATTGTCAATGAATTGAAAACACTTCCTATAGTTGATTGCATACGAAAGGTCGATAAAGGTAAGATCACTGAACTAATGACAGAAATTAAATATCCATCGACAGCATGAGAGTCAAATCTCCGCTTTAAATAGAAGTAAGAACAAACCCTGTTTGGTAGCTGATGTGAAGACACATTGACCCAATGTATGTTTTATCCAATGGCAGCACAAGTTCCCATGGCAGTATGAGTTTTGCATTGTATGAATTAGAAACAGAATCCACATAGGCGTAGCTTGCTATTGTAAAAACAAAGAAAGGCTCATAAAGACTACAGCTGTGCTCTTATTGAAAACTTGCTCTATATTTCTAAGAAATCGACATTGTGTACGTAAAGGTATTGAAAATCTGGTGAGGGCGATCAAACTCATTGCCAATACTCCGATGTCTAGCGTCGAAAAATACGGAAGGCCTTAATAAACGGTGTAATACACGTTTTTTATGAAAAAAGTTTATAAGAAAATGAGGCTCAAATGGCCAAGATCTTCAAGAAATCCTAAGAAAATCACAAGGCTCCAGTTCAAGAAAATGCAAAGAAAATTACAGTTCATCTTCTTGACATGCCAGAAATTGATATTGGCTCATTTTTGCAAACTCTCGTATAAAGATTGAGACTTATGGTGGACCAACAAATACAGAGTAGCCTGTTTCAGCAAGTTTATTCCTGCAAATCTTAAGAAAATCTCAGCCTCAAATTCGTGAAAAGTTAAGAAAATTCAGCCTCAGGAAAAAAATGTTTTTCTTATAAAAAAAAACGTGTACACAAAGAACTGATTATTTCGAATAGAAGTTTAGAAGAGAATTCACATTAAATTTAGAAAATTTCGTTCAACTTTATGTGACTAGAAATTGGGCACAAAAAACGTTCTAGCTTTAGAGATCTATTAGCAGGGTTTCTTCAACAGCCCGTTGCATCAAAATATTCGCAAAGAAACCTACAATTTTCATATGTCTCTTAAAACACCAAGAAGAAAACCAGGATTTACACCATGATGTCAGCAAGAAGTGGCATTTACCTGAACCTTTTGCACCAGAAGGTGGACCACCACTTGCAACACCAACGGCCCAGTTCGCAGCATCATCGATTGGCTGGTTTGCCCAGTCGCAAAAGTCGCCTTCAAAGTCACAAACGTACTCTTTTTTGCCTGAAAAATTGTAGCTAATTAACATAATGTAATTCCTACAAGAAAACTACGTCATGCAGCAATTATAAAAAGGTTTTTCTATCGTTCGCTCCTTCTACACAAAAAAGATAATAGAGAAGAATATCGTGGAATCTTGCAAGTAGTATCCATTAAGAAAATCATGTTTTATATGGCGATACACCGACTAGAAGTCCTTCAGTGCAAAACAATGAAAAACAAGTCCAGCAAAAATGGTTCTTAATGAGGCGCTTTTGATCTCTTCTGGATCAAGTCTTGTTTCAGAAGCAGGGAAGCTAGAGAAAATGCTTGTGGATGGCGGCTATTCAGGATACGTAATCAAGCAACATTTTCTAAATAAAAGATCACAGCTTCTGTTGAAAAATGTTTGGTTCCCAAAAATTTTCTGTCTGCCTCAAAAACGTTATGATTTATAAAATCATCTTCACGTTTTGCGAGCCAAATAAAACAGAGCAGAAACAAATGCTTTTTCATTTGAATCCACGCGTTTCCTATACCTCTACAAAAGCTCCTCCATCTATGAAAAAATTGCGCTGCGATCTCATCATCCAAAAGAACCTCATGATTCATCAAATATCAGCTATAATCTTTGTACCATCAATACAAATATCTTGTTTCACCTACCAGTAGACCCACCAGATCCACCACCGCCACCGCCACCGCCACCGCCACCGCCACCGCCACCGCCACCGCCACCGCCACCACCACCACCACCACCGCCGCCATCTGTTTAATATGAAAATGTATGAACACTTGTGAAATTGTTAGTAGATTAATATAAAAAGTAAGGAGGCAACTGAAAAATAACAATATATTTCTTAGCAAGCTCAAAATACTAATAAATCATTAATTCGTGAAAATTCTGCTTTTAAAGCTAAAGCAATCACTCCACCATACTTGCAGATAATTCAGTTACGATAAAACGAATGCTTGGATAATTATATGGATATAAAAAGTGGCTTTAAGTAAACGAAGTTGATTTTCGAGGTCAAGTTGCCTCATACGGCAGCTGTCATTTTTAATGCTGGATGCAGGGGTGGGAAAATTTTTGGAGGTGTATGAAGTCTTTTTAGCCTTGTTCTATTTGGTTGTCAAAATTCTTTGCCAATTCATAGTGGGGTATCAAATTGTTAAAATACATTCCCATTATAAACATTACAACATATAAACGTTTTCCTATGTATGGATTCAAAAAGCTGTTTGAAATAATTAGTACGTGTTTTTTCTTTTTTATTTCCAGTTTCCTTTCATACACATCCAGGTTGCAGTTTTTGTCACTCTAAAGCTCTTGTTCCAAATTCGAGATCAGTGTTTCAATAATACCTAAAGTCTTAGTCCTCTAATATGGAGCTTTGGGGTAAGTGTTGCAAAGTTTTCCTCAGTTAAATCTTCTTTCATCACCACGATGCCAAAATCTCCTTTCTCCACATTTTGAGACAACCATTACAACAAACCATATGGAAGATAGAGCATAAGCTATTAAGTAAATGGAGTACCATATCTTTTGCAGCTTTTGCTTTAGTTTCTCTTTTCCTCCTTTTAATCCTGTTCTGCTATGTCCTACTCATGTCATGCATCCATTTGTTTCTTCTCTAAACAGAAACACGGTGATGCAGGACACGAGTAGCAATAGTAGTAGGGTATGGCATTTTTCTATATGTTGGAATTGGGACTTCAAACACTGCCCAACTTTTCCACTAATCTCAGAGATTCTTCCACCCTTTTACCCAGCATTAAAACTGACAGCTCCCTAAAAGGCAATGTATGACTGAAACTATCCAATAACACGCTTAGGACACATCAATGAGATACTATTCCACATTGAGTTATGCAAATGGTCTTTAAATCACCTGGACAGATCTTGCAAGTCTTCTTGCAGAACTTCGACATGTAAGGCCAATACCTGCTAGTTCGTTTACAATATTTAACCCATGAAGGACAGTAAGTGTTGCCGTCCTTGCAATCTAAAGCGATATTTGATGTTAATGAAAAAATTCCGATTTCAAAGGAACATAGAAACAAGTAATAAGACTACGCAAAATAATGCAATATACTTCAACATATGAGATATAATTATATCCTAACTTGCTGCATATTTCCCATAGTAATACAACAGCAGCAACTACTATGAAAAAAAGCAAGAATGAACGTAAATTTCCGAAGCTTTTTCGGCAGAAACTTTTTTCACGGTACAAAACGTCAGCATGATAAAATGAACCTACCCGTAGAAACGCGGAGAGGGGGACAGAGAGGAGCAAACACCCATCATGTCTATCATTTTGGGGAGCAGGGGAATAAAACAGCCATATGAAGGAAAACTTTTTCACCCAATCTTCACCTAGTCCTAAAAGTCTTTTTCGAAGCCTGGCAACATTAATACATGAATTCTATGTTTCTGCAGCCATTTGCATTTGCTTTTTCTGTTCAGTTAAAACGAAAATCACCCGGAGTTTACAGAAACACAAATTAGAATGAGTCGTTTGAGTGTAAAATTGCATGTGAAAATTCTACTGCTCTCTCTGTGACCAACAATATCATCATTATTATGATGTTATTATGATGATGATTACTGTACTGAGGCTGTTGATGATGGTGATTAAAATGAACACGGTTCCCCCTGTCCAAAATACTGCCCCCGTTTCCAGTTGTTCCTTAAGGCACCCCTTCCTACGGAATCTACCATAATCGTATTATTCATCACGCACCAAATCGATCGAATCGACCGAATTCGTTTAAGTGCAAACTGGACTTTAATGATGGCTACATGTCATAAACCTCGAATAAGCCCCCTGGGGGCTTATTTACTTCTGGTACTTCTAGGTGCGAGTTTATTCCAGGGAAAGGCATATTTGACGGGAGCTTTAAAAACTTTTGTAATACATGCAGAATAGAAAGCTCATTGTCACAACCCCTCTTCTCCACAATACTACAAGATCATTCTAAATTTTAGTACAAGTCTATCTTAAGGTATATGTCATCATTCTCAAGGATGGGGGCTTATTAGAGTAGGGCTCACTAGTAATTTGGAGTTCTAGCAAGGGGGCATATCCGAGCGGAAGATTATTCGAAGGGTTGAGACTATTTGAGGATTTACGGTACCTTGTAGAATGTCAACAGACAAAAACTCTTATGTAGTCTTCAGTCATTTTGGCTTCTCTCAAGGAACATTTATATGTTATTCTAAGAGTGTTTTGCTCCTCTGTTGGTTGATAAATATCATCCTACTAAATGGGCTATTCTATTTTGATGCATGTTTTTGGGAATATCAGTGAACAAATGCATTTCAAAACTCCAGTTAAAAAATCCAAGACACATTTGTCGAAAGTAAAATCTCACTCTAATACCAGTGATCAAAAAAGTCTCAGTCACTTTGACAAACACGTTTTATTTACATGAAACAAACTTTCTCCCTTCAGCCTGGATGTATGTTAATATTTTATTAAACCCAGTCTTAAATGGTTCTTAAGTGCTTCTCAAAATTCTTGAAATTGCCTGTAACACCAAGGCAACTGTGAGACGAGAAATAGAAATTTAATTAGAAATACTTGAGAGGCGGATGTTGTTTGCATTTTGTTTCCTGTTTAGCAAAGAATTTTCTGGCATAAATAGATTTGTGAATTTTACCTTTGAAACCCAGCCAGCCTGTGTTTCTTAAACGCTTCTTAATTTTTGCCTGATTTGAGCCTCATGATTCTTATATCCTAGTTTCTTATAAAAATCACGTGTATCACAATTCATTTAACATTCTTCAATCTTGGCTTTGCAATAGGTAATAACAGAGCCGAAAAACCCCCAAAAAACAAAGCTAAAAGTTTAAAAAGTGTGTTATCTAAACTAAACTTTCAAATAATAACACTATCTAAAAGTAGCATGAATCACAGGTGGAAACGCTGTACTTCCGAGCTCTAATGTTCCTTTTGAAAGTTCTAAAATTTTATCAGTTGAAAACATTTGGAATCTGTATATTCAATCAAGGTTAAAAAAGGGTGAATCTGAATACCTGACACTGAACCGGTTGGACATTTGTTGCAAGTTAACTGACAATTTTGTCCCATCCAGTCCCCATACCGGCTACAATAGCCCAGCTCCTTATATGATGCACAGTTTACATCCTTATCTCGGCAAGCGGCTGCAAAAGAAGATCAAGATTAATTATTAGCTGTAATACAAGGTAAGTTCAGTGTATCTGGAAATTGTCATGAGATTTCGGGAAAACACAACATTATTTGATGTAAAATATAAGAGCATCGCAGTGTCAAAATAAACCATATAGCAAATCATCAATAGGTTATTTTATGTCTGAAGAAGACCCTAGAAAAACCTCTTTTCTTATAACATTTCTTTTGGCTCTGCCAGTGGTGTGCCGAAGGATTTTTGAAGTGTAGTGCAAGAAATTTAACGACTGGTTTGAGCAAGGGCCCATAATTACCCACCAGTCACTTTGATTATCGACAAGCCATGACAGTTAAGGCTGGTTCCCATCGCTGAATGGTTCCCGTATGGCCGTAACTGCCGTAAACCTGCCTGCGATAGTATTCTGCCATGCTGCCCGCTACCACAGGCAGATATTTTCATAAGGGAACGTATTCTCTTGGTACTGCCGGCAAAAAGTTTGAAATGCTGCAACTACCAGAAGAAAGTTGGGTGGGTTCTACTTTTCCCGCCAGTTACAGTAGACTCCCGGTACGGTAGAGAACAGAATCTTAAATGGGAACACTTTGCCTGCGATACGCTTTTGTTCTTTGCAATCAGGTGACAGTAGTGAGCCAATTATATTTGAAATGCATGAGCAATTACAGATGTTCATACAATAATACTGTGAAAGAACAGAATATTCCTTAAAAACGGAACTTCAGCTACCGGTATATTTACCGGTACAAGCGGTACCGAGAACGTGGCAGCTGGTAGATGATAGAATGTTATTGCAGCCAGCTTACGGCAGTTACGGTTTTATGGCAACAAGCATTTACGGCAACTTTTGTCAACGAAACAAAGGATTATCGACGGCTTCTGTGAAAAAGTGGGGTGTAATACTTCTACACCCCTACTTCGAAATGCCCCTGCACCCAGTTTTCTTCCCGTTAGCTGCTAGGGAAAACCTTGGATTTAGGTCTAGAAGATCCCATACAAACAGTATAGCATAGCTAATATACAATGGTTCAAACAGGCTGTGTTAGTAAGTATAATTCAATCATTTTGAAGTGGCATTGCTCTATACCCAACGTAAACAGATGATCACATACAACAAAGCAAAACTGTGATCAATGGAAGAATTAACGGTGATATGACTCACTTTCACCATTTGCTAACTGGATGTAAGCTACAACAGCGAGAAGCACTATGACCGCCATTTTGGAACTTAAAGTGACGAAGCCGTCGGACGTATACCATACAGCTATTTAAAGAATCCTAGCCAACTGATCAATCAAATTCAAAGGAGAAAGAATGCCTGCCAACTGATCAATCAGAAATGGAGAGGAAAGAAAGAAACTGCAAATAAAAGACAGCAGAGTATACAAACGCATAGTTGATAGCGTCTTTTAAAACAGAAATAGAGGGCAATGCAGTCATCTTGGAAGAATTTATTTAACAACGGCGAAAAGACTTCTTTGCCAATCAGAGTGATACTTAGAATTGCTTTAATCAACTGAACGTTGTAGAAAAGTGATATGAAGGGTGCTTGTAAGAAGACTACAAACCTCTGAGACACCTGAATACATAAAGCAACAAATCGCACTATCATTTCGCATCGATGCTGGTCACTGGCAATTTAGGGAAGGTCCCAATCTGCTGTACAAGAAGCAACATCAATCATAACACGAGACACAGTGTCAATGTACATAGCCACGAAACACATCTGCACGCTCTGCAAGAAACACATTGAAAGAGAGTTGCTCTGATATCAATATGACTATGGCTACAGCCTCTGTACACCCTTTCTTTTATTTAGTACACATCCGGAAGAGCCCTTTATTCATTAACAAGGTTTTTGTCAAGTCTGTAATACAACAAAATGATGTTTGATTAATGCCACTTACATCAATCAAAATAACAAATGAGCAAACAAGTGCCGTTGCTTTTACATATGGGGACCCATGGCTAATAATACTGTATTAGTCTGAGTAAACACCCCTTATATTTTAACGTCATCTCAAAGGAACGTCCAGTTTGTCATGCTAAAATAGAAATGAACCTCTTCCTCTTCCACTGAATGCCCCCTTGGGAAAATCCTTCCTCTTTCGAAATGTTATTGATGTACTGGAAACTATGAGAAAGCTGAGGCGCAAGCTCGAAGGCTCTAATTATGTTCGAGTTGATGCCTATGACTGAGAAAGTCTTTCGTGGTACAGATAATCATAGGTGTATTCTTATATATATCCAATTTGAAAGAAGACACCCTTCGTTTAAACACTTCTCGAATAAAAGCTCCACACAATCAAAGCACTTTACAACACGGTTCAGACACCCTTTAAGAGTAACGCGGCAATATTGTTTATGACTATTCCAATTGACAGCAACACGCAAATACACATGAAATTCTTTGGTACCTTAAGCAAGAAATTGCTGATTTACTTAGGGCATGATTCTAGGGCTTTAAAGTCAAATTCGGTGCTAATCCATGCAGGAAACATATAGTTGTTAATAACTGAAATCTACAAAACGAAATGCACTCTAAATTCACCATTCATAAAGGAATTCCTGCAGCGAAACGGCAGTTACAACCTGAGGCGTGGCGATGAGGCTAAAGTAGTCTCTCCACAGCAACAATTAGGTTGAAGTCCTAAGCACTCCAAAGCAAAAAGCAACTGGGCAACAAAATACCAAAATAAGTAAAGAAGTAAACAAAATAAGATATGCAAACCCATTCCCGAGTTGTCAAAATAGGGTGTGCAGTGCCTATTTTAGTGTAGTCCGAAATGTAGTCGAAATTTGTGCTCCTGGAAAACGAGAGTATGGTCTAGCAAATTCAAAAGTGTGGCTAGCTTTTGATAATGCTAAGGCTCAAAAGTTTCCCGTTCGATCATCAGTCTTTACGATAACGCCTTTTGCGCCATTTAACGTAACGTCGAACAACATAAGGTAGCACCGACAATTCTGGAAAGTTACAGGACGTGATCAGCAAAAATTTCGCGCAGGGCACGGCCAAAAGCTATTATAGCATAGCGCGGCCTATGAAATTCTCCCTAGAATAGGCACTGAGAATATGCAAGCGCCCTCCTAGACAGCCATGCGTGTTGGTATTAAATGAAAAAGTTCCCTCGTAAAACATCTAACCAAACATACTGCATGAGTATTGACTGAAAGAAAATACACGTTTGTACAGGTCCAATAAAAAAACTCTTTCATCAACATTGGAGGAAAGGACAAACACAGAAGGGAAATCTGATCATAAATTACTCGAATCAAGAAAGCAAGAGCCAATATCAAGAAACCATTTTTACAGTACATCGAGAAAACCCCAACATTTGCAGCTTTCACGAGTGCACTTAAATGCAAAATTAGTACGTAATAATCGTTGAGAGTTTCAAACTATCTCTCAATTTTCATTCAAATTCTTGAAACAACTATACGTGTTTCATATCACCAGATTTTATCTCAATAAAGTTATACTATTAATATTTATGTCTGTTTATCATCTCCTATATCAGGGGTCACCAACCATTCTGAAACTGAGAGCTACTCCAAGGGCACAAAGGTCAACTACATTGACAACACATTTCTGAAATAAGAAAGTTGCATGGTTTACTTTTAAGTCTAGATTATAGTTCGTAATTAGTGCCACTTTTAGAATTGGCCTGCGGGCGACTGACCTGGCCGGTGACAGCGACATGGCACCCGCGGACACCGGGTTGACGACCCCTGTCCTAGATGATCCAACAGAATCCCGTGTCCTAAAGGGAATTTCCAGCAACCTTCAGTCTCCACTTCAACCGCTCCATAATACTAAAACGCCAAGAAAACTCCTAAGTGTCAGAAATGCGATAATTGTACTTACTGGCAGTAGTAGGGGGCCTAGTTCTTCGTCCTACTGGAACAGCAGGCCCTGGTGAAAAGAAAAGGTTAAACAGGTGACATAAGTATAGCTGCCAAATGTCTGAATGGTCGAGAGCTCTGATTAGGTCTATTTCCTCCCAACCTAATTAACCAATAATCATGCAGGATTCTGACTACACATGCGTTCCACAGCTAAATTTTGGCCCATGTTGCATGATTATTGGTCAATAGGGTTGGGAGAAAATTGGCCTGATCAGGGCTCTCAACAAATAAAGTATTTTGCGGCTATGCTGATGAAATAATGAATGATAATGGGAGAAAAATGTTGAAGTAGATGAGTTTACTAGATTGGTGAAAAACTAGACTAACTATAGGGATAAATACAACGGTCTTAATATAGAACAGTTATGAAATCATTTCGGAGTTTTCTATTTTGTATTCATAAGTGTGGCAAAATATTACCGCATACATCATCGTTAAATGGAAGGTTAAAATGGTATGAAACATATTGGATTCATGTGAGTCCGCTATCGTTTAAACTGAGTCTAGCAACTGTCGATCAGTAGCTAATAGTTAGTTCAACAAAACTCCTTTTAGTTGTATCCATAAAAACTGTCTTACAGGCGAACGCTAAGAATGGCATGGACAGCTACGCTCATAAATGAAATAGTACTAGAAGAGGGGAGGGAGATACAGAGAAGTCTGATCAAAGTGATTACAAAGGTTCAAATGTCATTTTCTGGTCAAATGTCTAGAAAAGCAAATCTGGAACACTTGGTCAGCACAAGAAAGTCTGATGGAAGGAGAGCACGTGCCAGGCAGAGCAGGCTAAATTGCTAGTATGAAAAAAAGAATGGGGCTGTCTTGGTTAAACAACAAAACTATACAGGTACATAGAAGAGAGAACTTTGGGGTACGCATCATGATTGATATTGTCAGTAGATATGACACCTAGATAGGTTGCTGAGCCAAGAATAATTCCTGTTGTCACGAACCGTTTGTTTTATGAATGTTTTCACTTGACTGTTGCAAACTTAGCTGAACAGACTGCTGCGTTAGGCTCTGTTGTCATAGCTACATAGTTGTTCTGTTGATTTTATCCAAATTGGCTTGTCATTATTTGCTAATTGTTGCACTTAGATAGTTGAAGACATGATTGGAAAGGAATTTTGCTGCTTATTAGAGAAAGTAGACCAGATTAGAATTACATGTTAAATTCATCCAATTAACGTGATTGCATAAATCTGACCTGCCCGCTACTTCCACCCCTGTGCGGCCATTAGGCACGAAAGAGTTGGGCCCCCGGGGACACAAAGGGTCAATTCTAAATAAACGATATTTTCTGCCTAAGTGATAGCTGCTATTGTGAAATGGTAATATTTTGAACTGAATCAGCCATTATTCTATAAATTATGCCCATGTTTTGATATTTTCTTTTCCGTGGAGCTCCGTCAACGTTTTCGTAACTTGTTATACTTTCATTGAAATTCTTATTTACATTTCATTCTTATTCAAAAATTTCTATTGGAAGTCTGAAAGTCTTCTATTTGCATACTCTTTCTGGAAATGTAAAGAATTGTTATGTTGCTTTTCGTGCATATTCCCAAATAAAGGTCTCTATTTCATCATGCAAATCCGCGGCACAGTGAGTCCGGCAATTTTCTACTTTTAATCTTCATTTAGAAGGTACGCACATCTATGCTAAAAAAAGAAAAGAAGCTATTGGGAAGAGGCATTAGATGCTGCAGTGAGGAAAGTGCAAGAAGAGGGTGCCCAAGGGACAGTGAGACTATGGGCAAACGATGCTCCAAATCCATCACCAGTTGGGAGTGGGCGTATTACATCTGCTCTGACTGAATCTGAAGAGGAAATGATAGTTATTGGTCTTGAAGAGTCTGGAAGAAGAGGATGGCCAAGTGGCTCTGAAGAGGTGAAACTAATGGTCAATGTTTTCGACAGTTTTTGAAGTAGGAGTTGCGCTTATTTTAGTAGGAGTTGCAAGGGCCGCAGGAAAGTTTTATCTATCATATATCTTATAATTTACCTGACGGAAAGTAGGTATAGTAAATCAAAATGCTGCCGTGGGATGCGAAAGCCGACGGCTCATTTTGAAAACACCAATGGTATAGTATTTTCTTAATAAAGCTGGAAAAAAACACAGCTAACGAACAACCTTCATGGAGAGGGTTGGGTGATAAAGTTTGAAAAGACATGGAGATATCGTCTTAGCATCAGAAAGCCAGAAGTACTGACAAAGGCAAGAGCAGCTTCTCTTAGTGTGCTAACTCTAGACGAACTCTTCAATCTCTTACTTCAAGTGTACTCTGAAAAAGTTTTGTTGGGTGCTGAAGATGCATCAGAGGATCTACTGTACAACTGCGAGGAAACAGGCTGCAATACTGACCCAACAACGAAGAAAATGTTTTTCAAAAAGTCACGAAGAGAAAGTTACATAATGACAACGAATTGTGGTAAAACCATGTACACTGGTTTGTTTGCAGGTTCTGCGGGCTGGGGAATATTTAGTGAAACGTAAGTATCTTTGCAACTTATGGACAGCACTATTACCACCTGGCGCAACATATGCTGTCTCTGAAAGTGGTTGGATGCGTGACATCGTTTTTGAAAACTGGTTTGCAACACCTTCTGTCCTTTTTGTTTCTCAAAAAAGAAAGCCTGCTATTCTTACATTTGACGGACATGGGTCACACTTAACTTATCACACAATTGTTAAAGCTATGGAAGAAAATATCATTATCAAGAGTTTCCCTCCAAATACAAGTTATCCTCTTCAACCACTCGATGTTTCTATTTTCAAACCTTTCGAAGAGCAATGGCGGAAAATACTATTACAATTCTACAGAGAAACTAGAATGAGTACTGTGGACTGAGCTGTTTTTCCGTCATTGATGAAGAAATTATGGCCCAAAATATCCACATCTAACTTGGTCAGTGGCTTTCGAGGATCTGGATTGCAGCACTTGAACTGAGATGCTATTCAAGCTACTAGATAAACAGACAGTGACGTAAACTGTCAAGTTCCAACCAATCCTGGTGCTCGGAGTGTTTTTGACTTATTCAGTTTATAGGCCGTTTCTAGAAATGCTGTTTGTGGATTTGGGGAGGGGGGGGGTTAAAGGCCTTTAATTTGCAAACAAATCAGGCGTGGCTTCCGCGACGGAAGAATATCTCCTGAAATTCTTACGTAATATGTGTTGAATTTGTCGGCAGACTATGTGAATATGTTGTAAATGTAGCAAATTTATGAGCTGTCTGCTTCTCCGCAGCACCAAATGCGTCTCCGCAGCACCAAATGCGCCTTCTCAAGCTCCTTGAATACAGAAAACTAAAGCAATGTAGAGACAGATATGGCAATTTGTTGTTATTCGCCAACAGACGTTCTGTCTAGGGGTGTGATACCCCTAGCACCGAGAAGGGCCTACTTATGCTGTTCTATTTGGCATAAATTTGGAATTAGAAAACATTACGTACGTATGATGTACTGAAAAAGTACTGGTACCTGGTGAATCACACAAATGACAACTTTCTTTGCACATTAAAGCCATGGTCCCTGAGTGCCTTGGGTGCACACAGAATTTCAAGATAGACCACCAGTAACAATTTTGATGCCTATCAGAACATGCTGAAAAATAAGAATGATATCTATGAAATTTCAAGAGCTTTTAAAACTACGGGCTGATTTTGGCTGATTCATATGTACCATTCAAGAAATATCTAACTAAAAATGAAACTACTTATCCATGGCTACCAAAACAATAGCTACTACTTTTAATTCTCGAATTAGCTCCCTGGGGCTTATTTATGTTTGATACTTTTGGGTGGCAGCTTATTCAAGAGGAGGGCTTATTCAAGGGGACTTATACACTTAATTGACAAATGCCGCATAAGAACTCATTGTCAAAACTCCTGTTGTCCACAATATTAGAAGAACAGTCCAAATTTAAGCATAAAACTATACCAAGGTCTTCATCATCTACTATGGTGGGACCTTATTCAATGGGGACTTACTAATAATTTGAAGTTCTAGCATGGGGGCTTATTTGAGGGGGATTTTCGATTTGCTTCTCCTCTCGAACAAGCCCCATCCTAGAGCTACAAATTGTTAAGAATCCCCCCCCTTCCATCCACAGGGCCATCACAGAAAATGTTGAAGACATTGCTAACTTACATAGTTAGAATTTTCCTAATTTACCATGAATATTTCTATGTGGCACGTCTCAGAACAGTCTATAAGTCCCTCTTGTATAAGCAACCTTCGAAAAACATAACATACAAATAAGCCCCCGACAGGCTAATTCAAGGATTTATTTTACTGAAGAAAGCCTTTTACAAGACCTAACTTTGATTGTACACTACAAGTATTTTCATAGGAAATCAAGCGATATCATGTGTAAACAACTTTTATTAGAAGCCATGGAAGAGTTCTAGTAAATAGCATTTTTAAGGTAGGTCACTGGTCGAAAATCCTAAGATTTTTTCAAAAAAATCAAATTTTTGTTTTCAGTTGTAAAGTGTACTTTAAACATTGAAGAATCTGAATGTAAAACGATCTCAGTTATGGCAGTGTGTTAAAATGCAAGTTTTTTGACTTTTGTTGAGGTACCTGGGTGAAAATACTTCGAGAAGTACATCAATGAAGCAAAATTTGCCACTTTTTGATATCCGATTTCTAGGCATTCCTGCCCTCGAATGTTATAACCCAATACACCATTTGAAAGCCCTGTATCTCGTCTGTTCGACTAATAAGTTTGAATTACCACATGATCTACCTGTGTGCTATGCATGACGCTGTTTCTAAATACATAAAACAAAAGGCTTCTTTGCTAACTTCCATGACAACCAATGCTTGCATTTGATTGGCTGATACAACGAGTTACGTTATCTGATTGGTCAGTGATGATCACGTGTTTCAGTTCATGGCGACTTGCTCTAGCTAAATCAAAATAGTTCATCAGTAGTCTTCAACTCATCCGTTCGTTTTCGATCTATTGAAAAGTTCTGCAGATTCGCGGAGTTTCTTACTCGCAAGTGTTTACTTTGGTTTTGTATTGGCCCGGATAAAGCAGAGATCGATGAACCCATAACATGGGCGAAGAAAATGTTGTCGACCTACGAACCAGAAGCATCAAGTCTTGTCAACTCCCCAAAAGACTGAATCACATGGAAAGTTATCTTTTGCTAGTGCCAGAAAGATAGACTTCTATGGCATAAAGTTAGAAACATCCGGAGTGAGAGAGAAAAGAACGAGGAAACTATCGATGGAATAGAGGACAGTTTTCCATCGTACAGTGATCTTCCTTGACCAGTCTATTTAGTAACGTCTTATGGCCTATTTGCAAATCCCAAAGAGTCCAATTCGAGTTACCAACTGACAATTCAAATGGTATTTCAGTGAAAGATAAACTATGATGTACACATTGTACTGAGGGTATTGATGGGGACTATTTATATCAAAGAGTTGGGGGATCTAAGTCGACAGGAGCCCCTTTAGACAGCAGAGCAACAATTACAATGTCTCTCAGGGGAATTGGTTGTGGATTCAGTGCTATGAAAGAATGGTGTGGTGTTATGAACATACCCTATTCATTAAACCAAGATGCTTATAGTTCACACCATAAAAAAATTCATGGGGTAAGTTTTGAAATGGCAAAACTTGTTCATGAAAACTCTACTAAGCCAGTTAGATATGCAGACAAAGATACTGGTATTCTTCCAGATAAGAATGGAGTTTTAAAAATTGCAGTTATCCTTTGACAGTGCATGGCACAGAAGAGGACACGCCTCTCATAATGGACTGGCATCAACAATTGACTTGCTCACTGGAGTACCAACTGACTTTGAGCTGTTTAGCAACTTCTGTCTAAAAATATAAACTTGCACCTGAAAAGCCTGATAATCCAGAGTGGAGGCAAAAGCATACAACAAACTGCCCCAAAAATTTCAATGGCTTGATGGCAAGTAGAATGTGCATTGCAATTATGGACGTGATCAGAGGAAAATCACAAGCTATGTTATACTGTCATGTTGTGTGATGGAAACATATATTGGGAAATAGTTACTGCCAATTCTACAATGCCTGTCTGTCTCAGATCTTCTGAAAAGGTGCTCCAGAAATAGGCACTAAAGCCAAGTGGGTCCCAGCATAATTTTATTTGGGAAATTTCCCTAAAGTCACATTTGCATATAGGCAGATATTAGAAACAGTATTGGCAGTTTTCTGTTTGCCAATTCTTATTGGGTGCTTCTTTCCATCACACAACATGCAAGCTAAATTAGGAATGGAGTCAGGCAGATTTCTTACACTTTCATCCAGTGAGAAGGATATGAAAAGGCTAAAGAAAAATGCTCAAGAACAAAAGAAGCTATCTCGTGAAGGCATAAGTTATGCTTCTGGTCCCTTCACATTTGCTGATTAGAATTATCAAATAAATGTAAAAAATTACCTCAAGTTAGCATTTGATTGAAAGAATCATAGATATGAGTTGGTTATGGTATTGTTTTATGGTCATATTGAACATTATTGACAGTTCAATCAACTTTGAACACATTGTTAAACTTCAAACTCATTTTTCTCAAAATGTGCTTTTTCATGTAGTGCAAGTACTTAGTGAACATACATTTTTGCCTAAACAAATAGCAAAGAGTACTTCTTATATATCATTTTAAAGCTAAAGCCCTAAGGAGTGATGTTACAGGCTTTATTTTGTGATAAAATGCACTTTAATGGATTTTTAATGAAGATATTTCTTCAAAAATATCTTGCGGAAAAGTAATCTTGACACTTTCTGAAGTATTTTGCTTTAGACAACTCATTTTGGAAATCCAACAAGATAACATCACTCTCCAGGTCATTGGGATTAATTTGATATATTGTTATCATACTTTGTACCTATGGCTGCAGAAATCCATGCTCACTTAGTGATACTACTCAAATGTCATTATTTGTTAGTTACCATGGAAACCAATTATCAAATCTAAAAATAGACCTCATATTTGAAATCAGCGTGTTGACTTTGTGTTGGGCTGTTACTTTGAGGGAGATACTACAAGGGGATATGATTTTGAAATTTCGACCAGTGACCTACCTTAATGAGTGCAGGGTTTTGCTTCTAAATTTTTCTTAATGGTCACGCAATCAAAAGAAATATGCTGATTTTCAGAAGGGGGGGTGGGGGTGGGGTGGTACATAAAGCCTGAAACAGAGTGGATGGTTTCGTTAACTCCAGGGATGCAAAAAACACCTGGGATAAGCTAGAGTGCGGATGACATAACGGAACTGCTATTTGTAGCTAAAACGATGCAAAAAAAACCAAATGCGAATTGTTAACTTCAGTTGGTGAATACTGTTCGGACGAAAGTCAAGAATAGATTGACTTGATAAAAAGGCAATTGCAAATATATGATCAATAATTGATCACATCTATTGACAAGGAAACTAGTATATTTATTGCA
Source organism: Mastigias papua (assembly GCA_964019165.1). Taxonomy (NCBI): domain Eukaryota; kingdom Metazoa; phylum Cnidaria; class Scyphozoa; order Rhizostomeae; family Mastigiidae; genus Mastigias; species Mastigias papua. The sequence continues at coordinate 5,729,492 of OZ025273.1, read as the reverse complement.
TTGTTAATTGATATTCAGTTAAGGAGCTTGGAGGCTTACCAATAAAACAAGAATGTCGTGTCATCACAAGGAATACAGCTAGATTTATCTTGAGCAGTTGATCGTTCCCAGCATACCTTTTTGCAGCGGATTAGGCATTCTTGCACACGGAAAAAGTTCGGTCTGAATATGACGTATGCAGACAAGTTAATTGCTTTAAATTTTTAATGTATCTTGAATATGACATTGAATATATACTTCTAAGTAAGATACGACTCGTTTTGGACATGTAGAAGGATGAGCATAATAAATATGATGTTTGATTCTCTTTTTAGCGAAATCTAATGTTGAAGAAGAGAGTGGCCTTGGATTCTTCAACCATTTTGTTGCTTGCATTTGCTTTTTGCTGATCATCGCAACATTCCCTTTGTCAATGCTGTTTTGTATAAAGGTATCTCTTTACGAACATTTCGTCTCCCTGAGAAAGGTATGGGTACACGCTTTTTGTAGGAAACTGGGTTATAAGAAAATAGTGCTAGGCTGCTCGACTGGTTATGGAAGTTCGGTACTGTATTTCTGAGAACTAGGAAAGTTGACAAGTCATATACCTTTGAAATTCCAATATTTACGCAAGACAGTCATCGCTTGTACTTAATTTGTATAGATTTCTTGTAGTAACCTATGAATTAGAGTGTCATACTTGTGTAGTGTTACGCAAACTTAGTTATTCTTGTTGAAAAAATCTTAAGAAAGTTTCATTAGTGAGATTATGAAAAACCTAAGAAGGTTCCAGCACTGTGCCATAAAAGCTTTCTTATAATAAAACGTAAAACTGATGAGAAAAATCGCCACTGAATTCTAATTGGTTGTCTCCTTTCACAACGGCTGTCCCTTGATCCCAAGCTCATTTGTGGCGCAGAACAGTGTGCTATAGCAAGAGTCGTCACACTGAAAAATTTGATGGCAGAGGATACCGAAGTATTGAGAGAAATAATGTTGGGTTCGGATTGCATTGGTTGTCATCTCTCATCGGCTCTGAAAAGTTGACACAATCAATGTTCTGTACAGACGTAGTGTACATTCATAGTACATTAGCAGTATACTATCTGTCTTAATTTGTTCTTATAGGGTCTTTTCCAGCTCAGAAGCTACCCTAGGGCCGTTCCGACAGGAAATAGAGAGGGGGTGTGGGCAGTTTGGTTTGCTGACTGAGATCAAAATTGCAAATACTGGTATAAAACATGATAATAGTTTGCCCACTGAGTGTGTGTGAGGAATAACAGCTGGAGCAGTTGTCTGTCAATAATCATGGAAATTTCATTGAAATCAATTACTGAAATTTTTAAAGACGTTAATAAATGGATGAAGACACAATTGTCTGTTAGGTTCATTCATTCTTCTTGTTAGGTAACACAAGAATTTGAGAGGGCTGTAATATTCCGGCTTGGTAGAGTCTTGCCAGGAAAAGCAAGAGGACCGGGTTAGTATAGGGTGTATGAATTTTTATAAATGATATGCAATTGATGTCTGCTTTGGACTCCTTAAATCATGTCCAGAAAATCATATACATAAAACACACACTCCCGCGTAACTCATTGAATATATCCTTCGCTAAATGATTTGACAAAGACCCTCGTGTGTGAATATATATAAATATGTTTAAATGCATATATATATATATATATAGTAAAACGAATACACAGTGAATTCCGGCATCACTGACATTCTGCAGGCTTAAATATTGTTTTGTATTGACGTCAGTCTCAACAGGAAAGCCAATGGGCGCTGTAAGCGCTTTTATGACAGGGAACTACCTCTGTCAACCTGTTTTCTGAGACTGACTTCTCGGCAGCATCTCAGGCTTTTAATACCGAGGTCTTCACATTTGACGTCATATTACTGGAAATATGTCTCTTTGGACTAGGCCATTTTAGGCCAATAACGTGGAGCTATCGCCGGACATTTCCCGGTGTGCTCTGCCTTTTAGGCAATAGAAATTGCTGCAGTCAGAGTTGCTTGGCCTGGAACACTCTTTGTTGTCCATCTTTAGGCTGTACAACATAATTTCTGCCCGATTTCACTGTGTCTTATGTGCAAGCAAGCTGTTGAGACTGAAGTCAATACAAAACAATATTTAAGTCTGCAGAATGTCAGTGATGCCGGAATTCACTGTGTATTCGTTTTACTATAGATTTTACTTGTGCATTTTATCTTTTTAAGGTTTTACTATATATATATATATATATATATATATATATATATATATATATATATATATATATATATATATATATATATATATATATATATATATATATATATATATATATATATATATATATATATATATATATATATATATATATATATATATATATATATATATATATATATATATATATATATATATATATATACATACATACATACATACATACATATAAATTATATATACATATATATAATTTATAGATATTACTGCGCACACATACACAAACACACACAAGCTGGCAAGCGCACACATATAGTGATCTCTCTTCTCATGTTCATTTCTGACAATCACTTTTTTAACTTTTTGTAGGCATCCACTTCATACTCCCTTGCATTGATGATCTTGCCAAAGTTGATTTGCGCACAATCACGATCAATATTCCACCACAGGAGGTAAAACACTTTTACTACCTATAGCCAGTTCATTTTTTAACTTTCACTGGCATGCAATACCAAAAGTGTTCAATAGCCATTTGGCAATTATATTAAGTGAGTAGCATGGAAAAATATCCTTTCTTTTCTAGCAACTGAACGTTCATTACTGTCATTACAGAGTATTACCTCCTGTACTACGAAAACAAATCAAAGGAGTAAAATTATCCTTTAGATGTTACATTAGTAAACTTAAGAGTCATGATGATATCAAAACGATTTAGTAAGAGCTTTTATAACATACAACATCACTAAAAAAAGCTTTAGGTCCGTTTTGGATATGCTCTGTTCAAAGCAAGTCTTTTAATTTGTATCACAAAGAAACTGTCGAGTCAAGCATTAGAGAATGCTCCATTTAGGAATCCTTACATGATTCGTCTTACCAATAAACTGCATCCTTCATGTAAGAGATTGATCTGTTGTGAAAGATACTTTGAAATTTAAGAGCATTCTTTGATTTCAATTCTTAATAGGCACTAACTAGAGATAGTGTGACAGTAACTGTTGATGCAGTCGTCTATTTCTGCATAAAAGATGCAAAGAGATCCGTTACGAAGATAAGAAATGCAGCTGCGTCGACCAAGTTACTAGCACAGACAACGTTAAGGAACATGATTGGAACAAAAACACTGGCTGAAGCACTATTGAATAGAGACGACATCAGCAGACAAATGCAGGTAAGACAGTAGCTAAAATCAGGACTGTATCTGCAATGCCAAAATGTTGAAAGAGCAATTTAAATGGATCAGATTATTTAAGGCAAGAATGTCTATTTTAAGCCTTGGCCACATGCCTTGTGAGGATGTTGGATGAAATGTTGGATACATTTGACTAGGTCTCTTCTATACGTTTGTTTTTAAAGCATTTAAATGCTTCTGCATTTGGCTCAATACCATCAGCAGTCAAGCAATATGATCTCCTGACACCATTATATTACATCTATATTTGTTGTTGATCTGCATATTTGCTCCTTACTCTTTGTTCTCAGTCAATGCTACCTTTACCAGTTCATTGATTCACTCTAACCCCCCATTAGTTCAGGATGCAGGCTTTATCAAGAACACTTCTAAACTCGAAAATTGTATTCATAAATATTATCCTTATAGTTATATATAGCATAGGAGAAGTTTTACTATGCATGCAGTGCATTGAAGTTGTGAAACACTTCGTCTCCGTGCAAGTCCGTAGCACCGCCTTTCATGCGACTAATTGAAACCTACATGCTCAGGACTTCTTCGTCCTACCCCTCTGAAGGAATGTACCATCCCCGCATATTCTATTCATAAGAACTATTGATTCCTAGTACTTATCCCAGTCCTCCAACTACCCATCCTCCCATACCATTGCATTGGCGACCAAATAATAGGTAAATTTTACCTTTTGATCATTAGTTTTTCCTATGAATCACTCGTAGGTTATCTTAGACGAAGCAACTACTCCATGGGGTGTTAAAGTCGAAAGAGTTGAAATGTAAGTAACTTAAAAACTTGAACAAAGAAATAACTATTATACTATTAAGAATATACGTGTGAGTAACTAAATACTTACAGTATGATTCATCAGTCCATTTCTCTGACCATTTCGCTTATTTTCTAAATTCACTGGTATATGCTTTTACCGAGGATAGTGCTCTAAACAACAAAATGTAAACTTATAGAAGGTAGATTATAACCGGTAAACTAGAGCACTAGGCCCTGAAAACTACTTTCAAAATAGGAACAACCTCGGTCAAACGTCGACATTCATAAATGCAAGAAAAGTGTAACTGCTAAAATCAAGATACTGTAATGTAAATTCTCGAATGAACATCCTGGGAGCTTATTTACTTTTTGAATGGGGATCACTTGCAGTGAGGGTTTAGTCAAGGGGAGACTTATGCACATTATCTGACTGCAATTATCTGAAGCTGTCCATTACATCTTCTATGATGGGGACTTATTGAGGGGGACCTACTGCTAACAAATTTGAATTCTAGCATGAGAGCTTGTCTGAAGGGGGAGCTTGTCTCATGATGTATAGTCGAGGGGGCATATGTCAGGGAGTCTTTTTCGAAAGGGACTAATCGAGGATTTATGGTACATTATCATCGAATTCCACAAATTTAACTATTGGTTTTTCTTCTTACGATTTCTAGAAAAGATCTTCGTCTACCTCAGCATCTTCAGAGGTCAATGGCTGCAGAGGCAGAGGCTGCTAGAGAGGCTAGCGCGAAGGTACTGTCAACCTATATTCAAGCCATGTGCTATGTATTCTAGCAAATACTACACGTAGTTTCCATAAGAAACTTGGATAATTACAAGCAGCAAAGTTTCTTAATTTTCGACCCCTCAGCACAACAGCACAAAATAAAAAAGCAAACAAGTGTGATGAAGAGTAATAAGTACTCGCTAGAAGTCCTTGGGACACTTACAAAAAACTAATAAAAGCCATTTTCCTCTATATGTTGTCACCGTTGCTGCATACACGTACCCTCCCCTTTCCCCTAAGAACAATGCTGGTTCGTCTATAGGACACTTGAAGTTGGCGTGCACGTGAAGTTGTCCCATTTTCGAATATAGTTCTCCAAAAAACCAACATTGTTTCAGGAGGAGAGGGGGATGAAAGTTCATTACAGAGTACAAAAGATGCAAAGTGTCCTAGGTCTCTTGGCGACTAATGAACGGTATGAAACAACATGGAATTAGATATAGAAATCAATCCCCACCTCAACCCAAATTTTTCTCGTCAACTTTGGAAGAATAAGAAAGTCTATCTAAGGGAGAACTGAGGGAGGGCACGTCTCTCCAGTCTTCCATTGCACCATTACAGGCCTGTAGCCAGCTTGAATTCACAAGGGGGGCACAGCCAATATATATAATACATATATCTATATAATTCATGTTTTTAGGGGAGGCACAGAGTCAAATTTCACAGACCCAGAGGGGGCCTTGCCCCCCCAGGGCCCCCATTGGCTACGGGCCTGCACCATTACCGTTTGTAGCTAATAAATAGTGTCGAAACGAAGCAAAGAATAGACATGCCCATTCTTCAGTCCATGATAGGGAAGCAGTGTTCTAAGTGCATTTGCATTTTTCAAAAACCAAGCTTTTGGTCAAGACTCAATGTTGTTCCTTGCTATACAGGGGAAAGGGTTCTTGTTGAGACGATGTTGCTCGATTAGGGAAAAGATATAAACTAGTTCAATTACTGATGCTATTACGCAGAGACAACAGGATTTGGAAGAAATGAATAATTGAAAGTGCGAGAATATGCCTTCACTGTTTCAAGGGATCACATGGTTATGACATCATCAATAAACAATTTGAACAACTGAAAGTGCGAGAAAATAACCGCCCCGAGCGGGACTCGAACTTGCGGCCCCTGGCTAACAATTGTACGTCAAGTTCTCTACCACTGAGCTATTGGGTAACAGTTCGAATCCCGTTCGGGTCGTTTATTTTCTCGCACTGTCAGTTTTTCAAATTTTTTATTGATGATGTCATAAAGGTGTGATCCCTTGCAACAATGAAGGCATATCTAACTAAATCATGCGAAAATGCTTGTTAGCATGAAACAATAGAAGGACAATGATGATCATGATGATACGAAATGCAGTGATAAACTGTAAACTGTATGCTAATTTTATCTTCTTTACATAGATTGTGGCCGCAAATGGAGAGTTAAAGGCAGCAATGTCACTAAAAGAGGCGTCAAAAATCATCTCAGAATCTAACGTAGCAATTCAGTTGAGAGTATTGCAGACACTGAATGCCATTTCAACTGAGAGAAATTCAACAGTTGTGGCTCCAATGCCATCAAAGTTACTAAATATATAAATTTTCAATTGATGCAATATTAAATGTATATAATATGGCCAGTTAAAAGAGAACAGTCATATAATGGGAGTGCATCCTTACAAGTACAAATAATGTTGTGTTTGATAATTAAAGTGCTACTTATCAAATGGATCAGACTTTAGCATTGTGGTAACACCCAGCTCAAATTCGACACAGTAAACTAGTATTGTCAGCAAGAAGTGACAAGAAACCTTCAAGTTTTGTTTCCTTCAAAGTGTAGGTGCATTGATTTAATGAAGAATCTTGTTTCATCTTACTTTATTTAAGTGGCAGGGGGGGATGATGTTAAATAATTATTCTGATGACTTGCAGCATGTAAATATGTGAGCGATAACATAAGTGTAACTTAGCACTAATGATGATGCATGCATTGTCTGTATAGCATTTGTGACTAGTGGGATACAGATAATGGACTATAAGTCAGTTTCTTCAAAATCTATTTGTGAACAGTAAAACTAAGTTGTATAATTTTGACACTCACTATATACTTTCTTTTCGTTTGTAATAAATTGTCTCCCACACTGGCACATTTTGGCTTAGAGATGTGATCTTGATGCCATTTTGGTAGTGTACTCAAACAACCAGAGGCACATATAAATATTTTGATGCAAGAATGTTGTAACACCCAGCGTCTAGAACCTTGTGACAAATGAGATGTGGAGCTTCAAACCTGCAACAGCTCATAGCCATATTTTCATTTGACTTCTCTTGGTATCAGTACATTAACTATTTTGGCATTGCAACTAGCTGCATTATTACTGTACTATTACGCACATTTTATTTATATATTACTGTTATGTGATCATTCAGTTGAGTTTAGAATATCTGGCTGATACTTCCTTGCTATATTCTCTTTAGTAATCAATCTGTGCTTGTTTATTCTCAAAATTGCTTGTGATAATCAAATTACTTTCTGCCAAATATAACAGTGGAGAATGGGTGCCTTTGCTATGAGTACTATGCTCCAACAGCAGCAGTTTGTGTGGTTAATGAATTCCTCTAGTGAAACTATCCACACCTTTTGTTCATGCAGTGCATATTTACGCTCAATACACTCAACTTGACTCCTCTCCATTCCATGGCCTAGCTCACGGAGAACAGACATTTCTATCTATCACCATGAATCACATGATGGTTATTTATATGGTGTGACATAATATCAAGAGGATTCTGTACTCAAAGTATGCCTTATTTGCAATAAGATCTATAGGTGAACTTTTATGGAAATAGATACAAAAATCTCAACTAGGGCATATGAAAACCATTCAAATAAAATTTAAAGTACTACCATACTTCAAAAAGGAAGGAAAACTTTCAAAGCAAGTTTGGTTGGCCAGCAAACTTCAAAAACTGGATCCAAGCTATTAACAAACTAAAATATACCTACCAGAACATGTAGTGAAATATTTTTGCACAATTCTAATCAAGATAGATCAATCTATTACAAACAACTGGAATCATGACAACTCATTCAGTATTACAAACATTTCACAGAAATGTCAAGGTATAGCAAAAAACAATTCTTTATTGGATATTTCTCCCTTTGCTCCAGTTCTCTGAACAGAATTCTGACTAGCACAGCTCAAAAGATGTGTTCTGTATGGACGACTGAGAGAAGTCATCCAAAATTTCAACATAATCTCATCTTTAGGCTTAGCATGCAGAACTTCTAGAAGTTGATCTTTTTCATTTGTTGATCTTGACCCACATTTTGAAAATTTGAACATGACTTTAACCTTATTCATCCATTTATCTTTAAGGGCTGAGAGCACTGTCATGAAAACAGAATCTGTAAAATCCTCATCATAGATTCCATTCAAGATGTCAGTCAAGAAAGTTGGACAAGAACCACCCTGACTGCCTTGTACTGTGAAATGGTCAGCAGTTAGTTTTGAGCCATTGATTATAGAACTTCTTTCTAGTGTTTCCTCAGCAGCATCAAAATGTATATCAATAAGAATATAGAGGTCTGATGAAAGAATATTAGCTGGAATTTCACATGATTCTGGGAGCCCTAGAAAATTACATTTCCATGAATCTTGATAGCCTTTTGAGTATTGTTCAATTCTACAGCAACCAGATGGTATCAAAGCCTTTAATGCACTCAAGACAGATGAAACAGTTGATGAATCTTTGCCCCTGACAATGAGTTGATCTCCTACCACAACATGGTAAGCAATTTGTATAAATTTGTCTTTAGGCAAAATTCTTGATAAGTGTCTAAGTGATTTAACAATAGGTCCTGTCTCTCTAGTTTTTATATTGCCATCTGAACCATCCATAAAACTATAGTCTGCCAATGATGGGCCTTCAACTAGCTGTTCACAATACCTTTGACCAGATGCTTTCAAAATCCATGCAAAATACTTGTGAAGACACTGAAATATCTTTTTGTCACCAACAAGATCAATCAGTGATCGATAATGCTGATTGCCTCCTCTTGTCCTTATAAACTGATTATTATTCAAAAGGAATAAGGTTGCTGACATGTGAAGTCTTTGATCTGTAACTGGATTCTCCACTTTTTCTGCCCTATATGTGGTGTCAGCTTTGCTCTGCAATTCATCAATAATATTTTTGAAATTCGTTATGAGGAATTGCCAAGAGTTCACTAGATAAACTCTGTCCATCATCACGCAAATAATGCTGTACCATCTCTGGAACCCTCTTGATTGACTGTCCTTGAGGAAGAAAGTATGACTGAATACATAACCACTTGCTTCATCACCAAACATTATAGGCCCTTCTCGACCTGGGCATACTTCACAACTCAAGCTCCTTACACAAGCATGCCTAACTATACTGTACAGCTCTTGATCTTCAGGGTACTGTCGACTTATGTAGCTTATATGTGACTCTCTGTCGATGCTAATCAGTCCTGGTTCGCCTTGTTGTAATGACGTGCATGCAACACATGTTGACTGCCTAGGCTCGTTCCCATTTCCATGACTTTTCTTTGGTGTTTCATCGGCATGATCTTCCTTATTTGGTTGTTCTTCCAAAAAAAGTTGTTTTTCTCTTGCAAACCCAACGACGCTGCTGTGGTTGAAGTTACCACATGCAGTTAGCGAGGCTTCTGCCCCATTCAAAACATCTTCAGTGTTGTGATTTATACAATGGAATGCTTGGGTGCAGAAGAGAATACTTGGTCCATGCAACTCACAGAAGTGGCAAAGAGCTATTACAGCATTCATCTTATGCCGTAAAGCCTAGGTTCTTCCGCTAAATTCTCCAACATCATCTATGTGTCATCGTTTCTATCAGGAATGAAGTCATCTGACAAGCTGCTGAGAACTGAAAGTACAATCGGTTTTGGAAACGAGGCTATAGCCATAACAACTGCTGATGAAAGTTTAGCAACATGAATTTGCAAAACTCGGACGTGACTTGTGAAGATGCAAAAAGCTACCTTGCAAGAAAGGACCTATTTCAAGTATTTGAAGTACGTTCAATATTTTATCATGAGTGTAAAGTAAGATGCAAACATAAGAATGGCTTGCCCTTAACAGCAGGAGTTTTATGCCTTGTAAATAGTATGCACGTGATATTGTTAAGTCACGCTTTACCCGGTGCACACCAAGATGAGAAAGGGGAGGAAAGAGTTCAAGGAATACGACCATCATAACAGAAAATTGCTAATCTCGACCAAATTATAATGCTAATGAGTGGATGCGTGTGGAGGTTAAATGGTTAACACATTCTTAGAGGAACATGGTAATGTAAATGTTTGTGATGACCTTGATTAAAGCAATCATATTCAGCTCGAGCGCAACCATATAGGTGCGCGAGAAAGAGCCTCACATATAGGTGCCAGCATCCATATAGGTGCTCTGCGGGAGGGCATACCAAAACCTGCATCACTATCATAGGTGAATCGATTACAATCACAACACATCACGTCAACACAATACACGGGGGTTTACCCAGTGCTTTCTATTAACTTATATATTTTATACACAGTATCATATCACAACCACTACATCACATCACACACTATCTTTACTAGTCGTATCCGATTATCTATCTTTCTGTGAAGAAAGTTTTCAAATACCTCTCATAGTTTTCCTAAAGAGACACTAGCATCCAAATAGGTGCAAATACGCTCAATGCCGTATGCGGAGCTATAAACACAAGGAGGGTATGCCAGGAGAATATATGACAAATTTCTCAACTTCGATTTGACTTGAGACAAATATGTAATCGATGATTCTCTATCTTTCTGTGAAGAAAGCTTTCAAATACCTCTCATATTTTTCCTAAAGAGACACTAGCATCCAAATAGGTGCACATAGGCCCAATGCCGTATGCGGAGCTATAAACACAAGGAGGGTATGCCAGGAGAATATATGACAAATTTCTCCCTTTCGATTTGACTTGAGAAAAATATGTAATCGATGATTCTCTATCTTTCTGTGAAGAAAGTTTTCAAATACCTCTCATAGTTTTCCTAAAGAGACACTAGCATCCAAATAGGTGCACATACGCTCAATGCCGTATGCGGAGCTATAAACACGAATATATGACAAAGTTCTCTCTTTGGAGTTGACTTGAGAAAAATATGCTAGTGTCTCTGTAGGAAACCTATGAGAGGTAATTGAAAACTTTCTTCACAGAAAGATAGAGAATCATCGAGTACATATTTTACTCAAGTCAAATCGAAGTTGAGAAATTTGTCATATATTCTCCTGGCATACCCTCCTTGTGTTTATAGCTCCGCATACGGCATTGAGCGTATTTGCACCTATTTGGATGCTAGTGTCTCTTTACGAAAACTATAAGAGCTATTTTAAATCTGATTGCACAAATAGAGAGAGAATAATCGATTACATATTATTATCAAGTCAAATCGAAAGGGAGACATGATTCCTATTTTTCTGTAGCATACCCTCCTTGTGTTTATAGTTCCGCATACTGCATATAGCGGATTTGCACCTATATGGATGCTAGTGTCTCTTTACGAAAACTATAAGAGCTATTTTAAATCTGATTGCACAAATAGAGAGAGAATAATCGATTACATATTATTATCAAGTCAAATCGAAAGGGAGACATGATTCCTTCTTTTCTGTAGCATACCCTCCTTGTGTTTATAGCTCCGCATACTGCATTGAGCGGATTTGCACCTATATGGATGCTAGTGTCTCTTTACGAAAACTATAAGAGCTAGTTTAAATCTGATTGCGCAAATAGAGAGAGAATCATCCATTATAGTGGATGTGCAAGTTGAATGAAAATTGCGACATGTCGTGTAGATTCAGATGTTTCAGATGTTTATTTCTAACAATAGCCTACGTACAATTTACATCGCATAGGTTTATATGGCATGTATAGTATAGTAAGTATAGTAGTTGCCCCGCACAGAAGCGGGGCTTATTAGAACAACGTGCGCATAGACAACAAATAGTGCTATGGACTCGAAATCTCAAGAAATTTCAGCAGGTTTGCCACTAAAAAACGGGTCCAACAAACTAGTTTTACCAGAATTTACAATGCTATTGTTTCATTGGCAAATCAGACTTAAGGAATTTAATCCAATTGGCACATTGTGGCAAACTTGGACTGAAAGCTGGTCAAACTGGTTCTTCTTGGTGATATGCACTACCATAAGGCTGGATGAGGGAGGCGGGTAAGTTCGTTTTTATTTCGTTTGTAAGTTCGACTTTTGTCAGTATATGCGAGGAAAATAGTCACAAAGCAAATAGTCTCCAAGAAAATAGTCACAAATAGTCACCAGACAAATAGTGATCAGACAGGCTCAATTTGAGAGTCAACAGACAGGGAGGAAAGCCTATTTGTGGGGCGTTTGACTCTGCAAAGACCCTTACACTTTTGGCTAAAAGACTTCAGTTTTCATGAAAAGTCCTGACAAAATTCCATTTCTGAAGATAATTCGGTAAGCCTTTTGAAAAGAGTGATAAGCCTCTAGGGCCTTTACCTATTGGAAAAACAATCTGTAATGCAACAATGAACAATCAACAAAAGTGTGTGGGCGTTTCTCAGCTTAGGCCCGCGTGTGAGTCTGTGAACCATTTCTTAAACGCTGTAAGATTGCAACCAGGGAAATTTTCCTGTGCGATCGATTGTTTCTTGGAGCTTTGGCATGGTATTTTAAGGCATCATTTCAGTGCACCATCAGAAAGTCGCCTGATAATGTTGGCTCAACATATGAGTGCTTACTATTCATATTTATTAGTACGTCGTTGCACAGAGCGTAACCTTGATGCAGCACGTGAGCCTGTCTGGGACTATTTAAGGGAGACTTGCCCATCTCTTACACCAATGGATTGCAATGCACAGTTTTCAGAGATATTTACTACAAATGTGTTTTGTGATTTAAATGCACTGGAGAAATCAAAAGTTATATCTGTTTTCTCTTCCATTGGATTTTGTGACAGATGTAATCATCATGTAATCAGTAACTCAGAAGTCTTTGTGAATTATATCAGCTTGTTGCAGTTGAATGCCCTGAATGTTCCAGTCTCCCATTGGCACAATGCGCTGACTTTATGCAACACCCATCAGTTATTGCAATGCTCTATCTGTCAAAGTAGGTGTGAACGAATTGATTCTCAGGCAAATGCAAGCTCTATTCTTTTCGTAGAACTAAGCAGTGATGCTATAAATTGTATTCAGTTTGATGAGAACATAGCTGTATCCGGACAAGCCTATTGCTTAGAAGGGGTGGTAAGAAACTTTGCCTCTCATTTTAGTTGTGCAATATTTCAATATGACCAGTGGGTTCTTTTTGATGATCTATGTACCTCTACCCGAACCTTTAGATCTTTACAAAATCTTCTTCAAAATGCTTTTGGTGGATGGTTTTTTGGGGTATATGTAAATGTGAAAGCTAGAGGTGATGTTAACAGTATAAATGCATATTTTACTCCTGTTCAAGTACCCTCAATTTCCTTAACTAATGCTAGTGAAGAAGGCAAACATTTGGTTCACCATAACAGCCACAAAATTTGTGAGATAGATCAAGGCAGAATTCTTCTGAATGGGCATGAGACAAGTGCAAAGAAGGAAGTTGTTCATGATGGAGAAATTCTAGAAAATGTTGCCACTGAACCTAAAAGATGTCGACTGGAGCAGATGACCCATACTAACTTGCAACAGAATAGCTTTGCACTCAAGGGCTGCAATGTTGCATCTGAGGAGAAAAAACTTGAGGACAGGCTAAACATACCACAATATGACCAACCTTTATATCAACAAGAACATTGTAAGTTACACATGAAAGCTTTTCATAATTCAATGCAACTGAAAATGTACCATTGCACAATTTGTAAAGAAATCTGGCCATTAAGAGAGAAAAAACCGAATTTGGCATTTTTTATTTGTAGAAGATGCAAACTAGACAAAAAGGAGCCAAAGAAATTCAGTTCTGAAAACAATATGATTCCTTCTCCTGTTCCAGATGCCCTCCTGGGTTTGTCTCAATGTGAAGAAATTTTGATTTCTAGGGCATTTCCAGTTATCCAGGTCTATATTAAGTCTGGAGGCACATATGGTTACAAAGGTCATGTGATAAATTTTCCCAATAATGTCCAGCATGTTGCCAATGTTCTTCCTCATTGCACTAAGGATATTCCAATTGTTGCTTTCACAATTAAAGGAAAAAATGATTTTGAAAAGGAGTTCAAGGTCAGAAGAGAAAAGGTGTTAAATGCACTTCTTTGGCTCATTCAGAATAATCCATTGTATGCAAATATTACGATAGATTATTATAGACTTGAATCTCTTCCTGTTGATGGATTCATAAATGTTGACACTGTTGACTTCAATCAAGAGATTAGTCAGCAGGTTGGTGATTTAGGACCACCAAATTCAGATTTGTTTGAAGATGACAACAGGAGTGAACTCAATGTTTCAAGTTTATTGCCAGAAAATTTATCTCCACAGACAGAGGAGAAAGTCATCAAACAAAGTTTAGATAAAGTAATCAGTAAAAATTTGTTGGATGTTGGTTCTCAACCATTAGATGAATTCAAAACACAATTCTTAGCTTCACTTGCATTTCCTACCCTTTTTCCAGATGCAAAAGGTGACCCAACTAACAATGCTTTACAGCGAGACATTGCAAGTAATGACACTGAGTCTTTTGCTAAAAAGGTTAAGCATTTGATTAAATATGGGGAGTTTAAGAATGGACAGCCTTACTATAGGTTTGCTGCACACCCTCGATTTGCTTATTGGGCTTTCAACATGCTCTATAGAAAACGTCTTCTCGGGCAAGGAAATTTTTATATCAAGCAAAACAGACAGGGAAGATTGCTCAGTGTTGATGAATTAAAAGAAATGTTGCAATCTGGTAATTATTCACAGGTGATGTCCAAGATAATGCACTATGCTAAGAATGTTTCTGGTACAAATGCATACTGGAATGAAAGCAAAGAACAGTTAAGAGCTATGATTACACAGAAGGGATCACCAACTATATTTTGGACCTTGTCTTGCGCTGAGTTTCATTGGCCAGAAGTTCACAACCTTTTTGGCCCACATTGCAAAGAGTCTTTCAGGGAAAACGTCATCAACAATCCCCACATCTTGGATTACTTCTTCACAGAAAGAGTAGAGTCATTTGTAAAGAATTGGTTGTATAAATGTTTAGGTGCTGAGTGGCATTGGTTTCGTTATGAATTTGCAGTACAAAGAGGTTCCATTCATTGCCATGGTTTGGCAAAGTTAAATAGTGACCCAAATCTTTGTGAATTATCAAGATCAGCCTTAGAAGGCTATCTGGCAAATGAGAAGATACTGTCATCATTAACCTCTAATGAAAGAGAACTACAAATTTGTCTAAACAAGATTTTGAAAGGGAGGGAAGCTGAGGCTGAATTGTGTAAATACCATGATTATCTTATATCAACTTGTAATCCTGTCAACCCACTTGAGTTTTGCAAGCCTGCTAGCCACCCATGCAAAATGTTGTATTCTGAGATATCAGCTGAAGACTTTGATGTTGATTATGCAAATCTTGTAAATGTTGTTCAGAGGCATAGCAAGTGTAACTCTGCTTATTGTTTAAAAGAAAAAAGCAACGGAGTTCAATCATGCAGATTTAATTTTCCCATTTCTCCTTGTGAAGAGACACATGTTGCCTATGAGAGCATTCACACAAAAACAGGGAACAGTAATCAATATAAAGTTGCAATTGTGGGGAAAAGAAATGATACACGCTTAAACAGGCATCAAAGGTTGCAACTACAGGGGTGGAGAGCAAACTGTGATATTCAGTTAATCATTGACCATCATGCTTGTATTGAGTATTTGGCAAAATATGCATGCAAAGGAGAGAAGGTATCTACTGTTGTACGAGATGCATTTGTTGCTGTTGTTAATAGTCTTAATGATGATTCAGATCCAAAATCTGTGGTAAGAAAATTAATGATGAAAGCTGTAGGTGAAAGAGACATGAGTATGCAGGAAGTAATGCACCAAATTTTAGGCCTAAAGTTGCACAGTTCTTCATTTCAAGTGTTAACTGTCTCCTTGGATAATACGCAGAAGTTGAAATTGGTTGATAGTGATTTACAAATTGAACTATCATACATCAAATGCTATGCACAAAGATATAATTCAGAGAAAGATTCGATAAACTGCAACTTTATTGATTTTGTTTCTAAGTATTCAATTCAGAGGGGAAGCATAGTGAAGCGTAAAAGAGATGTTGTTGTTAGAACAATTCCCAGGTATTCTTCAAACCCTAGGGGTCAAAATTATGGTCTCTTTTGCAGGTACCAATTAATCAAATATAAGCCTTGGAGTAATTCTGTAACTAATTGTTGGCAAAATGAAGAAGAATGTGATATGACATTTGTCTCTCATTGGAATTCATTCCTGTCAAGTGATCTCGGACACAAGTTAGTCCCAAACTGGCAACGGGAGCTCCAAAGTGCAGAGTCATACACTGTAAACCATGGTGATGAGTTACCAGAAACTGAGGTCCATCAAGAGCTAGAGGAATGGATGTATGTTGCTGAAATGGCAAAAAGCTTACAACCAAGTCAATCCCCTGATTCTCTTCTCCAAAATCATCTTGCAGAGAGTCGTAATCACTATGCAACTGAGGAAATTTCCAGCATTCCATTTTGGGTGGAGAAACACAAGACTATTTTTACAAATGCTAAAATTACTCCTTTGCATAGAACAGCAGACACATCTCTACTAAATAGAGAGCAACGCCTTGCTTATGAAATTGTTGCTTCCCATAGTATGTCACAGGCAGACAGGCAGCTTTTGATGATTGTGACAGGCCAGGCAGGCTCAGGAAAAAGTTTCTTGATTAACTGTTTACGAAACCTGCTTTTTGATACCTGTATTGTATGCTCATTTTTTGGGCTTGCTGCTTTCAATATTGAAGGTCAAACACTCCACAGTTTTTTTCACTTACCCATACGTGGAAAGTCACAATGTGACCTCAAGGGCCCAAATCTTGCACACTTACAGGATGCTTTGAAAAGTATCCAGTACATCATAATTGATGAGTTTTCTGTCATTGGCCAGGAGATGTTTGGTTGGATTGACAGACGGTGCCAACAAGGCAAAGCTAATAATGCAAAACCATTTGGAGGCATATCAGTAATCCTCGTAGGTGATATTGCACAACTACCACCTATTGGTGACAAATTGCTCTATCACAAGAAGCCAGCTGGGGAAATTGGTGTTCAGGGATTTTGCAGTTACAATTCCTTTACCACAATTGTAAAACTTAAAAATAATCAACGCGCAAATTCAAATTCTCAGCAAAGTTTCAGATCACTGTTACTGAGACTTCGGGATGGGAAATGTACTAAACAAGATTGGCAGTTGTTACTCACTAGGAATGCACACAATTTTGATGCTTCTTATCTGAAAGCATATGAAATGAAATTAGCATTTGCAAATGAAGCAGTTGCAGAGCACAATCTAGAACAACTGAAGAAATCAAACTTTCCCATGATGCCTATTAAAGCACAACATAATACAGCTGCTGCTTCAAGATTGTCAAGTGATGAATTTGGAGGGTTACAGCCCATTATCTATTTGGCCAAAGGAGCCCCAGTTATGTTGATAAGAAACCTTTGGGTCCAAAAAGGGCTCTGCAATGGTACTATGGGTATAGTAGAAGATGTTATATATCGTGAAAATAGCTTGCCACCAAGCTTGCCTATTGCTGTTATGATCAAATTTCATAAATACACTGGGCCAAGTTTTTCTCCAAGATTGCAGAATTGTGTCCCAATTGTACCATTAATTGCTCGGGCAGACAGTAATGTAAATATAGAGAGACAACAACTCCCATTAAGGGTCTGCTATGCTATGACAATACACAAGTCTCAAGGACTAACTCTAGACAAGGCTTGGCTTGACTTAGGAAAACAAGAGTCAGTTGCAGGCCTTGCCTATGTTGCATTATCACGAGTATGCCATTTACATGATCTTGTTATAGAACCTATGTCACTTGACAGATTGAATGGCATCACTAAGCACAAGAATTTTCAGTTCAGGTTGCAGGAAGAAGCACGTCTTGATTCTCTTGCATCTATCACTGCAAAAACATTCCAGAACATTCACACCTAATCTGCTGTCTTATTATGCTGTCATTTTCCATTTTCATGTTAAACCATTCTATCTGCAATTCCAAAAGTTAGAAAAAGAATTACAATGTGTAAAACACCACAATTAAAATCAATTTTTGTGATATGCAAAAGTCAAGTATATCTATTTCATTATTCTCCTCTAATACTGTACAAAATATTTTTAGATACTGAGCTGATCTAGCATTTGATTTTTGTTTGTAATACTGTAACTTCATCACCATGGCAAACGAAGAGCACCAGTTGCAAGGTAAGTTTTCTTCCAATTTCTTTCTTCATATCAATATTTTTATTGTTCCCTATTTCATACTGTTTTTTCAGGAACTTCAAAGCTG
Source organism: Mastigias papua (assembly GCA_964019165.1). Classification (NCBI taxonomy): domain Eukaryota; kingdom Metazoa; phylum Cnidaria; class Scyphozoa; order Rhizostomeae; family Mastigiidae; genus Mastigias; species Mastigias papua. Next base: position 5,711,060 of record OZ025273.1, on the reverse strand, counting down.
TGATATAGTAAATACTCAGCTGCCAGTCATCTGCAGTCCTTTGATATAATTGTTGGATACTAAGTTTGAAATTCTGTATATTTCCTATATATGTCAACAAGTTTTTGGACTGTGAACATTCAACAACCTCTAATTCTTCAGATGTGATAATTGCTGATGTACTGGTTTAGGTCTTCACAGTAATTTATACTTTACATTTTAATATTCCAGATCTGACTGGATATGTCACTGTTGTGTCACCAGCAAAAACATCAAATCGGAACAACAAGTATTTTGACATCCAGTTGCAAGTTGATGAAACATCATGCAAAAAAGTTAGAGTGATGGAAAATCCCCAAGTCAAGCGAAGCCTCTTCATGGAGAAAGTTGAAGTCAAAAGTCCTGTGAAGTTGAAGTCAAAAGTCCTGTGAAGTTGAAAAAGGTTTCTGTTTCAACAAGTGGCATTGCTTTTTTCAATGCAAACACAGGTAGCAAAGTAGAGAGTGTGGATACCCTCTCCTTCCCTTGCAGTTCAGGTGTCACTATCACCATCAACATGTTGTTGCAATCCACAATTGAAGGCAACTTCCCAATTGAAGGAAAAATTAAGTGGATGCAAGATGAAAGAAGTGTGTTTGTTGGTTCAAACAAAACAAGCAGAAGGGTGAGAGATGGAATAATAGCAGACAAGACAGGACATGTCATTATTTCAATATGGGGAGACCTTATTGATTTAATGCAAGAGGATGTCCCCATTTTAATCACCAATGTTGTAACACAACATTTCAATGGAATTAAGCTGGCAACTACTGCTGATAGTAACATTTCTCTATCTCCAAAGCAATTTGATGACATTGACTGGGACACAATCAAGCCACCAACTGTAACAGAAGTTATTTCCTCTCCGGATATTGTCTCTGTCAAAGCAGCAAAGTTTTTGATGTGTGTCAATATTGACTGCAACAGGAAGCTGTCTGCCTATCCAGGAGAAAATGCAGTATTCTGCAATGGCTGCAAGAGAAAAATGCTTTTGAAGAGATGCAAGGCTACTTTCAATTGTGAAATTGTTTTACAAAGTTGTAACGGTAAGCAAGTGGCCCTCACTGTTTTCCCCAATGTCCTGTCTCATTTTCTTGGTCCAGAAATTCTTGAAGACACAGAAGGACTTGAAGATCGTCTTCTTATGTTGACTGATGTTGATTTTGAGATAAATAATGCCAAGAAGATAGTCACAGAAATTTCTCACCACAAACCTGCTGTTTAGAGTCCTTTGACAAAGACTGCTTTGATGCATTATGTAAATTGTTTATAACCTAGTATACCAATTGATCTCCAAGCTGCAGATTTGGTTTCACATACACCTTCCTGTATCAGAATTTCGCATCATTTATCATTTGGCAGCATGTTTGTTGTCGGTTCAGCAGGCTTTACTGACTATACTTTGAACAGATTGTGCCAATTTCAACATATTCAACTTAAGTGACATTTGAATATGCTGTAGCCATATTGTCATGAAAACCTCCAAGCAAAAACTCTCCCTTCTACTTTGTTGCAACAGTAGCTGTTTTCATACTTTTCCATTCCCATTAAAATACTTGATAATGCAAATTCTTTTTGCATTTAATGACAAAATGGTTTTCAAGGTACAGGAATGCTTAAAACAGTTATTGCTTATAAAGACATACAAGTTTCATTCTCACTAGACAACACTGCAATCTATCAGACTCCTTGGAATGACAAGGCATTTGCCAAGGGTAGGTGTTCCAGTGTGATCATAGGTCATTACCAGGAAAGCTTGCTTCAATCATAGTACGATACTTGGATCTACATGCAACTCTAAACCGTCTCTGAAGCAGCAACTACATCAAACAATACATCAGAAAGAGGCCTAATGTTTTGGATAAACTTCAACCAAAACATTAGGCCTCTTTCTGATGTAGTGCATTTGCATAAACCTTCCCATCTTTAATACTACTGGCCAATAAAAGAACCTTTGCAATGATCCAAAAGACAACCTAAGTATCACACACAACAAAGAATGCATTACACAATTTACATTTAGCATGTGAATACAGCATTGATAATGCTGATACCATATTTGCATCGGTTTGCTGTAGTTCTTTGATAACCAAAAATTTTCATACCTTTCATATTTATCCATTCTTATATGTTCCATTACAATAATCATGGCCTGATACATGGTACTGAAGAATGAAGATCTTTTTCCCAATGTTCATTAATTAACAAAATTTCCTACATGTATTTTGCTGCCTTGTGCTTTTTCTAATTGTCTTACACAACAATGAGATATGCATACATATTTGACTTCAGTCTTTATTATATGCAGAATCAAGTTCAAATATATCAACACTGCATTTCGTTCATTTATACATTACGATTTTGATACATTTATAGAATTGAGTTTTTAGGCAAGTGTTCTGTTCTGTTTCTATAACAGCTACATTATTGATCTATAGTTAAAAGCGCACTTTTCTGCCCTTGTTTGTCTTTGGTCCTCTCTGCACTTGTTGATTTAGCCCTACACTGAAGATGGATCTAGCCCAAAAGGACAATTCGATTCGATTTTCTTTGCAGAACACAATTCGGAATACGGTTCATAATATAATTGGAAAATTAAACGAACCTACCTGTAGGTGAAGTTTGATTGAAATTCTGTAAGTCATAGGCCGTGACCGGAAGAGCTGTACGAGATAGTGTGCCGCAGCGCATGTGAACCAGTCTTTAGAGTAGTAAATGTATCAATGACAAATAAATACAAGATCCTAAATAGAAAAGGGTAGGGTAATAAAATAAGACGGGAGGGCGTACAGCTCTTCCGGTCACGGCCGATGACTTACAGAATTTCAATCAAACTTCACCTACAGGTAGGTTCGTTTAATTTTCCAATTCTATTACGTCATCGGCCTAGTTCCCTACAGAGCTGTACGAGATTTTAGAGCTGGCATTGAGACATTTACTTTTTGGGCTTATACGCAAAACTTCAGAAAAATCCCATACACATAATGCCTATGGATGTTACATGTCACAAAGAGAAACAGTAGATCAAATAATTCATTTTTAACACATTAATTAACTGAAGAGACAATGAGTTAACTTTAATCGCAGCAACACCTACAAATGAAATCTGTAAACGCCAAGCAAGGTTGGCTGACTTGGCAGCACGATATAACGTTCAGTAAAGGTGTAGCTTGTTGGATGAAGTTGATACTACTTCGTGAGATCAGAAAATAATACTATAGGCCACTGGTACAGCATTAATGTCCTACAACCATGTCTGATGGTGATAGTAGCCTGGATAAATTTCATCTACAATAATAGATTGTGTGCAGATGATGGCAGTGCCTTAGGTATCAACAGATCAGACCATAACTGTTTATCACACCAGAAAACACCCATTGCACACATAAATGATAATGATAATAAGGCTAGTATGTCTGTATAAACGTAACATGTATCAACAATAATCTGCTGTTTTCAGTCAATTAACAAAGCAGATAAATTTTTGCATTAGGACAATTAATCTGGGGGCTCTGATGCCACGGTGTCCAAGAAGGTATAAATGTGAACAAAAAATGTCACACAGCAAGTCAAACATGCATATGATATAGCAGCACTGCCCACAACGCAAGGTGACATGCGCTAAACAAATTATCACATATACTAGTAGCTGCTATTCGATTAACGAAGCATAAAGGGAAAGGAGAACAGATCAGAAAGCATAGATACAATTGATGAGACAATACTGTGTTCGTACATACTGATTAGGCTTTACACGTGACATGCTGCTTATGCGTACAAACATTCAAATCAAAACGGAAGAAGAACAAGATGACCCAGATGACCCAGTACAAATTCCAACGTACATTATAACAGTTGCCTAAGATTGCAAAACAGCAGTTGATGTTCCTGATGAGGCAAGACCATTAAAAAAAAAAAGACATAGCAATGTAGCAGGTACACTGGCTCTGGGATAAATAGATTTCATGTAAGATATTGGTGGCAACTGGAAACATAGGCAGGGGAAATATAAATTGTGCACCCAAATAAAGTAGGTTATTAATATCTTGATAATTATAAATATCGTGTATACATAAAATCAATCAATTTCATAGCAACATTGTCAGGCTACATTGTACAGAAATTGCAAACTTATTTTGAAGCCTCGACACGAGCAATTAAATGACCGGGTGAAATTTCAAGCAATATGATAACTTATAAAAAATATTCATAAGTATCATCCATCATACATCCTGATAATAAGCTGCTTAGATTCCTCATCTGCAAAAAAGTTGATATACTAGGACTCGAAAACTTCACATAACAGCGAAATAGATGTAGTTGTACAAGAAAAGCTGAGGGTCTGATACCAATTGAACGGAAATACACTACAGTCACTACCAAACATTTTTGACAAAATCTATGGTATACATAAGTTCTTGATCATTAACAACATGATATTGCATCAAATAGAATCGGTAGACTGGCAAAAAATGAGACAAGCTGCTAACATGAAGGAAGCTGCTCTTAGTTAGTCGCTAAAATACAAAACTAGGACAAAAAACCACGCACAGAGGCGTTGAATAGAAAACCTCAACTTCAGAAATTTGGTAGTCCATTCGATCAATCCATATCGTTCGCCAGCACTGCGAAACCATGAGCGAAAACATCGGCAAATTCAAGTGGAATGCTGGTTATCGGTAACGATATATGTCGAAGAATTTCAACTGACAGAAAGCAGCGCAAGTATATTGCTATTTCATTATTAAATGACTCATAAGATATATATGTACCCCCAAAAAGACACGACACTGCTGGGATAAAAAGATCAGTTAATGTTACGGTGCAATTGTATCTTTGATGAACACGCTGGTAGATGTATTAAAATAAAGGAAAGGCAATGAATACGTCCTTGTTTTCTGAACATGCCAAACAGTTACTATTAATCTAAACCATTCAAGGCTTGTCTGCTAATTAGGGAGATGATGAATAAATGTTACTAATGTACAACACAGCAAGCTAGCAAGCAACTCTACGCCACAGGATAGCATTTTACACTTCCATCACAGTGGCGGCGTCATTTATCTAAGTGCCGGTGACAACTTTATACCCTGTGCCACCAAGACAAATTATCGCAATATACAACCTCCATAACACTGAGGTGCAGTCAAACAGTTTCGAATCCATAGTGATGAATGAAAGGAATAAAATATGTTGCCTAACAACATGGGACATAACTTTGTTTGATCAATTGTCAAAATTTGTCGACATCTCTGCACGAAGCAGCTAATACGTCAGTGTCAAAGTCATCCGCCAATTTGTCCTCAATCATGTCTGTCGTATAGGCGATTTTTTCTACAAACCATGACAGTGAGGGACGCGCAGCTAGTTTTTTGAAAGGCAAATACAACGATTAAACCTGCAAAAGGTTCCTGTAACGATATGGTGAGTGAATGGAAAGGGATTCTCAAATAACAGGATTCAAGTAGAATACATCTCTAGCTTCGCTATATAACTCTTGACAGAAGTCTCATAGAAAATATGCGGAAGAAATTTCTTCTGCGGGGGATATGCCATCCTTTCCAATTCAAGTTGTGGATAAGAACAAAGGCTTAACAATACCTCCCAGGGTTGACATGAAAAACTTTCTGTCAGGAGGCGAAGGCCGATTTGCAGTATTCTGTATACCGCAAACTGCAAACATCATAATTCTTTATAACAATGAGAAGGGAAGTATGCCCCTTTGCTACAATAGTGCTACTCAAGAGAAATGTTGCAAAGAAATGCTAACGATCAGCATAAATGTAGTGAACAATGCTAATGGCATCAAATGCAACTCGACAACATTTTGAAAAAACCTAAAGGAGGATTCTTCTAAATGTATTATAATAAATTGGTTGTAAATGGCATATCAGACTACACTGAAGGTAGTGATGTGCATGCCTTGTACTTAACTAGCAAACTGTCATATACATCTGGCATCATGTGATAGAAGGCCAAACAAAGTTTAGAAATCTCAAAATTACAACAGATATTTTCCTAAAAACCAAAGCAGACCATTTCGTTAAAAATGTAGCTGCCAAGCTTTCTCTGAGTAGAACTGTACTACAGCTTTTCTGATGTCAAATCTAGTGCTTCTGAAGTAATTTGTAAGCCTTTACTAGATTGTATATAAGGACTGAACTTAGATCAGAACAAACTTATCTGTCAATAGTAAAATCAGTTTCAAGGCATCCATTGAACTGCACATCATTGAGACCCTTAATATTGTCAACTGTGTGGTGAATTGACTGATTCCCACAATATGTAATCGCGTTTACTATGAGCTCTCGGTCAATCTCAATCACAGAATCCCAAGTCCCAAATTGACGGCAGAATAAACACACAAATATAGTATACCATTAAGCAATAGAACAACGAACATTAGATAAAATATGAAAAACCAGTGTATATGTGTAAGAAAATGAAAATGTCCCAAATACCGAGTCCCTTCTCTAGTTTGTTCTTCAGTCACGTCGCAAGTCACAGATAGATCTCTCTCCGCCCTTCTCCTGTCTAAAACTAAAGCTACTCCACAGCGTCCAGCAAAGCAATAAATCTCCCACACACTCCCCCTATTTGACCCCAAAGGGCGTCAAATATAAAGTCAAAGTTCTTCATTAAGTTCGTAATTGCAAATTTCGTGAATGTTCTTGATTGCATCATCTGCTGCTCGTCTCTTTGGTCTGAACTCTTTTGCATTTGCGTTTAGCCTCGGCTCTGCACATTCCCCTGTATTACAGCTCAGTTCTAATGGATACAAAAACTGTATTGGCCTTTCCAGCTCTCCGTTAGCAGTAAGAACCTTGACCACTCTTACAACTCCGTCCCTGCCTTGGATCATATCTGTTACTTTACCAATTTTCCATCTAGCCCGGTTCTTTTCCTCTCCCTTTATCATTACAATGTCTCCTCTCTTGAGGTCTGCTTGCTTCGCAGGGTGTTTAAGGTTATGTCTCTCACGAAGTGCTCTGACATACTCTGATCTCCACCTCTTCCTAAGTGCTTCTTTGCAGCGCAATAGGTACTTCGCTCTGTTTCTCAGGTCTTTACTTTCCCTTGAAGATGGTTCTTCTTCTGGGGTGTAGATAGATTTGCCATGTATCAGCATGTTCGGTGTAAGAACTGGCAATTCAATGTCATCCTCGCAATATGATAGAGGGCGATTGTTGATCACAAGTTGTATGTCTATCAATATCTCTTCCATTTCCGTAAATGTAACTTTGGCTGATCCCACAGTTTTATACAGTGCACCTTTAACAATACTGATCATGCGCTCGAATAGTCCTCCCCACCAGCTTGCTCGACTTAGGTTGAACTGCCATTTCATCACGTTTTCTGCTAGGTAATCTTGCAACCTTTCATCTCTTTGGATCTTACTGATCCACTTTGAAGCAGCTACAAACGTCTTCCCATTATCTGAAATTATCTTTTTAGGCTTCCCTCTGACAGCAATGAATCTCTTCAAACTTCTTAGGAAATCCCCAGTCGTCATACTCGGCAAAAACTCTATGTGTACTGCACGTGTCCAGCTGCAAGTATACAATATTATATACCCTTTCCGATCACTTTTTCCTTTTCCACGATACATGATAGGTCCAGCAAAATCTACACCGACCACATCAAAAGGTAGTGTTCCCTCTGTTCTCTCCTTTGGAAGATTTCCCTGGGGTGGAGTAGGGCAGGCAGTGGTATGAAACCGTTTGCAACCATGGCAAGCCTTTATGATTCTTTTCACAATGCTTCTAAGCTTGGGAATCCAGAAATAGTCCCGCACCTTTGCCATTGTCAGTGCTACTCCCCCATGCAAGGTTTGCAAATGAGCTTGCTCTACTAATTTTGCACTTATGTTGTTTCTAAAAGGCAAGTAGATAGGATAGTCTCCTTGAATTCTGCCTTTGCAGATGAGAATATCGTTGTCATTCCTTTCTAAGTTGAGCCTCTCAGAATCTCGTTTGAAACTCTCAGTATCTTGAACATCCGATTGTGCTCTCTTTATCAAAAGGAACTTAGTCTCTATTGTCTCATCGGTTGTGAGTGGGCCTTGGCTTGATTTTCTACGACAGTTGTTAATGAATCTTTTCATCCATGATAGAATCCTAACAGCTTTCCAGAATGATTTCTTTTCAACTAAATTGTCAATCTCGTCACTTTCCCTCTCTACATTAACGTGCATAATTTCTTTAAGTAACTTTCTTTCATTCTCTGACTCCTCTGATGCTTTGATTGGAATCTCTGGCGGCCAATTCTCTTGTTTCCTTAACCAAGCTGGACCTTCCTTCCACTTGGCATTTTCTTGCAACTTTAAAGCCCCTCTGCTTCCAATGTCTGCTGGATTTTCGCCTGTGGAAACATACCTCCAGTTGTCTTGATGTTGTTTGATTTTTCTCACCCTATTAGTAACAAATTGCTTGTATGCTCCACCCCCTAAGATCCAGTAAAGGCAGACAGTTGAATCAGTCCAAGCTTGCTTACACACAATATTCAAGCCTTCTAAAGCTTCTGCAGTATTTAATAATAAATTGCTGAGCATATGGCAACTAACAAGTTCTAATCTCGGTATTGTTAGATCTCTTTTGCTCAACCTTGATTTAGCAACCAGTATATGTTGATTAACATCACTTCCTTGTCTGACGATTGCATAGATGACAGCAGCGCAGCCATTTAAGCTTGCGTCTGCAAACCCATGAAGTTCAATGCCAGTTATATCACTCTTCCTCAAAGGAATAGATCTTGGTATCTTAACTTCAGTTGGAAGATTTCTTGTCCAATTTTGCCAACGTTTAAGTAAATCATCAGGAAGATTTCCATCCCAAGAAAGCTTTCTATCACATATATCTCTGAAAAGGATCTTTGCTGTAAGAAGAATGGGTGAAACTATCCCTAATGGATCGTAAACCTTTGCAATGGTGCGCAAAACTGTTCTCTTTGTAGATATTTCTTCATGTTGTGGAATCGTAACAACAAGAGTGTCTTCATCTTTGTTCCATCCAACTCCTAACAGTTTCACTTCAGTTTGTTTAGTTCCCAGACTTTCCTTTGCAAAACTTGTTTCATCCTTGTTTTGGAACTCTCCTTCAAGTTCTTTCGCATTTGAATGCCATTTATGAAGAGTGAATCCACCCTCCTTAAAGATTGCAACTGCATTATCTTTCAACTGCTTTGTCTCTTCTACTGAGATGGCTCCTAGACTGATATCATCCACATAGATTCCCTCTCTAAGCTCTCTCACACAATCAGGGTACTTTGTAGTAAATTTTGCAAAATGTTGCTCTAAAGTACCACCCAATAGAAATGGGCTTGCACTCAATCCGAATAAGACTCTTGTGAATCTGTAAATCATTGGTCCTTTGCTTTGTAGGTTATCAATCCAAATGAATCTAAGTGCATCGCGTTCTGCTTTCCGAATTTGTATCTGCAGGAATGCCTGTTTCACATCCCCGGCAAGAAATACTGGTTTGAATCTCGTTCTCAACAGTATATTCATGATCTTTCTTTGGAGTGGTGGCCCAGTTTCCAAACACTCATTCAGAGATGGCGATGACTCGTCGGCCTTTGCAGATGCATCATACACGATGCGAAGCTTTGTTGTCTCTGCATTCTCTCTTAAAATGGCTCTGTGTGGTATATAGTGCTCTATATTACCTTCCAATGATTCCGGTGCTTTCTCTACAATTCCTTCATTCAGTTGGTTCTGTATGATCTCGTGATAGTTTGCTAACATCTCTGGGTTTGATTCTAGTTTCCGCACAAGACTGTTAAACCTTCCTTTCGCAACCTTATAATTCGTAGGCAGTGCTGGATGCCCAGCCTTCCAGGGAAGAGATGTCTGATACTTCCCGTCACTTCCTTGAGTCAATTGTTCTTTAAACTCCTCATATACTGTTCCTTGATCACCTTCAGGCTTGTCTTCCAGTCCTAAAACGTCAAGACTGCATAATTGCATATAATCCTCTGTCGAACTTCTGGCTAACATTAGAGTAGATGACAAATGCCCTTGTCCAGGGGACATGATGACCCATCCAAATTTCGTTTTTTCCGCCACTGGTTGGCCTAAGTCTCCAATTCTGGCAGCTGTAGATGTTTTGATTAATGCAAAGTCACTTGCTCCCAGTATTGCATGGATTGGCAATGATTCCTTCTTGTCTATATCATTCATCTTAACTCCTCGTAGGTGTGGATTTTCCTCAATAACAGCAGAATAATGGGGGTTGGGTAGCATTAGTAGTACATCCTTATCAACTCCATTCACCTCAGTTCTAATACTGAATTTTCCATCAATGTCGCTCAAGCTTACATCATATACATCGATCTTCTTGACTGTTTTTTGGAGCATCATCTCAATAGATTTGCATTCTTGTCTCACTGGTGGTTTATTAATCATTGAACTAAGCCTCGTAGAAATATATGAACTGCTTGATCCAGTATCTAATAACGCTCTGCATGAAACTCCATCAACTTGGAGAATGACAACAGGATGAATTACAGCTCTTTGATTTGTTGCTGTTAATAGTGGAGCACTTTGCCTTCTGTCGCATATAGAAGTATGGTGCCTTTTCTGACAGTATTGGCAGCTAATTCGACTTCTACAATCATTTGCACGGTGTTTTCCTCCAGTGCAGTTAAAGCATAGCTTCTTGTTACTGAGGATTTTCCTTCGCTCATCCACAGATCTCACAACTGTACAGTCTGTAGCTTTATGGTCAGGGTTTTCACAGTAGATGCACTGTCTCAACTTTGGCACTTCTTTAACCACGTAGTTTTTCTCATGCCTGTACTGATCTCGAGGAGATGGCTTGATTTGTTTCTCTCCAATCTGTAAAGGGTTTCTATCAATCCATTCTCTAAGAGCTTCCAATAGCTGGTTAAAATCCCATTCCTTCCATTTAGGATCAGTCCTTGTCAAATCTGCTCTTATCCCGTCTAATTTGTCGAGAGTCATTCGCACATTTCCTTTGACTTCATTCAACTTCCCTAAGGTTTCAAGTGCTTGTACATTGCATAACAGTTGGTCATAAAAGTCGTGAATTTTTGGCCTAGATGTTCCAGAAATGATTGGCAGCGTCATTATTTGCTGTATATGTGCATTTATGACTTCTGAGGTGTCGCCATATCTTTGGACCAGTATTTCCTTAGCTTTGTTATAGCCTTCACTATTGGGGGGCAACTTATCGATAATTACCTTCACCTTTGGTACGACAAACTCTTTGAGGTAGGAAAATTTTGCTTCTGGTTTGATTGAGCTTTGATCAATTTGTGTCTCAAATATCCCCCAGAATCTAACCCAGTCAAGGTGGGTGCCTTGGAACTTTGAGATGTGTAAATCTGGTAGTTTTGAATTAATTTTGGACTTTTCAGCTAACAGTAACTTTTTCTGTTCTAATTCTAAGGTAAACTTTTCCTTCCTCATTTGCTTACCTCTTTCGGCTTCCTGTTCTTCTTTTACCTGGTTTTTTCTCATTTCTGTTTCGAAGTCAAGCTTCTGCTTCCGTTCCATTTCTACTTTCCTGTTTTCTTCCTCTGTAATTCTTAGATTTAATTTCTCTATAGCATTCTCAAATGGTTTTAAGCCCCCCTCTGTCTCAGCTGTCCAGTTGTCAATCAATTCCTCGCTCTCGTCTTGATCTAAGTACAGCCCTTGAATATCACGGATCAAATCGTAAACCTCTTCCAATTTTGTTTTCAAATGCGAGTATTGACGTTGCATCTTATCCATTTTCCCCGCAGATATTATGCCTTCTGACGTTTTATTAAAATAGTTAAGCTTTCTTGTCAGCGAGTTTAACAATGTCTGTTTCCTGTCCAGTTCCGCCTTTGTCTCGTCGGTCTCTACTTGCGATGTATTTCTCCTACCTTTTGTTGCCATTATTGATGAACACGATTCACTAGTTGGGTGTATTTCGTACTGATATCACATAAATGAACACATTAAAGTTAGTCCCGTCGGAGGTGCCACTTTGTGGTGAATTGACTGATTCCCACAATATGTAATCGCGTTTACTATGAGCTCTCGGTCAATCTCAATCACAGAATCCCAAGTCCCAAATTGACGGCAGAATAAACACACAAATATAGTATACCATTAAGCAATAGAACAACGAACATTAGATAAAATATGAAAAACCAGTGTATATGTGTAAGAAAATGAAAATGTCCCAAATACCGAGTCCCTTCTCTAGTTTGTTCTTCAGTCACGTCGCAAGTCACAGATAGATCTCTCTCCGCCCTTCTCCTGTCTAAAACTAAAGCTACTCCACAGCGTCCAGCAAAGCAATAAATCTCCCACAACTGAAGGACGAGTCTCAGAAACAGAATCATCACTGTGGATTTCATGGACATTTCATTCGTAGTCCAGCTCACCAGAGACTGAATATCGTCGGCTGTGGACAAGTCTCAAGATCATGCCCAGCTAGGAGCTGGTGAGTAGTTCCAAACACATGCCCGGCTTTTGGGGCTTGTTTGAGTTGTTTCAACGGTATGCCCATCTTTGGGGCTTGTCAGTTGTTCAATGAATAGCATGCCCGTCTTTAGGGCTTGTGGATTGCTCAGTAGTAAGTCCCTCTTTGGGGCTTATGAGTTGCTCAGGCTCAGTAGCATGCCCGTCATCGGGGCTTTTGAGTAGTTCAACAACATTCCGGGCTGGTGGTTCGTGAACGAAGAACAATAGAAAATGGTAGTCTACACGTAGACCGCATAGGGCGATAGGTATTCGCATAACATTTACACTGTACTGCAGAGGCCACAGATCACAGCGCTATGGCGTCCCAACCTTGGTACATGCAATAGGTACAATGGCAGTAGTACTGCTACCCATGCTTCAGCAACTATAGCCTACAAAACATTATGCATTTGTTGCGTTACAAAGGCAGAATAATACACCCCGGGGAGCTTGAACGCCCTCTGGTATATAAAAAGGGCTCATTTTGTTCTTTGTCATGGGCTAAAATGTGAACGCCCATAAGATACATCACCTCGTTGGTTTTGCTTTTACTGTAATCGATCAGACCGAGAAACAAATACATTCATTCTAGAACAATTAAAAAACACCTGTAAATATTGAATTAGCTCTGAGATAAAGTATGAGTCAATGACTATGCGACATTCTGGTACAGGTTGAGCCTCGAATAGGCCAATCTTGGCTCCCGCCATAGCCTGTAGGTCGCAACTTTCTGTGAAATAAAGGGAATAAATGCTAGAGAAATCAAAAGAGAAAATACGAAATACAATACTTAACTGGAGATCGTGGACACCAAAATGGCGCAGCAAGATACCCAAAAAGACGCAAATAAAAAGCAACGTATGCACCATTGTATCCTTCTCCGACTGGTTAGCACAAGCACTCGCACACAACTGGTTCACATGCGCTGCGGCACACTATCTCGTACAGCTCTGTAGGGAACTAGGCCGATGACGTAATAGAATTAAGCGTCATTCCACATACTTGCACAAAACCGGAGCTTATCTACCTCAAACCGTTAACAACATAGGGCTTACAATAAGAGACAATGATGTGTACTTTGTTCAAACATGAACCTTTTTGTAACAACATAGTACCATCTAAACGTATTTTTGCAAGTGTTGCATTTGGCCCCTTTTTATCCTGGCTGGACCCCCTGCCAGATCACATGAGACTACCGCCATATTGCCCATTTTCTATCTACACAGTAAAGACCCGCCCGATATCCGTTAACAGTTCAACTTCTTCTCCAAGCTTTTTTGATCGCTAAATGCTCTGTTACCGGAAGAAGTGAGGGGCACCTTAGTATTTACTATTGCTAGTTTATTGAATGTAGTCCTGTAACTTAACACGGAACCCCCGTGAAATGCGCTGATTATAGGTTTATGATTCTGAGATCATGATTTGTGACGTTTGCGAGGTTAATACAATGACCTCCTGTGGAGCACCTATATGGATGCTAGCACCTATATGTGAGGCTCTTTCTCCGCAACCTATTTGGATGCGCTCGCGTCGAACCACACTCGATTAAAGAGCAACTGGTGGACTTTCTTCTCATTTGCATTTGAATTCTTTTAGAGGGGCTGCCCTTCAGAACAGGCTCTTTTCCAAGGAGCCATCCGTTAAAAATCTAGAAGTCATTAACGAACAATTTCCATACTAATTTAATTACAGATGAATATATATATATATATATATATATATATATATATATATATATATATATATATATATATATATATATATATATATATATATATATATATATATATATATATATATATATATATAAATATATATATATATATATATATATATATATAAATATATATATATATATATATATATATATATATATATAAATATATATAAATATATATATATATATATAAATATATATATATATATATATATATATATATATATATATATATATATATAATATATATATATATATATATATATATATATATATATATATATATATATATATATATATATATATATATATATATATATATATATATATATATATATACCACTAGGTAACTAAAGGGTAAAACCTAAGTGCCTAAGTACAAGTGGAACCTAAAATTTGCATAACTAAAGACTTTTAACAGGTAAATTTAAATCTTATGCCCCTTTATTGGCCCATACTTATGAGCTAACCATTTTATGTAAGTGGAACATAGTGAAATCCTCAGGACAAATAGAGTGAGTGGCATTAATTTGACAGCTGTAATGCAACATGTAGGAACATGTAGCACAGTTGTATCATAAACACTTGTTTATTTTGTAGTCTAATTAGCAGGTCAAAAGTTTGTGAAGGATTGATTGTTTTGCATAGCAAAGATTATGGAAGAGTGGCGAGGAGATCATTGTAACCACCATGTCTTGGAACCATCCTTCACCTCAATTAGAAATGTATCAATCTAACACTAGAAGTTATACAGTATTATTTTGCAATATGCCCATTTCATGATGAAGCTACATAACTTTTGTAAGGAATGCCACAAAATCATACTTGCTTCTATAAAAATTGATGGCAAAAGTCAAGAAAGTGGAACTTGCTGCTCTCCCCTCTTATATTTTGTCAGCTTATGTTTTTCCTCAGTTGAAGCAAGTATGAGATGATTGATTGATTGATTGATTGATTGATTGATTGATTGATTGATTGATTGATTGATTGATTGATTGATTGATTGACTGTGAGAAGATGGACTAACTTACAAAAAAAACGTTTTAATCTAAGTAGTCATACAAGACACCCGTCTTAAACGTATCACGTGTTTTGGACACGCAGGACAATTAACATTTTTTGATTGGTTCTAAAAAGAGTTGTTATAAACTACGTAAGTAAAAACCAGGTACGAGTTGATTGTTTTTATGTGAGTATCTGAGCCAAGACTAGATTTTTGTACGTAGTGTTCGAGATTATCATGTGACTACGGATTACTTTGTGTGCCTTTTTCAGTTCTTTTTTCTACATATATACAGTATATGTCATTCTTGGGCCTGACATGACCAGCGTAAACTTTGTTGCAATTTTATGTAGTTACTGAATGTTGTAATATTTTGATATTTTCAGAGCCTGATAACAGCATTGTTGTACAGAAGACCAGAAGATCCTCTGGATTACATAGAAATGTGCATGAGGCAGGCAAAACTGTGTGATTCATTGACGTGGGATAGTTTTCTTGAAGTGAATCACTCAGAGACAAGTCAAGAACATCTAGTTACAGATCAGTTAAGAAGTGATGTGAAAGAAGCTTATGGAAAGATATTCAAAACAGAACCAGCCAAGATAAGAAAGTAATGAATATTTTTAAGATGACAAGAAAATAGCACAATTAGATATTAAATTCTTTATGACTTAGATATAAATAGTCTTGCGTGTTTTCTGTTTATCAAAATACAGTTTGCCTTAGGAAAAAACAATAAAGTTATGAATCATGGGCATTTGATGTTCTGTAATACGGCTAATTTAGATTGGAGCTATATTTGGAAGATTTGGACGGATATTTAGTATCTTGTAGAAGTACTAATATCTTTTATTAGGATATCTCGCATTTGTTATTTAGTATTATGGACTCTCAGTGCTTGAGAAAGACTGAGGAGTGCCATCTCGTTGTTTATTGCTTTGATATTAGATATTCGGACTCTCAGTGCTTGAGAAAGACTGAGGAGTGCCGATTAATATTAGTTGTTCGTGAGATACGTCGGGGGCTCGAATGTAAATGAGCCAACATAACCTTTATAGCTTCCATGAATGTTAGTCATACGTAAATATCATTTAGATCTATTCTTTACGCTATAAGACGCCCGTATAATGTCCAAAAGTATTTGTATTAGCTAATAGGAAATAAGTTAGGTTAGGCATAGTAATTCCCTTTGTGAATTAAACTTTAGGCATAAGATAGAAACCCCCTTTGCAGTGACTGTGCATTACGCAGCATGCCATTCTATTGTTTTAGGATTTAGGATTATTTACTCTTGCATCAATAGATGACTGGATTAGGTATTGTTATATTACTTAGTATAGGCAACAAGGTCTACTGTACGCATTGCGCCATACATTAATTATCTCTTCTGTAGGAGGCAAACCTTTGCCATATTTAGTGTTGTCTAGTAGACCCATTTGTATCTATTACACGTGGAACCAGATTCGCATATGACGCAAGTTCTAGACAGCATGATATGGAATCCCCATATCATCGCCTTGCATTAAACTATAGACTTCCCTTTGTTTAAGATTTCGTAAACTCTAGCCTTGCATCAGACTTGAATGCTAGGATCGTTCGAGAATAAGATAAGGTTAGAATATCACTATATATGGTTAGATTTCGATAGCACGATTGCGCGTGATGATTGCATGTTGTAATTGCAATGCTTGTGCAATCGAAGCATGCTTTCGGATATATATAACCGAGTTTAGAGTATAGAGAAGAAGGTTCAATGGCAGGGACGCGAGTCTCCTAGCCGAACCACTTGTATAGGTATTTGAATGTAGATAAAGGTTAATAGCTATCATGATATATATTAGTTACAACGACTGGAAAGACCGCTCGACTCGAGGCATCCTGACGATGAAAAGACAAAGGCCGCAGCGCAAAGTCAACATCATCATCATGATTGCAGTTTTTTCATAGACTAGATCTTTTTATTTTATTTTTGCTCAATTTCACAATGGTGTCAGGTTTATGATCAATTTTACAATGGTGTCAGGTGTGGGATAGATGGTGCTTGAAAAAGACCACTTACCCAACAAATTTGATGCTTGGAGAAGACCACGTACCGATCACTTCAAGACATAGCAACGACGAATACAAGAATTTGGACAAGACAGGAACGAAGATATTCTCGACAGATGTTAGGCGGCTTACCCTGGCAGAAATGTTACAGAGTTTGATTACCCTAGAGGCAGCAAGTGAGAATACTCTCGTTATTTGTAAAATAGGGAAAGACAAGGACAACGATGCTTTCGACAGATGTTAGGCGACTTACCCTGGCAGAAATGTTACAGAGTTTGATTACCCTAGAGGCAGCAAGTGAGAATACTCTCGTTATTTGTAAGATACGGAAAGACAAGGACAACGATGCTTTCGACAGATGTTAGGCGACTTACCCTGGCAGAAATGTTACAGAGTTTGATTACCCTAGAGGCAGCAAGTGAGAATACTCTCGTTATTTGTAAGATACGGAAAGACAAGGACAACGATGCTTTCGACAGATGTTAGGCGACTTACCCTGGCAGAAATGTTACAGAGTTTGATTACCCTAGAGGCAGCAAGTGAGAATACTCTCGTTATTTGTAAAATACGGAAAGACAAGGACAACGATGCTTTCGACAGATGTTAGGCGACTTACCCTGGCAGAAATGTTACAGAGTTTGATTACCCTAGAGGCAGCAAGTGAGAATACTCTCGTTATTTGTAAGATACGGAAAGACAAGGACAACGATGCTTTCGACAGATGTTAGGCGACTTACCCTGGCAGAAATGTTACAGAGTTTGATTACCCTAGAGGCAGCAAGTGAGAATACTCTCGTTATTTGTAAGATACGGAAAGACAAGGACAACGATGCTTTCGACAGATGTTAGGCGACTTACCCTGGCAGAAATGTTACAGAGTTTGATTACCCTAGAGGCAGCAAGTGAGAATACTCTCGTTATTTGTAAAATACGGAAAGACAAGGACAACGATGCTTTCGACAGATGTTAGGCGACTTACCCTGGCAGAAATGTTACAGAGTTTGATTACCCTAGAGGCAGCAAGTGAGAATACTCTCGTTATTTGTAAGATACGGAAAGACAAGGACAACGATGCTTTCGACAGATGTTAGGCGACTTACCCTGGCAGAAATGTTACAGAGTTTGATTACCCTAGAGGCAGCAAGTGAGAATACTCTCGTTATTTGTAAGATACGGAAAGACAAGGACAACGATGCTTTCGACAGATGTTAGGCGACTTACCCTGGCAGAAATGTTACAGAGTTTGATTACCCTAGAGGCAGCAAGTGAGAATACTCTCGTTATTTGTAAGATACGGAAAGACGAGGACAACGATTCTTTCGACAGATGTTAGGCGACTTACCCTGGCAGAAATGTTACAGAGTTTGATTACCCTAGAGGCAGCAAGTGAGAATACTCTCGTTATTTGTAAAATACGGAAAGACAAGGACAACGATGCTTTCGACAGATGTTAGGCGACTTACCCTGGCAGAAATGTTACAGAGTTTGATTACCCTAAAGGCATCAAGTGAGAACAATTTCGTTGTTTTGTGTAGTATATTTTAATAGCGTTGGACATTGAATAGAATTTTATGTATCATTGAATTAGCACCTCAAGTATAACATTAGTTATTAAGCGAACGATGAATCGAGGACGATTCAATTCTTAGAACGGGAGGTATGTAATACGGCTAATTTAGATTGGAGCTATATTTGGAAGATTTGGACGGATATTTAGTATCTTGTAGAAGTACTAATATCTTTTATTAGGATATCTCGCATTTGTTATTTAGTATTATGGACTCTCAGTGCTTGAGAAAGACTGAGGAGTGCCATCTCGTTGTTTATTGCTTTGATATTAGATATTCGGACTCTCAGTGCTTGAGAAAGACTGAGGAGTGCCGATTAATATTAGTTGTTCGTGAGATACGTCGGGGGCTCGAATGTAAATGAGCCAACATAACCTTTATAGCTTCCATGAATGTTAGTCATACGTAAATATCATTTAGATCTATTCTTTACGCTATAAGACGCCCGTATAATGTCCAAAAGTATTTGTATTAGCTAATAGGAAATAAGTTAGGTTAGGCATAGTAATTCCCTTTGTGAATTAAACTTTAGGCATAAGATAGAAACCCCCTTTGCAGTGACTGTGCATTACGCAGCATGCCATTCTATTGTTTTAGGATTTAGGATTATTTACTCTTGCATCAATAGATGACTGGATTAGGTATTGTTATATTACTTAGTATAGGCAACAAGGTCTACTGTACGCATTGCGCCATACATTAATTATCTCTTCTGTAGGAGGCAAACCTTTGCCATATTTAGTGTTGTCTAGTAGACCCATTTGTATCTATTACACGTGGAACCAGATTCGCATATGACGCAAGTTCTAGACAGCATGATATGGAATCCCCATATCATCGCCTTGCATTAAACTATAGACTTCCCTTTGTTTAAGATTTCGTAAACTCTAGCCTTGCATCAGACTTGAATGCTAGGATCGTTCGAGAATAAGATAAGGTTAGAATATCACTATATATGGTTAGATTTCGATAGCACGATTGCGCGTGATGATTGCATGTTGTAATTGCAATGCTTGTGCAATCGAAGCATGCTTTCGGATATATATAACCGAGTTTAGAGTATAGAGAAGAAGGTTCAATGGCAGGGACGCGAGTCTCCTAGCCGAACCACTTGTATAGGTATTTGAATGTAGATAAAGGTTAATAGCTATCATGATATATATTAGTTACAACGACTGGAAAGACCGCTCGACTCGAGGCATCCTGACGATGAAAAGACAAAGGCCGCAGCGCAAAGTCAACATCATCATCATGATTGCAGTTTTTTCATAGACTAGATCTTTTTATTTTATTTTTGCTCAATTTCACAATGGTGTCAGGTTTATGATCAATTTTACAGTTCCACAAGTCGTATTTCTTCTTTCTCTGTAGTTTTTGTTTGAAAAGTTGTTCAAATGAGACTAAGGGGGAGAGTCACATTCCTAAAATTAGCCTAACAGATTAGATATCTGAACCGGAATGAACAGTTGCCATAGATACATTTTTATAATGCTTTTGATAATTTTCTCAATTCTCATACAATATTTAATATCCTGTGCCGCACATTTTGTTTAGCACAGATCGTTTACGACTGTGGTGCCCGTTTTCATAGTAATTTAGCGAGAAACTTCCGATCGAAGCGAGAGGATCAAACACAATCAAACTTTTGCCTTTTAGACTTCTTCTTTGCTCCATGACAGGTAGACAAGTTCTGTTTTAGATCAATTTTGGGGTTCAACTTAGAAAAAAGAGTGGACTTGTAGATCTGCGTCTTCGGTGATAGCCCGAAAGATAGCAACCACAAGGCAGAGAAATTTTTGTTGTGAAGAGAGCTGAGGACATCATAAATCCACACTTTAGAGCTAAATGCTAAATAGGGATATACAGAAGTAATCGGACTTTTCAAAATTAAAGTCGTGGCAAGTGAATCTAGAGATACTTAAATGAGTGAGATGACAGGAATGGCACCTCCAAGCAAGATGAGGGGGGCTACATATAAAAAGTGAGAGGCTATAAACAATGAATTGCTTGATAAAGGCTAGAAAAATCACTGGCTGGCTAGAAATGGGGGACTGAAGTTCCCCCCAGCTCACCTGCCGGTGCCGTGCTTGGAGGAGGGATTAGAATAATTCAACTGTGTTATCATCAAGATTAGTTATCCCGGTTGGGAGTTTCCTGGTAGGAAATTAACTTGGCCTCGTTCTGAATATTTCCGCAAAGTCAAGCTATAGCGGTTCCCGATTTCCACTGTGCATGTTGTCCAGAAACAGAAGTATTGAATAGTTGCCGCACCATCCTTTAATAGGCAAATGGAGTCGGAAGCCCAGATTGTTAGACATCGTGGAAAGAAACAGGTAACAGAGTATCAGAGTATACTATATTTGCGTTGTAGATATATTTATACATTGTCGAAGAACTTCTAACCCTTTTGTTTTTGTAGGCCCCCCTCCCAATGTACCGGGACTGCAGAGGTTGGCTTTTTTCGTCGAGATCTCGAGTGTGCACGAGGAAAATGCAAGGTCTACCAATATGCACTTGGTCTCAAGTGTGCACTTTAATTGTACTCTAGGCTTTTTGGCGTACAAACTAAAACAAGTTTGACTATTTTCTGTATTTATTTTGAGCAATACTATTGTCCTTGAAAAGTATTAGGACAAGTGCTCCCTCCCCCAAAGTGTTTGCCTTTACAGCAAACTTAGTGTCTCCCCATGCTGATGACTATTGCACCAACAAACTCTTGCCTTTGGTTACCACATCATTGCATGCTGCCCACAAAGGTAGTATTTAGTGGCAAGTGAATGATACCACTTGAACTCCAGAATCACAGGTGTCATGAATGGGAACCAAGGGGTAATAGCCCCCTGTAGAGACACTTGTCAGATGTGTTGGAAAATTTCAAGCATACTAATTCTGTACTCAAGCATAGGTCAAAAAGATGCATTAGAAAAGTTTTCTTCTTGGCCTCTCAAGTCTGGAAGCCTACATCACCTTTATACAGACCTGATAGAGTGACTTTAAAGTATTCAGTAGTCACGCCATCTGTGTTTAACTTGGTGGAAGGGTAAAGGAGATTGAAGGTGATATTTAATGTATCTGTGGGCCTTTCTGATGAAAGTTATATAGTTTTGCACAAATTGTGCAAGTCATTCCTCATACCAGTTTTTCATTTTGGAAATATTGCCTTTTGAAATAAGCTTAGTTGTTTCTGGGTATGCTGGTCAAGATTATACATTGCATACACAGCTTCATAGTTGTATCAGTATCTTGATGGGTTTCACTTCATTCGACTATCATTATGTATTTCTCTGCACATGCAGGATTCTAATGGCCCTCATAGAAATCAAACACCAGAGGAAGTCACTCAGCAGGGTATAATTTCATCAAAAGATAAAGTGAAAGTAACTAGATGTGAGCCAAATACACCACTATGTGATGATAACTATGAAGATAAGGAGCCACCAATACAGTTTGCATTATTTCTTATTGTTCTAGCAGCTTTCTTTGCAATTGTGACATTTTGTATTAATTATGCCAGAACTTCTGGCTGGCTTGATGATTTTGGCAAGACATAGTGGTTCCTGTGAAGAAACATAGAGTCATTGATATTTAGTGCTATTAAAATTATTAGATTTTAGTTTTATGACTTAGGTTATACAAAAAAAGAAATGATATTTTTGAAATTATGAGGAATTTCAGTGTAGAATGCTTATATTTGTAGATAGAAGCTTGATTGGTGTGCATATGTGACTTCAAGCGACAATAGTTCCATTCTCAGCAAAAAGTAATATTTTGTCATGCTAGTGTAGTGTGTTTGAAAATTTTTTTGTATAAACTTTTTTCTCTTACTATTACCTATAATCTACTTCAAAAGGAAACTTAGTTTCACGTGAGTCCATCATTTTGAAGAAGGTAAGATGTTCTCTTTGGTGAAAAATTATTTAAAAGAGGAGCTCCCTCAACAAGTGAACCAATTGAGGAGAGAGGCCCCCAATTTATTCAACTCCCCAATTCACCAACGCAATTCAACCCTCCCCCAAAAAGCTGTCAATCTATGTCACCATTCGGTTCTCCTAAAGGCCTGACTTTTTCTCAAATGACCTTTTACAAGGTTTACTTTGACTTTCTCTTGGTCATTTTTCCGTCCTGTGTTCAGTTTAGCACCCCCATACCTGTCAAGTTTCGTTGTTAGAAGTGAGTGAGTAGGGGCGGCACCAGCCACAACAGACGGGGGATGATAAACTACACCCTTTTGGACTTAAAGGGAAACAAACAGCCAAGCAACGACCAATTTGGACTAGCTACCTTTGTGAGTGAGAAATCTGCTCAAGAGGGAATTCCAACGTTTTACAGCGTTTGTGGAGAATATCATGTGAAGAATATATTTAACATTAAAATTAAATGAAATGGGACAAATAGTTGCGCTTTTACGCATCGTGTGAAATTTTATTCTAGTGAGAAATTTCGGAAGAACATATTTCGTTTTACCATCATTATTATCACTAAAATAGTAGGCAATACAGGCGACAGTTTACATTTTCATCTTATTCAAGATCGCAATTCATCAGTAGCCTAAGCGTAGTCTAAATTTTCGCAAAATGCGTGAAAATTTCCATTCCATGCGTGTGAGCATGAGAATGTTGCGGATTGCGTGGGTCTCGCACAAAATGCGTGAATCTCACGCCAAATGCATGAGACTTATAAGGTCTGCACCCTCGCAAGCTATAAGGATCCCTTGCCCTTTGACCCCTTCCACCAAGCCACTACATTTTGGGTACCTGATTAGCCAATTAATCAATTGCAGCAACAGCCAGTACAGGTTTGTCCACAATGCATTGCTCTTCAATCCCAGTGCAATAGTAGGGCAAGGGGGGCCAACAGGAATGACAGGGCTTGGGAAAATTGTTGTTTTGTAATACCTTAGCATGATACAAATATCAGGGCTCTTTTTGTTAAAGAAGGGCACTTGTGAATACCTTGCCCCCATAGGAAGAGGCAGATTGAGTGCCCCCACAACCCCCCTCTCTAATGCCCGTGCCTAAAAGTGAGCCACTCATCCGGTGGTTTACACAAGGAACCTAGCTCAATTGCTTAGTTCGGATTTATGCAATAACGTGAATACATAAATTTAAAAATTTGTCCTAAGCTGGTTCGGTTTCTCTATAAGGCAGCAAAATTCCCAACCATTTATGGATTCAATATTTCTGTGCAACAAGTATAAAGTAATGAAAAATCAGCTTAAAGCAATATCAACAGAATAGTTATTTTGCAATGAAAACAGAACCTAATGAAGCAGCCTGTTAAATTTGCAACTGTCAGTTAAAAATTGATAAACCAAACGGTTCTTGCAAGCTGGAATTATTTTTGTTTCAGCTGCTTTATACACTAAGGGCTGATTTATACGTCGTGCTATACTCGAGTCGAATCAATTATTTGCACCTGAAAAGTTCTAAGTGTTGATTTGGTCCGAGTGTAGCACGGCGTATAAATCAAAACAGCCCATGACCTGTTTTTAGCTCGAGTCAAATGCTTAGCACGACTAGAGTTCGACTGAGTAGGCCGTGCTACACGGCCAAAGCACGGCGTTGATTTAAACGTCGCGCTTAACTCGCTTCGAATCAATTACAATTTATTGTAGTCCGCAGGGTTAATTAATAATATTCGTTATATCTATAAGGCAATGAAGTGTAAACAAAGAAAGTTCCCGCCACCACTCCACAGCGAAGCTGCTTCGCTTACACTTGTGAAAGCGCGACAGAAGCTCGACGTATAAATCGAATTGGATTTCACTCATGAGCTTTAGTCGCGCTTTCGTCGATTTTAATAGCAATTGATTCGACGCGAGTAAAGCACGACGTATAAATCAGTCCTAAGTCATCCAAAGTCTTAATAAGAGCGGGCGTTGTAAGAATTTTCAAAAACTAATTAGCGGAGAGAGGACGGAAATTATGCACCATAGAGTAATTCTTGATTGTTTGCTGTTATAAAAGTTTTTCAGCTCCTTAGGGAAGTTTTCTTTAGTAGTTTGAGTTCTTG
Organism: Mastigias papua; assembly: GCA_964019165.1. Taxonomy (NCBI): domain Eukaryota; kingdom Metazoa; phylum Cnidaria; class Scyphozoa; order Rhizostomeae; family Mastigiidae; genus Mastigias; species Mastigias papua. Next base: position 5,686,236 of record OZ025273.1, on the reverse strand, counting down.
AAACGTGTCGGCATTTTAAAAATGTAGAAAGACTGGGATCTAGCAACTATTTGTATTTCCGAGAAAACGGTCTGAAGTTCCTCACTTGACAAATGGCGGAGCCTAAGCCCCATTACATTATGAGACACCGTAAGAAGAAGCAGCGCAATAATGCCGATGCATCTGACGATGTGAGTATTTGCAGACAACAAACTTCTACTCGAAGTATGGGTACTACTGGGCAGTCAGTTTTATTTCACAGAATTCCTCGAGTTTTTCTATGTCGAACTCGAACCCCGTTTCCACTGACTCAGGCAAAATTGAAAACGTACTAAGATTTATCCAATTCGCACTTGCGTTTCTACTGAAACGGTGACAGACAAGTGGTGTAGAAAACAGTGCCTAGAGCGTATATTGTTGAAAATGGATACATGTAAAGTTCCATCGTTTTGGTGCAATCACTCAGATAAGCGTGTTGTATAAAGCGCGTAATCCACTATAGGCAAAACATGAAGTTTTTTCCGCTTTCATATTTATCGGGAGCAATGTTAATGGGGCCTTGGTCATAGCCATATAAGGGTGTAGTAGATGGGGCGCGACATTCAGCAAAAAGTACCAATGCCTCCAACTTGATAGACAGCTTTCTATCTAAGAAGAACCTTATTTTACCGAACTCTTGGTAGTTGCTCCCATGCTTCTCCTCCTATATTGACATTCCTGCAATCAGAAAAAGCATGGAAGACTACCATAATACCAGTAAGGGGACAAGTCATTAATTACTTGTGGGAAGGGGTGGAAGACATTCGCATATATTTGATGGAATTTTCGTCCCCCTCTCAGATTTATGAAGAAATTTTGGTCCCCACTCCAGAACTTCAGAAGAAACCCCATACTCCTTCCTTCTTTTAGGGTACTCATTATTTTTTATCCCTCTCCCTCTGAGTGTTCAGAATTTTGATCCCCCTCCTAGATTTCTTCCACCCCCTCCCCTGGAAGAATTTATGACCAGTCCCTAAGCTATTAATGACATCTGAATGTCAGTCAGTGGCCTACCCAAGGGGGGGATGGGGAGGGTCTAGACCCCCACTTTTCTAACATATCTAACATATGGTCCACAAGGTTTTCCTAAAATGCTGTGAAGTTAGTGATAGGGTATGTGAAATCCCATCTGTAAGCTGTAGCTAAAAGGGTGTTGAATGGCATTGTCCATAATAATATCTTCATTGCTCTATACACTTCTGATGTCAGTTGAGAAATTTGCTGTACAGTTATTGAGCAAGAAAAGAATTCTGCCACTTTTTGAAAATATTCTGGATAAGGGACAGTTCATATAGGCCCCCTTACTCAGCTAGATGACTTTTTAAGATCTCCTGATCCCATGTCCCATACAAATTGTGCTCTCTGTTGATATGAGAGAACAGGCTGACCCAAGGTCTTGGTATGCTGGCTGAAAGTTGTCCTTATGAGCACTTGCTTGCCAAGCTAGAAACAACATGTCTAATGTAGCAAGAAGATGGATGCATCATATACACAGTAAGAGATGGTAACAACTCTTTTCTTAAGATATTAAAGTCTGGTTTCCATATAGCCACAACATGCCATAAGGTGCCAGTTATCCCATGCCTGTATCATTGGCAATACATTTCCATCTTACGTTTTATTGGTAGCAGATACTGGTACCATGATTCAATTAGAGAAAAGTTAAGATTATTCAATTTTTCATTGTCTTTCTTTCACCTGAATTATATATATTGCAAATGTTGCAACAACTCTTAAGAAAGCATCGTTTCCACTAGTGAACTTTACATGGCGTTATAACCAATCATCGGAGCCAAATCTCATTTATTCAAATTCAATAAAGTTCCCGAATCGGAGGTACTAAAACATTTAAAAAAACTTAAAAGAAGTTGTGCAACGGGTTTAGACAACCTGCCGTCATGCTACCTGAAAGACATTGCATATGTTCTTGCAAAACCGCTAACTCATGTCGTCAACCTATCGCTTCAACTGGGGACTTTTCCATCAGACCTAAAGAAAGCGAGGGTTACCCCCATATACAAATCCGGTGCCCATAATATATTCGACAATTACAGACCAATAAGTGTTCTGCCAGTGATTTCCAAAGTCTTCGAAAAGTGCGTACATACCCAAATTACAAACCATCTGGAAAGCAACAAATTGGTGTCGGAAAGCCAATTTGGATTTCGCAAATACGGATCGACTGAAATCGCTACAGTTTACTTCACGGATCAAATCCGAAAGGCAATGGACAACGGGCAATACATGGGTGCAGTTTACATAGACCTAAGCAAAGCTTTTGACGCTATCAGCCATTCTATCCTGATCAACACTCTCCCTGAATATGGCATCTCAGGGAAGGCTCAGGATTGGCTGTGTGATTACCTGTTTTCAAGATCACAACAGGTCTCGTTTCAAGGAAAACTATCATCTGCAGAGCCAATATTCTGTGGCGTCCCTCAAGGGTCAATACTCAGATCGCTCCTGTTTATCTTGTATTTCAATAGTGCAGTCAAAACACTATCACAATGCAAAATGCTGATGTATGCCGATGATACAGTCTTGTTTCGTTCTGGAAAAGATGTAGGCGAAATCCAAAAACAGTTAAATGCAGACTTTCAATCATTTACCTGCTGGCTTGACAAAAATGAGCTTGTCATAAATACTAAGAAAGGCAAAACAGAGGTTATGGTGTTTGGTACTAACCAAAAACTCAACAAACTTGAGGAGACACCTATCCAAATTATGCACAGGAACAAAGAAATATATAACACAAAGACTTACAAATATCTAGGTCTCAATCTAACATGCAATCTCAACATGTCTGATCACTTAAATGAATCTATTAAAAAGGCTTCTGCTAGACTACACCTACTGAAAAAAAATTCGAGCCTTCATGGACAGGAAAACTAGTACTCTTGTCTACCAAACAATGATAACTCCTCTTCTGACGTACTGTTCATTTTCGCTATATGGTGCATCACCCCAATATATAAAACAAAAGATAGAACGCATAGAAAGCCACGCAGAAAAGATCATCGGCAAATAAGTTCAGAGAAATGAAATCATCGCAATGAAACTAATATGTACACATGTGCACAAATGCCTCCATTCTAATAACGTAGGCACTATCTTTGACAGCTATTTTACAATAAAAAACTCTAATGTAAATACCAGAAACAATGGCACAATGATCAATATCCCGAGGATTAATCTGGAAACAGCAAGAGCATCCTTTTACTACCATGGTGCCTCATTATTCAACAAGCTTCCAAAAGAAATTCGAGCAGAAGATGATTTTATTTCCTTCAAAAATAAATTGAAGAGCTTTTATGCTTTAACTTAGATTAATCCGGACTTGCTTTCCACTTTCAAAGTATATTTTTAAATGCTGATTGTAAACTAATTTTTTTTAATCTTACTTTTGTTTTATTTTACCAGGACTACTTGGAAAACAGTGTAAATATGTATATATGCATATTCACTACTGAAGTATTATCCTGTATAAATATTCGAGAATAATAATAATAATAATATGGTTGCTGCATACCTGTTCCAATGGTACAGGCAAGTGATACTGACACCTTATGGAAATATGAAGTCCAGGCATAGCAAACAATTGTGAGCACATCTTATGCAAGGAGGGGTATTATGGTTGGCAAAATATGATAGATCATATGAATATTGAAGTATTGGAATATAAAACCAGCAGAGAATATACAACCAGCAGGGCAGAGTTGAACTACATGAATTTGTTAACTCTGAATTGAGTATTTCAAAGTAGTGTATCTTTATTTCAAAGATAATCTATGAATATATATGCTGAATATATCTACTCTACATATTATGCCATGTTTAATTTTGAACTTGGTTCTTTGATTTATTCCATAAAGTGAATTTTTCTTGAAATATGATATATATTTCCTTGTAGATTAGGGGTACTTATCAAGGTGCAAATGTCAGCTCAGAGACGGAAACTTCTAAAATAAATGATGGAAGTTCTCAGGATAATAAAGTTAGTGTATGTTTATGGATTTGAGTTCTCTTAGTTTCATACCCCTCGGGTTTGATGAAATAGTGCTCTTATGAAGTAGAGGTTGTGAAGCTCAGAAGTATATGAGCAACAGTATATGTATTTGCAGTACAATTGCAGCAATGTTTAGGCCAGTCATGCACCTGTTTTGCATTTGCATGGCATCAAAGATTAGACTGGACTTGTAGCATAGCATGGTATGATAGAAAATTTGGCTATTAAAGAAGTGAATTATCACTTTTCAATGCTAACTATAATGTAAGTGGAGGGCATATTTGTGTGGTAGGTTATCTGTGTAATTATCATTGCTGCCTTATACAAGTGTTCAGCATGAACTTAATTACCCAATGGAGCAACATGATGGTATGGATGTTGAAGACAATTCTGAGAATGATGCATCTAATGTGAGTGTGACTGGATGAATATCCAATGCTTATCTTTTACTTCAAGCATGAAGACATAATTAAATAGACTGCTTAGAACTCAATAAATATTGATGCCAAGTATAAATATTTCAGAAATACTATATTTCCTTGTAGATTAGGGGTACTGATCAAGGTGCGAATGTCAGCTCAGAGAAGGAAACTTCTAAAATAAATGATGGAAGTTCTCAGGATAATAAAGTTAGTGTATGTTTATGGATTTGAGTTCTCTTAGTTTCATACCCCTCGGGTTTGATGAAATAGTGCTCTTATGAAGTAGAGGTTGTGAAGCTCAGAAGTATATGAGCAACAGTATATGTATTTGCAGTACAATTGCAGCAATGTTTAGGCCAGTCATGCACCTGTTTTGCATTTGCATGGCATCAAAGATTAGACTGGACTTGTAGCATAGCATGGTATGATAGAAAATTTGGCTATTAAAGAAGTGAATTATCACTTTTCAATGCTAACTATAATGTAAGTGGAGGGCATATTTGTGTGGTAGGTTATCTGTGTAATTATCATTGCTGCCTTATACAAGTGTTCAGCATGAACTTAATTACCCAATGGAGCAACATGATGGTATGGATGTTGAAGACAATTCTGAGAATGATGCATCTAATGTGAGTGTGACTGGATGAATATCCAATGCTTATCTTTTACTTCAAGCATGAAGACATAATTAAATAGACTGCTTAGAACTCAATAAATATTGATGCCAAGTATAAATATTTCAGAAATACTATATTGAATCTCATAACTCTGTCTCTCCAATTGCTAAAAGCTAAGTTGGCCTTCTTGCTGTACTCTGTATCCAGATTGCAAAGTTTGGCAAGTGCACACTTGAGATTTTGTCCTCAAATGACAGGACAAATGACAAATGCCACACCCAAAATTGGCATGGCAGGAAATGATGTAGTTGGTTAATTTGAACAGCATAGGAAATATTTTCAGCTGTCACAATGATAATAGTTAAGTAAAAGTTGCTCTAGTGTATATTCTATTTGATACAGAATTTTTCACATTTTTCCACACTTAAAGTGCACACTTACATACCTAGCTTTTTGCTCATGCAGACTTGAGATCTAATCAGAAAGACCATGCTTGGCAGCCCAGCTCTGTGCTATAATTCATTTTATGTATGTTATGAAATCTTAGTGAAATTGATTTTAAACTTCTATTAAAGATATATCTGTAGAGCCATGTAGAGAGAAGGAGAATTATTTACCTTTGCAGGGAAGTGATAGTGGTCAAAGCAGTAGTGGCACTAAAAAAGTCAAAATACCTCTGCAGGACAAAAAGCACCTCAAAGTAGATAATTCTAAGACAAATTTCGATATGTATTTTACCATGTGATCTAGCTGTAAATTTGAAGTTTTTAAACACAGGCTCAAGTTAGATCTGTTTGTATGTTGATTTTCAGTTCATGTATTATATACATTTCTTTGTAGGAAGTTAGTGGTGGCGGGCAAAGCAGACATGGCAATGTAGGAGATAGCATTTCTGAGGTGAACAAATCTAAGACAAGCTCTTTATTCATTTCCTCTGCAATTTTCCTTTATTCATTTCTCTTTGCTATTTGAAATATGTGTATTTATGTTATGTTTGAAAGTTTGCCTTGCAACTATCTATAAAAGACATTTGTTGAGTGAGAGCCCACTTGAATACGATAGCAATCATTTGCCATCAACGCATCTGTATTGTACCCAAAACTTTTTTTGAGTTTGCAATTTCATCCTAACATTTGGTTGATGATTATTTTAGGCAGGATGTTCAGAGCCTGTATTATAAAATTTGCATTTATGACTCATAGTCTATAAAACTCACTCTGATATTGAAAAGATATTGATATGACATGCACATTAGTAAAGAGACTATCTTTTAAATCTGTTGAGTCAGCTTGAGAAAAGACCTTTTCTTAAATATGCCTGTTGATGTAATATGACTGATAAATTTTCAAGTATTCCAGTGACTTAACTTTCTAAAAAGGTATATGTAATTTCTGATCATTTAACTTTGTATACAATATGTCAAAGATAGATGCTGCATTTGTTTCCTTGATGACTATTGAAAATTGATGTCCATATAGTTTTTGCCTTGTTCTTTAATGAATATGAATTTAATGTAGATTTTTCTTTGTCAAATCTAAAAAGATTCAGTCTCACACTTTAGCATTAATCATAATCTTAATGATAAGTTACATTGTTTATGGATGGAACAGACAGTATCTCATGTTTTGATACTAATGCTTCTCATATAAATCTCTGTGAAGTTCTTAGGAATTATCAAATACTATAAACTTATCTATGAAGTTGAATTATACCCTAAAATGGTCTCAAGTTTGACTGTGTGTCATTTTCCAATCACGTTTCTTAATAAATTTGAATACAACCAGAAACCCATACTACTAGGGTAAGAACCATTTAAAATAAGTCATCATCAGAACTTGACATTTCATTTTGACCATATGATATGAATTGAAGAATAGGAGAATATCCTCAGTATGTTGTATTTAAATAAAAGTCTGCTTAAGATTTACCAACAAGATGTATATGATGTATCTCGGTAAGGTCCCATTGTCTTGAAAGCATAATCTAAAGTATTCATAAAATTTCAGAGTTTCCAAGAAATTCCATCATCACTGCCAGAAAAATTTTAATCAGGCCAAACCTTATATTATCACAGTGGCCTAAAAATCGAAAGATAGTTTGAGTTGGCAGCTACACTGCATTGTCCATGACATTCCATACTAAGCAGTTTGCTAGTAGTACCATATACAGTATATACACTACGTCAAACTAATATGCTTAAATATATTATGAAATATTAGACATCGTAAAATTTGTCACGGATGGACTTACTGACTTTGTCATGGATCGGAAAAATTTCTTAATTGGAAAAGTTTAAACAGCCTGACAGAAGGAAGAGTATAGCTCTCTACTGTCTTCAAAATCGAGCTTGTTCTATAATTAAAAATGCAAGGATTAAAGATAAATGGTTTGTTCCTGGTTAAATATAGAAAATATTATCCATTACGATCGGAACATTATGATCTATATAATTATGAACAAGCTATGCCGTGCAAACCTTTTCAATAAATACCTCCCTAGATCTTCAGTTTCACTATATAAACATGAAACTGTGGAGATCATCGCATATCAAGATATCGGACGGAACTTGCAAAAAGGCTTTCATTATTTAGCAAGCATGGAACGATATACCTGCTGAAATACATGAGTTGCCAACTTTATATAGCTTTGAAAAATATTCAAAACGTGTTTGAAGGCCTAGACTCAACAGTTAAAATAAGAATCCCTGGAAGAAGATCAGCGCCCTCTTACAGAAGGGTTAAATTTTTATTTCTGATTAGTTGTTTTAGTGCCTTTAAGTAGTTTTTGCCTTAGCTGTTTCATCTGCAATTCTGTCTCAAATTTTGCCTCTGACTTACTCCTTCTATATATATATCAACACAATGGGAAAACTGACAGCAATCTTTTGAAGTACTTAAATCTAACTTACCTTTAGAAAGCATAAAAACTAACATGTTAAGGCATTTTTGGTTTACAGCTGATAGGTTGACCGATTTCCAATGATTGCCCTTTAGCAAACCAGTTTGTTTACCAGTTTTATACTTGTTGCACTTGTTTCCTAGCCGGGAAATCATATTGGTAAAGACACAAGCAGAACTGCAAATGATAAAAAGCCAAAGGTAGGCAAGAAACAGTCGGAAAGTCTGTAAATCGAAGGCTGGTTTTTACGTTATTTCTATTGCAAGTTGCTTTCTCTTCGCTATTTCACTGTCTGTCAACAGATGTTCATATTTTGAAAGATTGAGGGTTTAAAAGGGATACCCTCTGAATTTTTATATCATATGCTTTTATAACCCATCCTAGCAGTTTATGAGCCAATCGCAATTAGGTTAAATGTTTACACTTCTTCAGGGACCAGTAAGTTCTCAATTATTCTTGTGCTAATACAAAAAGTACATAGCTTAGAATGGAATGTGTAATTGTGTAAAAATAGCAGGATTAAGAGAAATGAAAGTGAAAGTGCAAGAAGAAAACCGACCGGACCGGGATCCAAACTTGCGATCCCAAACCTTGCACATCAGGCGCTCTACCAGTTGGGCAGATATTAATTGTCTACATGAGTAATAATGCATTTCATAGAAGCAGCTTGTGGGAAAACAGTCTGATTGAAAGCTTTTGTGTGCTGTACAGATGTGTCGAAAGATTTTTACACCCGTAAAAGATATGCGTAATGAGATCAGTAGGCTGTCTACTGTTGGCAAGTCCATAAGAGCGTTTTTTCTTGTATGAGAATCTTGGCAAGTTTCACTACTGTTGGCATATTGCATTATCAATTAGGAACAAAATTGTCCTCTAAGGGCTGGTTTTGATCAATTTAATCATCAGTGATCATGGCTGATCCTCACCGATCATAGTCAGTCATTCCTTATCATAGTCGATCATTGCCGATCATAGCCGATCGCAGGGGACCTTTTCAGCACTTTTCACTTGTGGGGAATCGATGCACAAGGACGTCGCATCCAGGTTTGTGGGGACGTCATCATAGATAGAGTTTTCCGATGATTTCACTACCTCGCTTTGGTGCTGTGCAAGAAAGTTAAACAGGCCAGATACATTGATTGACAGTAATGAGAGAAAGGAAGGAAATAATATGTTGACAATTGAGCAGTATACGGAAATAAGTCAAAATTAATTTTGAAAAATCCTTTTCAAAAGACACGCATTTGCTAGTGGGAAATTATAAGCCAACTGATGGGGAAATTTAAGGACCTGGTAGGGAATGCCCCCACTATGTTAAAAGATCCCTTGTCGATCGTCGTCGATCATCGATGATCTACGATACCTGATATAACAGGGTGTTCATAACTTGTTATCCATTTGCGATGATCGCATATGAATTACAGAATTACAATTTATAAATGTCAATCAGAAGCAACAGCTGATAGCAATGGTCTTTTATCGATCCCACGATGCATCATATGGATTTTACTACCGTTTTTTATTTCAGGTCAACTGGACTCTTTGGTTATGTTTGCTTTTCATTTTTGGCATGCTGCTACTGCCATATTTGAGAGTGCTTTGGGTTCGAGATGAAGGACCAGATTTGGATACGTTTGACGAAAGAGTAGAAACTTTGAAGAGTCAGTTTGAAAGCCAAACCCCGACCCTTTGGAATGTCATCAAGGCACTGGGAAGAGAACATATTGCAGAGTGTGCAAACAGCTCATTGCCAGGACCGTACCGTCCACTTATATTTCTATTGTTACTTACAAATGATAATTCAGAAGATCTACCACTCTGTCTATCTAAAAGGATTGCAAAATTATTTGGCAAAGATGTCAGATATGATATTCTAAATGGTAGTGACATTGCAAAGAATAAGTTGTCCAAAGCTGATCTTCATGATGAAATTTTGAGAAAACTATCTTCATCTGAGTCCTTACACACAGTCATTTTTACAGAGCTGGATTCCTTGTCGTATGAAACTGCTTCAGTATTTTTTAAATTCTGTGACAATGAAGATGCTCCATACCCTCAGGCTATTTTCGTATTCGCATTGACACTTGACGAAGATATAAGCTTTCTAGAAAAGTCTACCAGGAAGGAGACTACTGCAAAAGCCCGTGACTACCTAAATACAGTTGCATGGAAAGATGGAGACAGGGCGAAGACAGAAGCCTTAATTTCAAGACTGTTCAACCCATATCCACTTCCAATTATGAAAGAGGATCCTTCTGTGCTGAGAAAAGTTTGTGGATAAGAAGTATGCACGTATGCCGCCATCCTTTTCAAGAAGAATAATAGCAAAATACGTATTACAGATGTAGTGGAGAGCTGTTGATTTTGATTTGTATTTTGATATGAAATTGATACTTTGCGTGAATATTGTCAGAAAGGCCTTTCTTTAGGCCAACACTGAAGTTCTGTTTTTGTTCCACGTTCTCAGTGCGAAAACTTTTAGTAAAAAGTAATTTATCAACCACAATGCCTGGAACACTAACAGCAATAATAGTGCTTTTTGAGTGATAGAGCAAAGTTCCCCTACTCCCACTCAGAATAATGCTGAACTAACAGCTTTTACAAATAGACTCCAGGCTGTTAGGCCTTATCTAAGCGTTGTTTAAGCGGGGGGAGGCGAATCAACAGACTGAAATTTTGATCTGAAACTCATTGCTGTCAAATAGTATTCATTTTCAACGGGTGTTCCGGGCTTTTTTGGCATTGATTGCTTTTCAATTGCGCTGAAGAAGAAATAGATCGTTTGGGAGTGAATGCTCCAGATTTTCTATTAGCTCGAAAGAACATAATTTATTCTACAAAACATGGGAGTAATTGATACAGTACAGCGTGAAGTAACATAATACATAAAACAGCGAAGCCGATTGTAGCACAATGTACCGTAATAAATACGCTATGATGGGATACAATCAGTGGTGTAGATCTAACTCAATAACTAGGGGCGCTCATGTATAAATTCATGTATGTAAAGATGAGGCTATGTTGCAATTGAGCAGTGATTGAGCATTGCATTCCAAAACGAGGCCACGTAACAATGGCAATCATTCAGACGAAAAAGAGGCTAGCTTTAGTTTGAAAGCGTTCCTCAACGGCAATAGTGTGAGTAAAGAAAACTTACATAAGAGGAGATAAAAACTGTAATGAAATGAAATGGAAGAAAAGTTGACCACATTTCAGCCATATTAAGAAACTTAATACTAAAAACACAAAGAAGGTCAATGAAACACTTGACACAGACGTAGCAAACAATCTATCCGGATTCTGGCTACAAACAAAAGGAACCAGCTTTCTAATTCTTGATTGTTTGCTGATATAAAAAGCTTTTCAAATTCAAAAAAGTTCCTTGGAGAATTTTCCGTTAGTAGTTTAAGTTCTTTAAATATTTCGGCATTCTACATATGGGATCCTTATAAAGTGATTCCTTATAAAAAAAGGCGTGTAGATCCCGTAGTGCCTGTGTGACTGGCAAAATTTACCAGTTTTGTATGAAAGAAACGATATTGACTGTTAATCACAGTATTGTTTCAGGTATGTTTCACTAGGTGGTGTTGGGGCACATCTGAAGAAGCAACGAGCGAGGGGTACAATAACGAATGAGCCTGGCCTGGAAACGCCTAAAAGCTCTTCTTCTTTATGTGTCAAGCCCGAGAGCATCGACAATCATGCGCTTCCAAACTTCTCTGTCTTGACAAGCATGAATAAGGTAATTTCCATTTATGATGTTGGTCCAATATTTAACATTATCTAGATAGGTCATCCTCTGTCTCCCTCTGTCTTTCCCATTCATTTTCCGTTAGCGATAGATTTTCTATGCTGTCTCTTCTCATCACATGCCCTAAAACGCCATTTTCCTTTTTTTGATTGTCTGCAATAGTTCGCACTTTAAGTTAGCAATTGTCAGTACTCGCTCATTTGATATTTTGTCAATCCATGCAAACTTCAGCATTCTTCTTATGAACCACATTTCGGTTGCCTCAAAGTGCTTTGCATACAAGACGAGATGCTCCACGTTTCACAACCAGATAAAACAATAGACTAGATTCTCTGTTTTGTTGGCATGGTGATATTCGAATTTATTAAAATAGACCTCCTTTTGCTAAATGCTGATTTACTTAACCCAATTCTTCACTTTATTTCACAATCAGATTTGCCAGTAGATGTTAGAAAGCTTCCTAGATAATTGAAGTTTTCAACTTGGTTGATGTCTAGTCCATTTGCTGTAAGTTTACATATTAGTGGACTCTTCTTCTTTGATACTATCATTGAGTATGCTTTTTGTGCATTTAATGACAGCCCTAGGGACTCACTTTTTCTATAACTTTATTAAGAATACATTGAAGATCATTTTCTGTTTCAGCAATCAAAACAGTATCATCTGCATACCAAATGTTGTTTATATTACGTCCATTTATTACCACCCCCATGTAATTCTTCGATTTCCCTCAAGATCATTTCGCTGTACAATGGAAATAAGTCCGGTGATAAAACGTACCCTTGTCTAGCCCCTCTCTCAATTTTAATCCATTCACTTAGTCTATTTTCTATTCTAACTGCAGCGGTCTGTTCCCTGTATAATTTTTTTAACCATCGCAGAGTCTTTCCATCAATGTTAAGTCTATCAAGCATATCGAACAGTTTATCATGTCCATAGTAATCAATAAAACACAAATATAGATCTTTTTGAACTTCAATACTTCGCTCAATAATATTGCGCATTATAGAAATCGCACTAGTAGTTCCCTTTCCTTCAGTGAATCCGCATTGTACATCTGCATATCATGCAAGTCAATATTTCTAGCCTAAAAGCACTTTACCACAGAACAGATGACTGTCATGTGTACCATCTGCAGGAGCTTCTTGATGCGTTTGTTGACATTTCCGACTAGGGTGCCTTGCAAGCAAGTATACAAGGAATGCGTTTTCTAACAGGAAGTGTGGGTTAAAGTTAACTTGCGAGAGCTATGACAAAAAGGTTTGCGTTTTTCTTTTCATTCTGTGAGCCCAAAGCAAATAGAGGAACCTTACAGTAGGCGAAGGAGCTCGTGAATAGATGATCCTCCTCGCTTTACGACCAGAATTGTCCCGTCTAGTGGCCGATTTTCAGATGCTGAGAGCTCCTAGTACATAATTTGCTTGTGCTTCGTGTTACCACAACAATGGTTGAAAACCAGAGCGAAACTGTAACTGTTATTGAAGCTGCCCTTTTGGTGGTGATTTTAGTATGCTGTTTGATTGGAAATAGCATGATGTTCCTTGTTATCTACAAGCATCGAGGGCCAAGATCAAGAACCTATACACTTCTCGGTAACCTGGCGATAGCGGATTTGGGCCTAGGGGTATTCTGCATGCCATTCACAATCATAACATTGATATCAAAGAGGTGGATACTGGGGCCGTTTTTATGTAATGTTAATGGATTTATGAATGCGTTCTGGATACCAGCTACAATATTTTCCACAACCAGCATAACTATTTATAAATATAATTCTTTGCACGACCCATTCAACCCGAACAGAGCATGGAATCGTGTTCGTATCTTTGTGGCATTTACTTGGTTCCTGTCATTAGTTTGTGCTATTGGACCTCTCGTTGGGTGGCAGAGGTACGGGTTCGACTCCTTCTCAAGCCAGTGTGGTTTGGAAAAAGCAAAATCTACTCTTGATTATTCTTATGTGGTTTTCCTGGCTATTGTAGTGTACAGCATACCAATAGTTTTAAACGTTTTGTCGTTCATCCTGCTCTTCAGAACGATCCATAGGCATGTTGTTAGATTGGGGCAGAATGCTATCCTCAGTCATTGCAAGACAGCAGCCCAGAAGCGAACAGTTATTACATTCTTGATGGTGTTTCTATCTTACATAGTCAGCTGGACACCTTTCTTTATATATGGTTTACTTCCACTGGCAGGAGGGGAAGAGGATCTGGCGGGCCAGTACCTTACCGCCGCATACATCCTTGGCTTCTCCAACGCAGTTCACAACCCGGTTATATTTGCATTTAGAAACAAGAACTTTCGCGGGAGCTTTAAAGAGATTGCCTTATCTATTTGTGGGCAGTACAGGCGAAAGTTTAGGACATTGACAAATACCACGTTAACATCAAATTTTTCATTTCGAATTTTTCAGCGAAGTGAGAGCGGAGTGGGGTCCGCATGGTACGTGGATTCGAGTGAAATATTTGGGGATGGCGATTTCGGTTTTGATAATGCATCACTACGTGTAGATACCGATGACGAAGTTGTATTGAACGCAATGAAAAAGCACCATGAAGGCGTCACTTGATAAAAATACCAAGTGCCTTCGTTGCTGGACCAGTCATGAAGAAAGACCCTCTAATGAGATGGTAGATAGGTGAAACTAAAGTGAACCTAAAGCTTTTTGTTGATTTAATAGGAGAAGTAATCTGGAGGATATACTCAAAAGTGCTTCTACACCTTTAACAAATGGGTACTTAACATGCAACTTTTTGAGGATAGACAATAGCACGCGAAAATACTAGCAGATCAGGCATTATCGCAAACTGCACTGCTTATTGGACGTAGCGATAATCAAATAGTTGGTGAAGCTGCTGATGTAATAGTCAGATTTGCCAGCAGTACGACTACATAAAGAACAAACATAAAGAACAAATGAATCAAAACAAATTCAACATACCTTTCGATTTGCCCCGTCTCTCTCGGGGCTGTTGTAAATGTTCTTTGTTTGACAACATTTAATGTTTTCGAATTGGTTTCTCTGCCATTTGATGCAGTGGATTTTCGAGCTGTTCAGAAGCTGCTTGCGTAGCTATATGTTTAGGTTACATAGTAAATTTTCCCCTTTTGTATATGTTAGAGTTCATTTGCCAATGAGTCTTAATGCGAAGAAATGACTACGCTATAACTTTCGCAAGTCTTCCCCAAGGGCTTCAACACCATGCATTAATTTTTTGTCACCAAGGAGTACAAAAGCATTTGTTCAACTTCAGCAATTATCTCTCTTATTGTTAGGGGACTTTTGATAAAGAAAACAGACGCATATAATGTAATACCGTTATCGCAAACTCTTGCCAAAATCATTTAAACACAATCTCTAATGAGCAATTGCTAAGCAAAGAACGAGCATTGTTCAAAGCATTGAATAGCATTTAGCACCTTCCTTTGACGAAGGCTATTTTGTCTATGGCGACTCTTCCAGAACTTCCAACAATGCCTTCCAACGTCAGCTGGAAAATAGAAAGTAATTCCACTCAAACTGATGCAATACGAGTTTCAGGAAAGGTGACTGACTTTCAGCCACCATCTGCAAATGTGCCAAGGCAGGGGACCGAAACTGAACACAAAATACTTCTCTGCAAAAACAATCCTTTTCCCTTGGAGGTTTAGGCCTCTTAACAAAACCGTATTATTTTACTGCAGTCTGCTACTAGCTGTTACTTATTAATTTTCTGTGGGTCACCTGACTTCACAGGTAAAGGAGATGGTTGACGTTCCATAGTGGACACTTCAGTTTGGCACCATGTGGCATTTCACGCTATGGAAATATAAGTTTTGTTTCTCAATACTGTAGACAATTTCTGGGTTATCATTGGTTAAGCAAAACATACTTTGGCATTTGTAGAAGATTCCTTGCTGTGAGACGAGCAAGCACTGTCGAAAGTCTCTATCGATCTTGCTTGCTTTTTTCAAAGTACTTTGTGTACCCCGACGAAACATTAAAAGATTGTTTAAATTAACACCGGTGGGAGCAGATAAAGGTGATTTTCTATCAGTATCAGAGATATTCAAATGTGGGCTCTGAGGAATCAATAGGGGACAAAGCGCCTCCGAGGACCCTGAACTGGTGTATGATAATGGTAGATTTTCGGGCAAATTGATGTAGCAAGATCAATATCGAGTGAGAACTTAGGCTTTAGATGTGAGCACAATTAAAGTACAAGGAACATTCGGCAGGCCCGTACCAACAGTGGAGAGCAGGGGATGCCTTTAACTAAAATTAGTTTATGGGCTTGGCAATGGAAAATGAAATTTAATGCTGATAAAACTGAGGAAGTTGTATTTTCTTGTAAAAGAGAAAAATCGATACATCCTATTCTTAAATTAGGGGATGAAACCATTTCCACAAATTCTGAACATAAGCACCTTGGAGTGATTCTTGATTCGAAACTGAATTTTAAAAGTCACGTAAGAGAAGCTATCTTAAAAGCACGAAGAGGAATTGGTTTGCTAAAACATCTTTCAAAATATGTGTTAAGAGAGGTTTTAGACCAAATTTATAAGCTTTATTACTGAACTTCACTGAACAGTTGGAGCAGACGCAATATAAAGCAGCACTAGCAGTCTCCGGGGCATGGAAGGGTACCAACAGGTTAAGACTTCTTGAAGAGCTTGGATGGGAAACACTTTATGATCGTAGGCGGTATCGAAGGCTGTGCCATTTTTTTGTTCTTTCCAAGTCCAAAACCCCAGTTTATCTTTATCAAGAAATTCCAGAACAGCGAACTGTTGAGTATAATTTGAGAAACACTCGCTATTATGAGCCGAATTTAAGTAGGACGGTCCGTTTCTCAAATTCCTATTTTTCGAACATACTAGATGAATGGAACAAATTAGATAAAGCAGTTCAAGGATCTCCCTCCATTTCAGTATTTAAGAAAAACTTGTTGCAAATCATTAGACCTGTAAAAAACCCAGTTTACAACATTTGTGATATTGTAGGTGTTAAAATACTAACAAGGCTTCGAGTCAAGTTCAGCTCCTTGAATGAGCATAGATTTAGGCACAACTTTGAATGTTTGAGTCCAGCGTGTGTTTGTGGAGCAACTAAGGAAGACACTGAGCACTACCTCCTGCACTGCCCACAGTTCTGTACTTTGCGCCAAACTCTCCTTGGTCAAATATCAGATGTTGGTTTTGATATAGCTAACATGACTACTAAGGATCTTTGTTATTTGTTGTTGTATGGTAAGCCTAATGGAAGCACACTTATTAATAGAATGATATTAGAAGCAACAATATCCTTTATTAAATCTTCTAAAAGGTTTGAATAACTACGTTGGGGGGTAACAACAGCCACACCCTTCTCCTTTGTTTGTGTTTGGTTTAGTTTTCGTAACTGGCTCATGCTGAGGGCAGTGGTAGTCTCTAACCCTATAAAATTTTTCCTTCAGACAGCATGTTCTATTTTTAATGTTTGATATTTTGGAACACGCGTTGTCGTGTGCGTGTGACTGCCATTGACCTCAGCATGAATACCTACTTTGTACTTTGTAAATAAAAAATGAAATTGTAAGTGGCACTTGTAGTGAGGACTCGGTGACACCATGTCTTTCCTCACTGCGAGTGTTAACCAGAAAATGTATTTTTATTTTTCTTTTTAAGAACTTGATTTTATATGATAAAAAAAAAAAAAAAGGGGGATGCCACACCTCCACACAAAATGTCCATCGGCAAATTGTTCGAATATTCCTATTGTAGTGGCCAAAGAAGAAAAGTTATGGATTGCTCATGGATTTGGTACATCTATACATTCACACAATTTGGCGACAAATTGAACACATAATACTTAGAAATTTAAGCAGATATTCGTCAGTCATGGGGGTCGCCCCAGGGTTCATACACATCCTGCCTAATATTTTTTCCGGACTTTTCCTGACCTTTTTCTTGAAAATAAAGGTGTTTTCCCTGACTACATATCAGAAATATATAATATTTTTCCTGACCAACTGGTGCTACACATGATGAGAGCGACTAGCCCAACTTTAGAACTAAGTAATTTGGCACATTTTTCTAAATTTGGTAAGAAAAGGAGGCTCTCTGCTCAACTGGAGCAAAAAATATCACAAACTGTGCAAGGTGTAGAGTTGTCAATTGGGTGCCAAAGAATTCATCTGCATGGATAATGAAAATTCCTGTCTTTTTCCTGACTTTCTTCAAGTTTCAACGAAATTTCCTGACTTTTCCTGGTTTTTCCTGACTTTCCTGACTGTCCTTAAAAACATAGTTTTTCCTGACTTTTCCTCACCTTATGAGCCCTGCACGCCCATTTTGTCACCACATTTTAGGTCTTACGCCTCCCAAAGGATATTTCTAGGAAAGGGACTGACACTCGGTATTGCTCTCACGAAAGTGAGATAAATATTACTCATTTTTGTACCAAATGTTAATTATCAAGAGGAAGAAAGTTGGGAGATTAGAATGAAAATTTTAGTCAAAATTCAAAAATAATTCAGCAAGGCTTCCTTATCTAGGTAAACCTTTTTCTCACCTGCCGCTTGTCATCCACTTGAACGAGAACTTTTCCATCCACCCACGTGCCACTACCCTGAAGGGTCGCCTTGACAATTGTTCGGGGGCTTCGGTTGGTTGCAGTTGGGTACACATTTTCAATAACCTTCAGGCTGCCACTTCTGTCGTGCAGAAAAAGTAACAGTCTAGCAACACAATGTATCAACAGTAAGAATCATACAATTACAGCTCCAAAGTAGGCACTGAGTGAAAACAGAGCAGAAGCCTTGTATACCGTACATGGCCGACTAAGCACCCAGTGTCGAATAGCCACCAATCTGTTTTAAGAGCAAATTTTAGCAATAAACGCCCCGGGATAAGGTCAAACTCTTAAATAAGTGTCCCAGGCAATTATTTGTTCATTTCAACGGGAATGAATAGTAAAGTTTTGCTTTAAAAAAGTGACATTCTTGAATGAAGGGATAAAACATTTGCCTTGAAGGGGAAGGGGAGCAAACGACTTAACACAAAACACCAAAATCAATCTGACTCCAAGAACTGTTAGACTGTTTCAAGATATAATGGAGGATATTGTTTTAACTACCCAATGCACTACATTATAAAATTTTCTATTTATTGTCAATGAATTGAAAACACTTCCTATAGTTATTTGCATACGAAAGGTCGATAAAGGTAAGATCACTGAACTAATGACAGAAATGAAATATCCATCGACAGCATGAGAGTCAAATCTCCGCTTTAAATAGAAGTAAGAACAAACCCTGTTTGGTAGCTGATGTGAAGACACATTGACCCAATGTATGTTTTGTCCAATGGCAGCACAAGTTCCCATGGCAGTATGAGTTTTGCATTGTATGAATTAGAAACAGAATCCACATAGGCATAGCTTGCTATTGTAAAAACAAAGAAAGGCTCATAAAGACTACAGCTGTGCTCTTATTGAAAACTTGCTCTATACTGCTAAGAAATGGACATTGTGTACGTAAAGGTATTGAAAATCTGGTGAGGGCCATCAAAATCATTGCCAATACTCCGATGTCTAGCGTCGAAAAATACGGGAGGCCTTAATAAACGGTGTAATACACGTTTTTTATGAAAAAAGTTTATAAGAAAATGAGGCTCAAATGGCCAAGATCTTCAGAAAATCCTAAGAAAATCATAAGGCTCAAGTTCAAGAAAATGCTAAGAAAATCACAGTTCATCTTCTTGACATGCCAGAAATTGATATTGGCTCATTTTTGCAAACTCTCGTATAAAGATTGAGACTTATGGTGGCCCAACAAATACAGAGTAGCCTGTTTCAGCAAGTTTATTCCTGTAAATCTTAAGAAAATCTCAGCCTCAAATTCGTGAAAAGTTAAGACAATTCAGCCTCAGGAAAAAGTGTTTTTCTTATAAAAAAAACGTGTACACAAAGAACTGATTATTTCGAATAGAAGTTTAGAAGAGAATTCACATTAAATTTAGAAAATTTCGTTCAAATTTATGTGACTAGAAATTGGGCACAAAAAAACGTTCTAGCTTTAGAGATCTATTAGCAGGGTTTCTTCAACAGCCCGTTGCATCAAAATATTCGCAAAGAAAACTACAATTTTCATATGTCTCTTAAAACACCAAGAAGAAAACCAGGATTTACACTATGATGTCAGCAAGAAGTGGCATTTACCTGAACCTTTTGCACCAGAAGATGGACCACCACTTGCAACACCAACAGCCCAGTTCGCAGCATCATCGATTGGCTGGTTTGCCCAGTCGCAAAAGTCGCCTTCAAAGTCACAAACGTACTCTTTTTTGCCTGAAAAATTGTAGCTAATTAACATAATGTAATTCCTACAAGAAAACTACGTCATGCAGCAATTATAAAAAGGTTTTTCTATCGTTCACTCCTTCTACACAAAAAAGATAACAGAGAAGAATATCGTGGAATCTTGCAAGTAGTATCCATTAAGAAAATCATGTTTTATATGGTGATACACCGACTAGAAGTCTTTCAGTGCAAAACAATGAAAAACAAGTCCAGCAAAAATGGTTCTTAATGAGGCGATTTTGATCTCTTCTGGATCAAGTCTTGTTTCAGAAGCAGGGAAGCTAGAGAAAATGCTTGTGGATGGCGGCTATTCAGGATACGTAATTAAGCAACATTTTCTAAATAGAAGATCACAGCTTCTGTTAAAAAATGTTTGGTTCCCAAAAATTTTCTGTCTGCCTCAAAAACGTTATGATTTATAAAATCATCTTCACGTTTTGCGAGCCAAATAAAACAGAGCAGAAACAAATGCTTTTTCATTTGAATCCACGCGTTTCCTATACCTCTACAAAAGCTCTTCCATCTATGAAAAATTGCGATGCGATCTCATCATCCAAAATAATCTTATGATTTATCAACTATCAGAAATAATCTTTTTATCATCAATACAAATATCTTGTTTCACCTACCAGTAGACCCACCAGATCCGCCGCCGCCGCCACTGCCGCCACTGCCACCATCTGTTTAATATGAAAATGTATGAACACTTATGAAATTGTTAGTAGACTAATACAAAAAGTAGGGAGGCAACTGAAAAATAACAATATCTTTCTTAGCAAGCTCAAAATACTAATAAATCATTAATTCGTGAAAATTCTGCTTGTAAAGCTAAAGCAATCACTCCACCATACTTACAGATAATTCAGTTACGATAAAACGAATGTTTGGATAATTATATGGATATAAAAAGTGGCTTTAGGTAAACGAAGTTGATTTTCGAGGTCAAGTTGCCTCATACGGCAGCTGTCATTTTTAATGCTGGATGCAGGGGTGGGAAAATTTTTGGAGGTGTACGGAGTTTTTTAGCCTTGTTCCATTTGGTTGTCAAAACTCTTTGCTAATTCATAGTGGGGTATCAAATTCTTAAAATACATTCCCATTACAAACATTACAACATATAAACGTTTTCCTATGTATGGATTCAAAAAGCTGTTTGAAATAATTAGTACGTGTTTTTTCTTTTTTATTTCCAGTTTCCTTTCATACACATCCAGGTTGCAGTTTTTGCTACTCTAAAGCTCTTGTTCCAAATCCGAGATCAGTGTTTCAGTAACACCTAAAGCCTTTCTCAGCCCTCTAATATGGAGCTTTGGGGTAAGTGTTGCAAAGTTTTCCTCAGTTAAATCTTCTTTCGCCACCAAGATGCCAAAATCTCCTTTCTCTACATTGAGACAACCATTGCAACAAACCATATGGAAGATAGAGCATGAGCTATTAACTAAATGAAGTGCCATATCTATTGCCGCTTTTGCTCTAGTTTCTCCTTTCCTCCTTTTAATCCTGTTCTACTATGTCCTACTTATGCAATGCATCCATTTGTTTCTTCTCTAGACAGAAACACGGTGATGCAGGACACGAGTAGCAATAGTAGTAGGGTATGGCATTTTTCTATATGTTGACATGGGACTTCAAATACTACCAAACTTGTCCATTAATCTCAGAGATTCTTCCATCTTTTTACCCACTATTAAAAATGACAGTTCCCTAAAGGCAATGCATGACTGAAACTATCCAAAAACATGTTTAGTGCACATTAATGAGATACTATTCCACATTGAGTTATGCAAATGGCCTTTTAAATCACCTGGACAGATATTGCAAGTCTTCTTGCAGTTCTTCGACATGTAAGGCCAAAACTCGCCAGTTTGATTACAATGTCTAACCCATCTAGGACAGTACACGTTGTCGTCCTTGCAACCTAAAGTGATATTTGATGTGCAAGAAAAGATTCCGATTTCAAAGGAACATAGAAACAAGTAATGAGACTATGAAAAAATTATGCAATATACTGCAACATATGAGATATAATTATCCTAACTCAAAGCATATTTTCCATAGCAATACAAAAGCAACAACTACTTTGCAAAAAAGCAAGAATGAACGTAAATTTCTGAAGCTTTTTCTGCAGAAACTCTTTTCACGGTACAAAACGTCAGCATGATGATAAAATGAACCCACCCGTAGAAACGCGGAGAGGGGGGCAGAGAGGAGCAAACACCCATCCAGCCCATCATTTTGGGGAACAGGGAATAAAAGTGCCATATGGAGGAAAACTTCAACTTTTTCACCCATTCTTGACCAAGCCCTAAAAAGTCTTTGTCGAATCCTGGCAATATTAATACATGAATTTTATGCTTCTGCAGGCATTTGCATTTGACTTTTCTGTTCAATTGAAACTAAAATCATCCGGAGTTTACAAAAGCATAAATTAGAATGAGTCGTTTGAGTGTAAAATTGCATGTTAAAATTCTACTGCTCTATCTGTCACCAACATTATCATCATTATTATGATACTATTATCATGAAGATTACTGTACTGAGGCTATCGATGATGGTGATTAAAATAAACATAGCCCCCCCCCCCTGTCCAAAACACTGCCTCCATTTTCAGTCTTTTCCTACGCACCCCTGCCTACCGAATCTATCACAATCGTTTTATTCATCATAATCCTTTGGGTCTTAAGTGTTTCTCAAAATTCTTGAAATTGCCTGTAACAACTGACGTACAAATAGCGAATGTGCTGTATATGTACGTACTGATAAGTACTCGGAAGGTCTCTGATTCTATTCATGCTTAAGGTAGATTATGACGATGAGATGTTTCAAACGTAATAACCAACTAACTGAGCTAACTTACTCAACTCCAAAACTGAATTACCCTACTATTAACGATAATAAGTGCATGTATCACGTGATGTGACCGTAGGGTGTCCATACAATACTCAACAACAGTGGCGTAGCGCGACTTTTTCGACTGGGTATTCTATCATAGGGTGTGGCTGGGTGGGGCTAATTAACGTCCCATGGCATTTATCACCCTGAACATAAATATCTAGTAAAAAACTCAATCTCCTACCCTGTATTCATCAGTTGGTCGTGGTCACATAACAGAAAGGAACCGAAAATTAATATCAGACATTGTATCTCGACTGTGTGATGTTATTGCAAGGCTTCGGCCTCCCCTTATCAATAATCCTCTTTTTTCAGGAAGTGATAATTTTGAAAATGAGCTTTGAATCAGCGATGTCACGATATCACCCACCGCTTATTCCACCATAGTCAAGTTAGATCCATCTAGCAAATCATGAACAGGGCCTATAACAACAAAGCCTAGAACGTTCTCTAAGCCCTAACAAAAGAACACTCTTTACAATAGCAACTGGACAATAGCAGAGAATAACAAGTCAGAATGTTGATAGGGACAACATAACATGACTCAGCATACCTTTGGATTGTGCAAATCTAGCAGCACGCATTATGTAATCAGAAAGAAACTAAGCTAGGGAACTTACATATATTTGGAAATATAGGGGGAATGTTTGACGTCTATCGTTATAATATTCACGAAATTAAAACAGCTATAGGCTCCTCCTAACACCACAAAATGTGACATTGAGGAACTTGGCCTACGTGCGACTGAACCTCTGCGAGCTACCTACCTTTCACTGCTGCAACATAACATAATTTACATCTGACCAGAACTTTCTTGCTAAAAAGTCACCCTTTCAACTCTCCTATTAAAAATTTCACGTGTCGTATTTACTTCGTATTCGGTAACAACTCTGCCATTCCAAGTGCTCAAGCTCGATGTTTATTAGCCTCTATGTGAGGTTTTAGAAGTATGAGGCTGGACGCTGGCCATTTCTCCAAAGCGTATTTTGAGATTGTTTTCGCTCATTAAGGAAAAATTTATTCATGAAATGGAGCATTTTGATTGGTGGAAACACCCTACCGAGATTCGTGCGTCATGGTATTCTGCGTGTTCGTGACGAACTTCTGTTTAACATGACGTTCTTGTTCGGTCTTTTGCATTATCTTCACAAATCTGCTTGCTTCCAAATGATTCACGTCTGCACACTTACACAGCTTGAATATTAAGGCAGGTAGACTCGTTAAAAGGAGTTAAATTTGCCATTTGAATGAGCATTTGAGAATAGTACTGTTATCGCAACATAATGCAGATTATTATTTTTTCTGGAAATTGTAGGGTATTCACTGAATACCTTGAATACCATGACGCTACGCCACTGCTCAACAACAACAAGGCAAATGTGAGAAGAGAAATAGAATTTTAGTTAAAATTATTTGAGAGGCGAATATTGTTTGCATTCTGTTTCCTGTCTAACAAACAATTTTCTGGCATAAATAGATTTGAGAAGTCTACCTTCGAAACTCAATTAGCCTGTGTTTCTTAAATGCTTCTTAATTTTTGCCTGATTTGAGCCTCATGTTTCTTATATCCTAGTTTCTTATAAAAACCACGTGTATCGCAATTCATTTAACCATAACATTCTTCAATCTGGGCTTTGCAATAGGTAACAACAGAGCCGACAAAACCCAAAACAAACAAAGCTGAAAATTTAAAAAAATATACTATCTAAACTAAACATTCAAAAAATATCCCGATCTAAAAGTAGCATGAACCACAGATAGAATCATTTTATTCCTGTGCTCTAATGTTCCTTTTGGAAGTTCTAAAATTTTACTAGTTGAAACAATCTTTAGTCCGTATATTCAATCGAGGTTGAAAAAGGGTGAATCTGAATACCTGAGTCAGAGCATTTGCCACAAGTTAACTGACAATTTTGTGTCATCCACTCCTTATACCGACTACAATAACCCAGGCTCTCATATGATGCACAGTTTACATGCCTATCTCGGCAAGCGGCTGCAAAAGAAAGTCAAGATTGATTATTAGCTGTAATCCAAGGTAAGTTCAGTGTATCTAGAAACTGTCATGAGATTTCGGGAAAACACCATTATTTGATGTAAAGTATAAGGGCATCACAGTGTCAAAATAAACCATACAGCAAATAATGGATAGGTTATTTTATGTCTCAAGAAGATCCTAGAAAAACCTCTTTTCTTATAACATTTCTTTTGGCTCTGCCAGTGGTGTGCCGAAGGATTTTTGAATTGTAGCGGAAGAAATATAACGACTGGTTTGAGCAAGGCCCCACAATTACCCACCAGTCACTTTGATTATCGACAAGCCATGACAGTTAAGGCTGGTTCCCATCGCTGAATTGTTCCCGTATAGCCGTAACTGCCGTAAACCTGCCTACGATAGTATTCTGCCATCTGCCACAATGCCCGCTACCACAGGCAGATATTTTCATAAGGGAACGTATTCTCTTGGTACTGACGGCAAAAAGTTTGACATGCTGCAACTGCCAGAAGAAAGTTGGGTAGGTTCTACTTTTCCCGCCAGTTACAGCAGTCTCCCGGTACGGTAGAGAACGGAATCTTAAATGGGAACACTTTGCCTGCGATACGCTTTTGTTCTTTGCAATCAGGTGACAGTGGTGAACCAATTATATTTGAAATGCATGCGCAATTACAGATGTTCATACAATAATACTGTGAAAGAACAGAATATTCCTCAAAAACGGAACTTCAGCTACCGGCATATTTACCGGTACAAGCGGTACCGAGAACGTGGCAGATCGTAGATGATAGAATGCTATTGCAGCCAGCCTACGGCAGTTACGGTTTTATGGCAACAAGCATTTACGGCAACTTTTGTCAACGAAACAAAGGATTATCGACGGCTTCTGTGAAAAAGTTGGGTGTAATATTCCTACACCCCTACTTCGAAATGCCCCTGCACCTAGTTTTCTTCCCGTTAACTGCTAGGGAAAACCTTGGATTTAGGTCTAGAAGAACCCATACAAACAGTATAGCATAGCTAATATACAATGGTTCAAACAGGCTGTGTTAGTAAGTATAATTCAATCATTTTGAAGTGGCATTGCTCCATACCCAACGTAAACAGATGATCACATACAACAAAGCAAAACTGTGATCAATGAAAGAATTAACGGTGATTTGACTCACTTTGACCATTTGCTAACTGGATGTAAGCTACAACAGCGAGAAGCACTATGACCGCCATTTTGGAACTTAAAGTGACGAAGCCGTCGGACGTATATCATGCAGCTATTTAAAGAATCCCAGCCAACTGATCAATCAAATTCAAAGGAGAAAGAATGCCTGCCAACTGATCAATCAGAAATGGAGAGGAAAGAAAGAAACTGCAAATAAAAGACAGCAGAGTATACAAAAATATATTTGATATCATCTTTTAAAACAGAAATAGAGGGCAATGCAGTTATCTTGGAAGAATTTATTTAACAACGGCGAAAAGACTTCTTTGCCAATCAGAGTGATACTTAGATTTGCTTTAATCAACTGAACGTTGTAGAAAAGTGATATGAAGGGTGCTTGTAAGAAGACTACAAACCTCTGAGACACCTGAACACATAAAGTAACAAATCGCACTATGATTTCGCATCGATGCTGGTCATTGGCTAATTAGGGAAGGTCCCAATCTGCTGTACAAGAAGCAGTAACAATCATAACACGAGACACAGTGTCAATGTAAATAGCCACGAAACACATCTGCACGCTCTGCAAGAAACACATTGAAAGAGAGTTGCTCTGATATCAATATGACTATGGCTACAGCCTCTGTACACCCTTTCTTTTATTTAGTACACATTCGGAAGAACCCTTTATTCATTAACAAGGTTTTTGTCAAGTCTGTAATACAGCTAAACGATGTTTGATTAATGCCACTTACATCAATCAAAATAACCAATGAGCAAACAAGTGCCGTAGCTTTTACTTATGGGGACCCATGGCTAATAATACTGTATTAGTCTGAGTAAACACCCCTTATATTTTAACGTCATCTCAAAGGAACGTCCAGGTTGTCATGCTAAAATAGAAATGAACCTCTTCCTCTTCCACCGAATGCCCCCTTGGGAAAACCCTTCCTCTTTCGAAATGTTATTCAAGCACTGGAAACCATGGGAAAGCTGAGGCACAAGCTCGAGGGCTCTTATTATGTTCGACTTGATGCCTATGACTCAGAAAGTCTTTCGTGGTACAGATAATCATAGGTGTATTCTTATATATATATATCCAATTTGAAAGAAGACACCCTTCGTTTAAACACTTCTCGAATAAAAGCTCCACACAATCAAAGCACTTTACAACACGGTTCAGACACCCTTTAAGAGTAACGCGGCAATATTGTTTATGGCTATTCCCATTGACAGCAACACGCAAATACACATGAAATTCTTTGGTACCTTAAGCAAGAAATTGCTGATTTACTTAGGGCATGATTCTAGGGCTTTAAAGTCAAATTCGGTGCTAATCCATGCAGGAAACATATAGTTGTTAATAACTGAAATCTACAAAACGAAATGCACTCTAAATTCACCATTCATAAAGGAATTCCTGCAGCGAAACGGCAGTTACAACCTGAGGCGTGGCGATGAGGCTAAAGTATTCTCTCCACAGCAACAATTAGGTTGAAGTCCTAAGCACTCCAAAGCAAAACCTTATGCCCACTTATATGGATGTTTTGTGGAAAAACTACAAACGATATGGTTAACCGGGTCCATAAGCGTGCCCTGAGAGTGCTACTAAATGATTATGACTCTAGTTTTGAAGAGCTCATACACAAGAATGAGGAAGTGACAATCCATGAAAAAAACTTGCAAAAACTTATGCTCGAGGTATACAGATGTGTGACCTCTGGGAACCCTTCCTTTCTGTGGGAGTTATTCAATAGAAAAACTCTCCCATATACATTAAGAATAAAAAATCTCCTCCAACTTCCAAACACGAGGACCAAAAAGTATGGGAACGAGTCTCTTACATTTAGGGGAAGCATACTTTGGAATCAACTTCCAGATCAATATAAAGCTGCAAAAACTGACAATGAATTCAAAATGAAAATCAAAAGTTGGAAGGGATTTAAATGCAGTTGCCGCATCTGTATATAATTATATAGTTATCTTTTAAGACTGTTCATTTTAGTTATTTTTAGAAAATATTGTAAAAGTAGTGTAGAGTTGGCCTTTATTAGCTTTAGCTATTTCTTCAGCCAACTGTAAATAAATTGTATTATTATTATTATTATTATTAAAAAGCAACTGGGCAACAAAATACCAAAATAAGTAAAGAAGTAAACAAAATAAGATATTCAAAAAAGGTGTGTTGTCAAAAAAAGGTGTGCAGTGCCTATTTTAGCGTAGTCCGAAATGTAGTCGAAATTTGTGCTCTTGGAAAACGAGAGTATGGTCTAGCAAATTCAGAAGTGTGGCTAACTTGTGATAATGCTAAGACTCAAAAGTTTCCCGTTCGATCATCATTCCTTACGATAACGCCTTTTGCGCCATTTAACGTAACGTCGAACAACATAAGGTAACACCGACAATTCTGGAAAGTTATAGGGCGTGATCAGCAAAAATTTCGCGCAGGGCACAGCCAAAAGCTATTATAGCATAGTATGGCCTTGGAAATTCTCCCTAGAATAGGCACTGAGAATATGCAAGCGCCCTCCTAGACAGCCATGCGTGTTGGTATTAAATGAAAAAGTTCCCTCGTAAAACATCTAACCAAACATACTGCATGAGTATTGACTGAAAGAAAATACACGTTTGTACAGGTCCAACAAAAAAACTCTTTCATCAACATTGGAGGAAAGGACAAACACAGAAGGGAAATATGATCATAAATTACTCGAATCAAGAAAGTAAGAGCCAATATCAAGAAACCATTTTTTTCAGTACATCGAGAAAACCCCAACATTTGCAGCTTTCACGAGTGCACTTTAATGCAAAATTAGTATGTAGTAATCGTTGAGAGTTTCAAACTATCTCTCAATTTTCATTCAAATTCTTGAAACAACTATACGTGTATCATATCACCAGATTTTATCTCAATAAAGTTATACTATTAATATTTATGTCTGTTTATCATCTCCTATATCAGGGGTCACCAACCATTCTGAAACTGAGAGCTACTCCAAGGGCATAAAGGTCAACTACATTGACAACACATTTCTGAAATAAGAAAGTTGCATGGTTTACTTTTAAGTCTATATTATAGTTCGTAATTAGTGCCACTTTTAGAATTGGCCTGCGGGCAACTGTCCAGGCCGGTGACAGCGACATGGCACCCGCGGGCACCGGGTTGACGACCCCTGTCCTAGATGATCCAACAGAATCCCGTGTCCTAAAGAGAATTTCCAGCAACCTTCAGTCTCCACTTCAACCGCTCCACACTACTTAAACGCCAAGAAAGCTCCTAAGTGTCAGAAATGCGATAATTGTACTTACTGGCAGTAGTAGGGGGCCTAGTTCTTCGTCCTACTGGAACAGCAGGCCCTGGTGAGAAGAAAAGGTTAAACAGGTGACATAAGTATAGCTGCCAAATGTCTAACTGGTCGAGAGCTCTGATTAGGTCTATTTTCTCCCAACCTAATTGACCAATCATCATGCAGCATTCTGACTACACATGCGTTCCACAGCTAAATTTTGGCCCATGTTGCATGATTATTGGTAAATAGGGTTGGGAGAAAATTGGCCTGATCAGGGCTCTCAACAAATAAAGTATTTTGCGGCTATGCTGATGAAATAATGAATGATAATGGGAGAAAAATGTTGAAGTAGATGAGTTTACTAGATTGGTGAAAAACTAGACTAACTATAGGGATAAATACAACGGTCTTAATATAGTACAGTTATGAAATCATTTCTGAGTTTTCTATTTTGTATTCATAAGTGTGGCAAAATATTACCGTATAAATCATCGTTAAATGGAAGGTTAAAATGGTATGAAACATATTACATATTACACATATTGGATTCATGTGAGTCCGCTATCGTTTAAACTGAGTCTAGCAACCGTCGATCAGTAGCTAATAGTTAGTTCAACAAAACTCCTTTTAGTTGTATCCATAAAAACTGTCTTACAGGCGAACGCTAAGAATGGCATGGACAGCTACGCTCATCAATGAAATAGTACTAGAAGAGGGGAGGGAGACACACAGAAGTCTGATCAAAATGATTACAAAGGTTCAAATGTCATTTTCTGGTCAAATGTCTAGAAAAGCAAATCTGGAACACTTGGTCAGCACAAGAAAGTCTGATGGAAGGAGAGCACGTGCCAGGCAGAGCAGGCTAAATTGCTAGTATGAAAAAAAGAATGGGG
Organism: Mastigias papua; assembly: GCA_964019165.1. Lineage (NCBI taxonomy): Eukaryota > Metazoa > Cnidaria > Scyphozoa > Rhizostomeae > Mastigiidae > Mastigias > Mastigias papua. Next base: position 5,655,974 of record OZ025273.1, on the reverse strand, counting down.
CTGTCTTGGTTAAACAACAAAACTATACAGGTACATAGAAGAGAGAACTTTGGGGTACGCATCATGATTGATATTGTCAGTAGATATGACACCTAGATAGGTTGCTGAGCCAAGAATAATTCCTGTTGTCACGAACCGTTTGTTTTATGAATGTTTTCACTTGACTGTTGCAAACTTAGCTGAACAGACTGCTGTGTTAGGCTCTGTTGTCATAGCTACATAGTTGTTCTGTTGATTTTGTCCAAATTGGTTTGTCATTATTTGCTAATTGTTGCACTTGGATAGTTGAAGACATGATTGGAAAGGAATTTTGCTGCTTATTAGAGAAAGTAGACCAGATTAGAATTACATGTTAAATTCATCCAATTAACGTGATTGCATAAATCTGACCCGCCCGCTACTTCCACCCCTGTGCGGCCATTAGGCACGAAAGAGTTGGGCCCCCGGGGGCACAAAGGGTCAGTTCTAAATAAACGATATTTTCTGCCTAAGTGATAGCTGCTATTGTGAAATGGTAATATTTTGAACTGAATCAGCCATTATTTTATAAATTATGCCCATGTTTTGATATTTTCTTTTCCGTGGAGCTCCGTCGACTTTTTCGTAACTTGTTATACTTTCGTTGAAATTCTTATTTACATTTCATTCTTATTCAAAAATTTCTATTGGAAGTCTGAAAGTCTTCTATTTGCTTACTCTTTCTGGAAATGTAAAGAATTGCTATGTTGCTTTTCGTGCATATTACCAAATAAAGGTCTCTATTTCATCATGCAAATCCGCGGCACAGTGAGTCTGGCAATTTTCTACTTGTAATCTTCATGTAGAAGGTACGGACATCTATGCTAAAAAACGAAAAGAAGCTATTGGGAAGAGGCATTAGATGCTGCAGTGAGGAAAGTGCAAGAAGAGGGTGCCCAAGGGACAGTGAGACTATGGGCAAACGATGCTCCATATCCATCACCAGTTGGGAGTGGGAGTATTACATCTGCTCTGACTGAATCTGAAGAGGAATGATAGTTACTGTTCTTGAAGAGTCTGCAAGAAGATGATGCCCATGTGGCTCTGAAGAGGTGAAACTAATGGTCAGTGTTTTCGACAGTTTTTGAAGTAGGAGTTGCGCTTATTTTAGTAGGAGTTGCAAGGGCCGCAGGAAAGTTTTATCTATCATATATCTTATAATTTATCTGACGGAAAGTAGGCGTAGTAAATCAAAAAGTTGCCGTCGGATCTGACGGAAAGTAGGCGTAGTAAATCAAAAAGTTGCCGTCGGATCTGACGGAAAGTAGGTATAGTAAATCAAAAAGTTGCCGTCGGATCTGACGGAAAGTAGGTATAGTAAATCAAAAAGTTGCCGTCGGATCTGACGGAAAGTAGGCGTAGTAAATCAAAAAGTTGCCGTCGGATCTGACGGAAAGTAGGTATAGTAAATCAAAAAGTTGCCGTCGGATCTGACGGAAAGTAGGCGTAGTAAATCAAAAAGTTGCCGTCGGATCTGACGGAAAGTAGGTATAGTAAATCAAAAAGTTGCCGTCGGATCTGACGGAAAGTAGGTATAGTAAATCAAAAAGTTGCCGTCGGATCTGACGGAAAGTAGGCGTAGTAAATCAAAAAGTTGCCGTCGGATCTGACGGAAAGTAGGTATAGTAAATCAAAAAGTTGCCGTCGGATCTGACGGAAAGTAGGTATAATAAATCAAAAAGCTGCCATCGGATCTGACGGAAAGTAGGTATAGTAAATCAAAAAGCTGCCGTGGGATGCGAAAGCCGACGGCTGATTTTGAAAACACCAATGGTATAGTATTTTCTTAATAAAGCTGGCAAAAAACACAGCTAACGAACAACCTTCATGGAGAGGGTTGGGTGATAAAGTTTGAAAAGACATGGAGATATCGTCTTAGCATCAGAAAGCCAGAAGTACTGACAAAGGCAAGAGCAGCTTCTCTTAGTGTGCTAACTCTAGACGAATTCTTCAATCTCTTACTTCAAGTGTGCTCTGAAAAAGTTTTGTTGGGTGCTGAAGATGCATCAGAGGATCTACTGTACAACTGCGAGGAAACAGGCTGCAATACTGACCCAACAACGAAGAAAATGTTTTTCAAAAAGTCACGAAGAGAAAGTTACATAATGACAACGAATTGTGGTAAAACCATGTACACTGGTTTGTTTGCAGGTTCTGCGGGCTGGGGAATATTTAGTGAAACGTAAGTATCTTTACAACTTTTGGACAGCACTATTACCACCTGGCGCAACATATGCTGTCTCTGAAAGTGGTTGGATGCGTGACATCGTTTTTGAAAACTGGTTTGCAACACCTTCTGTCCTTTTTGTTTCTCAAAAAAGAAAGCCTGCTATTCTTACATTTGACGGACATGGGTCACACTTAACTTATCACACAATTGTTAAAGCTATGGAAGAAAATATCATTATCAAGAGTTTGCCTCCAAATACAAGTTATCCTCTTCAACCACTCGATGTTTCTATTTTCAAACCTTTCGAAGAGCAATGGCGGAAAATACTATTACAATTCTACAGAGAAACTAGAATGAGTACTGTGGACTGAGCTGTTTTTCCGTCATTGATGAAGAAATTATGGCCCAAAATATCCACATCTAACTTGGTCAGTGGCTTTCGAGGATCTGGATTGCAGCACTTGAACTGAGATGCTATTCAAGCTACTAGATAAACAGACAGTGACGTAAACTGTCAAGTTCCAACCAATCCTGGTGCTCGGAGTGTTTTTGACTTATTCAGTTTATAGGCCGTTTCTAGAAATGCTGTTTGTGGATTTGGGGAGGGGGGGGGGGTTAAAGGCCTTTAATTTGCAAACAAATCAGGCGTGGCTTCCGCGACGGAAGAATATCTCCTGAAATTCTTACGTAATATGTGTTGAATTTGTCGGCAGACTATGTGAATATGTTGTAAATGTAGCAAATTTATGAGCTGCCTGCTTCTCCGCAGCACCAAATGCGTCTCCGCAGCACCAAATGCGCCTTCTCAAGCTCCTTGAATACAGAAAACTAAAGCAATGTAGAGACAGAAATGGCAATTTGTTGTTATTCGCCAACAGACGTTCTGTCTAGGGGTGTGATACCCCTAGCACCGAGAAGGGCCTGCTTATGTTGTTCTATTTGGCATAAATTTGGAATTAGAAAACATTACGTACGTATGATGTACTGAAAAAGTACTGGTACCTGGTGAATCACACAAATGACAACTTTCTTTGCACATTAAAGCCATGGTCCCTGAGTGCCTTGGGTGCACACAGAAATTCAAGATCGACCACCAGTAACAATTTTGATGCCTATCAGAACATGCTGAAAAATAAGAATGATATCTATGAAATTTCAAGAGCTTTTAAAACTACGGGCTGATTCATATGTACCATTCAAGAAATATCTAACTAAAAATGAAACTAGTTATCCATGGCTACCAAAACAATAGCTACTACTTTTAATTCTCGAATTAGCTCCCTGGGGTGGCGGCTTATTCAAGAGGAGGGCTTATTCAAGGGGACTTATACACTTAATTGACAAATGCCGCATAAAAACTCATTGTCAAAACTCCTATTGTCCACAATATTAGAAGAGCAGTCCAAATTTAAGCATAAAACTATACCAAGGTCTTCATCATCTACGATGGTGGGGCCTTATTCAATGGGGACTTACTAATAATTTGAAGTTCTAGCATGGGGGCTTATTTGAGGGGGATTTTCGATTTGCTTCTCCTCTCGAACAAGCCCCATCCTAGAACTACAAATTGTTAAGAACCCCCCCCCCCCCATCCACAGGGCCATCACAGAAAATGTTGAAGACATTGCTAACTTACATAGTTAGAATTTTCCTAATTTACCATGAATATTTCTATGTGGCACGTCACAGAACATTCTATAAGTCCCTCTTGTATAAGCATCCTTCGAAAAACATAAAATACAAATAAGCCCCCGACAGGCTAATTCAAGGATTTATTTTACTGAAGAAAGCCTTTTACAAGACCTAACTTTGATTGTACACTACAAGTATTTTCATAGGAAATCAAGCGATATTATGTGTAAACAACTTTTATTAGAAGCCATGGAAGAGTTCAAGTGAATTGCATTTTTAATGAGTACAGGGTTTTGCTTCTAAATTTTTCTTAATGGTCACGCAATCAAAAGAAATACGCTGATTTTCAGAAGGGGGGTGGGGGTGGGGTGGTACATATAGCCTGAAACAGAGTGGATGGTTTCGTTAACTCCAGGGATGCAAAAAAACACCTGGGATAAGCTAGAGTGCGGATGACATAGCGGAACTGCTATTTGTAGCTAAAAAGTGAAAACTTTAGTATCTTGAATGATGATATGAAATGGAAAACTTCGACTAGTTTATCATAGTTGCAGCATTAATCATTAAATTTCACTTCTTAGACAAGCTACTGATACAAAATAAATATATTATATTCCCAATAATTTGCTAGTTCCCCAAAATAATTCATAGGTAGCCAATTGAACTGCTTATTCCCTATCAGATCGGGTGAGTCAAATTCTGTCTATCCGAATGCCAGAATAACACTGGCCTAAATTCATGTCCGTGCGAAAGTTATAAAACACTTACTTCGTGCTTCCGCTACCTCGATGACCGTCAAGCATAAAGCAAAATACGTGATAAGGTATTTCATTTTACGTGTTCATGTAAATGCTACATATGGATTATCGATGCTAATTCTACTTCGTTCGCAATATTTTCACAGGTTCATCCTGTGAGTGAAGTGAAGAATGCCTGAGGAGAAACAGCAGCCGGAAACGGAAGTGACTTTAGGCGATTGTCAACTGTTCACTGCCTTTTCCTGGAAACGACCGCAAACAATTCTACATGCATAACAGTAGCATTCTCTGTCTGTGTAGCACGACAGAATTATCTTTTTTGGGTAGCACTGTAGCGTTACGTAAACAAAAAAGTTTCAGCAATGAAAGTTTCACATTGACGCTAAGAAAGGTCCAGTACTGGGCGAAAAACAACTTTTCTTCAAATAAAATGACAGTGTAATGTCGACAATCCAACTTCAAAAAACAGCTAAAGCGTATAAAAAGGAATTAGACATCGAGGCTCAGCTTGCTAAGTTACTGGGAACAGTGTAAGACCATCTCAAGCTAGAGAAGAAAAATTTGACGAAAACCAATCGTTGTTATCATGCATCAACCACGGCTCCACGGCTCTGAGCAGGAGGAAGGTTTTGCTCTCTATATCGTATTTGAGGAAGGTTTGGTAATTTGTATCAACAATCCAGTTTCAGCAAAGTTTTCAGTCAATGCGATATCGACTGTGAAAGGCATAGGCCTTCTACCGTACAATTTTTCGAGACATGCACAATTCAGACTTCGAGAAATTTGGCTAGTTTTGATTTTCTTAAAGGAGGAAGGTTTATGATAAAGATTTACGGCCGGAGGAAGGCTGGAACTTTTTCTGTAGTCTGGAATCAACAAAATATGTTTAGAATTCAAAGTACAATTTATTGGCTAACCCACAGTGTTAGTAAAAATACCATTCAAGCAAATTATTCTGTCGTCTTAAGGACAATTTGTAGCAAGCATTTGTAGAACAAAAAATGCTGACATATGAACAGAATTTTAAAAAATTGAGTTTCGAATCATCCAAAAGAATGTGTATTAATTACATCATACAATTCTGTCTTCTGTCATGCATCGAGGGTTAAGGACTAATCAGTATAAGTGGTGAGGGGTGGGGCGGAAGATATTTTTGAAAGAGTGCAATTGTTTTGTAGCCTCTATTCCACTTCAGATAGCTAATATCCTGCCCCCCATAAATCCAAGGATAGGCTATTGTAGCACCCCCCTTCATAACATGGAGCAACAGCAAACATTTCTTGTATAAATAAAATGAAAGTTTACAGAATAAGTAGAGGAACAAATTAAAATGGAACACCACTTGTTGATGAAGGCAAACTTACTTCGAGATTGACAGAAAACTGTTGCGATTGAGTAATATGACGCTCAGTGTTCAGAACCTAAAGATGGAAACTGGCAGAATGTGCAAAAATATGCAGGTGATGATGACCAACTTCAGATAATAGGCCTGATTCCGGCTGAAAAATCCCTCTAGTTCGTTGAAGATGTCTTGTAAACAATAGAAGTGTTCGTGGCAGATGTTAAAACACTGAAAAGCAAAGTTCGTTGAGAAATAAATGCAAACAAAGACATGGAAGGCAAATGAATCATCAAAGTTAAGAGTGATGTCCTCTTCAAAAATGCCATGGTGAAAAGTAAGGATGGAGCTAGTGCGCTCAGTAGAAGCAAATTTTATTATGTAGGAGGAGAAGGCCATGCCAATGAGAACGAAAGAAAAAGCCAGATATGAGTAGGGAAACGTGGCCTGAGGAGAAGCTGTTATTAAGTGATTAGCATGCTACCAGGAGAGAAAGGTCAAGAAGGTGGGAGGAAAATTGAACACAACCGGACCTATTCAGTGCAGACTGCACACAAAAGAAAGAGTTGAAACCAGCTGATAATTCAGACTGCTTTTCCAGGAAAAAATATCACCTATCAGACTCAAGCACAGAATAAAGCGGTCATAACATTGCTTTGACACTAGCTATAGTATTTCTTCTTTGTGCGCCAAGAGTCTGTCACGGATCCATGGAGTCTCACCCTGGGCAGATCATCACACCAATTGACCACCAAGAAAACTTTCAACTGTAGAGGGCAATGAGCTCTACAGTCTAAGCTATCATTAATTCTTGGAGCAGAATATCATGATGTACCAATCTGTATACTTCAGGATTACTGATACTTTTCGATAAAAGATCCAACAGGTATCTGAATGCACAATACACAGTTCCACTATCTTTCCGATTCTTTCTCTCTACTACAAATCCTAACATGATGTGGTTTCAAGCATCTCTTGCATTTTGTTCTATTTCTATTCTCTGGCTCTATGACCTCGCCATAGGCAACTGTAGCACCTTCCAAATTTTTGATGTATATCTTCCCTCTCTTTGTGAAAGACTACTTTTATAAAAAATCTTCGCTACTATGGCTTTCTCCATAGCAGTATGCACACAAGCTTGCTTCTCCACCCACTAGAAGAGCACTTGCTGTCTTTAGTCCTCTTTCTGATATCACTCTGCTATAACTCTGGCTTTAACTCTGGCTTTAACTCTGGCTTTAACTCTGGCTTTAACTCTAACTCTGGCTTTAACTCTGGCTTTAACTCTAACTCTGGCTTTAACTCTGGCTTTGACTCTGGCTTTAAATCTGGCTATTTTTGCATATGTTGGTTTGCTCTTTTCTTTTATGTTTATTTCAGTTGCTAAAACTGCTAGCATTTCATTCAAATTCCAGATATCACCCTTTTTGCTAGCACTGATACTCTTATATTCTCTGATAACTTACTTTTAATCATCGGTACATATACATCTGAATACTGTTCTTGTTTCTGTCCCAATGCTGGTAGCGCTCTGTGATGAAATTCTACTTCTTCAGATAATTTATTCACTCTCGTTATATCTTCATAACAGGACAACAGTTTGTCTTAGGAAAAGTCACCCTAATATTCATCATCTATTTTCAAAATAAAGTAATATCGTTCAGGATGAAATTCTGTTTGTCATTCTTGACTGAAATTTCTCATTATCCCCTCTTTTGTTCACTGAGTTTTGATGTAGCACCCCCCCCCCTTGAAAGAAGGGCACTTATAGATACTCCACAAAGTCTTCTGCCTCATTCCCACCGTTAATAATGACCGGTCCTTTAGGAGAGTGGCATACCTAATTTTAGTGTGCAATGGAAACCAATTTGTGTAATGATAAAATGATTTTGTGCGGTGATAAACAGTAAAACGGATCGGCTGCGAGATCAATATCAATCTTTAATCAACATTCAATCAATAACAGTCACTATTCAATTTTCATGCAGTTAACACTGTAGAAAATTGATGTTCCTCATAATAAAAGCAAAGCTAAAGGGCGTGGTTAGAAAAGTTCGTAAGGGGCTGCACCAAATGCCCTCTTTTTTGAGACCTGAGAAACTTGATAAGTCATAGGCTTACAACCTTAAAACTCCAATATTCACACAAAACAGTGATCACTTTTACTTGAACTCTATAGAATTATTGTAGTAAACCATATATTAGTGTTATATTTGCGTAGCGACTATCTGTCTGTGTAACAGTGCAGTGTTTCATAAATTTGGCTATTCTTGCGAAAAAAGCCTTGCGAGAGTTTCACTATTGAAATCATGAAAAAGCTAAGAAAGTGTCAGTCCAAGGCGAGGAACTTTCTTACACAAAATACGTGTATTCTCGCCAGTCAATAAATATCGCCATATATAAACAACCGAACCATAAGATCGATCATCCATGGTTTAGAGAGATCACCTGCTGAAATAACAATAATTATATTTGTATGCTTAGCCCCTTCAGAAGTCAACTTGTTGAGCAACTGCTCAAATATGAAGTGGCTATTATTTGGCCATCTTTATCAAATAGAAGTACTATAAATTATCGATAGCACTGGCCTCGGGAGCCTCTGACTCAGCGAGATTGCGAAACAGTTTCCCATTTTTGCACTACCAGGATACATCCACAGGTAATATCAGTTCAGAGAACTGGCGAGCAACTTGGATCACAAAAATGTCATCCACACATCTTCTTCTGTTGGTTGGGATTTTCTCCATCACTATCAACTTTCCATGCAACGCAGAAATTCGTGGTGAGCCTTTTGCATTTGAAAGTATATAAAACATCTAAGGTTCAGATTACAGACATAAGATTTCTATGGAAAGAATTAAACTGGGCTAAGAAACTAGCTCAGCTACCATGCATAAGACTACGAAGTTCTATACACAACTAGCTCTCTATTTGGAGCTTGCCTTGCTAGGCAAACAATGCAAACGAACAGACACATTTTGTACTTTGATCAGTTCCAAATGGAGTTATTGAGTCACCCTTATTAGGCGCACAACTACGGGGTGGGTTATGGGGGTCTAAACCCCTGCTCTTTTTCTCAAAAAGATAAAAGTACCCTTTTACTTGGAGCATTTAAAACTGTTCATTGAATTTTTGTTACGTAAACCTGATTACAATCTTTATTACACATGAAAGTAACGAAACCCTTAAACTACCCGTACGCTTTCTTTTATTTCTACATCTGAAATATTTGATTTCGGGATATATTCTCACTAGAAACTGTTTAGTGTGCCCTGCTTATACTCTCGCTAGTCTTTTACTTTTGCCTTACCCTCCAAATTCAAATTGCCTTACTGCGGATGTAGCTGCCTAGCATCAAATGTGAGACAAGCATTAAAGTATTTGTAATGTTCTCGTGTTTCATTTTGTGGTTTTTTTGCTCTAAATGTTGGATTCAATTTTTAGTGCCCATTCTTGGAGGGAACTTCGATGACCTAGTGTCTATTCCCTCAGGGATGGGCATAGTAGATGTATTGTTGGTATTTGTTGTTAATGAGTCTTAATTGGTATATAAAAAAAAGTTTTGCCTTATTCACACTACAGCGTCGTTGCTCAAATATATTTCCATATATCTCCTTAAAAGAGAACCCCTCTTCGTAATACACCCTTCTGCACTTAGATGTTCTTACCTTTGGATGACTTGAACCTCCAATACCCTTAAAGTTGTCTTTAATCTTAAGTACTAACCAGTTCTCGGTTTTATAAAGTGAACATCTGCAAAGGTCACAAGAAGGTAATCAGGTGTGGTTCACAACAGTATATTAGAGTTACCGGAGCTCAGTATGGAAGTTTAAAAAAGGTTTGTAGTATAGTTCATTGGGGAAAGTGCTCCGGAAAGAATGTGTTGCAGACAGTACGAGACGAATGTGGATTGCGAAGTCAGTCGTGTGAGTTGGAAGCTTCAGACAGCGTACTTGGAAGCAGCGGATGCTATTATGGTGTATATCTACGACTGAATTACGAATGCATAGGTAACAGTTAGAGAATTTGAATGCTTAGTTGCATAGTTAGTTGATGATGAAGAAAATTACCATTGATTAGTCGTTTCAACTTGATTTGGCCCTCTAAATGTCTTCTAACCCCCTACTCTGCATTTATAATGACTGGTCCCTAAGTAAAAAATCTTCAAATGCACTACAATACTACGCATGCAAGAAAGTGTAAATAAGTCTTTTGAAGTGACGCCCTTCCATTTAATTCACACCGAAATATTTATCATTCACATTGAGGTCTTTATTGCCTTCTACCAGCGACTCGCAGTTGAATATGATATTTTTATATTGCAGACATCCCTCCACCAAATGGAATTCGCATTTGTAAGTAATATTTTATATTTTATAGAAATCCGTCCAGAGCTAAATTGCTAGAGGATCTTTTCAAATTCATAGCCTAGAAATAATTGGTAAGACCACGTAATTTTTGGCAGGACTGTTGAGCAAAACTAGTACAAGCTGCATAACCACCGTTACAAGCACACTTTGCATTCAATAAGCAATACTACCTCCATGAATCTCTAACATTTACCAAAGCATGCAATTGTTTTGTAGAAAAACTGGTTCCCTCGAAAAGTTGGTCGATGAAGGTTTTGCTAGCTCTTTTAGTCTTCTTTTTCCTTTGTTGATAAAGACGACAATATACGGTAGGGGAAATGTGTTTGCATAGAGGCTGCCTCTTAATGGTCCTCACTTCCAAGTTTTCTGAATGACTATAGCACAATTTAAAAATTTAAAAGAAAAACAAAACGGTGGAATGGTGATTCATTTAACTGCAGATTGTATAGAGTTTTTACAAAACACTTCAAGGGGTTTCTAGATTAAGCCATTTTTGTTGTTGTCTAGATTTTTCATTCTTTTTTATTGTTAATTGTAATGTAGTTTTCCTTTAGCTTTTGTCCACCTTAGTTAGTTGTCATTTTAGCTATACTAAAATTAGAAAGCCAGCATTACATAAATCGATTGTTATTATTATTATATTTGTTGTCAGGTAGGTGTGTAGCTACTCAAAGTACTCACCAACTCATCCTAGCTTCACAGGCAATGACTGCAAGTCTTAAGCAAAAGTTCTTATTACTAGTTTACTATTGCAGTCAGCCCATAGCCCAACATATAGTCAACCAAACAATCGTGTTAAGATTTACGTAAGAAGGACCAACATTCGCTAAACTTTTGATCAGCTATTAAATTCTCTATAGACGTGTTTTTCGTGATATCCAAACGCGGTTACATACAAGAACTAGTCAGGTCTGCTTTCTTTCCAGTAATTTCCCATTCCAATCAATCGAAATAAGGCATTAAACTCCAAAATAGGATAGGTTTATTCAGTTCATAGCTGTCGAAAGGCGTCCAAAATATTAAAGATAGCGAATAAGGCATAGTCTATTAAAGAAACCCATAAGTTCTGCAACTAGACACCACTGAAATACAAGTGATTTCAGAGTAATCAACCACGTCGACTTAAACGAAATACACAAGGCATATGACAGCTAAGCAAAAGAATTTAAATTCAAATGCAGCAATTCAATAGATCTGAATGTGAGCTATTTGTTTCTTTAGTGCGATTGTGTGACAGATATTCTGGCTTTTATGGATGCCAAAACGGAGATGTAATCAGTATTACCAGTGCATTCTATGGCCGAAAATCCTCGGCCTACTGCCCGAATGGGGACAGAAGTAACACGAACTGCTATGTTGACGCAACAAGACATATCAGGTTTCAGGCTCATGGGAAGAGTTTTGGGATTGCAACAGCAAGCAGTGTCTATTTCGGAGATCCTTGCCCCGGAATATCAAAGTACTTGGAAATAAAATATAAGTGCAAAAATCCAGGTATGACTTGATGGATTTCTTTAAGTTATTGATTCCTATTTGTCAGACGGACGAAATACTATTTTCAATGAATCTAAGTAAGTTATAAAAGCAACAAGACATTTTCAGTGAAATACTCGACTGCTGCCGAAATTTTTCAGGTACAATTGAGTTTTAAGTATATCACACAAAAGCTGGGAAATGCCTCACTAAAAATTTGTATAAAATTCAAGCATGAATCAGGAATCTATGCAACTTTTTGTTAACTTCTACAAAAATCAATTCTCATTCCTCAAGGAATGAACTGGTCCGACTCAATGAGATGAAGTCATAGTTTTAGTAGCAAACGTTAGTTTCGATGACAAAAGGTTATCACGTATCAGTGAAATTCGTGAAAATCTGGGTCCTAATAATAATAAACATGAGATGCTCAAACTTCGCAAGTAAAAGGCTGCTACCATATAATCCATGCAAAGAGGTATCATCCATTTTCATTTGATGAAATTTTATGTTTTACTGGGTGTTGCTTTTTCACTTCAGCATCTCTAACAACAACAAGTCGTCCTACGACACAAACAACCACAACGGCACCTCAGACAACAACAAAAAGCCCTTTCAAAACCTGTGAGTAATTGCTGTATCCTTCATTATTATTTCTTTACGAGAGTGGTAAGCACGATGTGGTAATGTATTGTATCTACTTCCAAAGCAAAGAACAGTTTGAAAACCGACCTGGCATGTCCTAAACAAGTCTTGAAATCCTCGAGTTTACCCCCAAAAAATCAGCGATCAAAAGGATTTAAACAGTTCCAAGAAGAAAGAGTGCACAAGATGCAATTTCAAAATCACTCACAGGAATAGTTGTCACAGCTATTTCTGAAATTTTATCCTAACTTACAGTTACGAGAGAATAAAATACAACAAGACATGCAGAAACTTCCAAGATAAATAAGAGGATAAGCAGAGACTTCCAGGATAAAGGGAAAATAAAAAGAATGCTGAATTAAAAACAACAGGAGAGAGTGAGAAAAATTAAAGTAGGATAAAGACAGCGAGCATTTTGATGATGAGAAGTAGTATCAGGACTTGAATTAAGATTGAACCAAAGGACGAAAGTGACTGGCATGTTTAACTCGAAAAGCATAGATAGAAAAGGTGAACCAAAAGTCTTGAGATCCCTTCCACTTCACAAATTTATCAATTAAAAGTTTGAAGAATTTTTGGCTATTCTTGTTTCGAATCAAATACAGCCTGTCCAAGATCTCTTTTTGTTACAACTACAACAACCTACAAACTAATGTAATCTATTTCTATTTAAGTGCGATTGTGTGACAGATACTCTGGCTTCTATGGATGCCAAAACGGAAAAGTGATCAACGTTGTCAGCGCATTCTATGGTCGAAAGTCTTCAGCCTATTGTCCAACTGGAGACATAAGCAACACGAACTGTTATGTTGACGCAGCAAGACATGTAAAATATAATGCTCAGGGAAAGGGTTTTGCGATTGCCACTGCAAGCAATGCATATTTTGGGGATCCTTGCCCGGGAATATCAAAGTACTTGGAAATAACATATGAATGCAAAGATAAAGGTGTGTTGTTTTACAAAGGAAAATAACATAATGAGGAATTTGTCCTACCACTTAGGTTTATTACATCTTTGCAGTAAGTTTTACTACTTCAGCTAATAAGCGACAAGTAGTCATATTGATGGAAAGAGTACAACTGGCTGCTTAGTGAACACGGGCGGATCTTACTCACTCGTACTAGAATTCATCACAGACAACTCTGGAGAAAATAATGTAGAATATAAATGAGTCTTGATTTTAAATGTTACTGTAGTCTTGTTAGCCATTAGCAAATATATAAAAATCTTTTGTATACCAAAACATTCCATTTGCTGCAGCGTTACCATCTACACCGCAGACTACCACAGAATTACCGATCCGAACCACAACTCCATTATTGCCACCAATACCTCCAGGTATGATTTTATATATAGCGCTCTAGCATTAGAACAAAATTGTCAGAGTACCCCTCATCAAACCATGATTTCATTATTTCTAGCAGTGTCACATTGGCTAGAAGATAGCTAGAAACTACCTGGATGCAATACCTGAACATAATTTTGGAGAGGTGAAACTCAAGCTTAGCGTATGAGGGAAAAAGAGCGGGAGGAAGTGCAAAGATTAAATGTAGGCTCCAACCACTACATAAGAATGCCAAAGAAGTCAAAACAAAGATAGTTTTATCCATTGTGACAATATGTCACTTCATTTGTTCTCAGGCTATTTAAAATGTTGCCAGTTGAACAGTAAAAGTCAGTACTATAAGTGGTGAAGCAAAACATACTCCCTTGTATTCTCATGAGCAAATTGAGATCTGATGATAAAATGTGCAGTAGAATGAAGAGATCTAAGGAACAACTTTCCATTTCTCCATTATTGGGGATTTCCATCCGCTTGGCTATCGTGTCCGTAGATCAGTTTAAAATTAGTACTCAAGCTTACAAACTGACGCAGTTGGAACTGGTTTCATCATATTCATAAATAAATATTTGTTTGTTAGATTCATGTGGAGTGTCTCAAGTTGCTCAGTCAAGAATTGTTGGTGGCAGGAGAGCCATACGCGGAGCATGGCCATGGCAAATAGCGCTGTATCGCAAGAAAAGGTTTCAATGCGGCGGCTCTTTGATCAGTCCTGAATGGATAGTTACGGCAACACATTGCGTAGAGAATATGAAAACTGGTGACTTGACAAGTGATTACCATGTGATTCTTGGTGATTATGATCGGTGTGTAACTACTCCCCAATCAATGATCCCCATGTATTAGCCTAAAAACAGCCCAGTTCACTCTTTATTATATATTCTATATAATTATCAATCTAACATCCATTGTCACAATCATCAACACTATTACTGCTTTTCCCATTATCAGCATCAATATCACTAAAACCAATAGTTTAACTAATATAAATATTATCACTGCTACCAATACTCAATATTACACCACCTCTAGCATCGTCTTTAACACAGTTGCAGGAACCAGCATACTGGTAGAATCTGCCAAGACATCGTGTATCATTAACAATCCTCATGACTTTCCAGAGTTAGCTATTCTCATGCCCAATCAACTATTTCTACCAATAGCAATGTATTCTGTCAATATATATGCTTGTAGGTGAGTACAGTTTATGCTACTAAAACACATACTCAACAATTGTAGATCAGTTGGTGAACAGTCAGAGGAAAAGCGACAACTGCAAAAGATCATCCTCCACCCCGAATACGATACGGTTCACAAATACAACAATGACATCGCTATGCTGAAATTGGACCGACCCGTACTTCCAACAATGTTCATATCACCCGTCTGCTTGCCACAACAAGGACAAGATGTGCAAGTTGGAGCTAAGTGCCTTACATCAGGTAAGCTTTATACATTATAGCAAGCCTTGAAAGTTTTAGTAATGGGTGACATGAATGAGATTCAAAACTTGATACAACACAATACAATGCTTTGGTTTGCTGTTATCAGGTTTGCGCACTTGCCTTGCATTCAAAAATAACAAACCATACACACAGTTAACATTCAATGCGTCGAGCTCTCATCGGGAGTCAATTTGGTCCAGATATTGAATTTTTAAGCTATCGGGCGGTACTTTTGTAGGAAATCTAGACGGGCGGAATTTGCAAAATTAGTTTGAGTTTGCGAATGCTCGAGTTATTATACAGGTGAGTTATCAAATGTCAACTTTGCCCTTGAAGAAGATTCAGCATCCCAATATACACGTTGTTTGAGTAAGAAGATGGTTTATAAGAAAGTATTACCCTGCTGCTCAAAAAGTTAAAAAAAACTTCAGTATTGGCCTTCTGAGACCTAACAAAGTTGATAGTCATATACCTTTAAAATTCCAATATTCAAACAAGGCAGTCATAGCTTTTACTTAATTCGTGTAGATTTGCTGTAGTAAGTGCTATGTTTGCTTAGTGTCGATCTGTCTGTGTAACACTGTACTGCTACGCAAACTCAGCTTTTCTTCCTAAGAAGGTGTTTAGAAAGTTTCAGTGCTGGAGTCATGATAAAGCTACGACAGATTCAGTACTGGAATCATGAAAAAGCTACGACAGATTCAGTACTGGAATCATGAAAAAGCTACAAAAGTTTTAGAACTGGAATCATGAAAAAGCTATGAAAGTTTTAGTACTAGAATCATGAAAAAGCTACAAAAGTTTTAGAACTGGAATCATGAAAAAGCTATGAAAGTTTTAGTGTCGGGCCAAAAAAACATTCTTATAAAAAAAGCATGTAATCGCAATAATATACCACTTTCAACGCATCCGATTAGGATGGGGCATGACGACGTATCCGAGTAACCCAAGCAACGTCCTACAAGAAGGGGTGATGCCAGTCGTTTCAAAGAAAGAATGCATAAGGCGTTTAGCGACGTCTCTTGGAAACAAAGGGTTAAGCATCTCAAATCAAATGTTGTGTGCTGGATATGGAGACAATTCAAACGCAACAAACAAAGACATAGCAACATGCAGAGGGGACAGTGGAGGACCGTTCGTGTGCCAGGAGGCAAATGGACAATGGACACTGCAAGGAGTGACAAGCTGGGGCTCTATCAGGTAATACCTTGTTGTTGTTGTTTACTTTAAAGCAACTTCCGGTTTGGAAAATATGCTTTACTTGCTCTACGCGTAGCTACGATCAAAAGCAATTTGTTGATAGTGACATGTCGACCAAAGGCAATTGGGCTGCCAATGATGACTCTCAACAACCTTCTGTGTCGCTGCCTGCGACAAAAAGGAAGTAGCAAATCGAAAGGAAAAGAGTAATGAGCACAGGTCATTACTAATAAACTTGCGAATGTGTCTATAATGCCATTTAGACGAACTATAATGCAAGCTTAGTGCAAGTCATCATATCATTGGTAGGTGCAACAAAATAAAGAGCTGCGACTCTTAGATATCTAACGAAACTGTAGCTGCGATCGCACATAAATTTCTCAGCTCGGCGTAACTTCACTAACACATGGGAACTGACAGGGGGGGAGGGATGTTGTGTGTGGTATCAGTTAATCAACATGTCATGACAAAGTTTTAGACACTTTCAAGAATGATTCAATTTAAAATTTCCTCTAAAAATTGTTTAATGCATTCAAAATGCGGACAAAATAGAATGATTTTTATCAGCAAATAGTTATTTTGTCATAACAATGGAGCTATGATTTCAGAATCAATTGCCTCTCTGCATTTCTCGTAGGTGCTTGGGGAGTGATAGGTACTCTGTATACACCAGAGTTAGCGAATTCAAAAACTGGATTGATGCGATCATAGCAAATGATGGATTGGCTCCAACGCCTCCACAACCACCAATGCCATAATAGACAACGGTACAAGAGACCAGATAACTAATAACAATACAAGTGAATATAATCAATATTTGATTGCATATTACATGAATATCTAAAAACAATAGTTTTGCTGTAGAATTTGTATCGGGTTTGTACGTCTCCTTACTTCTCTGGTCCAACCATAGACGCAACTTAAATCCAATATACATATTTTAGCCCAGAACTATTGATCAAAAATCGTTCAACCAACAAAAGAAGCCAAAATCAAACTGTAAAGTAACAATGCAGTGAATGAACCAATAAATCGATCACTCAATCATCCAAACAACCAACTGACCAATCAATCAATCAATCAATCAATCAATCAATCAATCAATCAATCAATCAAGTTACTATTATAGTATGAGATGAACTAGCAAATAAATCAGGATGTGCAGGCATTAATCCATCAGACGAACTATGCACTGGTAAATGCGCCAAGCAAAACCAAAGCAATTAATAAACACAACCAGTTCCTTCATCTAAGGGGCGAGAATTTAATAGCTTATGAAAACTGCCTGGAATTTATAGGGAAATTTAGTACAACAGTCTATAAACTCATATATTGTAACACATAAAATCAGTATTTTGAACACGACTGGACAAAATCAGAACTTCCAAGCACGAACGAACAAAATCAGCATAAATATATGGTGGAAGGCTACGGCGTTCTTTTGATGGGAAAATCTGATAGCTCAAGCGACTATTTCGAACACTCAAAAGAGACTAAATATCTACAACGAACAAGCAGTCAAAACGAGAATTGCTAGATGGATAGACAATCCATACTTTAAAATTGTCACTACAGTTTCTAGATCTGCAAAGTATTTGAGGATATCGCTAGGAGCCAAAGCTCTTTTAGTTATTTACATTAAGACAACCATCAGTTTAATACACACTTGAAAAGCTTGCAAAAATATGAACATGGAAGGAGAACAAAAGGCTACAAATACCTGTCCACTGAAAATGCAGAGAAATGTAGCCGAGGTTGGCTCTCGTGTTCACACAAAGAGTATACTCGAGGCAGAACATGTAATTTTGCAAAGTCAATCAGAGGCCATCGATGCAAAGTTAAGTTCAAGTAACCTCGGTCGTCCCTTGGATGAGATCAAGAGAAATGATGAGAAATCTGACATTTTTGATTTCATGGGAAAGCTAAAGAAATATTTCGAAAAGCGAAATCTGCTAGATGACTACGTTTATATCATTGAATCGATCTCAAATCTTTCTTCAATAGAACAGTAAGTATTCTAACCGATATACAAATTGTCTATCTCACTTTCCCGCAAAGAGGCCATCCAAGCTTCAATAGCATAGCTGCCAAATGCTTGACTGATTGAGAACTCTGATCAAGTCTATTTTCTCCCTACCTAATTGACCAATCATCATGCAAAATGAGTTAAATCTTGATGATGATAGGTCAATTAGGTTGGGAGAAAATAGGCCTAATCAGAGATCTCAAACATTTGGCTTCTATGCTAGCTTCAATGATACTTTCAATTCCCGGATTTTGACTTCCGAAGTATGAATATGACTGCACATGAACTTTAAAACAGTTATATGACTAAGGTTTGACGCAACGTGTACCATTAAACATATGTCTTTGTTTTGGACTGGGTCTTTTCCTTCCAGTGTGATGTTCAGATAGATGATAGAATCAAAAGTGCAACATCCTAACATAGACTCTCCTTCTCTAGATATGATATGGATGATTTGCTATTTGAAATAGTAACTTTATTCAAAGATTCCAAAGAACTTCTACTGGAATTCGCGAAGCAGTTGCCAGCAAGATCAAAACTATCCGTGATTAAGTATGCGACTGGAATGCCATTCAAAGAAAGGAAATACCCTGCGAGCATAGCATTCAAGCATCACAACAGATATAATATGCACAGTACTACTACTAAAAACTGCTAGAAGAGCGTCTACAAGGGCAACACTAGCAAATCTATGCTGATTCTTGGAAGCAATGCAGTAACCCAGTTCCGATTGACATCTCCAGCAGGCGTCACCCTAGGGCCTTTAATTTTCCAACATGGGTAGTTCTAACTTAATATTGGACAGTGCTAATTGAAGCATATGGAGCTTCTAGTTTTTCAAATGTCGTCTATGCTTCACAAATTTAGGAAGCTAGATACTCGAAGAATGATATCACAAGCAAACCAATATTTGGACAGTATAAAAGTTTTACTTCTGAATGTACATTTTTTCTGATTTGTGATTTGTCAGGACTTATCTATCTTTGTATATTTTGATGTAAAAATTTCAGTGCAGCGAGGAAATAGTCAAACCGTTGCCAAGTGGGTTTGCTACCAACGTTGCATGTTTCTTTCCGTTCATGAACTTGAAGACGGGTCCGGGCTGGAATTTAAAGCGGGACTGCAGTAGGTCCTAGGCTTGGGAGACATTTTGAACAAACGCTGAGGGCTCTATACGGATCGCTCTAATACTACAGGAATTTTGTCCTGAGTACTCCATTTTCGTTGCTCTGTTCTTATTTCACTGTATCATACTTGATTTATTGTATTTGTAACGTTTAGTCAACCTTCCTCGCAAGTATCATAGGCAATGGATTAGAAATGAGCTCTTAATTCTGAAATAAACGCCCCACCGCCAATTCGGAATTTCGAATCAGCGTCGTGTCATATAACTGATCTCGTACCAGTCACTGCGATCACATGGGCCAATCAAAGAGAGGCTGTTCCGATATGGCTACTAATATTTACCTTTTCACTGAGGAGAGAACAGGTCTCGACTGTTTAACACAATATAAGAAATGAAATTAAAGCTAATAACATTTGACGTTACAAATACATTGTTGAGAATGCGTGGCTCTGTAGGAGAACATTATGCTTCGGTTGCAAACAAATACTATGGTGCTACTAAACAGCATTTTGATCCGGAAAAAACTGAGAAGGTCTTTTTAACTACATATGCCGAAGTTACGCAGCAGAAGCCAAATTTCGGCTATAGTGACGGTGTATCATCAGAGGATTGGTGGCATGAAGTAGTTCACAAGGTGTTTTATACTTTAGGCCTCCGTGATCTCGGAATACTAAGAAGCATTTCGAATCAGCTGTACACAGATTATTGTAGTAAAGAGAAATACGAGTTGTTTCCGGAGGTTTATAGTGTGTTGTGCAAATTAAAACAGCATGATGAGCTTAAGCTTGGTATCATTTCAAACTTTGATGAGCGTTTAGAGTTAATACTAGAACAACTCGATATAAGAAGTTTCTTTGATCTAGTGTTAACTTCGAGATCGATTGGTATAGCAAAACCCGATCCAGCAATATTCACAACTGCTTTAATCTTATCTGGCGTTCAAAAGTCTTCAGAAGCATTGCATATCGGAGACAGTATTGAGCTTGATTATAATGCTGCTAATAATATTGGCTTTAATGCACTACTTATTAGGAGAGGGGACTTGAAAGAAGACTCTACAAAACACAGAACTTCCAAACATATCATAGATTCTCTAGAACAGGTATTGGAGTTTCAGCTGAAAATCTGAACGATCGCTAGCGCATGAAATAACTTTCTACACATTTGTTACCGCTACATATTTGTTACCACATTGCATTGCATATGGTATAAATTCTTTACTGATTGCAGCTGAATTTTTTTGAAAATGTTTATGTAAAGTGAAAGTTCATCATGTCCATAGATACTTGCTCTTTGGCAAAGAAAACCGAAGAACTTTGCATACTGTCTAACTAATTTCTTGCAGATTTACAGAGATACATTCATCTTAGTTAGTGTGCCAAAGGAATTATATTTTCAACCAATTCAAAGCTATTTGATGAATGCAATATGATAAGACACTCCTGCACCAACCACAAGAATACTTTGCAAATATTGTGAACAAGGACACAGACATTTATTTCTTAGTCAAGAGAATCATTATCATACTCACAATCACCATCCTCATTATATTCTTTGGTAATGGGGCTAGTGTGAACATATTGATCTAATATGCTAAGTAATCTAGCAAATTCATCTTTATCAGTTCCATATTTTAACAAGATTCTTTCCAATTCTTCTACCCTTCTATCAATCATACCTTGTAGTTCCATATCTCCCTTTGCAAATCTAAACCAATAAAGTAAATGATGTGAATGACTGTATAGTTCATCACTAACACGAATGAATAGAATTGTACAAGTACATAGTTCTTTATCTGAATGTACAATGAGATACTACCAGACTTTGAGTTTAATCTTTAACTGTTTAGGATTCAGAGATTCAGGATTCAGGGATTCAAAACTAGGTGGAAACCAATAATTCTCACATGTTTTTCATCCTGGTTCTAATGCAAACATGTTCCAAAATGATACAAACACATATACTCTATTGCTCAGATTGCAATAAAATTCAAGTGAAAAAAATTTATGAATGAATACTGGTGGTTTAATAATGTTGACCTTAATAAAAAGGAAAATGGTATGTATTGCTTTCAAATCCTTTCAGCTCTTTCCCCAAACCACATGCAATATAGACAGTAGCTTGGGCTTACTTTTATTTCACTCCCATCACCAACCACACAAGAATTCATAAGGTATAGCAGTAAATCCCTCTATGTTTAAAGCTGACCAACAAGTCACAAGTGTACCAATCATGACCTCCTAAATTCTCTAATAAGTCACTGGAAAGTTTTCAGCATAATACCTACCCATGCAGCATTACTATTGCCATTATTCTCCATTCATTTGGTTTTAACAAAATGTTCTGGCTTGTTAATCTAAAACATGAAAACATCAATCACTCAAATAAAAAATATTCACCCCAGCCTGTCTAATAGGATATTTTGTGACCACCTTTAATATAGTTCTAGACAGTGCATGTGCCATAGGGGACTGGGGAGACATATCTACTCTAGTACTCTTAAGGAAGAACTTTTCAATGCATCCAAATTCAAGGAGAAACATTTAGAGCGAGGGGATGGGTGATTTTTAGTATGGTTTGATTCTTTGTTATTTCATATTATAGTGCACTATTGCCCTTTAATTTTGTCTTATAATATGCTGTTAAAAGGTCTGACCCTTAATGGATTGGCCTGTAAAGGGGCATGGTCCACTGAAGCCACCTATTCTGCAGTTACTGGTGCCACCCCTGGCTATTGACAAACCATGAGGAAATAGCAGGAAATCAAAGAAAATAGCAACCAAACACTCTTACCTAAATGTTTTCAGTAATGTGAAGAGGTCAAATTGAAAGTCACAATATGAAATGCACAATTCTGAGAATACTTCAGAGAAACTAGAGAGGAATTCAAATACACCAATTCAATTATTGACACCAATATATCTATTAACTATTATCTCAGATTCAAAAAATTCAAATTTCCTGATTATAAACTTATAAATCTAATCCATGCTTATAAAAACTTTGGCATAATCAAATGCTTAGTATATAGTATAAAACAAAACACTTAGATACATAAGTAACCCAAATATAGTAGAAGTAAAAGGTGAACTGCAAATTCAAGTCACAATTGTGCATGGCAGTCAGCATCAAGCATAATGGGGAAAGCCTCAAGAGAAATGCCTCTTAAAAGTCTTCTGGATTATAAGATTGACATGTAAGCAGGTAGATGCTGCATATACAAATGGAATGTAAATAAATTAGGCTATTGTTAGGTCCTTCAGCATACAAGTGATACATGAGAATGGCATCCAATGATGCCAAGATTTATAGTTTAGCATAATTTAGTGACTCATTGCCAACATGAAAGTTAATGATGCCCATAGCAAAGGTAAGTACCTGTTTTTGAGTTTTTGTGAGACAATATTTCTTCTAATGCTATTCTGTGCTCTTGAATCAACAGGAGGAGATATGAAAGGCTTTGAGTCCTATGGGATTCAATATGTAAAACTCAGCAATATGAATTTGAGTACCCATCAAATCTATAAACTATGAAAGTCTTGAAAAAAAATCATACATCTTCTGTTTTCTGATTTATGTAAACATTAATTCTAGAAGCACTCTATAGATTAAACATTGCTTTAATTTATTACTATAAGTTTGATAGAGAGAAAAGACTTACACTTGGTTTAATATTGGCCCCAGGAATTTCTGTCTTCCATTCAACATTATCTTCAAGAAATTTCTTTGCTGATTTCAGCTTCTTTGTAGTATTAGCTTCTTCTTTATCAATTGATGAGTCTAAAAAAAACCAACTCTTGATGGAAATCTGAGAAACAACATTAATACAAATATTTGGGGCCAAAGCAATAAATAAAAACAGAACAATTACGATGAAGCAGCTTACCACATTCTTCACATGACTGATTGTAAACTTTTGATTTGAAAAACTTGTAAGTATCAAATGTACACCATTCATCCAATATTTCACAAAGTCTTTCAATCTTCACAACATCTGTTTTTCTAATACATGTTTCTGGAAGTCCTATATGTTTTGCTTGTTTTGTGGTTTTCACTTCTATTGGTTCTTTGGTCAAATTCTCAATATCATCAATGTGATCTTCACAATAAGGGACACATGGAGAGGTACCATCTAAATTTAATTGCTCTGTATGACTTTGTACAATATCTACATCTTGTGCTGAAATTGGATCAAGCCTCCATTGAAACCTGTTTGAATCAAAACCTTCAGATGGATTTTCAAAAGAAAAAACATACCCAGATACTTTGATACTAACAATAGAAGGTGAAATGCTTTGGACAGGTGGCAAACTGCCATCAAAAATTCTCATAGTGATGATATAAAAGATATGTTTGATAGCAGACAGCACATAGTGGCTTTGCTAGCAGCTATTCAGCCAACAATAGGGGTATGCTCTAGCAATTGTTCTTTCAGACTTCATCCAAGCTTAATATTGACTTAAGGCCAGATTTTATGACCATTTTGCACTTCAGATACATGCTTCTTAACCTTGTGGGACCATGTGGTATTGCTACTGACTTGATACAAATGCTCTAGATTGTTTCGCATTTGACTTTTACTATGGCAATGGGATTAATATTTCATTCATCCATTCAATATTTGATAATAACAAGAGCTAATATTTGATATCATGCATGGCATCAATGGGGGGGATAGGGGTTGAGGCCTCCCCTCCACTTTTAGCTATCCAGTGAATTTTCTTTTCCATTGTCAAGCAATTTTATTGCTTGCAGCTCCCACTTTTTCTTTGGTGGTGTCATGCCTGGATATTAACCAAAACTCAAAGTAATGTATTAACATACCTTTCTCTATGATCGCTACTTTTCTTGGGAGGAAATTCAAGAAATTCAAACATCACTCTAAAGGGGAAAAGAAATGAAAACTGAAAATGCCAGAAAATAACCATCCCCAGTGGGATTCAAACTCATGATCTCCTGTTGCCTTTACAAGAAAAAGAGATATTTGCGAACAGTTGATTTTGCTTCCGCTAATACTATGCTACTGTTAAAGGAAAGCACTAGATTTTCTTCTAGCATAAAAATAAGATGAATGTGGCTCTCTGAGTTATAGACATGGTTTGAATAGAGCAGAAATAAATAATGGAAACCAACCAATGACAGCAAACCCAAAGCAATAGAACTGACAGCTCAAGCTATGATATTTAGAGTAGTTTATATATACAATCTTCGTAAGCTTTTAGAATATACTAATTTTAGCAGCTGCTACTGATAGCAATATAGAATTAATATTATCAAATATTCATGTCATTAATAGTATATTTTAACTCCTACTGGCTAGATTAATACAAGCCATTTGGCACATCAAATAGCAACCATAATTGCATCAAAATTTCTCTGCCCCAACAGTAGCATACCCTAAGGGAGAATGGGGTTCACATTGCTAATGAAATTCTTGCTATACATGTATCTCTATAAATCAACCCCAAAAACTCCTTTCCAGTACATTATGTTTCAATGATAGCATGGATATGTTGATAAGATCAACCACTGTTTAATCATACCAAACAGGCTAAAAATCTATTCTTCATAAACTGGCTGTGTTAGAACTTGAAAACTCTTAAAGTCCACATTATCAAATAAGTATGAATCATGAATTGCATTGTCCTTCAAACCAAAGAACTCCAAGTCCATTGCAAAACTCTGCAATAGTTCAACCTCCCACTTCTATCACATTCCATCAAAGCATTACAACACATAAGGGGAAAGATGTCACTCACTTTTTATTTCTCAGCCACAGTGGATCAGTTGAAATTTGAGATTCCACATATTTGCTGGACTTGAAGCATTTACTACTGCAGAAGAGCTAAAATGGAGAAGCCAATATTGATGCAAAATTCAAATAAATATTTTAAGATATTTAAGGCATTTCATGAGTAATAACAAGAAGACAAAGACTAATAGTATACCTTTCTTTCAGTTATATCATAGACTTTCTTTGATTTCATGGATATATGATACTTCTGGCTGGTAAGCTAAAAAACAAACATATAATTTCTACTGTCAAAAATCTGTATATATCAATTGTCAACTACCACCAAGTAACAGAGCAAACATTGATTTGTAGAAAGTGACAATACCAAACCTTTGTTAATCTATTTGAACAAATTGGATATCCACACAGCTTTGCTATTGACCTTTCTTCAACAACATCACAGTAATGACCAGGCATGATCTCATTAAGCTGAAAATAAAAGGAAATTATACAACAATAAAAAATTAGCTCCATTAATAATTACTCTTTATTCTACTGTACCTGGAACTAGTCCTATGCAAAAGCTAACAAATGATAAAGCAGTATTACTTTTTGCATTAGAAAAAAGAAAGCACGGAAGACTTATAAATTGTATAGGATTTTTCAAAATAAGTGATATCATCTGTCCCGGGAAAAGCCACTCCACAGAACTGTGACAGGCTTCAAGCATATAGCACAGTATGTAGTATAAGTACTAGTAATAGTACTCCATTTAATTGTTCATGAATTCATTTACTTGCTTAAATTTGTCATACACTGAGTCTTGGTCCAAAAACTGGTCACAATAGTGATACAGCATACCTAATTGCACTGTGATGACTAATTTGCATAATAATAAAATGGTCTAGTGCTATAATAAACAGTTAAAATGTGCAGTGATAATACCATCACAGAACTCCTGAAATCTTTGTTTACATGACCTTTTGTATCACCAGTTGCTTTGATTGAGATATTAATTGTGATATCAATAACAATCACTAACTAGTGTTCAAGCATTAACAATAACTAATTGGTGTTCAATCAATAGCAATCACTAATCAGTGTTCAATCAATAACAATCATTAATCAGTGCTCATTCCATTATAGCAAACTTGTGTCACTTGCATTGAAAGTGAAAATAAATAGTTCAGTGAGAGAAATTTCCTATGGGCTCCATGCACTACCCCTTATTTTTAGCACAATGTGCAATGGCAACTTTCCTTGTTATTTACATGTGATATAGTATCATTATACAAAAATTAAATTATATTCAGCATTAACTTTCTAATTGACCATTTTGAGACTACCTGCAAATTTATAGAATGTAAAAAGCTT
Source organism: Mastigias papua (assembly GCA_964019165.1). NCBI lineage: Eukaryota > Metazoa > Cnidaria > Scyphozoa > Rhizostomeae > Mastigiidae > Mastigias > Mastigias papua. The sequence goes on along the minus strand of OZ025273.1, from coordinate 5,629,321 downwards.
CTGATAATCATTGATAGCAATATCCTTACTGCAGTTTGTAAAAACTCCTTTTCAACACAATCAGCCAGGACCATATCTGTAACATGCTGATGTGCAGTCTTCTCCAATGAAACTTGCTCCTCAAGTCTCGTCCTGAGTTCTTGCCCATTCATGATGCCGGCTGTATCTTAAATTCTGCAACATAAAATATCCATCCAATCCTAATTTATCCATCTCTCATCAAATTTTAAACCGTGTATTGAAACCAAATACTTAGGGAATATTTGTGGAATTGTCCTAAACCTTAACATATCAACAATATTGAATGCCATGCACAAATTCTGAATTCTGGAAATCAAAAGGGCATTTCAGAAAAATCAAACTGAGTTGAACTGAATTTTCTCAGTTGCTGATGAAGTTGCATAGCCTGGGAAAAGTTACAATAAAGAACAGCTTAAAAAGTTAGGATTATTTCTAAACCTACATTTGAATGCATATAGACCTCTGTGCATTTGGCATCATCCACTTGACAACCGCTTTTTTAATGAACGCCAGGCCCCCATTTTGTCAACCGTAGTGGCTCCGAGCGCCGTAAAATGGGCAAATGAAAATGGGCAAATTTATGCAGCGCCGTAAAATGGGCAAATCACTATCTACGCATCAAATGATTATAGATTCCACCCAAATCATCCAGAAACATGTTTGTTTGACAGTTTATATGTATTTTTCATGCTTTATATGCTTTCCGTTATGATGGATTCAAAGTAGACTGTATCGGCCAATGCATTAGTATACAGCGTTCATATACGGGTTTTCCGGGGGTCGACTACATACCAAAACAACTCTTCAAAACAAATCATGAGGGAATGGTTCAAAGTCCAGCTGTAAGGTAAAAAGAATGCTTTTTCTTCTGAATGGAGTATCGAGGAAACATTCTGTTTACTGTAATACTGACAATTAGCTTATGCTTTTGCTTCACTGTGGATATAAACTCACTCCGTAAAACAGGCAACTACGCTCTTTCCAGCCGTAATATAGGCAAATGATCCCACTAGCCGTAATATAGGCAAGTAATCTCACTCCAGCCGTAATATAGGCAAATGATCCCACTAGCCGTAATATAGGCAAGTAATCTCACTCCAGCCGTAAAATGGGCAAATTATCATTCTAGCCGTAATATAGGCAAGTAATCTCACTCCAGCCGTAAAATGGGCAAATTATCATTCTAGCCGTAATATAGCCAAGTAATCTCACTCCAGCCGTAAAATGGGCAAATTATCATTCTAGCCGTAATATAGGCAAGTAATCTCACTCCAGCCGTAAAATGGGCAAATGATCACTCTAGCCGTAATATAGGCAAATGATCTCACTCCAGCCGTAAAATGGGCAAATTATCATTCTAGCCGTAATATAGGCAAGTAATGCATCGTTTTGCTTGCTAAACCATGGTGGGATATCAATTTTTTAAATACGTATTAAATAATCATTTATTTAAAAAATTCTTACACCCCTGTACCAGTAGTCAAAATGACAGCTCTATAATAAATATTTGCATCAAGTGGTTCATTAACCTTCTTTGTGATTTTTGTCTTAAATAATAGGCAGAAGTAAAGGCAAAATTCAGAATTTCAATGTTTTACTTGTGTTGGCATCATTTTTTGTTGGACTAAACGAGCAGTGAAAAATAAGGAACTACTAAGGAACTTTTAGTACTACAATTTGATCATTGGAAATTTAAATAACGAACATTTGGAACTAGTCCTTGAGCTAGGTTGTTTATAATACAAGCGTGTGTGTGAAATTATCGATAAACTCCACTTTATGAGAACAATTTTATAAGGCTATGAGCATCAAAAATTGATGGGAAATTAAAAACGAAATTAAGAGCTACAATAGTCGCCAAAAGTCCTTGGGACACTAAGAAGAAACAGCTAAAAAACCACTTTCCTCCACATATTGTCATAGTTGCTACAAACATGCACCCCCCTCCCCCATAGAACAATGTTGGTTCGCTTGTGGGACACTTGAAGTTGGCGTGCACGCGAAATGTTCCCATTATCGTAGGTACTTCTCCAGAAAACCAACATTGTTTCAGGGGAAGAGGGGGAGGGGGGGTGAAAGTTGGTTGCAGAATACAAAAAGTGCAAAAAGTGTCCCAGGACTTTTGGCGAGTATTGTAGCTGAAGATGAAACTCTGTTGTGACATGATTTGACACTGATATAAAACTATTTAAAAGCTCTACAGTGTCTGCCAAAAGTCCTTGAAACACCCTAATGATCGATGTGCATAGAGTCATAAGTGTCCAAGACTTTTGGCAAGGATTACAGATCTGCAACAATGTATATCTTTCGTTTTGTGCTAATGTTATTAAAAATAATACCTTTTTCTTACACATCCAATTCTGGGATATTTTCAGATGTCTAAATTGCCCACACCCAAAAATTTAAGGGCACGTGCGAAACAATTCAGCTGTAGCATAGCGTGTGTGGATTCGGCAGGGTAAGGCTCGCCAAAATAGACTTCTGCTGTTTAGCTGACTAGCTAATACAAATCAATTCAAAGGTTGAAAAAAGAAACATTACAGGAAGGAATTAAAGTGGAAATAAAATGACAATTATTACAATGAAGCCATTGCACCAATGAAAGCTAACCGATGTTCCAATTAAAAACAATTATTTTTATTGAATCATTAAACAGCTTCAAAATTTTGGAAAAATTAAGAACAGCCAGCCTGAACCTCAATATTACTGTTTCATGTAAAAAAACAGAATGTAGTGCATTTTTCCATTTAACAGCAATATTTCTATTATCGTACATCCTCGAATTGGTCCCCTCAAATGAGCCCCCACGTTAGAATTTCAAATTGTTAATAAGCCCCCCTCGAATGATTACGATAAATGAAAGTCTGAATTTGTTAGGGAGGATAGCAACTTTGTCTCAGCTGAAAGGGTGTTCTATAATTTTGCACCTCTGTAAGAGAGCGATATTTGCCGTTGGAGGTATTTTTCTGTGAGTGGAGTGATAAGAATTTCTGGAAAACATTGATTGCAAGTTGTGTGGAGCAAGGTTGTTGAGACTTAATACACCATCGTTTATCATTCTTCGAATTAGCACATTAAATTAGTTTATCTCTGAATGTGAGTGAACTGTTTACTTCACCTTGGAAGCACATTTAAAAAATTCATTACCTAGGACCTTTAAGGAATTTGTAAGAAACGTCTAATAGAAATTGGCCAGAATATTTAAGAAACTACCTACAAGCACCGGATATTAGTTTCTTATAAAAACAAATACGTGTACTCACCTATATTACGGCTAGAGTGATCATTCTTCTCTACAATCAGCTACGTCACTACGGAATCCCATGAGAAGCGAGCGCACGCGCTACTGGTCATTGCGAACAACCACTACTGGCGTTCGGCAGCGTGTGATTTGCGTCTGACAAGAGTCGTAAGTACTGTAATTTATTTATTGATAATGATCCGTATTCTTTGTTATAGTTATATAAAACCACTTGATTGATCAAATTGTATAGTTTGCTATCGATTGTCCCTTTACGCTAGAGGGCCTGTTGCTTTATTTACAGGTTTCCACAAACATTGAGCCTAATCGATCGAATGGTTTACAAAAACTCTGGATACAGGCAATATTGACCTATTGCCACTATTGCTAACGAATGAATGTTATTTTCATCCGTAGAATTGAACCAGTTGTTGAAACACTGCTCCACCGGAGAACAGAAGTTTGCCTAACGGGCATAGTGAGAAACGTCCAGCGGACATGCACATTTGCTAGTAATCTGCAATTGGCATTTGCATCCCACGAACTAACCGTTGTGTATTAAGCTAGGTTCATTACTTACACCAGCTCTACCAGGGACCTTAGCAGTTTTGCCAGTGAGGTAGATTTATTGCTTATATTAATTCTACCAGAGACCCTGAAAGTTTACCTAACGGGCACAGTGACCGTAGCCACATGGCAGAATGATCTCTCGTCCACCGGACATGCACATCTGTTGGTAATCTACCATTGACATTTTCATCCAACGAACTAAAGATTTTATCAAGCTAAGTTTATACCTTATACGAGCTTTACCAGGGAATTCAGCAGTTTGCCTATTAGATAGATCTATTGGTATACCAGCTCTACCAGCGAACCTAAAAGTTTGCCTAACTGGCACTGAAAGTAGCCACGGGGCAGAATGACCTCTCGTCCACCGACCATGCACATTTGCGAGTAGTCTGCCATTGACCTTTTCCTCCAAAGAACTAGACATATTTTCAATCTAGGTTTGTTGTTTATACGAGCTCTGCCAGGGAACTTAGCAGTTTGCCTACGAGCACTGCCTACGAGGTAGATTTATTGCTTATACCAGATCTACCAGATCTACCAGATCACCTACACATGTGCCTAACAGGCGTATTGAAAGTAACCACATGTCAGAATGATCTCTCGTCCACCGGACATGCACATTTGCGAGTAATCTGCAACTGACATTTTCATTCAAAGAACTACACATTTTATCTAGCTAGGTTTATTGCTTATGTCAGCTCTGCCAGAGAACTTATAAGTTTGCCTACCAGGCATGATGAGATCACCACAGGCCAGAATGGCCTTTTGCCCACCGGGCATGATACCTTTGCAGGGTATGCAGTTTTCGTCTTAGCCCACAGACTGAAATCGTGTTTCTAATGAATATATGGCAAACCTCTCCTGGAGAGGCTGAAAATGTAAAAGTGATGCATGATGAGATGGATGATACTAAGCAGAACGATTTTAGTCATTTGTATGTAGGTAGAAATTACATGACTCGGGAAAAGGGCCCATGTGTTGTATACTGTTTGTTAGTTTACGTAACTCTAAGTATCTTAGATTGATACAGCATTACTGTAACATAAACAGACAGGCTAACTGCAAGTATTAAGTAATGTCTCTCCCCTCTTTTTGTGACACACTGATCGCATTTCACATTCAAAAACCGGATGACAGCTTAACAGGACGGGGTACATGATAGCAGCAGTTTTACTGTGAGAGAAACAAGTTATTTAGTCGATTGCGTGTCTTGGCGAGAAACAGCCAACCGTACAATGTTGCCCGTCAGTGTGCTTTTGTGGCAAAATTCGAATGATCTTTTAGGTTCAATCACTTCATAAGACTTAATAATGTAGCTTCATACTTCCGGCTTAGCGACATCTCAGGAACTTGTCAGTTCTCCATGCAGAACATCCGTCTACTATAGTGCACAGTGGGTAATGTTTGGTTTGCATACTCTCTAGTAGGGTAGCAACAATTCTCTCACACTGTGATTTATAACGACTAGTCATCGACAGTCACTACTCCGAAATCCTAACTCCAAGCACCATAGAGGAAACTATGCTGAATAATGTAGAAAGTGTGCAGAATTCCCGATAGTAAATTCAATGATATTCGCCGAAATTATAAACTATCATGTGCATGTCAGTGTGGCTTTATTGCTGGCAAGGTTCTTTACATTTGCCATGTTGCAATAAGAGCTAGCGAATGATGAGAAGATACCATCTTATGTCGCAAGGGCCAAGATCAAGTTCTATGCTTCCATTATTCGATATGTGTATAAATAGATACAAATATCTTACTGAAGACAGTATAGATGTATTACTACAGGATGTCATGGCGTTATTGACCTTACATATTCGTATTATGGCATTCTACTTGTCAATCTGCTACGCAATCACTTGACTACTGTATTTGTTAGGTTCATTGTGTCATTCTGAGGAAATAATTGAGCACTCTACAGAGATAGCCATGACGCCATGCTAATACTACGTAATAACTGGAGGAACAGAAGTCTCCTTTCAGATGACTTACATAGCCTATTGGATAGAGGCCATCCCTCTTTCTCGGTGGTTTTGAGCTTTTGCATTATCGACAGATACCATAAAAAATTTATTTTTACTAAAATGAGTTCATTTGAATTTATTACAAAGTTGTCACTATGGTCAACTAAAGTGGCAATTCTCCTTTTACTATGCTCAAGAATGCTCAATTCCATTCAATTTTGCCGCTGCTACTGCTATTGCTTTTACGCAATTATTATTAAACAAGTTACTTAAAATTAGAGAAAATGCCACTTTTCAACAGCAATATATTGTAGTCAATAATAATAGTAATCATTGTAGACATATGTGTGGAGCATCATAAGTGTTAGTATCAGAGGCCAAAGTCGTATTGATTTTCTTTTGCTGATTAGACCCTTTGCCGCCTACAGCCTATTTTAGGCAGACTGGATTACTTCATTAGCTATTGCTACATGAAATGCCTCCCTGAGAGCATGGGAAGCTGTTTTTTGATCTCACTTAATCAGATGCTCTTTGGTTTTTTGAGTGTGAAAGAACCTGGCAATTAGGAGGGAATGTGGAAAGAAGTATTTTGAGACTAAGCACTTAACCGCTTACCAAGCCTATGTTCCTACAACTATGAGCAATGACAAACACTATTTCTACTACCAGCCATATGCATGTATTATCTGTCAATTTATAAGTGGCATAGAAATGGCTGATATTTCCATCAATTGGCCGGTTTCCATAGAAAATTAGCATCTACGCTGCATGTGAACCTTCTTGTAACGATAAATCTTCCGCAGAATGGATGATGTCCAGCGCATGTTCCCTTTCCGGAAAAATTTCAGCCATATACTGTATATATAAATTTTACTTTTCTCGAGTCTTAAGGCTCAGTTTGATAGAGGGAGCAGCCAAATTGGCTATCTCTTTTGTCATTGTCCTTATTTTAGCATTTAAGAATATTGCCAGAATTCTGGTTTGGTTCTTATTTAAGTTTAGCCTATTAGGACTATTAAGTAATGCAACCTCCTTTCTATTTCTCATATAGTTCTACACAACTAATCAAGACATATGGCGACTACTGTATATCTCACCAGATCTTCAATTAAAATCCCTCTGTCCTACGAAGCTGTTGGTTAGCTTTCTCGGTCAGGTGCCAGTCTTAACATATGATTGCACCTTGCTTCACATCAAAGAACTAAAACCTCATAACGGGCTATTTAGCATTCTCCACAAAACTCTACTACCAGGGAGAAAGAATCTTTGTGAAATGGGTCAGTACACTGATAAGGCCAGTTGGCATATATGCTGGTGCACTTCTACACATACGTGTTAGGTTACTGTAACCTCTGCAGTGGAAGACCCAATTTTGCTTTGTGTAATGTTGCACATGATTAGCAATGGACTTATTCATCTTGTAGTTGAGGTACAATGACAATAGTTGCTTTACCGTTATATACCATCACCCAACTGGCAACAAGGGTTAAAGAAAGAATTATATGTTGTGCTTTCTGATTTATAATAGTCGTAATGTCCGGATGGGATACCCAGAACACAATATGGTTTGTTAAACTCAGACTTTAAATGTCAATTATTTCGATTATCTCTTAGAATAAATTTGGATAATCAGTCGTATTGCAATGCGTTAGATGCATTTACTTGCTGTTACTTGATGTTTTAATCTCAATTGGAATGCTAAATGCGCAAGGTATCATTACCATAGCGCCCCTTAAATTACGAAATCACCTCAAAATTCTCACTAGTTATCGCATATAGAGACTCAGTCAGAGACGCTGTTTTAAGCGTTACTCTTTTTGATTTGAATTAGTAGTGTTAAAATTACTTAAAAAATTATAACATTCCGTTTAATTTGATTGATTGGATTTATTATACGTTGTTTGTGTAGATGTGTAGTAATCTGGTACACGTGTTTGTGAGATCCGAGTCTTAGAGATATCTTCAAAAAAAAAAAAAAACAAAAGGAAAGAAAAAGATACATCACTGTGTAAGTTTAGCAGTTGTCCTTTCTAATTTGACTTCTCTCCTGGGATACTTATATCAGTCCGTGAACTAGAGAATAAGGAGTCGTAACTGTCATTACACTTATTTTTTATATATAACAAACTATGTTGAATTAGATATTATGCCTTCGCCCTCATTTGTGTAAACTTCGATTTGCACAGTAATGTTCATAACTGGTGCACACTAGTGGCTATTACTAGCTCTGCAAACTCCCCAATGCTCCTGTTTTTATTGTGTAACTATGCGTTGCATATTTCTTTCGCCTATAATGGGTTCGTGATCACAGGGCTTTAAAGTCTCATGGGATTCCGTAGTGACGTAGCTGATTGTAGAGAAGAATTTAAAAATTAAACGAGACTTACCTGTAAGTTGATGTTTGATTGTAATTCTTCTCTACCATCAGCAGGAACGGAGGAATCACATGCCCTCCCATAAACAATTTTAATACCATTCCCACCCAGTATTCCTCCGTCCTGCTGATGACGAGCAATGTTTCATTTTCATTCATTTTCATTTCAGTCATTTACTAATTATTTATCTATTTTACTATCTTCCTGTGATCACTCACGCTTTAAAGAATGACCAGTAGCGCGTGCGCTCGCTTCTCATGTGATTCCTCCGTTCCTGCTGATGGTAGAGAAGAATTACAATCAAACATCAACTTACAGGTAAGTCTCGTTTAATTTTTAAATTTTACGGCTGGAGTGAGATTACTTGCCTATATTACGGCTAGAATGATAATTTGCCCATTTTACGGCTGGAGTGAGATTACTTGCCTATATTACGGCTAGAATGATAATTTGCCCATTTTACGGCTGGAGTGAGATTACTTGCCTATATTACGGCTAGTGGGATCATTTGCCTATATTACGGCTGGAAAGAGCGTAGTTGCCTGTTTTACGGAGTGAGTTTATATCCACAGTGAAGCAAAAGCATAAGCTAATTGTCAGTATTACAGTAAACAGAATGTTTCCTCGATACTCCATTCAGAAGAAAAAGCATTCTTTTTACCTTACAGCTGGACTTAGAATCATTCCCTCACGATTTGTTTTGAAGAGTTGTTTTGGTATGTAGTCGACCCCCGGAAAACCCGTATATGAACGCTGTATACTAATGCATAGGCCGATACAGTCTACTTTGAATCCAGCATAACGGAAAGGATCCTGACATAAAACATGAAAAATACATATAAACTGTCAAACAAACATGTTTCTGGATGATTTGGGTGGAATCTATAATCATTTGATGCGTAGATAGTGATTTGCCCATTTTACGGCGCTGCATAAATTTGCCCATTTTCATTTGCCCTGTTGCTGCTTAAGGAGAAAAAGTCAATGGCGGACGACTTACACCTCAACATCACAGGTCAATTACCTGAATTGAAAGATGGCTGGTTGGTCGGGATTCACAGAAGAAGATTTGCTGCGTTTAAGAAGGGATTCAGAAGCAGATACCGGAGACAAGCAAAAGAGACATAATTCAGAGCAGAGGCGCATTTCTACCCACAAGGCTAAATCTGGCGATGAAAAGAGCATTAGGCCACAACAACAAAACAGAAGGAAAATGGCATTAAAACAAGAAAAGGTAAGGAGGGAGGTAGAGATTTCATAAAAGCAAATTCAAAGAAAAAGAAAAGAATCAAAAGCCATAGTGAAATTGAGAGGCTGCTGTTCTCAAAAGCCAGAAGGTTACATAGTTGAAATTCTCACGTAGAGACTTCAGCATTTCAGTATTATCTCCAGTCGACCTCCAGCAATGGTAAAATATTGCAAAATCTCTTACATTTCTTTCTTGTTGAAACAGCATTAAAAATTGCCCTCTCACAAGATATTGGAACTTGGCAATTCACACTACTGTTTCTTCATCCATCCCTTATTGTAAACTAATCATTCTTAGAATTGATGTTAATATTGTGCCAGTTGGTGGTTCTGGAAGAAAAGCGATAAAGGCACTGCAAATACTTCTAGAATGATTATGGCATTTATAGAAGTTCTATGATGGAACTAAATTACTGCCTGCATTTGTGAGTATGGAAATTCAATTTCAATTGATCAACTTCTCAGGTTTAACTAGGAAAATTTGAGACTTCAAATGATAAGTGGGAAAATAAGAATTTCTTCTGACAAGGTAAGCATTTCTTCTGAAAAGGTAAGCAGAGGGCATATATTTGGGACCCAGAAGTTATCATTTGTAGAATGGAGATGATGTATGCGAGTAGCGTCTAGTATGAGTTACTTATATGAAAATTGATACTGGTAGTCTATGAGACTGTGATGAACCTTATCCATCATTATTCCTTCTGCTTACTACTGGGACTTCTGTACATTCACAAGCATCCTTTACATGCATTTCTTGTTCTGTATTCTTTTGTTTGGGAGCATTACTTGGTTTGTAGGTTTGATTAATGGTCTTTAATCACTTGCCTTTGAAGGATATAGAGGATATAGAGGATATAGTTTAATATTATATATTGTCTTGTAGGTCCTTTCTACCAAAGAAATAGATAAGATTGGAATTACATATGACAGAGGTATCTCTAAGGGAAATGAAACATTAAAGAACAAAGAGGAGGAGGGTGAGGTTTCATCCAGATGTAGTCAGGATCTACAAATACCAATTGAAGCATCAGTGACATCATCCACAAGCAGTTTTGATGGTATGAAGAGAGAGGAGCCTGACTTAAAGCCTATTGCAGATGAAGAGTAGGATAACTTACCATTTTCTATGTTTTTGTGAAAACTGTCATTGCTTAATTTCCATAGCCAGGTGCAATTGGAGGGATATGGGAGAAAGTCATTCTAGCTGGTTTGAAGGTGCATGTTAAAGGATTAGAGAGTTTGTGAGAAGTCCAGTCTTGCTACTTTATGTGCATCTCCAGTTAGTACATATATTATAAGAAGTACTCATTGAATTGATGCTGTTTTGTGGGCTCTGTTTTAGAGTTGCTGAGTTGGAGCTAAATAACTTAATAAACTTGCAAAAAAGGCAGAAGGAAATCGAAGAGGAAAACAAGAAAAAGAAGCAAATTATTAACAATACTATTAGCCAAAGGTGAAATTTTCTTCATTTGTTAATTTGCCATTAGTTGTTGTGTTTGATATTTTTGTGTTATGATGTGGTGCTTAAAATGGAGATCTTTTAGAAGGTACTAAGCAAGCAATATACACCTACTTATGGACTGTTGTAATATGTGAAGTAGATTGCTGTCTGCAAACATCCAATTGTTCTCTTTGCTACCTCAAAGAATTAATTCATACACTAGTACTTTTGGAGATATTATGTAGTCAATGTTATTATTACAGAGCTCTTTGCATTTTAAGGTATAGAAAAGCTCAGCACGAAGCATCTACACTACAAAATGTACAAAAAGAGTTAGTGGCACTTGATTGCCTTCTTGCAAAAGATGTTGAAATTTTGAGAACGAAGATTGAAGAGGCAACATTGGCATTTTCCATTGCACAGTAAGATCCTTTTCTATTTAGTATGCAATGCATAGAATCAATGGAATAATGAATCATTGGTTTCTTGTGTTTTAATAGGCTTTATTGATAAATCTACTATGCTTGATAAATCTTGAGTGATTGGACTGATTACTTGACTGATTGACCTGTTACATATGCAAAGTATTTTATGCCCAGGATTTTTGTTTGATGCAGGTAATCACCTCCCTCTCTCAAGCTCTCTCAAGCTCTCTCAAGCTTTTCTTGTCTTCAGATATCCGACGAGTGTCGTTTGAGAGAAGCTTTCAATTTATGATTAAAGAATGTTCCCACTTTTTCAAAGGGAATTTCTATAGCACCAACAGGCTATTCGTATTGTGAATTATACTCAGTTGTTTAATATGCTTTTGGCACGATGAATAACATCTTCATGGACAAGCACCATTGTATTGTTGGTTACCATATTTGTTGTCTTATTTATCTCGAGCTAGGCACTGTATCTGTGTTGAAATGCAATGAGGTATATTTTTCAATAGAAATCGAAAACTTATTCTTTCATTATATTGAAAGATCTTAAACGTACGCAGCATTTTGTCTCGTCGTTCTGGTTCTGAAATTTAAGAACTTTCACCAACTGCCAGCAGTTGTTACAGCCCCTGCTATTACTGAACCATCGATTTTACGTGAAATCTATCGTCTCAGTGTTGGCATTTATGTCTATTCTATATGCTTTGTATACAAATTATCAACAAGAACTTTGATAGGAGAGATTAAGAAATAGTTATTAGACAAATAGATGGGAGATTGTAAACCATAGGAGGTTGCCTGCAAGGAAAAATCCATCAACTTGGATTTCCTTCCTAAGCTATCTTATACGTGCGATACATTACCTTGGTGACAATTTTTTCACCAAAAGTCGGTTTATTTATGGAAAAGCTGGTTTTCTGAATGGATGTATTGATCATACTTTTTAGGAGACGATATGATAAAGCAGAGAAAGAATTTGTGAATGCAAAGTTGGACTTGAAATTGAAATCAGATGTAAAGGAAGAATTGACACAACATTTGTACACAATTATTCAAGAAAATGAACTTCGCAAGTCCAGAAAGCTAGAGGAACTAATGAGTAAACTTAATGTAGGAGAGAATGTGACTGATGTTAAAAGTAACGCAGATGATGCAATTAATAACATTCGGTTGTAGAATCATTGCAGGAACATAGTAAACTATTTGAAAGTTAGATTAGCATCGGAGCACACCTCATTATATGTGGAGAATGCTGTTATGAGTTGCGGGGTATCATTCAGTAAGCTGCACCTCCCGAATGGTAGAGCAATTGAAAATTTAGGATGATCGGTGGTGATGCCAGCGTAGTTTCATAGGAGATTCTGTTTTTGCATCAAATGCGGCGATTGGTTGTCTGTGCAGAAGGTGGCATTATCATTTAAAGAAATTGCTGGCGGGCGGGGACGTTTTCAAATCCATATGAAATCCAGAGATCCATCATTACCTCAAACTTGCTGGTTACACTTATAGGAACTGTCCATTTCAAAGTTGAAGAACAGTAGCAAAATTGTAGCGTACAATGTACAAGTATGCTATTCGAAATTTATTGGTATTTGTGATACAGAAAGTGTGATAGTCACTGATATTGTTGCACGTAATATAAAAGTGCTTCTTAGAGGATATTTCTTCTTTGTTTACTTTTGCGTGTTCACATCCATTATACCTCTCAACAGAGCTGCTTCTAGTTGCATTCTTTCTTTGGAAGGTGTTGGTTTTGGTGGTAAGTTGCAATAAATTATCAGCTAGCAAACTGTATTACCGTTGGAAAACTGTACTTGCTCTCAAAGAGAAAGGTCGATATTCCCTCTACCTTCCAATGCATCTTTAATGATTTTGCTGTCTGTTGTATCAGCTGAGAATAGTGTGGCATCCTGCAATTTTCAAGGATCAAGCCCAGTTTATTAACTCAAAGTTGCTATTGAGTGAATCCCCTAAAGTTGGATTTGTGACGCCTTTGAGGATCAATGGGATCCCTTTTGAAATAAGGTGCTACACCGTCTTATTCATCAAAGTTTCTCGCAGTCTGTGTCTTGACATTTTACGCAACGAGAAATGGAATCAGTATTGTAAGTGTTGATGACGGTACTTTCTATTGCTCATTTCCATTGAAAACCTTTACTCTGTTGTGAATAAAGAATTGGAGGCTGTTAAGATCTGGTTTCATGGTATGTCGGGCGTTGTCAATACGTGTGTTGCTGAAACTCAATGGCCAAGAATAGACGGTAGATGAAACAAGCGTAGACCTGCAATAACGCCTCTCGTCAAGAACCAGATTTCAGCACTGATTATATTTCTTTTAAGTAAAGTGCAAAGCATCTTAGTGTTCAGGTTGTACGTCGATATGGTCTTCTTATTCACCTTCAGTGACTCAGTGAGTTTAATTAAAGTTTTATTAATTAATTTATTAATTATTTAATTAATTAATTAAAGTTTTATTAAAAGAAGCCAGCTTAATAAGTAAGTCTGCCAAACAGTTTGATGAAAGCAAAAAGAAAGAGAGGAAAAATAAGTTGATCGATATTCGAAGTCTAGTAGCAGTCAAAAGAGGTTAAAGGGTAAGCAAGAATTTTGTTTAAAGCAAAGAGTAAAGTAATTAGGAGACCATATCAGGGAAGGAATGTTTATTCTCTTTAAGAAAGTAGGGAAAAGAGTACTGCCCCTTTTGAAAAAATCAGTATACTGAACAAAATCTAACATCAGCTTGTAATTTGGAGGGGTAGTTTAATTAAACTTGCTTCTCTGAATGAGAAAAGCACTAAGATTAAAATACGGTTAGAATTCTTAATGTCAGAAATGCAGTTGATTACAAATTAGCTATCTCGTTAAGCCATCCTTGTAAAGCTGGCTAACCAGTTCTGCTGAAAAGAAAGCCAGCACAAAAACGTGACAATGCTTTGCTGAAGTCATTAAGTCCCTCTGATATCTTCCTAGATAAAAGCTAAACAATGCATTGCAACTTTTCGAAAAGAACAAATAGAGTTAGAGTTCTATCAGTCATTGGAGCATAGAGGTTAAAACCATAGAAAGCGCTAGAAGTAAAGATTCACTCAATGGGTTTTATGAGACTGCACTTCTCAAAATAATGAAGCCCCTAGAAGTGTACGATCAAGTTCTTTGCACAAAGGTGAATTGGCCAGTGATGTGAATTTTGAACTACAAGCAGCCATTCTGCTGAAAGAAATCATTATATGTTGAAGCTACTAGCCAAATGACTTTTCTGCACTGGAACATTATTGCAAATGCAGTTGATTACAAATTAGCTATCTCGATAACCCATCCTTGTAAAGCTACTAGAACACTGCAAAAAGTGCTACTGGCCACTATTACACTGCAAAAAGTGCCAGAGTGGGGGGGGGGGGGAGGGGAGAATGTTTTCCTTTACAAAAAGAACGAATACATGCCAGTGATAAACCATGGTGCAAAACCGATTCTTTTATTTTGCAAATTTGAAAACAGTATTGAAAATTCAAGTGCATCAGAGGCTAGAGAAGATGATGATCGAATAGCTTATAGCAACTTAGAAACTTTGTCTGCGACTCAGCATGTTTTAGTATTTATTCGTTAAATCTACTCGGTCAAGTGTTAGCTTGGGAGATTGTTTTAAAGCCATTCTAGAGGGTAAGATTTCAAAATTTTTCGTTTACAGTGGACCCAACCATGGTGAGTCCTCCCGTGGCACTGTTAGGGAATATCTACCCCCTAGGTATAATCAGTGATCCCTGTAATTGAGTTTAAATTATATCGGTAAATTACATATTTTACAACGTTAAGCGTAAGTGGAACGCGTTCAACAATCTTTACATCCTCTACATATTTCGTCCTTCCACTAGAGCCCCCCCCCCCCCATCAAAAATACCCCTCCGCTGCCCCTGGAAATTATTTACATACTCTCATCCAGAAAGGTGAGAGAGCTCCTGATGTTCTTTCCTGACTAGTTTCCTCCTATCACTTGAAGCAATCGTCGTAGTAGTAACTCCGATTTCAATAACTGCCATAAACTTGAAGGTAATTTTTCACAGGCATCCTTGTTAGTCAGTCAGGTAATTAATCAAAAGAACATGGCCTAGACGGGAGCCTTCATGGATTCCACAAGCTGTTTCCCTGGATGCCAACTGGATTCAAACCAGCCTTGAAATGCATCTCTGTTTCTGTAAATACCCAGATTACCAATGAGGTATTTTACCTGTTTGGTATTTGCAAAAACAAAAGTTTGATATTTAGAAAGAATAGTGGACAAATCTTGATTGGCTGGTAGAGTGATCCCCAAGTGGGGAATCTTCTGCCTTGTTGCCCAATCAGACAGCCAGGACCCCAAATTTACAACCCCTCGTTTAAAAAGCCCATTTTCAACTCATTCTGGATTTTATACATGAGGATTGCCTTGAACACGATTTATTTATCATATTTGAAGGATTTGGATTCCTTCTGTATTTATAGTACATAAATCTAGCAGCCCTGCAAAGTCAATCGGCTCTGCAATACTCTATCGGCAAAAGTCTATCCTTTTATCAGCTTGCAAAAGTCAAGTGGCAATGTTGAGGACATCTTTACAATGCTGATTAAGACAGTACACACTATATCTACCTCAAAGGTTTATATGATGTAAGATTCTAGGATACGACACCATATATTATGTAGGGGATTTGCCGGTATTTTTGACAATTTCTATGTTTTACGGAATAAATAGCGTGTGCAGTAGTAAAGCATGAATGGAAGCATGGAAGTTTTCCAGTCAACTTCTATGTGAAATTTCCCCCGCGACTTTTCAACCAAAATTCACCTGCTGTTGCCATGTACCAACTTTCTTTAGAGTTGAGAGAACGAATACACATTAGATCAAGACGATGTAACATACATTTTATTCATGAAGACGAATTATATGGGTATGGGTAAATGCATCAGTCAATATCAACTGAAGGGTAAGTAAACGTTGCTTCGTGATCAAAGCGTGATATTTCTTGAACGGGGGGAGATCTCGAAAAAGTTCGCGGTAGATTTTTGCAGAAATATCTTGTGATTATATTTACTGAGAAAAATGTCGGGTGTAAGTCTTAGCAGATTTTACACCGGGCTTTTTAAATGAGGAATAGCAAACTTGGGAATCCAAGCCTTCTGATTGGTCAATAGGGCAGACGATTCCCTAATTGGAGATCACTCTACCAGCCAATCAAGATGACTCTACCAGCCAATTAAAAGCGAAACTAGGTGAGTCCTACGAAGGAGAAAGTGCATTGGGAATTCACCTTGGCATAACGGCAGAACAACAGGTGCCTGTCATAAGTTATAAATATATGCGCAAGTATGGCGTACATGAATGGAGGTGAGGTTGAGATGGAAGTGGAAACAATCCCTGGACAGCAGTTCAAGATCCATGAAACACAAGTGCGGAACAATGCTGGAGGGTTTGTGTTTAAAGTTGATGACTTCGATCGGCTGCAAAGGTTTCTTATCCTCGGAGCTGAAAGTGGAACTTACTACGCTGAAGGAAAAGAGCTTGCAGTGGAAAATGTTAAGTCAGTGATTGGGTTACTTAATGATGGAAAGGGAAAAGACGTTGTCAAAATTCTCAAGGATTTCAGCGTCAATGGAAGATGTCCTAAACAGACAACAATCATGTACTGTTTAGCTCTTTGCGCAAGATTCCATGATGGTAATCACAGTTTAAAATACGTGGAAGCAAGGAGAGAAGCATACAACGTTCTGGCTGATATTTGTAGGATCCCAACAGATCTTTTCCAGTTTGTTGAGTATTGTGAAGATATTAGCAAGAGAATCAATAAAGGCACTGGCTGGGGAAGGTCACACAGAAGAGCTATCAGTAAATGGTACCTAGACAAAGGCGGTAGAAGACTGGCTTTCCTTGTGACAAAATACAAACAAAGGAATGGATGGTCTCATAAAGATCTCCTCACACTAAGCCATCCAAAAGTAGGCACCGAGAGGAGCAGCCTTGCAGTTATTTTCAAATACATTCTCAAAGGTTTTGAGGAAGCAGAGAAGTTTGTGAATAATGGGAATGATTTTCCATCCTTGGATCAAGATGTCTGCCAAGCATTTGGATTGCTTAATGCTGTAAATGAAGCTACGAAAATTGGGAACGCGGTTAACATGTCGTTTACTGACAAGGAAGACAAACTCATAGAACTTATTGACACTCATGACTTAGTTCGTGAACATATACCAACACAGTTATTGACATCATTGAAGGTATGTAGGACTTTTCAATAAACAATTGGGCATACCTTCAAGCTCTTCGTGGTATTGTGTACCTAGCTAGTTCCTTATTTCTGCCTTTGTTACACTTTTTCAGTATTTTCATATTTTCACCATGGAAGTTGCATTGTGGGTGGCTGGTCACATGAGTATGAAAATTATAATTTATTTAAATTCTGCAACAATATAACTACAATTGAGTACAAACTTCAAACACAATAAGATAATGTAACCATATTAAAATGAAGATAAAGATAAAAAACTAGAAAAGAAAACAAGTGCCGACTTCTTAGGGAGGAGCCTCCTAAGAACATACATCTGCAGTGAGGAGTGTGGCTTTTTGATGAGCTGGTACATGTGTGCATTACTATCTATCTTAAACCCCCTTTACATTGTTTCTGAACTCATTGTTGCAGATTGTCAACAGTGGTCGCCAAGAAAGAGTGGGAGGATTTTAGTGGCCTACGCCCTTTTTGAAACACATCTCTCTTTAGAGCATACAAAAAGATAGATATGCAGCTGATAGTTATCAAGCTGCAACAACATGTCATAAAGAAGTCTTGCTAGAGTTCTCCTTAAACCTCTCTATCCTTAATTTTAGAAATAGTGCAAAATTGATTCTGGGAAAACTTGGGGACATGTCCCCCAGGTCCCCTGTGGTGCCACCACTGACTGTTTCTCACTGGAAGTTATACGGAGCACAGGGGGGCAGACTTTATGACGACTTGTAGGCATGCATTTAATGCAAAGAGAGAGCCACAGCACAGTGTGAGGTGTTTTGGGGAGCTAAAAGTAAAATTTTTGGAAAAAGTTTCTGTCAGTAATGCCACAACATACTATATGATGATTTTCTAGGTGGATATTTCTAGTTCTGAGGGAGTGTTCCACCCCTTGTCATGTTACACTTACAACTGATAATATGCCAAGATGATAACAAACCATGATTCCTACATAGTTGCAGATGGCATGTCTTTGATATTACAATAAGTTTTGTCCATTGATGGCACTCTGTATACTACTGGGGCACAGTTGGGATTGAGGATAAAGTACAATAAAGTTATTCATATTGCAATGCACTATTAGTTCATTGGTTTTTTACTTGTTCTTCAAGTGTCTCTCCCATTTTATTCATGTATTTGTTATCATTGGCAGTGCAATTGCTTGCAAGTGTGATTTCCAAGATGGAAATGGATTAATTCAATATTATAGATATTGATATGTTGTCATAATCTGAGCTGTTGAGTTTTGCCTTTCAGGTGTGGTATCATTTGTTGTTCAAAATGCCAATGACTGCATTAATTCGCAATCTTGGAAAAATGAGCTCAATGGGGATGTTTTTGGATACTGCAACCCATAAAGGACGTGAAATTGCTACCACAGTTTGTGGATGGTTGAAAGATGAAGAACGACTCCATAAAGCAAGGATACATCCATTTAAAGTTCTTGTTGCTTTGAAAATCTATGAAAGTGGGCATGGAGACTTAAGCTCAAAAACATGGACACCAAACCCAGACATAGTTGCAGCCCTCAATGAAACATTCTATTTGTCCTTCAAGGTGCTTCTTTTTGTATTTTAGTTTTGTACAATATGGTTTCTTTCCATGTATACATATCTAGTTTGTACAATTGCAAAAATAGTGGTGCTCAGCAGGCAGGTTTCAATCTTGTGAACCTCTCTTCTTAAAGAGATTCTATTCATGATTTATGTATTTTAGTCCCCCTTTATCTGAGGCACCTTCCCCACTTTTCTCCTCATTTCCCATCTCCATTGCAGGGCTCTCAAGCCACATGCATTGGGCAAGAGAATCACATTTTAAGTCATTTCGCACCCTCACATGTAAAGAGAAACATTAGTTTTGCATGACCTTAGTATTCCCTTATGTACTTGGTACTCCCCCATCCCCACTTTTGTCAAAAATGATTCTTGGGGTTCCTTTAAAGTTAAATTGAGGGATTTCTGCTAAACTTTTTTCCAAAAATCGCTTTGTGTTATGGAATAGTTGTTGTAAAGGCATGGAAATTCCTTATGACTAATGGTAGGCATGATATTTAGTCTGATTTGAGTGTTATGTTTCTTATGTACTTGTTTCTTATAAAAGAAAAATGTAACCTATTTTGGTTTTTCTATCTATAATATCTTCATAAACATTCTTGATTAATTTAGCATGTGGAGCCAACAAACAAACGCTTCTTACTTGGAATTGATGTGAGTGGATCAATGACCTATGGTGGCTGTCATGGATGCAAGGTAATAACACCAAGAGAGGCATCTGCAGCAATGGCAATGGTTGCATTAAGAACAGAACCAATAGCAATACCAATGGCCTTCTCACGACAGCTGGTCCCCTTGAATATAAATAAAGATATGACACTACAAGCAGTGATGAAGGAAACTTCAAAGGTAAAAAGTATAGAATCTATCTTTCATACTCTAAATTTTCATGATTTTAGATGAGGAGTCACCAAACTTTTTGAAACTAAGAGCTACCTCAAGGGAACTGAATAATGCCAAAAAATTGCTACCACCTTGTTAACAAGCTGCTTACGTATTCAAAGTTGCATGGCTTACCTTTAGGTTTTAGAACTGGCTTGCGGGTGACTGAGGTTGGTTTTGAAGGCAACATGGTGCCCACTGGCACCAGGTTGGTTGCCCTTAATTTACAAAAAGTCAACCATTTAATTTTTTGGCCACAATAGCTTATTTAAAAAATTCAGTCACCAGAGCTCAGTAATGTGTGTGGGCACCTTTTGCTTGCTGGCACAAAATCATATGCTCACATTTTCACAGGCACTAAACGATCCTGTTTTTTGTGTGATAGTGATATTCTGTAGTGCCAACAGATTATGCACTATGGATCCATATCTATCTACAGTACTTCCTCCATTAGCTGTATCCTGATTAACTGTCCCTTGATTATCCAGCCTTGGCCCTGGTGCTGACCTTTATATTTATTAAAACTTTATCTTCTGATAAATTCAGCATCGGCAGGTTGAATGTTGGGAGTATCTGAAAACATGAAGATAAATTGAACTCTTTTCAAATGGCGAAGTGCGAGTTGGGAATTTAAACGTTCAAAGCCTTAAAAAAAGTAATTTTTGACAAGCTTGTTGTGCCTTTTTGGAACTCTTACTCTCCATAGCTTGGTATAAGTTTAAGGAATATAACAATTAGAATTCTGCTTGTGCATGGTAAGGACACTTTCTAATTACCTTAGCTCTTTTTTCTTGTGGATGATGTCCAAAAGTGTAATTTTGCTTAACTGGCCATTTTTGACTATCTGACCCCCTTTGAGAAAGTTGTTTCCAGTGGTAGGCGGATAATCGAGGAAATACTGTATTGGTTGTTGCTACTTACATATGTTAATGTAAAAGCATTTAGCGAAGATGAGAACATAAATAAATCTACATACATGCAACTACATACATAGAAACTACACACATACAAATATCTATATACAACTACCTGCATAGAATGCAATTGAATAAAGTACAATGTAATTTATGTAATATGTAGCCCTACATTGCATCCTGATACGTGCTTGCAGGCCTACACAAAACGCTTTTGATGAGCTTTTCCAGTCAGTGTGTAGCATTACTTTTTCTTTACTTTATTAACAATGATTATTGTATTTTAGTATATTCTAACTTCAGGTTATTTTTATTTTAGCTAATGTTTGGAGCTACAGATTGTGCCCAGCCTATGCTCTATGCCCTGAAGAACAAGATTGCGATTGATGTCTTCATCGTATATACTGATAATGACACATGGATTGGTGACACCCACCCATATGAGGCTCTCAAACAATACCGGAGAGAAATGAATATGCCTGAAGCAAAGTTGATAGTGTGTGCAATGACTTCATCTGGGTTTACAATTGCTGACCCAGCAGACCCAGGAATGCTTGATATGGTTGGCTTTGATACTGCAGCACCCGATATCATTGCTAATTTTGCACTATTAACGTTTATATAAAATCAGGAAAATCATTCATAATGAGGTGGACCTTGAATTAACCAATATAAGAGAAGAGTTCCTTGTGTATTTGGCTAATTCAGGCCTTTCATTGAGTAAAATTTGACACTTGCTGCTGATTGCGGGCGTGGAATCGTTCGCGCGTGAGGGATCGTTCGCGCACGCTGTTTGGCAGAAAGCGGGCTTTTAGTTAAAGAAGAATGTTAGTAAAAATTCTAAAAAGTTGAAGGAAAATTTGAAATATACTATCACCACCTACTGAAAGGAAGTACGTAACGGTGCAATATCGGGAGTTTTCAATAGAATATCACTTTATCTACTTAACTTTTCTTAGTTCTTCCTTTGACGGACATTGTTTTAGGCCCTAAAGCCTTTCCCCGTTACTGCATACTAGACAAAAAATTATGCCGAAATTGCTAAATCATGCTTTCCAAGGATTTAAATTTGAAAATTTTCCGAGGTGCATGCCCCCAGACCTCCTAAGAAACGGGACCTTGGGGCCTTCCATGGTACACAGCCACCTACTATTTATGATCAGTCGCTTACTATAAATATTACTAAAAGCTCTGAATATCAGAGAGCCTGGGTGGCGGTTGTCAATTGCAAGTATAACTTTCATATAGCTTGTGCGCGCGACAAATCGAGCGAGTGAACTGAGCTAGGCGAGTGCCGGCGAGCGCATGCGCGATTGCGCGCTTCTCATTGAATTTGCCAGTATTTTATATTATTTTCTGTATCATAATTTGTAGTTAAGCACAAGCTTTTATGGAATTGGTAATTATGCGTACACATGTGATTTAGAGATCCTCTGACATCAATAAATTGTGCACATTATACACATATACATAATATACATATATATATATATATATATATATATATATATATATATATATATATATATATATATATATATATATATATATATATATATATATATATATATATATATATATATATATATATATATTTATATTTATATATTTATATTTATATATATGTGCAATATATATTTATATATATGTGCCCGCAATATATATGCATGCTTTATGCCTACCCCTCCCCGAATGTTTTCACTTGTCTAAAGTGAACTAGTATTTTAGACCTGGGTCGCGAGAGGAGTTGAATGCACTAATAATGGTAAATGAAGAGAATATTCATGCAATAATGAAGAAGACAGTTCACAGACAGAGACATCGTAAAGCAAAAATCATTGGAATGTGCATAAAATCCATGTAGCCTATTATTTGATTTTCTACTCTTCAGCTGTAGTATATTTCAGATGGTTGTCTCTTCACTTTCAAGTGACAAGATACACGCTTTTTATTATAAGGAACCACTTTATAAGGAACCTACATGTAGAATGCCAGAATGTTTAGAGAACTTATAACACTAAAGGAAAATACCCTAAGGAACTTCTCAATTTTTATAACAGCAAACAATCAAGAATTAAGAAGCCGGTTCCATGTATATGCTTGTGTCAAGTGTTTCGTATTTCATTGCTTTTAAGTTATAGCCACAATTTAAAGGCAAAATTGAGAACTTCAATGTTTACTTGTGTCTGTACCATATGTATGACACACAATTGGGACTGAAAGTTAAGGAACCATTAAAAAACTTTTAGTACTACAATTTGACTACTAGAGGTCCAAAAACAATGAACTTTTATAACTAGTCTTTGAGCTAGGTTCCTTATAAAAAACGTGTATCGTGGCTTATATATTGTTGCACTGCCCTCCCCCTCCCACTGCACCGTAAGGACAACTTAATTACTGTCTCAGAGCAGCTACTTATGAGCTTTACTGAAAACACCCAGTATTATTATTAGAATCGTAGCATAGGGCAGTACCAAGGACTTAATTTTTTCATGTTAGATCACATTTCATTTGAATAAAGTCCAAAATTTTGGATGATATTATACTATTAAGACTGCTATTAGCGAATAGTTGTGTAGTTAGAGCGCTTGTATGCTGTGCAGAAGGTCAATGGCTGGAGACGCACCTTGGACCACAGCTTGAATACTAATTCGCCCCCCCCCCCTCCAGTAACAAATTGATACCTAGTGGCAACACTAAAGTAAAAGGTGATAAGGAAAGGAACTGGACCAGGGAAAGTGTCGTCACTAGCAGCCATTCCCTAACGTACGGAATATTCATGAGATTTTCTGTCACTGCTACTAGGATATTGAAGTGCTTCGTTATATCACAGCGTACATATCCTTTACGGGATGCGCTTGCTCCAGAATACTCGCCCTTTTATATCATACGCCGAAGAAATGGTTTGACTTCATTTTGTGCGCCCGAATTTAGGCCCTATGTCACCGAAAGAGCTGGAGAGTTGCTAGCTCGTTAGAAATCAATGTAATTCTGTGTGGATATGCTTCATAGAATAGTAAAATTTCGTTTCTTTTTGGTAAATTCACTTAGTGCACTATCTAGTAGATTAGATAACACTGTGAAGCATTGTGATAAAGTAGAAAAGTAAAACATGAAAAAAATTGGTATTTGACCTTCCGTCGGCTCTTTGGGCTGTTCCATGCCGTCAAGCGCAAGCAGTTGTTCTACGTTGCGTCGATGCAACCATTTTATTGCCATTCAAACTGCTTTGGGCATTCTTTTGTTGTGCAATGAGTGTTTCTCATTTTTTTACCAAGTTTAACAACTCAGTGCTTCTAGCAGCCGCAAGAGGTTACATACTACAAAAGATTTACAAGAATATTAAATAGCATCATCTAAAATAAAGTCTTTTTCAACATTCATCTTTGCTTCAAGCCTGGTTTCCACATCGTCGTAAGTGACGGGGACGCTTACGATGATATGGAAACATGTTTTTTACTTTATGTCCCCATCGACGCCATCACGACTGGCATGGTTAAAAGAAGCTAAACATGTTCAACTTTTTTGATCAACACCGTCGCATCCCTGTCACATCCCCGCTGCTAGCGATGTAATGGGAACATAGCTTTCGATATGGGAACATGTTTTTCGTTCATCGCTGTCATTGAAGATGCAACCATCCTACAATGCACTGCAAGCAAAACTCAAAATCCAAATCAAACGTAGCTGATGCTGGCTTTACTGATAAATTACTAATGGAGTTGTTAGGAAAACAACCTCGAGTCACCATAATTATAACAGATCATAGACTCACCAGGACATGACTTTCATTAATTAATAAGATTAAATATATATCAACATGCCATACATATGATTTATGATTGTTTACGATTCTTTATTCAGTATTGATTATAGTCGCATTGCGAATGGCCACTCTCTTATTATGACTTCCACGTCTACAATCTTATCAGGTTATGGGCCCAGGACCCGTATATATTTTAATGGCGATCCAGAATCTTTTACAGTATGGGAGACACGATTCACCAATTACCTTTACACTGTCGACAAAGGCGTATACGACGCTATAACAGGGAACGAAGAAGGCGACGATTTTGCAGAAAAGAACCGAAGGGCATATGTACAATTTCCTGCCTAAGTTCGGTGTCCGTAGGCAAGGCCTACACGGCAGGTTAGGAATTTGTTTTCTCGAATTCACCCGGTAGGGGTTCTTAGTAGATCCACGATTCAAGATTCCCTTTCATAGCTTTGAGGACTGTATAATATTCCATTAACAATAAGTATATCTAAATAACAAATTAAAAAGTGTAATATAACGAAATAACAAACAACGATAGCACTGTAAAGTGTCCGAAGATAATAGTCAATAGGTCCACATTCTCAGCAACGTACGCATATCCAAAGCCATGTATGTACAATAAATACAGAAAGAGTTCACCTGGATGTTTGTGGCGTCGATAAAGAGCTTCTTTAAGTCGATAAAGAACGAATCATTCAAATATGAAGAGTTCCATGTCAAAATTTGCGAGTTATTCTGAGAGTTCAGCGACGATTCTCCATATTGTCAAAAATACGCCCACCATCGGTTACTTCTTGTCGAATCATGGTCATGCGATTAACTGCCAACTGGTACACGCAGTTGGCTCTCAGCAGCAGTAAAAAACAAAAACAAAGAAAACGCCAAAGGAAATAATTTAAAGTAACTAAAACATTGGGGTCACAATTTCGTACACTCCCCCCTTGACCAGTCAGAACCCTTTAGTCTATATGTTCATTTTCGAACTGGTCAATAACCTTGAATGATTCCTCTGCAATGGCTGCTGCCTTGCGTTTCGGTCGTACTTGCTTCTCCTCGTCTCTTGAGGTGGTTTCTGAATCTGCAACTCTGTTTTCAGATTGAACCTCCAACGGATAGAGTTTCTGAATCGGTCTATCAATTGTGGTCCCGCTTGCTTGCAACAATCTTGCCCCTCGCACAACGTTGTCCTCTCCTATAATGAGGTTCTGAATTTTTCCCAATTTCCAAAAGATGCGGTTCTTTAGCCCTTCGCCTTCAATCAAAACAATATCTCCTTCATTAACCTTTATTGGGTTTCTACTGGGTTTTACTATCCGGTGTTGCTCGCGTAGATTAACTAAGTATTCCGATTTCCAGCGCCTTCGATAGTGATTCAACAATTTTCCTAGAAATAAAGCGCGACGACGCAACTTAATGTCACTCTGGTTGCAATCTTCTTCATTATCTCTGCTTGGTATTCGAAACTGCAGAGTTCTTCTTCCTGTAAGAAGGTGCGATGGCGTGAGAGGTTCTTCCAAACCTTCTGGGTAAAGGTAGGTCAGTGGACGGGAATTTAACACACACTCTATTTCAATTAATACCGTCTGCAATTCTTCCACTGAAAGTGATGCCTTTCCGATGCATTTTCTGAGGCAAAACTTGGTGCTTTTGATCAATCTTTCATAGAAGCCACCCCACCAAGGTGCCTTGGCTAAGTTGAATACCCATTTCACTCCCTTTTGTGCAAGATAGACTTGTGTATCTGAAGACCTTAAAATTCCTTTCAATGTTTTCGAAAATGCTGTAAAGGTTTTCGCGTTGTCTGTGACAATGACTTCGGGCATTCCACGGCGACCAATAAATCTTTTAAAGCAAAGAAGAAACGACTCAACATTGAGATGAGATACAAGTTCGAGGTGCACTGCTCGAGAGATACCGCAAGTAAAAAGAGCTACATACATCTTCTGGCTGGTACCAGACGAATTCTTTACATATAGAGGCCCTGCAAAGTCAATTCCGACCGTTGTAAAGGGATGCTTATCTTCCACTCGAAATCCTGGTAGCTGACTTTGCTGTGGCATTCCATACGACAATCCTTGTAATTTTTTGCATAACTTGCATTTATAAATCGTCTTCTTTACAAGCTGTCTACCTTTGATCACCCAAAATCTGGTTCTCAGTTCTTGTAAAGTCTGATTTGTTCCATTATGCAAGACGTTTTTGTGACATTCCCATATGATCAGTGATGTTATATGGTGTTCTCTAGGAAGAAGTATTGGATGTCTTGTTTCAAAAGTTAGGCATGAGTTCTTAAGGCGTCCTTGGCAACGAATAATTTTATCTTTATCAATAAATGTATCAAGGTGTTTCTCTACACTGCTTGATTTCTTCTTGTCTATTTGCGTCTGCATATCTCGGATCCAAACTATTTCTGCTTCATCTAATTCTTCTGCTGTCAGCTCCTTTGTATTTATACATCTGTCTTTACAGTTCTTAACGAATCGCAGGACATAAGCAGTTACCCTCAAGAGTTTCATATAACTGCTGAATCTGGTAGCATCAAGTATCTTAGATATGTTCATTTGCGTTCCAGTTTCGATCAATAGCGTCATGTTCGAGCTTCCCTTGCATGTTGATCTCACTTCCTTTAAGCAATCTTCAGGGAGATCGGTCATGTGTCTTTCTGGCCATTCGTTTTCATTACCCCTCAGCCATTCTGGTCCTTTGAACCAGCGAGAATTTTCTGAAAGTTTTACTGGATTGCTGCTTCGAGTCGCAATATCAGCTGGATTTTCAAGTCCTGGACAATGATTCCATTTTTCTTTCGGTACGAGACTTCTGATCTCTTGTACTCGATTTTCAACAAACGTTTTCCATTCCTTTTCCTCCCCCTTTATCCAGTACATTGCTGTGATTGAGTCTGTAAAGCATCTGACTACAGTAGTTTTACAGAGTGGAGTTAGCATAGTCTGAACTGAGCTGATAAGTCTTGCAAGAACGAGAGCAGATAACAACTCTAGCCGAGGAATGGTTGGTTTTTTCAGTGGCGCAACTCTTGTCTTAGAAATTACTAGATTGACATCTGTCTTTCCATTCACGGTAATTTTTGCATACACACAGGCAGCGTAGGCTTCTTCTGAGCTATCGCAAAACCCTACGAGTTCAATGGATAATGGCTTCATCTTGACCTCTCCGAAGTAGAATCTTGGGAAGGAAATTTCAGGAGCTTTCATTAAAAATTCAATCAATCTCTCCCATGTAGCTTTCAACTCATCTGGTAAGATTTCATCCCATCCAATCTTTCTGCCGAACAATCTTTGCAAAAACACTTTCAGCATTATGGTAACAGGGGAAATCATGCCTAATGGATCATAGATCTTTGCTGTAAGACTCAAGACATTACGCTTAGTAACTGTCCTTCCATTTGATGTTTCTGCTAATTGACGCAAATTGAATGTTATTCTGTCCCCTTCAACGTCCCATTTCATACCAAGAATTTTTAAATCATCAGTGTCAGTGTCATGACTATTCGGTATGGCCGTTTTCGCAAATGACTGGTCATCTTCAGAAATCACTGAAGATACCTTAGCTTGTGATTTGGATTCTCTTCCATTTATATAGGATGTGACTTCTTGAGAGTTTGAAATCCATTTTCTAAGATTAAAGCCACCTTTCTTCATTATTTCCTTTGATGATTCGTACAAATTGATCACTTCTTCTATAGTGTAGCCACCTGTATTCATGTCATCTGCATAGAGACTGTTCAAGATTTTGGTGCACACTTCAGGATTTTCTACCATGAATTGTTCTATGTGTCGTTTCAAGGTAGCATTCAGTAAGAAAGGGCTGCATGACACTCCAAAAACTACTCTCTTAAATCTATAGGTTATTTCTTGAGGTGACAATGAATTTATATTGTCCACCCATAAGAATCTCAAGGCATCTCTGTCACCTTGCCAAATCGCAATCATCAGGAATGCTTTCTCTATATCTGCACTTAATGCAATTGGATATAACCTGAAACGAGTCAAAATTTCACTGACTGTTTTCAACAAACAAGGTCCTGTATAGAGACATTTGTTCAGTGAAGTTCCCTCACTATCCTTGGCCGAAGCATCATACACGATCCGAACCTTTGTGGTACTTTTATCCTTGCGAATTACAGGATGATGAGGTAAATATGTCGTCTTTCCAACTATTGCATCGCTACTGGATGCTACTTTCTCAATAATTCCTCGATCTTCCTGTTCTCTAATAATTGAGTCATACTCCTGAAGAAGAGTAGGATCTCTGCACAGCCTGTCGAATGTACCCTTTAAGCGCTTTCTGCATAATTGGTAGTTGTCTGGGAGCATTGGGTGATATGGCTTCCATGGGAGTTTGACTTTGTATCTACCCGATTCAAACGATATTTCATCTTCAAACAACTCGTACACTGTGGTTTCAAGCTTCTGAATTCCAATAGATTCAAGCTCCCAAAACTTAGAAACTTGTGCTTCAAGAGAAGTTTCTTCTATCTCTGACATAGATTCAAGTCTCAGTACATGAGTTTCCGCAATGTTTACATGGGTTGATTCCACGGTTGAACCATTATCAACTGGACCTGATAATATCCAGCCCAGTATTGATTCCATAGCAATTGGACCTTCGTATGCCTTTATGCATTTGCCAGACAAAAATTGCCAATAGAAATTTGCTCCTACTAAAATTTCGCAATTTAATTCTTCATTCATTTTGGCGGGATAGTCAGCTAGCCCTAGGCCAGCCAGATGAGGATATTGATTGACAGCAATGTTAATAGCTTGCTCTGATAACGGCGCACACAAAACGGGCACAACGTACGCGCTAACATAAACGCTAAGATCATTATAAGGACTTCTAACGCAGAATTGTACAACTTCACACGTTTGAAGAGTACCTGTTTCATCTCCAAAAACCTTGATTGCAATAGTTTCTTGGCCAACGATTGGAAGCTGAAGGGTTTCTTTAAGCTTAGCAGAAATATAGGAATGCTTGCTTCCAGTATCAAATATTAAGCGAGCGATTTCGGATCTCTGTGGGTCGGCTGACGGAGAAATGTAGCCCTTTGCGGTTTGCAAGAGAATGGAAGTCTTAGTATTTATGTGCATAGTCATAGTTGATTCAGGTAAGGATAGGTTGCCTTGCTTTTGAATAGGAGTAAAATTGCTTTGATTGGCTCTTGATCTACTACCTTGATTTGCAGTATGTGCGGTAAACTCATTGTCGTTCGCTGTATTGGGGCGAACATCAGATGCAGGTTTTGAATATTCGCAAATGGCTGTATGATGTCTTTGTTTACAAATGAAGCAATATATATTGCTTTTACAGTCTACAGAACGGTGCCATTTTCTAAGGCAAACGAAGCACCTCCCTTGCTTAGATAGCATTTGCTTTCGTCGGATCGGATCTGTCACTATGTTGCATTTTGCTGAAAGGTGATGGTTCTTGCAAAAGCTGCATGTGACTTTGGTGTCATTACTCAAAAATGATGCTGTTGTGGGTAAGTTATTCTTGTTCTGTCTACCATCTGCAACGCTTTTGGAATGAGAATTTATATGTGCACATTGCTCTCTTGCTTCAAGTTCCTTTTTAATTATGTCCAGAATCTTATTGAGCTCCCATTCCTCATTTCTGATTTCTTTGGTAACGGCTAACCGTATTTGCTCTGGCAATTTCCCCATTATCATTGGGTTGAGAAAAGGTCCATATTGTTTCAAATCGTACCCTAGTGTCTCTAGGCTTCTTACGTTAGTATCGATCTTATCAACAAGGTTTCTAAGGCCTTTGACATCTTTATCAGAATGTACAGTTTGGAGATTCGTTAGGGCTTCGATATGTGCATTCACAACAATCTGCTTTTGGGCAAATCTTTCCTTGAGAAGCTTCACAGCGACGGTGTAATTCGCGTCCGTAGTTTGAATGCCTGAAATTGCTGCCGCAGCTCTCCCCTCTAAGAGTGTTCTCAAATGTCTAAATTTATTTACGGGAGGGATGTTCTGATTCCCATCAACAACCCCAAATGCATCCCAGAATTCTTGCCACCGTTTTGGGTCGCCTGCGTATCTTGGGAGATAGAGCTTAGGGAGATACGATTCTACATTTGATATCGTAGCCACTGGTTGGCTTGTTTGTGGTGCAACAACTTGTTGTTGAACTACAGGTGCTACTGAAATTTTTGCTTCTAACTGAGTTAAGCGTGACTGAATTTCTGCTCGCCAATTTTCTGACTCTTCGGCCTCGTTCTCGATTTCCTCCGGATTTATCAATAAGAAAATCTCTTCATCAATCGCCTTTAAAACTGTTAACTTATCCCGTAAGATCGCGCATAATCGTTCGACTTGAGCCTTAGGGGGGTTTGCTTTTTTAACAACTGTATCACATTCTGTAAATATCTTTTTGGCATGCGAGCGATAGCCACCCCGTACCTTTTTCTTCTTGGATGCCATAGATACTACAGGGACTGACAGGTCAGTAGGGGGTTCGGTGCTATTGCTTCCCTCTCTAGACATTTCGTTATAAATCAAAAAAATAATACCACAAAGTATTCAAAAGAATAATAAATCAAACATTAAATCCGGCTCCAAAGTGGATCATGTACAATTTCCTGCCTAAGTTCGGTGTCCGTAGGCAAGGCCTACACGGCAGGTTAGGAATTTGTTTTCTCGAATTCACCCGGTAGGGGTTCTTAGTAGATCCACGATTCAAGACTCCCTTTCATAGCTTTGAGGACTGTATAATATTCCATTAACAATAAGTATATCTAAATAACAAATTAAAAAGTGTAATATAACGAAATAACAAACAACGATAGCACTGTAAAGTGTCCGAAGATAATAGTCAATAGGTCCACATTCTCAGCAACGTACGCATATCCAAAGCCATGTATGTACAATAAATACAGAAAGAGTTCACCTGGATGTTTGTGGCGTCGATAAAGAGCTTCTTTAAGTCGATAAAGAACGAATCATTCAAATATGAAGAGTTCCATGTCAAAATTTGCGAGTTATTCTGAGAGTTCAGCGACGATTCTCCATATTGTCAAAAATACGCCCACCATCGGTTACTTCTTGTCGAATCATGGTCATGCGATTAACTGCCAACTGGTACACGCAGTTGGCTCTCAGCAGCAGTAAAAAAACAAAAACAAAGAAAACGCCAAAGGAAATAATTTAAAGTAACTAAAACATTGGGGTCACAATTTCGCACAGCATATGCAGAATTGGTTCAGGTTTTAGATGAGCGATCCTTGCAACTCATTATGAGCGATACAGCAAATAATGGCAGAGAAGCATTCAAGGTCCTCAAGAACCATTACGCTAGCACGGAAAAACCAAGAGTCCTTACATTATATGAGGAATTGACGACATTAAACATGGCCTGCGAGGAAGATGTAACAGACTATATTATTCGCGCGGAACGAGCGTCCACCGGCCTACGAAGTGCAGACGAAACATATTCTCCGACAACACGATTTACGTCAATTCGTACTTTACTGCAGAAAGCTACCAACGAAAAGTTACATATACATCAAATGGACGTGAAGGGGGCGTATTTAAATGCTCCGATCGATAAGGACATTTATATTCAACAACCTACAGGATACGAACAGCAATCGTACGGTGAACAAAAACTTACCTGTCATTTACGAAAATCACTCTATGGTCTCAAACAAAGCGGTCGGAATTGGCATAGTACTCTTACAAATTTCCTTAAGTCAAAGGGATTTACACCGAATGCAATTGATCAATGCATATATACTCGTACTGTGAACAACGAATATGTTATTGTGTTATTCTGGGTTGATGACATACTGATCTGTAGCAAAACACTTGCCTTAATTTCTGAGATAAAAGACCTGTTGCGAGACAAATTTCAGATGGATGACCGCGGACCATTAACATGGTTTCTTGGTATAGATTTTCGTAAGCTCGCTGATGGAAATTACATAATGAGTCAGCACCGATACTGTGAAGCTATCTTAGAACGCTTCGGAATGTCAGAATGCAATCCTGTAACTACACCAGCCGAGAAAGATCTCGTATTGAAGCCGAGAAACGAGAATGAAAAAGCGCCGAATTTCCCTTTTCGTCAAGCAATCGGGAGTATTGTATATTTAGCTACAGCAACGAGACCAGATCTAAGCTTTATTGTTTCCAAGTTATCTCAACACCTGGAAAAGCCATCAACATTACATATTACAGCTTTAAAGAGAGTGTTGCGCTATATTAAAGGGACAAAATCATTTTCTCTGAAATTCACGCCGACAGATGCAGCACTGACAGCATATACCGATTCCGACTGGGCAAATGACTCTGAAGATCGCCGATCAACATCGGGATTCGTAATTACTCTCGGAAGTGCGCCGATATCATGGAAATCGAAGAAACAACATACAGTCGCATTGTCTTCTTGCGAAGCTGAGTATATGGCACTTGCTGAGGCCACAAAGGAAATCATTTACCTACGATCCTTATGCTCAGCAATGGAGATACCTCAGCTAATACCAACTACGCTATTCTGTGACAATCAGGGAGCAATTGCACTTACGAGCGAAAGATCTAAACAACAACAACGCACGAAACATTGATGTGAGGTACCATTTCGCACGGGAACAGAAGGACATTATTTTCGAGTACGTTAGTACGAAGAACAGTTTAGCAGATATGTTAACAAAACCACTTGGCAAAGAGCAATTACACAATATCCTACAAGGACTCGAGATTGAGGGGGCGTGTTAGGAAAACAACCTCGAGTCACCATAATTATAACAGATCATAGACTCACCAGGACATGACTTTCATTAATTAATAAGATTAAATATATATCAACATGCCATACATATGATTTATGATTGTTTACGATTCTTTATTCAGTATTGATTATAGTTGCATTGCGAATGGCCACTCTCTTATTATGACTTCCACGTCTACAATCTTATCAGGAGTTAGTTCAGAATTTTCCGTGTATGTGGATCCCATCTAGTCAGGGGCGATTCTAGCCTATTTTCGTTTCATTTTTTTCGTTTTATCAATATTTATACACGAGATGGCCTTCAGCAACAAATAAGCAACCTATTAGCAGTATTTGTTAAAACAAATGGAAAACAATTAATAACAATAGTAAGCATTGCTGCTCTACAAGGGTCCTTGAGTCCAATGGAAGGTTCACAAGATACTCTCTAGAACCTGTTCTAAAACGAGCGACCGATTCTTTTTCTCGAATGTTGTTAGGGGTCTTATTCCAGTTTTCTGACACCAGAGAAGTAGAAACTTGGCTTTGTATATTCGAACCTAACTTTGGGAATTTGCAGATCTCCACAGTTTCTGCTCCTATACCGTAAATCCTCGAATTAGCCCCCTCGAATAAGCCCCCTTGAATAAGCCCCCATGCTAGACCTTCAAATTGTCAATAAGCCCCCCTAGAATAAGCCCCCACCTCAGATGATGATGAAGACTTTGATAAAGACTAATGCTTAAATTTAGACTGTTCTTGTAATATTATGGAGAAAAGGAGTTACGACAATGAGCTTTTTATATGACATTTGTCAAATAATTTTATAAGCCCCCCCCTCGAATAAGCCCCCACCCAAAAAGCATCAAAAATAAATTAGCCCCCAGGGGGCTAATTCGAGGATTTACGGTACTCTGAAATTATGGATCTTTCAGTGAACTAATGGCGAAGACTTTCGGGATAGAGTTCATGCAAGATCCTATATGTCATGACTCCTTGGTCAAAGGAGATCAAAGATTTCACAGTGAGCCATTTACAGGTCCACCCATCCTTATACATTGCATTCGCTATTAGCTTCTTTGCCCTTGTCTGTAATCGTTGTAATTGGGATAGTTTGGTATTGGAGAGGACACTCCAAACAATGCTGCCATAGCGAAGATGGCTTTCAAAGAGAGCTTTGTAAACTTCACTAAGTTTCCATAGCGGAAAGATGTTTTTTAGCATTTTTAAGGGGCTGAAGCTCACTTTCAGCTTGTTTCTGATAGTTAAGCTGTCGCCTATGGCCTATAGCTGTATATTCACTTTCTGGTATTCAAACTAACTTTGTTAATCCTCATCTAATTCAATATATTTTCCAGCTCGTTTTTCAAATCAGTTAAAAGTTCTTTCAGGTTTTCTGACGCGATATTCACACATGAATCATCAGCAGACATATTTGAGGTCGTATTTTTTAGACAATTCCCAAAATTATTAATGTAGAATATGAATAATAAGGGTCCCAAACACGAGCCCTGTGGAATACCACACTCAATGCTGCTTTTGCTGGAAGTGGATCCGTCAAAATAACAGAACTGCTCCCTATTGGTCAGGTAAGAAGTGAAAAAGCTGTTGGAATTACCCTCAGCACCATATTCTCGTAACTTCGACAATACGATTTTGTGGTCAACGGTATCGAATACTTTTTGAGATCAAGGAATATATTAGTTTATTTTCCCTTCATCTGAGTTCTTGAACGGTGGCGTGGGTCTAACGTTCTATAGACATTTCATTGTGCTGTACAGTTTTTGGAACGCGAATTGGCTACAAGAACTGGGGGGGGGGGGGGAGCGGCACCAGCCATCGCAGACCGAAGGGGACATTATGACCACACCCTATAATTGTCACGCCCATTGATTGTCACATCCAGTTCAATGCAAGGAAATGACTATCTTACTATTTTTAAGACAACAGCGAGCATAAACGAGGTGATAAAAACTTTCGGAAGAGCGATAAACAGCAATGGTATGAAGTAAAGAAGAATTGCATCTTGATAGAGGTCTCTCATCCCATCCCACCAAAATAATGATACTCCCTTCTTTAAAAAGTGGGGGGCAGAAGAATTTCTGAGGGGGCTGTTGTATGATTTATAATGTATGATTTTTGTCGACACTGCACGTAAATTAAAGGTCTGATACGACGGTTCGCAGCAAGGCTCTTCGATGCAAAGCTTGAGACTATTAGTGTAACTTAAGCATAGCAAGAGAGTTTTACTCACAAAATCATACACGACACCAAAGAAAAGTTTTAACAAACAAGAGCATATAACTAT
This sequence comes from Mastigias papua, assembly GCA_964019165.1. NCBI lineage: Eukaryota > Metazoa > Cnidaria > Scyphozoa > Rhizostomeae > Mastigiidae > Mastigias > Mastigias papua. The sequence goes on along the minus strand of OZ025273.1, from coordinate 5,593,614 downwards.
TATCATAAATACTATTTCCATCTCCTATAGGTAGTCTCACAATAAACAATTGGCACATAAGTTATTTGCTTCTGCGAAGGAGATAATTAAATTGGGATCGGGAATGGGGAATTCCCCTTTGAACCTTGTGTAACAAACATGGAGAAGGACTACATGAAAGGAGTTGCGGTCGAATCTGACGAAACCCCTCGACAACAGATCAAGATCCATGAAAAACATGTGCGGAACAAGGCTGGAGGGTTTGTCTTTAAAGTTGATAATTTCGATCGGCTGAAAAGGTTTCTTATCCTTGGAGCTGAAAGTGGGGCTTACTACGCTGAAGGACAAGAGCTTAAAGTGGAAAATGTAACATCAGTTGTTGAATTAATTAATGAAGGAAAAGGAAAGGAAGTTGTCAACATTCTCAAAGATTTCAGCGTCAATGGAAGATGTCCTAAACAGGCAACAATTGTGTACTGTTTAGCTCTTTGCGCAAGATTCCATGATGGAAATCACAGTTTAAAATACGTGGAAGCAAGGAGAGAAGCATACAAAGTTCTAGCTGATATTTGTCGGATTCCCACTGATCTTTTCCAGTTTGTTGAGTATTGTGAAGATATTAGCAAGGGAATCAATAAAGGCACTGGCTGGGGAAGGTCACACAGAAGAGCTATCAGTAAATGGTACCTAGACAAAGGCGGTAGAAGACTGGCTTTCCTTGTAACAAAATACAAACAAAGGAATGGATGGTCTCATAAAGATCTCCTCACACTAAGCCATCCAAAAGTAGGCACTGAGAGGAGCAGCCTTGCAGTTATTTTCAAATACATTCTCAAAGGCTTTGAGGAAGCAGAGAAGTTTGTGAATAATCGAGATGATTTTCCATCCTTGGATCAAGATGTCTGTCAAGCATTTGGATTGCTTTATGCTGTAAATGAAGCTACGAAAATTGGGAACGCAGCTGGCATGTCGATTGCTGACAAGGAAAACAAACTCATACAGCTGATTGACACTCATGACTTAGTTCGTGAACATATGCCAACAAACTTATTGACATCGTTGAAGGTTTGTAGGACTGTTCAATAAATAGTTGAGACTATCTTCAAATTGTTCATGGTATTGCATACCCCAAATCGCCTTAAATTCTATACGAAATTACTCCTTACGGTGAAGAGAGTCGAAACAGACGATAAAAAGTGCTGTTCTACCTACCAATTACTTATTTACTCCTATTTTTCCATCGAAAGTAGATAAGTAATTGGTAGGTAGAACCGCACTTTTTATGGTTTGTTTCGACTCTCTTCATCGTATGGAGTAACTTCGTATGGAATTTAAGGCGACTTGGCTGTTACCCTAAACTGCACATCCGCCTGCATACCTAACTATTCCCTTATCGGCGGGCAGTTGAAATTGCATACATAATATATATATTAGTTTGACGTACGCATTGCGTAGAATATGCAATAGAGTTAATAGCCACAGCCTCAGCTTGTTCTTAATTTGCTTGTAATTTCCAATCAGTGTTGAGGCCCATGTTGTTATAAAATTGTTCTTATACAAAAAAGTGTAGGTCTGTCTGATGAGATTGTACAGGTGTGTTTGGTGTCTACCTTAAACATGGGAAGATTTTAGCAGACTATGTCCTTTTTGAAAGACGCCTCTCAATAGAGCCTACAGTAAGATATGCAACTGACAGTCAATAGACTGCAATAACATATAACAAGCAATTAGTGTTAGAAGTCTCCCACCTCATACCTCTCTATCCTCAATTTGAGATAAAGTATATATTAAATTGATTCTGGGAAAACTGGGGGATATGCCCCTCAGGCCCCCCTGTGATGCCACCACTGACTGATGCTCATCCCACCACTAACTGTTGCTTACCCCCACTTTATAGTTATATTATCAGTCCTTTTGTTGACCTCCTGTTTCTTTGAAAACACAGTTGAGAAAACACACAGAAAAATTTATATTTAAAAAAAAGGAAGAAATGGGGAAGAGTAACAGAGAAAGTCAAGGAATAAGAAAAGGAGTGCAAAAGATGAACAAAAGCCCATGAATAGGAGAGTGGTTACTCACAAAAATTCTGAATAGTCTGTTGGTACTACAGAATAGCACGACCGACAAAGCAGCAACATTTTTACACATACTGAAAGCTTTGTAATCTAGCACTCATCAGAGTATGAAATGCCAGATAACAGCCGAAAAGTGAACCAATATATTTAGCCAGATGCAGATATATGTGATATGATGAATAATGCATCTAGTTGGCCCTAAGAGTGACCAATTAGTACATATTCACCATTGATTACTTTAACTGCTTGCGTGTGCTTATAGTGCTTATAGTGGTTATGTGTGCTTGTAGCTCTGGTGTGCTTGTGTGCATGTGTGCATGCATGCATGTAGCTACAGTCATGTATTTAGTTGAATTAGGTAGAGAGAATTAAGCAGGAAGGAAAAAAAAATTTTACTGTGCATTGAAAACAGATATTTTGTTGCATGCAGTACTTAAATTATGGTGTGTGAATGGTATGATTCTTTTGCACACCATCTCTGTCCAGTGACATCTTCAATTTCATTTCTGTGTGATCGCACATCCTTCATGGAGAAGGTTACTTTACTCCCAATAGCTATAAAGTACAACAGAGTGATTCATATTTCAATGCACTATTCATTCATTGGTTGTTTTACTCAAGTGTCTCATATTAATTCATTGGTTTTTTACTCAAGTGTCTCATCTTATGCACAGTAATTTGATTATCATTAGGAGTGCAATGGCTTATAAGCATGATGCCCAAGATGGAAATGGATTAATTCAATGTTATAGATATTAGCATGTTGTCATAATTTGAGCTATTGTGCTTTGCCTTTCAGGTGTGGTATCATTTGTTGCTCAGAATGCCAATGACTGCATTAATTCGTAATCTTGGGAAAATGAGCTCAATGGGTATGTTTGTTGATAGTGCAACCCATAAAGGACGTGAAATTGCTACCACAGTTTGTGGATGGTTGAAAGATGAAGAACGACTCCATAAAGCAAGGATACATCCATTTAAAGTTCTTGTTGCTTTGAAAATCTATGAAAGTGGGCATGGAGACTTAGGCTCAAAATCATGGATCGTGAACCCAGACATAGTTGCAGCCCTCAATGAAACATTCCACTTGTCATTTAAGGTGCTTCTATTTGTTTTGTTCAGTAAGTAATGTTAGGAAAGGCCATGAAGTCTATAGCAATGCCCAAATGAAGGAAGAAAGGAGAGTTATGTAGATAGGGTGATAAGATCAAGTTTGTTAATGTTTGATTTGAAGCAGGATAAGTTGTAGAATTCAGGCAAGGAAGTGGAAGGTAAGGTGTTACAAAGTTGACAAGTTCTTGGAATGAATGACGATTTGTGGAAACAGTTGGTGGATTAGGTAGCATGGCCTGGGAAGGGTCTGATTGAGTAGAGTTTCTGGTGGATCGAACATGCCTCAATAGATCAGGAATAATATTCTTGATTTCCAGTGAGCAATGTACATGAAAATTTTGATAAGGAATGGAAAGCTCTGAAAGCAGATGACAATGAGAGAGAGAGAGTGAGATTGGAGAGATTTGGTGAGGTCTGCATTTTAGGAGCACCACCCCAAACATGGGAGCAGTGCCCCAGAAAAAAACTAACCTGAGATTTGTACTTGAATTTTGTGCAATATGGTTTCAGTGTCTTATCAACCTATCTGTTTAAAGAGATTTCATTCATGATTTTAAGTATGTTGTCCCTCTTCATCTCAGGCACCTTTTTCTTCTCCTCATTTCCCCTCTCCATGACAGAGCTCTCAGGTCACTTGCTGCATTGGGCTAGAGAATCGTGCCTTTAAGTCATTTCTCATTCTCACGTGCAAAATCAAACAAAATCTTGTGCACTCTTAATAGTTCCTTATATGTACTTTGTGGTTTACCATGGGGAGTATAAGTGAATAGGGGACCCCCAACTTTTGCCAAACAATGATCATTGGGGTTCCTTTAAAATCAAATTGAGAGAGTCTCTTAAAATGTTTTCCAAAAAGTAGTTTGTGTTATACAAACCTTTTCGTGGAAAATTTACTCAAGGTCAGTACATTGCCCACACAAATCAGCCTAGGAGGGCAATTGGGAGATAAAGTTTTTGTATGGTAGCAAAATGTAGTTATGTTGATGTGCATAATTAGCACTTCACACCTACTTTACACTTAATCGTGACAGTGTTTGACCATGAGCATATCACATAGAAACATGTTTAAAAATTTTTTACTGACTTCCTTGAGTCTCTGTGCGGGAAGTCTGTTAATGATTAGCGCATACAGCTACTGACATTTGGCTATTTTCTCTATTGTTGGGGGCTAAATCAGGATCTTGCATGGGTGGTCAATCGCCTGTGTAAGTAGGTCTACGAGGGTGTTTGGTAGGGCGATCGCCCATGTAAAATGAAAAGGCCTGGTTATAGAATAGTTTCTACAAAAGCATCAAAGTTCCTTATGACTAATGATATGCATGATATTTAGAAGATGCACTCTACACCAAATTAAGGGGCATGGCCCCAAAAGAACTTACTAGGAGCTATGTCCCCAGACCCCCTTCGATTCTTATCTTTCCAAGTTCATTTACTCTCTACACACTGCTGTTTGTACTTTAGGATGCTTAGTTGAATCTTGTGATTTAGAAGTGCCCAAAAGATTTGGGGACAAGACAGAAATAAAATCAGTTCTGCAATTTGAGAGCTCTGCTACTAGTAATAGTCCTACAACTACCATAGAAAATTGAAGCTGCCCTCTACATTATATACTTAAGGGTCTTTTTGTGAAATAGTAGAACCAGGTCTGAGTAGAACCATATATTTTCCCTGTAATCTTGGATTTTTGTGCAAGTATATACAGTGTTCAGACCTCAACTCATATGTCACTTCAAAGCTGCTTCAGTCTAAAAGACCGAGTCTGTTGAAGTATCTGTTTTTAATGTCTATTTCAGTCTATTTGGCAGATTGTTGTTGTCAGTGGAGTGACTTTTTCACAACTGACTTTGATGTGTATAAAAATAACCTGTTTTCGTTTTTCTTTTTGTATTATTTTCATACAAAATCTTGATTTATTTAGCATGTGATGCCAACAAACAAGCGGTACTTACTTGGAATTGATGTAAGTGGATCAATGGCCTATGGTGGTTGTCATGGATGCAAGGTAATAACGCCAAGAGAGGCATCGGCAGCTATGGCAATGGTTGCATTAAGAACAGAACCAACTGCAATGCCCATGGCCTTCGCGCGACAGCTGGTCCCCTTGAACATAGATAAAGACATGACACTACAAGAAGTAATGAAGGAAACTTCAAAGGTAATTAAGTATATTGACTTCAAATGAGACTATATCTTTCATACTCTAGATTTTCATTAGGTACATGAGGGCTATGTGATCTAGTGTAACAACATTTAGCACAGCTGAGAACCCAGCAAAAGACAGGTTTGCAAGTTATTGGCATCTAGCCATATGTAACACTCTGATATGTGCTCAGAAGCCCATGGCACATCTGATGAGCTATGCCAGTCAGTATATCCTCAACTTCCCTACACTAGTTTACAAACAGTAATTATTATATTGTTAGTATAATATCTAACTTGAGTTATTTTTATCATAGCTAGCGTTTGGAGCTACAGATTGTGCCCAGCCCATGCTCTATGCTCTGAAGAATAGAATTGCAATTGATGTCTTTATCATATATACTGATAGTGACACATGGGTTGGTAGAACCCACCCATATGAAGCTCTCCAGCAGTACCGGAGAGAAATGAATCTGCCTGAAGCAAAGTTAATTGTATGCGCAATGTCTTCATCTGGGTTTACAATTGCTGACCCAACAGACCCAGGAATGCTTGATATGGTTGGCTTTGATACTGCAGCACCTGAAATCATTGCTAATTTTGCTCTGAAAACTCTTGTAGCAAATCAGTAAAATCATTTCTATTGATTTGGACCTGGACTTAACCAATACAAGAGAAGAATTCCTTGTGTATTTGGCCAATGCCAGTATTTATATTATTTTATGTATCATAATTTGCAGTAGAGCTGCAGCTTTGAAGGGATAACTAATTATGCATGCACATATACAAGTAAGAGATTCTGTGAAATCAGTTATTGCAGGGTCACACTGACCACCTCTACCATCATTGACAACATTGCCACAACAGATGCCAGTGATATATTGAACTCAGGAAAAAATCCAGAATGCGCCAAAACACACTCAGACGATAATTTTCGGATCATAGGGTAAGCAAGACTGCCCTTTCATTTAAGTGTTTTTGAATCAGTTTACATGGAGACTCAAAACCCAGTCTAGTGTAAACAAAAAGAGTTCATTTTCTCACTTGGACTCTTCAAGTAAACAATGGTGAATAGGTGCCAAGTGGCCAATCATACGGCTAACTGGACACTTTATTCATCATATCACGTGTATCCGCATCTGGCTATATATTTCGGTTCACCTTTCGGTCACTATCCGACGTTTCATACTCTGACGAGTGTCGAACGAAAAAAAGGTTCTCAGTATGGCTTAAACATGGTGCCGCTTTTTCGTGCTGTAGTGAAGTTCTGTAGTACCAACATACTTTTCACGAATTCAGGAGTATACAAATTTCTTTGAGTGACCATTGTCTGGTCTACTGCATTAGAAAACTAAATGGTGCAGTTAAAAAAGGCCATAAAATGATCATAACACATAAAATGAAAAATTTCAATGAAGAGGCCTTCCTTCCTGATGTTTCTGCCATCTGTTGGGAGCAAGTTCTCACAAATGCTGATGATGTCAATGTTCTTGTTGACAATTGGTCCAGTTTGTTTTCTCTGATCACTGAGAAACATGATCCAATAACTAAGATGCGTGTCTCCGAAAAGTACTGACCCTGGATTAACCAGAATCTTAGGGATTTGATTCGATCAAGAGATAAACCAACAAGATTAGGCCATTTTTTATCTCAGCAACTTTTCCATCTCATCCATTCATTCACATTCAATTTCCACACATCTGGCCAGTCATCCATTCACACCTCCAACCTAGCACAAGCAAGCAACACTACGTCACATCATCTTCCCATCTCCTTCGTTTACTTCTATTCATCTCAGCTTCACACCTAACCAGCGCATCCGCTAATTTGCTTACGTACGTATAGTTCAGTTAATTTTAGATCTCAATCGTTTCTGTATATATCTATGTAACCTGCGCTGTATAGTCAGCCAGAGTAGAATCAGAGTACCGTCAACACCGTCTCCTCTCTCTGCCTCTGTTCTCTGCACTTTAAATAATGATACGCGCCAACAACGGATCAACGAAGGATGTCACATAACGAATACAGCAGTCTATAAAAATCACCAACTCGCGTTCCTATACCCTCAATCTTCAATGTAAAAGGGAATGCTACACTAGGAAGATCTCTTCATGTCAGGGAAACATGAAAGAATCTTGGAAGACCATCGTAGGGCATTGCAATAAAAGGTCTAAGTCCATCAATATTGACTGGTTTATGGGAAATGATACTGATACGTATGATTGACAGATGTGATAATTCAAATGAAATGAACAGGTTCTTTTGTTCTGTGAGTAGGGATCTTGCTGAAAAATTAACCCAGTCCCTAGTCCGCTTCTCTCAGGTGACTATGCAATAAGCAAAAACACAGTTGAGTTCCACTTTAAATCAATTTCTGTACCACACATCAGGGAAGCACTTGCCAAGGTCAAAACCATAAAGGGCTTTGGTGTTGACAATATCTCTAGCTACTTTCTAACAGAGCTGCCTTTCATTAAGAACGTATAGGCCTTTTTTTAAAACTTTTGTTGAAACGAACCCGTTTCCTGACTCGTGGAAAGTAGCTAGAATACTCTCATTTACATAGATGGAGACGGAACTGAAAAGAGTAACTATCACCCAATGTTTGTCTGCCTGTCATATCAAGGCTCTATGAAAAACTTGTTTTTACGAGCATACGAAAGACAGTGCTTTGTTCTCGGGAGACCAATCTGAATTTTTGCGCCGTTCATCTACTTTAACGTGCTTGCTCAAAATACTGATCACTGGTACACTGGGTTGGATCTTAGACAGTCTGAGGGTTTGATATTTGTGAACTTAGCAAATGCTTTTGACGCTGTTGATCATCAAACCTTGTGCCTGAAGCTTTTTGATGCAAAAAGATGTGAACGTTCTTGGTTCAAATCTTAGCTTCCTTGGCGTAAACAGTTCTGCAGGGTCAATGACATTGATTCGGAGATTGGGATCTTAAGCTGGTATTCCTCAAGGATCATGCATTGGTCCTTTACTATTTCTGACATATATCTGATCTCCCACAAACTCTCCAGGACTCTCTTGTTTTGATGTACGCTGATGGTACTAACCAGTGCTACAAAATCCTCTGATAAACCCATGCTTGTTACAACCACGCAAAAGCGTAAAATGCTCAAAGCTCAAAATGAAGACTTGGACTTAAAAGTCTACAATAAAAAGCTTGAGATACTCCACACAACCAAATACCTTGGCTTACAGATTGACAGTTCACTAAAATGGAAAGAACAAGTTCAAGCCATTTCCAACAAAGTTTCTAGAGCTATTGATTAACATCATTTGAATGTAATCAGCAATCAGTAGGTTTCTATGATTTTCCATTAACATTACTGCTGTTGGTGAGCTGTATGCTGTGCACAAGGTGTCGTGAACATTCATGGATAATATAGTTCACGAAGTGTGGAAAGACCACGTGACATTATCTTTAGAACATCCTAGCTTTTTATTCATGCTGTGCCTTTGTTTTCTTACCGTTTTGAGTTAGATGGCGTTCTGGACGGTAGTAAAAAGGTTAGGGAGTATTATAGGAATACACTAGAGTCCGAACCCAGAAAGGAAGGAATATATTAATGAATTTTGAAACTGTCAAGCCCATGCTCCGCCGCAACACAAGGTCGATGACTCCGGACACGCCTTGGACCATAGTTTGACAGCTCACTTCCCCCCTCCCTAGCAACAAATGGGTACCTAGTGGCAACGCTGGGAAGTCAAAAATGATAAGGAAGGAAACTGAATCAATGCAAGTGTCGTCGCTAGCAGCAATTGCCCAACGTTCAGACCATGGGTTATACGGTCATTGCTGCTACAGCGTACGTGTCCTTTTTGTGTTTGTTACAGAAATACTTACCCGTTTAGAACATACGCTTAGGAAATCCTTTGAATTAATTGTATTCGCCCAGATTGAGGTTTTACTGCCACCGAAAGAGCTTCAGAGCTGCTAGCTCATTAAGAATCCTTATAATTCCGTTTTACAGTTAGTATGCACGAATGAAAACTGAAGTCTAGTTTCTTTTTGTGACATTTCACTCAGTGCACTGTCAAGTAGGTTGAAATATGAGTATAATATAGTAGAAAAGTACGGCAAAAGAAAGACATACCGTATCTGGCCTTTCGTAGATTCTTCTTTGGGTTGTTCCATAACGTTCGGCATTTGTTCTTCCTCGCTGCACACAAGCAAAGAGTAGAATCCTTTTGTGCTATCACAAAGCAAGACCTCGGTCCTCTTGCTACAACCATCTTACTGCCATTGAAACTGCTTTGGACATGTCTTTCAATAACCAATGACAGCTTTTCACACTTTTTACCAAAGCTGATAGTTCGATGCTTCTAGCAGCCTCGAGAGATTAACGTAAAACAAAAGATTCACAAGAAAGTTAAATAGCATTATTTAAAATAAGGTATTTTTCAACAGTCACATTTGCTGCATTTAGGCTTGTTTCATAAGAGCTGGATCAATAGGTCTGAATACAATTGCATCGTCTTCACGTAAAGCACGCTGCACTTTCACAACCATTTTCTCTGTTGTCTCCGTTTCCCCATGTACCATACCAAGTCAAAAAGTAGACTGCTCCACCCATGTGATTCTTCCTGGAAAAATAGCCACTCTGCCCTGCATGTTCTAACTTAATTGTAGGAATTTGAAGATCCCTGCAGTTTTTGATTGCATACTCTGATTTCGGGATATATTAGTGAACTCATTTCGGTAATTTTCTAGTTGCAGGTCGAGCAAAATTTTGTATGTCATGACTGCTTTTGCTAAAGGAGAACAGAGACCACCCGGCCCCTGATATTTAGAATTTGCACTTCCTTACTCTTGATTGCAAGCGCTACAATTGGGGGTAGTCTTCTAAATGCTTCTGTCATGGAATGGACACTGTTTCAGGAATTTGAGACTTTGGGCGAGAACGGCTGAGCTAAATGTGACGAAAATTCCATAAATTGTCATATAATCATACACCAAATGCTCATGATATCATAAGCGCATTTGTAGCATAGTAAGATTAAAGTCAACCTGGTATACAAACTTACACAAACGTGTTTTTGAGTAGCATGTCCAAGTGCAAACGTTTCCATACCTTTCAAACAGAAAAACGATGTTCATTTAATGAGACGCGACACGTTATTTCAATCCCTCTATTGAAAGTTAATCATTGTCTCTTTTCTGTTATTTTCCAGTATCATACTTCACCATTGCGTTGGTGGTATATAAAACTTTCATTGCTGTATCAAAAATCATTGCCTTTCTTTTCCCCGGTGCGGTTGCCACAAAATCTTGTACTACTTGTATAGTAGTTGTTTTTTTCCAACCATTTATAGTTGTAGAAAAAACTCGTTAGGTACCATAGCCCCATACCACAGTTCTACAGTATACGAGAAAAGTAAGCTTCAAAAATACGAGTTAAAGATATGTTCTTGCAATTTATTTCCTACGGGCTTCTAAATAGGATTCAGTTAGTGAGCACATAGGTACTAAAATATAACTGAAGTATGGTGTAGTTTAGGAGCCCCCAGCCATCGCTTTCACTAATGTCCCCATAGTATTCTGTTACGTCACTACGCAAAAGCAAATAGTATTGGAAGAGTTGACGAAATACAACCAGAAGCAGTGAAAGCAAAAGTGGCTAGCCTTAGATACTGTATATCCGCGTATATAAGAAACTGTAACCTATTCCAGTTTGATAAACACGCAGGTTCCTATTGCTAGACGATAACGTTGGCTTCTGATGCTTAAGACTGCCAGAGTCTTAAGGAAAAGGCTTACTGATTGTAGAAAACTTCAATTGCATATGTTAAGCACATTATTCATTTCAGCAATAAAAAGTTTTTGAGACCACTGTGCTAGTGAGGATTTTAGATGGCTATAAAAACAACTAGAATTCTTAGTTTTCGCTTTCATACAGGGAAAAGTAGATGAAGCTTTGGATAAGAACCTTTCTACCCCAAAACAATTTATGTTCCTTTTAAGTAAGAACCTTATTTAGCCTGATGCTTAATAAGTAGGTTCCTATGTACGGGGATTTACTGAAAGTATCTACTTAAAGGTACCTAAAAGAACATTGAAACTGCCAATACGTTTGGAATTAGAGTCCCTCATCCAGGGCTCCATTTACACGGGATATGCGAGGTGTGGCACCCCAAATGCTACACCTCCACCCCAGGGGATCTTTTGAAGATACAAACTAGCGGGCAATTCCCCAACACGTTCTTAAATGCCCCCGCAAGTTGGTCTACGAGTCCCCATTAGTGAGTACCTTTCGCATAGACATACGTCGACAGTGAATTTCACATTGCCTGTCATAAATTGCTCGTACGTGAAATTTACTTCTAGTGCCTTCCTCTCATTACTACAGGCTGCTGCACTACAACCATTAAGTGTCTGTCTGATTTCTGGACACTATACCAAAGATATCTGTCGCAAAAGTATATTATGCAGTCCCAACACCCCTACCCCTTATTGAAAGCCCCTATGCGTCAATTCCCCACCAGTTGAAAATCCCTTGAAACATCCGCTGCATTATTCGGTAAACTACAATGTTCATATTCATCTTGATTTCATTGTTGAATTCAACAACTTGCAATCACCTACAACTAAACAACGTTCAACAAATATAAGTAAATAAATTTTATTGAGTAAAAGGCTGTGTATTGTGGTAACACGTCTTGAAATGGGTAGGCAAAACTGGAAAAGCCTGCCAAATACACAGGAATACCAATATTTACTTTTATGAAATAAAAAATACAGACTAATCCGAGGGCCATCGAGGTTCTAGCGGGGGGGCTGACATACCTCTACCAATTTAACAAAATTATATTTTCTCCAGAACTTCATGCAATTCTTTTTATTATGCCGTTCAGAAGGCCTGATGAGTAGGAACCAGGCCAGCAATTTTGAGAAGTATTTCCTAATTTCAAGCAATCAGTCATATTCAGTCATACGAAAGAAATCTTAACAGAATCGGGCATCTAACGACAGGAACCCCTATAATACCTATTCCGTTTCATACCTTTTCCAACCGTTGTAAATCCTTACAAAACATCCAGAGCATGCTGATTCACCGAACAAAATACAAAGCATTTAGCACCTCGCACCACACTACCACACCCGTTCCTACAGTAAAACTTTGTATGTAGGCAAATACGCAAAATGTCCCCGACAACAAATTGCTTCAATATTTTTATTCTTTGAGAAGAACTAGGCATTGGCTTGGAATAGGATCTGTGGAGCCCTTCAAAAATGGCAATGTGTCTTATTGCGAGGGAACTAGTTTTATACACACTCTAAAGCTAGATGAGAAGAGTGAAGTGAAATAACATGAGAGCTTAATCAGGATAACTAATGTTGTGTGTATTTCAAAAAAGGTAAGCATCCCTCATGGTAATTAACTAGTTAAATATTTGCCTACTTAGATGGGAGCCCAGTTATATTAACATGGGCGTATGATCGGGAATACCCATCACATTACCCATATCAATGCATTTTCATTTTTTATACTTAAGTATCTACCGGCCAGGCACTAGGAGGTATGCCCCTAAAAGGTTTGAGAACTGCTATTGTATTCCTCCTAGAAAAATATAGTATTGCACTCCAGTCATTTTTTATTTGTCTTGGCATTTGTCAGATAAGGCTCGTTTACAAACAAGCTATCACACAAAACATTTCATAGCTGCAAGTAGACAGCATTCACTCCATACACTGGCTCATGAAATCCCATTTTCCTATTCTTCCTCGCTCGCCATCATCTACTTTTCATAAGATTTCCGCTTTGGGGAGAATTGATTCTTCCCTACCTCCCTCAATGATGGCAACCAGAAAGTATGGCCCCGTTTATCTCTTGTATGAAACAAGATTGTAATAGAAAAATAACAATGTACAGTTACATGATTTTTTCCAAAAGAAAATCAAGCAGCTAGTTTAATTTGTTCGTCTGTGTTCACCAGAAAAACTTCAAAGAAATATTTTCATCTCGTTCTCACATTTACTTTTAGATTCTTCATCCATCACTAAACGCAGTGAGCAGCCGTCCTACAACTCCCCGTATGTAGCTTAGCGGACTGGCAAATGCTATATTTGGAGTACCTGTGTTCCCCAACCATAAACCTCTGGCTAAGGGCTTGACAAAGGCTTTTCGGCATATAATTCACGATTTTCAACATTTTTGAAACCTTTCAGAGTATCATATCACACCCTACTACCTTGATCTATTGCAAATGCTACACCGGAGTGCAATTTGGGAGCTTTGGGGTGACAAATTCCCAATAATCTCAGTACCGGTTCAAGTCGCAATTTGATAGGCACAGAGTCAGTCCGTAACCTGCTTAGAATTTGATTTGCTGCTTGTTTTGAAAAGTGCTATGCACAATTCTGCTGCCACTGAGGTGATGGGGCTTTAGCCCTCACCTTGCCAATGAAATAGTATTTCCTCTATATTTCATTGTTTACAGTAGATTTTTCCAAGATTCTCACCTAAGTACCTTACTAATCAATCAAACCTTTGTCTAGAAGATGTCTTTCTGGTCAATTTCGAGGGTAAAATTTTAAAAAGTGCCTCCAGCCTTGATCCAACCATGGTGGACCCTCTAATGTCACTTAAGTGAAATAATTTTCTTGAGGCTCTATTACGTTAGATTAGTCTTAGTATGTCTAAAGAGCTATTGAAGTTTCTCACACGTATGTCAGTGAATTAATTTGCCGTTCTCTATGTAGAATTAGTATATCTCTATCCATAAAGGACGTTTCCTTAAAATCCAAAGGGCGCGATGTTAAAGACTGTCCTTTGAGCAGAGCTAGAGTTCCTTATCATCACTCTCTGCTCTAACACTAAACACCCCCCACCCGAGGCAAAAATTCAAATCTGCGCCTTTGATGCTGTATCTAAACTATACACGAGTGCAGCTCGAAAATCATCATCATCATCTGGTGCCATCTGCTCCCAGCAGGTTGGCTGTCATGGATCTCCATCTCCCTCGGTCTTGTGCCACCCTGATACACTCGTTGTACTTCATTCCTATCCATTCTGTGATGTTGTCTGCCCATGTGAGTCGTTGTTTACCTCTACTTCGTTTCCCATTAATCTTTCCATCTAGTAACAATCTTTGAATGTCATCTCTCCTCACTAAGTGTCCAAAATAAGCTAGTTTTCTTCTTTTTATCATTTCTACTAGCATTCGTTTCGAATTTATCATGCTGAGAACTTCCTCGTTACTCTTATATTCTTTCCATGATACTTTCATTATTCTCCTGTAGGTCCACATTTCAAACGCTTCCAATTTTTTAACTGTGGCTTTTGATAGTGTCCAAGTCTCTGCTCCATACAATAATGTTGACCAGATATAGCATTTGGCAAGGCGCAGCCTTCCACTTATGTTGATAATCCGAGATGTTAAAACCTTATACATTTTTTCAAAAGATGACTTCGCTACACCTATCCTTCGTTTGATCTCTCTTTCACATTTTCCATTTTCTGTAACCATAAAACCTAGATATATCATTTCCTTCATTTGCTGAATATTCTTTCCTTCTATGCTGATCGTTATTTCAGGCACCATCTCTTTCTTGCTAACAATCATTCCCTTAGTTTTTGTGATGTTTATCTCCATTCCATATCGCTTCCCTTTATTATTTGTTGCTGTTACTAAGTCTTGTAAATCTGTGTTGTTTTCTGCGAGAAGCACCGTGTCATCTGCATATCTTAAGTTGTTGATGTTGACTCCACCTATATTTACTCCATTCATCTCCTCTATTTCTCTGAATATTTTCTCAGTATATAAGTTGAATAAACTTGGAGATAGTACACACCCCTGTCTGACTCCTTGCTTTATTTGAAATTCTTTTGTTACGCCATATTCAGTTCTTACTGTCGCGGTTTGTTCCCAGTATAGTTTGGTTATTATCTGTAAATCTTTGTCATTTATGCCAATTTCTGATAGGCATTCCATCATCACAGAGTGTTTAACTTTGTCAAATGCTTTTGCATAGTCAATAAAACAGATGTAGATGTCTTTTCGAACTTCTAGTGCTCTCTCACAAATTGTTCTTAAGTTAAATATACCTTCCCTTGTTCCTACACCTGGTCTAAATCCGCTCTGTAGACGGCTTACTTCCTGATCTATTTTATCAGTTAATCTTCTTTGGATGACTTTGAGAAGTAATTTTGTGACATGGCTCATGAGGCTAATTGTTCTGAATGATGAGCAATCTTGTGCTTTTGGTTTTTTAGGTAGAGTTACAAATACAGAGTGTTTCAAGTCTGCTGGTATTATGCCACTGTTGTATATAGTATTACATAGGTCCGTAATCATGTCAATGTTCTGATCATCTAGAGCTTTCAGAGTTTCTGTTGATAGTCCATCAGGTCCAGCTGCTTTCTTATCTTTCATAGATTTTATAACTAATTCAACTTCCTCCTTCATGATATTCTCGCCACTCGTTACTTCAAAACTGGGCATTTCCCCTCTATCGTCATTGTACAGCTCAGTGATGTATTCTGCCCATCTACTAGATATGTCTTCCTGATCGAAAAGTAGTTTTCCATTCCTATCCTTTATGCAACCACTAGCTGTCTTCCTTGAATTTCTATTGGTAAGATCTTTTACTTTTTTGTGCATTTCTCTTGTTCTGTGCTGCTTTTCCAATAGCTCAATTTCTTCACATTGGTCTACATGCCATTTTTCTTTTGTTTGTCTACATAGTGTTTCAATTTCTTTATCTAGTTGTTTGTATTTATCTGAATCTATATTCTTGAATTTCTTTCGTTCTTCCATCTTCCTAAGAATATCATCTGTCATCCAGGGTTTCTTTTTCTTTGCACGTTTACTCGGCAGTACTGCTCTCAACGACGTGTTTAAGCTTTCTTTGATTATGCCCCATGTCTTCTCCACTTCAATTTGATCTTCAGGAGTTTGTTCAAGTGTTTGATTTGATAATCTTGAATACGCATTTCTAATCTCGACATTATACTTTTTTTTATAACTCTCTTCTTTTAATAGTTCTAAATCAATTTGATCTCTTACTTTTGGTTTTTCCAGTTTCTTAAGTTTAATATTTAGCTTCATTACTACTGGAATATGATCTGAGTTTATATCTGCCCCAGGGTATGTTTTTACTTGCTTCACATTGTTCCTAAACCGTTCATTAATTAGTATATAATCTATCTGATTTCTTGTTGTACCTCCTGGGCTTTTCCAAGTGTATAATCTTCTTGTTGGCTGTTGGAACCATGTATTGACAACGCATAAGTTATTTTGTTGACAGAATTCTATTAGCCTGTCTCCTCTTTCATTTCTTTTCCCTAATCCATGTGTACCTGCTATCTTCTCATATTTTTCTTTTCCAACTTTCGCATTAAAATCTCCCATTACACATAGCAGTTCACCTGACTTTGTTAGTTTGATGCCATTGTTTATTTCCTGATATAGCTTCTCAACTTCTTCATCTTCACAATCTAATGTTGGTGCATACACTTGAATAATGTTAATATTGAAAGGCTTTGCTTGCAATTTCAGCATAATGACTCTCTCTGATATAGCCCAAAAGCCCAGCATTGACCTAGCTATATTGTTTTTCATCAAGATACCCACCCCCTTCCTATGCATTTCTCCACCTGAGTATATCATTGTGTGATTTTCTTTAATAATTTTTCCTTCTTCAACCCAATGTGTCTCCGCAATTCCTAGAATATCTAATCTCATACTTTCCATTTCTTGTATCAAATTGTCTAATTTTCCAGCTTGATATAAAGTTCTTACATTCCAAGTTCCCAGTTTTAGGCATCTGTTTCTAGTTTTCAATTTAGCACTATCAGAAGGTGTCCTCCTTCTAGGGTTTAAGACAACTTCGTCATCCACTAATTTACTTACTAATGAAACATTATCCTCTTCCCTGTAGTTTTTATCTGGCTCAGTCGCAGGGGTCTCAACTTCACCATCAATACTTCTAAATCTAATACTATTTCTATCCATGACTAACTTCGGTAATACATGGTGGGGGCCCAATCCCTTCCATGGTGACTGGCCACGTATCTGCTTCCGTCAAGATAGTGCCCTAGATGTGTCACACATCTTGCTGTCATGCCTTCTGAACCATTGATCCACATGAATTCCTCTGCTTCATCAGCCATTCCAGACTTTGTGCACTTAAGGGGTGACGTCCCCTATCACTCCAGTCCTAGGGACTGGTGCTACCCTCTGCTTAGTTTAGCACGCCAGCCGAGGCGAGATCCCGTGGTGTGGCCGTCAGTGTACACTACTGACTTCTAGGAGCCATAAGCGAGAGTTATGCAGCCCTGGGAGACCAGTGTTCTTGTCCACATCACAGATGTGCGGCTGACAAGCCTACAAAGGTGCTACTCCTCAGTAACTACACTACACCACAGCTCGAAAATACAAACATTTAATAACCAGGGAATAAAAATCTTCCAGTAGGGGACTAAAATACAGTTAGCAGGGTACATGGGTGCGCCATAATTGGGGGCTGGAGGGGCAGCTATCCCCTGCCCTTTTCCTGAGGGGGCAGGAGGGGCTAGCAGTGCCCTTTATTGGACTATTTGCATGTTTGGGTAGGATTGTCTCTATTACAGAGAACCTGAAGGCTAGAACTTACTTTAGAAGGAGCACAACCACGTATTTTATTAGGAGTCTTCCATGATGTGCTTTCAGAAGAAACCTTGCCCCCTCTGCCCTAGGTACGTACAGGAGCTATAACCCCCTTTCGGCCTCCCCTGGTGCCATTCCTGCAAGGTAACTGTTAAAAGAGGAAAACGATGAGGAAATCTGCCATGGAAGTTTTACGTCATACCTCTACACGCCCCTTCGCAGTCAAGTACAAAGTATATGCTACGCCAAACCCCTGTACCACAGAAGAGATGTACCATAAAACCTTATTTCTTTTCGATGCCTTTCGGGTGGGGTCTTATTCAAGAGGAGGGCTTATTGGAGGGGGACTAATAGAATTATTTTACATATGTCACGTAAAAGCTCATTGTCAAAGCTCGTTTTCTCCATAATATTAACAGGACAGTCTAAATGTAACAAGCCCGTAGCTAGACGTATGCTTCACGGGTGGCAAAATTGTCTTGGGAAATCATGTGACACAAAATCTGAGAGCCTATTTCAGACTTATTTGCTTTCACAATTGTCAAAATCAAACTGGTAAATGTGTGCGCAAGGAAAGAATGGATTGTCTCGGAAGGGCCAAAATTGAGATCAGTCAAACTTCACGAGATATCTCCTTAGCTACAAGATAGGACAATAACAAAGAACTGCAGAAAAATTTCCAGGGGTGGCAAAAAGCTGGCAGCCTATAATACAGGGGTGGCATTTGCCACCCCATGCCACCCCATAGCTACGGGCCTGAAATGTAAGCATAGTCTTTATAAAAGACTTCAGAGGCTTAGCTGACGGAACAGAGGTTCCTACTTGGGTAGCTTATCTTCATCGTTTCCAGAAAGTCAAATATGTTGGGTGTTTCATGCTTTCATAACTGAGCTGAGTAGAATGAGTGTACCAATGGAGTGCGATGATATCCCGTTACAACAAGTCAGAAGCAGGGATGATCAACTTCAACATCAGTCTGGAGGATATGTTTTCGAGACTAGCACGATACAGCATTTGAAACGACTTTTGATATTGGGACATAGTAGGCTACTCTCTACGAATGAAGGCAGTACACAATCAGATATCAAGAAGTTGGTCATCAATTTGATAGAAAAAGGAAGAGGTTGTCAGGTTGTACAAATACTACGCGACTTTGGCGAAGAAGGAAGGTGCGGTCATCGATCAGCTTTGATTTACTGTCTAGCGTTCTGTGTAACTGCAAAATTTCAATCAAAGGAACATGGCGGGGTATTGTTCACAGACGTCAAACGAGCAGCGTATGACATGTTGTCAAAAATCTGCTGCATTCCGACAGACCTCTTTCAGTTTGTTCGTTATTGTGAAGAAATACGTAAAGAGATAAGTCCATCGTATGGCTGGGGCAGATCTCATAGGAGAGCTATCAAGAAATGGTATCTTGAAAAACCAGAGAAGCACTTGGCATACCTCGTCACGAAGTACAAGAAAAGGAAAGGATGGTCTCATAAACGTCTTCTAAACTTATTACATATAAAACCAGGTGATTGCACAAAGAGTCAGGAGGCTATATTTCGATATATTTCACGTGGATATACAGCAATGAAAAATTGTTTTGTTCAAAAGATACAGGAAGAGGACCTCTGCTCAACACTAGGGGTCTTGTATGCGGTCCACAGGGCATCACTTGCAGAAAGAGAGGAGGATGTAGTTGACGTTATAAAAAATCACAATCTGGTTCATGAGCAAGTGCCAAATAAATTTCTTAGATCTAGGGAGGTAAGGATCATACTGAAATACACATTGCATAATGTGACAGCACTGCAGCCTAATGGCAAGCATCGAGGAACCATATAGCTAGCAAAGTAACTCAAATTGATTTGCAGCAACACAAGGTAGTGGGGTAAATTAATTGCAAGCTGGGTTTGTTTGTGGTCTGAAATTTTTTAAGCCTTTATCTTCTCTATAATATACTGGCGCAATTACATGTGACTATTGACTGCCTCAGCTGCATGATTTTTCACTTATGATTACCAAAGTACATTTGTCAAATCCTTAATTTCTGGCTACAGTTTACAGTGCTGATGGATGCAACTGAATCTTAGCCCTTTATTCAGCAAAGTTTGAAAAGTGGCTTCAGAACTTATCTTTGTATATTGTATCAGACTATTTTGCAGGTTTTTCTTTCATTACATTGTTTATAGCCCTCTAACTCTTCAGTTTTACTGTCTATATTTTTGGTTGGTTAAAAAATTTTGCAAGTTTTATTACCTTACCAAACCTGGGTACTTAGAGTTGTCTTTACTGCTGTATTCAAACAGTGCAATTTGTAACTTGCATTCTTTCAGGTATGGAAGGCAATGTTATCCAAGGGTATTCCTAAGATGGGTATTCCTATGATGGCATTGATAAGAAATCTCGGTAGAATAACTGCAATGAGGCTATTTGAGAATGAAGATGGACACTCTGGAGATAAATGTTTGCAGAATGTTTGTGATCAATTGAGAAATGAGGAAAATCTTTGTGGTGCTAGAATTCACCCTATTTGCATTTTAATTGCACTAAGAGTTTATGAGACAGGCACTAAATGGAAAGGTTCAAGAGGCCTCGGGGTAGCAAAGTACAATAGAGATTGGATACCAAAGCCACAGATAGTTGAAGCCCTAAATGATGCATTTTTTAAAACTGTGAAGGTATGCTCCCTCATTCATATACTATAGAAACCTGTATGTAAACACCCTTATGTATAAGCTGCAACCCCTAATCCAGAATCAGAAAAGTATTCTCCAATTTAATCAAAGTCTGCATTTTGTTTGTTGATAGCAATTGGCTCTTGACAGAGGGCTTGTTTCCCATAGGAATAATTATGAAAAAAGCTGTTTAGTATGCTTAAAGAATGTTCCTGCTTTTTCAAGTTATTGGAATGTGCGACACATACACATCACTCCCAATTTTAGACAGCAAACTAAAGAGAATGGATGAAACAAACACACACCCACAATGTGCACTCACACACATGCGCGCGCGCGCGCGCGCGCACACACACACACACACACACACACACACACACACACACACACACACACACACACACACACACACACACACACACACACACACACACACACACACACACACACACACACACATGCACGCATACACATACACGTGCACACACACACACATACACGTGCACGTACACACACATCCATGCAAACACACACATAGGCACATAGGCACATGCGTTGTCTCACTCTTCAGACCCACAATGCTACTGGTATGCTTGTAATGACATGGAAGTAGTTTTTGGTGATGTCACCTACATCCTGGTAACATCATTGACATTCCAAGTGAAACTGTGCTGGTTGAGATGAGTTAAACTTCAGAGAATATTTATGATTCATTGCTTTACACAACAATATATAAACAAGACTTTAGTATTCCAAAATAAATATTTGTAGTTGTCTGAAGGACATTTTTTGCTTTTTCAGTGCTCCACACAAAAAAGAAAGCAAAGATGTTTCATTGCAATTGATGTTAGTGATTCAATGTTTGGAGTACCTGAAGATGGAGGACACAGAGGTGGAAGCCCCATAAAAGGTTGCCATGGATTGTCAATGTTGTTACCAGCTGAAGCATCAGCAGCTATGGCTATGGTTGCTTTGCAAGCTAACCAAGGTATTGATGAAGAAAGACAGTCTGTCATCATGGCATTTTCACAAACAATGACTCCATTAAATGTTACACATGAAATGAAACTTAGTGAAGTCCTTAAACAGATAAGACAGGTAGATGCATATGTTTTTTGTCTTAGGTTGTAAATAGAAGGCAAGGAATCTTAAGGTGCTACTCTCAAGTCTCAGACAGGGGTTTGAAGTTTCCTTAAAACCCAGAAGATAGGGGATGGAATCAATAGGGTGGGTGGAAAATGTCTCTAACAATAAAGCTATGAATTGGGTTTCACATTTCAACTGAAAACAAAATGAAAGACACAATTTCTCACATTGCTCAATACTCAATCAAATTACAGACATAGAAACAATAACAAGAGGTCTGGAATAAGGATATCCTGGGTAGATTTTTTCAAGAACTTAATAGGTGGGGGATATGTTTGTTCAGGACTTAAGAGTAGAGATCAAAGTTGTAAATACCATATTTTCTTAAAAATAGCTAGTAGCTTACTCTTTATTTTGACTTGAGTGAAATTATTCAGCCTATTTTTTAATTGGCTTACTTTCATGGTGTTTTCTGTGAAGAGGTGTGATGAAACATGACAAGAATTTTCCTGTTTTCATGACAGGGCTTTCAAACTTTTCATAAAATCCCATGAAAAGCCTTGATTTATAGAACAAGACCAGTTTTTACCCTCTTCTAAAATTCCCAGCAAGTTTTCAACCAAATTATCTTAGCCTAAAGTCAGTTGGTTGATTTTTCAAGGTTGGTATATCTTCAAGAAAATAGACAAAATACACTAACAGTCTACTGGGTCATGTTAGCACATAGGTTTGCACATGTTGTGCAATGTTACCTGAATAACTTTGCCATTTTCAACCACAATTACCTAAACAATGAATCAAGGCAGTTCAAGTATGAGCTATGACAGTAATTTTTTTATTTTAGTGTGAATCTGGAAGAACTGACTGTGCACAGCCAATGATTTATGCAATGGACAACGACATCCTTGTGGATACTTTCATAATCTTCACTGACAATGAAACCAATTGTGGAGATGTTCACCCATTTGAAGCTTTGCATAAATACCGTGCATATATGAGAAGCAAACGAGGATGCACTGAAGAAGCAAAACTAATTGTCTGTGGAATGACATCAACAAACTTTACAATTGCCAAGCCAGAGGATCCAGGAATGCTAGATATACCAGGATTTGACAAATCTACACCTAAAATTATATGTGACTTTGCTGCACTGGAATTTTGCTATCAGTGAAAGTTTTGGGTTTTTTTACATATGCCAGCTTTTATTTTGGTAACAATGATAGAATCAACACCTAGGGAGGTAGTACCATTACAATTGAACTGACAAAATGGCTGTTGCTAATTTTGACAACAATGTGAATTTAGGAAGTGAAAAATTATAAAATAAATATCCAAGACTAGAATTTAAATGTGTGAGTAGCACTCTCCACCTATCTAATAATACTGACCAAAAAAAGTGTAAATAGGATATAATTCACAATCTGCAATATTTCACTCCAACTCCAAAGTCATATTGTCAGTTGTGCTATGTTTGACCTTATTGATGTTGGCTGCGAGAATTAAATCTGTTAGTTAAATGTATCATTTGTTAGTTCAGTTCATTTACAATCATCAATTTTTGCTTTGCAACTGGTCAAGTAATAATTATTTTTAAAATTTATTTAAATTGAAATGGCTACTGTGCACAGTATCATTCTATATACTGTAATGAATTTGTTGCAATACACTGCAGAAGCATTCATCCTTAACTATTCTGTCTTTGTCTGTTACATCAAGACGGTGAAACACCACTGGAAGATGCAGTCTATTTCCTCCCACATTATCATCCCTGGAGCATCAACAATTGGTGTTCAGATGAATTTACTAGCAGAATTTATTGCCATATGAATGGTAGGTAGTTTTTCGATAAACCTTCTGCCAATGAATCATTTAACTGTCTGCAAGATGGACTTCCGATACGATGAGAGTTTTGCTCTTGCTTCAGCTGCTTGTTTATCAGGTGAAGTAGTACTTGTTATTGCCAAAGATGCCCAGTCAGGAAGCATCTGGTTCTCTTTATATTTCTCTCTGGAGATAGAGTATTCTGGAAGTGTCTCAAGTACCCCACTAATTGCAGCGCCAAGCCAAGATACATAGTTTGCTTGCACAGGTGGCTTGCGAAGTTTCACTGTTTTAAATGCTAGCTTCTTTGAATATGAACCATAGGTGAGCAACTCTCTAACTTCAGCCAAGACTCTTGCTTCAAAACCTGGCGTCATTGTACTACCACCAATTAACAAAATGTTTTCACTCAAAGTTTTCCTGCAGTCAATTGGACACCTAAAAACCAACAGTCAGTGCCATATTTTATTTACTAGTTCACATTGCATCTGTTTTTCTGTGTTGAGTGCAACTTGATAGAGCTCTTGATGAGAAAACTGTGAATCGCTAACACCAAAAGCCAAGATACTAAAGCAGAGTTTGATATAGAATATTCAATGGCTGGGATTGGGGAACTTAGTATTCACCTTGTTGCAATAACTAGTACAAAATGCAAAGAAATATGTGTACTTGAACACCTATAAACAGCTGGGTTGCTCAAGCCAAAGTTACACAAAACTTTGTAATACCAAACCTCTCACTTCTCTGTGACTACCCTGTTGCAAGGTTCACCCAACAAATGACATTCATTCTTTTTTATAAGTACTCTACCACACACAAAGAAAGCTCAGCAATCCTTGTCAAATAAAATCAACAATATTTGAGAAGAGCCTGTATATGCTATCCAGCATATGAGTCTCAATGCTAGAAGAGGGTTTGTAGAAACCTACCACATTTTTGTAAGTTGTAGAAAGACACATCTAGTTGACATCCAAAAGTAAATAAAGCAAGAGAAATACAATTATGTGAACATAGGCTAACACTAATCACTTAAGCATTAAACCAGATTTCTATAGCATACACAAAATGCACTTATAACTATCAAGATCTCTCCATGCTCACTTTCACATTATTCCATTATCAGCATCATTTCACTAGTTTCAGCATGTCTGTATACAAGGCTTAGGTTTTAGTATGAAGTCCTGAATAGTCTACTATAGAGTCTAAGTGTTTTTGTGTTCCTAACATCATAAGAAAAATAAAAGTTAATTGATTCGAGTTGTGTAACTAGCAATTCCTGAGGGTATGGGCCTAATCCACAAGAAAGGAAAGACTACCACTTTCAAAAAGAGGCTACAGAATGTAATAATACTATACAGATTTAGAAATGGAAGAAACAGTAGAGGAATTTTTGTCAATTCATTACTTCTAAGTTTAATGATAATCAAACCATTTAAAAAATAATAAAAAATTTCAAAATTCTCTCCCAAAAAGGGCACTTTTATCCTTTTGAGGGAAATGGCAGGGTTTAGACTTTAAGGACCTTCCATAGTAGGGTAAAAGTACACAAACTTTCAAGTGCAGCTGCTTATCATAAGTCCCTCAGCATGTAGCTACCATAAATCTTCAAATTGTCCCCTTCTTCACAACACCTAAGTTTGAATTAACCCCATGCAAGAAGCTGAAACCTGTTTAAGTAACCCAACAAAAATGAAAAAAGCTTTCAGTATGCTAAAACAATGTTCCCGCTTTTTCATGCTATAGTGAAGTTCTGTAGTACCAACAACCAAAATGAGCATGCATCACAGATGATGAATAATGCATTGCTACTGACAGGCTTTTATGCTTATACTAGTCTTTTTATATTATGAAAACAGTCCTGAAAGTGACTTCCTAGTGTCCCGTCATATTAACCCAAACCAAAAATATCAAGACGAATAAATGCCTGGGAGCTAACTACAGTATTTATAGTGGTGTACTCTGCAGCATGGAATGCTGAAACCAATATATTCTCAGTCATAAATTCCATAAAAGGATTACATCCTTTCCCATGCTTCCTTGTCAACCAAACAAAATTTAAGTCCTTGAACAATTATGCAATCATTTCATTGTTCATAAAGTTATTTAAATTCATAAACAATGAAATTTAAGTCAAAAAGTCCAAGGAGCAAATAAGCAACTTTCAGAACTTGATTCTTGGAGAATCACGGTAGCTGGAAAGCTTTATGTTTCATATGAAAATAGGTGTAATGATATTGCATATAATAATCATTGTAAATATGCATATCTTCCTTGCACAAAGAAACACAAAAAGAACTGAAACATTGAATTTTACCTTGCAATTGCGTCCAGAATATAGGTTGCAATAGATTTTCCTTCTTCGTCTCCATCAAATAGCAAATCAAATGTATGTGCTCGTAATTGTCCATCCACTGTAACCTTACTGCCATTGCCAATTGGGCAATCTAATGGTGGAGGGACACAGTCTGAAGGCTTCTTGTGTCGACCAACAAAACATGTAGTCACCTTAATATTTTCTATAAACCTTTCTTCAATATCTTTTCCAGCTGATTGCAACAATTCATCGTGAAGATGAGCATGAAGGGCTTTGCCTGCAACTTGAAATGATTCAATTGCTGCCAGTATTGGCGTATGTTCATAAATTGGAACAATTAATGTTTCACTATAGCCGCAGTCGACAACTAAAGCGCTGGGTACACCAACTGTAAACAGCGCAAAAAGGTGGCCAGGTGCAAATAGAACAGATAAAACATCAAAATGTGAAAACAACACCTTTGCTAACGTTTTTCTCAATATGTTTGGCGCCAGAATCGATTCACTTACAACCACTTTTCGCTCTTTCGGGTTTACCAGTAGGTACTTGAAGTATATCATATGCAGGAATTCTCTGATTGTTTCATATAAATCATGTTCACTGGCATCATGTTGCCATACTTTGATTTCAACCAGCTTGTTTCCAATAAGCTTTTTAATTATGCTTGGTATTATGTGTCTTGGAGTTGGTTCCCCAGCAAACCCAATTTTCGTATAAGCTTCACCAATATCAAAAATAACAGCCTGCTTGTCACCGCCAAGACCAATCATCTCTAACAGGGCCATTTCAAAGTGCTTTACTTGAAACTGAACAATTTCAGCAGCCGTTCAGCATAGGAGCCAGCGATCCGATATCTGAGCTTTTTATTGAAGTAGCCTCGTAATAAAATAAATGAAACAGAGGCAATACTTTCAATACAGCCGAACCACGGTTAACTTATTGGGTTAAATCGGAGCGAAAGAACACAGACCAAACTTTGCTATGACAAAAAGTCGAACACAAAGATAGTATGGATGTGTTCTCTAGAGCTGCTGAGCATGTTCGTGGATTTAAAGGTCTAGATGAAAAAACTATGTTGAGATTCTATAGTCTTTATAAGCAGGTAAATCTAGTTCATGAAAATGGTAAGAGTGCTGTTGTCTTATCCCACACTGCAGAGTTTGGCCAGTGCTTCTTTACTATCATTATGATAGCTGGAAAAATTGTACTATGAAGTCATATTAAGCTCTTATACCACATCCTATCATGCCTGTCAACACCTTGCCACGCCCATTTCAGGGTGTATATCACCATTTTGCAAATAAAAACTTGGAGTGTGGGCTAGCCAAACTCTGCAGTTTGGCAATTATGAACTAATATAGACTAAAACACTCAAAAAACTAATTGCTCCTACCACAATGCAGTGACAACATGGCCAACCACGCCCTTTTATTGACCACGCACATTTGGAATATACCATTCAGTACAGCCACTATGAAATAAAAAATGAATTAACTGCTGCTAGCAATCCCCTCCACAAACCTCATCCAATCTTCTCTCTGAAATTCAGACAAATCAAAAGTAGTCCTGGAAAAGTTGTAGGATATGCCCCCCTCCCTCCTATAGAGTTCCCACTGCATTTATGATTCACTATTTGCTGCTTGTCATGACAGTCAGTCTGAAATGTGTTCAGCCCTAGATCCATGACAGTTCTCAGCATGATAAAAAAATGTTTTGAAGCTTCATGTTCACAAAAGAATATTACAAATACAAATGTAAACCTCTTTATCCAGGTAGTTTACAAATGGCTTGCCAGAATGATCAAAATTTGTAGTAGTAACTTATTGTAAAATAAAACAAAAATGTAATTTTATATTTATTATGATAATTAATAAACATGAACCGCCAATGGTGCTTGTATCTAGTAAAACTTATAGTAATATGCAAAAGGAGTGGCCTTTCTACCTTAAAAAGTTTTGGCTATTACTTCTTTAAGAATGATAATCAGAATATTTCATTTTATGTTAACACAATTTGCATGCATCCTCTATTGGTTAGTTTTACCTATTCATTGCCTTATCTTAAGGCTACAGTTGGCCCTTGCAATGTACCAAAGCCTGGATTCTGGGATATGGTTGGAAAATCAAAGTGGTATGAGAAACTAATTCTTGCTGAAATAGAATTTTCTTTGACCCTGCATATATTTTATTTTGTGTGGTTAAAAATTTTCTACTAAACTACACTATAAACTTGGATCAATAAGTGCTTGGTATATTTTATTTTTGTTAAGTATATTAATAAAGACCAATCATCAGTGTAATAACAGTGGCAATTTTTAGGGAATCATGGAAGCACCTTGGAGATATGGATGGAAATGATGCTAAAATTGAATACATAAAGCTTGTAAAAGAAGTTGATCCAAAATGGGATGAAGAACAGGATACAGTATGTTACAAAATCTGCTGGAAATTCTTATCCTAGACCTAGTAAGATATTAATAGGAAAATTATAGTGCAATATGCCAATTGTCAATTCTTTGAATCATCAAAGCAATGAATTTATAACTTTTCTGGTTTGGCATAGCATTGATAGATTGCAGATTTTTCTTAGTTATTTCAATCACAGTGAACATCATTTGTAACCATCTGAAAATAAATTATTTTGTTTATCATTAAATTCATATCTTCTATATACAAGCAAAAACAGTTCTATGTTGTGGATCTTATACAGATAAAAGAAAAGACAAAAAAATCAGGAGTTTCAAATGGAATGTCAGTGTCAGTGAGCACTATGTTACATGAAGATGAGCCATTTGTCAGGTGAGCAGATTACACATAGTTTGCTTTGTACAGAGGGTTTCTTTCATGCTTTGAGGTTGCACACAATAGTTCAAAGTAGGAGTGGGAGAAAACTTGGAATCTTTTGTTCTGTCAAGAGCAGAATATACTGTAAGCATTTAGATACCATTGGTTCTTTTCAGGAGAATATTTCTAGGAGTGTGGTGAATCACATTTATGGGAATTGTCAAATAGCTTGGAACTAAGAGTCACATCAAAAGCATCTGGTGTGAACACAGAAATATCCTGCCACTGTGAGGAGTTATGGTGGAAATAGAACAAGCTTGACACATTTTGAAACCATTTAGAATAGGTTGTTGTATTAGCATGAAATTCAACTTAGAAACTGTTTGTCACTTTCAACATCCACTTTAGCACCTATTCATTTGGTAACCCAAACCTAATATTATTGACAAAACCACATCTTAGCATGGAAAAGTGTAACTCAAACAATATACCAGAATACACCAGTCAAACAGGATATTCTATATGAAACAACTATATTTATGATAAAATGTAGTCTGCTCTAGAAGTATAGTTTTCCTCAAAGCTGCCTTCTAGCTTATAGATCAGGTTCACCAACTTTGATCATAAGTCAACAGGAGAATGAATTTTACATAGATAGAAAGGTGAATGATTGAATGAATAATTAAGTAGATAGAGAACATAAATAAAAATACCTATGTTGTAAGTAAACTGATAGATAAATAGATTAATCGGAGATGTATGGATTATTGCATTTATGCATTAAGGAGATTTATTATCTGATTCCAACCTGTATATAGTGATGAAAACAAAACAATATTTGATTGGTGCAAAGAAGGAAATCTCAAAGAGGTTACAAAAATGATTCAAAATAACCAGGAGCTAACAAATACAAAGGATGAAAATGTAAGTTTGATCAGTTTTCTATAGCAGGTATTAGCTAGCATGCTAATTATAGCAGTTAGCCACTGGAGTTGTATACTGTATATTCAATTTGCCCCCGCAACCTGTTGTCAGCATGGTGCTCTGTATTTATCTTCATATACTCTTAAACATGCAACCATTGATTTGGGAAACTGAACAATTATATTTGAACAACATCTTTTAAATAATTTTGTGTCAGATAGTGTGCCTCAATGACAACTGTTGGACATAGATCGTGAGCCTCAGAAATTTCACTGAGGAGTGCAATTGGTCACATGCTGGCTTACATCATTACAAAGAGGCCTGAATAGGTGCACACTCAACTTTGGGCCAAATGATTAGCCAATCAGGTGTTCTATCTGTCTTGTCATTTGAATCTTGATTCATTACGTTTGCAATCAAATCTCATTTTTCTCAAAGGGTATGACTGTCCTACATTGGAGTTGTGACAGAGGATATATTGAAATTGTAAAGTTACTCCTTGCATCAAATGCAAACATCAATGCACAGGTAAGCACAGCAAACCATGATATGCATCATTTTGGCTTCATCCCATATATGGAGGTAGCACTTGCAAAACCAGATGTGCTTGATTTTCCATCATAGTTTCCTATGTTCAAATATATTTAAGTATATCTTTTGAATTGTTCAATATGAATTAAATAAACTGTTCTAATCATCTTTATTCAGGACAATGAACTACAAACACCACTTCATTATGGTATGCAATTATTTATTTGGAAATTGTTGGTTAACTTTGTGGTATTTCTTGGTAGAAAAGAACATAATTTCAACTTCGGACTACTTTTATGAAGTTCCAGATTTCGCAGTTGTAAAAACCGAAAAACCAAGATTTCCTACACAAGTAAACGAAATTATTTATAAAACCTAATATAGATAAATGACCTTTATGCATGCTATATCATCATTTTGTGATAACAAATGTGCGTCTACTGGGTTAAAAATTATCCATCATCCATATTTTAATTAGTTATTCAAATCGCAACTTTGAATTTATCCTTTCAACATATGGGCCCTGAACACAAAGGGCTATTTAAGAGAGGATTCCTGCATGCTCTTTGCCTGGTTCTGGTGCTATAGCTCAGTAAGTAACAGGCCGTTCGCTTGACGAGAGTCATCGCTCCCAATCGCATCTGTCACTACACACACAAAATGTATCACGTAATCTCTTCATCGCTCGCGCAAATAGGAGGATGTTTTACTTTGCTTGAATGTATTACACATTGCTTGAACTTTACAAAGTTTGGATTTGCTGAGTTTCTCTCCTGGAGGAAATAGATTCTGTGTGTTCTGTTTTGCCTGACATTGGCTTGTCACTGACGTTTTCTATGTTCAAGTAACAAGTGCGATTGTCTTCATTTCAACGCAATTTTTGGTTTTTAACATTCAAAACTGTGAGTACTGATAGAGCTATTTAGTTGTAAAGTAACCTTTTTGTTCAATAAAGTTATTTTAGTGTTGACTGATACAACAGCGAAGTGCAGGAAAGTAACTGAACTGAGCAGGGCTTGACCCTTGACTTTGCAGGTCAGATTCTCCACAACTGAGCTCTCAGGTCACGATTTCAGGGCTTTGCTTAAGAGTAAGTCATTTGCAGTGCAAGTGTGCGAAGATAACTTACTGATGAGCTACGGCTTTAAAGTGTGACCTAGTAGCTCAGTGGTATAGCACTCAAAAGTTGGAACCCTGCTCTGTTCACTCACCTTCTCACGGTTTTACTTCACATTTACCTAATACTCACCAAAAGTCCTTGGGACTCTTACAAAAAACTGATATAAAAACCACATTCCTCTACATATTGTCATCATTGCAACATACGTACACCCTCCTTCCCCTTAGAACAATGTTGGTTCGTTTTTGGGACACTTGAAGTTGGTGTGCACGTGGATTTTCCCACTGCCACATGTACGTCTCCCTGAAACCAACATTATTTGAGGAGAGGAGGGGGATGAAAGCTACTTATATAATACAAAAAGTGCTAAGTGTCCCAGGACTTTTGGCGAACATTGTAGATCTTCCTATTTCTTTAGCTGCTGTATGCGAGCACGTGGATGTAGCTAGGCACCTAGTATCAGCAGGTGCAGATGTGATGTTGGAAGACGACATGGGTACAACTGCTTTAGATGTTGCATCATCAGAGGAAATAAAGAACATCATAAAAGGTTCCTTGGCCAATGAGTAACAAATTCCACACAACTAACTACATTCGCAATTTAAACTAGACAGTACCCAGAATACGTCCATCAGGTTAAAAACATCGAGGGATGTAAGTGTAGGTAAAGGTAAAAGTATTGTGTCATTAAAAATTTACACATCTCCGTTGGGAAGGACAGCAAGTTCTCGTTCTTGCTTATGATGGATCATTCTTAGCTAAATAAAAATCACACATATAGACATACTGCTTAGAAACTGAAGCCGAGATAATTTTCAAATTTGTTTCTTTTTCATACCATGTGCATCCTGTAGCATTTGTAAGATCTTTGGTGTAAAGTATGTTATAATAATATCTGCTCCTGAAAAATAATTACATATAGAGACTAGCTTAGAGTGTAAAATTTAATTATGTATTTATCGGTATACAATAGCAAGAGAAAATCTAGCCTGAGACAATCAACAATCTTGTTACTTCTGATTTATTCCAGGTTAGTTTATTTATCGGTATACAATAGCAGGAGAAAATCTAGTCTGAGACAATCTAGTCTGAAACATCTTGTTACTTCTGATTTATTCCAGGTTAGTTTAATAGCTAGTTGAGAAGTTCTTTATTTTCTTAACCCTTTGTTTACTGACCATGGTAATTGTCAAGCATTTCAGTTTTTCAAACTGTTTTTCTTTAAGATTATTCAATATGATGTACTCCCTACACTTTAATTAGAAAAAGTACAATTCATCTATGGGTACCATGAAGTGGGACACAGAAGTCCCACCAGGTATTGTCAGTATGAAAATGCATAAGGTAAAAATGTAGCTTTTTATAGAAAACAATTAAGTTTTGACTAATCAGGAACCTAGAAGTTCACACAAACAGGTCTAAGTAAATAAACAAAGTGATTAAATGTCATGAAACTCTTTGAAACAGTTCTTGTTCACATTACAGCAAAGAAAAACTTTGCAGAGGCTGCATGTACTGTGTGGTCTTGATTCTGTCCCTTTTGAGGAACATACTTCACATCTTCCACGCTTTTTTGGATCAAACTCCACCCAATGAGCCCCTCGGTTTTGCAAGCGAATTGCTGAGCTCACAGATGCAGTATGGGACCTATGGCGTTTCTTTGATGTTGGCTGCTGCATGCTGTGTACTGGTCTGCCAGGCTTTCTTGGCTTTGAAAGTGCAATCAGTGTTTGTGCAACACTCCTTCTGAAATTTAGGGAATTCAAAGGGTGTGCAGACAATTTATTGTGAACAATTTGGGCATTGACAATTGTTCTGTCTATCATACCAAAAAATATCCTGTGCCACCATTTCTTTGATTTACGATCAATCCCATAAATAGCACACAACTGATCAGCTTTATCAACACCAAACATGTTGTTATTGTAGTCTTTCATTGCCACTGGACAAGGAATGTCTTTCTTTGTTCCATCTTTCTGTGTGCGCCCTACTTTTGCTGTTTCTGTACCATGAAAATTTGACAGCAAATAAACAACCTTGCTATCCTTCCATTTATACAAAACCAAGCCCTCTGTTGATACTCTATGATCAAAGTCACCACGTTGTAGTCCCTTATCAGGGATAAGACCAGTTGGTAAACCTTTCCTATTTGCCCTTATTGTCCCACAAGCCATCACTGCATTAGCTTTGAGGTATTGCATTAGGGGAACTGAATTGAAATAGTTATCAAAATAGACTTGGTGATATTTACCCAACAAGTCCTTTGAAAAATTAACTACAACTTTCTCTCCAAGACCTATTCCATCATAAGCATTTGGCACTAGTACATCACTCTGGTGCTTCCCCTGGTAAACATCAAATTTACTGATGTATCCATCAAGGTCTGCTCTTACCCATAGTTTGTAGCCCCGCTTTATTGGCTTCATTGGGTTGTACTGCTTGATGGAGTGGCGCCCTTTGAATAAAATCATACTTTCATCTATACTAACAACTTGTCTGACATTGTACAGCTTCATGTAGTTGCTGTTTAGCTTGGTTATTAGGGGGCGTATCTTGAACAACTTGTCCTTGTTATTGTCTGGCACAGCTGTGTTGTCATTAACATGCAGATGAGATAAGATCTGACCAAATCTATCTCTAGACATTACATCAGCAACATATGGAACACATAAATCATGGTCCTGATTCCAATAATGAGTCCAGGAAGGCAGTTTATGATAACCCATAATGATGTTGATACCCAGAAAACCAAGTAGTTCTTTTTCATTCATGGGAGCAAACCTTCGCCCATGCTGAACAGCATAAAGATTGGTTTGGTATATGATATCAGACAGAATATCTTCATCAAAGAACTTGAGAAAATAGTCTCCTGGTGTGTAGCATTGAGAGAAGCAGTCTCTAATTGGTCCTAGAAATGAACATGAAGCAGTTTTAAGAATAAATTCATTGTCAATATCATCAATGAATTGAGAAGAGGCATTCCATATTGCAAATTCTGAAGATCCTTAACATGAAATTCTACTTTAAATCCTACATCTGCATTTAGAATTCTAACCAAGCTGAACAGAATTAAATCCATTGGCATGGCCTGTAACTCAAGGTTCCCAAGTTTGTTGTTGTGAATGAATGTATTGAATGAATGCAGTGCTTTGCTTCATAAGACACTTGATGCAAATCTTACTGGAGTGCCTTGGGCATGGGCTGCTCATGAAATATGCCCTGAATCATAAACAATACAGTGGAATTATCAAAGTGAAAATCACCTCCAACTTCATCAAACTCTGCTTCTTCCTGTTGTTTTTCCCTCTTTCTCCACTTTGGCTCCATGTGGTGTTTCCTAGAAGTAGCTTCCAATCCACCATCAACAATGTCAGACATTTCCTCATCTGAATCTGCCTCATCTGATTTCTGAGCAGCATTATTTGCAAAGAGTGCATCATCATCATCACTGATATCCTCTTCTTCTGTTGTTTCCCCTTCATCAGTTGGTATTTCATCAAACAGTAACTGTGCATCTTCCAAACTGAATCTCTTTTGATGACAGTTGGACATGATCTCTATTTGGTTTACCAAGAAAATAAATGTAAAGCCTTGCATTCAGATCTGATAATGGTCCAGTAAGTGTGAGAACTACAATACTACAAAGAAAGAAAACTTTGCTTAGCAATTTACACTACTTACTACTTATAAAAAGTCAACAGGAATGTGGAAATGATTTTGAAACAAATAGGGCCTAAGTTGGAAAACTATCCCTATGTTCACTAATGGGACTTTGAAGTCCCATCCTGTTACTACTTCTGCAACATTTCATGGAATTGTTTTCTGCATGACCTTATGTGATAAGAGTCTTCCTCTAGTGGTAAGTAAACATTAAAAAAATATCTGCTCTTATTGTGTAATTTTAAGTCAACCAATAAACAGAAATCAACACTCACCTTCTCCCACTCCAACCGTTCAGCATTTCCCAAATAATGGCGACTGCTTGATGTAAAGGAGGCTGCATTACCTCATCAACCTCGATTTAATGTTGAAAGGAAGGTTGTACTCTGAAGTCCCGACAGGGTGTTGTGCACTTTTGGGATCATTATAGAAAATTAATTAGAAAAAAGTGTGCCGGGAATACCAGGTCCCGTCAGATAACAAAGGGTTAAGACAGAAAAGTACCCTTGAAAAATGCAAAAGATATATATCACTGATGTCAGTAATTCCTGCATTGACTAGCAAGTCTATTTCCAGTAAAACTCTTGCCTAAAGTTCGTGTTATCTGTCAGTTTTCCGTACTATCTACGTATGGTATCCACACAACCCCCGGCTAGTACATTTGACCAAAAGTAACGATACGAGGGATCTCTTTGTGTCCAACATTTTTCCATAGCGTAAAATGCACTTCCTCTACAGTGGCGTAGATAGATAGGGGTCAGGAGGGGCGAAAACCCCCCCTGAAGAACTATATTCCCACTTTTTGGAAAAATTTCCTACTTTGTCGGAAAAATGACCAAGTAGCTTTTATCCTCTAGCTAAGTATTAAATTTTAAAAGGGAAAACTTCTATGAAAAGAGAGTATACTTAATAAATTTTTGCCGGAAAATCTTCATCTCCTACCCCTCCTCTAATTTTTTGTGTGTCTCTGCTCTTCCACAATTATGCATGCATTAGGTGACTTTATGTTTATTATTTTTCTGATCAGATTTATTATAAACATCATTTGCTCATTAGTATAACCAAAATATTTTGTGACTCAGCCATTCTGTCTGTTTAGTCACCTTTAACTCTATCTAGATAAACTACGTTAATTCCACCTAAAGCAACATATAGCCCATGTGTTGTACGCATTTACAATAGAAAAACATGCTATTCGGAGTAGACGAACTAAGGTAGTTCACCTGCTCACTTGGTAATTCATTCATTCACTTATCATTACTCAAATTGTACTTTCCATTCATTGATTCATTGATTCATTCATTCATTCATTCATTCATTCATTCATTCATTCATTCATTCATTCATTCATTTACTCATTCATCCATCCATTCATTCATGCATATAAACATTTATCGTATTACTCGGTATATAGGTGGACCAGGCGTACAAGTTGACCTGGCCCATAGGTCGACCTAGCCCATAAGTGATCCCTAAATTTGGGTTGACAAGTGGGCAACTTTTAGGATTATCTGCCGCTTAAGTCGACTCACAGAACTCGCTCTCATTCATTGCGAAAGCTCAATACTTTACTAGGGAAATGGGTAAAAAGAACGAATTTTTACGTACTACACTAAAAATATGCAAAGCCTTAAAGCCTTCAAACTCCTATTCACTTTCATCAAAGCTGCCAAAAAGCTCGACAAATTCTTTCTGCGATATGATGACATCATAGGGGTCATTGTCCATCTCTCTGTCGTCTTCATTCGCATTGGCACAGTGACATGTGTGCAAGAAATGGTTGTAATGGACATTGATAGACAGTTTTTCTGCAAAAATGTCACAGAAGCCAACAGGACGTTTGTTAAAATTTTAACTAAATGGAGACGTTCCCCTGTAGGCCTAATACCTTCCCCTATAGCTAATGCTAAAGTAAAAACATCGCCTGTAATTTGAACGCTTTTCTGTAGTTCAGTAAAGGTGGTGACCCAAAACCCCTGCATATCTTTCATCGTTTCTTTTTTCGTTGTTTTTCATCTATTTACGTCCCTTCCGCAAAATTTCCCCCTTTGTGGTCGCAATTTCTTAAAAACGCTTTCCAAGCCGAGGTCAACTTTTCACGTGTGTTCTATGGACTTGCGCCTGGTTCACACTTGTGAAGCAGACGCAGAAGACGCAGGCGGTGAAGCACTGCTGGCTCCGGAGGATGTTGCACAAAGAGCAAATCTTGAAAAATGCACCGTAATATGAAAAATGCCCTTTCTCTCTCCTCTTCAGCCATCTTTCCCTTTCATTGTTGTGTGTATGTGGTTCCTTTGGAGCCAACCATAATTTGATTGTGCTAGCATGAGCGACTTGCCTCACTTCTTGCTTCATATGAAAATGTCCTATCTGCACATGTTTACTTGCTTCAGCTCTTACTTCATAAGTGTGAACCAGGCTCTAGAAACTCTACTTATACGCCGAGAAATACGGTGAGCGTCAAGTCATTACATCATTCATTTATCAAGATCTTTAATCACTCATTAGGTCATGTTATGTATCACTACCCATAAAGAGATTTTCCATACACCTAACCAATTATTGAAGCTTTAGCATATAAACAAATGCTTCGATCAAAAATTTATTATGCTAACCTGCCCTTCGAAATGATGTAAGAACTTCAAGTACAGCCCTTTCAAGGTCCAGGATACCTTGCTGACTTGCATGGTAAATCATTGCATATTCACCAGATACCTGAGGAATTGAACCTACAATGTTTCATATCACTGGAAGCCAGGTTGCAGAAAACATTACGACAATGTCTTGCATGAAATAAGAAAGTCTAAAGCATGAAGCTAAATTGATGAATATATGTGAAATTCTAAACAAATATTATCACGGCAGTCATAGTTTTAGATTCCAAAGGCACCTGAGATGAAAGCACCCACACAAATGCTAACGACATATACATTGCCAAGATATTAAAAAAAGAAGAGTGGCATTCCCAGAATTCCTACAACAAATATTAGTTGATGTGAATGGAGAAGTTTAGAAATGAGTTTATCTGAATACCTGGTAAACAGCTAATGGATATTCAGGATGCTAGACAAAAATATCATAAGATCAGAAAAATGAAATAATATGTTTATTGAGAAGAATGGAAACTCAAACTATGCAATGTGCAATATGTGCAATATAGAGGCAAACGTTGGTCACATCACAGAATAGATAATAGGTTCTATTCTGTGGTCCTATAGGAGATTCCGTACGCAAAGGAACACTGGAGAGAGAGGACACTGATCCAGGGCCGTTAGGTTCGTGAGATAGGGTGGCCAGTTCCTTATCTCGCGGTTCGACCTCTCCAGTATTGCAAACAGGTACCAATTTGCTGCTGGTTGAAGAGTGAGCGAGTTTTCAAAGTATGGTTCCAGGCGTACATTAGGCCATCGATCTTCCGCATTGCAAGGTACAACACCCTAAAAATGACAGTAGACTCAAAATATTGACGTTTGTCAAAACTCACTACTAACCTTTGATTTTACTTGCTGTATCAAATCAAGGTACGGCATTCCTGGTTTCACCATAAGCATATCAGCGCCCTCTTTGATGTCTCTCTCCTGTAGAAATAGTAGAAGGTGCACGGTTAACTGTGGAAAGCAGATAAAAGATATATACTGTTTCCATCTCCATGACTATCAGCTGATAATTTCCAGCATTAAATGAAGAATCTTTCACGCTACATTAAAGTCTGTTGATGCTTGCCAACCTGACACTGCATCATATAACAGTACAGATAACTGATCATATCCCATCATAAAATTTCTTGCGTTACACACTTTAAGGGAAAATGTTGTTGGTCCGGTATTGAAACTTCTTTGATCTTTTAATGATTTTAGTAGCAAAACTCTCTTATGATCTTCTTAGCAAGAATTTTTAAGCTCGTGTGCCTTAACAATAAAATGTTAAAGACAGGCGATACAGAAGCATAACATTGGAAAACAGACTAACACAGGATGTATATACTAGTCAAATCACATAGGCGCTTGGCCAGAGTGATAATTGGAGTTTTAAATGCATATGAACTTGTCTACTTTCCTAGGTTTCAAAAATTGAGTATTGAGCTTCTTCACTTCAGAGAAACAAGGCAAGGCACAGATTAGTCCCATATACGATTCCGTACATTGCGAGTGAGAGATAACACTTATCCTGGGCCGTCAGCATAGTGAGGTAGGGTGGCAAGTTACTTTCCTCGCCGCCTTTAACTTTCCAGTGAGCGATTGGGTGGACAGTGAGAGAGCATCCCATCTATGATCTGGGGGCTCGCCTAGAACGACTGACGTTCCGCACATGAGTCAAGCGCTCTAGATACTCAATAAAGCAAACCATGAATGAAACGTGAAGGAGGGAAAGAAAATAAAATCTAGAATGGTCAAATATTTAAAATGTGTAGTCTCACTGAAATGCTAAATAAGGGGACATACAACTGCTCTTATTCCCAGCCCTTTGGCTCCAGGAGGTAACTGATAACATTTCCTGTCGCCAAATGAAGGCGCTGACGAAGCTGCATCCCTAAAAATAGATATCATAAAGTTAACAATGAGTAGAGGATGCCCCCGTTGTAAGAGCAAATCTCCTTTGATTTCAACTGTATCAGTAATGCTGTATTGATGAAACTGCTAACAAAAACTTCACTCCTTTTATAACATAAAACACTTTATAAGAACACTGAGGTTCGATCTGCCAAAACAATAGAGCAAGGATTGAAAATGCTGAATTCCTAGGTGACAAATAAAAAACGATGTTTTTGTTGATAAGACTCAAAAGCACTACCTGCATTCCTTTTGCAAACAAATCCTGATTAGGTTTTAAATAAATACCGGCATTCGTTGCTTTGTTTTCAAAAGCAGCCCAGCCGAATGTCATAGCAACTGCATGCGATTCTCAAATAGTTGCAAAAAATCCCTTTTGAAATCAGAACAATTCTAAGAACACTTGAGTTCAAAATAGTCTAAAATACATTACCAAAAAACTAAGAAAATTGAGCAAGGGCAAAAATTATCTGGTTCATATACATGACAAAGTTAACTTCTTCTAGCAGCTCAAACATCTTTTCCTTCTAGTAAAATAACATAGTAACTAATACTGACTTCATCAAAAAAATTCTGGTAGAAATAAACTGAAGTTTTTCGAGCATGAAGTGTAATGTCTCTCATATTCAACACACTATGATGGATGATGAAACAAATAAACTCATAGAACAAAAGCAAAATCAGGGATTTCCTGAAATCTTTCTGGAGACTTACTATTTTAGCAGTTGGATACTGCGAGTAAGAAAAGCAATGCAATCTTTTCTAGGCACCTGACCATTCGCTTATTCACCTATTATATGCATGCCTGCACTACATGCTAATGAAACAACATGAATTTTTGTCTCAATCGTCAAAATATATCGCTGTGTGTAGACAATATACACGTTTTATTTATAACAACCCTATTAATAGACAGCCTGAAATTTAAAAAACTTTTAGAACTACAAAGAAAGAGTTGAGAAACTTTAGAAATTTCTGTGTTATCTTTCACAGTTTCGGCAACACGCTTTTCTTCCATGGATTTAGAGGGGTCCACTACAGTTAATTTTGTGTACATAACAGCCATAAAGTCTTATGCGCACTACAAAAGACAGTACTTTTACATTTTTTTTCGTTTTCACTACTATTTTTTCAGCAAACTAAGAAACTTTTAAGAAACCTTCTGAACTAAAATGTGGCCAGAAATTAAGAAACTTTTAATACTTGGCCTTGAGCCAGGTTTCTTATAAAAAAACATGTACTCGATGAAATTTCGTAGCAGAGATGAATTGCCATTTTGTGAACAGCATCGTCCCTATTGAATTTATCTAGAGCAACAAACCTGAACGGCCCATAGAAACATGAAGCAAATTTTGCACTATAACTGAGAATTGAAACCTAGAAAAGAAATAGAGTTGTAAGTAGAGCATCACGGTGATGCAAGTGGTTGCTTATTAATGGCTAGTTAAATGGACAAAATGAACAATCTTCCTACCAGCAAATACATCGGCAAACGCAACTCACAGTTTAACGCAGATTGTGTCCTAGATTAGTCATGGAACCTGATTATGATATTGCTGCAATCTATAACATACCAAAATCTCGGAATCTCGTAAAAGTGGATTTGTAGCTAAAACACGGCGGCACCCAAGTCCCATTCAACCAAATGTATTCAAAGTTATATTCATGTGGAATACAATGGTGAAATCGATGAATGAATTTATAGAAAGAAGAACCTTCATGAACCTTATTTCGAACTCCATTCTGTTCTAGGACCCTTGCAATGCGTGCCACTCTACCATCCATCATATCCGACGGTGCAACAATATCACAACCTAGAAAAACATCAAATGGGACCTCTAAGATAAGAGCTTTTTTATTTATCACAAAAAATGTACAGTATAAGGGTAAAATTTAACAGAAATTGAATGTTAATATTGAATTTTAATAAGCAGTGTTAGTGGAAGAATACATACGGTATCGAGCCACCTCTAACACAACATAGTTATATTACAAATAGAGCTTTAGATAAGAATTGCTAGTACCCTAACTTGGAACTTTAATATATCTAGTACGGACAACAGTTTCCTAAATAATTGCTGTCTAGTTGTATTTAGCTACAGTTATCTTCTGTAAAAGCTATTGCTTTATCAACTTAAAAAACAAAATAAGGAACGTTTTCAGGCTTTAAAAGATTTGTTCCACATGCTAGGGTACATCCTTTCTCTGTCAACTTCAATACTGCATGGTCACTATAAGAT
The DNA here is from genome assembly GCA_964019165.1 of Mastigias papua. Classification (NCBI taxonomy): domain Eukaryota; kingdom Metazoa; phylum Cnidaria; class Scyphozoa; order Rhizostomeae; family Mastigiidae; genus Mastigias; species Mastigias papua. The sequence goes on along the minus strand of OZ025273.1, from coordinate 5,552,013 downwards.
ACATCTTTCAAAAAGATCTCAAACTATATCTAGTCATGAGAATGATGGCAGATTTAATTAAAGTAAATCAAATCACAACGCTATATGATTCTAAAACCATACCAGCTTTTGCATAAACAAGGGCAAGTTCTGCCAGCATATGAATTGTCTTTTCATTGTTAATACTGTGATCTTCATTCAAGATACCTAATTCCAGAAAGAATACCCTCTGGTTAACAAAATGAAAGAAATTCCAGTCAAGACAGACATACAAATTTACCTTTTTGACTAAAGCATATGCAGGGGTGTTTTGAATATCTAAAGATATTATTAGCTAGCCTTACTAAGGCAGAGATAAAGTAATGATCAAATTCACTCTGGTTGATAGTAGGTTCAAACAAGCAAACAAGCAAACATACAACATACAAACATACTTAATTATTTTTACTTAATTGAAACCTACTTATCCTATGAAAGACAAGATTAAATTTTACAAGTAAAAAGATATGAACTGCATTGTTGCATGAACTGCAACAGATTGCAACATCAGCAAATATACAGAAGTTACCACAATGGCCATGATCCGTGAATGTACAAAGACAAAGGTCACAAGCAACCAAAAGATCTGGGAATGCTTTCTTCAACTTCTTGATAGCAGGAATAACTTTATTCTGATCCTCTGATATATATGTACTAGCCAATGAATCCTATTAGGAAATAAACAAATATGGAATGGTTCTGCAATACTGCCTGATTAATTGTGTGCCTGGGCAAACTGTTCTGCAGAGGAAACAAACAGAGAAAAACAGGTGGATTTAACCATAATTGACAGTTGCCATAAATTCTCAACAAAGAATCTGGGAGCATGTTCAATCATTGACCTGACAGAGGGCTCAAAGCCATTCCTAGAAATTTTCCTGGGGGTCTAAGACCTACAATTTGCCAACAAAATGGGCGTGGCTTTCATGATTGAAGAATAACTACAGGTATAAATTTTTAAGTATTGTGTTCAATTTATTGGCAAATAGTGTGAATCTATAAATGCAACAAATTCATGAACTCTCTGCTTAATAACAGCAGCTAATTCTTCTTCTTGGGCTCCTATAACACAAACTTTGAAGCAATTTGACAACAGAAATGGCACATTTTGGCTATTTGCTGACAGAATTTTTGTCTAGGGGGTGAGATACCCCCACCACAGCATGGGACTGAGAGGGCTACAAAATTAAAAACTGTGGGGGATTTTAGCAGACCATGCCCCTTGGATGACCTCCTTTAGTACACCATACAATCAAGTTTCCTGCTAATGGGTGACAAGCATCAATCATGACATACAACATATAAGACCAAAAGTGTACTTGAAATTTGAAAACTGCTCTGGCAGAACATTGGAGGAGGTATGTCCCCCATCCCCATTGTGCCACCACTGATTCAGAGTAAGTAAATGACCAATAATGAAATGTTGGTTGTGTACCTTTTCCTCCTTCTTCAAAACTCCAAAGAGCAGAACAGTTTTCAACCCAATGGATACAAGAGGAGTGACATAATCTATTAGGTTATCAATTCCAATTCTATAAAAGAAATATAATACAGTATAATACTACTGACAAACTATTAAAATATTACTGAGATTGACATAACTGAGATTGAAAGAGAAGTACTAATAGCGCCACATGAGGATATATTCTGGGATGAAAGTTTGACCAGTGACAAAGGAATGAAGATGATAAGACAAAAACTTCTCCATTATTGCCAGGCTAAACTAAAATTCATAATGGAACAAACAAACATTAAGATCAATATTAACTTCCAATGTTAAAGAGCCCAAGCACCAACAATGGAATCCACAAAGCATAATTGATAGAATAGCTAGCTCTTGCAAAGAGCTTGCTTGAGATAAATTATAAATGTCAGCAACTTTGAACCTTAATATTCCTGCAAACTATATTCTTAATAATGATGCATAACCTTTTTCAGTTTAAAAAGCAACAACTCAGTCATACCTGTGCTGTTCTGGAAGTGTAGCTATTGCTTCTTTGTCTGAATCTGTTGAACTGATAATAATCAAAATAAAAACACATAGAGATAATCACATACATTTTATGCTAGGCTACCATTACCTTGCAAGGCCAAACTAGTATTACTGCAAAGGGCCCACTGACCAAAAATTAGAATTTAATATCCAAAGAGCTCCTTGGAGCTACAACAGTTTTAATTCCGTAATCTACTTATCACTGGCTATGGTTTAACTTTGTGGAATCTATTGAATGCACAAAAACCTACTTCTACATTATTCAGCTACGCAAAACTAATCACACTACTCTTCCTGTCAGTAGAATGCAAAGCCAATGGGATTTGCCTTATTCCACTGAGTGAGCTGGGCGCTGAGCCACACCCCCACCCACACAAGCGAGAAGCCCTCTGCAAACATAGACGAGGTGATGAGAGATTTCCTTGATATGAAGCAAGTACGCATATAAATATGTAGAAGTTACAGATATAACTGTTAAGATAAAGATCTACCTACAAATAAACCTGACAAGTACTCTTGGAAAGAAGAGGACAACATATATTTCTTCACAAAACTTGCAACTCCCGTCATGCACTTTTATACGATAGATTCTGTTTTTGCAACTTCTAACGAACTTTCAACATGAAACACTAAACAGAATAATAAACTGTTAGCAAATCACCAGGTTACAAACAATAGCTCGTTCATCCCATACTATGCTAAAACCTGTATAAGCGTAATGGTCAAACGGTATGAAAGCGAAAGAATTTGAGACACAAGACTGACCTTATGAACAGTGGGTAAATCAGCATGTTCTCATCAACTGTTGTTCCTGATGACTGCCATGACCGTAGAGTTTCATGGAAGTATCCACTATGTAAGGTTATATTGTTCTCACTAGACATTCCAGTACAAGTACTGTTTACCTGTCCTCAGCGTAACCGACTTGGTGCTATGGTGCACGTGGGCATGGCATAACAACAACAGAAGAACTATACATGCAGGATTAAAGAGAGGCTAGCATTTCATATCCCAAACGGGGCAGGGGTATGGGCAGGAGCAGCGGGCGTCAGCAAGGGGTGGTCGGTCTCCTACACAGCCGGATGAGAATCCAAACTCACCTGATGCAAGCAATACACTCCCGTCATTAAAGTACCCAAACACTTACGAAGTTTGTTTACAAGTTTCAAAAGCAATTTTCATGAAAACCCCCCAAATCAATTATCCCTAAACTTCACTTGAAGTATCTTCAGCCCTTCGACCTACTTACTAGGAGAAAAGTTTGACTTTATCAACATGAATGTAAACGCTATGAATAGTTATTTGTCAAGATGGTAACGATAGAAGCAAAATAACTGGCTTACAAACAGAGGTTAGAAATACTGCTCTAAAATAATAACAGAAAAAGCCATGATAAACTTTAAGATATCACTGGATACCTGAAGTCTGCTGCTGGCGACAAGTACAAAAACTTTGGATAAAAACAAGAAGTGTGACAATTTGCTAAGACGATTGGCAGCCATATCGAAGAAGAAAATGAACTCAGAATTTGGAATACGACTCCTTTTGCTTGTACTAGTACTCTTTTGTCAAACCCCTCCAAAACTACTAAAGCGCAATAACTGTTGCAAAAATTCTGAGCTTTTCATCTATAGTACATTTTTGTTGAAATAAAAGGCCTGTGCGCTGCAAGCCGTACGCAAGCCAACGGACCTCAATCTTACGATAGCCTAACCTATGTTGTCGCAAGAGTTCTTTGCTTTCCTACGGTGGCCCACATACGGTGGCCCACAAGTATCACGGCAAAACTTTCTTTCTCACGGCAAAACTCTCCTTCTCACGGCAAAACTTTCTTTCTCACGGCAAGACTTTCTTTCTCACGGCAAAACTTTCTTTCTCACAGCAAAACTTTCTTTCTCACGGCAAACTCTCTTTTCTCACGGCAAAACTTTCTTTCTCACGTCAAAACTCTCTTTCTCATGGCAAAGCACTCTTTTGTAGAGTACAACATTCTCTCTGAGGAAAACACTTGTTCAGAAAGCGAAGGGAAAGAACGATACATATGGTTGATGAGGGAAATACAAAGTGCCTCTTTTGCAAACACGCCCCCAGTTAGGATCTTCCAGAAAGTACATACGCCTAGGATCGTCACATTTTTGACCAACTTACCGACCCTTTACGCGCGAGTATGCTTTTGATTCAAAACACCCACCCATCCCTGTACGAGCGTACGAATTTTCCTTGATATCCCTTGAAAAATATTACTCATTTTTAGCAACAGTTTTTCGTAAAATGAGCGCAAAATGCATTAAGTTCTCACTTTTTCGAAAGTACTTACTGCCAATTTTTAATTTTGTGCCATTTCGTCCACATTTTCCCATCAGCTTGCGCGATGGGTAGGCTTTCTAGTAGAGCATGTCATTGTGCATACGCTTTGACCATTACCAATTCACCCACCCTGTACGCGTGTGTAGGCTTTTGACCGTACCCACCCACCTACCTTTAAAGCGTTTGTACTTTCTGGATGGCCCCTCTTCCCTATTATTCCTTCTGACAACCTTGAGTGACAGGTCTTGGAGCCGACAATGGGATCATGGCAGGCATACCAACAACTTCCAGGAACGACCCAGTACAGGGAGATATTGCTGCATCCTTCCTGTGTAATGAAAGAATTGACATCTTGTTTAGGCAAAGTCATGCGGTGTAAACAAGTGTGGCCTTGAGAAAGAAAGTTTTGCCGTGAAAAAGAAAGTTTTGCCGTGAGAAAAGATAGTTTTGCCGTGAGAAAGAGAGTTTTGCCTTGAGAAAGAATGTTTTGCCGTGATACTTGTGGGCCACCGTAGAAAGTACGGTGGCCCACAAGTATCACGGCAAAACTTTCTTTCTCACATCAAAACTCTCTTTCTCACGGCAAAACTATCTTTTCTCACGGCAAAACATTCTTTCTCACGGCAAAACATTCTTTCTCACGGCAGAACATTCTTTCTCACGGCAAAACTCTCTTTCTGACGGCAAAACTTTCTTTCTCACGGTAAAACGCTCTTTTGTAGAGTACAACATTCGCTCTGAAGAAAAAACTTGTTCAGAAAGCGAAGAGAAAGAACGTTACATATGGTTGATGAGGGAAATACAAAGAGCCCCTTTTGCAAAACACTCCTCCCCCTGGGGGTCATCCAGAAAGTACATACGCCTAGGATCGTCACATTTTTGACCAACTTACCGACCCTTTACGCGCGAGTATGCTTTTGATTCAAAACACCCACCCATCCCTGTACGAGCGTACGAATTTTCCTTGATATCCCTTGAAAAATATTACTCATTTTTAGCAACAGTTTTTCGTAAAATGAGCGCAAAATGCATTAAGTTCTCACTTTTTCGAAAGTACTTACTGCCAATTTTTAATTTTGTGCCATTTCGTCCACATTTTCCCATCAGCTTGCGCGATGGGTAGGCTTTCTAGTAGAGCATGTCATTGTGCATACGCTTTGACCATTACCAATTCACCCACCCTGTACGCGTGTGTAGGCTTTTGACCGTACCCACCCACCTACCTTTAAAGCGTTTGTACTTTCTGGATGGCCCCTCTTCCCTATTATTCCTTCTGACAACCTTGAGTGACAGGTCTTGGAGCCGACAATGGGATCATGGCAGGCATACCAACAACTTCCAGGAACGACCCAGTACAGGGAGATATTGCTGCATCCTTCCTGTGTAATGAAAGAATTGACATCTTGTTTAGGCAAAGTCATGCGGTGTAAACAAGTGTGGCCTTGAGAAAGAAAGTTTTGCCGTGAAAAAGAAAGTTTTGCCGTGAGAAAAGATAGTTTTGCCGTGAGAAAGAGAGTTTTGCCTTGAGAAAGAATGTTTTGCCGTGATACTTGTGGGCCACCGTAGAAAGTACGGTGGCCCACAAGTATCACGGCAAAACTTTCTTTCTCACATCAAAACTCTCTTTCTCACGGCAAAACTATCTTTTCTCACGGCAAAACATTCTTTCTCACGGCAAAACATTCTTTCTCACGGCAGAACATTCTTTCTCACGGCAAAACTCTCTTTCTGACGGCAAAACTTTCTTTCTCACGGTAAAACGCTCTTTTGTAGAGTACAACATTCGCTCTGAAGAAAAAACTTGTTCAGAAAGCGAAGAGAAAGAACGTTACATATGGTTGATGAGGGAAATACAAAGAGCCCCTTTTGCAAAACACTCCTCCCCCTGGGGGTCATCCAGAAAGTACATACGCCTAGGATCGTCACATTTTTGACCAACTTACCGACCCTTTACGCGCGAGTATGCTTTTGATTCAAAACACCCACCCATCCCTGTACGAGCGTACGAATTTTCCTTGATATCCCTTGAAAAATATTACTCATTTTTAGCAACAGTTTTTCGTAAAATGAGCGCAAAATGCATTAAGTTCTCACTTTTTCGAAAGTACTTACTGCCAATTTTTAATTTTGTGCCATTTCGTCCGCATTTTCCCTCAGCTTGCACGATGGGTAGGCTTTCTAGTAGAGCATGGCATCGTTCCTACGCTATGACCATTACCAACCCACCCACCCTGTACGCGTGTGTACGCTTTTGACCATACCCACCCACCAACGTTTAGAGCGTACGTACTTTCTGGATGGCCCCCCTTGCCAATTATTCCTTCTGACAACCTTGAGTGAAAGGTCTTAGAGCCGACAATGGGATCATGGCAAGCATACCAACAATTTCCAGAAACGACCCAGTACAGGGAGACATTGCTGTGTTCCTTCCTGTGTAATGAAAGAATTGACATCTTGTTTAGGCAAGGTCATGAGGTGTAAACAAAGGTTTGCCATGAGAAAGAAAGTGTTGCAGTCAAAAAGAAAGTTTGCCGTGAAAAAGAGAGATTTGCAGTGAGAAAGAAAGTTTGCCGTGAAAAAGAGAGTTTTGCAGTGAGAAAGAGAGTTTTGCCGTGAGAAAGAGTTTTGCCGTGAGAAAGAGAGCTTTGCCGTGAGAAAGAAAGTTTTGCCGTGAGAAAGAAAGTGTTGCCGTGAGAAAGAGTTTTGCCGTGAGAAAGAGAGTTTTGCCGTGAGAAAGAGAGTTTTGCTGTGAGAAAGAAAGTTTTGCCGTGAGAAAGAGAGTTTTGCCGTGAGAAAGAAAGTTTTGCCGTGAGAAAGAGAGTTTTGCCGTGATAAAGAGAGTTTTGCTGTGATACTTGTGGGCCACCGTACTTTCCTGACCTTGCCAAACTTTTTACATTTCTTGTTCTTGCAAAGTTTTCGCAGATTTCTATAGCAGCAGCTTTCAGGTATCCAGTGAGGTCTAAAAGTTTATCATAGCATTGAAGTGAGCACGTGAAAAAATTTGCATAGATGAAAAAACGACGGCCCAGCTTCTGAAAAGTCAGTTTTTGAAAACCATTCGAGGTGTTCTTGTTGATTTTCCTACTGTGCTAACTAATGCAACAAACAATTTCCCAACTATACAACAACCCCCCCCCCCGCCAATAGATCCACCTCTACAAGTTCACCTCTGTGCACATGAATCCAAATGCACATGTTGATGACATGCTTCAGCAAAAGGTGTTGTGCATAGCTACCTATCAATAGTATAGGGCATCAGTCCAAGGGGTGTGAGAAGCGTCCATCTCAATGACAGGGACTTGATTCTATTTATTACATTCCAGCAGCAATGAGCAAAATATTGGTTGTAGGGAGTGTGGGGTCAGGGCAACAAACTTAAATGGGTGCAGGAGTAAACAACTGCTGGGAACCACTGGCATAGAGTGTAAAAGGGAATCTAATAAGCTCAAAGGATTACACACACACCTATTAGACAAAATGTAGAATAAATGAATCAAACAAAGTCTATTGTTCATGAGCATAAACCTCATACAAAAACAGCTAATAATTTTCTTGAATCGATGAATAGTAACCATATTTCTTGCAAGTGTAGAGTTACATCTACATGATTTGTATTCCTTCAATCAAATCTCTACATAGGAACTGTCCGAAATCCTTATATTGGTAGGTATTTTGTTCTGTTGCGCAGGAGGACGCTATATTTGATTGGCAGATGTTATTAATTTATGTATTGAGATTTAGGTTGTTGTCGTTTGTAGAGTGGGAGGATAGGATAAGGAACGAATGAGGGCAGGACGTTCTTATCGTATTCTTAGGCCCAAATCCAAGACACAGATTCTTTCTTTGTGCATTTGGCACAGGAACTATTACTACTGCTCAAAAAAACAAGAACTTTCTTTAGAATACTGAAAGGACTTCTTTGTTAAACACTCGTCAGAGTATGAAATGTTAGGCAGGTTCATGTGATGCTAGATTTGCCCTGTGCATCTATCCACATCTGGATGTGCCTGTCTGGTTGTATATTCCAGTTCACTTTCCAGTTGCTATCTGCTGTTTCATATTCTGATGAGTGTGGGATGAAAAAAGTCTTCTGAATATGCTACTGAATGTTTCTGCAGTTTTTTGTGTGATAGTGAAATTCCGTAATACTAGCAGAATATTCAAATATGAAATACTTCATAAACATAAAAGTGTTCTACATTCATTACTACATGAGAATTATTGTACTAACATTGCAGCATGTTTACAATTCTTTGCGATTCTATTATCTACCATCGTTTTTGCATCAGAAACTAAATTCGTTGCTTTGCATAATTGGTAGTTAAGCCAGTGTTAAAAGTTTTTGATAAAGATTGCTCAAACCCTGGTGCATACACACATTCCTATACAATCACGAAAGGCAGACTCTGTAAGAAGTAACATGCCACTGACTTTTAGTGATAGTTTCAATCATAGCAGTTAACTAAATTTAAACAAAAAAATATTCAAGCTAAAGCCTTGTAATATCTTGATTTATACAGCTAGCTGAACTACCAAACCAAAGACTAGCAGTCTTTCATCTAGCCTGCTGATTGCATTTAACATTGAAAATAGAATAATGCTTACAAACAACAGAAAAACAGACATTCTGGCCTTGCATGTGTTGACTGGTCTGTCGAGGTCATGCAAAGATCTATTTCTTGCTTTTAGGATGAATTGGCTGTCCCTTATCTTTTCCACGTAAGCGGATGCCTAAAGGAAATAAAAACATACTGTTGCTACTTGCTGCTCATTTTTTCTACCTACACTACAGAGTTCAAAATTAATCTAAATTCTTCAAAATTCTGCATTCAGGTGTATCTAATTAAAGGAGATATACCCTAGTTGCTAGATCTCACAAATAATGCAATAGATTTGATGAAGATAAAATAATCTTTTCAAATTGACTCAAATGCTACCTTACATAATACAGAAAAAACATACCAAGAGCTCTTTCAAGTTTGTTCATTATTTGGTTGTTTGGTATAGCTCTTCCAGCTTCATAATCATTTATAACTTGTGGCTTTTCACTTATTCGCTGAAAAAAGTTGCAACTATGTTAGTGGGCATGAACAGAATACCACCTGCTTCATTATCCCCAACATTATGGACCCAGAACTAAAATGATGATCTATACACATCCTAACAAGGCATGCTGGTATACTTTCAAACATGCACATTGACCCACAGTACTAGATCCAGTGGGGGGGGGGGGGTGGAGGCCATGGCCCCCAAATAGTATGAAGTCAATGTTATTTTACCATGCTCTTTTGAGCCAATACATGCTCTTCTTTATAAAAAACAAGCCTATAAGAAACATGAGGCTAAAGTCAGGCAAAAATTAAGAAACATTTAAGAAACAAGGGCAGGCTGAGTTACAAATGTAAACTTGAAAAACTGTTTTCATGGGAACATTTTTTGCAAAACTAGAAGAAAATACAAACAACATTTATCTCTCAAATGTTTTTAACTAAAAATTCTATTTCTCATCTCACAATTGCCTTGCTGCCACATGAAATTTCAAGAATTTCATATATGACTGGAATTGACACCATATTAAGAAACACTCAGGCTGAAGAGAGAAAGCTTGTTTCTTATAAAAAATGTGTATAAGATTTTGCCTAAATGGACCCTCTCCCAATGCCCCATGTTATATACAGTAATTGTAGACCCAGCAATCTAGTACATGATGTCATAAATGGATGGCATTCCTGAGATATTGATATCAAGCAAGAAAATTGGAAATTCTGAACAATAAGTAAAATATATTGGCACTATAATAAAGGAATATAAGTGCCAACTTTTTGTCTTTGTTGTGTAGTAAAGTGTGTTGCAAGTAGTGCTGTAGGTAATATGTTCTTGTAAGCATTTTATCTTGAACAAAAAAACTTTTTGGCAACACTCATCAAGCTCACAATTTACAATTAGCATGGCCTAAACAATACAAATAAGATCATCAAATAATTTGCTTGCATCTACTAATATTTCTTTTGCATACTCTTGATGGAAGCTTGATTAAGTACACAAGACAGTGGCTATGCATGCAAAGGCATTGAACAATCCAGCATATAGTCAAAGTGATATATGAAAAATACAAACCGTTGCCAAATCTTTTTGAGTCCATTCTTTTTCCACCCTGCCCTTCTGTATCAATTTTCCGACATCCAATGAAACTGTCTGATCTTAAAATTATAAAATATACCAAAATATAGGAATAGAAGAAATACAACTTGATTGAGTCCCATATTCTTTAGTCCAAAACTAAATATTTCATTAAAATGGATGACAGGTTATGTTACCAACAAACACTTGGAGAGGATCATCAGTAGAACAAAACTGCTGATCTATAAGCTAGCAGTACAGTGTATCCTCATACTGTGGATCTCACAGTCTAACCTAAGTTGAAACTCTCTACAAGAAGGATGTGGCCACAAGGTAAAAAGTAGCATGATATTCACGTAAACTGCCAGCAAACTGATAGCAAAGCAAAGGATTCACACTATGAACAGCATGTGTATTACATAACAAAGTTTAATGGGCTATATTTTAGCTTAAGTATTAAATCAGGAGAATAAATAACATGCATTTGGAAAATGTGTAAATAATGTACTTACGGTGAAGTTCTTCTGTCTCTCGATCTAATTTTGCTGTGTCTTTTGCTGCAGAATGCTGTTTGTTGGATCCTGCTGCGTCTGTACAAAAATCCATATGAGGGATTACTTTTTTCTAACAAAAAGTTCAAACAATTATGCAAATGGTATAGTATATGAGCTAATATATCTCAAGTACTAGCAAGCAACAACAAAACCAACAAATATAATTGCCAGTCCGATTACTGCCCACATGTCAATAAAATTACAAACAGTGTACAACCTATTTCAACAAAACTCACACTTCTTCTCAGTCTCAACTCCCTGTCCTTTTCGCATAGCTGCATTCACTACCTACAAGAGAATGATACAACTTGCAAAATAAAATACACATGACTATATGAAAATATATAGATAAATCTTTATACACACAAGCACACAAGCACAAGCACACAAGCACACAAGAACAAAAACACACACACAAACAATTAATAGTCAACAGCAGCTAGCATTTATCACCCGTCAATTCATCCATTATGCATGGCCATTCCACTAAACAGGACTTGTATACTTATAAATATATATATACATATATACATATATATTAATATATATATATATATATATATATATATATATATATATATATATATATATATATATATATATATATATATATATTTATATCTATGTATATATTTTTTATTTATATTTATAAAAATATCTACAAACATATATATATAGATATAGGTGCTAATATACTCTCACACCTCTCATCGATTACAGGGGCTACCCCATAAATTATGCACCATTCAATAGCTCATCATCTGTACATTCATATGCTACCCCATTTACCCCATAGGGTGAGGGTTTGAGTAAGAGTTAGGGTAAAGGGTACGGGTTAGTATTAGTTATTTCATGTATGTCAGCCATTATGAATATAAGTAAAATACGTATGATATTCATAATGGTGGAGATGAAATGTATGTATGTACTGTATATATATATATATATATGTATGTATGAAATGTATGAATATAAATGTATGAAATGTATATATATATGTATATATATATATATATATATATATATACATATATATATATATATATATATATATATATATATATATATATATATATATATATATATATATATATATATATATATATATATACTGCAAACATTTTGACTTAATATCTTCAAATCTCATAATTAGCATATGCTTGATAACGTCCAACGTGATACCTGTACCCACTGATCAAGCAATATTATGGCCTAACTTAGGCCTAATGCAATTAACTACGTAAGAGTAGTGAGTAGCAGATAAAAATTTACTGAAAAGCATACCTGTTTTGAACGAGCTTCTTTCGCTGTCATTGGCTTCTTCTTTAAGTATGTCACTTGATCCCAGTCTGCCATTTTCGTATTGTTGTGCTCTACCCAGCGCTTGACTACCTTCCCTCTGCTTACTTTGTTTCTTGTAATGATGTAGTGGCTCAAGATGGAAACCTCCTGTTGACATTGAGGTTGCACCATCAAAATAAGGTAGTTGCACCACCATTGCATCCACCATTATTTGATCAGCTGACCAATGAAAAGGATTGTCTGCCTTACGTCAAGAGCTTCCCCTGTCTAACAAAATTAGTTTGTTTTTTGAGGTGGAAGACGATAATGAAAATTGTTCACGTACTCAGACTCCAAAGCTTAGAACTCTGTCGCTACACCTTCATTGGTTACTTGCAAGTCAGGTGTACGCTGGAGGCAAAAAAAATTGTTGCAAGTCGGGAACGAAACTTAAGGGAAATAAAGATTGAGTGACTTCAGTGCAGTAACATCGGTGTTGTCATTATTATACTTAATAACTATTTCCTTAATTCACATATTTACAATAGCTAACGTAGAACGAAGTAAAAACTAAAATGTAATATGTACACGAACAAAAGCATAAGTGCGCTATACTGCAAAATGTTTAAGAGATTACATTAGAGAACTAGGCTAGAGAACAGAAATGACGAGGCAATGAGATCTTCTATACAATATGTCAAGAACCCAACATGTGCCACAAAAGCCCTGCACTGTCTGCAGCTGCAAATATTTCTCCATCGTTTATTCCATTTAAATACAGATCAAAAGAAAAATCTATAAACAATGCTTAAAATGCCCCGGGAGTATCTTCCTTACACTACTAAAAATGTAGACAGCGTAAAATTTGAGTCTTTCACAGATCAATAGCACCCAAACAGTGATAATGAGTTAAAAAGTTTGCCGTAATGAACCGGTACGCAATCAATTGGACATTGAGACACGCAACTCATAAGTCTGCAAGGAACATTTTTTACACATGAGGAATCACAGACAAGAAAATAGTCAACCAAAGTTCTATAAATACATTTCTCGTTCAATGCTTGAACAAATTTTAAAACAAACTATTAACAATCTAAAAAACAAAATATACACAGCAATTTCAATCAAAATTCAAATGCAACTATAATTTGATTCGAAGTTAAATATGTAAACATTAATAAAGTACTCGAAATATCTTATAAGCTTCTACGAAGATTCGATTTGAGTTCTCGTATGAAAATACTAGCCTGCATATGCACCTCACTCTCTACACTTCATATCTCTATATAGGATTGAAAAATAGTTTAGCTCTTTAAATTATCTCCACTTACTAAAAGAATAAGGCTCGACTATGATAATATCGACCGTGATTTGACTATGGTAATATCGAGCTTGACCGAGTATCCTAATACCGATCATGAATGTATATGGTAATATCGGCCATGACTCAATTATGGTAATATCGACCATGACTCGATTCTGGTAATATCGACCATGACTCGATTCTGGTAATATCGACCATGACTCGATTCTGGTAATATCGACCATGACTCGATTCTGGTAATATTGGTCGTGGCTCCATTATGGCAACACCGACATTGACTGGATTACGATAATATCGACTGTGACTCGATTCCTCATAATTCGATACAACTACTCCTTCAATTGATGATCTACCTCAAGCCAGTAACCAAATTAACGAAAAGCAGTTGCTCTGGATTTCAGGGGTCGATTGCAAGCATCACTACCTATTATTACAGTTAAATATACAGCTTAAAATGAAGCACAAAAGGCTTTGCCGGGGGTAAAGTAGAGCCCAACATCTGAGCAGCGCACAAAACAGTAAATCACCAATAGCTATTTATCTTAACGAAGAAGGCACCTCGTCTTGCTGACTTTTCCATCTTCGATATCAAGACTTGGACATAAGCCAAAGAAATTCTCCAGGATTGCCATCACAAAAATGTTTGATGGAAATAATGTGATGCAAACGTTGCTATTCCTGCTTGTGCAATGCTTACATGTTCAACTTACTGTTATCAGAATAAGATAAATTTGTACAAAACGGTAATCAAATGCTACAGATAAATAATTATGCAATTTCCTAACAGCTCTAAGGTTGAGAAAATATCATTATTAATCACGATTTATCGTACTATTGAAGAAGATAGTTTTAACAACGAATATACAAAAACAACAAATTGAAAGCTTCGATACCTCACAGGGTATGAAAAAGAAAGCTGATTCAAGCGCTGATTGAATATCAAACAATAATTTCTCATTGAGACTACAAAAGGTGAACATACGATAGAAAATAGCTCAAGGGACTGGAACATGAACAGCTAAGCCTGGAGCACAGGTGTCCTTCAAAAGCTGGGAAATTCCTCTACTTAATTATGTCTATGCCATTCTTCAATTTATAGGGTAATATTAGGCCCCCTACACATCCTGCAACAGACGAACAACTAAAAGCTAAGAAGATTTGCCTCTGAACAAAGTAAAGTTAGATGATCTACTAAAGAAAGATGACAGAAAGCGACAAAACGCGGAGGCAAACCTAAGATCTGTGCATGGATAACAAAACTATACCTGGGACAGAGCTTTAATTGTACATAAAAAATGCTGCAACTCAGCTATCTTCATTCACCGGTCAGGGTGTCTTTCAGATCGCTTCTTTTCACCTTTTGCCTTATAGGCACAAAGAAGTTTGTGTGTAGGCCAATCCTTCTGCAGGGAAGAAAAACAACACTTATTCTGAGTTGGAACGTAAACAGTAAATACGACTTTGATAAATCTCTTGAGGATGAGAGAATTTTAAGTAGGAGCACACGGTATAATTTCTGAATTCTTGTTGAGTAAAAACACTTTAGTTTTATGATAGCAGTCTTAAATTAAAGTCAAGCAAAATCGTTGTACCTGTTGGCAAGAAGGGCCACAATAACGAACTTCGTGACATCGTCCACACATTCTAAAATCATTTAGCTAAAAGAAACAGAAATGGCTATTCAGACTGGTCATGATGGAGAACAATATCTTTCATGTGATAATGTATATCAATGACAAATCCTGGTGTCATGGGCAAAAGGCAATTTGACTTACAAGACTCTCTAGATAATACTATTCTCTTGAGGTTGAAATTATACTGCGAGAGCTTAATAGCAGTAATAACAGCAACATACAGCACTGAAAAATTACAGCCTTGAACCATGTGGAAACAGGGAGCAAAATAGTCTCAGTGATTTCTTTGCCATGTATACTGCTTACATGCTTGTTAACACGAAAAATTCACACCAACAAATATTTATATGAACTAACATGTGTATAAGTATAGGCACCCGATGAAATTTTCAGGATGCTTTTTATGAAAATAAGAGGGTAGGAAGAGTTTCCCAACCTGATTTTCAATTCTACAGCAGGGAGTATAGTGGCACTCATAGAAAAATGAAGAATTCTCTGAAAGTAGAAGATGGCATGTAAAAAGGCCAAAATAGTTCTATTGTATCAAAGCATCAGAAATCTTTCCGGCATTTTCATACCAAATGCAATACAGTACATGGCTAAAAAGGAGGCAAGTTGCATAGTCTGCTCGTAATGCAGAGCTTCACCATGGCTCGAAAAAGAAGGGGCATTCTTTTGCACACTCAAAGCACTATTTCCGTCAAACACTCGTCAGAATATGAAACGTCGGATAAGGACCTAAAGCTGAACCAAAATATTTCAGTAGCAACAGTTACTACGTAGATTTTGACCAACAGTGCCCGCTGAAATTCAGGTCCCGTTTACACTATACAGCTTCCATTCGATAACAGTATGGTATGGAATGATTCCATTTTGGACCTCCGTTTAAACTCAAACGTTTTCCTAACCGGCAGCAAATGAAGACGATGTTGAAAATGGAACGAATTGAAAATGGTATAAGTTGTCTCAGTGTAAAAGCTCGAAAACGGAGTAATTGGGGGCCAAATATTTTCGAAGACTAATCGGCCTCCCTTCCAACCTGGCATGAAATTGCTCCGTTTTCGGGCGCTTACACTGAAATGATTTATAGCGTTTTCAATTCGTTCCGTTTTCAAAATCGTCTTTATTGAATGCCGGTTAGGAAAACGTTTCAGTGTAAACGGAGGGCTAAAATGGAATCATTCCATATCGTTTCGAATGAAAACGGGATAGTGTAAATGGGGCCTCAGAGAGTATCACTTGTCCACTTTAGTGAGCCCTGCTTCCAGAAACATGGTGGCATAGATTGTCTTAGGGGGGTGCAGGTGAAAGTTGGCGCCCCTCTGTAACGAACATAGTAAACATCTTACAGTTTGCATTTCAGGCAAACAAAAATTTAGAACTTAGATCTTCTGAAATGACCAGAAACTCTTATATCTCTACTTATTTTCAGAAAATATAGTTGAATTTTTCATTTCAAATTTTCATTTTGCTCCTTTGGCGCCCCTCAACAGTCATTCTAGGGGCGGAATGGCCTCCCTGGTCCCTATGCCACCACACCACTGCTGCTATCCACATATGGCTACATACTTCTATTCACTATTCAGTCGTTATGCAACATTTCAAACTCTGATGAGTTTCGAACAAAAAGAGCTTCAGTATGCCAAAGAATGTTCCACCTTTTTGGAGCAATAGTAAAATATTGCAAGTTCACGATAATTAATAGATATTGCTATAAACCATACGAACTGACTAGGACAATACAATAGTAAAGTGTACCCATAAAATGTGAAAAGGCTAGGATACTAAACATGATCTGATATGTCCTAATTGTGAGTCAAATTATCATGACCTTGTTCCTGGAAAGAGTTTCTAAGCCCAATAGTTTCACCTTACTACTATTAAGAGGAAGACAATCTGGGAAGTAAACATGAAATATCTTCGCCTAATCCAATGAGGAAAGCTTTATGAGGAAGTAAAAAACAATATCCGTGCCAATATTTCCCTATTCTACAATGTAATGAGGTGTCAGCAAAGATCCTAGCTTTGGTTGATGTTAATCTTATTGATGATACCACAAAAGTGGTTTCTAGAGAAGCACCTGTTGGTAAACCAACTTAAGGAATATCTGACATCTGTTGAGCAAACATTGGATCTGCAGAAAATGGTAGGAGTAATAGGATATTCTGTTCCAGGGATTTAAAGGCAAGCATATACAGGCACAAATGCAAATACAGAAGTAGAAAAGCACAAGAGCAAAGACAAACACAAAGAAAGACAAACTCAAACATTGTCTATACAAATTTAGGCAACAAAGAGAAGGTTCCAAAACCACGTGCAAATTTCATTAAGATACATTGTGGCCCAAAACATCCCAAAATAAACTGACAACAAATGTTTCCATTACCTTCAGGCTGTGTGAGCTCCCCATTCAAATTCATTGTCAATGGATTTTGATGAAGCAACTATGAATAATGCCATTTGTTACTAATGACCAACTTCAATTTATGTAAGGTAATCAGATATACAAGCTTTGAAAAAGAACGTAAAATAAAGGAACTGAAACACTACAGTAAGGTTTGAGAAATATCAAATTGTACTGATTTTAAGATGGTTGAAACTAGGTAATGTAAGGATGTGTGAGGAACGGGAACGAGTTAGGTAGTCACGTGAGAGAAAAGAGAAGGAGTAGTAGGAATAGAGAAGCGAGAGGAGAAGGACGTTACTTGGTAGTTTCAGATATAGTAAGGATATCATTGAGGGAACTGAGTTAAGAGATATTGGATTTGTGTATATATTGTATATATGTGAAAATGTTTTTGTTTTTATGATTCGCTTCTATTATTACATCGCGGCTTCATTACAGTAATCAAATACAGAGTCAATAACTGTAACACACTTACTAAATTATACAAATCCAAAATTACATGCAGAAATAGGGCAGAAAGAGAGCTGATCAACTCACAAAAGCATATAAGCTATTAAAGAGAAATTGAGAAGAAAGGGGACATGCACAGTAGAACAGGGGTGGGCAACCTATGGACTGTGGGCCACAATTCACCCCTAGAAGGCAATTTTTGTGGCCCTCAAGTAGATAGCCCCATTTTTGAACTTCTTTGTACTGTACAATAGTTAAGATTTATCAAGTTCTGATAAATGCACAGTCTGCTTAGTTTAGTGCACCTTTGGCCCACTTAAGGAGAAGCTTGGAGAGATCCGACCCACCCTCCTAAAAGGTTGCCCACCCCTGCATTATACAATCAAAAAGTAGAAATATGATAATAAGAACAAGGAACATCAAAGTCATAAGGAAAATGAAACAAAACAATAAAAAGAACAAAACAAATGCAAGACAGAACAGAAACACTGTCATCAATCTGTACACAGTAAGCACCAACTACATCACTAATATAGTGCATCATACATCTTTTCAATGGAAAAAATGATTTCCCCATTAAGAGTTTGCCTTCAGGTATTGAAATCACATAATACAGGATTCTTGGGCAAGGGGCTGGAAACTTTGATGAGAGTATATAGAGACCTCTAGTTGCTGCTCTAGGGAACAATGTAAAGGCAATGATTGTAGTAACACAATCACAACCACATACTACATGCTACACAAATACTCTGCTTGCAAACCATAGCCAGGAAAACTACTGGGATGAATTGTATAAAAGCAATGAGATTTATGAAAGAAAAAATTCCCAATTTACTCACAACATCTTCTAGGTTTATTGCTGGTATTTGTGAAATTGCTTTCCAGTAAAGTGTACTCTCAATTTCTAAATTCTCATTTGTAGCTAACATGCTTGCTGAACTATGGAAGAGTGGATATGAATGAAATAAACAACTGTACTATACCAAGATATATTCCACACACATACAACATAGACAGTAGACATTAAAACAAACTACTACCAACCAATTTACAATACATGGTTTCTACATTTGAAGATATTCATAACATAGGTAGTTAGAGCAACTACTCATGATAGAAAGGGATAGAAATGGAGAGTTCAGGATTCCACAGGCTACTATAGTCTAATCAAAAATAAGTAACATCGAAACCAAATACCCAAGCAGCAACAAATCAGCTATATGTTACCATTGCAACTGGATGATTGGTTGCTTACTAAACTTCAAACATACTATGCAGATTTTAAACATAGATATTATTTATTGACAGGTGGTGGACTTACTTGCATCTACTGTTAAGCTTGTACATGATCAAAGGCTGGATAAATTGATTGATCTATAGACATTCACAAAATGAACAACTCACCTAGCAGCATTTCCATGATAATTGGGTAATCCTTTTGAAACAGGAACTAATTCTAGATTTTGTAGCCTATTATCTAAAATCAAATAAAACCTTTGTAATGATATTCAAGCCTACAAATATGTAATGACAAGACTTTGCTACTAAATCATTGACTACCCTGAGCAAAATCTCAACTATCATCATGATATACAGTATAAACCCAATCTTAGAGCCAAGTTTGGTAGATAATATTTATGGTCTCAAATACGCTATATGTAACTATACTCTTTCAACTAATAACAACCAACATAACATACCTACAGTCACTCCATTTTTGTGATTTACAAAAAATCCTGGTGCAATACTGCCACACCTTTTCTGCCTTAAAAATCAGTATGAATCTGTTTCAATTAAACATGTAAGACAGAGAAAGCCACAAAAAGTAGTAATTCATAGAAAAAAAGAATCATGAAAAAATAATTTCAAGTAGTGGCACCTTATCACTTAATGATTTGATGGGTCTGATCACATATAGGACAGGTCTTCATTTGACCTATTGTATTTCCTCAAAAGGACACTGCATGACACCAGTCTGGAAAACTAGCCTTTAAGGGAGATGTTCATTTGAGCAGGAACTCTTTCAAGCAGGGCAATCACTCAAAAATCAACAAATAAAACAGCCATATATTGGCTCATTGAATGGCTCCATTCAACCCCTGATGTTATATTTAAAGGCTTTACATTTAACAACTTTAGCTTAAACAGCTCTACACTGGACAGCTATGGTACCTAGCAATTTGTACTAGCAATGGTATACAGCTAATAGAAAATAGACACAACACACTTTAGCAGGGAAACATGCTCAAATTGCTCTCTTATCAAGGAATGAAAGAGCCTCACCATACATAGTTGTGGACATAGCAGCCAGGGTGATTCTCCTTCATTCTGTCAAAGGCAAATGCATACACCTTTGCTCCATTTCCATTTCGATCATAATCTAGTCTTGCCTAAAATAAAGATGATTCAGTACAGCTTGTCCAAGAAAGGAATCTTCAACTGTTTATGATAAACACATAATCCATCAAGTGAGCAAGCAAATGGTAAAAAACTGTTACCTCAAAACGAAATCTCTTCACCATTGGAATATCCTCCTCATCAATCAAAGAATATTTGTGCTAGGTCAAAAATAGGAAAGTTAACTATATATTTGAAGACAGTGCAGTTGGCACATGATTGAAATAATAAATAACAGCTGAGTGCTGCATGCCACTGCGGTCATCAATTAGTGACAGAATGATTACTTTTGTCCATTCATCAAGAAAGCTTGCATTGCACATAAAGCATACTGCAAAAGGAACCAAATAACCAAGCTTTTACAGGATAGAGTCTGGTATACACGTTTTTTTTATAAGAAAAACACCTTTTTTCCTGAGGCTCAATTTTCTTAACTTTTCACGAATTTGAGGCTGAAATTTTCTTAAGATTTTCGTACCTTTTGCAGGAAAAAACTGGCTGAAACAGGCTATTCTGTATTTGTTGGGCCACCATAAGCCTCGACCTTTGTACGAGAGTTTGCAAAAATGAGCCAATATCAATTTCTGGCATGTAAAGAAGATGAACTGTAATTTTCTTAGGATTTTCTGGAACTTGAGCCTTGTGATTTTCTTAGGATTTTCTTAAGATTTTGGCCATTTGAGTCTCATTTTCTTATAAACTTTTTCTTATAAAAAAAAACGTGTATTTGTAATGGCTTTTAACAGTAATACATGACTTTTATCAGAAAGTTTTTCACCCAGTACTGAAACCCTCTTACCTTCTTATCAAAAATATATATAAGTTTGTGTAACATAAAAACGTGCCATGCATATTTCAAATGGATTGTGGGAGGTATACCACGATTGGGGAGGTGGCAAGCTTTTGAAGTAGTGATTTCATTTGAACGGTTTAGTATTACAAGATTTCACCCAGGTATATTATGGGGATAAGGCCACTGATAATCCTCTGGGCTAAATTTAAAGCAGACTCGGGGGAGCATAAGGGCTGGGGAGCTCCAGCTCTCCTCCCCCCCCCACTTTTATAACTTATATTTCTTTCAAAAAGTGGCTAGAGCATCATCAAAGACTAAAGGCTTGTAAGTCACATTTCCCGCTCAAATAACCCAGCCCTTCCATCATCCATCATTCTTCACTCCGCCAGGGCTGCAAATGAGTGATAATGGTGAGCTATCTACATCTTCAGAGATAATGATGAATGATCTATATCTTCGGGAACACTCCAGATACGTCAAGCAAGCCCAACGACACGAGGTGGTAGTTTCCGGTCATTGAGTTTGAAATCAACATCATAAAACTTGAGTGGGACATTATCAGGCCTAGACACGCGATATCTTAGTGTTCTAGCTTAACTCAATGTAATTGGTAAAAAAGCATATAGAACTAGTTAACTAGACTACTACTTATATACATCCATAGTGTGAATATTATGACTTGCTCATCGCTTTTTCTCACTTATACATCATCCATGATTTATACAGCCTAATAATCGTTAATGCCGATTTTTTTCTACGTATGTTTCATGTCACGCTATGTCAAATTGCAAGATTGTCAAAACTTTATAGAAGTTCTTGTCAATAAACAACCTTTCCTGCTGCCTTTCCAATGTAAACAATAAGTTTTCTGCTCTCTTCTTGCCTTACAATTTCATTTTTCATCTTTGTGACTCATGCAGGCACCGCTGCCAACGTACGCGGACTAAACATTGAGGGCTCTTGTATGTTGCCTTCGCAGCAACAAAACACAAAAAAAGAATGACTGGCACTGTTTATGTGGAGGCGTGTAGCCAACAGGGCCCGGGCCCAGGGCCATTGCAAAATAAAGTTAGGATCCCCATGTAAACTTTGAACACCCCAAGGAGTATTCTTTCGTTGAAAATAATGTCTGCCGCAATGACGTGACAAATTAATTAGGTATACTTGGGGCTATGTCAGCTTGGGCCCAGGACCCACACTTACTCAGATGTGGCCTTGAGCAAGGCCCGGCAATGTGTTTAGAGCAGGAGGCCCTTTGGGTACGACCATGTGACTACTTTCTGAAAACCTTGGGGGGACTCTGGCCCCCTAGCTATCTTGATCTGAAAATAAAGGTTCTGAAGTAAAAGATGCTGTTTCTATAGCAATTATACAGCCCAAAGAGAGATTGTGAAAATGAAAGAATAATGTCTTGATATTGGATGAGTCAACGTCAGTGCCAAAGACTTCATGTTTACTCTTGTATCTTGGTGCATTGATAAATAGGTCCTCAAAATCTTTGCTCTGAACATGATTGAACTCAAGGGACAATATGCCAACAGCATTAGCTATGCTTGTTTGAAAAGCCTTCGCAACACATGGAATTGCTTCAGGGAATCAAGTCGCATTCGCCAGAGATAAGGTACCTGTAACAACAGGGAAAACATGTGAGTCACAACTTGAAGGAGAAGTACTTAAACCACAAGTTTGATTGGCAGTGATAGACAGGAGAGTGCTGATAAAGAGGGTGTGGAGGAGTGACATCCAACTTTTCGCAGGGCAATCGGTAGTCCTTTGGCTATTTGGTAAAGGTTACCATAAAGATCAAAGCTGGCCAACGACCAGCTGAAATAACCTAATATAGGATCACCTAAGTTATGTATTCGACAAGTATCCTGTAGGAATTACATATCTGGGTACCAGACCCCTAGATAGAAGCACATGATTTGTCAGTAAAAAGGAGATTGCGCTACAATCGAACTATGAAGTGATCATTGCCTCTGAGTCTCAGAATGTAAGTTGGTGGAATAAAGAATCTTTACAACGACACAACTAATGATAGAAATACAAAATATCCTTCTCGTCACAATAAATCCAGCAATGGTCCACCCAGCACTGAGTCCACCTGTAGAGATATGGGTGTCAAAAGACGCAGAAAATACACAAATGCAACAGTTGATTATTTAAGCAAAGTAAAACTATTTTCTGTTGGCATTTTATTTTACAATAAGATTTTACTTTAATGCAAGAAACCTTATTGACATGCAGAGTAGTTTTCTGCCACTTTTTAACAACCCTACAGGTATTCCAGGCATACTAGGCTATTGCTGTTTTCAGGTGGTTGTAACAGTAAGTAACCACACTTCAGGTCCATTACTATGTACAACAGCCTATCTAAGTTGATCAAGAGATGGAGCTTAGAACGTTTTCTTAGGAACCATGCCCCTTGCCCCATCTGCCAGGTAAGCTTTAGGCACTTAACTAAAAAGGTGCAGTGGGCATTGCCAACCCAGCTTAAATGTTTTGCTTCTTTTGCCTGTCCAACAATGTCAAGATGAGAAAGGGTTGCTGCTTAAATTCTTAGAGATCTCTACACCTATGCTTTTCACTTCTTCGTCTACTTCCTATTCTTCGTCTTTTTCGTCTTCTTTTCTTCCTCCTTGTCTTTCAGTTTGTCTCTTCTCGGGGACTGTCACAGTGGACAGCACTCAGGAAAGGAAGCAAATTACAGAATTCAGACTTTGAGGGTATTGCCAGCAGAATATGCTACTAACTTTTAGTAGGTTTTATAATGTTGTTAGTGTACTAGAATGGTCTAAAACAGAAGTGCATCCAGGAATGTAGATGTAGGGGTCTAGGGGTGTAGCCCTGGAAATGTTTGTGCACCACACCTGCAAAAGACAGTGGATCAAAGCTGGAAAGACTGAAAGAAAAATATGTGACCATACATCAACACAATCTGCAATTGCTAATGGTTGAAATTTTCAAAACAAAAAATAATCTAAATCCAACATTTATGAAAAACTTACTGAAAGAGATGTCCAATGCAGTTTGAGAAGTAAAAATCATTTGCAATTGCCGAATATCAAGACAGCAAAATATGGAAATGAAAATATCCAGTACATAGGTCACAATTTATTGGCCTCACTACCGGACGACATTAAGGACTCTAACACACTAACTAATATCAAACAGAACGTAAAATCATGGAAGGGAAGTACTTGCATCTGCAAATTGTGCAAAGTTTTTGTTACTGGAATAGGATTTTTATAGTTTTATTTTTTTCTCGTAAAGAAAACTGTATAATACTTCTTTTTGTTGTTTTGCTTTGTTGGCATTAACTAGCTTGTTAGCTATATTTGTATTTGTACGCCAACATTAAAGAAATTGTAAATTGCAAATACATAAATAAATAAATAAATAAGCCTAGCCGTACCCGTACGGTGCCAGTGCCAGTGCCGCTTGCCTTGGAAACCGTCCACGTTAATTCAGATGTCAGAATGACTTTAAAAACTCGGATAATTTCAAGTTTTCTCTAAGCAGCATGGTATCGGCATGGTACCGTTAACCGCTACAATCACTACAATAATTCTTTAATTTCAAGTTGGCTAATTATAATACATAAAGATAAAGCCTAATTCAGGCGAACTATTTACAGAATGGACATACAGTTTAAAAAATGGTAATACAAACACTAATTACAAGCAATCTAACCCATAAATAAAAATTTTTAAAATCCTACAACTGCAATGTGTAAATTGTGTGGATTTCATACGCTCCTCGAAAACTCTCAAAGAGGTAGAATTTTTATTTATGTTGGTAATTTTTATTTATGTTGGTAATTTTTATTTATGTTGGTAATTTTTATTTATGTTGGTAATTTTTATTTATGTTGGTAATTTTTATTTATGTTGGTAATTTTTATTTATGTTGGTAATTTTTATTTATGTTGGTAATTTTTATTTATGTTGGTAATTTTTATTTATTTTGGTAATTTTTATTTATGTTGGTAATTTTGCCCATATTCTTTAGCCCATGAACCTTACTGTCTCTTTTCCATCATAAATGGAGGATTTAATTGATTTCTTGTTTTGTAAATGTAGGTTCTTCTGCTGTATAGACACCGAACTACCCTCTCTAACAACACCTTACAAATAGAATTGTTGTCTTTGTATGCAATTCTAAGGGCCCTTCCCTGTATCTCGTTTGTTTTGTTATCAATACCCCTATTGTGGAAGAGCCAAATCAGTGGACAATAATTAAGTTGTGACAATACAAAAGTGTTCATCATCAATTTAGTCTTTTTTATTTCCATGAAAATCGAGCGCAGGATAGCGCATGCAGTTTCTGGCTTACTTTTTTGCAGAGCGAGTGCACGTGAGTTTTGAAGCTTAACTTTCTATCCTGTGCTATTTCTAGCAGTGTTTCCTCGTCATTCTCTTCTATTGCAGCTTCTCCAATACGTAATCTAGCCTTGTAGTTTCTCTCACAAAATATCATGAGGTGACACTTACCTACATTACGTTACATGTAATCTTTAGGATGCCACATTGATAACTGAGTAACATCTTGCTCTTGGCTTTTAATGACATTTTCGACCTTAGAGTCGTATACATAAATAGTTATGTTTTCTGCGCAGTAACTACTAAATAAGAGAGCTCCTAAGACAGACCCTTACGGGACTCCTTGTAGAACTTCTTGCAATGTGCTAAACGAACCTTTAATTCTTCTCTACAATCAGCTACGTCACTACTGAATCCCGCGAGAGTGAGAGTAAAACATGCATAATTTCAGTGCTTGCTCGTCCGGTGTAGGTTGCTTTTGCTATTATGAATCAAAAACTATTCCTTAATATAGTGGTCACGAGAAAAATGCGCACTTCCAAATTTTCCTTAAAAAAAACTCTGAACCAGAGCCTTGCTAATAAGGAAAAATTAGTGCATAGTATTAAACACCTGCAAATAAGGACATTTTTTGTGCTATAATGTGCATTTCAGATATCATAGGTATTAAGCATAGATGTATCATTTCAGTCGAAAATATAAGGCATTTGATCATGGTTACATCGAAGAGCACCACGATGACAATCAGGCCAATTCATACAAGATGTAAAGTGCTTAAGAAGTGGCTTCAATTTTATTTTAATGAATATTTTGTTATCTTATTTATTTGTTTTATATTGGTTTCATTATCTAATTGCAATGCATCTAAAATAAATAATCGAACGAAATTCAGACAGCAACGATGGTAATTGGTAGCAGTAGGTTTTTGGAGGTATTGAAATGTCTTGTCTGCATTTTCCCAAATATGATATTGTCAACGATTGAAGAGTAGGAAATCAACAATCAAAACCACGGATAATCCATAGAGTTCAGAAAATAATGAAAGTAAGATATGAATGGCAAACACTAAAACGAAATAAATCAATAAAATGCTTTATATTATCAATAACCAAATCAGAGGCATTCAATTAAGTAATGAAAATAATTCAAAATGTCAACTAATTGACAAATTTTTGTGAGGAAACCAATTAGGTCCCTGAAAAGTGTACAGTTTACATAAAAGTATCCTAGATTTGATGTTTCATCCAAATTAGAAAGCTGAATAAAGGGCTATTACGTATTGTTTCTGCAAAGTGAAGCCTCGTTTACCACAGATTCCTTCCACTACCCAGTGACAAACGGTTCTCGTTCAGCATTTTTATCAATCCAACAACATGGTATCATCGTCTGGAATCGAACATTTGCTTCGTATCTGGGGCAATCAGTCTAAAGTCAAAATACAGACTTATGGTATTGAATGCATACACATTTTTGATACGAAGCCAGTCTATAAGAAACCTAGTACTAGAAAGCCAGCCTAAAATTGAAGTCACTTTTAGAACTAAAAGGAAAGAGTTCAGAAACTTCAGAACGTTCTGTGCCAGCTTCCACAGTTTCGGAAACTCCTTTTTCTTCCATGGGTTTAAACAAGTGTCCTATACAGCAGGGTTATCCAGCCTTTTTTCTCGGGGGGGGCCTTTTCAGATTTAGGTCATAGACAGAGGGCCATATATATAATACATATTATGAGGATGACAAGATTATGAAGAATTTTTTAACAATTTGAATCTCAACGCGGGCCACACCAGACGGACAACCCTGCTCTACAGTATGTTTTAAGCGCCTAAAAGCCGATAAGCCTTATGGGCACTATAAAACACAAAGCTTATTATGTTTTGTTTTCGTTTTCACTACTTTTCAGTAACTTAAGAGGCTTTAAGAAACTTTTAGAACTAAAATGTGGCCAGAAATTAAGAAACTTTACTTCTAGATCTTGAGCCAGGCCCCTTTGTAAAGAACGTGTAAAGAACATAAATCCTTACCTACTTTTCTTGACTCCATGCGGCAAATAGGCGGGGAGCTGGAGGGGATATAGCGGTAGAAGCCCCCAAAATAATCCATGAGAAGTAGCTTATTATTCAATATTGATAAAAAGTAGTGCATGTCTCTCGCTTCGTGGCCTGGTCAAGAGCAATACTGTTAGGACATTCGAAAGCGAGTATTAATATCCAAATATCTTGTCTCGGATCTAACGTTATTTCGAAGAAGGAATCTTTCACAAGGAAGTAGTGCAGAGATATGACACTCAACCAAGTATTCTTTGTTGAGTGTGTGCTAACATTAAGACAATCTAAACGTATTGAATCATTGTTTATCGTTGTTGATTGTGTGAGCGAGGCATCTAGGAATATACATTGAAGATGAGAATAGAATGCTGTGTCATGCGATTCGAGGTGAAAATGGCCACTAACACCGTTTTATGTGGTGAGGATCTGTGAAGCACCATGGACAGTGCGTATGCTGATACCCAAGCGAGGATAGTTATATGGTCACTGGTTGGAACCGTATTTTTACTTTTTATCTCATTGCTAGCATGCTTTTGTTCAAGAATCAAACGTAATGGATACGAGCAGATTTCACCAGATGGCACGATGAACAGCAGAAGGAAGAACTTTCATGAAAGCTTCAGGCAATTCAAAGACTACATAATAAACATTGATGAGGTACACATTGGCGAACAGTAAGTGTCTCAATCACTGTAGAGCCTTTGTATGTTGCATTTTCTTCTTTAGGCCCAAAGGATACCTGATGCTCACCGCATTTTAGCTACATATAAAATGATATGGAAAGAATTAATGTTTATGCAGGTACCTTTTGTTTATGCAAATCTCGACTTTCGCTATATTTAAGATTTAAAACCAGAGGAAACTCGAGGAGGTCTACCTCTGATCATTAGACTGTAGACAGCTTGGCAGCTAGAAATCTCATTAAAGACGTATATTGATCTTAAAAGGGACTGAGATTTGGAAGTAATAGAAAAGTTAAACAATGAATTGCTACAGCCAATTTTTATAGGACTCAGAATATGATAGGACAAATGAAAGTGTTGCAGACTGGCTGAATTAAAGGGCAACTTTTTGCTTGAAAGGCGCAAAGGTTTTTTTGTGGCTTTGCAGAAGTATCTAGCGTAGAGATCAAATTCCCGTACACCGGGCACCTCATAAAAACCCAGCATTATTTTGTTCCTTTGATTACAGGCTTGGGAGAGGAAGCTTCGGTACTGTATATAAAGGAAAATTCAGGGGTTCATGGGTTGCTGTCAAAAGAATGGAGTTGCCATTGCATATGAAGGAAGGATCAGAAACATTTATAGCAGAGGTCGATGCATTGAGGTACATACAATCACTGTTAAAAGTCCTTGGATCACCCATGGAATGGCAAAGTTTATTTGACAATAGTAAATTCCTGTCAAATTTGACAGCTAGTGACCCCTCCCGCCTTGTATTTGTGTGTGTCAGATTATTTTTGTATCGATTGTATTTCTAGCTTACAAATATACACACAGTATATGTACACGTAAACTAATCTCAATCGATAACTAAAACAATGTTGAGGTAAAAGCTTAGTTGCTAGAGAGCTATTTGAGAGCAAATTGATGTGTCTGCTGCGAGTAATCCCTGATTAATTCAACATTGTTCTGAGGGGGGAGAGGGGGACTTTGCTCTATGAGTCACAAAATACTGTAGATATTCCAAGACTTTTCAGCAGTGATTGTAGCTTTAAAATAGCAGCTCAAGAACTTCACTACATGATGTGTTGCAAGGGACCGCTTTATGAGGAACCAATACTTAATAGGCCAAAAAATCTCAGGAACTTTTACTACTAATGGTAAAATCCATAGAAATGTGCAATTTGGACTCAAGCAAAACTCGAGAATTAAGAAGCCAAATTCGAATAATTTGTGTTACCATAGTGCTCTGTGTTTCCATTGAACATTTAAAATGAACGAGGCTAAAAAATAAGGAACTTTTGGAACTAGGCCATGTGCTGGGCCCCTCGTAGAAGAGCGTGTATTGCACGAAAATGCAGAAATGCTTTTAGAGATACTTAAATTTATATCTATTTTACTATTTTTGGCCTTTAGTATGCCAGACATGTTTCCGCTTTTTCATTTACTATTACATTTATACAGTCCTTGCAGACCATTAACTGAAGAATACATACAATTGAATAGAACTTAGAAGTATAGCACATAAAAATATATCATCTAGTACTTGTTGGTTAAGGAGTAGCTTTTGAAAAATTGGTTTTTTGCATAACTTTGACGACTTTTTTTAGATAGAATGTGAAACTTTTTATACGGCTTTATGATATTACACGTTTTGTTTTGAGAACCTGGTCAAGGCCTAGTAGCAAAAGTTTCTTAATTTTTGACCACGTTTTAGTTCTAAATGCTTCTTAATAGTTTCTTAAGTCAATGAAAAATATTGCAGTGATGACGAAAGCAAAGCAGAAGATATTGTCTTCTGTAATGCCAATCAAGCTTAGCATATCAAGCATACTATTGTAGAAACTTGTTAAATCCGTGGAGGAAACAAGGGCTTCTGAAACTGTGAAAGATAGCACAGAAAGTTCTAAAGTTTCTTAACTCTTTCCTTGTAGCTCTAAAAGTTTCTTAAATTTTAAGGTATCTAGTGCGATCCTTATAAACCTGTTTCTTATAAAAAGACGCGCACGTTACTTACTGACCTCTGCCACTAAATTATAATGCATTTTTTTTACAGTAAACTGCGAAATCGGAACATTGTTCAATTCATAGGGATCTGTATTGAGAACGAAACTCCCTGCATTATGATGGAGTACATGAAAGGTGGCTCAATAGCTAAAATTATTCACAAAGATATGAGACAACTAAAGCCAAAAATCATTTTGAAATGGGTAAGTAAGTTTATAGAATCAGAAGACGAGTAGTGTGCAGTAATCTTATGTAATGTCTAGGGGTCATCGCGGGGATGATACATGTGGGAAACTGTAAAATATCGATTTGCCGACTAAATCGGTGTGGCATCTACGAAATAATAATGATTGATGATAATTTAAACACATATTTTACACATAAATGGGTGTATTGTTGATAATTCCCTTATCTGCATTTCTATAACAAGGAATAGCATAGCTGACACCGTTCAATACGCTACAAATATACTCCTACAGCATGCTAAAGTCATTGTCAAAATTACTGGAACACTTCGAAGCAGATTTCTCGCAATTTTCTTTTGCCTTGCTCTCCCTCCCCCCTCCTTAAATGTCAACCTTGAGTACCTTTGAAGTGAGTACATTGCAGTTTTATCGCGGAAATATTTGGTTTTCCAAGTATTTTTGGCAACAGTTGCAAAATATTTTAAATTATTAAATGATAAATTATTTGGTATACACGCTTTTCTATAGGAATATCTAATTTCTCGATGAGCCTCAAAATTCTTAAATTGTTTTCATTTTGAGCTTAAATTGTTTTTAGTATGAAACAAATGGATATCAGAGGGGGGAAGGGACCCCCCTAGTACGGACAATACCAGACAAAGGGGGTGAGAGGAAATTGAGATGGCCTAAGAGTAGTTCAATGATTAGAAAATGATGGCTAAAGATGGGTGATAATTTTACACTGATTCTATTTTGCTTTACATTGCATCTTCAGGCTCTCGATGCGGCAGTTGGTATGGAATTTCTTCATTCGCATAAACCACAGCCGATAATTCACAGAGATTTAAAATCAGACAATCTACTTGTGGATGAAAATGACGTCGTGAAAGTATTTATGTTACGTTTTTATCCATGGAAACTCCTTCCTCGACAATAAGAAACGAATAGAGCCCCCCCCCATCTACACCATGAATGCCCCTTTAGGGGTGAGTCATTTATAACTCTGGGTAGTAGGGCGGACTAGAATTGGGTAGGGCATGGAAACTTTTTCTAGGTTACTTGGGGGTATGAAACTTTGTAGAGAATTTTTGAGGGATATGAAATCCTTTAGAGACAAAATCTAAAGAAAATCAACTCAATGACTCAATGACTTGATCTAGTTGTCTGAGTTTATCCAATAGCAATTTTTTTCAGATTTAAGTTTTCTGTGGTATACTGTGTTATTGTAGTGATCTTATTAGCATTCATCACAGCTGTTTGTTCAAATGAACTTTCAGGCATAAATCTACTTTTTCATGAAAACTTATATATGCCTTATGCAAAGACATCTCACAAAGAATGATATTTACAACATTGTGTACAAAGGTTCTCTATGCAATATTTCCCAGCAAGTAATTTGGGAGAACACATATGATCTTTCAAGTAGATGATAGTGGCAATTGTGACTTTAAAAGTAGCAATGAAGAAATCTTCCCTGAAATCCTTACAGGGTAGATAGCAAGTGGTGTGTGAAACTTATTACTTATTTCTCAATAGGGTATGAAAACTTTCAGACAAAAATTGAAGGGGTATAAAACTTTTGACCATTTTGTAAATTCTAACCCGCCCCGGTACCCGGAGTTATAAATGACTGACCCCTTAGGGGCAATAAAAACTGTATCTTATTTATCTTTGAATTGAATGCAATGAAAACAGCATTGCTTTTGTTGAAGCTTTTATCCTGTTAAAATATTCCTGTTCCTTATCATAGTCTCCAAAGACCCCGTTGTTGCACAATTGTTTTCCCCGTAGCATTTCTACCTTTCTCTCTCGCAATCACTTTATCTTAGTGAAGGGGTGAAAGTTTGTTCTTCTATCCCAACAATAAGTATTTTCGACTACCTAGTTGTCACTCCTACGTATAATTTTAAGACTTTGTAGCATTCTTATTTTTCTTTGAATTTAATGCACTAGAAAGAATCTGAAAATAACACAAAGCTTATGAGATCTGTTTGAAGCCATTAGTTTATGAAAGACATGAATGTTGTGAATAGTAAAGTTTCGTATTGCTAACTTTCATGCAGTAGGGTAGTTTTGATATTTTTTATTGGAAAAGACATAGGTTAATCTCAGTTGAAAACAATTTTCGAAATTGTAAGCCTAAATTATAGAGTGAAATAAAGGAATATGTACCATCTTCAGTATAAATGCATGTCCTATCTACAGGCCCTTCTGGGAAGGGCAAGAAATTTGAATTTTCCAAAAAAATATAAATATGTTCCTTTCCTTAGCGATCGATCTATTCGGTTATTCAGTTGCATGAATGCCTTTCTTTTCAATATTTGGCACTAAAGCGGAGAAAAAACGATTGCATCGTTTTCACGACAAGATAAGAAATTGTCCGATAGTATGGCAGTCTAGCTCTACAGGAGGGTTTTCGCTCCCTCTGATACCCGTCTGTGTAAGCCATTGCTTTCAAACGAATATTCAACTACATGTTTTATAAGAAACAAGTAGATAAGAAACAAGTATATAGGAATTAAGAAACAATTAAGAAACACAGGTAGGCTGAGTTTCAAAAGTAAACTTGAAAAATCTGTTTCTGTGAGAAAATTTTTAATTGAACTGGAAATAGAATACAAACAATATCTGTCTCGTAAATGTTTTTAACTAACACTTCAATTTCTCGTCTCATAGTTGCCTTGTTGCTATAGGAAAGTTCAAGAATTGTAAGAAATACTTAAGAAACAGTTAAGGCTGGATTTGACAAAATATTAAGAAGCATCCCGGCTGAAGGGAGAAAGCTTGTTTCTTATATAATAAAAACTTGTAACATATCTAGGACTTTGAAACAAAATCGCAAATCTTGAGAAACTGATTAATTCGCATTATTCGTGTTATTTGATTGAATCCTTCAGCGGGAACTTACCTTGTCTTTCATCGTAGGTGGCTGATTTTGGAACAGCAAGACTTTTCGGAAAAATTACAAAAGTCAAGCCACGATTCTCTAGAAAGAAGCGGAAAAGGCCAGGTTGTTTGTTGTATATGGAATGCATATGTTTAAAAAGTTGCAGTTTATAGATACTGCATTCATGGGATAGACTGTAATCAATTATTCTTTGATACTCTAAGATTGCAAATGATTGTAATCAATCATCTAAAACTTTGGTCTATAGTTTAGATTTTATTAAGTGAGTTTTAGCAAAAAACGTTCGAAATTTCTCACATTAATTATAACTGAATGATAGTATTTTCTTTAAAAACATTTATAAGAATGCCTAATTTTTGCTGAGCTTAATATTCTTGAATTTGCTCAAGTTTGAACCTAAGATCATTTCTATGATATTTTTGACCGAAAAAGTGCAATTTCATCTGAAAATTAATGGGGAAAATTCAAGCCTTGTAGACTTTTTAACTGTATCATTAAAACAATAAAAAGAACAGGACAGAACAGAGCAGAGAAGAACAGAACAGAACAGAATAAACTTGGCATCTACAGTATAGAAGTTAATCCAAAAGCGCTATTTCTTATCTGTCTGTCTCGTTAATTCTAATTTAGTCCTCAGTATTATTTATATAAGTAACTCTTTTTCTGGCAAGAGCATTATTCAATTTTTCCTGTAGACCACCCATGCTCTTATATATATCCAACCCACACTTGTTTCGTTTTCTGGAATAACTCAAATAGACAAAAAAAGTTTTTCATAAAGCTTAGGCCGAGCAGGGCTGTTAAATTTCAGTGATTTTGAGCTTTAATATTCTTATAATCTATAATTCTTAAATGCCAATTATATGATTAAGAAAATTACAGCCATCACAATTCGATTGACCTACTATATTTTCTGCCTGAGAAATAAATCGTAGAGTAACCCTGATCTTCTAACTTACTAAGAACTATACTTACATGTTCTATGTATAGACATGTATATAATTTTTCCCCGTCTTTTAAGTTTTTCTTCTTTGTGTTTTGGTTTTGTTGACTATACATATAACCTTGTCTGCCAGATAAAAATCACCTATTATTAGAGAAATTTGCATTTGCATTAGTAAACTGAATATACACACGAGAAGTTTCACAAAAAAGACGAAAAGCATGTAGTGTTGAATAGATCCTCCACCAATCTTTGGTATTAATATGGTTCTACAAGGACAATAGAATTAGAAGTAATCAAAGGTGTATTTGTACTTCAAGTATGGGAGGAGGTGTCAGAATTTTTCACCTAAATTTCCCCAACACATTTTAGGTAAAACTTCATTTCAATGCTCTGAAAATTTTCCTGTAAGAAATTTGCTTGAAGGCGTCTGCTGCTCGAACGGTGTGTTTATTTTTGTGTTATCTATGGATGTCAACCTGGTGAAACGGTACACAAAGACCGCAGACTAGTTAATTAATTACCCATATTCATACCGATAACCTAATTAATCATTGAGTTTCTTCCCATAGCGACCGAAGAGGATTTTCCAGGTACAACTGCTTGGGCAGCTCCTGAAGTCTTGCCACCAAAGCCACCTAAAAAGGCTGGAAAGTACACCACAGCTGCTGATGTGTACTCATTTGGAATAACCATTTGGGAGATGGTAACAAATAAATACCCCTTTAGGGGATATGAATACGAATTCCAGGTCAGAATGTATGAATACTGCATTTATGTTTCATGCTTGCCTCACTTATACAGGCCCGTCGAGAACCAGGTCGGACCTCGGGGTTGCAAGTATCAAGGAACCCTTGTGAATTTCAAAGTCGTTAAATGCCAGTATTAGCAACAATTTTCCGTGGCCCTTGCTGGGGACCAGACCCTGAGAATTTTCCCCGGCTACCCTCTCCTCCCGACGGTACTGCAGTTTGTCAATATTACATTTCACCAAAGCTGAAAGAAGCCGTTCATTATTGACTGTTGTGCACTTTGAGCAGTAGTTGCGTTCAACGCTTCTGATCTTTTTCATGTCTTCTTTTAATAGTGCACAAACAAGTGGAAATATATTAATTCAGTCAGTTGAGTGAAAAGTTATATCGTTGTAAGGGAGCGGTCATTATTTATGACCGGGGCGGGGACTGAAGATAAAATGGTGGGGTAACTGAAAAAAACAACCTGTGTTAGGTGGGAGTAGCAGAATAATTTTTGAATACAGGGGTAGTGTGAAACATACACCATGTTTAGGCACAAATGAAGCCTCATTTTGCTGTTTTCCTTCGGTGAAGTAAAGAAAATTTTGACTTAATCAAATGGTGGGGGAAAATTTTTTATGGGTACATAATACTTTCCCTAAATACAGCCAATGCCAATATACTATACAACTAGTAAGTATCGTATATTGCTTACCATTTTAGTTAATGGATGACATCATTAACGGAGCTCGCCCTCATATCCCTCAATCATGTCCAAATGGAATCGCTCAGGTAATCGAGGAATGTTGGCGCCAAGATGCGTCAAGACGACCGACATTTTCAGTTCTTCATGAATGGCTAGATCGTTTACGAAAGAGAGTGGATGTCGACGAAATCCTCCAGGGTGATAGCAGAAGAGGTTATTCTTTACCGACAAAGCTTAGATCTAGTATTAGTAGAGCAGAAATAGTGTAACCGATCGATGCTTAATTTGCTAGAACGTAAATATGTAAATAATAAAAATAAACAATTTGATGTGGAGGATAACAGAATCTAGTTGTCCTGTTATCTAGCTTTATTCCAGAAGACATTTTAGGAATGCTCATTGGCAGTGGACAAGTGGCATTACAGTTTTAACATTGAAAGAATCTTATTGTCTTAATTTGAGTTTAATTCGCGCAGGACGACTATTTTTTCTCTCACCCCTTAGTGCGCAAATTTAAGTCCTGAGCGAGAAAAAATACGCTTGAAAAAAGTTACATTTGAAAGTACTTAATTTCATTTAAGTGCTTACTTATTGACATTCATACACTTGAATGCACCTTAAAAGACGCCACAAAGCCAATCAACGCAATCAAGAGCACAAGTAAATTGTTAAGTTTGTTCCTATGATGTCTTTTGCTGTACGCTTTGAATTAATGTCCGCAATTAAAACGTGAGTAATTTAAGGTACCAGAGAGTAATTTGAATATAGGTGAACTAATATAAAACGCGCGAATTCATCCGCGCGAGAATGTCTTTTGCACGAATTTAAATACGACAAGGGTACACAATTTCTTATGACAGACATGACAAAGAGGTGTTTTCTACTTGCTGCAATTTTTTAGAACAACCACTTGTGAATATTAATTTTTCAGCAAGTTGATTATACTCAGTAAGAAGTAACGAGTTTTTTGTAGAATTTTTAAATGCGTTGTTTTATTGTCTGATAGCTGGCAATTTTTCACTGAATATTCTTAGCACTTCGATTCATTTACATTGCACATGAGATTATTACACTTATCGAAGATGAGCGAACGGCCAAGTAGTTAGAGCGCTTGATTGCTAGGCGGAACATCGTTGGTTCGAGCCAAACCCTCGGATCATGGTTGGGATGATCGCTCACTTTCCATCCAGCAGCAAATGGGTACCTGGTGGCAATACCGGGGAAGTTAAACGCGGCGAGGAAAGTAACTGGCCACCCTACCTCACTATACCGACGGCTCAGAATAAGTGTGCTCTCAAACAGGCTCTCCCCAACGTACGGAATCGTACATGGGATCAACAGGTACCTTTACTTTATCAAATGCAATGGGGCATCGGTTTGTAACAATAATGATAATAATATACAACAATACATACAAATATATAGCTATGTATAATGTGGTTAAATTTATCGAAGACAGCCGTAGTGAAGGAGTTCTCAGAGATAAATATGAATTGTCTATTCGATGATTGAAACTTTGATCCACCAGTCACTACACCGAGCTTTCGATTGCAATAATTCTTCGTTTTATTCTCTTAGGGTACTGTGTTGCTCCATCGATTCCAGTTTGAGTTTGACTTTTCTTTACTTTTCGCACGTAAGTTACACAACAAGGACTGGATATGGGAAAAGATCTTGTGCGTTCTTTTTTCCCTTCTAGTTGTTCGTATTCGTTTGTCGTCCCATCATTGGCGTCGTTGGTTTGAATTGAATTTTTACTCAGAGACAAATTGTCCAAATCAAAGTGAAACTCGCCCAGGACTTCAAAAGTAGACGATTCTGCCTTCTTTGTTGACATTGTGGGGAGGGGCATATAATACGTTTGGAACAGAAGAACCAAGAAGCTATGGTATTGTGAAGTTATCTAAAAGGAGAAATGATATGCAGCAATTATTGTAAGGTTGTCCAGAAATTTGGCAATTAATCTAAACCTAAATGTAGATATAAAAAAACTAGAGAAATGGAGTGGGGGGGGGGATAGATGTTGACGAGACAGTTGTGTCAGAGGGGCGTCATTCAACGGCGAGATTACCAATGACAAACCAGCAGAACCTCTTGAAAATATATCACAAACTGCTTCGATTGAACACAGCCGATTATTGACAATGCTGCATTGCTAAAGGGAAAATCTGTCATTATAAATCCTTATAGATTTAAAACGTTATACGGCATTCTACTGATAGCATATTCGTTTTTAGTCAATTTAAGGTAAAGTCAAATCGCTTTTATGAAAAGCTTCTAAAAAACGTCGACACGTTTATTGGTAACACTGACCCATAAAAGCAAATGTTCCCTGTTGCTTTGAAACTCAAACTTAAAGCCAATCGCCAAAATACTAACAATATGTTGCTGGTAACCTACCGATCTTTCTGTGTGTCAACCTTTGGCAACTGTTGAGGTCTTGCAAACTAACCCAGTCTTGTTGTGCTTGCCTTCCTCTGTACCAAACTGCACTTGACTAACTCACTTACAGTTTACGCACATGTATATATATGTGCTGCTATTTCCCTTACAATTTATGACGTAAAACAAACAACGTAAGAGCCGTGGAAATTGGAGCAAGTATAACAGCGTGCAGGAGGTGAATTGAAGGCTGACGTTCGGAATCAGGGGTCATAGGAAAGCAAACTAGAAGAAAAACAAAGAAGTAAAAGATTGCCGACGTTGTAAATGAGTTGCTCGAGGAGAGGAAATTAAACATATAATAAATGAATGGGTGATAAAAAGCGAGGTCATTACGTTGATCCCTAGGCTCAGCTCAGACATGAGAAAGACATTTGACAGGCCAACACGAAACAAATACGTATATTAAACTAGACATACACGTCAATACACAACTGTCTGAAGAGACAGGCCCTTTTCTTGTGAAAAGTAGGGACTGGTCGGGAAACTAACGTAGTGCCTATCGTTCAAGCTTACAAAATTTCTGACTTATGCGCCGGTTTCTCGTAACCATTTGTTGCAAATGGGTATGAGAAATTTTTGCATCATAGAAAAACAAAGGAATTACCTTTTTACTTCGAACCAAACCACTCTGTAGCTTATACAATGTCTGGAAGTTGAAGAGTCTACGAGTATTCTGCAAATCACCAAAAACACCGTACAGTAAACGCGTAAACTTCGGAATATTTTGGCGCGTGGTTGATTTGTAGACCTTGGACTGACGACTGACCATAGAGCCAAATATTGAACATATGATATTACCTGCTATGGTCTTTACTGGACTTCCGTTTCACTATCATTCACCATATGCTTATCATTACTTGTATTGAGGATTGTAGTCCTTCGGGCTTAGGGGGCATAGCTCCCTTGTTAATTTCAGGGGGCATAGCTCCCTTGTTAATTTCAGTGGGCATAGCTTCCTTGTTAGTTTCATAGGAGAGTTTTTTGGTGGAGAGGAGCGCAGTATTGCTTGACTTCTCAAGTTTTCGTGACTTTTTACTTTTCTCAAGATTAGCAAACTCATTTTCATTTCTTCTCCTAGTTATTGTAAAAAGGAATCACAAATTTACAACAATTCAACACAAATTACTGCTTATGTATTTTCTAGCACAAAGAAATAAAGTTAACTACACAAAAAATCGAAATGCGAGTTCCATCTACGACAGCCCCTTACAAAAATTATATAATGCAATTTCAACGAAAAAAGAAAATAAAAGAAGCAAAAGACTAACCTCAACCAGGTGTCTTAAAAATGAGACTCCCGCACCTTAAAACACCTTATAGCAAGTGCTAGCTCTAAAAAAATTGACTTAGGTGTTTGACCGCCCAAGATGTGTTATGTTGTAAAAGTGTTATCAGATAAAGAATACGCATGCCAAACTTGAATGTAACATGGAAAATGAACATTGGAAGTGAAGTATCAAAGATGATGGGGGTTGCCTTATCGTAGAAAAAATAAAGTTATCGGCACTTGGAACAAATATAAACAGTAGTGCTCGTTGAAAGAAACTCAAATATCGCCCTATTTTAACTGATCGCGGCAATGACTATTACAAAAATAGAATTAATCTTTCCATGAGCTGCTTGGATATATTTGATCAGTTATTATAAGGCTTTTTTCTCGAAAATGTGTACTGAATTAGGCATCGATAATAGTGATAATTTCCATGTATTAATTATTTTTACAACACTATGAAGCATACTGTAGGATGTTGTGCTGAAAATCATAAGAGGAACCAAAGGAATTTGCGGCAGTGTGTGTAGAGCGGTTTGCACTTAAAATTTATGGTATTAAGTTTTTCACATAGTTTGAGTTACCCAGTTACATACCGTAATGATTCGGTTAAGCCACCTTCGATTGTGATTTCAAAAAATAAGCAGATCAATAGCTGAACTTTTTTATTTCGTTCCTTTAATATTTGTGTTAATATTTGACGCGAACAACTCTCTAAACAACTTCCTCCTCTTTGATCATATCTCTGTTTATATTCAAATCAGAGTACTTTTAGAGTATTTCTCTCTAAGGACCTGTAAGTTTAATAAGCCTCCCCCTCGAAGATTCCCCACCTGCAAGATCGGTTCTAACAAATAAGCTCTTGTTCTAGTATATACCAATATACCTTTATAAATATATGATCATAGAATGTCCCTATGTAGGAGCCAACTATACTAATACAAGAACAGAAATCCAACAAATAGTAGTATAGCCAGCAGTTGGTAAATTTAAAGGGATACAGAGAATCAAATCGCCATCTGACGTAATCGAAACAACCTTGATGTTAGAGGTGAAGGGCCTATACTTAGAAGTTCTGACTGCGATAAATTAATAGGGCCATCATTGTAAAACGAATATATTATAAGTGACACCAGCATACAGTCATCTTCACTGCAAAAATAGTGTACCATGTTTGGAAATTCTAGCAAAATACGAGGTATAAAACAACCTTTTGTAAACCTACAAATTTCCATCAATTAAGGAGCTAGGTGCCACAAAAACACATTCTGCTGCGTAGAACGTGATTGATCCAGCCAACACAGGAAATCTGCCCATGGGATGGGATCGCTTTCATGCTATTTCATGATACATATTTTGAATATTTCTCTGCCCCAAGCAAAAGGAAAGCAATAAGCAAGTAATAATCAAATAAACTATCGTGGGAATCGTAGTATAAGAATGAAGTGGTTCATTATATGATCAAACAGAGCATTAATGAGAATTTGTCAGTTTGCACCAGGGAGTATTTTACGGAAATGCCATACAAAAGTAGGAGTTTGCCCAGGGGTTTTTCCCAAATACTTCTGCAAAGCAGGAAATCAGCGATACAGCAGTCGATAATAATCAGGGCTGCCAGTTTGGGCTTTTAAATCCAAATTCGAGAAACCTGGGTTTCTGAGATCTTTCTTGGCTTTGAACATATCGTTTGGATTTGAAAGATTCCTATTAGAAAGTTTCCTATTTTAACAATGTTTGCTGTATTGATAAATTCAACAAGCAAAAACTCACAGTTGATCATAAAGAAAATGAGAAATGTTCGAAATACAGACAGCCTTGGTTTCGTTACAGTAGGTTGGTATTGATTCTATTGTTTAATAGCAACATATGGAACTTTGGATTGATCTGGAATTTTGCCATGGATGCTTTGGATTCAACAAATTTTATGGCCTAACCACCGAAATAGCTTTAGTTCACTATGGCGCTAGAGATTAGACTGGGTTGTCTATGGGTAGAAAATAACAGACAACAGACCTGTCAACCTAGAATTTTCAAAACCTGGAGATTTTGGATTTTTGCATAAGAAAATAGGGACATTTGACCAAAAACCGGGAGACAACCAAAATTCGCTAGAAGTATAAATGTAATTGAAAAGATTGTGCTTGACCAATAGAATCATGAACAGCAGAATGAAAAGTACTTTCATAATGATTCTATGCGTCAGAACATTCATTGAAAGGTCTTTCGCACGTGCATAAATCGAATGTAAACCAGAAACTTGTAAAGAAAAATCAGAGAAATATGACTTGATTTTGCAGAAATCAATCGGGAGAAAATGTATAACAACCAGCTACATGATCATAGAGATGAAAAAAATTTTCAAAAACATGAAAATATTCCTTCGTTTCGATTTTGCTTCTTTGCTCGATAATCGGCAACCCAATTTGTGTCAGCAATCGGCTCGTCAAAGTATGGTTCGACCCATTCGCATCCATCCCCGTGCTGATCAATTCTGTCATTAGAAGCAGACAATTCTTCATTGTCCTCCTCATAATTGGAAGAAGAGCTGCTATGGGAGCAGCCTTTTGATGATCCAGACTCATCAGATTCCATTCTGTACCCAAAAGTCATGAGGCACCAATAGACAAAAACAAAGCACACGAAGTAAGAAGGGAGTCAGCAGCCAAGGTCTATCCTCGTTCTGGTTTCTACGTCACAGCTCCTGCGCATTCTTTGCACGCGGGGGGCAATATTTTGGGGAAAAGGGTGCTTTTTCGGAGGCACGTTACCTTGTTTTATTAACAAAAAATTGAATTTTTAGCGTTGTATCCGAAATGGGGAGGTCAAGAACCCCTTTTTATCTCAACTTCGCTGTTGAGGTACATTGCACTTTAA
The DNA here is from genome assembly GCA_964019165.1 of Mastigias papua. Lineage (NCBI taxonomy): Eukaryota > Metazoa > Cnidaria > Scyphozoa > Rhizostomeae > Mastigiidae > Mastigias > Mastigias papua. The sequence continues at coordinate 5,509,631 of OZ025273.1, read as the reverse complement.
GTATAATCAATTATGATATATGTACTTTTATTCGAACAGATAAAATACGCCAGGCTATCTTCTTAAAACAAACAAAACTATACACCAGAATAAGACAAGAGCTTTGAAAATTATTGGTGCGTACTTGTTTGAAGTTAATCTCACGGTTGCAACAGGATTTATGTAAAGAAATGGTTTTCTTCAGTGATAAAGCACCAATTTGTTACAAATAAACAAAACCATACACAGTTAAGACTTTCACTGAGCCGGTACCAAAATATATTTTAAATGCATCGAACAGTCAAAGTACTTTGTGATAGCAAAAAGTACGTCTAATAATATACCAAAGATATCGAAGCTACCCAATACGCTTACTTTTCACCGAAAATCTCAATATTTTACTTACCAAGACCATGCCTCAAACCGCCATCAAACACATCTTCGCAAAGAGGACCTCCACATGAACTTGATTGTTCTCTTTCACTTTTCACTGTATTGCTCTGTATTACATCACTCGATATTAAACTGAGAGCTGCATGATCATTGCAGAAACTACAGTATGGATGATAGAGGCCTTCTAACCAAGGACAGCGGGTATATGGGAACATTTTTGCCACTGTATATCTGAGCAAATATGATTGGGAAAGCCCCTTGTTGCCTGTTTTGGAACACATGCTTACACATGGTGTGAAAATGTAGTCTTTTCTGTTGTCAAAGTAAATTTTGACAATTGTTAAGTTTCAAAGAAAGACATGAATTGGAACGTTACTCATTGGGCAAGAATACAAAAAATAATGTAGGTAAAACACCGTAGTGGCAAGTCGATATATTCGCAAAATGTCATGGGACCGTCATGAAGCTTTCTAGGCGAGCCATTTGAATGGGGCAGAAAAATGAAGAATGTAATTTCTGTCTAGTGTTGCAGAGAAAAAACCTTTTGTTATGCAGCGTCTCTGGAGGATGTGAAGTCCCAATGGAGAAGGTTCTACTGGCAATGAAGAAAAACAAGCGCAGGTTTTCGAGCATTCAAATGTAAGTGCAATTTGAACTATTGTACAGCTTTCCCTTGCTACCCTTTCTGCATATAAACTGAGCTAAATCACTTGAGGTTGCGGGCCAGCGGAAATTTGGACACTTTAGTATACTCACTCATTAACGAGAAAGAATTCAAAACTACTCTCAACGGTCAGTTTATACCATGAGTATACTAGACACCTTTTAAAGTTACAAAAATACTTCAATCCGACCTTCCTTCATTATATCTGTCGTATCCTTGCAATCGATTCTTCAATATGCATTTCTGCAGAAATTTCTGTTGCTTTTTCGTGAAATCTACAAGACAAGAAGATTGCAGTACAAAATATCAAAGAAGATGGATCATCAAAGGACATGTCCAAGGGCCTAAAACTCTGCGAATTTTGACAGTCATAACTGTAAATAAGAGAACTGATCTGGCTGAAACTTCTGTTTCTTTGCTACCTAATTTTCCCAGTATGGAAATCAATTTTGACAATCTGGCTTCTTGAACTCATGAAGACCCTCTGGAAATGTATGGACGTATATGGAAATATATGGGAATACACGGGAATATGTGAGAAAATGTGGGAATATAATAGATTATGATCGGGAATTGAAACAAATAGTGATACAAAGTGAACAATGTGATATTTTTGATGAAAACATACTGTTCTTTGTCAACTGTAAATAATTCTTTGATTGCTTTCAGATCACTGCTTGGGCTAACCTCGACAGCTTCAAAGATGTTACAAAGATAATCTAGAGGGAAAATACCAACAGTGGAGATTGCATCTCACAAAAAATTATTAAAGAGGGCAAGAACCCGCAGAGCAATACCATAAAGACAATGTCATTGCTAAATATTTTTGTGAGAATTCACAAATGACTTCACGTCTGTCTCTTAAATGGAGATAGGTAATGCAGCTCTAGCAGTTTAATAACAACCGAGTTACTTCTATACATGGGCTTATGGAAAAGGGCCACAGTTGTCTTGAAATCACAAAAATGCAACGAATATTATTGTAGCTACTAATAACAGTAACATATTAAGCAATGCAAAAACTGAAATGATTAAACTTCATAAAAAAATTCTTGCATTTCATCTAATATGAACTATGCCAGTAGAAATCACATATATGCTACAATGTAGCGAAGAGAAATAACCAGCTGGACTTTTGCGACATGAACCCGCCTTCCCTGCCATATCAATGGTGTCTCCCTCCATAAGGTACAAAGCTGTTCTGAATTTGTAATTGATAACAAAGAAAAGGAATGCAAGGAAATTTAGAAAGCAAGTGGCTCTCAGCGGTTAACACTCTTGCCTTCTACATATCCCGCTGTCGAAATGTCTTGTTTCTGTTAAAAGTGAGTTAAAAGTTATTTTGTGCTTTCGGAAGTCTGAAGTTCGGTCAGTTGCATCCAGTATTTACGACCTGAACAGTGATAATCCTCAATACATTGCAAGAAAATAGTAGAACTTTCAAACAAACTCACCAATATCTGCAATGAGCTGTTGTGTCGCATGAGTTGTTGTTAGTTCAGGAATTTTTAAAATATTATCAACAAAGGCATTCATTGTTCCTCTAGCAAAACCAATAACCCAGTAATGATCGGTATCCACATCACAGTCTGAAAAAGTTCACATTTGCTCATCTTAGGGTATAAATCAAACATAATATGAATCTGAGTTATTAATTCAAAATGTAAATAAAGTTATGCGTATATAATGCACCTGCAGCTTAGGCTTAGGAAGGGAGGAGGGCGTCCAGAAAAAAGTGACAACTGTTTCATTTTTACCAACTTTGTTTTCCAGAACACATGGAAACAATGATGACAGTTGGTAGTAACAGTGAGTTATTTGCATCATCACAAAAAGACAGTTGACTATCACCAACCGTGACCAACAGAATAAATGAATTGAATGCTGAAATTTGGCCAAACTCCCCAATTCACGCTAAATTTTCTGCTGTATGATCAACTTTTTACAATATCTCATAGATATTAGGGGCATGACACCCCCACGCCCCCATTGGCATATCACTGCCTGAATCCTAGCAATCTACTAACCACAGACTACAAATAGCTATCATGAACATTAAAGTCAACAATTTAAAAATCGCAAGATACAATCTTTATCAACTATTAGCGAATGAAAAGACAGACTCCTACCATGTTTATCGGCAAATGGAATCTGCCCCTTTTTCAAGGCAGCAAGAAGATATGAGTTCTCACGAGTGAAGAACGGCTCGAGTTGTTGTGGCAAAGTCAAAAGATAATCACCAACCTGGTAAAAAATACGGTCTATGAGAAATACAGGATGTGTATATACAACTGTGATTGCCCCCAATAGGCTATTGAGCTGTCGATATCTCTATAAAATTATAATCATTGCTTTGACCACCATTTGAATTGTTCGAACAGTCGGTAAACCAGAAGCGGATTGTGATCGCATCCCCGGCCCACCTTACCTGTTTTCTCTGCGGTCGTCTGACATCCTCAAAAACTTGGCCAATTCCGTCTTACTACCTGATAATCAAGGAAAACAAACGACCACATCCATATTAAGGACCCCTTTCATAAAGCAGCATCGCTGGGAAAAACCGCCAGTCTGTCCTTGCAGTAGACTGCTTGACCGGTCGATCAGCTAAGTAGTAAGACATTAAGTCAGCCAGCCAGCCAGCCAGCCAGCCAGCCAGCCAGCCAGCCAGCCAGCCAGCCAACCAGTTAGTCAGTCAGTTAGTCAATCAGTCAATCAATCAATCAATCAATCAATCAACCAATCAATCAATCAATCAATCTAATAATCATTCAATGAATCATTCAATCAGTCGGTCAGTAATTTAGCCAATCAATAAGTAACTCACTGAATTAGTCAAAAAATCAATCAGTTGCACAATGAGTGAATTACCCACAGCCAATCACTCAATCACAAAGTCAATCTAACAAATACAGGACTGTGATTCAAGCGTTTAGAGTCATAACAGAGACATACATCCGTGATGCAGCTTTGTGGTGATAAACTAAACGTTGGCAAATCATCTGTTATTGCATCTGTTGAGGATGAACTTGATAGCCAGATCTGCAACGTAACAACAACAGAGTGTTCTAAACTGAGGTTAAAAGTCTTTCATGCCACCAGATTCGTAAACACAGTAAAATAAGCTATGTTCTATTTGCAAACACATTATATATCAAAAGGTTCCTCTTCAAAGCAACAACAAGCACCTTTAAATCCAATGCTTGGGATTATGGTCCAACTATAATACGTTTACAGAGAGTATTTGACCAATAATCGGGATAGCCTATGATCTTGGTTTCCGAGCTCTAACATGATATGGTAAACTCACTTCATTTCGGCTATATTGAACTCACTTCTTACAATATTAAACTCACTTTTTATTGGGTATGCTAAACCCATTTATCGAAAATAATACATATACTTCTTTTTTATCTGCAGTGGAAAATACACTTACTACCAGATATATTACAATACATATCAAAATCACTTCATACTCAATAAGGAAAACAGATTCCTTATCAGAAACAGCAAACTCACTTCTTATAAGACAGATTTAATTCACTTCCTATTTGGTATCGTAAACTCACTTCTTATTCAATACGGTTAAAGCCATTCCTTACCGGTAGCCTAGGTATCTCGTCCAATTTTTTCTTTAAATAGACAAAAACAACATCGAATGCAAATTTATGGGTATGTTCATTAAGCCGTTCTATTTGCTCTTGTGTTGCAGAAAGGACGGTGTTGACATCATCTGTAAAAAAATTAAAGATTTATATCAGAAATATATTGATCTCATATTGGTTCTTGAAGTTACTCAGCTCATCGAATCAGTAAAATCTCATATCTGATTCGTCTACTAGTTGGGTAACAGCTGCAAATAAGTCCTGTGGTCTTCCTAAAATGCTATGAGAAAATTAATTAACGCAACGCAAGATCATATATGTGACTGCCTGAAAGCATGACATCAGAGATCCTATCAACAGAGTGGCGAATACTAAAGTAAATGTTTAAGCAAGAAAATACGTGACAAAAATAACTCCAGTATATTCATAGCTTACATTTTCTATAGTACTTACAAGTATGAATTCTCTCGTTGAAATCTTTTAAATTGGCGAATTCAGTTGGGTTTGTTTGCTGTAAATAGTTGCACTGATTCATCCAATCACTGTCATTATCATCGAATATTTTATCTAATTTGACTTTCAATTCATTTGCCAGGTTCTCCCTATAGTCAGAGAGCCTTGCCAACAAATTACCTAAGAAAATACAGGTCGCGATAATGGTCAAAAAGCTACTACTATGGAGTAAATTAATATGAAAAACTACTGACTTTTGAACAGAAAACCTGAACTTTTTCTACTGACATTTGACTGAGTAAATATGAATTGTTGCATCCTGATTCTATCAAGAAGCATATGCGTACTAACGTAGAGGAAGGTTGAATAAAAGTAATATAAAAAGTTAAAAGTTATGATATAAACTTAAAATTATATACAATGTACTATAACATACACTTTTTATAAGAACATAGTCTATAAGGATATCTAGGCTCAAAATTGCTGAAATTTAAGAAGTACTTAAGAGCAATGCAAGGTTCAAGCTTCAACAAGGCCTATTTGAGTGTTCTTTAGAAAACAAAACAAGCGTGGTTTCAATTATCCGGTCTGGGAGTCATTACGCGAAGATGAGACTCAGCAACTTTTCATGGAGGGTCAGTCACACACTTTTTACTATAAGAATATAGTCTATACGAGTACTAACGCTCAAAATCGCTAAAATTTAAGAATAATTTAAGAGCATTCTTAGGTTCAAAACAAAAAAATTATAGGAGTATTGAGGCTCTGCGTAAAATTAGTTATTCTTATAAAAATGTTTAATATTAATATAATGCAATATTACACATGAGAAAACAGAACAATATTATAATATACATGGCTATTATTGTTTCAAAACTTGCAATAATAAAGAGTAAGGTAAAAGATGATTCTCTTCGATAAAAAATCTAAAATAGAAAGAAACCTAGTAAAATATTATTTATCATATGAAAATAAATAGAAAGGATTGAGAGCCTATAAAACATCGGAATTTCCTTGAAAACCTATCCACCATAGAACTGGAAAAAGCTCTCACCGCATAGTTCTATCATTTTGAAAGCATTCTGAAAATTATTCCACTGATCCTCATCCTCCAACTTCCTACCATCGCGAATCTCCCCACTTATGCCACAAGAATTTCTCAGGTCAGTCAACAAGCCATCCAGTTGCCCGAGGTACGCCGAAAAAAAACTCTGTGATAAAATAGAAATCATTGTGAAAATAACTGCGGAATCGGAAAGTAAATCCTAAGTTACCCTTGAGAAATAATCATACTCACTAAAATTAAACTATGGAAAAATTTGACATGGACCTAGGTTCGTTTGCATGAAAACAGCATGGAATTGTGTTTGAAAGCATTTTTCCATATTTAGAACTTTGCAAAGAATTCTTTTATACAAAATTATCAACAGTGACATATGGTGGATTTTGATAGTAACCTCGTTTCCATGCTGACAAGCGCAGTTCTCGGCTCTTGGTTAAAATATAAACTAGCACTATATCAGATATTATTATCTTTAATATTAAATATTAAATATTTATATGTATATAAATTTAGATTCCAATGTTTCCATGTTCAAATTTTTATTTCACACAGCACCACTCGCCCCATGAAAATCCTTTGCATCATAAATTTTTCTGCCGCAACTGGCTAACACCCTGGCTCACGTGTGCTTCTATTCCTACAAAGATGTATACAAAGAAATTCTGAGATACAATTTTTGTCTTTACATTACAGGTTTCACGATCAAAGTGAAGACCCTTGCAGGTGGTTCTTGCGACGAGTGGGTACATAGTTATACAACAGTTTTGGAACTAAAAAGAAAAATTAAGATTGATATGGGTAAGATAAGAAAACACTCATTAGCTATTTTGCAAAGTTTCATGCTTATATCACTTGAATGCACAATTCTGACGTTACCAGCAGGACAAAAGGAAGACTATAAAAACAAAAGCTCTTACCTCTAATGCATCAACTAATCCAAGCGATCCATATCCATCAGTAAAATTCCAACAACTGTTTCTGGCCTAAGGGTAGAGCACGGATTAGAAATGGCAAATTATTGCCTTTGAAAGATGCAACCCGATACCAAAATGATTGCATTCGTGGGAGTTGTGAACCAGTTGTGAGTCAAAATTTAGAACTAAGCAACCTTGTGAGTTTTCAACTGCCAGATCACAGAAATTTGGTACTAAATCATTGAAATGTAAAGGAAGTCTACTCTGGAATAGCCTTAGTGATGAAATTACAGTTGCACAGAGCGTATCTATATTAAAACAAAAAAATCAAAGCCTAGAATGATACCAAACGCAAGTGTAATATTTGCAAATGTTAACTATCAATGTACTTTGTTTTCAACTTAAAATAGTTGATTTATTATAGAAACCTGTTTTAATTTGTTGCTTTTAATTACTCTAATTAGTTATTGTAACTATTGCACATTTCACCAACATTAAATGAAGTTACAAATAGAAACGTAACCTCTTCTGCAAGCCTAAATGCATGTCCAACAGATTCTGACATCACTGCGACAGTTTCCGACAATTCTGAAAGTTTCTGCGAAAGCAGATCAGTAAAGAATCATCAAGGAGGCAAACGGATACAAATTATATACACACTAAGAGAGAGCATAGTTACGGACAGACATAAAGGAATCTGGCTTCTATTAAGTGTGCTAGAAACAATATGCTTACCAGATTCATACCATCGATTCCATTTATTAACTCTGACAGCTGAATGGCTGCATATTGAACCAAATATTGGGCGTAGGGTTCTTGAAGTTTTGTAACCAACTCAAGGACAGAATCAGTCGAAAAAGTGTATCCTGAAGTAATGAAATAATGTAAAGATGTAAACAGCACGTCTCTAGATGTGAAAGACACGACTGACACGATCAAATCAAGACTGGCTGAGTTAGCCTTTGTTCTGCTTCCTATACATTTTAGTCTCTATGTCCTCCTTTCGTGCGCTTATAGCTCCAAGTAAGAAGGTCAAATTTCGGACCTCCTCTTATACTAATCTCCTTGCAGAGAAATAAAGAAAGATACTGTTTAGAGCGAGGTGGAATTCTATAACTATCGTTTTCCGACAATGCTATGCGTATAGATGACTGGGAGAAGCATCTCAAGGGAGACACCATGAACATACGCAATACAAAGAGAGACAGGATGAAACATTGGCAGGCGTGTGAACACATTGATAGGACACTTATAATTAACAGAGAGGGTCTCGATCATGCATTTGATGTCAACTAAATTTTTAACACATCATTTAATTCAACATCATCTTCTTGCTTGATACAATTTCTATTGTGATCAGATCTCCATAGGCACATAGGTACTAAGTTTAATACTATTTAGCATCATATTTACTTATTTACTATTCATATATATATAACTGTATAACTGTAATGTGTACAGATGGCCCTTTGAAAACTAGCTTTTCTGCCGAAGAGCTATAATCAGTAAAGAATTTGAAAATGGTTTCCAATAACAAGTATGAACTACACCGAGTTTGAACAAATTCTTTGTGGTACAAAGTAGAAAAGCTGTTTGAAAACCAATCATAACCGGCAATATACTGAAAGGTAGAACTGGATTTATGATTTCAGTTATGACACTTTGACGGTAAACGAATTCCAAAACACGCAATAGGTGGCACGGAGCAAATGCATTACTGTCAGTACCAATTGTCTAGCATAAAAAACACCTATTTCCCAGCATATACATCTAATATCCATCTCTATTTCGAGCAACTTGCGTTACAATAGCAATAAGATTTCACATACCTTGCATTGATTTCAACGATGATTCTAAACCAAAGATCAACCTACAACTTATCTAAAAGTAGATGAAATTGCACTTAGAACATTTGTACGATCAGGAACTGCTAATATAGATATACTTAAGCGATTTTCTTCCTACAGAACTTTCCTAGCAAACAGCTTGGGAGAAAACGGCCGCTCTCATCTACCTCTCAATTTAAGCTTTATTGCAGATTGTAAAAGACGGGAAATTAATTTCTGCCAACAGATTACACAGATATTTCAATTCAACTAAAAACTGATAAGTTGACAGTGCTCCATATACCTCCAGTTGACAACTTTGAGCACTTCTAGCTACAAATTTGCAAACGCTAACATGATATGAACTCAGCTAAGTTCAGAAACGCAAAGCCTACTTACCTCTTTAACTTGTATAAGTAAGGTCATTGCAATATCTTCCTCACTACTCGAACTCTGTTTAATATAGTCTGCAACAGGAGGCTCCAGCTGACCGAGTATCTGTATCATGAGAGATCCCAACACTGAGACGGGGTCTTGAAAAACTTGCGAACACCACACAATCTGAAATTTGAAGAAGAGGCTACAGTAACACAATATCCAACACCAAATCAAAGAGGGAGTGGTCTCTGAGTCAAAGTATTTCAGTCAGTTCGCTTCATTTCTGTCTGACATCACATTAATTTCCATGTCTTCGTAAAAATGTTTTAATTTCTTTTCAACTTTTAGGCTCCATCTATCAGACCTACAGTAATTCCTGAGCGGTTGGATCTCTGACATTTAGATGCAATATTCGATTGATGGAAATAAAGGACAAGAGTATTGATAAAATAGACAAGAGACAAAGTATTGATAAAATAGACAAGAAGAAGTTGTACCTCGTACACAAGCATGATGAGAAAGCCAATACGTTAGAGATGTGAAAAACTTACTTCTGTATGCCAAAGGGACAACAGAATATCGTAGAACTTTGAAAGCCACGATGTGAAGCTACTTGTTGGGTTCTCTTCCCGTAATTCATTCCAAGTTTTTAGAAAATTTCCCTGCAAGTAGCATTAAGTGATTGATTGATTATATTATTTATACCCATTGGTCATAACATCTGTGCATGATAGTTTCACGAAACTATTGGCAATAAATCCTTCCTAGAAGTATTGAGCCAACAAAATCTAACAGTCTGTAAGTATCCAAACAAGAATCAAACACACCAACACATTTTTACCTTGTGGCAGTTGATATAATACGTTTGAATCTGCTCCAGTCGGCCTACTTCTGTAAATATTTTAACATAGTATTTTGCTTCATCTGCGAGAAAAACAACATATATGCTTTCAAAAGCTATAAAACGAGCCATAGTCTGTTTGTAGCAGCGAAGTAATGATCTATTTGATACTTGAATCACAAAAATGGAAGCCTACCTGCGACTTTAACAACAAACACTCTGAGGATATACAAATACGGGGAATTCAGAGAGAGCATGATATCCACAAATGCAATCGCTCTTCAGTGCAATTCAAGTATGCTACGAAAAGCTCCTCCTTATCTAATAATGAATTTCAAAGACAATCCAGGACGTTAACCGCAAAGGTCTGCACATTAACACATAACAACTAGGCAGTAAATGAAATGGTTATACCTAATGAATGGGTAGTAAAAGCTGAGACGAGTTTTGTGCTAAGCAGTGCCTCTAGTCTATTCTTTAGAGATTCCAGTAATCGTTTCCTTTCTGCAAAGTCAGGAACATCTTCCAGAACATTCTAAAAAACAAATAAACTTGCAATGGGATAATGAAAAATAGATTTGTTTGGCCATCCATACATCAAATGAAAAAAATTACCAAAGATAAAGAAATTGCAAGGTAGTAAAGAGCTTGCACATCAAGATGGTTTCCTAGTCATCAGACATTAGAAACATGCTAACTATAGAAATTTATGTCTTCCAACATTTGTTAAGAAATATATCATAAGATAACCGGAGCTACCCAACAATGTAATAACACGGGGAAAAGGCCTTGAAATATTAAGTAAAACCATATTTTCATCGTAACCTAATGCTTCTTACCAAACTTTTCTGCATGCCAATGAGCTTACTTGAAATCTAGTGAAATAAAATCAAGCAGCATTTTTACACTATTAGTAAAACCAAAACGCATCTGTAGCAACAAATTTGAATATAAAATGTCTACAAGTTCAAAAATTTCAAAAGTTTCAAGCTATTTTTCAAGTATTCATTTACTTCAAAATCTCTTCCATATCAACAAATACTCTTAAAATTTACGTAAAGAACAATATAAAAGTGAAGTAAATACAGGCATTTCATCATATAGAAGCCAATACCATGCTTCCCAATTAGCTAAATAATCAAGATACAACTAAAGTGCACAAAATTAAAGTAAATTTAGAAAAAATTCAAACAACCAAAGTGAGGATTAACCAGAATAAACTTTTTTGGACTTTATGTAAGATCTACAGGTGGATAGATAAGATAAAAATGACTCCATGGAAGGTATGAGGAAGTGAAAGCTCTGCAAGTACCAGAATTAGAAAGAAAAATAAAACAAAGCTGACATACAGTAACTAACAGATAGACACCCATATGTGAGTCAAAGGTAAGAGTCTAAAGGAACGCTGGTTTCCTATACATCAGGGATGTCCTAACCCTAACCTGCGGGCCAACTGTGGACTGTGGTCTAGGTCCTATTGATGCGCAGCAATGTCTATGGTTTAATTTAGTTTGACTTTGGCAATGTCTTTGGTATGTGTAGTGTGCGGCCCAGCTCCTTGTTAATTTTTCTATGCTTGGCTGTCACTAAGAAAACTTTGTAGATAACTTTGGGCAGTCCTGCACTACATCGTGTTCTTTGCTACATCCTTCCTTCGTTTAATTTGAATAGATTAGCTCTGAAAATCTGCTTATTTCAGTATTATGTTTGTGTAGTGCCATTTTACTTTGCAACACATCAGCGCTTTGCAAACTCGAATATTCTACCTAAGAAAGTCTTATGAAAGTTTTAGTACTGGAATCATGAAAAAGATAAGACAGTTTCAGTACTGGGCGAAAGAAACTTTCCTAAAAAAAAGGTGTACTGATGGGATGACCAATTGATTCTGAGTCGACCTCCTACTGACTTTACAGCGTAGAATAAAAACATACATAACGGAAACTCGTGATCTAAAATTAACTTTACTATGTACAGGTAAGAAAGTTAGTGGAACAGCAAATGAGGCGTTATGTTTAAGTGAATAGAAATAGACAAAAGGGGCGGTAAGATGATATGGTCCAGTTGTTGTTTGTTTGTGTTAAAAACGAGGTGTGAATGAATGGCTGGCCAGATTTCCGGAAATTGAACGCGGATGAATGGATGAGAAGGAAAAGCTGTTGAAATCGAAAAAGGCATACCGTATCTTCTCCAATTAACACCCCATATCATTCAAACATCCCTTTCTAATACATGCTCTGCGCAAATTTTAAAAACTACATTTCTGAGTAGCCTTCCCTCTTTGTCCCTCTAAGGGCCTGTTTATATGGAGAAAATAGCCCCGGCTACCCGAGACTATTTTCACCCCGGGACTATTTTTCGTTTTCGTTTATATGAAGAACTAATCCCGGCTACCCGAGACTATTTTCACCCCGGGACTATTTTTCGTTTTCGTTTATATGAAGAAATAGTCCCGGCTACCCAGGACTATCTTCACCGGCCACCTCGAGGCTCGAAGCTTATCTTGGCGGTAAAAATTGAAATGGCGGCAAGCAGTGTTTTTTCGAAGGAATATATACTTATGCTACTCCTGCAATGCTCCTCGTTTTTGGCTTGCCGACATGCTTCCTCGTTTTGTTGAATACGCATGTGAATGTGAACAGATTTGCCGCATGCGCAGTGCTGGCAATTTAGTCCCGGCAAGCCGGGACTATTTTCAGCTTGCGTTTATATGAGGAAAAATAGTCTCGGAATCCCGGGATCCCAGCTCTCTCAGCCGAGATCCCGGCAACTGAAAATAGTCTCACCTAGCCGGGATTATATAAATTCTCATATAAACGCACGGTAAAAAATACAATGATTTCAATAGGATGCTGGGATCCCGGCAAGTAAAATAGTCTCGGGTAGCCGGGACTATTTTCTCCATATAAACAGGCCCTAAGATAAATGCTCCTTTCCAATAAAGCCTCTCTCCAAAATCTCTGGAATTTCATAAACACCCCCGGCATTTATTGGAGAAAATATGGTAAGCCCCAATGTTCAAATTTGCTATAGATCAATGTAAAATGACTCTGATCATAAAGATTGAATTCAGATATTTGAATTATAAGAAGGAATGAAATGATTATTGTGAAATCCAGAGAGTAGAAAAGTTGGAAATTATATAAATAAATGGATTATATACATAAATATATAAATAACAATGAATCATGAACTGTAGTAAGCATTAAATGTGTTGGAAATTTGTGCACTAAAGGCTACTCATTATGACTAACTAAAACCAATATAAGAATGCTTGGGTCCATTCCCCTACTAGCTAGTCCTAGACCTCAGTACTTGAGAAAATTTATGTATTTATATCCTGTGGTGGTGAAATATGATGCATTCTGTGGCAAAAATATGTAGTTTGATTAAATGGATACTTTTTACAGGGCATGAAAAGAACTGGAAATTAACTTCATGGAGGATGTTAAAATAAATGAATGGCCACCAATATGGTTAGCTATTTTGTGAGAGTCAGCAATTCAGACTTCTTTAGATAACAATTGCAGTTATCTGGAGTAAAATTTACCCCAAGATTGCAAAATTCTGGCAAAAGGCCCTCTATATAACATTATAAACCCTAGAGCACAAGGAAAGAAAAGAAAGCAAAACAAGAAATAAACAACATTATACACTCCTAAAATTTATATACCTCAACAATATTGCCAGAACTGAAAATATCATCAACGTCAGATGACAATGTAGTCCAATTATCTGCCTCCTGTTATTGCATAAAGGCAAAAAGAAACTCAATGTTACAATAGTATTAAATATTATATTTTTCAAAAAGTTCAATAGACAAATCAGAATGCCAGAATTTACAATACAATACAACTACATTCTAGCAAAATTCTAAGTCAGTAAAATAGTAAAGGTATGAAAATAACAAAGAATGTAAGCCCAATATCAGAGAGCTAATACCTGCAAAGCATTTGAGGCTGCTTGTAGCCTTTCCTTGACATTATCAATATCAACTAAATTTCTCATTGACTGTGATGTGCTTTCTTCAATCTAGAATGAAAAGTATGAGTAGAAGTTGACACATGATAATCTAGTCTTGGCTGAACATAGAGCATTTTAATTCAATGCCCAAATTGATGAACTCATGAAAGTAGGAAAGTATGGTAAAATGTTGAATATCTTTTCATGATCTATAATAAATAGCAAATACAGTCAGTGTGGGGAAAGCTTAAAGTGCTTTAATACCAGTACCTCTTTTATAACACTCTTCACCATTTGCATCTGCTCCCTTAAACTCAATGCCTCACTCTTTATTCCTTCAACTTCACGTAAAACCCTAAAATGTATTTGGGGATCCAAAATATAACTTCTTCATATCTACTTAATCCAAATGGAACAGCACCAAGTCAAAATGAAATGGAAGTTATTCAAAAACTTTTTTGATAATTGGCATGTCTGATTCCCAAAGATGAATGACACAAAACCTCTAAATCCTGAAACAAGGATTTACCTTGATAGCTAGCTTTCACAAATGATTCACCTATCTCAGTTTAATGTGCTGCTTATGCAGAACATAAAAATGGCCCCAAGCATTGAGAAAAAAGTTGGCAGGAAGTGATTGACAGCAAAGATTGTCATCTGTGATATATCTAAGTTTTAATTTCTGATTAAAGTGGGGTTGTGGAGCTTTACATCACAACTACTACAATAGAATATAACAAATAAAAGATTACCTTGGCAAGTTATTAACTGCAATTTGACTTGTCTCTTCAAGAGACTTGTTCACTTCCTGTTAAATTTATGTACATATATATGATAAATCCATATAAATGAGGACAAAACAGATGATATAACTAAACACTACATTGATAGTATGGTGTCCTCTAAATATCAAGGGTGCCTGCTATAACTAAGCAGTCTAAAGCATGTTGCAGAAAAGTGATCATTACAAAGACAAAAACATACACATGGCAAAAGTGCAAAGTCTAAACAGTGCCTAAAGGCACCTGAGGCTTTATGAAAATTGAAGCTCAGGCAAAAAGCAAGTCAAGCAAACCTGGATAAAAAGTTGAAGTTTCATCACCAGATTTGAAGCATGTACCTGTTCAAGACAAAAGTACCTCAATTAATCAAACCATTAACACAATTAGCTTAAGATCAGGAGCAAGCAAATGCTCCATTAAATAAACTCAATAATGAATCTGGAAACAGTAAAAAGTGCCAATAACTAGTAATGAACTGAAAGAGATAATAGTTAATGAAATTATACTTATGCACCTAACAAGATCACAAATGTTTACTGTTATATATTCTAGTTCTAACATCAAGGGCCTTTTAAGATTATATGGTCACATTGTCTAGATGATATTGAAAATGAGATTCTACAAATGCTATCCTATTTTCTCAAAAGAGCACCCAGCAGGGACATTACAAGCCTCCACAAACTGGTGGAATTTTGAAAGACCATTCTATTTGGGGGTCACCCTAAAGTACAACAGCATACATTTGAATATGTAAATTAAGAGTGACAAAGAGGAATTGTGACATATGTAGCAAATAATTAAACCTCACCTTCTAGCATCTTCTCATTAAATTCACATAAATCAAAAATATTGATTATGGGGAGAACTGATGGGACATACCCTGCAGTCCTTATGTCCCAACCATTGGCACCTAGAGCACTCACTTAAAAGTCACCTTAGAGGCAGGATGCTCCTACAAGGGGACACTCAATCAAGGGGGGGGGCTCATTCAAGGGGCTATTCATTCCAAAGGGAGCTCCATTACAGAAATATGGCATTGTTTGGAAATTTTATGAATTAACTTACATCAAGGTTTTGTCCAGCATCTTTGTGAGCTTTCAAAGCACTGTTTATCCAATCTTTAACCTCAAAGCTATCATCAGAGAACTTTTGGAAATCCTGAACATAAAAGTAGAATGTTAAATGCTTGGTACTGTCCACCTCACAAATTAGTTGAATGTGAGCAAGGCAAACTGAGGAGCAAGGCAGTTTTTGATGAGATCTCAAGCATGCAAACAAACAAGTAGTTGGCAGTCATACCAAGGAACATGGCAGGAGCACAGATAAGATCTTTTTGCATGAAAACCTTCTCCATACTGAGAATTGCGTATGCACGTTCATTGCTGCTGTATATGCATGCATGCATGTGCAGTTCACCAACTGTATAGTAACTGTACATGTGCATGCCTGGTAACTACCACTTTGTATACAAAGATCTCATCAAAAATACCATACTCCTCAATGTAGGTTGTCAGACATGACATGCAGGTACTGCAAATGCAACAAATTCCCAAGTATGTGTGCATGTATGGCATCAATAAGCATGTACACATGCTCCTCTCATACTAGACTGGAATGCATGCTTACTGTGCATCCAAGATATTGTGGGTGTGCAGCAAAGTTTCCACTGTACTGTGGTACTCATAAGTGCATAGATGATTTTCAAAGGCTACAGTCAGTTAGTTATTTCATATTTTTATACTTAGTAAATATAATTTTTACACTTATTTATATTATGGAGGGCCCCTTGAAAACCAGCACTGCTGAAGGGCTACCCTCCCTAAATATTTGAAACTTTTTTTACAATCTTGTATGAAAAACTACCAAATTCCTCAGTATGCTAGCAAAGGGGGTATGGTATCGATATCATTTGACAACCAAAATGGGGTCTGTGACTTTTAGGGTACTGACACATACCCGCTACTCAAAGGCAGATTTTTTATACTCTATATACCGTGTGGGTAATTTTTCACATGTATGAAAGCAAATCAAAACCCTGCGTGCATTCGATACGTAGTCTACGCGGGAGCGGAGACATCCGGCGGTGTGGACTAAGCTTTTCCCTCGGCGTACTGGCCTGAGATGTTTTCTATTTTAGTTTTGGTATACGGAAATATGACAGTACAATGACGTACTTGCCGTATGTATCTCGACGCCGCGGTGTTACGCCAAAAATTCCTAAATAAATATCCGACATGAGCTTTACACAGAATGTACTAGCTTCTCAAAGACGATCATCGAATATCCTTTAAATGATAAATGAAAAACAAGTGTAAACCTCATACCATTTCTCCATAAACTCTGATCTACACCGAAAATTTTCTTTTAGTTTGTTTCATACTGCCGCCATTTCTTATCCACGAAAACAGTATTTGTCAATACGAGGCCACATGTTGTTGTCGCACATGGACTGGTAATATGGCGGCTGAATGTTGATGATACGAAACATATGTTGGTTAATCAGAAGACATGACAAATTCAAACGAATCGGCAGATTTTAGACATTTTGTAACTCCGGGGGATGTAATAACAGAAGATACTGGATTTATGAGGTACTTTAAGAGCAACATGTACTAATTGTAGCTATAAATTAAGTCGGTGTACAGGACGGCTTGCCATAGGGTGTATACTTGTTTGTTTCTAAGTATTTCTGCTGCAAATTACTCTGCACTAGCATCCTCCAAATGTTTGTTTATTTCTTTCAGAGGTCATGGAACATATTTAAATGACAATAGATTACATGCTTCAATTGCTGGAGTTGTCGAGAGAGTTAACAAATTAATATCTGTAAGACCATTGAGGAACAAGTGAGTTTTATTTTTTCTACTATGTTGAAAAGTTTGCTTTTAATACTCTCTTTTCAAGTTTTTATTCATAGAAATGTTTAGAATGATAAATACTTTTCAGGTATAATGGTGAAGTTGGAGATGTTGTTGTTGGTAGAATAACAGAGGTAATATATGGAAACAGTTTTACATTTCTTTTTGATAAATTATGAAAATAACTTATCACAAACAAGCCTGAAGAGTCTGCATGAGCAGACAAAGCTAGTAGCATATAATATTAGTGTTACATCTCAATGAGTATATATATATATAATAGCAATCAATAGCTAGCGAGTAACCAGGATTTCTCCTTTTTCGGTGCAAACGGAAAGGGTGATATAATGCTCAGAAAAATCAGGAGAAAATTAAAATTTGCCACCACCTGGGATCTATATATATATATATATATATATATATATATATATATATATATATATATATATATATATATATATATATATATATATATATATATATATATATATATATGTATATATATATATATATATATATATATATATATATATATATATATATATATATATATATATATATATATATATATATATATATATAGAATAAACCACAAATATACTATCCTTTAGTAAACCACAAATATACTATCCTTTAGTAAACGTTTCGATCAGAATCTTCATCAGTACTAAACTTACAATGACATTGGGCCTGCTTAAATTACCTACATAACAATGGGGTCACAATTGATATTACCTAAAGGGGACCTACCTATTAACACCTCATAATAAATTAAGAATCCATTATATGGGGAGGGCCGAAGCTGTGAAGTAAGAAACAAAGGAGGATAATATAGAGCATATAAGGTGATGCAAAGAGTGCGAGAAGTGTGAAGAAAAGACGAATAGATGCTGGATAGATGCAAAATGGACAAAAGAAGCAATTTACGCTAGGAAAGTGCATAGGGGATTGCTAATGATCTGCATATCTGACATTAAGTCCCTCAGGTATAAAGCTCTGTAGTCTAAACTGCCAGAATCCCTCCTTATGTCTAGAAACTCCAAATACCCTATCTATAATTTGAAAACTAACATCTTCTAAAAATCCATGATGGTTGGCTTCTGTAAAATGTCTAAACAACTCTGCCTGCGTCACTGCTACTCCACTAGAAAACTTCCTACTAGATGACTTATAATTGTTAAACCTGGCTCTAAATGATGTAAAGGTGCTACCTACATACTGCTTGCCACATACTTTACAGCCTAATAAATACACTACCCCTGAAGAGTCGCAATTAAAATCACTATTTATATCATACTCCCTACCTGAAACATTACATCTATACCCACTACCCTCTGACATATAACTGCAGACTTGATATCACGCTTTACCACACCTAAAACAACCCCTAACTCCTTCTGTCCGAATCTTAGGAAGCTTAGCTCTAACTAGATTATCCTTCAAATTTGGTGCCCGTCTGAAGACCACAAGAGGCTGCTCTTTAAAGGCCATCCTGTGTTCTTCAGATGCTTCTAACATGGTATGGAGTTTCCTAATTATGCCCCTAAGCTCATTAAGTGCTGGATGGAATGTAACTACTAATGGAACCTGATCCTTTCTCTTGTCATTACATCTACCTTCCTGGTTAAAAAGTCTTTCTCTGTCTAAACTACTAGCACGAACTATCTGCTCCCTAACAAAATCCTCCTTATAACCCCTATCTACTAACCAACTCACTAACTCCTCCGACCTCTTTCTGAACTTCTTCTCATCTGAACAAATTCTTCTAATTCTAAGAGCCTGTCCGTATGGGATTGCTTTTTTGATGTGCCATGGGTGACAAGAGCTCCTCTGCAAATACTGGTGTGTATCAGTAGATTTGCAGTAGAGATCTGTCTCCAAGGCCTGTCCCTTTCTACTTACTAAAACATCCAAATAACTGACACTATCCCTTGATTTCTCTGTTGTAAACTTTATTGTTTGATTTTTTATATATTTATATATATATATATATATATATATATATATATATATATATATATATATATATATATATATATATATATATATATATATATATATATATATATATATATATATTACAAATTAAGGGCATTAAAATAATGTCATCATTTGTCAGCAGTCTGTAAGAAGTGCCCACTATAGCCACTATAGGTATTTTATACAACATCATCCATAACCATTGTGTATACCCAAAATGCATTGAAGTTACTTCCTGTTCACTGAAAGATATTTTGTTTTTAGGTTGCTCAGAAACGATGGAAAGTTGATACATTTTCCAAGCTTGACTCAGTTCTCTTACTGTCATCTGTGAATTTACCAGGAGGTGAATTGGTATGCATCTGCAATTGAGTATTGCAATGATTTTTTTATCAAAATTGTTCTTTTGACTGTTGTTCTAGTTGCTTGCCATTTTTTAGAGGGATTCATTTTGTACCAGTGGCATAAGATGTGCAACCAGAGGACTGAAGAGCAATTGTCTTTTAATCCTTTTTCTCCATCTCTGCTCTTTTAGAGACGGAGGTCAGCAAAAGATGAATTGGTCATGAGAGAGTATCTCTCTGAAGGGGATCTTATCATTGTATCTTTTCTAGAATACTGACTTTATTTTGAGATTATAGCGCATAGTTCTTTCGTAAAGCTTCAATATTTTCCTTTACTGGAGCTATAAAGGCAGAAGTGCAGTCTTTGTTTGCAGATGGCTCTTTATCACTTCATACAAGAAGTTTGAAATATGGAAAGGTATGATCATTTTTGCTAGCAAACTTAGCATTTGTCCATTCTTTTCATTTATGTTAACTTTGGCTCTTTAATTGTTTAGTTACAGGCTCTAGAAGGCATGCCTATTTTTCTTGTCTGCATAGGAGAACTCTAGATGCTTCTGCTAATTCTATTACAACTTATTTTTTCGGTGCACTTTTGTTACTACAATATCGATACTACAACAGCACATTACATTGAAAAATGATACCTCTGGGAGGGAGCAATATTTGTGTCATACCCAGTGGCCATTACATACAAGGGGACTTTCACACTAAGAGCAAATTAGTGAGGTGAAGAGACTAGATAATGAATGGTGTCATTCCAAGTTGCTGCCACTCTGATTTCATGTCAATATGGTCAATGGAGCAACCCTGAGTAGTCCAGACATTGTATTGAAAGCTCATTATGATATTTGATGGAGCTTGCAAATAATTGTCATCTAATTATATGCCAATAATAGTAAATGTCTTGAAGTCAAGAACCATTTTTTAACTTGATTGTCTCAATTGAATACCTGCTTAAGGATCAACTTTAAAGAGTTACCCAACACTCTTGCTAGATATCATACCAGGCATTTGCTATCTATTCATTTCATTTCAAGCTGCCACAAGGCACAATGCTGTGTGTCTCTCCATCATTAATAAAAAGGTGCAAGACTCATTTCCATAATTTACCCTGTGGTGCAACTGTCATTCTTGGTAACAATGGGTACATTTGGATTGGGCCAGTTATGTCACAACAAAGTGATTTATCACTAAAAAGCTCAGAAAGAGAAGAAGAGGTATTGAGTATGGTATTTGTAAATTACAAATCTCATTGAAGATCAATGTTTTTACTCAAAGATTCTTTTATGAAAAAGTATAATTTAAAGTCAAATTAGTTTATACATTCAAAGTTAGAAATTGGATAATGCTAGAATTTTAGATCTTTCATTATTGTATTTACACTTGCTATTATTCATTATCATTCAAATCAGTTAATTTTATACAATAAGAGTTTCTTATTTTGGAATCAGCACTGCCCCTTATCAGTTTGATGGTTATGCTGTACAATGATGCATTTTTAGATCAAATTTAATTCTTTCAGAAAATAATGCTAAATGAAAGAGAAACCATTGCAAGATTACGGAATTGCATTTCATGTTTAGCTGATCACAGAATGCTACTTTACGATACATCCATCCTGCATGCATATGAGGCATCATTACGATTCAAAGTCAGTAATCATCGTTTTACGCCATTGTTTGACTTGAATTTCTTTAAGATACACATAGATGTCCTTGATTTCAAATGAAGCAATATTTTAATATGAGTTTTAGTCATCATTCAAAAGTTACCACTTGAGTGCAGCTTATCCTATGGCTTCAGTCCATTCTTCGTTAAACTATTGCCATGAATAAGGTAAATGGCGGCAGCCACAATCTTCTAGCAAAATCAGCAATGGTTTGAGTAGGATCTGCAGGCCTTTTCGTGAAAAATCAAGCGCGTGTGAGCACAAAAACTCTTGTGAATATGCTTGCCAGAGCTCTTGCTCTGGTACAAATATTAGCTCAAAGTTTCTGTCATTATAAAAAGGTCAGAAACTGTTTCCACTGCCGAATCAAAGCTAAAATAACTTAATCAAACAAAAACACATTTTTATAACTAATTAACTTTATCAAAAATCAGAGTTTTAAGTGTCAAAGACTTAAAACTCTGTTGAAATGAAGACAATGGCACTTGTTACTGAAGAATGTACAAATAATCACCGACAAGGCCAGTAGCAGACAAAACAGAACATACATAGTACACATAAACTAGCTATTTCCTCAAGGAGAGACAATCAGCAAATCTACACTTCCTGAGGTTGAAGTAAAGTCTTGATATATTCAAACACAGTAAAGCGTTTTCCTATTTGAACGAGCGCGATAAAGAGATAGCGTGATACACCTTGTACTGACGCGACCGCAAGCGATCGCACTCGTCAAATAAGGGGGCGCGCATTATTCATCTTCTTTTAGTGTTAGTATGAGAATATTTTCTTACTCGAAGCCTGTAATAATGTTCTGAAGTATTACAGTTTACCAATTTATACATTATTTCATTGTTTGATTTTACTTTAATTCTATCTTACCATACTCAATCTGTAAGTGATTCAAATGATAATTGTTTATATCTGTGACTCCCAAGTCTAGAAACATTAGTGCCAGATAGACGTCCTCTGAGTTTCCATTATTTGACACGTTGAAGTTCTATTTGATAACAATCTCAGTTTCATGAAAAGTCAATTGACTCTACATGTCTATTCTCATTTCCATGCAGGTTAAAGATTTGCTAAGAGGAGATGTCCAAGATGAAATCGTTGATGAAACACATGCAAATATTGCACAACAGGTTTAGGAACATCTGCCATATTTTATCATCCATTTTGTATGATAGTTTTTAATTCGATTTGATAACCTAGAAAGAACTAGAGTTTGTTATTTTGTAATATTTGCTACATAATAAAGACAGAGTCTTGCCATGATGCGATCAATTGCTCAAATACGTTGGCTACTTCCCATAATGCATTGTGCGTAGTACATATCCTATGTGAGCTCTCCAATGCATAAACTTGTTCACGGCACTAATGGACTATTTCAAAATAATATCATTCATTACTTGCATCGGGCTCGAGTATTCATACATACATACAAACATTTATGATTAATTAGTGCTTGAAAAACGGACATGGACCTGCAAATTTAGGATAACAGTTAAGGAAAACTTGTTTACATTGCGGTTATCTAAATTTAGTACAAGAGATTCCTTCTAAATATTTCAGTAGGTTCTTTTCGATCACAATCCCAACATTTTGAATACTTGGTATTTTGAATCCAATTTCTATCTTGTTGTATTATTAAATTGGTCGCTTACTTCGGTCAAACCTATTTCATAATTTGACACTGAGGTTATAATTATGGAACTCACTGTATTAAAATGACGCATTTTTGGAATAAAATAGGCTCAAATGCGGGAACTTTATGCTTATGGAAAAAGCTTAAGGTTATAAGATACAAAGTGAAGTAGGAAAAAATTTACCAAAGTCAAAATTGCAGCATTCTATTCGTCCTCGAATTCTTCATCAATGCTAGATAGGTCAGCATCTGCGCCAAAACTTGTCTCCAGTTCCGGTCCAAATTCGGTTTCAAGCTCATTATCATCCTTTCTTCTTGTCCCATCGACTCCCGAAGACATGTTTTCATTCCTCTTTTCGTCGTTATTGAGAATATGTCGCAGATTTTCGGAAAATGACGAACTTCGGTAATGGTCGGCGTTGGTATCCAGAGATGTATTGCTGTCACTGACACCCCGGAACCTTCTTGTTTGCCTTTGCAAACTGTTGGAAGGCATTGACTGTGTCATTCGAGTGCTTTCCTTCCTTGAGCTCTGATTCTCCCATCCTTCGTCATCGGACATTTTCCAACTATCATCATCATCATTGGCTTGGTTGATACCACCTATAGGAAAAGAGAAGTGCATGATGGGATATAGCAAGACAGAGAATTAATATAGTAGGCAGAAACAACAGGATCTGAGAGGCAGTGCGAGCAAATGACTTACCCTTGAGCGATAGAATTGAAAGCGTGACTTGATTACTCAGTGGTAGAGCATTCGATATACAAAGTCGAGTGTCGCCAATTGGAGCCCCGCTCAGATCAGTTATTTTCTCTCACTCTCGCAGTCGAATTAATGTAGTTGCACTTAGAGTGATAAAACCTGTTTGGTCGAATCGTTTTTAATCATCCTGTCATTATTTGTCATCATTCTGAGATAGAGGTAAGGGTCCTAAATTGCACCTGTCATAGCTGTTGAGGCAGTCTGTCTGTACTAGGGCAGAATCATGATGTTTACAAAAGGGCAACAGGAGGTAACTTATTCATATTTCAATACAACAGTGTGATATGTAAATTTAAGTTGTAAATGAGATTCTACTATAGTAAATATCACTTGAGAAATAAGAGGCTTTTCCTTTTTCAATCATTCGTGGAATTGTAGACTTCACCATATTCTCCAATACAACAATACTTACTATACTATCTGAAATACTTACTATCGCCGGGGCTTCGAGGGATGTGCAGGAAGGTCTCTTTTGCATTGTGGCTAAAGAAAGAGTGTGGATATTATTGGAACGAAATATATGTTTCACAAAAGCAGAATATTGACTGGCTGATATAACAAATAAAATGTCATGTGAAACTAGAGAAGTATGGCAGCAGAGAATGTACAGGACAAAATGCATATTATTCATACCCACAGATTTGAGTGGGATCAGTGGTGGGAACTTTAATATTTATTGGGGGGAGCAACCAGATTAAGGACATCTTGAAGTGTCATATTTCTTGAAAAGCATTAGGGCAACTGCCCCTGCCTCAAGTAACTGCCTCTATTTGGGGAATACTAGGCTATTGAAAACAGCCATACAAGCAAAGTTAAATTAAGGACACTGGGTGCGAACCTGGAAATCTAATGTGCGGGTGTTGCATTAAATTCTTATAAAGCTGTCAATCAAATAGCTGTCAATCAAATATGAAAGCAGAATCCTCTCTTGAGCTAATGAACCTTGCTAAAAAGTGTCAGAATTACCACTGACTACTGAACGGAGAATGGGTAAAATGGAAGAGTAAAGTGTTTAAAACAGTACATGACTCAATATGATTGCTAAACTAATAAAAATATTTAATTAAAAACAACAGGAAAGTAATTGCACAGCAATTGCTACCTTTGTTGCAAGATTTTGTTTTCTGCTGTCATCGACATTTTCGACCACATTCCAATATCACTTATGGAATCAAACCTAAAAATATTTTCCTTGTTTGAATGTTGGTCATGTGAATGCAAAACAATGTAATTTAAAGTGATGCAAAATTTCAAAATGACACATAATGCAAAATCATCAACCGAAATCTTTGATGAAAAACTGAAACAAAAGGAAAATATCACATGAAATTACCTGGTTCTTTGAGTTGATGGCTCCATGTAAATGACCCCATCTTGTATGAGGCTGTTGTTCACGTGTTCGATATCTGTTATCCTAGCATAGAGATAAGCGAATATTATTGAAAACGCGATATTTTCAGCACAAAACTTCTCTCTATTCTAGCAATTGTTAAGAGACAGCTACAGCTTATTGCACACTAACCAAGAAATGATGACTGGCCTTTACAGCAAATGAAATTAATCAAAGTAGGGACGTAGTAACAATCTTCAAGGAAAAGCCTGACGAAAATGTTCAAAGATTTATGCTGGAATTGAGGCATATAGCTGAATTGAAGATGATTCTGGAATCAATCGATACACATCTTATACATTAAAATCTATCGTAGTTCGTGTGAAGCTCAGCTGTAACGAAATGGAGGAAGTTTTAACATCAGAACCAAGATTAATTTCTTACTGGTGTCTTCGTTTGTATTGCACATATGCAATGAACAGAATGATTGTCAAAATCGTGCTTGCACCAAATGCTGCAGAAAGTCCAATAGTTCCATCTCTGACACTTGGATCACCCAAATTTGAGCTAGAAGCGGCAGGCTTACCTTAAAATCAAAAAATGAGAACATGCTGGAATAGATGAAAGAAGACTGTTATAATTTAAGTTTGGAGCAATTTGCAAACTGGTATTTTATTCTTGCAAACAACAGCACTAGAAGTTACTCTTCTTATCATGGTTCATCAACTGAAGCGCATGTGAAAGTAACAATGGTGGAAGGAATCACAATGGTGGAAGGAATCCGGAATAATATCAATCTACAAGACAAGTAAAATTGACGATGGTATGAGCGACTGATATGGACATTGTTATTTTCACTATGTCAATTCTTTGACGCTAATAATTTCAAAGAAGCATGATGAGAGAGCTACTCCCTTACAGGAGTATCTGTGATTCTTGAACATGATAGTCAACATGCATATATGCGATACGGATCTGACCAATAGAGAACAACGGATACTATTGTACGAACATTTAACAGCAATCTGAGATCTTATTGACTGACATATTAATACTGTACCACATCGATAATGGTAGGTACATTACAGAGGAATCGCAATGTATACTTCATTAACACCTATCCATATTATACAGCCAATAGTACAAGAGACAACAGCCTTTTGTGTATCAATCTCAAAAATTTTGAAAATCATTGAGCCCGTGCATCAAATAAATATTGGAACCAGCTTGGCATTTTACATGATATCGGTATTACCAAGATCTAAGGTAGAAACTGGGTGATTAGTGGCACTCAATGGATTGACTCTAGTCGTGTAAAGATCACACCAAGCAAATGCCATAATATTTCAATAACAAATACGATATGGAAAAAGAATACAAAGATACAACGATACTATTCATGCAAATCTGCAAGAGAATAAATCACTATAGATTTTATCGTGGCATAGTCGAGAGCAATTAAACAGGAATGTTAAATAAATGAGATGGGGTTGCATCATTGCTATCACTAGAATCTTACCCAGTTGAATTGGCACACTGAAATGGCTATCTCTTGGGAATTTGCTGTTCAGCACATATCCTCTCACCTGGAGTCTAGAGATAATTTAATTTATTTATTTACAATTATTATTTATTTATTAATTTATTTACATCAAATAAGAAAATGATCCTTCAATTCAATAATATACTCTTTCAGTAGCCAAATTCTTGATATGAGTCAAAATTATCTGTCGTCATGTCACGTGCGTCTATTTGCATCTGGTTTACACTTCAGTTCACATTTCGTTCGTTATCCGACGTTTCATACTCTGACGAGTGTCTGATGAAAAAACTACTGTCAGCATACTAAAGAATGTAACCATATATATAAATATAAATACAAATATAAATATATATATGAATATATATATATATATATATATATATATATATATATATATATATATATATAAATACAAATATAAATATATATATATATATATATGACATGAAATGGGAAAATTATCCTTACCTGTATTTTTTATTAGATTGGAGAGGACCATTGCAGATGTCATTCGTCCCAGTCTTCTTTTCACAGCCAATTTCGTTTCCAATGATAACATTTCTAATTAAATTGTTGCTGTTAATATTTCTTCGTCTTCGTTTCGTTGAAGTTGCATTTACCGTCATGGTGACATATCTTCGAATACTATTCAATGATGAGGTTTTTATGTTTACATCATACCATGTAATTGGTATTAGAGCACCAGCCATGTTGACTGAAGAGAAAGAACTAGCATTGTTAGGGAATATAAAAATAATAAGAGATATAGATAGTCTTTTTGGTATTATGACTTTCAAGGATGTCATGTTCTACAAGACTGTTCTGTATTCATCATTGGTATTCATAAGCAATACAAACTCCTCTCTATTTCCGCTCTTCAGGTCTTACACATTTGCTACTAAATAAAAGCAAAGAATATCAATGTTTCCAAGTAACTAGTAAAAATCTAGCAATATTGATAAATCACATTCATTCACGAACATTCATTCGCTCATGAGAAGCATTATAAGTTTCAGAGGATAATTAAATAGCTAGATTCAAGTCATCTCTACTTCTTTTTCATCTCCTTTAATTCATGAAACGTTTTCTAGGTAACGGCTTGGAGTCGTTCTCTACATTTCATGGTATTTCTCTCAATAGAAGTTGGCTCTATCACCAATTTACTGGCACCGAAAGCAGTAGAAACTAAATGTTTGCGACGGGTATTACTAAATTAAAACAACAAAAGGAACATACAATTTGAGTCTTCAGGGACGTATTGTTGAACAAGCACTTCGTATCTCACTATTTTCAAATACGAGAATTCTGATACATCGAGAGTAGCTTCTAGTGACGTAGTTCCAGCCTTTATATCAGTCAAACGCACATTTGGTGTTTTAGTAACATGTATGTTCAGAAGAGTTTTGTTTGATACAGCTGGCGGTATGAAACTATCCTTAGCAATTATCTCCAGGTTAAATGCCGTCACAAATGTTGTGTTGAGGAATGTGGCTGTTTCAACTATTCCTGAAAGATGAAAAGGAGAGCACGCCATACTTTAGTGAGCAGTAATAAACTATTTGTGAGGTGAAATGTTTTGGGGCAGACATACACAGCAGAAGTGTGCAGTGATGTAATTAAGCCATTTTACTTCTTACAAGTGCATACGCATGATTTTATCGCCAAAAGTTCCATCGACTGAGATGTCACTTGAGATATCAATTACAATCACTAATCAATGTTCAATCAAATAAAATCACCAACCAACGTTCATTGTTTCACTTCGAGGCAAGATGTTGTCGTTCACATTAAAAGCAAGGGCAAAATATGCAGTAAAAGCAAACTAGAGAGCCTAATATGCAAAAAGGTTCTTGCAAACAATCTCAGAAGCTTCCAGAATTGCTTTACCTACCTATCTTCATCATGTTCTAGTTGCACTCTGCCAATCGATAAATTGAGGAATGCTTAATTTGACTAGTGTGCTTCTACGCCAAATCGTAATGCAGTGCTTTTTTGGAATTTTCAATTTACAGTTCACTTGTGATAAGACCACAGAATAAACAAAACAAAGGATTACATCAAATGTTCCATTGTTTACCAAAGCATATTATTCAATTTACAAACCGTCATATATTCCAATTTTGAATTGTCCTTTCGGGTTACCGCCAACGATCTCATAAGAAAGTCTTCTACCTGGTCCAATATCTGGATCTTTTGCTATCATCTGGAACACTGTTACATTTGCGTACACCATTTCCGGTAATTGTGTATCATATTGGGATTGCGAGAAACTGGGGATGTTATCATTGACATCGGTAACATGAATTTCAATCTAAAAATAAAGGAAGGATTTTTTAAATAAACAGATTAAGTTGTGCAGATATACGTTTTATAATAAGAAAGCCATTTTTTCGTTTGAGCCTCAATTTTCTTAGATTTTCCCGAAATTGAGGCTGAGATTTTCTTAATTTTTAATAGAGAAAACTGGCTAAGAAGTTAAATCCTCATTGATAAATCCTTAATACTTTACATATCATTTCCATGTTTAGTTTCATTGCCTAATTCACAAATATTGATATTATGGCAATAATCTAAACCCATGTTTAGTTTCATTGCCTAATTCACAACTATTGATATTAGGGCAACAATCTAAACCAATCTTTGAATATAAACTAACTATTGTGTCTGAAATCAGCAAAAGTGACATAAACTGAAAGAGAAGCTGAAACCTACAGAAGCAGATTTTTCCAGTGAAGGTATCCCATAGTCCTTTGCAACCACACTAAACTGATAATGAGACTGTATTTCGTAATCGAGCTTCGAGATGAGAATGAGAGCTCCTGAAGAGTCAAATTTGAAGAAACTTTGTGCAGCACCCTTGATTATCAAACTGAAGTTTCCATTTGCGCCTGAGTCTGGATCAGACACATTCATCTTTAGGATACTGGAGCCAATAACTGTGTTCTCTGGAACCTCAGCTGAATACTTCTCAGAATCAAAAGAAGGAGCATTATCATTCTCGTCTTGGACGTTAATGAACATCGTAAAATAGGACAGGGTTGTCATCTGTGGACTTCCTAGATCCCTGCATGATATTTTTAATTCATAGTGCAAAGTTCTTTCATGATCTAGAGAGTTCATTGCCATCACATTCCCTGTTAGAAAAGTGAAATCACAAAAGAACAAGTTAGTATGTAATACAGGAATATTTGAAATTTTTATGCAAAAGATTCTGCAGAAGGGATTTCCTCAACTAATAAAATGTTAGAAAAAAAAGGGTCAATGAAATCACTGTTTATAAGAAAAGATTAACTATTGAATGTTTTTGTATATTTGTGTACCTTCGTGGGATCTTTAATAGATATTAATTATGATAAAATTATCTCATATCAACAGAAATATATCAACAGTGAGGTTCGAATTAAGTCTTTTGGAATTGAAGGGTTTTCTGGTATTCAAAAAGTGAACGGTCATGATGTTGTAGGAATTGAAAAAGAGCCTACTTTTAAAGGGTGCTTCCTCACAGGCCGTTCACTATGCATGCCATGGACAGTGTACATAACTGCTTGATTTGCTGTGCTAAACATACATAAATGCTAGCTCAGCACAACAATTCAAGCTTGTGTACTGTCCATGACAAACGTAGACGTGACATTCTCTGAATCTGGCCATGAACGTCACTCAAAACAAAACTAATATTTGAATTGTCTGTGTACCATCGCACTTTGGCGGATGCTAGCATGCGCAAGTTGGATAGGTAAATTTTGTGAAAAAGCGTATGCGTATGTAATACCATTCTAAAACTATGTGGCATTTAAGGAGCAAACAAGATTGCCTTATTCTGCTTAAGATAACTTAGATTTATTGACAGAGAACTGATACTGACCGGACACAGGGTCAATCGTGAATGTATTGTCAATATTACCAGACTGCAAACTGTAACGCAGCTCTGCGTTCAATCCTGAATCTTTATCATATGCTGTTACTTTATAAATATCCCGATTGACTTGCGAAGATTCTGTTACACTGATGACGACCTGTGACTGTAAAAATTGTGGCCTATTATCGTTGACATCTATGACATTAATTATTATCTGTGCTTTGTCTTTCAATGAAGGCACTCCTGCATCACTTGCAGTGACAGTAAGTAGATAAGATTTAACTTTCTCATAATCTAGCGTAGTGTTCAATGTAACACTGCCAGTTGTTGAATTAATAAAAAACTTTTCCAGG
Source organism: Mastigias papua (assembly GCA_964019165.1). Taxonomy (NCBI): domain Eukaryota; kingdom Metazoa; phylum Cnidaria; class Scyphozoa; order Rhizostomeae; family Mastigiidae; genus Mastigias; species Mastigias papua. The sequence goes on along the minus strand of OZ025273.1, from coordinate 5,478,432 downwards.
TCGCTTGGAGATCCCTCTAAAGTATATGTCAGTGTACTCTCTGAAATAAGAATAGAAAGGTGAACTGAAAATATGCTACGAATGCACTGAAGCATCAATTCAATGTACAGTTATGCCAGGGTGTTTTTTCAATGTGCAGTTCTAAACAAAATGTTCAGTTCTAAAAGCTCTGTGTGCAATTCTAGAGACAGATCTCTGCAGCTCACATCATGTATCAATTAAGTATGGCAACACAACACGCATGATTTCAGTGTCCACTCGTCAAGTGTATGTCGTTTATGCTTGTGAGAATCAAGGGCTATGCCTCCATATGGTAGCCGCTTGAAAATGTGCAGCTCTAAATTTCCCTTAAAAAAGTACACGAGATTAAAAACGATGAGGATTTTTATATTGCAGTAGGTGAATTTCAGAGAAAATGACGACCAGCATTTCGAAAATAGACATCACGATGTTATACAGTGAGAAAATACTTCTACATTACATTGTATCACAAATCGCTCGTGTAGTAGAGACTTAGAATTTTGCTTTTTAAATATAATAATTTGCTTGAATTCATCAGGAAAAATTTCACTCAAGTATCTGCATATTGGAGATCCAGAATAAATACAATATTTCTGTTATCACTATCATATTGGTTCATCACATTAGTTCATTATATCATTTCATCACTTATTTATAGTTCAAGAGTGAGGACAAAATTTAATGATAAACTGCGTAAAACATACCTGGTTGCCCTGCTGCATCGTTGTCCGTGGCATCAACGTCAAGTATCATTATCCCTTGAGTCACGTTCTCAAGTAGATTTACAACATAATTTGATTGGCTGAAATGCGGACTATTATCATTTGCATCACTCACATATATCAGGACATTCGCTGTCTTGTTCGCAAAGAGATTCGGCTGACCATTGTCTCGTACAGAAACGGTTAACGAATAGGAAGTGTTTTTCTCATAGTTGAGTGTCTTCTGATTTTGTATAACCCCATATTTGGTAATCCGGAATACCTTTTCAGGGTCTCCATCTATGATATCATATGTCAGTTCAGCATTGATTCCAGTATCATTATCTGATGCTGTTACGGTGACAATGGTTGAACCCGGTAACAGAGTTTCAGATACCCTTTTTACATAATGCAGAGGATTGAAGACTGGCGGATGCTCATTGAGATCGAGAATTCTAATCCTCAATTCACAAAACGAGCTGAAACTTCTATCGTACGCTTTGACAAAAATGACATATAACTCTCTAGTTTCCCTGTCTATTGGCCCTTGCAAAGTGACATACCCTGTGCTCTCATCAATAGCAAATGCGTTACCACCACTACTGGGGATGAACCAATATTTAATGACTGCATTTATTCCAATATCTAAATCCGTAGCTGTAACCCTGGCAACGGTGGTTCCTATAGTTGTATTCTCATAGATTGCCGCTTCGTAAACTGCCTGCGTGAATTTAGGCTCATTATCGTTCAAATCGGTAACGGTGATGTTAATTTCCTGCGTGGCGACCGCGTATGCCTCTAAGTTGGTCGCAGTGACTACGATTGAGTAGTTATCGCGGTTTTCTCTGTCAAGTTGTCGCTGCCTCATCAACATTACACCATAATCAGATTGCGCTTGACTAAAACCAAATGTGTTGTTTATATTTCCTGCAATCAAGAAGATGCTGATTAGACAAAGTAGCTTGTTCGTAAAGAGGTCTGTCAATAGTTATGTGTAAATCAAGCCCTGGGGTAGCACCAGTCAGCGCAAAATGGTGGGACATTGATGGACCACGCCCTTTTGTACCACGCCCTTCAGTACATCGTGTAATAAAATATGCAACTAAAGGGTGACAAACAGTTAAGCAACATGCATAAAAAAGCAGTTATGCGAACAGTAGTAACATTATATAAGAATGACTTATACACCTTGCTAGAGACTCACACCTCCTCAAACCTGTTCTATTCGAATACGGATGAATTACACAATTGATCCCTGGAAAAAATGGGGGACATGTCCACCCCCAGTCCCCTTGTGGTGCCGCCTCTGATCAAGCCAGTCTGTAGCAATGAATAATTTCCGCAGCTAGATGCCCTAGTAAATAGTACTCGTAGAAAAATGTTTAGTTAATCTACAAAAGTGAAAATTGAACATAAACCAAATACCTGAAATAATGGCAAAAGACATTTTGGCATAATTGTTGGTAAAGCTCCTTGCTCGTGCTTGAATGAGTAATATCCCTAAAACATTTGCACCATTCTCTGGTACGGAAAGGTTGAAGTCAGCGATTGGGTTCACAAATTCTGGCATCGGATCTATTAGGATAATCAATCAATCAGTTGCTGACAAAGACTACAAATATGACAGTAATGAAATAAACATTAAAGAAGTCAAGCAATAAGCAAGTCATATATATTGTCAAGTAATTAGTACAAAAATGAAAGAAAACATGAATAAAGCGATGAAATGAATGAATGAATGAATGAATGAATGAATGAACCAACAACAATTATTTTAAAACAAAAATCTATAAATTCATCATTTATTGAATATTCATTCACTTATTCGCTTATCCATTCGATGATTTACTCGTGCATTCAGCATTTATCTATTCATTCACTAATGCATTCACTCATTCATTCATTCATTCATTCATTCATTCATTCATTCATTCATTCATTCATTCATTCATTTATTCATGCAAAATCAGAATGCATAGGACTCCATTAGTACGCAATTTCCATTCTTTGTATACAGCGATTAAGCTAAAAAGGTTCACTGAACACAGTGGTTCATGCGGACACAAATTTTGTCAAATATGCAATAAAACTAAAGAGCTACTCAGTTTCTCACCGTATATTGTCAATTTAGCGATGTTTGATGTTGAACGGATACCATTAGCTGTTGCTACACATACATACTCTCCTGTATCAGTCACCTGTGTGCTTGCAATTTGAAATGTTGATGACGTAGCTCCACTGATTACCTGAAATCAGGATGAAATTCAAAAAGCATATAGTATTGTACTGTCTCTTGCTGATCACCTATCATTCCGTTGAACAAAAAACTGTGTTTCTACTACTTAATAATAACATCTTTCATAATTTATACTGTAATTCAAGGCTAGGAAAGATCTTCCTATGCTTCCGACCATGGAAAGTTGTTGTCAAAAATGCCTCGAGAGCATCTAACGCAAAACATTTTCAGTAAAAGTCCTAACTCAATAACATTTTGTAGAAGTGCCTCCGTTATAATGCTAAATGAAAATATGTGCCTGCGACCAGCGGTCGTCTGGTAGTGCAATTTTTCTAGCCCTGCACAGATCATATACTAAACAGCATAGTATACTCCGCGTGAGGAATCAAGGACAAGTACTTTATATAACATACACTACCCACCCTGCGAAATCCTACAGGGGATTGAAGACTTTTACCTATAATCGCACTGTGACAGTCAAGAAAAGTGGAGTAGCCATGTTGAACTGATAGCTATACAAAAATATATTTGCAGTTGTGTTCGTACTCTGATCTATGAGTTAAAGATCCCGGCTGAGCACTAATGCAGTGGAACTCTTGGGTTCTCGAACGCAACTCATTCGAAGAAAATGGTCGAGAACCGATTTGTTTGAAAACTGAAACAATATTTCCAATAAGAAGTCATCTAAAGTCGATTAATACCTTTAACTATGACTGATCGTCAAATAGCTTGAAATTAAGTAAACACAAAAACACAAACAGTGTTTCCTTGTCCCTTAGCTTAATGGATACGCCGTTCGAGCTACACTCTCAATGGCTGCGCGGAGTAGACTGAGCAAGCGACGCCGCATGAGACAGCTTCGACTCAAGCGTCCGAGCTCCGATAATCTTTTCGAGCAGCAAGATATACTTGCTTTCAATTTTTGGTCGAATTCCAAGTTGTTCAATTTCAGAGTCGTTCGACCTCCGATGTTCCACTGTATAATAATTTAAACGGATGTGAGTAGTACGCTGGGGAGACACATCTGCATGTAGCAATAAAATGGCCTAAAACCAAGAATGGAGCCCAAAATAGTGGCATTTTCCATTATATGCATCAAACACAGAAGGGAGCAGTATTCTCGGATATGGGTTACTATGCTCATTATGCTATTGTCCCTGGTCTTGAGGCGCAACGTGTTTTTGCAAGAATCAAACACTATATCCAGTAACTCGTATATTCGATAACTCGAAACAATTCCTTTTCCTGTGAGGAATCGAGCTATTAAATATCAACTGTATCATCAGTTGTGAAAGGAGAGAAATTTCATCGGGACCAAAGGTATAGACCTGTAATTTGCTGGGCTTTCTGACTTCCGAGCAGCGTACTTTAATGAATTCTTCAACCTTCTCAGAGAATGTCACAACTGGAGCATTGGTTCCGATAAACTGCAGTGGCATTGTACCATGATATGATACCACTGATGTAACTAAATTAAACACATTAGTTATATGACGAAATACCTTATAATCTTTCATCCAGCTGTAAGTCACCGATGCTCCGAGTGCATTGCATTGCCACGAAACTGGCTTTTTGTAACTGGTTCGTAACACTTCGGGTGTCAACTTGCCAATCATTTTCGGTCCACCGTCGCTACATTCTTCCACATCTAATTCTTTACCTGTAAATCAACAACAACAATAGATGTACTAACTCATTTGAACAAAAAGTAAAAGTGCCCGCTAACAACGATTCAAAGTTGAAGGGTTGCAAATCAATAGCTGAATACATGGTGAAAGTGAGAAATGTTTCTATTGTAAGTATACAGTAACATCGCCACATCGAGAAGATACACAGCAAAAGCTTCTGAAACGATTCTTGATTTATTGAAAAAAATTGAAGTGAAAACGAAAACAATCCGTAAAAGGTTTACTAGGCTTTAAGCACATAAAACATGCTGTAGAGGACACTTTTAGATCCTTGGAGGAAAAATGTGTTTCCGAAGCTGTGAAAGATGCGACAGAACTTTCTGAAGTTCCCTAACTCTTTTCTTATAGTTCAAACAGTTTCTTATACTTTAGGATGTTTAGTACTAGGTTTCTTAAAAACCAGGGTTGTTTTTATAAAAAATCGTGTATCGGCACTGTGAATATATAAAGTACCCTATACTGTGTGAAAACTCAATTGCTGCAAAAATTGAAAGTCTACTCGAGACTGATCCAAAGGGTTGCTACAAGATCGTAGAACTGCTTGAAGAGTATCTAAAAATTCAACACTTACTTATTCTGACAATGGAAAAAGTCGAGTCGATGTTCATGTTTATGGTCACTGTCTGTGAGGTCAGAATGACCAGTTTAAGTTGGGTCCATTTCTCTAGGCGAACATTTCCGGCAATAGTTAAAGTATCGGTTGTAGTCCCTCTAATTGTTCGCTTTGCACAAAGTCCTTGTTCTGGCCTAATGAAGCCATTTTTCTCAATTGCCAACGTCAAATGCACCCCGCTTGAGTTGAATGTCCCTGAGATAATGATGTGGGAAGTGATGTAATACACACCGGTTTTCTGAACTATGTATGAACGCCTATCGGAAAATCCAGACCCGGATTCAAAAAGCCATTCTTTTCCGGTAGTTGACCAATCGAAAATGTAATTAACAGAATTTGTTGTCAACTGCAGTGTGGTCGATTTACTTTGCGTGGCCATGAACCCATCTGGGTTGCTTCCCAGGTAGACAGCCGATTTTGAAGAGCCTGCAAGAATTTCATAACTTGTGTCGGTTTCCGAGTACACCGTAACAGTATAAAAGGAATCGGCAGTCATTTTCATGCAACCACTCACAGATAGTACGAATGTCAAGTCCGATATGGATTCAACGACCACCTTTATAGCAGGAATGTTTACAATGGACGTGAACGCATGCGCTAAGCCTATCAGATTTTTGAATTTAATAACTATGGACATGAAAAATACTCCAGGCGTCTTTATTGGGAAGCTACTCATACTGCCGGTTGATCCAAAGAATCCCCCTGTGGACGGAACAATCTGCCATCCAGTCACTTGCTTGTTACCCTTAACAGCAACGGGCATTGATGCGCTCAACATTCCGTGTAAACCATTTGGCAAAGGCAGTGACTGTGATACCAATAGAAGCGAGAACATACTTGAGTTCTTGATTCTTAACTGGCTCAAGTCATTTGACTTAACAAAGATGGAAACTGTTTCCTGCCCCTTCAGAAACAGAACACCACTCGCATGCAACAGACAAGATTCGTTACATTGAGGGACCATTGTATTCACGCCATTCCCTGCGTCGACTATGCTTACGCTTGTGGTGTCAGCATTCAAGGCAATTTTCATCTCAACAGCACCAACTTTAATGGGGATGTCCACCTCCAAAAATCCACTCACAATGTATATCCCATCATTTTTTGTTGTGAAGACTCCTGCTTCCTTCGAAAATCCAGTGCCTATAAAATACTGTGAAGGGCTCTCTGAGAAATGCCAGCTGTTTAGTTTCGTCCAATTTCTACGAAGAACAGACCCAGATACTTTACCTCCATTAGAATACTTAAAATGGCAACACGTGCATTCGCTCATGCATAGTGATGTGCAACAGAGTACAGGTATAGAGGCGCTAAATGAGTTATAAATAACAATTACTATTTTTACTACTTGTAATAGTATTAATTTTTATATAAATGTAATTTGGCTCTTTTCTGTTTTGCTTTCATATATCTAGAAAAGGTTGCTTTCCTATATTTAGAAATGGCTGCTTTCCTATAGCCAACTATACACTTGCCTAATATAAAGAGGAGCATGATTGTACAAGTAAATTATATTAAATTGCAGGAAGTTTCAAAACTATGCTTCATTACAATTCCTATCGATTCTCACCATCTAAAAGACCAAAATAGTATCTCTTTCTCCCTATTCGTAGTTAAGTGAGGTTTAAACATTTATGATGGATTTTATTTTCATCATGGCAGATGTAATGATAACAACTGGGCACAGTTTCGCAATAGTAAAATTATTGATGGGTTCCACTGGAACTGTGAAAACTTCACTTTCTCTCCCCAAAGATGAGACGCAGCCAAAACTGTAATCTAAGAGCTAAGAAAACGATAATTCCTATCTTTGATTTCTAGTCATATGATGAACACGAGTGACAAGAAGAAGAAGTAAATTGTCCTGGATGCCTTTTGCAATCGTTTAAAGAAGAAAAGTCTCCCGAGGTACGAGCTTCCAGATCAGTCCCTTTTTACGTTCTAATATCAACTAAACTGGTTAGCAAAACTCCATCTTACCCGCCAAATATTGGTACTTGATTGTCTACGTAAGCTGTCGATGAAAAAGTAGGTGGAACGACTAGTGGCGAAAGTTTAACAAATGATAAGCCAGAATGACGTGTATCTTGCTCCCAGTTCTGCTTTGTTGGTGCTCTTACCTGTCAAGTGCGCAATAAAAGACACATACATCACATCTACTGCAAAAAACTAAACAATACACAAATGAAAAATGAATGCAATGTCACAATACAGAGTTAAATTTTGCAAGAAAAAGGGCATTATGAGAATCCTACTACTTTATTCACTGTTATCTAATAAGCTTGTACGGTGACGACATGCGACTGTACTCTTTAGTGCCAAATAACCAAGGGTCTCAATAAAGGGAGGGTAAGCTTTTTCTAAAAATGAACCAAACGGGAGGTCTTAATAACTGTGGGGAAGTGAAAGAAAGTGAAGGGAAGCATACCATGACAGTAACCATGCTATTTTCAGGAATGTACAAGAAGCCAAATATGCGAATTGTGTAGCTGGTTAAACGAGAAGAATCTACAGTTGAAAACAGACCAGACAGCTGAGATTCAATGTGGATGCCTAAAAAGTAATAATAGCAAAAACTGGGATATTAAACCTTAGCAACAAAATTAATATCAAAGTATAAAGAAAGGAAGTAAGTAGAAATGTAAACAAACTTGTTGGACTAGCACAGATAACTTGATGGAGAACCTACTCCTCGTATTATCTATAGAATTGCAATACAGTTGCTAGAGGGCGAGATCCTGCAAAATTATAGCAGGAAGATCTTGCTTTCTTCAAAAATTCTTGAAACTAATACAGCAACCAACTACCTGGGGTATACAGATAGATGCTTTCTGTGGTTCAATATTTGCAATAGACGTGGTGCAACAAAAGAAAGAACTAAAATTAACTCACCAACTTCAAACTTCCCAGCAGCGTCTTTGAGGGCGATTAGAGCTGATATGAAATACAAACCAGACTCCTTCACGGTCACTGTCCCACTTGAAACATCGATATCTTGATACGTGCCTTAAAGAGCAAACAACAATATATATCAAGATAACTTTAGATACAAAAATAGATACATTTACACACACACAAACACACAAACACACAAACACACACACACACACACACGCACACACACACACACACACACACACACACACACACACACACACACACACACACACACACACACACACACACACACACACACACACACACACACACACACACACACACACACACATATGCAGATGTAGATTCTTATAGATATATTTGCAAACAATTACATATGTCTATAGTAAATATAAGAATAAATATAAACATATGCTTCTGAGTACATGTATGTTTATATATATATATATATATATATATATATATATATATATATATATATATATATATATATATATATTTTTGAAGATATTTATATATTTGTAGCGGAATCTTCAGCGAACTGTTCGATACATTTATATATATCTTCAGAACCATACCTGAAATAAACAATCCTGCCCCACTTCCTGCTCGTGCAATCTCCCAGTTTCGAATTATCTTCCAAGTCGTGGCACCAGACACTGTTTGAGGCAAAGAAGTACTGAGCGCTGCTTGAAGACCTGACGCATGAAGATCATTCTCTTGATGAATTAATACAATGCTAAAACTACTATCTTCACTTAATTGCCATGTTCCAGCAGATGTCGACTTTATCCACAAAGTGACGTTTTGATTACGCTTCAGTTTAACTGCACCAGCCACATTCATGGAATAGAAATCCCTACAGGCAAAATATAGTGCTGAAACATGATCTGTTTAAAAGAAATTCCATGCATAGATGTCCAGCCAAAAGACTTGAATAACAAATGAACACATATATAGAAGTCTGCAATAGGGCATTAAACGAATGAAAATTGTCATTGACAGCTTGCAAGACATTTCATAAGAGCATTAGCATTGTGCTACAAAACTAACAATTTAGAAGGTTTTTGAAAATTGTTGCTTTTCTAGATCGTATTGTCTCTCTTTTCAGAACACACCTCGAAAATAGGTCGATTCAAACGTAGGACGAAAAATCTCACTTCAAAATAAACCGCGGCTTATTTCCGAGGAAATACGCTATGCAATGTCTTGAGCGCTGCAGTAATCACGATGCTCCGTACGTAAAGAATGAAGAATCCCCGATATGCATCAAAGGACTTTTGGAAACAAAAATATATACTATAGAAGACAAGCTAATGTACTTGTCACACAACAAATAAAAAAGAGTGAAGAAACCACAAATGGTAAATATACATTACGCAATCTCATTTGCTTGTATTTAATCTTGTAAAAATCTTCTATTTTGCTTCTTGTCAACAATTCGCCTGTTGATCATTCTAAGTCATAAATATGTCTTACACGCTGATGGACTATTCGGGAATTTCGAGCTCCGCAAGTCACATGCACACAGTTGCTATGTATCAAAAGCGAGCACAATGTCGCATTTGGCACTAAAGAACTTCAATAGAGCTCGAAAAAGCTGTAGTGAAGTTCTGTAGTTATGTCACTTTCAGAGATCGTATATATATCCACAACACACAACCAATTTTAATTCCCTCATTATCTTCCATTAACTGAGACCCATTAACTCCCCAATATTTACCCATTCACACAAGGTACATGGGTTACAAATAAGAAATCCATCAGGAAGTATGCAAGATTGTCTACCTAAAGTAACTTACTCGTTTCCTAAACTGACGCTGCGCAGCACGTAATCATTGATTCCATTTAAATATAAACTTGAACCAGGGTTGTTGTCAATAGCAACATTTAAAATGAACTCTGCGTTAAGTTTCGTCGCCTGTTTCAATTTCAAGTTTGCGCTGACAATGTAAATTCCGGACACTGGTGCTTGGTAGCGGCAATTGGTGACGTCAAGTCCTCCACCGTAATAAAAGAGTGGACCAGTCGCACCGATTTCTGATAGGCCAGTCAATTGATTCCAGCCACTGGCAGTGAACGTCCGAGTAGATGAAAACACGGCTGAGAAGCCTGGTACTGAGAATGGCAAACCAAGAAACGTGACTGAAAAACTGCTTTTATCGCCAACGTTCCAAGAAGGGTTGCCGGAGACTTTAACCCAAACTGAGACATATTCACCTTAAACAAAATAACAAAGTCTACAAGAAAACCATCGATGAGTCGATAATTTAAATATATCAGCATCGGCCTTGTGTCTGTCCAAATCATGTGTGAAAATAAGTGCTTACTTATAACCCATATAAATCTAACATTTGTCAGACCTTCTCTTGTACTCTGCTCTCTGTACAATATTTTATAATTTATAATGTAATTACCACTCTTTAAAAACATAATGATAATATTCTTTGATTGTCCTAGCCATGAAACTTATCAAATGAGAAAAGCAACTTCCCTCAATAATACCATTAAACTTTATCATGTCATATCACATCTTATCATATCATATCATATATCATATATCATATCATATCATATCATATCAATCATATCATATCATATCATATCATATCATATCATATCATATCATATCATATCATATATCATATATCATATATCATATATCATATATCATATATCATATATCATATATCATATATCATATATCATATATCATATATCATATATCATATATCATATCATATCATATCATATCATATCATATCATATCATATTGTCAAGTACTCGCAGAGACAAGCGACAGCATGCTCGTACCAGACTTCTGGTACCAGGCTCCTTCTCACTTTACTCTCGTCATTTTCGATTTTCTACTCAGTTCGCATTAATTATTCTCTAACTTCGCACGTAATCTACTGTTAGAGAATTCGTCAGCATTACTTGTACAGTTTATGCTAATCGTTATCCCTTTTCCAAATGTTATATGTTATACTGTCTTCATTACTCAAATTACTCCATACAATTCCACCTCTGAAGTTAAATTCAAATGCATGTCTTCAATACGCGCCAAATACCAAGAAAATACAATTACCTTACCCACGATGTTACACGCCAACTGAAAGTTGAGTTTCCATAACATGCCGATGATATAATCTTCACTTATCAAGATACTGCGGCCTATCATTTCATATATTGATTTCGATTGCTTTGATCTTTCTCATTCTGATATTATGATCATATTCTCATAAATGGTTATTATCAAACATATTTCTACAGGTTACAGGTTTCATTCCATATCAACTGGGGAATAAATTAAGCAAATCAACCCCCCTTTTTCAGATGCCCTAAAACATTCCATTCATAACTGCGACGGCAAGGTCAGCAGGGATAAGACTATTGCTAAAAGAACCAGTACCCCGATTACTGGAACAACTTCATCCCGTACGAACATGAACCGGCTCATTTCGAAACCGGAGGCTTTTACGTGCAAGTTTTTACTTTGTTCAACTTCTCACCGAAACATGATTTAAAATGGAACAACGATCAAGTCTACGTGTCACTCCATACATATTATGCTACTAACCTTTCGTTAAACGCAGGGCTCCGCTGATACTCAGAGTATCCTTATTGGCTGGGTTCCCCTTGGTTGAGAACAAAGCCGTTCTTTTTGATTGGCCACCGTTTACGGAAACTAACATAGAAATAACAGAGACAGTTGCACTAAAGATGATGTTACTGGATATCAAGTATATTCCAGATATGTCAGCAGTGTATCGTCCAGTACTAGCTGATAAAGAATCCGTGAGGGATATGGCACCAATTGCTTTGTCAGTCTTCCATTGTGTTACTTCGACCCAAGCACTGTCGGACGATTGCCCCACCTGGAAGGAAGAACAAGAGGAAATCAAATCTGCATGCATATTTTACAGTTTTTTATATTTATTTTAAATTTTTATTTTAGGTTCATTTATAGATATTTACAATAAAACTAGAAAAATTGACCGGAAAATGTGACCAGTAACATAGGAAGACAGAATAGGCATCCATGAACATACAGAGATTTCTGTAGATTCGACTTGATTGTGCTTGAGCTCTGTGGTTCTGTGCTTGGACACTAATTGGTGTAACCAATTGGTCTGTATGATGATGAATAAATTCAACAACACTAAATACGATAGACTCAAGTGCGCAACTCTTGGGAGGGTCCAGGGGGTATAGACCCCTGCCTATTTCCTCAAAAAGTTAAAAGTGCCCTTTTTCTTGGAGAAAATTGCAACTGCTTAATGTATTCTTGCTAAGTGGAGTCGGTTATAATCCTTGTTACACATGAAAGTAACGAAATCTTGAAACTTCCCGTATGACTTCTTTTGTTTCTAACTTAGAGAAATTTTATTTCAAGATGCATTCTCTTTAGAAAGTACTTAGTGAGTCCATTTTGTTTTTCAGGCTCTTGTCCTAAAAAAATTCCTAGCTGCGAGCCTAATAAAAAGACTACGATGCAGCTCTTTCAAGGTTCATTTGTAATGTGTTATAGAACGCTACCGATTAAAAATTACATAGGATAATAAATTTGACTGTGAAAAATTTGATGGCATGTGACTAATAAAACCTCCTATTTCTTTCTTGTCCTGTGGAGTAATATTGAGGATGGCTCTAATTGAAAAGTGTTTTGATATTAGCCTGCAACAGGCAATTCTCGCGAATTATGTCATTTATTCATGTCTAGAGTATGCAGAAACTACTCAAGTATACTTTCAAAAAAGCACATTACTATAAACTTCTAATCGCACTATCGTACAGTATCTTTGAATCCAATCCATGCGTCTATTTTTCTTCTTCCCCTTTTATTCATATTAGCATTTTATTCTAGGTTATATTTTACCTCTACGATCAATGGCAACACTATACTCTGCACTAGCTGCAAACTAACACTAGGTGAAAGTTAATTGGGGAAGTTTGCTTGTAAAAAGAGTACAAATATACTCAGAGTTGTAAAATTAAAGGTTGCGCAATCACGGCGGTCTCCATTTATCGATACAAGAAAGGTACATAGGCAAAGTTGTGAATGAACAAGTTAAGTAACAGAGGCACTCCTTCAAGCGTTTGGATCTTTGTTAGAGGCTGAGCCATTGTGAATAGCATTGTTGTAGCTTGTGACATGTGATTAAAAAAACCAGTTTCCATTAATACTAAACATTTACATTCGAACACCCAGGCAGCGTGCAAGACGGCACTCAGAGAATCATCCTACAGTCAGACAACGTTCATTACAAAGTTGTTGCATACAGCAAACATCATGCGAGCAACTATTATTTTCAATTCAATAAATCTCCTCTTCATACATCCCACCACCTTTCCATAGTCTCTCCATCCCAGCTACATACTAGATTGCGCGTTCCATGGATGATTACTCCCATTGCTTAGAGAAATGGGGACTAAACAAAAGCTATTGAAATGATCAACTCATCACAGCTGCAAGTAAAGACATAATTTATGTTAACAGTAAATTCTTAATCAAGTCCAAGTAGAAAGACTTACATCAGCTTCTATTATGGCATGGAACGCCGGGTATTTGGTTTCAGTTAGAACAACTGAGATTCTGCTACCCGCGAGTATTCTGTAAGTGCCAGCATTCTGCATGTAGAAGTAAAAGGATAACGGAGAGGATTTTGACAGCTGCACAGCTCCAGCAGTTGAAAATGTAATTTCGGTTTGATAATTTGATTTGGTGCTTCCAGAATAGACCCCAGTTATGCTGCTGCTGATGCTTGCGGGAGAGAGGGCGCGTGTCAACAACGTGGCACTAATCAAGCTCTCTGCAATAACATGGATCGATGCGGATATGATGAACATGCCATCTTTAATGGTATAATACCTGCAAAAAAAGTTAAGCTATTATGCATCCTAATACATGACACAGCAGTTTCGCGACAGGAGCTTCAACCCCTGGAAAGATGGGGCACAACTTGCTAAAAACCAGACTCAAACTTTAAAATACAAGTGACATAAGACAAACCTGCCATCTGCAATGCTGTTAGCTGAGCTGTCTTTGAATTGACCAAATGATGTTCCTTTTGGAAGTTGAAGAGGTATTTGAACCCAACCGCCTTGGTTTCCTGTGATGTCATTTTCAATCACTGTTGAGAATCCTGTCAATTCAACAATGATTGCAAATGAGAAAATAACCATTACATATTGAATCGTGTTCTATTGTTTTGCACCTTCTGCACTGCAACAATGTACCACTTATGAGTGTGACACAGTTTCTGAGGATGTCACAAATGAAAAAGAAACGCAGTAAGACTAAATGATCATAAAGAAGACAAAAGCAAAATAGAATATGATAGAAAATAAAAAGGGAGACAAAGTTGATACAAAGACAATAATGAATTACATCCGCACAAGAAAAATGAGAACAAAGAGAGGAAGAGAGAAAGAGAGAGAGAGATCAATATTTAAAACATTTGATTAAAGGGCATCTTGTACTGATTCAACGTCAGAGGGAAGAGAAGTTTGAAGGATCCATAAGAACAAATAAAAGAACTTGAAGGCTTAAGTGCCTCCAATTAAAGCCTTGAAGTGTCATATTTAGCAAAGTTCCAAGAATATATACCTCATTGAAATCGTTCATCCACACTCGAAGAATTTAGACTTTAATTACAGCATAGTTCCTTACTTAGGATATTTATGGATCAATCAGACTTAACAATTTATTGTGATTATGTGTTTCTGCTCGTTAGATTATCCTATCATTAGTATATTGTACTGTGGATGGAGGGACTCTTGAAAATTAGTATTAGTTGAAGGGTTACCCTCCTTAAATCAATAATAATTGAAAGAAAAATCAAATGAAAATAAGTATATGTAGAGAGCTATAGATGAACAAGAAACTAAATATGATTGCTTAGAAAAAAAGTAATTCTATAAACATGTCTCTAGACGTCTAGAATTGTATACACATAACAGCTCATACCTAGTGACACAGTGGAATGACTACGAAGTCGCAGTGCTGAGAAGGAGCTTTCGATTCCAAGAACAAATGGCTTGCCATAAGAGCTGACTTGCAATGCTATGATGTCACCTTTGTTTAGCAAGACCGACGTTGCCAAAGCTAACGTGAATTCAGTTGATGACATGCTTCTCACGGTGCTTCCATTGACTATTGAGTTTATTGCAATGCCCACATCAAAATAACCTGTCGCATTTGTTTTGATTTGAATGTTGGCGGTGATCATGTAAATTCCGCTGCACAATGCAGCATATTCGCCGGTGTGCTTGGAGAAGCCGGTCATGCTTTTAAAAAGTCCCGGCTGGCTTTCGTGCTGCCATTCCCGTAAGAAAACCCAGTCGGAACTATTGTATGCAGCCTCTGTTTGAATGACAGCCGAGAATCCTGGTACACCTCCAGCAGCGTTGATGTATTGCAAAGAGAAAGTTGATTGTGATTGGCCAGTTACTGACCATTCGCTGTCAATTTCAGAATATACGTACACTGAGGCGAAATCATTAGTTTGGAGCAGCACGGCACCCTTTACGCTTAAGCTTTTTGGTCCCAACGGTGCTCCAAGAAGCGATGACATCATAGTACTATGGCTATTATTAAGTTTGTCATTGATAACCAACCTAATCTTAAATCTACTCCCACTGTCTGCCCCATTGAGGGTAATTGTTATGAATGCCAAATACACTCCTGAATATGGAATGTACACATTCCCATTATTTACCGTTGTGCCGACAATTACGTGTCCGGTTTCGGCCGGATTGTTCCAAGTTGTCACCTTGTGCCATCCTGTCTTCTTTATGTTGATATTACCTTTGAGGTTCAAACTGACGGTCGACTGGAGAAAACCTAAACAGAAGATTTGAATTACAGTCTGTGTGAAGCAATGTTACAAAATATATAAATTGACTTCATGATTGTTGGGAATAAGATTCCTTGAAGTTCAAGACCTTTAACGGCCATTCCCAAAAGGGAGTCTATGAGCATGCGCAGAACCATATTTTAATTTAGCTTGATTGTGAGCAATGCAAATCTATTGCCAGGCTTACGCATGATGGGCTTAGAACTTCACCGGACTTACAAATGGCTTTTACAAACTGGCCAATACTCGGTATCGTCAACAATGATACGCAAACAAGAGTGCACAGGACAGTAGTTTTTAAAGGAATTTTCACAAGTAAAGAAATTTCTCAAAAGGGTCTCAAAGCTAGGCATAACTTTTGATAATGCCCTGTACACACATTGGTAGGCAGATGAAAACACTCATTCCTCACCCACAGTAATAAAATTACATTACATAATGTAAGAACAACGCTAAGCAGTACTGCTCCTTCCTAGAAGTAGCTATTTAGTGGGCTCAAACAACTGAGGAAGCTCTGAGATTTTGTCATTCACTAATGGGTAAGAAACTAGGCCTGCTAGGGATCATTTACCAATAGTCACTGTGCTACAAAATGCCCTGGGGCACAAGGTTAGAGTACCAACTAAGGCATACTGTAAAGGTAAGCACTAATTGAAGAATATACTTATAGACTTATTACACAAAGGTCTGGGTGGTAGACAATCAATTGATAATAGTATTATCTCAATATTGCACGAACAAGTGGATATATTCTACAACATACTGAAAGTGCGCTTTTTGTTCGACACTCATCAGAGTATGCAGCGTTGGATAACCAGATAATGATGAACAGAAATATATACCCGGATGTGAAATCCTATCCTGTGGATTCAAATCCAAGATCATCTGGCATAACAATAATAATAATAATAAAGAATGATATTAACATGGAACACCTTTATTTTTCTCGATTAAATTTTTCTATTCATCTTGAATCGGTTTAGTCCTGTGGCTACCTTATTCTGCTGCTTAGTATAAGCTGGCAACATTTAAGATTGTCCCTAGTCTCCATAAATTTTCAAAGATTTGGAGTTAACTTAGGAGCAAATTCTGACCCTACTCTTCTTACTTACTTAGAGCATGTATGTTCAAAATCGATTCGAAAATCTCTAGAAACGTGGCAGCCATGGCAGATGAATCATTTGTAACAGGCACAAAAAGAAAGGTTTCTCAATCGATTTGTTGCAGGTCGTGTTGGAAAAGCGCCTTACCGCAATTCTTCATTGTACGATATTCAGTTATTTTTGACTTTGCTCTTCTTTACTCTAGTAATCAAACATTTACATTTCTTATTCCATACACTAAATAATGGCCTACCATCCCCGTTTCTAGTACGTCTGCTTCTAAAATGTATTTGGATCTCGAGGTAGAGAAATGGTCTTTGAGTGATTTGCCTACTCTTTGTTCTCCCAGTTCGCTTATTGTTACTGCAAGTCTCGTGTACTTTATAATCAACTGATTTATTTCATATTCACAATATATCAGCTTCAGCTTGTTTGTATTTGGATTTGCACTATGCTTCAAATTGCAGTTTGTGTCCCTAACCAGAAAAAGTCTCTTTCACTTCCTTATCTAGTTCTCCAAGAAACTCCCTAAGGTTTTGGAATGCTGCATCAATAATCTTGGATGTCAAGGGTCGATGCCAGCTGACGAAGAAACAAGACGCCACCCATTTTGCTCTTCACTCTCGTGAAGCATGTTTAATCAATATACTTCAGCATGTTTCAATATATTTCAACATGTTTTAACACGTGCTACAAGACAACATACAAAAATGGACCAATGCTGCCCGAGAATAAGGAATTGAAGGCTAGGTCATAACTTTGAATGCTCAATTTTTGTCTAACAAGAGAAGAATCCTACCATAAATTGATTTCCCATTATATGCAATCCCGATATCTAGCCCACTAAACTACATGGCTCTACAGGTGTTAGATGGTGCAATTTAGATAGAAATCAAGCGCACTTTAATTTGATTGCACTTCCTGGTATGCAATAAGATTACGAGCATTCACATCAATATTGAAATTGTGGCTGTAAGTCCAGCATTACATGCAAAACCCTTGAATACCAATAAAACGGTGGGAAAATTCAAAAAGTAGAATACTTCGATATCCAACGAAAGAATCTCTAGCTAATAAACCACGGTCAATAGGTTTCTATAAGCCTTCATACTTCGAAAGGCATCCGATCATAGACATTCAAATACAAATGGGTGTGGATAAAAAGTGATAACGTACTGCGTGATCAATGCAATGAGACACCTCGTTAATTGTCACTGTTTAGGGAACAGATAAACAAATAGTTCTTATAAAACTTCGATCATACGCTTGACTATTCAATCTACCAGTCCTATGGGCAGGTTAGTCTTGTGAGTTTCAATGCCTTGAACATCAGCCCACGTCAGATCTCGAGATAGGCATTACTGCAACATTGATAACATGTTCGATCGACTTTGGTTGAATTGGTTCAGTATGATGGAAAAAAATCGCACAGGCAATCTTGTAAAGTTGTTCACTAGTAACAAAGCCATCATGCTGAAAGTCATTAGTGTGATTTATCCTGGAAATCGATACGTACAATGAAGTCATTAAAATTTGACAAACCTTGTACGTCAGTAACAAGAAGAGCGGCAAAAATTGAAACGATATATAAAACCATCCTCCAAAAATATAATCAACCAAGCCAAATTAAATTCCCATCATATCGGTAGAAGGAAACGAGTCTTTCATCTTCATACGTAACAGCCACTGAATCGCAATGACTCCATAGCAACTGAACGAAATAACATACCTTAGTTAAGAGCAGGTTAATGGATTCAATTTGTGGAATTACGTATAATAGTCATTAAGAATGTATTCATGGTGAGGGATAGGTCCAGACAACTACTGCTGTCACGTGACTGATAATCAGCTTTTACTTTCATGACGATATGAATTGATTGCTGACTAAAACCTGGTCGGAGTATAAGCGTTACGGCCGTTTGAATCAGTTTGAAAGTCTCTAGCGATCCCAGCCACCCTGTGGAAACATGGAAGATAGATCGCAGAGATTGCAAAGGGTGTAAAGGTAGACCGGATAGTCTACCGGATAGACCCTATCTTTGTCACAGTCTTTGTTAAAGCTTTTGTCGCGGCATTATCATAGAATCTGAGCATGCAATTTGATGCCCTTGCTGCAACGGTCGTCATTTTTCGTACAACGTAACTTCTACTTCAAACGCCACATTGAAGGTATTTCGGGATATCACAAAAGCTCAAAGTGAATTCGCCGAATGTACCACAAAGAAGCAGATTAAAAGCCAACATATTTAATTCTATACACTTAACTTTACTTCTCTTTTGCTACTACTCTCTGATTAATTTTCGATATTTTATTCTGTCTGTGAAAGTTACTCCAAAAGTCTCTTTCAAGGCCAAATATAAATTCACGGGAGTAGGGACACTTGGAAGGGAGGATTGGAAGTACGGTATGATGAAAACTACCACTTGGTGCAGCAAATAGACTGATAAGCAGGGAAAATCTGGAAGTAGAGAATAACCTAATAGCAAGAATCGAGCCGGTGAATATTTCAGAGAGACCTCAACATAATTGCAAAAAGCTGTGGAACTGATTCTACTCCACTTTTGGTAAAAACTTTAATGTGCTCCGAAAGGCTAACAGTACTAAAGAGTTAATCGATATTGCTACCATAGCATCGACTGCAGGAGAGTATGGTTGCCAGTAAGTTGCCCTTCTTGTGGCATGGATAAGAGAAGAACCAACACAACAGATATAACACTAAAGCCTGGTTTCCATGTGATCACTGAGGATCGCTGAGGACCGCAGAGGACAGAGTGAGCTCTATTGACGATTTAAAGTTGCAAGATTATCTGTATAGTAAATTTAATCGAGATTTGAAAGACAAATACAAGAAGATGAATTATTGGGCAGCGTTTACATGGATTTTTTCCCCTTTGAAGGAAGTAGAACGAAGACATTTGCTTCCAGTAAAAAATTGCTCATCATTCATTGGCGCAAGTACAACAACTTAAGGTTCATGCAAATGCACGCCAGATGAGGCCAATGAACCTAGCAATCCTCAGCAACCCTCAGCGATCCTCAGCGATCCTCAGCGATCCTCAGCGATCCTCAACGATCCTCAACGATCCTCAATGATCAGATAGAAACCAGGCCTAAAGGTAAGGAAAGCAAGAGACCAAAACTTCTTAAGAAATTAACAGCTGATTGCAGAATGCGGTAAAGTGATTTGCACGGAAGCTTGTTTATGCAATCATTTAATGTGGCAAATTAATATTAATAAGGACACAAAGGCTGAATTTGCAAGAGCAGATTAAATACAAGAAGATTATTAAAAAGTTATTTATGAAGATAAAGCCTACGGTAGCAATTCAGAAGGATCCAATCAATTATTCATCGCATGGATTAGTGTAAGACTGGGAAATGTTGATCTATGACAGTGTATAAGAGTATTCACTTGGGCGTAAGTGTATTGCTAATGAAGGATCTGGGCGAATTCATGAAGAGAGGCACAAATGCAAGCAAAGTGAACAGGACTTCATGCGCTCAAAATGACTCGCTCACTTTTAATCATGATGATTTTCCATTTCAGTTGTAAGTTTTCAACTTTATTATTGATCTATTTTCAATGCAATTGTATCTTCTGTATAAAGGCAATACGTCCGTCAAATGTGAGTACCGTCCAAGACCATCATCCATCGGCTATTGTTGTGATGTTGAGCATGCCAAACTGTTTCTGCAATAAACGCAATTTAAGATTTCCTCTATTGCCTATTAAGATTGACAATAAGAACCTTCACTAATAGGAGAGTTAGCTTCGATTTCATAAGTTGTGCAAAGGCATCCAAAGGTGGTATAGATATTTCTTGATAGGCTACGATAGAGCAAGAACAAATAGAAGAAATACAGCAAGGGTGACTTGCAATAACATAGCGAGGTACGCTTCACTAGTGCGACGCTCGCGGAAGTTCAGTTTGATTATATGTACTAGCCAAAATGAAGTGAAGTTAAACCAAGATATGAAGTAAAGCAAAGAGACAACATTGTGCACTGTAAACTAACACTGGTAGTGAATGGACCATCAAAATACCTTAAAGGTAAGTAAAGATAATATTGCAACCAAGCTCGAAGCAGGGAAACCGATGGCACTTGGTGCCATCTTGATATTATTCATATGTATTTGGGTGTAGAGTTGTGGTGTAGTCTTCAAAATACAAACCTGCTAGATGACAAAATGGAATTTTGAGATGTTTACTAATACGGGCAGGTTTCATTCTAAATATCCATCTCAATAATGGACGAAAAGTAGTGAGCTAATGAAAAGCTATATTGATGACATTGTAGGATTGAGTCAACATTTAACAGCTACGAAGCAGAACAAGAGAGGACTCCGACACTCACAAAGATAATCGATTATACCTGAATGAAAAGAAAGCGTTACCTTGAATGCAGATGGGTTGAAGGCTAGTCAAGTAGCAAATTAGTCACATTAACACAACAAGATAGCCACTATGCTTAGCAATATTCTTAGACAATCAGTAATTTTGCATCATGATTTCATCCTTACAAGCACACACACACACACACACACACACACACACACACACACACACACACACACACACACACACACACACACACACACACACACACACACACACATACATACATACATATATATATATATATATATATATATATATATATATATATATATATATATATATATATATGTGTGTGTGTGTGTGTGTGTGTGTTTATTTATATATTTTATAGCATATAATAGAACATGACAGGTGACTTCGCATTACAATTCAGTAAGTATACCAATACGCGATTACTAGCAGAGACCCAGAGTGCAAAACAAAGAATTTCATAACATTGCAAAATCATTCGCTAGCACCTGTATTTTACGAAAAACTCAAGAAACTAAAATCCTTTAAAACCAGAAGAATAACAAAGTATCCTTAATTGCTGTGATGTCTGGTGATTTTAAATCTTGTGATCTGAAATACTTCTGGCATGAGGTTTTAAGTATTAAAGCGTTGATCTATAGAACAAAGGGCAGTTCAAGAACTACAACTCTCATAAACAGATGGTAAGGTCCTAATTCTATAACCTGAGAACGGACAATGCAATAATTGCTAAGAGAAATCTAGGATTTAATCTGAAGTTGTCACCTTTATCTTTGTTTTCTTCAGGTAAATCCCCACCATATGTATTCTGCTTTCATCTTTTATTCAGTGGTAAATCCTCTCAAGTTCTTTCAGTAAAGATTCTTCCACAATGGCAAAGAAAGAAAAGATCTTGCTTTCGTTTTTGCGGACTCTTGCTACAGGGTTTTCTTCCGTAGGAAACTTGTCACGATACCACTTTTTCCTGCCCATTCATGTTTCTTCTTTAATATTCCTTGTTTGTGCACCACTGAACCATATTTCCTCGTAGATTGAGCTTAGCTTCACTTTCATGTTCATTTACAGAATTACCTCTCTTTCACTCCTTTTATATCTACTTTTAGGCCTTGACTGCATTCTGACTAATAATCTTCTGTATATCTTCTCACACCTTTCCTCTCTTTCTTATTTCTTACTGGTTAGTATTCACACATAGTTCCTCAAGCTTCTTATTTAAAAGGTAGAACTTTAACTTTTCAATCACGTTAAGCTCCATATCTCACAGGAGTCATGTTCTGCTGATATATTATAAAAAGCCTACAAAATGAATCTTCGTCATTTAGTGCTGTTTGGCCGCTCGAATCTAATTGCTGTTACAAACTAAAAGGCTAATAAACTCTTGTCCAAACTACAAAAAGAGGACAAACATAGCTAGATGCATTCATTTCTAAGTTCTGCACATTGCAGACTGCAATACTTACAGTACTGATCATCTTGCATAAAGTCCTGATAGCTAGAATGAAAGATTAGAAGCAGTGAATCAGACTTCCAAGTCGGGACAATTCTAAAAATAGACGATTCTCGTGTGATAATGATGTAAACAATTACGTAATAGGTGCCTGTTAAGAGTTGCGTCAAATTGCTAAGAGGACCATGTCCTAAACATGTACGTTTACATAGATATAAGCAATCAAAGTTTCGCATATTTGAATCTTTGTTTTCTAGTGTGCGAGTGCATAAGCTTTGTCAACAATGAAAACCGATACCTCTGCGAGGTAAGCTCGAAAATTCAAATCAATGCAACACTAAAAGGAGGAATGAGAAACAAGCGCATAAAATATCTGGGAAAGAGAACAACTTGGGTAGACTGTAGCGAAATGGTTTGTGGCATTCACGATGCAGATTATGCGTTTATGTTATTGGATTACTGTTATGCAGTCACGTGCTTAACCCCATGTGATGTAATAAAAAGTGATCAAAGCGAGGAAACGAGGCTCATTAGTATCAAAAGAAAAGGTAGGGCAATCGAGGTGAAGTTAGTTGATGATAATGTATCTGATTACCAATAGATATTACATACTATTAGATATTCCATAACATTCGATATTACATAACATTCGATATTACATAACATTCGATATTACATAGCATTAGATATTACATAATATTAGATATTACATAACATGAGATATTCAGGGGCGTAACTAACAATTTTCTTTGAGGGGTGTATAGGATTTTGCCCAACATTTCAGCTACTGCCAGATGAAAGATTTATAGAAGATGTCTTCCATGTGGTCTAGGAGAAGTATTTGCGCTGTTTTGTAGCCAAATTCGTCAAATAACTTGTTTGGGTTCAACATTTTCCTTCAGTTCAGTTCATATATTTTAAAACAACAACTCATTGTTCTTGGAACATACCTTCATGTTGTGTTACAGAAAATGGGTAGTATGCGATAAAAACAGGGAGGTTATCGTAAATTTTCGTATCATGGTAAAGGAAGGAAAACTATACTATATGTATCTTGGTTCTCCTACGGGTTACAGTAACGATGCAGTTTCTAAGGACTTTCTCAGTGCTATTCCATGACATTATATATTACATAACATTACATATTACATAACATTACATATTACATAGCATTACATATTACATAACATTAGATATTACATAACATTAGACACTACATAACATTAGATATTATATAGCACTGAGAAAGTACTTAGGAGCTGCATCATGACTGTAACACGTAGAAGAACCAAGATTACGTATGACATAGTTCTACCTACGTTTTTCATATGATCAACCTAAAAGCTAATGCAAGGGACCATTCAAAAAGTAGGTACGCTCTGAAGGGAGAGGGGTACCCAAAAAGGCGTACGAAAACGTGCCAGGGGAGGGGGTCTCTTGAAAGAACATACGTACGTCCATACAATTTTCAAACGCTTAATACTTGCGAAGCATCCTAAATACTTACTAGTATCAATTAACGCAAGGACCTCCTAAGCATTTAAACTTTAATTTTGGATTTAGATTTTTCGGTTATGCACTACATTTTGGGCCCTTCGAGAATAGTGAGATAAACAATAGATTCAAATTATTTAGGCAGGGGGGGTGAAGACTTAAAAGTATATCACCACGGGGGAAGGGGTATCCCAAAACGTACAAAAGCCTATAAGGGGAATGGGGGTTTTAATCGATGAATATTGAGCGTGTGTACTTCTTGAATGACCCTTAAGCGAGATATCAGGAAAAAGCTTGGCAATTTTAGACAGAACTGATTCATCTCAGACCTAAGGCCTTGATCCATGCAATTGCAAAAATGGTATGGCACAATAGGTCCAATGAGAGACAAACACCAAATAACGCTGCGGATAAAGTAATCAGACTTGTATTTTGCCAAACTATAATAGCAATAAAAGCGACCTGTCTTTTTCCTTTCTCAAGCATTCCTTTCTAATGAGCATCGAGTCATAAATGAAGTATTTCGCAGCTTCGGAGACACGGACATAAGACCAAGAGCAACAAAAAGAGCAAAAATTAAAGTTGGTTTGAATATCAGGCTCATTCAAATACTCGATGTTGTAAGTAAACATTTTCTATTTTAGATTTATACATAGAGTATTTTAGAACAGTATTTGACAGCTTTGAATTCAGTATTATCATAGTTAAAGATCTGTTTGATGCTCTCAAAAACCAGCTTCTAGAGGTATAATTTTACGTTTTGCAGGATGCAGTGGGGCAAGCAATAAAACTGAATGTTTGGACAACTCAGGTATGTCTAATAAACTTCATAAAACATCTCGGTCACATTGCTAACAAGAACCATGTATACCTTAAAAGTAAATATGCAAAACTGTTATTCAGCCAGAAATACAACATATCGGTGCGTGTTACTCTTCGCTGTCTAATGGATGCCCTTCCGCCAATTAAGTTTTCAAAATTTTCCACCCAGGTCATTATTATTTCAACCCCCACCGCTTATTAATTTTTTAGTAAGTTCCCACCCAAGACACCTTTTAGAGAAGGTACTTTGGCGTACAAATATAAACTGTCATTAAGGAAATCATACTGATCACAAATGTTGCATTTTTTAGTATTGTTCACATCTATGACTTCATTTTAAAAGTTTTTGTCCAGACCCCCCTGCCATTACAATTTTGGCCACCTTCCAACACCCCGTTTATTAGGTTTTTGGAATTTTCCAGCTCCCCATTTATTCCAACCCCCCCCTTCTATTAGACACCCAAGAGTAGATTAGAGAGGACATACCTTGCAGTTGCACTTTTTGGCTTCAAAGACAAGTCGTGTTGTGAGTGGGCAATAACATTGATACTCTTACAGGAATGGGAAAATCCAATGCAATCGTGGGAAAGTCGCAATTATGGGAATACTAGTCAGGTCAATGTTGAGCCGAACATGATTTGGACGCCCGTTCTGATGCTGTACAACAAGTGAGAGTTATACCGTTTAATTCAAATTACTCCATATTCTAGCTAATGAAGAGAAGTGACAAGTGGATTACCAAATGTGTGGGTAAATTGACGGTTGAAAGAATGAATGAATGAATGACTAAATGAATGAATGAATGAATAAATGAATGGATGGATGGATGGATAAATGAATGAACTAATGCATGAATGATAAATTAAGTAACGTACAAACTACATCGATATAATATAAAGTTACAGTATTAGCAGCAAATCGCAAATTAATTATAAACCGTAGAACAGGTAGGACGATGAGAACGTAATTATAGGAGCTTGGTAATTGCTCCTACCCGTTTGTCGCAATTGGATTTGTCATTAATTTATATGTAACATCGAATGTGTTATGTAATTGGAATCATCATCAAAATGTATTGAATTAAATTGTTGAATGATTCTACAAAGAAGATCTACATAACAACTGGAGTAAGTACGATATTAATGAAAGCACTCAATGCAACAAGGTGCCGCCCAAAAAAGTTAGCAAGGGGCGGGGAGTGCTGCGGTTCATTCTATGGACCACACCTATGACCACACCCATGACCACATCTATGATTTCACTCTAAACTGTTCAATGTAAGAACATGCAAGGTTATACAACGGCTAGACTTAATTACTTCAAATATAGGCAAAAACGTAGTAAATGATTAGTTGGTGCAACTAAGCTAAGAATTTATTAAACTATCATACACTCATTGGAAGGGGGGCTGAGCCATGCTAAGCGGACCAAAAATCCCTCTTCATTTTAACAAAGGGGACTGAGTCCCCCGAGTCCCCTTCCGCGGCACCCCTGGTTCAAAGATAACAAGTAATGATTTACATAGCTTTAACAATCAACAGCCCATTACAATAAAGACTCATTCTTCTTACTCCTAATGTTGAATCGAGTCAATGACCTATTACATTAACAGAATTTATTTCACAAATTTCAGTGCGGATAACAGCATGGGCAATTTGAAAACACTGAAAACGAAAGTGATCGTAAATAACACGGGTTACAACACGTGGTTCGCATCAACATCCATGAAGGCATCGTGTAAAATCAATGTGAAATACTTTCCGTTTGATCAGCAAATTTGTCGACTGACTTTTGGGTACGTAGCTATCAATTATCTTCTGAGTTCAGGAACTAAGCTTTTGAACGATACAAAACATCCAAGATAAAAGGCAAATTGAAATTATCATTAGGAATCAATACAACAGTCTGATATTGCAATTGATGAAAGAAAAAGCTTATATACGTCAAATTCTAACCTTCTAGATCATGGACAAATACAATGGACGAAATGGAAGTGGCCCCATTTGGTCAGGAAACTGGTCTGCAACATTTCATCAAGAACGCCGAGTGGGATGTCATGACGTTCAAGGCCGAACAGCGAGTTATCCGCCACGCTTGTTGTACAGAACCATTTGCAGAGGTTGTCTACCACTTACGTCTAAAACGGAAGACCCTCTACTACATGTATACACTGGTGGTTCCTGTCACTACAATCACATCTCTAATTGCCATTGGGTTCTGTTTGCCCCCAAATAGTGGCGAGAGAATCATATTATCGGTCACCGTTCTGGTATCGATGACAGTGTATTTGAACATTGCCAGTAAACGCCTGCCGGCCACGTCCGATAACATCCCTTTACTATCCCTCTTCTATTTGATGCTCTTCGTTCAGATCTCTTTATCTCTTGCAGCATCAACATACGTGTTAGCTAATTTCTATCGGCAAAACTTCTCGAAGCCGATGCCATCATGGTTCAAATGGCTAATATTCGATAACCTCGGCGGACTCCTTTGCGGAATGAAACTAAAAAGATCCATGCCAATCAGCCCTAGGACGAGACAGCATCAACAACGCAAAACAGTTAGATTCAGCGACATTATTACGATTAATGGCAGTGCCACTTCTCTCAGCTCCAAGGGGAGTAGAAAACTGCCAAACGGAACAGCGAAGGGTGTTGGGGTAACAGCGTCCCCTAAACATGATAAATACAACACCAGTACCGACAAGAAATTGTCTTCTAAAACTAACAATGCAACCAGTGCCAACTGTGCAAGTAATGCCAACCGCGCAGGCAATGCCAACTGCGCAGGCAACGCCAACCGCTCAGGCAATGCCAACTGCGCAAGCACTATTCACAACAAAGGCAACGCCAAGAGCCAAACTAAAATGAACGGCTCAGCTAATCTCAATGAAGTAACAGCCGACGATCGCATTAATCTATACGAGAACATGTTTGAAGACAAGATTGTGGAAGAGTTTGGCAAAAGGCAGACACAACAGTTAATATGTGAACAAATTGATGTCCTGACAGCCGACGTCTATGAGCAAGAAAAGAAGAAGGAGACTGTCCTCGAGTGGCAGTATGCTTCGGCAATTATTGACCGTGCATTCTTTTTTGCCTTTGTATTCACACTGGTTCTGGCATTAAGTTTCTTTCTTCTCCATAAGATTCCATACCTGAGTGGCGATAATACGCGATAGTTTCAACTGGGTCTTTTCAAATCAAAACATAGAACTTGATCTACAACACAGCTCTGCCACTTCTCGAATCACCATACAAATACGCTGGCCGTGAATACAACCAACAAAAATTCTAGAATAATGACTTTCAAAATTTCCATTCATTTCATCCTTCGGGTTCAAAACCTGAAATACTATCGGTCGGGGGAACTAAACAACAGCTACATACTATCAGTGAGTGAGTGAGTGAGTGAGTGAGTGAGTGAGTGAATGAGTGAGTGAGTGAGTGTGTGTGTGTGTGTGTGTGTGTGTGTGTGTGTGTGTGTGTGTGTGTGTGTGTGTGTGTGTGTGTGTGTGTGTGTGTGTGTGTGTGTGTGTGTGTGTGACCGATAGTAAACTATTGTCGTTTAGTAGCTGTCTGGATGTCGCAATTGATTAACACAAGACTTGTCTGATCTGAACATTGTGAGTTAGAATCCGCAATGGAGCTATACTAAATTGTCACTTATGTCACTAGCCTTGTCATGACATACTATTATCTACCTATGTCACCCATATATATATATATAAATATATATATATATATATATATATATATATATATATATATGTATATATATATATATATATATATATATATATATATATATATATATATATATATATATATATATATATATATATATATATATATATATATATATATATATATATATATATATATATATATGCATATATAATGATTTCAGTACGATCCAATTACTTTGATTTATATGGCCAACAGGATTCAAAGTTCACCGTACTGCATAGTATTCGTATCTTCTAATTTAATAAACAGCCAGTTTTAAATCTCTCTCTCTTGAGGAACATGCAAGAAAAGACTGAATATGAAATTTGTATGTAGGGTTTATCTGTTAGCTTTTTATGTGAACAATAACTTATGTATAGCACGAAAAAGCGGGAACATTGCTTTAGCATACTGAAAGCTTTTTTTTTTTTCGTCCGACACTCGTCAGAGTATGAAACGTCGGATAGCGACCGAAAGGTGAAACGAAATATATAGCCAGATGCGGGTACACGTGATATGATGAATAATGCGTCTATTTGGCTCTATGATTGGCCAATTAGCACCTATTCACCATTGTTTACTTGAATAGGTGCTAATTGGCCAATCATAGAGCCAAATAGACGCATTATTCATCATATCACGTGTACCCGCATCTGGCTATATATTTCGTTTCACCTTTCGGTCGCTATCCGACGTTTCATACTCTGACGAGTGTCGGACGAAAAAAGCTTTCAGTATGCTAAAGCAATGTTCCCGCTTTTTCGTGCTATAGTGAAGTTCTGCAGTACCAACAGACTTTTCAAATAACTTATGTGTTTAAGTCAAAGCAGGAGATAGTCCAATTCCTGTAGATGCACTAAAATTGAATATACTTTATGAGTGCATTGAGGTTTATTACAGCATGACTAGTATATCAGCCTATTCATTGACATAAAAAACAATTACAATGTCTTTACTGACCATCTACTAACGTTTCCAACCAATCATCGATGGCAACACCTTTTGTATTGGTGTGACGTTTCAAATGTCTACTGTTATAAGTTACAGTACCTTGATTCAACCAACAGCAGGTGCATGACATAGTGTTGCCAAGTACACTGTTCCATTGGTCGTTGTGACTCCCACTTTATGCCCATCGTTTGAAACGGAGCAACACAGTAGCTGCGATGGCATGTCTCCATATTTGCTAAACTCATTGATTCTGTGAATTTCAGCTCCCGTGTAGCTATTCCAAAACCTAGAAGAGAAGCCCTATGTGTTACTAAATTTGACTCAAATTTTGCTGATGTAAAAGATTTAGGTGTAGCTGAAAAGTGTGGATCTAATTACATGAGCATCAGGAAAATTATATCAACATGAACTATACTTGAAGACAGCAATCGTTGGAAAACACCTCGTATTAGTGCAAACAAAAGTTACATTACTTTTTCATGACCGGTGGATATATTCTATTGGATACAATTAAAAATAGGTTATGAAAAAACATCTGGTGCAGGTAGATGGTGAACAAAATGTATTTCACTAATGGAGTCTTTTCAAATACTATTTAAAAATTGAGTTTTTCCCATAAGTAAAATATGCTCAAAAAGCAAAACCAGAACTTGCAGAAGAACCAAAATGACTTTTCCTGTCTATGAAATAAATTGTAATAAACAATTTCTTGATATATTCAATCCCCTTGATCTTCACTTAATTTGAGGACTTCAGCAATGGGATGACAATAATGTACGGGTCCTTCATGAAAACTGCAGATGCGGTAATACAAAATAAACTTACCTTAAAGTATGATCACTTGAACATGAAATCAGGATGTCAAGGTTCCCTAATTGCAAAAACGCACTCGACCAAATGATACCAGAATGACCTTTCATTCGGGTTATTTGGTGCTGCCTCACAGTGTCCCACACAATTATAACACGATCAGCCGATGTGCTTGCAAGTATTCCATTTCGGTGGGGCGCAAAACTGCAACTAGTGACTCTACTTTTATGACCGTTTAATACTGAGCAACACTGTATTTCTCCAGCAGCAGTTAAGTCTTTCCATATCTTTATGGATTGGTCTTGAGAACAGGAGGCGAGATGTACTCCATCACGCGATAGAGAAATATCTTCAATGGTCTTTGTGTGACCGGAGAAAATCCTGGAAGTGTTCGCCTTGAAATCCCATAGTATGATACGAAGATCCGAGGAGCATGAAACTACTCGAGAGGAGTCTCTAGTGAACTTAACACGCCAAACAGTGTCCAGATGTAGAAGATGAACTGCTAAACATTTCCAGGATCGTTTAGCCCACACTGACACCTGTTTGTCAGAGTCACAGATGCAAATAAATTCGTCATCCCCACTGCAATCGACTGCCCAAATGATACCACCACATAGAACATGTTCAGCAACGCTTTCGTTAGCCAAATCAAAACACCTCACTCTCCCATCGGAACCAGCAAATAGCAGTTCTTTGTTATCACTGCTAAATGTACAAGATTCTATGAACGGTTTTTGAGCTGTATACTCCTTTATTTCCCACACTCTTCTAAACTGTAACTGTGAAACTTGCTCGGCTGCTAACGGAGGCCGAGGGCTCGGCGAGAAAAGCTTCTCACCTTGCTCCATTGCAATCTTGAGCAGAGTTCTATTTAACTATTGGTCTTATCAGTCGAATTGAACCTGTCGTTCTACTGATAGCAAGCGCCAAGTTGACGTCATTTATTGCCATTTAGGCAAATACCTTATTTAGACAGAGAAAACACATGTAAAATTTACCATTTTCACTTACATCAGTATCCAAGAACTTTCGCAAACACCTATCTCGGGCTCTTTGAGAGCTCCTCGAACCATAATGTACTTCCTCCATTCACATCATTTTCACCTGTTTCTCAAGTAATACATCTAGCTAGTTTATTCTTACAGTAAATTTACTTAATGGTCCTTATCTATCGCGCAGGCCTTCAGCAATGACAGTTACAACCTAAAACCAATCGCGTGGTTTCCTTCATTACTATGAATGTCTGGGCGTTACCAGGCTGTGTCCTCCCTTAAACACATCCCAAATGAAACTCAAAAATCAATACCGCTTTGAAAACTGCAATCATGAGTGATCTAGTGATTTCTGGATATAGTGTCTATTCTAATAGAATTATATAAAAAAATATCTAAATTTTTGTACCAAGAAAGAAATTATTTCAACAAATATGCACCGGCAGTAACCGTTGGGAATATACTCCAAATAGAATCTATCAGTTCGTTATTTGAAATAAACCAAAGACATAAAAAATGGCGGCATACAACACAATGGAGCATTACAGTCATGATAATAGTGAGTCTTAAATAACAGGGAGCTTTAAGCTTAGGATACAATGAGCCTACAGAAGACTACAAATAATAAAGTCTGAAAGAATCCAGTAACACATTTTTATGCAGATGGAGGCTCAACAAAAAACGCTTACACGCTCAAAGAGAAACCTTGTCCGCAATAGCTCTGTAATTTTTTCTGATCTACTCGAGTTATATACAAGGAAAATATCTACCATCTTTAAAGCAAGTACAGTTCCACTGAACTGGAGACGAAAAACTGTCACGATTTGGTTAGAGCGTGGCCTATGCCTCAATACAAACTATATAATCTAGATTCTATAAAACGTCTGACAATAAAAAGTACAAAAAACACAACCGCGAACCCAGCTGTCAATACAAACGACACCAGGTTACAACTTTTAGCTAGGGAGCCAACTTGCTTGGAACAAGAGACGCCTAAACATTTAAAATGAAGTCAGTTACCTACAAAGGTTAATCACCACCAAGTCTTTGAATAAGATTACTACCTAGTTCACAGGAGTATAATTTGAATAACTATTGATATTAAAGATGAACGTAATTTATCTAGCGTACTAAATGATAAGGCAAAGCTTCCCCTAAGCAACTGTTTGTCAATAATTCAGAAATTATAGAAATAAAAGTGATAATAAACCGCTAAAAGCATTCATGTACAAATTCCATAAACATTTAGTATCTAACCAGTTAATATTGTACTAGGTTCCTAAAACTCGCAAACAATTTATGATAAAGCTCTAAGATTTACTTAACGCGTTTTCTGACTCCAAGCTTCTCACGTCTCGTTGATGAAAGAATGTTTTTTTCTTGCAACCTTCTTCCTATAACAGAGATTTTGAAAATTATGATAGTAACGAATAAAGATATTGATACAAATTGCACACACAGCATGGTGAATAGATATGGCTAATCTGTAAGACGTTCTAAGATGAAGCCATGGACCACTGTCACTACTCAGATCAAAACATGCTACTTGGGAAAACGATTACTCTCTCTCTCTCTCTTAAATCCAAAAGGATTGCTAACCAAGAGTTAAGACTGAACGCGGGTGATAAGAGACAAACGTTTCAGGTGTGTGGCAACTGGCCAATCAGTTTCAGGTGTGTGGCAACTGGCCAATCAGTTTCAGGTGTCTGGCAACTGGCCAATCAGTTTCAGGTGTCTGGCAACTGGCCAATCAGTTTCAGGTGTCTGGCAACTGGCCAATCAGTTTCAGGTGTCTGGGAACTAAAATATTTACTATACTGGAAACAAAATACTTAAATAACTCCCGATTCCAATTCAAACTTCGAGTATTTTATTTCTCGTCTTACAGTTGCCTTATCTGGGTTGTTGATATTATTGGAAATTTCAAGAATTTCAGCAAACATTTACGGAACATTCTAAGGTTGAATTTCACAGAATATCAACAAGCGCCAAGGCTGAAAGCAAAAAGTTTGCTTCTTACAAAAAATGTGTAATGAACTAAAAATAAGTGTAAATCATGGCGAAAACAGCTTTATGCTTTAAAGAGCGTTAAATGACATCTCAGCAAGTCACAAAAGGAAGACAACGAATAGGTCACTCACCCGACCCGACAATGCCTAACAGTACCGTGGTTAGTCCCATAAATGATGCCAACCCCATGACTCGGATGAAACTTTGCTGTATTTACACTGACAGATAAACCATGGTGCCCTTTCTTCGGATGAACCACGTTGAGAACAACCTTGATCCAACAGACAAAACAAATCTCAAATTTACCATTTTCACTTATATCATAACCCAAGAGGCTTGGTAAACACAAATCCCGTGCCCTTTGAGAGTTCCTCGAATCACACTGTATTCCTTCCACTCACAGCTTCCGAATTAAAGATTAGTCTCCGCAAGGCTCGAAATGAATACAGGTAATGTTCTCTTGTCGTGGTATGAAACTATGGAATGCTCCTACAAATGAAGCTAAAGAGGCACCCTCCCTATCTAGTTTTAAGCAATTACTCTTATAGCACAGTACCTTCTACGTTTAACTGCAAAGCACCTCTATCTGTTACCTTTTCTCTAGCAAGGCATGTGTTGGGATTTGTGATAAAATTAAATAATTATATAAAGTGTATTTATATAAGTGGAACGCTCCTTAAAAATCAGCCTAGAGACTGAAGGAAGATCCTCTTTAAATGTTAGAAATAAAATAAGAAAACTGGATGATCTAAATGCACCAAAATGGGAAGGTTACTACCACACCTGATCTGTATCGTCTAACTTAATTGAGTCTCCTTCCTCAGGTAGCTTCAATATTTGTCCCATTAGCTACAAACAAATAGACACAAAAAGTACACTAACTTCCCACCTTTTGTTGATATGAGAAATAGGTAGTATGCTAACTCAGTGAATCATGAAGGAAATCAGTAAATCCATTTGCTAAAAGTGGGTGCAGCTATAATGCCTCATTAAAAGAAAAGGAAGTCTAAACTGTTGATTTATGTACTCTCTGTGAAATGTAACAGCATTTGTCTGAAAAATCCCCTAATGAAAAATTTGACGACGCATTAAAGCTGTGGGTGCAACAAAAGTTTCTTAGCTGATCAGATGAAGATGCTGAGTTAAGGATAAGAGAATAAGAGAAACAGATCAAAACTAAAAAGTACCTCTTCGGAACCCGTTGACACTATCACTGTCCTTGAAGCCAGGCCCACCAAAATGTAATTATTCAAAGGAGAGAAACTGACGCAGACCAAATTAGGCCCTGAGATAAAAACAAAAAAACAAGTGTAAGCAAAGAAGGTGCTTGATAATCATTAAATGCTT
Organism: Mastigias papua; assembly: GCA_964019165.1. Taxonomy (NCBI): domain Eukaryota; kingdom Metazoa; phylum Cnidaria; class Scyphozoa; order Rhizostomeae; family Mastigiidae; genus Mastigias; species Mastigias papua. The sequence continues at coordinate 5,443,338 of OZ025273.1, read as the reverse complement.
TCCATTAGGCCACGCTAAAGATCTAGCAAATGGTCTATAGTCAGGCAATCTGACTGGAAGGAATTATGCCTTTGCACTGTGATCAAACTTTTAAACAATCTAAACCCAAGTATATCATATGCAAAAGGGCTGAACGAGTAGCATTAAAACAGAAACCAGGAAACTGCATCGCCCGAATACGATCATGTGCATTTATAGCAAAGATTCTCCAAGAACTTTGATTGAGGAATAAACAAAAAATTCATGTGCATTCCTATTCGTTATTCCTACGTCCGTTGGCATGTTTTTGACAGCATACTTTATTCAGACTGTAATTTGGGGCGCACTGTCTTCACAAATTGGTAGCATTCCTGTGTCTTTATACCATACAGATTTGGTGCATCAACAGGAACAGGGAACAGGCAATAGGACAATATTTTAATTATAGGTATGAAGTACCGCGCGCACAATAGACAAACGACAATATAAGTCTCTTAATGATGACTTGTCCCTAAATTAAAAAACTTTGAATGAGAAGCACGATGAGAAACATATTTATTCTTTTAAATTAAATTCAAACGCTTCTTCAAATATCTCATGGACATCTAGATTCAAATTCAATTCAGTAGAGGGTATTTCAAAAGGCTATGTATACCATGTATATCATATCCTATATGCAACACCTTCCATGAAGACAATGGGCAAATTCGAACAACTTACAGGCATCCTGCAGCAAAAGTGTTACTAAGGAGGAGGCTACTGTATCTTCTGCATAGATATTACAAAGCGACAGTGAGATCAATTGTGGACTTCTTCTAAACAACAATAACATAACATAGCATAACACAACATAACACAACACAACATAACATAACAGCATAGCATAGCATAGCATAGCATAGCATAGCATAGCATAGCATAGCATAGCATAGCATAGCATAGCATAGCATAGCATAACATAGCGTAATATAACATAACATTAGCATAGGATAGCATACCATAGGATCTAGAATATATACACTGTCCAAGATTCTCTTTTCTTAAAGAAAATACACATATGTGACCGTTGTCTGGAAAGCCTTGCGTGCTTGGGACATAAGTTGCCAACAGAGTGCCATCTTGCGAGACATCGATGCTGCCATCATTATGCAATTTACAATGAGGAACAATGACGTTCTTCTTGGCTGTAAAAGATCGATAGAGTCAGGAAACTAATAATCTGGGGCAAAGAGGCTATTTAAAAAGAATTGCTGCAAAATGATCTATTCCTTTGATAGCATTGACTCCACAGATACCTAAATTTCAGTGCATTCATTTCTTGTGCAATGTAACCACATTTTTGTAATACGAGTAAAATCGGAGGGGGTCACCTGGGAAACCTTTGATAATTTTGCTAACTTGACGTGGAATGACCCTATTGCTGAATCAAAAATTGTTTGCAGTGTGTGGAAATAGATGGTGAGTTCAGTTACAAAATGGATCGGCAATCAGAAAATGCACAAGTCTTTTTATTGCTGACAGAGTACAATTTAAAAAGGTTTTCATAATATTTCACCTATGCATGCATTTGTCACAGTTTTTTCCAGTTTTCATTACAAAAACTACTCTTCAGCAATTCAAAATCAAATAAAAAACTAAAACGTACATTCTCCTAAATCAGCTACTACGTCATCATTGAGATCCCACAATTGCAGCCTATAAGTCGTATTCACAATATTTGCTGCCACAGCTCCTTCGCCATTTCCTGCAAACGCCCCTGCGATGGCCCGATTGATAGCAGTCCTTAATGCAGTGTCCGATTCGTTTTCGTTACCTCCGGCAATGACGACTGCAGTATGCACGTGCCGCGGTGTTCTGGCAGTTGCTGTTGCTATGGCGTGTGCATCGGGCTCTACTCCAGATATGCTGGACGTGAATCTCGATTCCGAGGGGTAAGAGATAAAACTATACACAGGAATGGCGGACCTACTGCTCAATGTAAAATCGCCCATCGACTGGCTACTGGCCGATGTTATAGTGACTTGCGATGCAAAAACCTCCGCACCTCCTTGTCCTAAGTCTACATTCCATATCTCAGATCGAAAAGGTCTATCGAAATTGTTCAAAGTTGTCCATACTCTTGGGGATCTTCTCCCCGTCCCATTCCCACCCCTTCTACGTCGTTGTCGCACACCACCTCTATCATGACCATTGCTACTTCTGCGATACAAGGGTCCCACGTTATCATCGTTGTAGCTATTCGACTCAAAAAAACTACTAGGAGAATACCGACCCGGCTCACCACTGCTGGCAGTTGGTGTGTCTCTATATAGCTGCGACGATGTCCCAATTCTGTAGCTATTGCTATCGGTAGAAGTAGCTGAGTCTTGAAGTGCTGTTTGATCAGTGTTGTTACTACTAAGAGTCGATGTGCTAGTCGTTTGAGTCACACTAACACCAGGGTTATTACGATAATTCGAAACATTCAGTATAATATCATCACTCTGTTGTAACGGGGTACTATCACGCGTGTCCATTAACTGTGCGTTACTTTCGCTATCAGATGTACGCTCTTCGCTAATACTGCTAAAGGTACTTGCACCACCACTCCTAACTCTAGGTCTACTGCGAAGAAGGTTCTCTCTGTAACGATTTCTGTCGCGTCTTCCGCTATCTGTTAGAGTTACATTTGATTTTCTCGAGGTGTCACAAGTGGACAATCCCTCGCTAGTATTTTGTGCGCCACTTCGTGAGCAAATTGTTGATGAAGTTGTTGTTGTTGTTGTGTTTCGGTCTTCTATACGATGGCAACTGACTGTCTGCACGGTGTTCCGGCCAAAAGCAGGATTTCTATAATTAAAGGATTTGGGAGAGAAATGAAACGAAAATGCGAGACAATGAAAGACATGAGGGGGAATCGAGCTCGCGAACTTCAACTTTGTACGTTGAGTGCTGTACCAAGTTAGCTACCTGATTACATCCGAATTTTCTATGCCAAATAAAATAAAAAACGACTTTAATACTGCTCTCTAAAATCGAAAAAAGAACTAAAAATGCTTAATAACAACAAAATATACCCAAAACGCAACTTAATAACAGATATCCTATCATTCCGCTTTTGAAAAATACCTTAGCCTACATTCCTATCATAGTTAACTTTCATATGCTCTAAGAGGGTCAGGTAAGTTTTCAGAATCAGGTTGCCAATAAGGGGGTATAACAAGCTTCAAAGGCTGTCTTACGTGAATTAAGAATCGTTGGAATGGCTTGGTCAGATGAACTACATTTTCAAAAATGCTATACAGGAGAGCAGCGAGCCAGGATTAACCAAAAACATCCATAAACGTCATCATTTGACAAAAAAAATAAATAGGGGACTTAGCTACTGGGGGTGTAGGTGGATGGTGCGAATATTTCAGAAAACAGTAGGTCAATGTCAAAGTTGTGGCAACAACAGGATTTACTCACTCCTACTTATATAAGCTGAGAGTTAATAAAAATAACAGACATATATATGATCCAATTTAAAGCAGATAATGTACTTAATCATTCTGAGATAGTAAGTACCGGTTCATCAGGAGTAGCCAGAAAAACAAGCTGACGCAGTTTACCAAGATATGCGAGGATATTATGGCCTATACCCTCATATACTCGAGGTCCTGTGAAGGACAATGAACTGGTACGATGTTCCGGAGAGCAAATATCTGCTGCATATGATAATGAGTCAAATTAAGAGACAATAGCAATAACAATGATTTAAACAAAGTCCACAATCAAACAGCGCCTTCACTAGGTAAGAGGTTTAATAGGGCAGTTATTTAGAATAAAGGCCGTCGCATCATTTGCATTAGATCTAACGAGATATAAAGAAGCAAGTCATAGAAGGCTATCAATAATCTTATTTAAGTAAAAGCATCCGGCATCTATATTTGAATTATGCTCAAACATGCCTCACCTTTGAATGCCAACATCGCCGAGGGATTGCTAATAAAAAGTGATAGAATAAATATAAAACACCGATCTATATACTTGAATTCACAAAGCTTGTTTAAGTTCTTGATGGATATGAATCTCTAAAACTAAGCAGCATGAAGAAAGAATAAAAGCTTCTAATATTCAAACTACAAATAAAACAGACACAATTAAAAAGTAATGCTAACGCCATATGAGCCAATAGCAGTATTTGTGATTACGAGCAAGAGGCTGTACGAAATAAAGCAGAAATAAAAGGTAAATGCAAAATAAATGATGACATACCTCTCGCTCATCCGGATCATTCAAGATACCAGTCAGCATCATTGCAGAGGACAAGACAAATCGTACTATCCTACAAATATGATACTTGATCTTCAATTTGCTATTGGACTTAACTCAATAAGAGGACAAGCTTTACAGAACAGTAAAGTTCAGAATTAGGCTATAGATTTGATACTAGATAATCAGATGATGACTCACAGAAAATGGAAATAGGTATCATGTTGAGATAACCTCCAGGAAATTCTTCCAGTTACTCCTTCAACTTAATTAGAATCTCAAATAATACTCTCCTTTTCTAAATTCGTCTTCCAACTACTTCTTCAAGCAAATACCATGATAGAACGACTAACCTAATAGACTCCTGTGAACTTCCTGTTGATAAAGTAGTGATGACTGCTCCAGTTCGCCAGTTTAAGAAGTACAGTTTGTTGCTAGAAGCAGCTGCTAAGATATCATCATCTCCAGGAAATGAAAGTGAGGAAATAACATTGCCACTTGTTATGTTGAAGCATTGGCAGTCACAAGTCTGTACGATAGAAAACAAAAACTCAGTCAATAGTTTCTGAAGTTCACTTTATTCTGAAACTTTGGAAGGCTTGGAAATGAGAAGGGCATGATCTATGTAAGTCGTTTGGTGGGTGGCTATGTAGAAACTATGGGTACTGACTTGTCAGCCTTTTCCAATGTCCACTAGACTATTGGTAACACTCATTGCATAGGAAGCAAATTTTCAGAAGTCCTGAAACCTAAAGCAACTATAGGCAAGATAAACATCAATTGGAATTAAGCTTTCAAGTAAAGTTCATGAAGTTTGTTAATAGTAATCAGCATATAGCCTAAATGTTTCTAATCTTACCCTAATATCAAAAATTTTGCAAGTTGCTACACAATCCAAGCAAGTTTCAATTTCCCATGGGAGTTTGAGTTGATGGTTGTCAACTGTAGTTGTACTTAGTTGTTTTAGTTGTATTTCCTGCATTGGACATGGGTTAGCCTGAGTACATTTACTTCCCATGGTATTGCCACAGTAATGCTCTACAGTAACATGAACAGTGCATAGTGGATTGCAAGATACGTTGCAACAGTTTTACAAATATAAATTGTCTTTAATTCTCATATGAAATCTCCTCTAATGAGACAAAGATAATCTGTAGCACATGAAGAATAGAAAAATAGAGTTACATTCAAATCCCAGACTCTGATTTCACCAGCCAGTGAACCAGAAGCTATAATACTGCTTAGACTGGGGTGGTAGCTAAGACACCATGCAGTTCTAGAGTGTCCAGACAGTGTTGTAAGTAGTTTGCCAGTCCTCAATGAAAATACTTTTATGGTGTGGTCACCATGTGAGCTGGCAACAGTTGATCTATCCAAAGATAAAATACACCATGTCATAATACCCTCTGCAGCTTCAAAAACATGACTTCAAAACAACACTCTGAAATGGATGGCTCTACTTAAATAAAATTAACCGTAATAAGCCATGACATAAAAAACCAACTTCAAATAAATCAGATATTATAATGCTATATTAATTATATTGTATTGTATTATATTATATTATATTATATTACATTATATTATATAATATATAGTATATTTTATTATGCTATGCTATACTATATTATACTATACTATACCATACTATACTACACTATACTATACTATACTATGCTTTACTATGCTGTACTATACTATACTGTACTATAATATACTATACTATATTATAGTATATTGTTTATATTTTATAATATTTGATCATATTATATTATATTAGGTTATATTATATTATATTATTCTACATCCTATTATATCAATCATATTATAGCATATGCTAAATATTATGTTATTTTGCTACTCACAAGCCAAAAAATTATGGGCCACTACCATTTGAAGCAAGGATTTCACTTACTAAAATAAACTATAACTGATTCTTCAAATGCTGAGCAAAAATCTTCAAATATTATTGCAACATAAAAATGCTTACACAGATGCAGTATTTTCAGCAATGGGACTAAGGGGGGTATAAAAGACAAGGTGTGCATTGGAAAACATAAATGTCTAACCATTTGTCCTGTTCTAAAAACAAATTTTTGAAGTAAAACTAATTAGACACCTGGAATACATATACGTAAATAATTTATAACGTGATAATAAGTGAGAAACCAAAAGATCATAGCATACCTATCTGGACTGAAGGCAACCAAGAATGTTGATTTTGCACGTACTTCATAACGCTGAAACATGAATGAACAGACCTTATGTTGCAACAGACCAATAAAAAAACAATTAAGACGATCCATGGTTCTAATTCTAAGTAAGTAGGTCAAATGAAACAGAAGAAGATAATGAAGCTCTGTAGCAAGATAATATCCATAGCTAATATCAGGCTATAGTTTTAAACTATATAATTGTGAATTCTATAACTTTTAACTCTATAACAGGAAGCTAAGCATTCAGCAAGATTAGTTTGCATGGAGTTTTACACTTCTTATATCAAACAGAAAAGACATAATCACTCTTACAGTGTTAAAACATGCCCCAGTTGCAACTTTGATTTCAGCAAGTCTCTCTAACACTCTTTTGGAGTTTACTCCAATTTGATAAGATTCTAAAGCTTGCAAAATATTATTGATTCCTTGGCTTCTTTTCATACTTCCCTTGATTCTAAGAAAAAGCAATGCAAAATGAGATCATATTATCAGTCTCCTTTGGCAAACCAATGTGAAGGGGGATGCTTCAATCTGCTCTTGCCATGGCTACTTTTGTCTATGAAATATATAAATCCTCCTGAATATCAGATTGACAATGCTTCAAACTGTGTGGTATTCATCTGTAGAATTGCTGAGAATGGTCTTGGCATTTATGGTCCAGTATGCTGTTTTGCTTAGTTATAGAGAATTCTGCTAAATTAAAAAATTTTTGGCTTTCCAAATACATATTCTTTTATGTTGTGGTTAAATTGATCCCCTCTCTACTTCAAAACAAGGTTTCCTAAATGCCCTGACTCTGTTGCTGCTAGAGATAACATAAGTTTGAATCTCAAGCACATGCTCAAATACTGCAGCATTTCCATGACATGGTACTGTTCTCTAATGCATAAAATGATCAGAATAGTATAGCAAATAATTAGTGAAGTCAAAAGAGTTTTTCTATGCTTATAGTGTCCCCTGCACAATTTCCCATAGGAGTAGGGCAATAGTCACACAACAAACCTTGGAATCCGGATAAAGTATTACGCTTGACAAAATACAGAGCACACATTTGGTAAAGCGACTGGTCACCTATCCATGACAGCCATTCAATTGTTAACTATCTGTTAGGTTAGCTATTTTCTCATGTTATCCGCTGCGCTATTTACTTCCACTAGACTCCTATAACCAACTCCATTTCGAATACAAATCCTTGTCCCGATTCCGGCCTAAATCCTAAACAGTGTAATGACTACAGTTACATCTCAACAAAAGTTTGGTAAATCTACAACCCACGTACAGTGCTCGTGTGCAGCTGTCCGTCTGCTCTCAGGAAATGGCCTAACTCCAAACTAACTTGAGCAATTGTTAATGAACAACACAGATAAGGCAGCGGAGATATCATTCAACTTAAAGCAGATTTCATTGAAATGATTGTACCAGAAAGGGTACATCATTAAAACTGCAGATGTTACCTATGCAGCAGCTATCCCTCTCATTAACAAAAGCCACCTTTGTCATAGTAGTACTACGCTTACCGAACCGAGTTTTATGAATACCTTGATTTATTATTTTGGCGGCGACGTTCCTCCACAGGGACCACTTGTTTGTCAGAGACTGTTCCCTAGACGTTATTGTTCCTACCCAATACTAAAAGTATTTTCAATTGCTGCTTCCCCCTGCCACACACTATCATCGTAAACATTTCCAAGAATTTTAGAACCAGGATTGCGACAAATAACAGAGATATTTCTTCGTCTTTAGACATGTTTCATTCTATATAAGGCCTTCAGAGCTCTCCAGTTGCAAATGCGTGATCCTCACGCCCAATGCTTGAGACTTGAGAGCTCTAGACCTTCCCTTCCTTATTTTCATCCCTTACTGATGATGGCTCATGTTTGAGTCGAAACGTCATCCCTGATGATGGCTCGTGTTTGAGTCGAAATGCTTATATTGGGTTTGTCACTAATCTAAGCCTAACATTGATTATGTCACTAGTTTAGTTGCATACATTGTATAATGAAACATCTCTCAAAACGAAGAAATGTCTCTGCTATTTGTCGCAATTCTGGTTCTATAGTCCATCCTCAGTCAAACTGTGGTTTCCTACAACTAAATTTCCTTGACTATATTTATATGTATAATGATCATTCATAACAGCAGCACCAACACAAAAAGTGCTGGAACGGAACGAAACAGTTAAACGTCCACTACTCTACCATTATCATCATCATTAGCTGCTTCTCAAACGACTGTAAAACCCAGAAACTCTTTAATGGATCCTCCTGAAGTTCTTAGAACTTCTTGCAAATCAGGGATTTCCAAGCAATTAGGGAGTTCCTAGAAATCTAGGGTTTTTTAAAAGTTAGTCAAGTTCTAGATTTTATGAATTTCCTATAGCCTCTGACTTTTTACAGAATTTGAAGTTTATGGATTTATAGACTTTAGCATAGTATTTATGAATTTCATAGACAATTTCATAGACATTCCTATAATCAGAGATCTCCTAGCACTCAACGATTTATATCACATGTGTCAAACTCAAAGCCCACGGGCCAAATGTGGCCCACCTGGTCATTTTATGTGGCCTGCAAGAGCTTGTGTGTGATTCTGATTGTGTCATTGACTTCAATACGTAATAAATAGAGAAGCAGCTATCTAGCAGAATAATAAGGTATAGTTTCAATCATCTGGCCCTTTGAGACCAACCATACTGCTGATATGGCCCTCGGTGTAAATGAGTTTGACACCTCTGATTTATATGATCTTAGAAAAAAGAGCTTTACAATATTCTAGACGCAAATACAGCATCGTACAGAGTAGAATCTTTATCATTCAGGTGAAATTTTCTTTTGAATACCTTTGATGATAGTACAAGACAAGAACCATCATTTGCAGATGTTAAAAACAAAATGAAACATTGGATAGCTGAGCCAGTGCAAATGCAGGATATGCATATAAGCAGAACATTGTACCAGTTTGTTTTTTTTGTTAATGTTAGATATTTTTCGTTTCTATGGCATTGTATGGTTTAAGTTGGACTTAATTTGTAGTTAAATACTATTCTAAACAACCAACATTACATGATGAATATGCATGTTTGGACTGCGCGGTATATAGTAGACTTTTCCGTTGTAAATCAGGTATATTTCCAATTACATATCTATTTTGTTTCTTAGTGCTTACAATGTTGACTATCATATCAATAGACATTGTCAAACAATAGTGTCTTCTTTTAGATTATGGACTTAACAACAATAGCACCTACTTATGCAATTTAACGCTTCATATGCTAGAGCTTCCAAAGCCCCATACTGTGCCTGCAATGGGGACATAAGCCTTCCTTTTGCTCCCATTTGCAAGTTCAATCTCTCTGCAACGGCCCACAAAAGTCTTTGCAAACCACCCCTGGCCATGACACTTCTTATTATTTAGCATTGCAAAAGTTAGTCTCAGTATTTTATTGATACTTGAAGACTTTGACTGTCATCTATTCTGCAATTGTGTATATTTCATGCTTTAGCAGTAGTAGGAAAATTCTTTTCAAAATGCTCTGTTTTCGTAGCGTGTTGCCATTGACTCACAAAGATACTTTGTCTTCCAGTTCATAACTTAATGTTGGCAATTCACATTTATAACCCTATGCTCATTTGAAGCTTGGATCTTTACGAGAAGTAGGTTAGGGCCCCGACTACGAGGGTAGTTTCCATTCACCAACAGGAGCTCTAGATTAGAAAATCGAAACCTAAGGTATCATGATATGCTGGGATAGTAGTTTTCAACGACTGTAACTTTCTCGCTATCGCTCTGTCCAAGGAGCGATGAATACATGAATCAGGTAAATGATGATGAATGAAAAATGATGACTGAGCACATGACAAAAAAATAGAACAAAGTGGTTTTTGAACATGATTCCTGCAAGATTTGCGCGCACTCGCGATTTAAGCTTTGAATTCTGTGCCCAATTTATACTTCAGCAAGCATGGCAGCTAAATTTCACCATACTTAATAAGCAGTTACCTCCAAGAACACTCAATTCTCATTCGTATCACTAATTAAAAATATTGAATAGTGTTGAAATTAATAAAAGCGAAGCACAATGCAAGCAATGATGGTTGTCATGGATCAAGTTTTTAGTATGACGAAGAAATTCATAAAGCAAATGCACAAATATTTGGGCAGGAATCAAATAATCTTTTTCAGTTGGAATGCTAAATTAAATCAAACAATGATGAAATAGTAATCAACTGTCATAGCCGGTTCCAAGCATTTATCATAGGTAAGTAATGACGTGGTCTCATCAATCTTAATAATTTCTCCAGTATTAAAGGAGGCGATCTCGCGTCATAGAGCTATCTCTGGCTCGAGGACATGCTGAGATGGCTAAGCTGGTTCATGTTTTCATGGAATTAGCATTTTTCTTCTACCTCTGTATTTGGAAAGTAGCCGGAGACAACAGCAAGAAACATACCATTGTTACATTACCAAAAACTATGAAAAGATATAGACTGTTCGTTAAATTGCAATCCTGTAATGGTGTCCCTGTCGCTTCTACTGCTGTACTGCCTTCTAGTGCAGGATTAGCATTACTAATTTCAATAACTTCAAACTTAAGAACTGAAACAACTTCACATCAACATGTGTTATCTTTTGGTACTGATCAACTTACCAACAATATTGTAAAAGAAGTCCTGGAGGCCGGTCATAATAATACGTTTATGCAGTTTGAAAGAGAAAGATGTCACATGGTAAGCATTGCAAGCACGTAATCGAAAAGTCAGTTATGCTTGCTTTCTTCAAAGCAGTGCTTCACATTGTGTTATCACTTAATCTTGTAGATGTTGCTAGTTAGCTTTTTCTAATATACCACTGTGATTTTACCTAGCCATTTTCTGCTATTCTATCTTAAAATATTCTCATTTTATTTGAACAGAAGACGGGTTCATGCAGGATGGTAAGAAACACATCAATATCTCAAAAGGAAATGCAGATAGAGCTAGCATTTATTCTTTAGTATCTAAATGTTTATTCCCATGTAAAGAATTTATATATATATATATATATATATATATATATATATATATATATATATATATATATATATATATATATATATATATATATATATATATATATATATATATATATATATAAATTCTTTACATGGGAATAAACATTTAGATACTAAAGAATAAATGCTAGCTCTATCTACACAAATAAGTCAATATATATATATATATATATATATATATATATATATATATATATATATATATATATATATATATATATATATATATATATATATATATATATATATATATTGACTTATTTGTGTAGTGATATTCAAGCTGCATATTTAAGTTGTTCGTCAGTTCTCTTGTACTGTCAAAATACACTTAGAAAGGCCATTCATTTCTAGCGACGATCAGTTGAAAGCCGTTCAAGGAGCAACTGTCGGGGGTGCAAGAATGGACATATCGACGCTCTATTATCTCTTGTTGGATACTTACATTGCAAGAAAATAGCGATTGTAACATCAAATGACCCATTAAACGTAGCACTTAGTACCATTTTGCATGACAGTCTCAACAAGAACATTTCAGCCAATGAAGGACGGCGTATCGTAAGTAGGTATGAATTTGGTAGTGATGACCCTATCTCAATCAAGGAAATGTCTCGTGCTCTATGTGAATTGAATAACTTTGAGGCTGGATTGTGATTCTCCTCGCAAATGATGCTGCAGTTGAGATGCTGCTCAAAATGGCATGTGAATATAAAACATTAGATTTGGACACGGTATGGATGCTTATCGAGTTCAATAGAAAGATAGCTATGAGAAAGATTCCAAAGAAGGTATTGAATATATATCCGAAAGAGAAAGGAATTTTTGATTGGAGTGAAGAGGAGATATCAACCACAATAAATAATATAAAGTAAGTACTTTTACCTTTATAGAAGAGGTGCGCTAATTAACCAGGGAATTCATTGCTTCGTTGCTGATTGGTCAACTTTCTTGTACAGCAAATCCCCGGATGTAAGAACCTACTTTTTTAAAGGCCAGGCTAAATAAAATTCTTATTTAAAAGGAATTTAGATTATTTTAGTTTAGTAAGGTTCTTATCCAAAGGTTCATTTGATTTTCCCTGTATGAAAAAGAAGACTATGAATTCTAGTGGTTTTTACGGACATCTAAAATCCTCAAAAGTGCAGTGGTCTTGAAAACCCTTTATGGTTGAAATACATAATGTGCTGAACATATGGAACTGACATTTTGTATAATCAGTGAGCCTTTTCTTGAAGAATCTGGCAGTAAAAGTCAACCTTATTACCTTGCAATAGAAATCTGTGTGATTATCAAACTGGAATATAGGTTCTTATTTTCAAGGCACATACAACATGAGAAACAGCATATAGGTTCCTATTATTGCACGTTCTTGTATGCGGGAATTTACTTTAATACATCGTTCTAGCAGGATGATTCACGACGGCAGTAGCACAGATGAGCAATTCCAATCGATTATAAAATGTCATGAAACAATCGAAATCCACCTCAATTCAATAACACAGCAAAGAGATGGTGAAAGGAGGGAATGGATATTACTTTCAAAATGGAAGCAAGCAAGTGGTCTTGAAGTTAATCCAATGGAGGAGCGTTGGTTGCAATTGCTTTCGGCGCCGATAAGAAAAAAACCGTTAAGAGTTGTATGCTTAAACGATAAACCTTTCACTTTTGTTGCAAAACACTATGAGACAAAGGATGCAGAAAGGCCATGTGAACAGGGGCTAGCATGCAAAATAGCAAAGGTATTCACCTCTAAGTTATAGACATATTTTTATGAAAAATTTTTTAATTTTCGGACATCTATGTTCCAAAAGTTTCTTAGCGGTTTCTTAATTCATACTGGGGTGACAAAAGATGATCTTGAATTACCTTTTATGAGTGTAGTTGTTAATAATATGAGTAAAAACCATATACTGCAAAGAAGTTTCATTACTTGAATCTTGTGCCTTTAGGGGTAAGGAGCTACAAGGGAATTATGTATTTCACAAATTGGGTTGGGGCAATATAGCCCTCCATTTCCTTAAAATTGTGGCCTTTATAGCCCCAGCTTCATTCGATAAGTTTCTTATTAAAAGCAGTATCTTTAAACCTTTTATTTGATACTACTGCTCTATATCTGCTCTTACTCAACAGGTAAAAGGACAAACCACAAGTTGGAAAAACACTTGCTGTATAGGGCACTCGATAGATATACTTCATCTACTGGCAAAAGACCTTAATTTTGTGCCACAGATTCACATGGTCAAGGACGGATTCTATGGAAGTAAAGTAAACGGCACATGGAACGGAATAGTTGGTGAGTTGACTAAGAACAAAGCTGACCTTGCAGCCACTCAGCTGACGATAACCAAAGCAAGATCAAAAGTAGTTGACTTTACAGCACCTTACAGCAGAATTAGGCAAGGTATTCTCATGCTCAATAAAGTAGAACGACAGAACATTGATTTGCAAGTTCTTTCAGTTTTGGATTCCAATCTATTGTGGGTATTCCTGGCAGTTTTTATCAGTGGCTTCCTTTTCATTTGTCTCAATGAGTATGTAAGCATGAGATACCAAGGGAAGCTTCCTGCTAGCACAGACGATCAAAGGCCCCTCTGGATGGAGACATTCACATACATGTCAGGCATAACTTTCCAGAGAGACCTCGGTGGACGCAATCCAAAAGGATTTGCTGCTAGGCTGTCAGCAATTGTTGTTGCATTTGGAATGGTAGTCGCAATGACTGCATACACAGCAATACTAACAGCAACCAAAGTTGTCAGAGAGCAGAAACAACCATTCCAAGGGATACACGATGAACGGGTAGGCAACATTTCAAGTAACTTTTTTATTTTTTTCATTTTCTTTCTTCCTTTGTCTTTTCTGTAGTAAATAGTAAAGTAATAAAATAAATCACATCTATTGTTGTTTTTCTTAAATTTATTTCTGATTTACTACCACAGAGAAACTTTTGTAAATAACAAAGTCTTTTAAGAACATTTTTTCTTTATCCGGAGAGAAATTCAATAAATTAGGTAGGGGACAATCCCATATACGATTCTGTACCTTAGAGAGTACCTGATAGAGAGAGGACACGTATCATGGGCCGTCGGCATGGTGAGGTAGGGTGGCCAGTTCCTTTCCTCGCCGCTTTTAACTCTTCGGTGTTGCCACCAGGTACCCATTTGCTGCTGGGTGGACAATGAGCGAGCATCTAAACTATGGTCTGAAAGTTCGCCAATCGCCCAAGCTTTATTTGGCTATCTAGCCCTCAATAGGAAAATGCCGTATTTTGCCTTTTCTGTCTCTGATCTGCTGTTAACGATGGTCGGTCGAACCTTTGCTGTTTTATATGACTTTAATTAAAAGAAGTCTCTTCCATCCATTCACCTTACTACCGAATGCAGTAATCAAATCATCGGGGGTTTGAGAACGTTCTTCAAGACAACAATGCTATCTCTAGTGGTGTTATTTGATGTCTGCTGTCATACTTGAGGTTACCATCTTATCCTCGGTTATCCCAATTTTCGCGCTCCCGAACGTTCGGCTAGCCTGAATGCCTCTTCTCAAATTCGTGCCCAGGTCTGTTCGAACAAACGATCATGTAATCATTTCCCATCATTTCTCATCTAGCTCACGAATCCGACACCAGCCTTCAAATTTGCAACGATTAATTCAACCTCTATGGAAACGTTCTTCCAGGAAAGCCAAAACCCGTCAATACAAAGGATGCATCAGTTTATGAAGAAGTACAATACAAAGGATACTAAAGAAGGTGTCAAAAAAGTCCTAGATGGGTATGTACTGTATTTCCTCTGATAAACGCCTCGCTCTATTTAACGTTGCATTAAAAGGTTGGGTTATGTACCAAATACAATTTACTAGAGGAAATACAGTATTGAAATCTATACTGAGCATGACATCTTTATAAAAGTCAAGAAGCAAAATAGCAGCAAAAGTTAGAATTTCTTGAAATAGACTTAAAGACACTTTTCTTGAATTTATCTTCACAAGAAGTGAATTGTGTTCTTAATATCCTAATACATTTAGTTGAGGATAAAAACAGATCAAATGAATTTTTTGCATCGAAAATGGCAGATTGATCGTACAAAATAGCAGCTTTATCGCATAGGCAACATACTTAGATCCTCAATTTCTATCTTGTTTTCAGAGAACTACAAGGACTGATTAACGAATGGGATATCTTGCAATATTATGTGAACAAGCAGCGTGATTGTTCACTCCAAATCTCTGATCTTCAAATCGCTGATATGATGCACGGCTTCGCAGTACAAAAAGGCTCCAAGTGGAAAGATATGATATCGAGGAAGTTTATTAGATATATCACAGACGAGGTTATTTTGCAAATCAACAAGAAATGGCTTGGTGGGTCGTGTCATGATTCAAGAGCTATGAGAGGCAAAAATGGACGTTATCGTATTGGGAATTTCGTTGGTCTGTTTTTAGGAATATTAGGAAACATCGTAGTATTGGTCTTTGTCTCAGTCATGTTGCTTGTATGTCACAGGTTTAGAGCGAATAAGTTGCAGTATGGATTAAACGTTCAAGATAGAAATCAAATTTCTATGGCATTACCCTAGACGAAAAGATGGAAAACTAGCGAAGCACCGTGCGATGATAATATGTGCGGAAAAGAGAACAGCTAGACAAGCAAACTCTGCATAAAATAAATGCACTTAGACTAGACATATCATGTCTTATAAGCATGTAGTATATCATATGATATGACACAGAAGCCACAAAAAATCATAACTCATAAGCATATGATAATACCTATAAGATATGACACAGAAGGTGTAAAATAAAATATAGATATTCTTCTAATGAAAATTAAAATAAGTTTTTATCTTTGCTTGCACTATGCAGTAATTCTAACATCAGCACAGTTGACAAAATGTTCTTGTTTTCCATGTCCAACACCGCAGCCATCGCTGTCACAGTCCCAGTTGTTGCCTGCGTTGTACCACCATTGCACCACGCACCTCTCACAAATCAAATTACTTGGCAGCCGTGCGGTAATTTTGAAAATCCCATTGCCTGATCCGCGCGGCAGTCTGTACCTTGTTTCGCCACTTTTTAGCTCCAACAGTTGACCCTTAAGTCGTCCCATTTCATCGCCTTCGATTGTGCGGCCATTATATCCACCAATCCTGAACTCAAACCAACCCTGATGATTAGAAGTTAACTTCACTTCAATGTCAATCAATTGGCCCTTTTTGTACTCTGCAGCAATGATCCCGTTGGCATATTTCCCGCCGTCATTATGAGGCTGATTCGCAACATGATACGGGTCTCCACATATCCCACATTTGCCTTTATTCTTCGACCACTGAGTGCTGAATCCACCACAATTCAGTTCATTGTCGTTGTAATTGCGGGGATTAGGAAACCCTTTTCTCCACATAGAATTTCTGGCAACTGGCTGTAACATCATACCATGGCCAGAAACATAACTCGACACCCCCAAAATTAAAATTGCTACCAAACAAAAATGCATACTTTCTTTTTTAAATCGTTGCTGCCCTGAACTGCACTGGGAACTTCTACTACACCTACCACATAACAAAATCCCTTTTGAAAGAAATGCACGGCAAAAAAGAAAGCTGGACAAATATGTTGTGCAAATGGCTATTTTCTTAGCAAAATAAGAAGAGTAATGATAACACAATATATTTACAAAGGAAGGGGATTTTTGGGCATAGGAGCATATTTTTAAGGACTCCCATGTGGCCACTTAACAATCGTAACTGATTTGTCATTTTACAAACATTTGTTGATTGCACAAATGAACTTGAGCAAAATACTCTATTGTAATACTCTACATTATGTACAACAGCTAAAGGACTCATTTGCAATGTGATGAAATAAGAAACTGAGAAAAAATAATTTAGCCTAATAGTAATCAAAGATTAAAGAAGATTTTTCTTGTTTTTCTTTCCTGATTAACTTCCACTTCTTTTCATCTTAACAGGGGCCCATGTTGAAAGGATTCATGTGCAGGTATATAAAAATACAAAACACAATATGGCCCACATTAGAATGTAACCTGGCAAGCTGATTTGATATATCATATTGGACATGCCAATGGCAGTACTCACTATTCAAATTGTTTTGTAGCAGGAAATCTTCACTAAGAGATGGGTGAAAACCCTCTTAAGCTAGAGCATCATCTTCCATTATGCATGGGGGTTCAAGGATAAATGACTATGACTGGCTAAAGTTGTCTTGATTTGATATATGACTGATAGATCATTCATTCAAGCAATATGATAATTGATAGCCAACAGGTATATTAATTACAGAGCAGGTAACTTTGCTGATTTGATTTTCGGTAATGGAGAATTGTTAATTGATAACCTGTCTTTACTTTGATCTGCACTTGCTGTTTTGGACAGTGGCTTTAGCTAAAAGAAAATACAAACAATAAATTTGTAGTGATTGTAAATGGGATCAATATGTATACATGCCACCTCAGTTCAGATAACATCTGTTGCCAAGGTGCCTGTTTACAATATTCACAGCTCATTTCATTCCTCAAAAAACACTTTATTGAGTCTCATCTATTTGGAAAAAACAAAGTGCTGAATTTGAACACTTAACCAATTGATTTAGCTCATCATCCAAAATGCACCAATTCATTACAGACAGCTTTGGTAGCAGCATCAAATTGTACTTTTCATAAAAGGGATGTTAAAAGACACTTAATAAGTCAGCAAAACAAGAAGAGATTTGTCTACCTCTTTTTGAACAAGTGAATCTGATGGGTGTCGCAAATGATAGATTGTTGATGATGTTGATCCTGCAGCAGGAACAAGGCCAAGGTCCCCAATACGATAATGTGAGACAAAACTATTACCAAAGAAAGAAAAGAATATTAAAAGCAACAGAAACCAGCTTGACTACAATATCATATCAACAAGAAAATACCTCACATAACAGGCTTACAGAGTAACATTGTAGTAAAGTTGTTATGCTTACTCAGAATTCATTTCACTTTACTACATTGTATCAAGCACTTAAAGAGGAAAACCACAATCACAAAACTGAGTATACAGATGCACATAAACACAAACATAACTCAGCAATAATATATAAGACAGATAATAAATCACATACTTTGGTTTGAGCCTGTTTGATTGAACTGGCAATCTTTTGAGCACAGGAGTTTGCCTACTAATTGGTGGTTGATCAAACACTAAGCCACAGCCTTCCTCTGCAGCCAAGTCTAAGATTTCAATTAGTCTTTGTAAAGTTGTCTCCCTTTTAGCCAATCCATCTGAGGAAAGCTGTCCAGGTTGAACCTAAAATGACAATGCTCAAATTTGAGTGAATAGTCCTCAAATCTATGCCTTAAACTCCTCGGACACCAAGTTCACTAAAATAATTCATAATTTGCAAAATTACTGTATATGGATGTAGCTATGTGCTAGGCCATAAAACTTGACATCTTACATATAAGTGAAACAGAAAACACCAACAAAGCTATGACTGCAAAAAAGAAACAATACAAAATAGCAAGCTATGTAAAAGCATGGTGGATGTGAGAACCACTTTCTGACTCCAAAAGATACAGTAAAAACATACACATAAGAACCTAGAATTTTGAAATGAGTCTGTTGACATTCATATGAGATGAGGAAGCTCCAGTAGCCAGGGTGAACATCCTAGCACTAATCTCATCTTTGATCTTTGAAGATTTTGCTTGTCACACTTATGCATGTAATGTCTCAAATGACAAAAGAAGGCTTTCAAGAAATCTACATTGTAATTAATACAAAATGAATGCAGAGCACTGAACATACTTTTAACGAGTTCTTGATGGTCTCAGCACAGAGTGAAAGAGCTTTCACCAATTTTTCATGCTCATTTAATAACTGGTGATAATCTGAGTTTCTTTTCTGCATTTCATCTTGCAACTCTTCCTTCCTTATCTTCTCCTTTTGAAAATCTATCTCTATTTTTGACAAATCACTCTTAAGCATATCAAAGCTCTCCTGCAATCTTAAGAACTCTTTTTCTTTTGAGATATAATCACACAATAAAGCTTCTTGCTTCTTTGCTTTCTCAGTTAACATACGTATAACCTGAAAATGACAAAGGTAATTAACTGAATAGTATGTCCACATGCTGCAACCATGTAATACACAATACAGATTGCTGTATATATGATTGGTCACAGGTAAACAATGCACAGCTAATGTCTAAGAAAGTCAGTGTTTTCCACAACAATTCACTGTATTAAGCCAAACTAAGATGCCATGTGTTTGAGGTCAACAAGCAAGCAATTATGAAAAACCTTATTACTCAACATCCTAATGTCCAAAAGAGCTTCTAATGTAGGTAACCAAAGGAATCATACAAACATATTATCATTGCCTTATCAATACGTCAAATGGTCATAAAAGACAACAGTGACACAAACCTTTAGGTTACTGGCATTCCTAAGCATGATATCTTTTTCTTTATGCTCTAAGACTTGTGTGTGAAGATGAGTTTCCTTCTCTCTTTCTTTCAGTTCATCATTCTCTTGTATCAACTCCATTGTTTTATCTGACATTTTACTAAGCTGAGTGTTGATGGCAACATTTTCTCTCAATGTCCTTTTTGTTGTTTCTGCCATCTGCTTGTTTGAAACTTTTCTGAACTCAGATGCAACTGTGTTAACTCTTACTATCATCTCTTTCTTTAGTCTTCAGCAATATAATAGAAAAAAGCCAGTTACTTGGTATATATTGATTAGATCTACACAAGTTCAGCTTAGAATTTAAGCGAAGCAGGCTGAAGCTAAGCCAACTACAAAGCAACATAACAAAGGAAGTGAAGGCCTGTAGAAGGAAAGCATGCAGAGATGAGATGACATGCAATGAAGAAGAGAATCATGCCTTTCAGCAGCCATCAAGCCAACAAATTCATTTATCTGACCATCTAGCTTTATGCAAATGTTGAAATCCTGTTATAGGAAATCTGATGGATTTCAATGAGCTATTCTGTTTATTCCATTTCCCTGCAAGGAAATGGTCTTTACTGATAGATTACATATGATCTACATTGGTATAGGCTACAGTTTAACCATAATTACACTAAAACATCCCACACTACCTGTCCTTATCCACGACAGCTTTCTTTTCCAAATTATAAATCTGCTCTTTATGGCTTTGCTCTTGCTCAAGAAGCTGATCCTCTAATTTAGCAAACTTAGCGAGCAGATCTTCTTTCTGAACACGAAATTCCTCTAGTGATGCCAGCTTTCCACCAAGCACCATATTTTCAGACGTAAGCTGGTCCTTAATTTCTTGCATTTCCGTTCTCAGAGTGGCCAGCTGCACTTCATAATGGTCCTTCTCGGTGTCTTTAGCTTGCTGCAGTCCGATAAGTCTCTCCTGTAAGTCTGCGATCTCATCCGCACGATTTTCAAGCTGTTTCTTTAAAAACGAAACAATTTCTTTTTTATCAGAGGAATGCTGTTCAAAGTTCTCTTCATATTCTCTATTTTTTAACTCAAGTTGATCACATTTTCTCTGGTACCTTGCCAACCTTGTCTCGAGGTCTCGAATTTGAATTAAGTAAAATTCTCTCGTTAGTTCCGAAATCACTTCGGATATCGGAATGATGCTTGTAGGTTTCTTACTACTCTTCTTCCTTTTCCCACTTTTCTTTCCTTTCCTTTTCTTTGGAGGCATTGTGGAATGTCACTTCAATATGGCAGTCCCCTGCATTGAAGTTGCGGTTGATATTTGATCTTAGCCATCTGTTTCCATTAGCAACTAGAGATATAGCAACTACTAGTGCCCAGGCTATCATGCTTCATTTAATGCCAACCTGCCTATAAAACCTGCGAAAATACTTCAATCCATCAGCGGACGGCTCAGTAAGGATGACCAAAAATGTATTAGCAATAGTCCATCTAAGTCCTAAAGTTCTGATGGCATTCACGATGACATGTCGAACATTCTAGGGACGCCGGAGCACCTTTTTGAATGGGGGAGGGGTGGAGACTGGAGGTGGGTTTCCAAGTCCGTATGAGAGTATGCAACAATGGCAGTAGGGAGGAGAAGTGCGTGAGGGGCGGAGTCCCTAAAAATTTTTAGGAACAACGCTCAGTAATTCAGTAGGAATTTCAATAAGCGTTAGCAATGAGACCATGTTAAGCGTTCAGTGACCATGAACACAAACCTTCCCCTCACTTTGCACGTCAAGGAGACTTTTGGACCAGTCTATAGCACCACGTTTTGAAAAACTTTGGGGTATCTACCTCCAATAGGCCCTGATGACTCGGCCACTGGTACTTCTTGAAGGTGAGTAAATTTCAACATGGAAAAAGGAGCTCTACTCTATTTGGATCGAATGCCTCAATCTTGAAATCATACAATAGCAGAAAAGTGGGGAGCTGCAGTCCCCCTCCCCCTGGCTTCAGCGTGCCTGTCATTCATCACCAAAAGCTTTGCAGTTCGTTCAATGATGATCTAGAAAATCCAGCTTTTTACTTTATTGTGCACTGGCGTGCAAACACAAGTGTAAACAAGACAACTTGTAATAACTCATCCCCACTGTATTGGATTGTGCGTTGAATTGAATTATTTCCAACCAGGCGTCAAGGGCATAGGTAGTTTTATTGTACAGACTATGACTAAATTTATACACTCGAAACAAACATTAGAAGGGTATAATCTGCACCATTTAGCAGTGTTTTTAATATCTTGTTTAGAACTGAAATAGGCCTCTGTGTCCCCAAGGACATCTATACACTTGGGAATTGGCATATTAAAGAAACTAATTTTCAAGGAGTACAATAACCGGCGGTAAGACGTAAAATAGGCGGTGTATACCACCAAAAGCCTCTTGTAAATGAAAGCCCAGATAAAGTACAAGTTTAAGTTGGCATGCTAGTTAAGTGGCTTCCATTACTGCAAGAATCATGTGCAGGACGGCGAATGCAAGCTAAAAAGCGAGATTCAGAAGTTAACTGCTAAGAAAATTTCTTACATATTGTGGCATCAAAAACTGCTGGGGAAACAGAGGTGCTACCTAGGAAAATATACAACATTTTAAAAACAATAGCAGAAAAGTCCACTACAATAGCGTGAAAAAGGATCCTAAAATGAATGCACTGTACGTAACCGGGAATTGCAAAGACAATGATGCAAGGCCCGGGGCTTGCAAATGAACAAACGAGAACAGAGGAACGTAGGTGTATATAGGAAAATAATAGACAGGAAGACGAGGCGAATACTAAGCTATAGAACAAGAAATACCGAGATATGAAAAATACAGAAACACCAGTCAGGTGGGAGAAGCTAACTCTCGTCTGTGCTGGTGCAGAAATTGGATCGGACAGGATAGAGATCAAATTAATTTTGATCTAGAAGAAAACAGTCACGAGAAGCCACCAGCAGGAATATTGAAACAGGTGTGTAGAAGCTTCAGGAAATATTTCAAGTAATCCAGCGTGGCGAACTCAAAAAATAACCCACATCGATAAGAATTTTGACTACTGGGTAAAGATCATTTACAACAATTTAACTTTTTAGCACTTATATTGAGTGTCTCTTTCTACGTGTCTTCACCCAAGACTATGCTTTCCCATTTCTAGCGACCGATAGCTCAGAGTGCGTCGATCAATCTTAGAACCATGGCTATGATAAGTCTCATATTCGTTCTGGCAATAGCGATTCAACAGGCAAATGGGCACGGCCGATTAATTGACCCACCGGCAAGAAATGCTATGTGGAGATTTGGTTTCGACACACCACCCAATTACACTGATAACGAACTGAACTGCGGTGGATTCAGTGTTCAATGGCACAAAAATAAAGGCAAATGTGGTGTTTGTGGGGATCCAGTTGGGGTGGCAAAACACATCTTTCCTGGAAAATATGCCAAGGCAGTTATTGGAGAGGTCTATCAACAAGGACAGGAAATAGATGTCGCTGTTGATCTAACTTCAAACCATCAAGGATGGTTTGAGTTCAGAATAGCCAAAGTGATAAGCAAGCCTGTTTCTGGAGACAGCAAAGGACGGCTGAACGGTGAATTGTTGGAACTCGTCAGTGGAGGGACACGGTATCAGATACCGAGAGGATCTGGGGATGAGGTCTTCAAGATCAAGCTAAAACTTCCCAATGACTTGGCATGTGAGCAATGCGTGATCCAATGGTGGTATAGTGCTGGCAACAACTGGGACTGCGATAGCACAGGGTGTGGCATTGGCAAAGGCAAACAGGAACACTTTGTCAACTGTGCTGATGTCAGAATCGTGCCAAAGGGAGCGCCCCAGCCTACCCCACAAGCTACAAGGAAGCCACCGGTTGTGGTAACAGATGCACCAACGAAAGAAAAGAAAAACTGCAGAGCTATTGGAGCTTGGTCTGGTAGTGTAAACATGAGCAGATGGTGCAGGCAGAATTGTGCTCTTGGTCGGTGTCCACCATCCATATGCAAATGCGGTAATTAAATAGAATACCATCGTGTATGAACAAAACAAAGTAGAGTATCTAAGAAATTGAAGATATAATAACAAAACAACTTTTCCTTTTATTAATTTCCAATCTATTCCCCAAGGAGCATCAGAAAGGTAGGACTATCCATCAATTTCCTTATACTTGTTCTATTTCTAGCCATAGCCCCTGCCGTATGTGATAGACTCCTCTCGATCTCAGGGCAAGGCTACTGAGAGAGGGCAAGGCTACTGAGAGGGGGCAAGGGGGCAAATTGTCCCGGGTCCCAAAACTGAGAGCTCCCTAAAAGTTCTGAAGTAATTCTTTGGTTACCACAATAACTATAAATGTTATTAGAAGTAGCCTTATTTGCTCACTTAGCAAGGGCCCACAATGACTCCCGGCAGGGCTGTTCCGGAGTAGACGCATGTCTGCTTTTGGGGAGGAATAAGACAATAACTACGAGACACATCCGAGGTGGGTATGACTATAAAGTATGGCTATTCTGTTTCACTATGGTACCTGAAGAAACATGGCCATATAAGTATAATCATTTAAAACCTAAATAAAAGTTACAAAAACCCGATGAAATAAGATAAAAACAGTCTGCGATTACTTTTACTTTACAAGGAAAGTTTTCAATTCGGGAAACTAGCTTTTCTCATCGTTGAGCTTCGTACCCTTCAACTGAAATATAAAAGAATAAAAAATTACTAGCTTTGTGAAAAGTTTGAAATATATACAATGTAGTGATGAATACTATCAATTATTTTCGTAAAAAGAAAGCGTTGTCCATCCCACTACTTTGCAGTAACATCACATACGCACCCATAAAATGAACTCAGATGAAGGAGTCAGAAAAAGACAGGAAAAACTGCTAATATTCGACTCTCAACAAATGCTGGTTATAAATATTAAAGTATGGCTAAGAGACGTCGAAGTAAATGGATGCTTTCACACACACACACACACACACACACACACACACACACACACACACACACACACACACACACACACACACACACACACACACACACACACACACACACACACACACACACACACGCACGCACACACACACACGCACGCACACACACGCACGCACACGCGCACACACAGAGTAAAAGCTATAGACAAGACTTACTATAGGTTGACATGTCGATTTCCGCCGGGAGTTGGCTTACATTTACTTCGAACCGATCTTGTACATCATTCAAGACTTTTGCATCATTTTCCTCAGATACGAAAGAAATTGCCAAACCCTTTGTTCCGAAGCGGCCTGCTCTTGCAACCTAGAACGTCGAATGAAAGTAGAATTCGGTTAAATCAAGCCAGGTAAAATAATGTCCTGCAGGGAACCAAATAACCTATCTACTGAAAGGATTACGTACGTACATGTTTCACCATAAATTTATTCAGAAATTGAGACATGAAGCAAATCAAATCTGGAATTCGTAGATTTTTCTTCCAAAACATCTCAATAGGATAAAATGAGAAAAAAAGTGATTCTCATTTTATCCTATAGAGCAGTTCTTGAAGAATAATCTACGAAGCCTCAAATAAATGTCATGGAAAGTTGGAATTCTGGATTCCTAATGAATCACAATTAGAAATTTCCTTGCTTGTCAGACATTCGGGAATTACA
Source organism: Mastigias papua (assembly GCA_964019165.1). Classification (NCBI taxonomy): domain Eukaryota; kingdom Metazoa; phylum Cnidaria; class Scyphozoa; order Rhizostomeae; family Mastigiidae; genus Mastigias; species Mastigias papua. Next base: position 5,417,784 of record OZ025273.1, on the reverse strand, counting down.
TCGTTTATAATCCACTAAAAACAAGCTGAGTGGCAGACTGTTTTTAAGGCTATAAGAAACCTTCTAGTATCAGATAACATAAAGCGCAACAAATGTAAACAGTCCATGACAAATGTATGTCATTAAACTTCCAAACTAGCAATACACCGATATGCCTTGCGTGCTAGAGTCGTAACAAGAAGGAAATCGGCAGTTATTGAATGGTGGTATTCCAAAAATCAGTCAAATTGGTCTCTTACCCTGTGCAAGTATGTATCAGAGTCTTCAGGCATATCATAGTTGATGACAATATTCACTCTTTCGATATCCATTCCTCTACCAAACAGGTTGGTTGCGACCAAAATGCGCTTCTGAAAGTCTTTGAACTGCTTGTATCGCGATAATCTTCAAATGGAAATAGTTTAAATAAACCAAACACGTATAGAAAAAGCAATTGGCTAAACCACGCGATGCTACGTTAAAAAGGTACATATATCGCTTTGAACTGTGAAATTAACAAACAATCTAATAAAGGGACATGTTATTTGAAATGGAAAGGCTTTGTTAAATTTACTCATATGATTTAAATAACATTCAAATATGATGGGTGATGTGAGCAGAATGAATTTACCTCTCTTCCTGTGGCATAGATCTATGAATACAAATGGCAGGAAAGTTCTGTTCTGTCAGCAAGCCAGAAAGTGCCATACACCGTTGAACAGACTTGACGAAAATGATCACCTGACAACAAATTGTCCACAGATTTGAACTCTCATTTATTTTCCAGAACTTCACCATAGCTCGCAAAGCAGGAACAATGTGCCCGCCTTTTCCAGCTATGGTGAAGTTCTGTATTACCAACAGGCTATTCAAGAATTTTCCAAAAGCATAAAGAACTGGCTGACGATTTTGCCTAATCATGCTAAGACAGAGAACTTACACCAAGTGTATGAATAATATTACTCTGTAAAAATATGAAAGGACAACTCTTACTTGCAAAAGGTATATGCACTAATTATGCCTAGGACTTTCTCATATTATCCACTGCAATCCTTACATTTCAAAATCAAACTGTTCTTTTACTACAGGCAACATGTACATATATTTCAAGTTGCTACAACGTGGTTTTGATTTCTTTCCCTTCTTGCTAACATAGCTCTACGAACTTCGATAATTTATCGTGCGACCTACATTCCAACGTATGTTAACAAACACGCAAAAGACAAACATTCCAACTTAGAGCTGCCTCAAAACTATTGAAACTGTAATTTCTGGCTTTCAACTATGAAAATCATTTAACCTTATAAGCAACTCTATCTTCTGACAACTACAAACCTGGTTGAACTCAAGTGCATCGAGTAAATCAAAAAGTTTCCGGTTCTTCTCATTGTCTCTTAACTTGCAATAATGCTGTCGCAGTCCATGCAATGTCAGTTTTGTCTCATCATCAATGTACACTTCCATTGGCTGAGCAAGTAAAATAAATTTGTTTATCAAAGCTCCTTCATCAATGTCTACAAATAATCATGATTCTGCAAAATGCCGAAAAGAATTTATTTCCATGTTATATTTTCTGCTGCAAATTTGACTGTGAACCTATGAACACTTAAAGGGAAAGACCAGCTAATTTTCAAAAGCAATGTAAGCATCTCTTCAACTTGGCAGTCAGTAACTTCACCCAGAAAGGGCACATGAATCAAAACTTAGCTTAGTTTTCCAATTAAATACAAATGTACAGATATGTCTAACATGCATGAATGATGCTGTAAAAACAACTGTGAAACAGCCAAATGAAAGCATACAAATACAATAAAATACAATGTCAAGGAAATTAAATTTCTCCACACCACATAAATACTTGCCAACCAAAACTAGGTAATGGAAAAATCTCACGTAAGATAGTGAACTCTCCAATATGAATCTTGAGAGGGATGAATTGCAATTCATTGACCAAATCTTGCATCCTTTGCAATATCTTCCCTTGTTATAATCAAACTGTGCTGCCACCAGCCAAGGGGCACAAGATTTCTTGAGCAATGTGTTATGATTCCTTGTTTCTGCACATCAGCATGACATTCAAAGCACCAGATATCAATCCTCCAAATTCCATTGAAAATTGTGCAAAATTACAGGGCCAGGAGGTGTGTGTAATAACTGAACATTGCACATGTGCTGACAGAAGATGAATGGGAAGTGACAGAACACAAGCAAATAACAACAGCAACAAAGGAGATCCATGGGACAGTAGAGATGCAGCTGGTGTGTCTTCAAGTGACAACGGTTGGTGTGGAACTTAGACACAGTATTAAAAGAGAACTGAAGACAGTGAATGCTACTGAGAAATTGTGACAAAAATGATGTAAAGTGCCAAGAATGGATGGATGAGTGAATGAAAAAATCGAGGCATTGTAGAGAGCCAACAATCTTCAACTGCATACAGGATGTTACCAGAAATCAATGGATTTGTGTTGGACTTAAAGATACGAGGAAGAAAGAGTTAAGCGGGTTCATGGTGCTGTAAGAAGATGGGAAATTTTCAAGATGGAGTATGTTTTAGATTAGGATGCTTGATGTGCAAGAATCAAGTTCAAAGGCATTGGGCAAGTAGATGACAACTATGAAAAGAAGGCATGTGGAAACAGCACAGTGATAATGATTGGTATGGTACATTTATGTAAGAGCTCCTGGAATGCAGAGCAGAATGCAGCTGGTGTGTTGAGATAAAAAGATGACCAATGGCGCAATTTTTGTGGAACAGAAAGTTGGCAAAGACAGTGAAAAAGTGGAGGGTTTCCTTCATCTGCATGATGACACTGAGCATCAAAAGAAGACACATGTCTACCAAAATCCAAAACTCCCACAATTAAAACTTAAGACTTTCCAAAGAAGTGACGCAATGCTGGAGAGCCATGCTACTGACTGAGGCTTTTGCACACTCTGAAATATACCAAATCAATTGAATCAAAAAGCCAAATAAAAGAACTGCTTTCATAATTACATCCTGCATGAACTTCTTGCAAACTGGCCGGATCTCTTTGCTAAGTGTAGCACTGAACATCATCACTTGCTTCTCATGAGGTGTCATCTTGAAGATTTCTTGAACATCTCTTCTCATGTCTTAAATTAGAAATGACAAAATCAAATTGGCTGACAAGAAAACCACATAAAATGAGTATATTTACACACACACACACAACACACAACACACACACACAAACACATATATACATACTATTCAGTTTAAAAGTATCTGCAATAACTAGGATGCATTGCAGGAAAATTAAAAACTTCAACTAGGCCACTAGCAGAAAAGCTTACCAAGGGCTTCCAACATCTTGTCGCATTCATCCAAAATAAAATGCTTTATGTGTTTCAGGTTCAAAACTCTGTCTTTAGCCAATGCCAAAATTCTACCAGGAGTCCCAACAACTATATGTGGACAATTGGTCTTTAGGACCTGCTCATCTTTCTTCACACTGATACCACCAAAGAAAACACCAACTTTTATTGTGGGCATGTACTTTGAGAACCTTTCATATTCCCTGCTGATTTGGAAAGCAAGCTCTCTTGTGTGACAGAGGACTAGCACTAATACTTGGTTGTCGATTGGTTCTATTTGTTGCAAAGTAGCAAGGACAAAAACAGCAGTTTTACCCATTCCACTTTTAGCTTGTGAGACAATATCCATTCCAAGAATGGCTTGTGGAATACATTCATGCTGAACTGAAAATTACAACAAATCAGAAGTCACAAAAGGCAAGCATTGCCTTAAAAAATATATACTGCAGCACAAAAAAGCTCATAATCCACTTGTAACTGAAGACCACTATCAAAAATGGACCAAAGAATGAAACAATTTGGCTTACAAGACCATATTCTAATCACTTAATCAACAGTCTTACACAATTTTAATAAAGTAAATCCTCGAATTAGCCCTCCCTCGAATAAGCCCACCCTTCAAATAAGCCCCCATGCTAGAACTTCAAATTGTTAATAAGCCCCCCTCAAATAAGCCCCCACCCTAGGTGATGATGAAGAATGTAATAAAGGCTAATGCTTAAATATAGACTGTTCTTGTAATAGTATGGAGAAAAGGAGTTTTGGCAATGAGCTTTTTATATGACATTTGTCAAATAATTTTATAAGCCCCCCCTCGAATAAGCCCCCAACCAAACAGCAGCAAAAATAAATAAGCCCCCAGGGGGCTTATTCGAGGATTTACGGTATATAATTGTGCAATTTTTTATATACACATTTCACAACTTTGCACCCTAATGCAGACTATGGGTGATCTAACTCTCTCCCTTTCCAAGACATGAGGACTCAATCTTTTTAAAACTAAATAGTTATCCTTGACCATGCTCAATACAAAGGATAAGTCTGGAAATAGTATTAGACATACATTCTGAATCTTTGACTAACCTTCAGATGGATGCTCAAAACCACAATCCACAATCGCCCTTAGCAGCTCTGGTTTCAAGAGGAAATCTCTGAATCCTGAACTGTGAATACTGACATATGTTCCTTTCACCTCTTTTTTAGTTTGCTCAACAGCATTCGAAACATCAGTTTGACCTTCATTATCACTTGCTTCTTCGTAATCCAAGAGCTCATTCTCTGCTTCTTCTGCCATATTTGCCCTATTATGTTAATGCTCTTTCCTGCAACAACAGCAAATAAATCATGACAGATTACTTGGCATTATATAAAACAAGATTTGTAAGACCAGTACAACAAAAGTAAGGTGACTGAATAGTTAAGTCCCATCACTAATTTGAGTTTCACATGGCACAGAAGCATCATCTGAGAGCAATTTTAAGTGTATATATATACAAATGCATACATCAATATGCTATAAAGGCAAAGGTTCTAATAATAGGTTGACTACTTCTAGTGGACCTAAAGCATGGTGACTTTACAGAATAATGAATTATAAGTATTTTTGGTGGATGTTAAGAATATGTACAGCTATAATTTTATATACATAATATACAAAATAATTTGAAATTATTTCCTGCATACACTATGAATATGCAATAAAATTTGTGACATTACACACAGCAAGTTATAACAAAAAACCACTCACCACTTCACACAGACATAGACACAAATACAGGCACATACACAGACATACAGACACTGCCAAATAAGGTATGCATACTTGTGCTTTCATGATTTGCTTTCTCAAGGGACAAAGGGATGTTGTGGAGCAGAGGGGTTGCGCTTGGGTCAATCCAAGATTGTAGAATTGAAATATTATGGATACCCAAGAAGTAAGGTAACAAAGAACTATGCACTTCTGCTCATACAATCAAACTTTCTCTTGTAATGCTGTAGACTTGAAAGGTGCTTGACGCAAAGGAGTGAGTGCACAAGTGTTTTTTCTTCCCTCCAACATGCAATGCTGTGAAATTTGCATGTTTAAAAGGAATACTTCCAAATGGTTTAAACATTATGTAGAATTTCAATTGTTCATAACCTTAACACTTGACATATTTTCTGTTAGATGGGCTACTCAGCATACAATGAAACATATATCACATAAATCTATGGTAACCTTGGATACTTTTCACTAGATCTCTCTGTTTTGAAAGAATATGTTAGTAAAGATCTGCTAGCTAAGGCGATTGATGACTGGCACATGAATGTAAAACAGAAAAAATGAGGTATTCCGGAGAACGTAAAAGTAAGCCGTTGGATTGGCTAGATTTTTAAAATAGCAATGCTACCTGTCTATTCCCCAGCAAGGCAAGGAGCATAGGCATTTCTTCACATTTCGACATTATTTGCATTAGAAACTTTCACTGGAACAACCACTATCCAACTTCACTTAACGACACAAAAGTCCATAAAATTGCACAGACAACACTTGACGTTAATTTACTAAAATAAGTGTCTTGCGTAAATCAGAGAATATATCTGAATTAGCAAGAGGCCAGGCTCTATTAACATTTCAGATTACCAAACTCTATAAAATGTAAAATTGCACTTAAAACTAGTTACAAATGTCTTAAAGGCAATTCAGAAAGTTATCAAGTCAGTCTCTACCAACTGATTGCACAGATAAATCACGGAAAGTTGGTTATACCTACAAGACCGCCTTTCTTACACTGCACTAGGACAGAGAAAGGGAAACAGTGAAACCACGAAGGAGGTAGGGTCAAACTGATAACAAGGCTGTACCAAGATGGTAACCGTTGAAGGAGTTGTGGGAGTTTTCAGCATAGTTTGACGAGATGTCCGTGTTTCTATTTAGGAGAGTCTTAGGAAGACCAGCCTTCATTTTTGGTAGGAATATGGATCTTATTTAGATATTATTTAGATGTTTGTACATAGGGTCAAATTTGCCTACTATTAATTTCGTAAGACAGTTGCATTTGTGTGACCTGTCCCCCCCAGGCCGGTATACCTGGACATAATGCGAGCAGGCAATTGGTGCTCCAAGTGGTGCACAAAATGGTGCTAAAACGTCCGTTCACTCGTATTTTCTATGATGCGAAAATGTTGAAATTTTGGTGCACACCAAGAACTGACGATTAAGTTGTCCTGTGCACACACAGACATAAATCATACATTCCCTGGCCTACCATACCGGTGTGAAGCCAAACTGCCACACCTGGACGTGGGCGTGGCAGGATGTTAAATGGCGTAATAGGGCGTTGTGTAGATGCTTAATTTGTAGCTCGTAGTAAAAAATTTTTGCCAGCTCCCATAGGCTAAATATAATAATGAAGTAACAATGCTCTTAAGTGCATGCTGTTTCATACAGAAATTCATTTTTCATATTTGTTTCACACTTAAAGTGGACACCTGATACCAACTGCACACTGGCTTTTGCTCGAGCACACTCGAGGTCTCATTGAGAAAAGCCATACTCTGCAGTCCAGGTGTGAAATTTATCATTATTGGCATTTTTTCTGTACTAAAAGATTTGTGTCAAAATGTAACTGTTTTTTGAAAATCCTCCATACTTTCCCAGATAACTTTGTGTGGACCTGCATACATGGAAAGCTTGGTCTTTGGTTATGTAGGTTTTTGTGTAAACTCTTCCTGTCTCACTTTCTCTACCCTCTATCCCTAAAAGCAACAAGTCAATGGCTATATAAATAAAACCTTTTTGCCTTCATCATTTTATCATCCAAAGTGCCTCATACCTGAAAGTGTTTTTCATTGCCATACTTAATGCTTATTATTTTTAGTGCAATAAAGTATTTGTTAAAATGACAGTAGCTTATGTGAATACATAGCAACAGTGTTTGGCCTTTTTTGGCAAGGTGTCAAGTGTGCACAGGCAAAATATCAGGTGTGTAAGTGTGCACATCATCTCAAGGGTGCACTTTAGGTGTACACTTGGCTTTTTGGCTTACAAAATAAAACAAGTTGGATTATTTTCTGTATTTTGTGTTGAAAAATAAGACTATAAAGCAAATGCTTCGTTAATATCATTATTGTAACTGGAAAAATGAAATCAAATTGAGCTCTTAAACCACACCCTGTCAAGCCTTTCAACATCTTGCCACACCCATTTTAGGGTGTGCATTACTATTTGGGGATAAAACTTTGGAGTGTTTTTTTGACTTTCCTCCTTATCTAAGGGATCGTTCAAAAAGTACATAATGGAAAATATTGTCATTTTGACCCCCAACCCCCTATGTAATAGCTTGTCACATTCCAGCTAGTACCCCCCTCTTTATTATGTAACATTCTGGCATGAAACCTCCATGCTACACAACACCATCCTCACATTTTTTAATAGAATATGTTCTAGAAGAGCATTAAATTAAGTCTCAAATTTGCTGAAATTAAAGAGTGATTGGGGATAATGCAAGACTGAAGCTCTATAAGGTCTTCAATTCTTTCAATATGTTAGTAGTTTTAGGAAGTATTTATTAAGACATGGAAAAGTAAAAACATTGCACTAAAATGTGGTGTTTCATAGCAAAAGTTACTTTATGTACTCCATTTTGTACCATTATATAGCATTATGTACTCCCCTACTTTTAAATTGGTCCTAACAAGAGGTTATGAAATTCTAGAACCATTTGAATAGAATGTTTGCTTTTCCTTAGGTCCATCATGCAGGAAAATGGCTACATTGTCATCAGATGAGTCAGCAAATGGAGAACCATGGCTGTACAATGGTCATGAGCCTGCCACATTTCTTCAAAAGAGTCTTCTAGCTGTTGGATCTGCAGTAATGGGTTTGATAGAACCAACAAGATCAGGTTGGTCAATCTTACAGTTGCATTGTGTTTTTGAAGGTTTATTTTATGCCTTTGAAATGTCAATACTTCCCCTTTGCATCATTCCAAAACCACTGGTTTACTTCCTCTAAAAATATAATTTGCTTCTAATCAGTGCTGAACAGATGATACCTCACAACCTACTCCAGTCTAATTTCTCTCATGAATTTAGTAGTGGATTGAAAACATTTTATTTTGCAGTGATTTCTTAGCCATTTGCTGGTTGCTCATTTGCATTAATTAGAAAATAACATTCTCAATGCTTATTTGCTGTAGATATGATCGCAGTACTTGGAGAGACCACTGGATATTATGCCCTGAGACAGATGCATAGGCAAATGATATCAGATCCTGTAGGGCAACAAATATTATGGTATGTCTTCCTAGCATAAGCTATTGCCTCAACTATGCATCATAATATGTGCTGTCATAAATTGTGCTGTGCACTGAGGACTGTTAAAAATTCATAATTCCTAGTGATCATTTTAGAAATCTCTTCAAAGCCAGGTTTGAAGTCTATTCTGCTGCAGTCTATATCCTTGCTTTTTCATTGAAGAAAAACCTCACAAATGTATCACATAGTCTCTGCATTCAGCAGATTATGATTTAGCAAGCATCACCTGGGTGAGGTTGAAATAGGTTTTGCATATTTACTACAGTGTCAGTCCTCTCCAAATTTGTGCTCAAGGTAGACTAAGGTGTACATAGTAAGATGTCTAATGGGATTCTTACAAAACAAGAACATTTGATTGTTGTGTATTGCTTGCCCTAATTCTGATTTGTTTCTAAGAGCCTTGGCTATTGTTTTATTTTCATAAGTCAGAAAAACTGACCAAAATTCCAGTTTGGAATATAATTAAGTATATGAGACCCTTTTCCTCTTTACATTGCAATTGTCATCTCACTTTTTTGAAACAGTGAAAGGCCTACAATTAGTACCAAGACAATTGATATGGAGTACCTTAGATCACTGCCAGAGGGGACATTTGGGAAGGAATACACAAACTTCATGGATGGCTGTGTAAGTCACAATAAACCCACCTGATTGTGCAGAACAACTACTACCTCTGAAACAGTCAATTTCCTCATTGTTAAACATGAGTGTGCCAAGTCAGCCAGTTTCATTTAAAGTCCCATATTTATCTTTGGGCTATTTTGACAGATTTTTATTTCTGTTTCACTTCATGTTGATTATCAACCAAGTAATTCCTTCCTTTCCTTAGCTGTCTTTTATCATTTTTCAACTGGTTGTCAATGTGTCACATGTTTTATTGCTATTGATTCTTGCTTCTCACTACATTCTTCTCCTACCTCAGTCTTTGGCCAGTCATCTTTTCTGACAAACTCCCAAACATCAACTTTCTAAGCTGCATCAGGTGCAACTGAAGTAAATAAATTTTTCTTAAAATCTTGATATGATTGATGATAACAGTAGCCTTCTCCTAGTTTCAACATTTAGTATTCTGACTAATAACAGAAGACATAAATACTCAGTGTAACCTCATTTTTCTCCCTATTTTGCAATTTGTTATCATTCTGTTTGTTTCTTGTAGGAAATTAGTTCTGACACCAGAGATCCAGTAAGTGACTTATACATACACTTACTACCATCAATATTCTTTTACTTTATCAGATGGTCTGACAATTGATTATATGAAATTACGTCAATCTCTTCATTTTGTCAAATGTGAAAATTCCAGCTAATTGTGCAATGAATGGTAACAGGTTCTCATTGAATCCTAGGTACGATTTGTTGACAATGAAGAGCTTGCTTATGTTATGTTGAGATACAGGCAAATTCATGACTTCATTCATCTTCTTACTGGGTTCCCAAGTGTTTCGTAAGTTTTAGACATACTTTTGATCGCCTCTTTTCTATCTTAAGTTGACTCTGTATTCATCATATTAAAACTCTTGTCTAGATATTTAAAATGCATTTAAATGCCAACTCTGGCAGGTGTATTTATGCTCCAGTTACAATGTTCTGATAAGATAGAAATAAGTTGATAAGGAGATGTGATTTTGACAGAGAGAAGTCATAGTTTATTCATACATCTTAATGTCTTAGGGTCCCAAATGAAATAGCTGTGAAATGGTTTGAGATGGTTCATTTTGGCCTACCAATGTGTGCTCTAGCTGCTTTTGTTGCTCCAGTAAGACTAACACAAAGGTAAACTATCCACCTTTCTCATTTTTCAGGAGTTACACTAATTTGCTACTAAACAGAATTTGATATGAATGATCAAAGTTTTATACCTAGCAGTCTATCTACGAATTTTGTATTATATTTATACATGATATGAACTGTCATGAGGAAGATCTTCAGTGCCCAAGACTGACAAAATTCCTTGTACAGTTGTATCAACTAGTTTCAATATTTCAAATGTATTTGTGATATATATTGATTGTTTTAATTCCAGTGAAAGAACAGTTCTGACACAGGAGATAGTACCTTGGGCACTTTATGCTGGATATCGATCACAGTTCTTGCTGAATGTGTACTTTGAACAGCATTTTGAAAAAGACATAGATAGATTTAGAAAAGAAATTAATTTAGTAGTGTCACCAACAAAATTTTAGTTATCAAGAGCTTGAGTATTTAATTTGAAATATTACCAGTTTTAATTGCATGAGGTCTTTATTTGTTTTGTTAATAATAAGTAACTAATTCAAGTGTTTTGTCTTCTACTGGCTGTGCAACAAAAGGGCCTGGTACATGAGAATTTTCAGCCCTGGGGCTGAGTTTCAGCTGACCTGGCTCAGTTGAAGCCTCACCCCACTTCTCTATTCAATCAATTTTCAATTACATGGAAAAATTTCAGCCATGGGAATGAAATAACCCACCTTGAGCAAACTGTGGTGAAATTTTCAAGGCAATAATTGCCATTGTTCTTGAAAGGTGAATGATCATGAAGGTACAAACTCATTTCAACCCTGAATAATGTGGACCATTTATGCACATTTTCAAAATGGTTCTGGGTGATTTTTTAAAATTAAGTTATAGATTTTCACATTTTCATGTAAGTAACTGCCATACATATTTTTAAACTGTTTGCCAAGGCTATTTTGCAGATGTGATGCAATTGGATAATACTTGCAGTAGCAAGCAGATCCTATAATGTTGTTGCCAAAATCCATTATTTTCTGGTATATGTATAAACATGTACTTAAGCTAAGTCTCATAGAAAGTATTCAAGATATTGGTAATAGTAAAAAGGACAAGTATAGCTCAGAAACAAGCTGCATTTACTACTAAGTCATTCAAATCCAAGAGTTTCTGTGTTATTTTACATTCTCTCTATCATTTCTCTGTTTGGCATACACTTATTGAAAGCTGCTTCCTTTATTTGTCCTTCTTTCATGTGACTGGCACACACAGCAGTGATTGTTAGAGAAGCCAACAAGGCCTGGATTATACACTTATATTTGATTGATTAACATTTTGGTCACGCCGGGGCTCTACTGTTTACAAATGACTTGATGTAAGCATATACGGATTTTATTTACAGGCAAATGAAAAATTTCTAATGGTATAAATATTGCTCAGTTTGAGTATATATAAAAATTCCATTACTTGAGTTGATCAAGAGCCAAACAGACATCTGCAAATATCTCATCAACTGCTCTTTCTGCATTTATCTAAAGCAAAAATTTCAAAACTTAGGATTAATTTTTGATCTAGGCAGTAGTGACTCTACCTTGAAAATGAAGGGAAAAACTTTTACTATGACTTCACACTACCTTTGGTGAACTAAAATCCCTTGATTGGCAATGTTACTTAACCAATCAAAACAACACAAGGTGCAAAAAAGCCACATTCACCAAAGGGGAATGCAAAAGTCTTTTGACAATATAACTGGGACTACCATGTGCCAATGTCATCCAAGTGAACACAATCCACAATGCATCAAACAGTTATAGCTACTTCACCAACACTATACTGGCCAGTGTATGCCTGTTCTAAGAATCCTTATAGGCGTTGACTGCCAAACTAAACAAAGTGAATTAAAGACTAATTTCATTAATACTTTTACTGTTACTTGGCTTACTTGCAAAGACAGCAGAGTTGTTCTATCAAGTCAATTTACTTCATTTGAGTCACTTTGCTTTTGTTTTACTAACCATGTGAGCTAATACCCAGTAAGTGATTATGTGTACAACATTGCACAGATAGACAAAGGCTCTATATGACAATAAGTAACAAACATGTAATACATATAGTTAAAGTATTAAAAAAGTGATTAACTACCTTTCTAACTTTGCCAACTTTTTCATACACATCAAGAACTGGTAGAGTCTGGTCTTCAAATGTTTTCAATCGCTTTTTTATTGTGGTTTCATTATCATCAACCCTTCCACTTGATTTTGCTCTACCCAAAAGTCTGTCTGTCATGCATTCTTTTGTGCAATCAAAGTACAGGATGAACTTGCAAGTTCCAACCTGTAGAAAAAAGGCTAAGCATAACTTCCTATAACTTTAATTTCAAAACCCAAACTCATTGGCTATAATATATCTAAGATGTGTCCAACATGTGTCAAGAAAACAAACACATGTAGATAACTATTTTCCTGTGTTTTAGCAGGGTTGACATACATCAGTGGATCATACAAAAATATGCCTAATAAATCTTTAGTTCTGATTACGGTAAATGGAAAACCTATTGCATCACTTCTAGCAATCACACCTCATTTTCAAACTTCTCTCCCTGAGGAACATCCCGAGGGAATCCATCAATCAGGAATCCTTTTGCATCTTTCTTCTTGACCATGGCTTCACCAAGAAGTTCTAATATGGTATCCTAAAAGAAGCAGTTCATTTGTCATAAATAGGTTTGTTAAATTATACTTAAATAAGCACTTTTGTTGCTCTATGTTCTGTCACTTCAGTCTATACTAGAAGTGACAGAACATAGAGCAACAAAAGTACTGATTTTGCTTAATACATGTAAGTAATATTGCTACCTTTTGTCTTGTGCTAGACTCTAAATAACTATTATTTGAACCATGTAAAATGAAAGCATATATGCTTTCATTTTACATGGTTCAAATAATAGTTATTTAGAGTCTAGCACAAGACAAAAGGTAGCAATATTACTTACATGTATTAAGCAAAATCAGTACTTTTGTTGCTCTATGTTCTGTCACTTCTAGTAAAGACCAAAGTGACAGAACATGACTCAAACAGGGCACAACTTTGTGGCCCATGATTTTGTGCATTGAGTTCCCCAACATGGAGTCATGTTTAGGGGCACACGCAGGAGTAAGACATATGTGTGAGCTACCACTATCTTAACCAATTTGCACTATGGAGCCATTGCAGTTCCATCACAATGTGTATTGAGTCCTACTGATAAGAGAGGATTGATCACACCAGGGGCGAAAAGTATGCATACCTCTGACACAAGTTCACCACTTTCCATTATTTTCTTTAATGCTTCTGCTCGTTTGGTGCCTGATTCAACCTCTTCTCGTAAGAGATCTCCAGTTGATAAGTGACAAAATCCATATTTTTCTACTATTTTTTCACACTGTGTACCTTTCCCAGACCCTGGACCACCTGTGCATTAAAAGAAAGTAGAACAAATTAGATACTGGGTTCTAGATATTTCTATACCGATATTCATCATTACCTTAGCCCTATCTCTGATATGACAAAGAGTTTAATGAGTGGGTACTGCATGATATAGGATAATACAGAAAGTATAAAAGTTGCAGTTATTGCCTAGGATCTTTCAGGCTGCTTGAATTCCTAGACACTAATTCCTAGTAGCATATGGAATAAGATTTTCTGTGACCATAAATAATTCCATTATACAAGTATTGCCATTTGATTCGAAGTTTCTTGAGAGCTTACAATCATTTTTAACAGTGAAATAACAAATAAAAATTGAGGGTTGTTTGCTTTTGTGGTTCTATGTTGGCCACAGTCCTTAACCAAAATGTAAAATACAAGCCTACATGAGCAGCTCAGCAAATTATAAATTTCAAACATACCAAGGACAAAAACAATGTTAGCATCGCTTAAAGCTTCTTTCGCACTCATGTCCAAAGAGTTGGTGCTGTCCAATACTGCACAGACTTCCTTGAAAATTTCTTCTGGTGATCCCACGGCAGATATCTACAAAAGTTGAAACTGCGCTGATAATATATCTTCCATAAATAATTGAATCATGCCATAAATGGGCATAAATTAAATAAAACTTATTCTTGAATAAACTACAGCATCCTCTTATCTATAAACAAAGAACAATCCTAAAAACTATTCGGGAGCACAACATTTTTCGGACAACAAAAGAATAAACCTCCCATAGTATGCTAAAGTAGATTAAACATTTGCTATCGTATATTCAAAGTTTGCTACATTCTACTACCGTTGAAATAGTCAATACAAAATCCAACTAATGCTCTCGAATGAACTAAACTACAATTGAAGCCACACATTCGCCGGCTCGTATGCAGATCCACACAGGCATACAAACTGCAAAAGAAGCAGCTGCTATTTGATGTTTCTGCCAGACAACAATGACACCCAAGCTAATAACTGAGACAAAGTACTTGGCATCAAGCAGCAAAAACAGAAACAAATCGAAGTGTTGATTCAACATCTTTCCGTGTACCTACCAAATAGGATCTGCCTTGCCAAAAGGCTTATACCATTCCAGCACACCAACAGGGTTACAGAGTTGTTCCTATAGTCAACATACAAAAGAGGCCCGTAACCATGGCGGCCTAATGACGCCATATGCAATAAGGAACGTGGCGTGCGGGGATTCAAGAGTTTCGACAGAAAGCCAGGGTGCATTCCATGTTGATCCTACGCTGGACATTTTCTCTGCATTCTGTTATTACGCCATGAGTAGGTTGTCTTAAAAAGGGTGGGCTCAACAATATGCTGACAATTCTTGCTGAAAGTATGAAGCGTAAAGAAGACAAAGAAAACCCTAGCAGACAAGGGTAGTGTGTTCAGCAACAGGTAATCTGGCGATGCCCCACGTCCGGTCGCGATTACATCGACGACACGCCAATGGATTCAAAATTCATTCATCCCAGGCATTTCCTTTGGCAGATACGCTGAGAAGTAGGATTTTCTCCTTCGTACGCCAAGGCAACTTTCTTAGCCCACACCGGACATATTTGGGCCTACCTACATGGAATGCACTCTGTTGCCACCAGGTATCCATTTGCTGCTGGGTAGACAGTGAGCGAGCATTCCAAATATGATCCGAGGGTTCGGCTTGAACCATCGATGTTCCACTCAGCAATCAAGAACTCCAACACTTCGCCACTCCCCATTTCACTTATGTACCACATATAAAACATGTATAAATCAAAATTTTTTCAAGGGAACACTCATCAGCAATGTCACGAAATACTGTGAGTGTTCCGTTCGAAGACAATTGGCAATGATTGTTGGGTATTACGCATTCATTTTTACATTTTCCTTATATAGTTTTATGACAACAGCCATTTGTCAAAAATTTGTCAAAAACGTACAAAACTCTCTAAATTTTCCAACAAAACTTGAAAAAATCTTTGAAAAATCAAGGACATAGACAACTCGCGGAAATATTTCGAGAAATCTTAGAAAAATCGCGACACTTGTCATAGGACGTAGAAAAATCGCGAACTTTTCTGAGGAAAGTAGGAAAAATCGCAAAGTTTGTCAATAAAACTTGAAAAGTCGCGAGATTTTCCAACGAAACTAAAAACATTCGTGAAATTTTCCAAGGAAACTTAGAGAAATCGTGAAAATCTAAGAAGAAAGTTGACAACATCACCAAATTTTCCAAAGAAACATAGAGAACTTGCGAATTTGTCATAAAGCAGAAAAATCGCAAAATTTGTTAACGAAACTTCAAAACCTGCGAACATTTCTCAAAATACATCGAAAACTCGGGAAATTTTCCAACAAAGCTTGAAGAAATCTTGGAAAAATCACAAAATCTGTCAATAAAACTTGAAAAAATCGCGAAATTTTTCCAGAGCAATATGGAAAAATCGCAAAATTTCTGAAGAATGGTAAAAATCGCAAAAATTTTCCAAGTAAGCTTAAAAAAGTCACAACAGTTGTCAACACATGGAGAAATCGCGAAATTTACTGAGGAATCTTAGACAAATCGTGAAATTTCTGAACAAACCTTGAAAAATAGCGAAAGTTTCCAATGAAACATTGTGAAATTTTCCAAGGAAACGTAGACAAGTCGAGAGAATTTCCAACGAAAGTTGGAAAAATCGCAAAATTTTTTAAGGAAACTTAGACAAATCGCGAAAAAAACTTAGAAAATTTGCTAAAGTTCTCAAGGAAACTTCCCAAAAACTGCGATATTTTCGAAGTCAACTTGGAAAAATCGCGAAAGTTTCTGAAGAAAGCAAGAAAATTTAGAAAGTCACGAAATTGGTCAAAACACATAGACTTATGAACTTGCGAAACTTCTTAACAAACCTTGAAAAACTCGCTAATGTTTTCAAGCAAACTTGAAAAAATTGCGAAAAGCTCCAAGAAAACTTGACAACTCACAAATTTTTCCCAGGAAGCGTGAAAAAATTGCGAAAATTTTCCAATAGTTCCACAGAAACTTAGACAAGTCGGGAAAGTTTTCAAAAGGTAGACAACTCGCAAACTTTTCCAACAAAGTTTGAAAAAGTTGCTAAACTTTCCAATGAAACCTGAAAAGATTGGGAAACTTTTCAATCAAACTTGAAAACATCGCCATTTTTTTCCGAGGAACACAAAAATGTACTTCCATCTGATTGAAAACATCCTATGAGAAACATATACCTGCTAATACGTTATGCAAGGACTTTGGTGTACAGTAAAAGAAAAGCCAGATGTATTATCCGTACGCTGAAGAGAGCCTGTCACAGTAAATACTTAATCATTTCCAATAAGGGACAATAAAATAAAACGTATCTCGCCTTACCTCACATAAACTCCCTTTTTCTTTATAAAACTCGATGATTGGTGTGATCTCCTTTTCAAAGACTTGCAATCTGTTTTTGATGGTCTCTTCATTATCATCTACCCTCCCGCTCATTTCTGCCCGCTTGAGCAACCTCTCAACCATGACTTCGGTTGGACAGTGAAAGTACAGTACTTTCTGACAGTCTCCAATCTAGAATAGTAACAAAGGAAGTTGGCAACAAAGCATGTCAGAAACATACGGGCTGAGCTTGGGAAGACCAGCCGTACATTACTATGTAAAATTTCAAATAACTACCATTCACCAGATATCAATACACAACAACTTTAGCACAACGAGTAGAGGCTTAGGTGGCTGCTTCAAGTGAGTTTTGTGAAGGAATTTAAGCGATCTAAAAGTTCTTTACATAAAAATCAATTGTTTTACCATAGCACTACAAGAGAAATATGCCACTAAACTAGGCCCATATAATACTTCTGCCTGCCAGGTACTCATTTCCTAACAATGAGTCTCGTCTGTATATTCTAAAAATAGCCTGGCTCCGGGCCAAAAACTCTATTCGCTACATTAAGACATAAATTCATGCAGTTAAGAACGGACTAGCTTAGTAATATAGTAAGTATTAGAAACAAAAGTATTAAGTAACAAGTGTATAAAACTAGTTTCCTTGGGATTTACCCTACCTCAGATTGAAATTCTTCTGCTTGCTCCAGTGACCTTGGAAAGCCATCGATTAAAAATTTATCAGTATTTTCATCTTCAACGAGTGCATTCCTCAACGTTCTCATGATTAAATGCTGATAAAAAAAATTAGAAAAATTGCATTATCACCGGCAGAATGTTTGCTTATTGCGTTCCAATGTACATTTTTTAATTTCCCAGAAGCAGACTTCTATCTTTGGCTTGATAATGTCGCTAATGTTTTGTCATCTTTATGTTCACTATCATACGTTAACAAATTCTGTGAATGATACCGTCATCATCATTGTTATTATCATCGTCATCATCATCCTTCTTGTCATCCCTGTAACCATTGGTATTGTTTTACTTCCCACATTTGGTAACGTACATGGCAACCTGACATCACACTAAATTTCAATCATTTAAGCTACAAAGCAATATGCTAACCATAACACTATTCAAAATTATTTAGCTAGTTCATATTATCCCATCTAATGCTGAAACATTAATTATGCATCAAACATGGCACATTACACATATGATTCAAAATTGAGAAAATACATCTCCTGGTTATGGCTCATAGAGATATTTCCCCTCGTATTTCAAGACATGCACCCAGGGGATCTTTTAAAAATTTTCACTGGTAGTCACTGAGGACACTTCATTACAAAATATGTCACATATTTCACTGCATTGTTTTCGTAACCAGAAAATCAGATAAATATTGATTGCCAATAGAGAAAGAAAGAAAGTAAAAATATTTTGACACATGAGTAGTACATGAAAATAACCTAAAGTTGATTTTTAAGACAATTTGCACAAAAAGGCACTTGCCCAGTGGGGAATCATAGGCCAAATAGTAGGGAAATTTACAAGCCTGGTGGGGAAATTTCCCACTGGTTTGTATGTTGAAAGATCTCCTGCATGCCTCTAATAAATAATATGATATTATCTCTTCTCTTACTATAGGAACAAGTTCTCCTTTTTTCATATACTCTTCTAACATGCTTCCAAGTTCTGATCCCGATGCAACTTGCTTCCGTAATAGGTCCCCAAGTGATAGATGCTTGTGTCCGTACTTTTCAATGATCATTTCACATTGAGTGCCTTTTCCACAACCAGGGCCACCTACAAGACGTTGAATAAAGGTGGTTCATGAGCACGCACAGAATAAATATCCGTAAACTAGATGGCAATTTCTTCCAACATATTTCACAAAAAATCTACAAATGGTTAGACATTTTTCATATAGCATAGTTCATACCTATCTTAGATATGCAATTCGCAACAATAATTCTTGCTATCAGAGGCCATTTCAGAGGAGCTAATTACTTTAGCAAATTAATTCATTTTTCTACAACCAGGGACACATAAAATTAAGCTAGCAGCCAACTTTCTGCGCCGGTTTCATCATCGGCTTCAAGAGGATCAGTGTTAACATTTTACAATATATTCCCGTAATGATGGAGAACAGACACAGGAAGAACTTAACATGATATGATAAAGAAAATGTCAATGAATCACCTATTACGAATATTATTTCTTTTCCTTGTAACACTTCCTTCACAAAAGCCCCCGAGACTCCAGTATCACCCAGTTTCACTTCTTCAACTACTTGGATCTCTTCCTGTTCAACCAGTTCGCTGGCAGACTTAGGCTTGTCATTTTTATCGTCATCTCGATCACTATTGATCCCTTCTGCTTCTGCTTCAGCCAAAGCAAGAGATGCAACAGATTCTGCAACTTGGTTCAAAGTTTCCTCTGAAGCTGAAACAGTAAATCCATATAATCCAATCCGGGGTATTGTAGGCTAGTTTTTAAAGCAACACCAGCTGATAGCAATAAGACCACTTGATAGCAATAAAAGCATGGAAACCAATCTGTGAGCAGCTGGTGGTGATTCAAATAGCAGGGTTGATTTCAAATGTAGATAGACCAGTTCTATAAAACTATCTTATTCAAGTTAAGGGTGATACAGCATAGCCAAATGTTTGAGAGCCCGGTCAGGTCTATTTTCTTCCAACTTAGCTGACCAATCAGCGTGCAAAATGGGCCTAGCCATAGCATGTGTGGTCATACTCCTGCATGATGATTGGTCAAATAGGTCAGGAGAAAATAGACTTGACAGGGTTCCTAAACATTTGGCGGCTAGGCTGGGTGATGCAACTTTGCTATTATTCACTTAAAACAGAGGCATCTGCCTTTATAACATTGTCCTGAATTGAAACAAAATAGGAACATTCCAAAATTTCTTCACGATTAAAGCGATGGCATGGTGACTTGCATAAGGTATGCAAAATATATTCAGTACAGATAAAATTACAGGATTATATACATACCTATCAGTTGATCAATGTATGACTTTACTTGTTCATATACTTCATCAATCGATCCATCTGCATCAATCTTCAAAACCAAAATGAGGTCTTATAAGATATGACGAAAGAAAGAGCCATCTAATAGCTTGAGCTCTCCGCCTTAAATCACCATTCGTTCCAAAAACCCTGCAATCTAAGGAAAGTCTTAACTTCCTCTCACTTGCTTTCACTTATTTCCCAGAATCCTACAAACTGCCGTCTTTTTTTCTCTTTCTTCCTTTGTTTGGGACTTTGCTATATGTCACAGGGCCTTTCTTCAGAACAATAAACTAGTAAAAAGCTACAGTTAAATGTGCATAAAAGCTGCTAATTTATATTGGTTGAAAAGCACTCTGTTATTACTGTCAAAATGAGCAGGCCGCTAACCTAACACCAAAATGTTTCAGAATTGCCAACACAAAATATAAGGAGCTATACATCTGGGTTGTTTTTCTATTTTCAAAACACCTTGGTATTTGACTATTTAGTCTTCGATGTATAAACATCCTACAATACGTAAGTTTGCCATCACGTAGGTTCAGCCACCAGTTAACTCCGCTCCTCTCCGACCAAATAGTATAGCACTATTCGAAGGAAAGAGCAGCTTGATTATAACTTTGATTACAAGAACCACAACGAACCACATTAGATTTGAATGCGGTGAAAGACTTAATATGGGTAGTGGATTAAAGTTAAGTCAAATCTAAATGGCACACTGGACTCTTTAACTTCTTTCAAGTCTAATGTGTTTTGTCATGGTTTTAATAATCAAAGCCTAGTACTAAAGTCGTGAGAGCAGGCTTTTCGACCTGAGCAATCTCCTTCACTATGTAATATCAAGCCAGTATATTATCATAATAAAGCGTGGTTAAATATATGTCCCAACTGATCAATTTGTAATCCTTGTTCGAATGTATTTGAAACTGTATATTGAAGCCAGCGCGCAAATCTTCAACACGGTAAACCGCTATAGACACACTCGGAAATTTTGCCGTTCGAAGGGAGGGTTGCAACTCAAAATTGCTTTAAATATATTAAGAGGAGTTTCTTCCCCCAGGCCTCCAGGACATCTACTCAGGCTCTAACCAAGCACAAAAAAGGTTAAATAAATGGGAAATGTCACGTCTACTTAAATCACACTAAGGTAACACAATATAAGAAGTAAGTTTACTAGATTCATCACTTACCAGCTTCACCTTTTTACCATAATAATCAATAACTGGCACCGTCTTCTCGTGAAACAATGCCAAACGCTTTTTAATTGTCTCCTCATTATCATCAGATCTATCGCTTGTTTCTGCGCGTTTCAGTAATCTCTGCACAAGGACAGAGTCAGTGCATTGGAACATTATTAGCCCAGAACTTCGTTTTACCTGTTTGGAAGAAATGGTATAGGTAATCTTCTTTCTTAGTATATTCCAAGTTGCGACTTAGAACAAACTGTTCTATGGCTCGGAGATCAAATCAGAAGAGCACTGAAATGTCCTAACACCATATGGACCTTTTAGAAAGCAAGCTATGGGCGCGACAGTTCTCAAAATTTAATAATGAAAACCACTTCACAACAATAGTACGTGATTAATACAGCGATACTAAAGGAAAATAGCCCCCCTAAATTGGCAGTTTCTGGGGCGCAGCGCCGCTGGTGGGGCCGGCCTGGACTTTCGTTGGTCCAAGAAAATGTCCAATCGCCAAATCGATACGAAATATTTCGTCAGTCGGCAACACTCTGAAGGTGAAAATAAACAGCTTGTAGACAAGTTAGTTACAGGAAGTTTGCTACTCTTTCGTGCCAAGTAAATGGGGAGTCTTAATAAACAGGGACAGATCTTTTTTTTGAAAATCGTAATGAATAGGAGGTCTTTACCTGTCTTTCAAATTGCTCTCCTTGACTAATCTCTCTAGGGAAGCCATCAATCAAAAACCCTTTGGACTCAGGCTGAGACAACATGGCATTCTGTAGTAAATGTATTGTAATGTCCTACAAAGACATAAATAAATAATGATTTAAGGAAATAATTAGAAATGCTATGTACATTGCAAAGGAAATCTCTATGGCCAATCAAAGTAGAGTTAAGAAAAGAAAAAAAGCAGTTGCTCTTTCTGCTCATGTGCTAGTGGAGACAGCAAAATTGGCCCTTCATCAATAGAGGCATGTAAGGTTGTGGCTTTGCAGAGAGTGTACCTATGCAACAAAATGCACTCAGAGTTACTGGAAAAATAAAACCATTGAGAAATGCTCCCTATGACCTTTTATAAAATAAATGATAAGGCAGTGTCTACCTTACTACTGATCTGTATAAGCAGTGGGTGTTGGGGGTAGAGTGTCATTCTAAAGTCATCCCCTCATAAATTACATAATTAGCTAATAACAAGTCTTCCAGCACAGTTTGTAATGTGACTATAACCATCAAAGAAAGTCACTAATCTTTTCAAATCTCATCTCATATTGCATCCAATATGGCTGTATCATCAAAATAATTATCATACTAATTGCAAAATTCTCTATTATGTCACAGACTGAATGAAGCTAAATGATTGACTGATAAACTCTGTTGAATTATAGATTCAAGTGGCATACCTGTGGAACAAGTTGGCCTTCTTTTAAAATTGAAGAAATCATTTTTCCTGTTTCAGTATCCTTTGCAACTTCATTTCTCAGTAAGCTTCCAGCAGAAAGGTGAACATAACCATAATCTTCAACAACCTTTGCACACTGTGTCCCTTTCCCACATCCAGGACCACCTGAAAAGTTAATCATAAAAGAACAGTGGTACAAATGTTCCAGATTTACTTCCCATTGGAGATTTACCTCATAAAAATTAATCGCAACTCCTTATTGAGTATGCAAAGATTCAGAACAATTTAATCTCATGGGAAAATGATAAATTCTTGCGCAAAAAATTGAATTGTGATTCCAAATGATATATAATTGGTTGAGTAGGCCAGCTGAAAGGAAAAATCTGCTAAAAACTGTTATCGTAGCACATTCAAGGGTGTGAAAGCATATATATATATATATATATATATATATATATATATATATATATATATATATATATATATATATATATAGTGATGAGCACAATTTACACAAAGTAGCCAAGAGGTATTAAAACAAGCAGACTGTAACATCATCATCTGCAACTCGTTTTAGGTAATCTCACCGATTACAAATATTACAGGTGCTTTGATCTGCATAAATGACTCCACTGAGTTGACTTCATTCTCAGCTGATTCTGATAACTTCATCTGCAATTCCTCTTTTACTTCAGTAGGAAGCACTTTCTCTTCAAAGCCAGTATCATCATCAATGGAAAGCACTGAGTCTATTTCTGCTGGAGGGGTGTCATATAATTCTCCTTGTTCTTTTGGCCTTGGATCAGCTTCATCTTTTAGCACAACTGATTCAGTGCTGTGATTACTCTCATGATGTGAAATAGGTGGCAAAGGGCTGGTGTGTTTTGCTAGAGAACTAGCACTATTTCTGGTTTGCAGCTGCTCCTCATTCTCTGAGCAAATCTTTTTATTTGTTTTTGGTATAGGTGGTAATGGGTCTAAGAAAGTGTGCCACTGTATTTTTTTCTCAGTTTCTGCCTTACTTAGACATTCTTCAAGGAATTTTATGTGATCTTCAGGCTTTTTATACATCAATGCTGTCATCAAACTCTGCAAACATAAACATGAATTTTTCAACATGACTCTAAGGGATTGATTAGTAATATAAACCTAGGGGAATTATTAAATTACTTTGTCTAAATGCTGTAATGCATAGAGAAAGAAAGATTCAATCATAATGAAAAGATTCTTTTATGAAGAGTACGACCATCTCGATGCATCAAAAGGAATTCCTTTCAGAAGAAAATGAAAGAACAGCTGTCAGATTTTTAAGCGGCGATCAAATGACTCGCAATATTTAGACTTCATGAAGTAAATTAAGGCAGCGTGCTATCATTTTATCAGTGCCATGAAATCTCGTAATTGAACGCTGCAAAGCTAAACGTCGGAAATAGTTCTTATGATACGATTCTGGTAATTTCTCCGAAAGTTACTTAAAAAATAACAAGGTCTATGCAGGTCTGTCACATTAGCACACTACGGTACCTGCATCTGTATCAAAATCAAAGCGCTAAGTGAGTACATGAAGTGGTTTTCTAACCGGTAGTTATCGAGATAGCAATTAAATCCGAATTCATTTCCTTCAATAATAGTTACAGCACACTATAATAACGTTAACATCTACCAATTAACAAGCAGAATCACCTCAAATAATTGTGGTATTTCTCTTTTAGCCATATAGGCTCTAGCCTCATCTAAGCCTGCCATTTTGTATCTATCCGATGGCTCTTGCGTGAATGTACTAGTGACGGTAATATTCTTTACTTCGTGCAAGCCAATACCATGATCAATTTGTTTACACGAGAACGCTTGTTTTGAAATGGTCTCTAGGAAAGCATCTCCTCCACTGCGTCAAATATTACCTTTCAGGTGTTAATATAAAGCGGGTTCAATTCTGCGGATATTCTGCACTCATCTGCGGTTTTCACTATAGCATTTTCCGCGTTGTTGTTGCTCAAATTCAAAATGTCGCTTGGTAGGAGTAGTTGGACATGGTTCCTATTTGTTGGCATTCTTTGGCTCAATCTGGTTATAGCTAGAAGACATACTAACAATTGGGCTGTTTTGGTAGTAACTTTTCAAGCCTTCTGCAAATTTTATACTCACTCATGCATGCATACATATCTTTATTAGGTTACTGTGTGGAAACCCGACTGCAGAGTCACTGCTAAAAGCCTGTCGCAGATCTGTGGAGTAACTTTTTCCCTGGATGAACCATATAACTTGTTAGAAAAAAATCGAGGCAATTGGTCTCAAGGTGTACTCTAAGTGCGCATTTGACTTATTGGCTTACAGAGTGAAACATATTTGTCAATTTTCTGTGTCTTATATTGAGGAATAAGACTTTACAGCATAGCAAACGCTTCATTAATTATGATAGCTGGAAAAATTTTGCTATATGAAATCAAATCATGCTCGTAGACCACATCATTCTGTGACCACATCCTGTAGCAACTTTCAACATCTTACCATGCACATTTCCATGTGTGCAGCACCGTTTGCGAAAATGAACTCTGGAGTGTGCACTAGCCAAACTTTGGAGTCCGGATACCTAATCAATATTTGTTTGGTCCAGTATTTCTTGAGCTCATTTACTATTTACTAAATAGAGCAGATACTGTAATAGTTTTTTTGTAAGCAGCATTTCTTTGAGGATTTTCGTAGTAATTTTCAATTTGTTTGCAGGTTGACACATCAAGATATTGGTTTAATTATCGGCATGTTGCAAATACACTATCAATATATAGAAGCATTAAAAGACTTGGCATACCTGACAGGTGAATAGACAACTGTTGCAAATTACCAACAAATCTATTGCAAAGTTAGATATGGCCTTTGTTCAAATAGTGTTACTTGCATCATCTAACTCCATCTTTGGAAGCCAGTTGGCTCCATTTGCAGTCTTTTATTTTGGTCCTTGGAAGTTCATTCTTATGCAATTTCTGTTGTGTCTTAAGATTGAGTGAATTCAGGGTATTTGATGTGGCACAGGCTTTTTCTATGAGTAGGGCTTCACTAGGCTGGAAGGTTACAGTATGTATATATATATATATGTAAAAACTAGGAGTTTAATCTGTGCACAGTTAGAGATAGGAAAAACCAAAGAAATGACTCTGATTCCATGATAGCCAAATTTTTCTTGTGACTAGTTTCACCCGTTCAAGCGGGCTCGTCAGGCTACAGACTGTGTAGGCAGGTGGAAAATCACCTCAGAAGAAATTTATATTTTCCTATGTCATTTTTTATGCTTCTAGAAGTATGAATTGGTTTTTCTTGCTTTTAGTCATATCATATTGATGCTTGCAGATGACATGGCCTGCAGTGCACGCAACCCAAGACCAGGTAGTGCTATCCCTAGCGACTCATGTTCATATTTAGCAAGTAGATGAATAATTAAGGAAATCAACTAGATTGTTAATCATATGAGTTTATTGGTAGTTTGAATCAGGGAACTGGTTCTTAATATTATTTGTGGATTGGCTAGGTTCTATACTCTTAGATTCAGAATTGTAAAGATATGCTTACTGAGGTATTACTTGTATAGTTTTAGAGGTTTAAAAATATTAGAGAAGTTTTAGTTATTTCAACATTGTGTATGCTGAGTGCATATTTGGCATATTGCATGCATCTTTTTAAAGAACAGTTGCTCCACTGTCTGTTGATCATTACTTGCTGATATGTTTTGCTATGTTTCTCAGCTACTGTATTCAATAATCGAAATCAACAGATCAATGTATATGGTGATGATATTGAGGTTGATTACAGAGGCTATGAGGTATTACTTGGTCTTGTATACATAGTTTGTTATTCTTCACTTGCAAGCTGTGTATGTTTTAATCATTCAAGTTGTCATCACAATGTTATGAAGTTGTGTGAATCTCAGACGTGTCCATATGAGAGTCACTTTGCTTTCAAATCTAGTTTCCTGTGTTGTTTTGCATTCCATTAGCTTCTTTCCTAGGGTAGATCATAGTCAAGAGTTAAAAACCAGTTTTCATAAATGATTTCTATGTGCTAGCCTGTCACATTTCAACCTTTTCTCAGCATTACATTTTGTTTAACTAGATACACATAATCATGTAAATGATGGTAAATATTATTATCATACTATTCATTGTTCTCATTCATATTTTAAGGTGACAGTTGAGAGCTTCATAAGATTACTGACTGGTATGTCCAAGTAAGATTTTGCTGTAGATATCTGGGGGTAGTAACTCATGCTTTATATGTTATACTTGGCTGTAGAAAAGCAGGTAAGCTGCTATTGACATCCTGCATTGACTCCCCTCCAGTTAGTTGCATATACAGTTGATAACTGACATTTCCATCTGAATTCAAAACTTGTTAACTTATTAGATGCTCAGCTTTCAGGCAGTTGTTGTGTAGGAAGCTTAAGCAAAATGATTTAAATATTTCTTTAATTTAGTGAATTTTTGAGTTATCATGTAGTTGAGTTGTCATATGTCAACTGTCTGATTAGAAATGCCTGGTAGACAGGGGATCTTTTAAGGAACTTTGACTAGTCGGCCAGCACTTGCAAGGACCCCATTCCATTCACACACAAGTTTGGTTTTATTGACAAATTTGGAAATGCACTGCTGGTAGAGCATATTAAATATTGTATTGACAGCTTGGGTTCTTTCCTTTAGTTGTTAGGTCTTAGGGTTTATTTCCTTGCATAAAGCCATTTTTGTGCACATTTACCTCAGATTAGGTCTTAGATCAGATATTAGGGATTTGATATACTTATTTTCATTTACGACTTTTGCAAGTTAGCTCAACATCAAGAAGCAATAGACTGCCATATATCAAAGTTACATTATATAGTAAACAATGCATGCTTGTATGTATGTGTATGTGCATATTTGATTTTTTTCATTAGGCCGAGTTCATGATAATGTACCTCGTTCTAAAAGACTGCTATCAGATGAAACCAGCAATATTGTTATCTACCTGACAGGTAATATTTATAAGTTCAAGTTTTAATTTCTTTTTAGTGACAGTGCTACCTTTAGATTCATTTCCTATTACATATGGCTATCTTTCTTATGTTTTGCCCAAGCCTGTAGCCACGCCTGTGTTTTAAGGGTGGCAAAACTGTCTTGGAGAATCATGTGGCACAGAATATTAGTGCTTATTTCAGACTTTTGTTATTACCATTGTCACAATCATATGGGTAAATGACACCTCAAGGAAAGAGTGAACTGTCTTGTTAGGACCAGAGCTGAGATCAACCTACCTTTAGATGATATTTCCTTAGCTACTATACAAAGCAATAGCAAAAAGCTGCAGAAAAATTTCCAGGGGTGGCAAAAAGTGGGTATCCTGTTGTCCAGGGGTGGCAGTTGCCACCCCATGGCTATGAGCCTGGTTATGTAGGGATTTGTCTCACTTTGTTGTTGTCCCACACTCTTTTGGTATAGTCTTGTATTATGATGAAGTTTTAGGGCACAGTAAACATACCGATTTTATAGGGTTATAAAGACTGAATTCAAAGCTTTATGGTCGCCACTGTTTCTCATTGCTGTGGTTTGTATTAGTTGTAAGGTGTTTTTGGGATAAGGAAACGTACTTGCTGACGCAATTGAGTACCAGAACGTAAGGGGAGTAATTTCATTTATATGAAAGACAGAAGCAGAGAAGCTATGTTGCCGTCTCAACTACAGATTCATCACCATTTCATTTCAAAATTTTAAAACTAGTTTTGCATGCAAATTACACAAATAAATGAACATTCGAAAATTGTACAATTCTTTTTCATATTAGTTAGAATATTCGAACGAAACAATATCGTACAATATTTTCTATCACGTGTAGATGATGGAATTTCTTAAAAGGAGGACACGCATTTCGTCCAACAGTTTCTCTTCTTTGCTCGTAGTAGAACATGGTACATAGCCATTAAGGTTACGGTGCCATGTGATCCCATTTTGATGTCTTGCTCCGTTCTCTTGTACCTAAGGCCATGGAGGTAATGGTTTCCTAAAATTTCAAGACGCGGAGGAGTTAACGTCATATGAACTTGCCGATGCCTATGAACAAATGTGGCAAAAAGGAAGGTTCGTGTCGGGCTTTGAATATGTATGAAAATGAAGCATTTTTGTATAATTTTGTAGGATAACGTAACCTCTTGCCCCATAAAGTTATACTTAGCATTGAGGCAAGATTACCTAACCAAACTGTCTTCGTAGTGTTTTGGTCTTGCTGCTATACCTTAGAATTTTTTAGAGATTTCTATGCTCTTTGTTTAACTTCTCTATTTTAGGTACAACGAGTTACTTATGCTTGTAGATACTTGTCAAGCAGCATCTCTTTACGAAAAACTTTACTCTCCAAATATTATCTCAGTTACTAGCAGTATGGTTGGTGAAGATTCTTTATCGGTAAGTAAACACTCCTCTTAATTGGTGAGTGGCCAAGTGGTTAGAGCGCTTGACTGCTGAGCAAAATATCGATGGTTCGAACCGAATCCTTCATGTTTTGAACTCATAGATAATCTCTCGGCTTTTCGACACCCTAGCAGAGCAGTTTTATTCGAAGTTTTTTTTGAAGATTTTATATTGGTTGTTCCTCCTTTGTCCAATGATAAGGAAATTGAGTACAGTTCGGTAGCTGGAAGCCTACACTTGTGATGGAAACTATTTAGAGCAAGGCTTGTAGGTGAAAAAAGATGTTGCAAAATTAAGATTTAAGTGGGAGATCTTTAAAGTAGACAACATGCGCACTTGGGTTGGTAGACCATTTAGATCTTTGGTAGTGTAATTAGTTCCTTGTTTCAACCTTAAACGTAATGTAGAGGTATCTGCCATCTGCCCTCAAATGATATCGTTCCAACAAACAGATAAATTGGCGATCGCTTGTTCAGATGTTGTTGGTACCCTTCCTGTTCCATTGCTAAATTCCTACAAAATGTCTATGGGAGTGGGCCTACATAATGCCTGTTTGTGCCTGTTCATCTCTTGTTCTCTATATCTATAGATTAACTGTTGTGACTAGAGTATACTGTATACAAGCACTTTCATGTCGTGAGAGTCATGGGTTTTTCCTCCTAATTTAGCTTAAAGCATCTCATTAGGGTTTCACACTTATCTCAACAGTTCAAGATTTTTCTGCAAGACCTTCTGCACATGTTGTTAAACAAACATTTTCAGGGAATTTCGTCCCCTGGTTCCGGTACTTTTTCCACCCCTGCATTTCCTATTCCATAGGTAAGCATAGCTGCCAAGTGTTTGAGAGGTTTGATCTGGTCTATTTTCTACCAACCTTATTGACCAATGATCATGCAGGGCTCTGGCCACACACGCGTTCCACAGCTAAATTTAGGCTCATGGTTACATGATAGTCGGTCAATTAGGTTGGGAGAATATAGACCTGATCAGAGCTCTCAAGCGTTTAGCGGCTCTGCTCCAAAGCTAATTTACTGCTAACTATGTAATTTTCTTGTTTCAGCATCATGATGATCCTTCTATAGGCGTTCATGTCATTGACTCTTGGACGTATTATGTTTTACAATATTTAGAAGGCGTCAGCCAAAGTAGCAAGACATCATTAGACGACTTTGTAAGTTTGCATCATTACCCAACTCCAGTGTTGCAAGGAGCTTTCAGTAGATTAATCCTCTTATTTCTTGTTTATTTTTGGCCAAGTTTCTTTACTTTAAGATTAATCATAAAAGATTTTGTCAACTAAACTATATATATAGAATTTTTGTGAATTAGTATACTTTTACTTATGCAACGAAATGAATAGCATCATTGAGAGAATATGATCTTTTTAATTCAATGCACACCTTTCTATTCACTATCATTCGTTCTATACACCACCATTTTTACGCATCTGTTTTTTCTAGTTTCGAGGTACTTCAGATCCTTCTCTTGTCAGATCAACGCCAAATACAAGAACTGATTTATTCATGAGAGATCCATCGAAGGTGGCTTAAATACTGAATATCATAGATGAAATAATATTGGTTTACCATCACTATTGTTTTGGATCTTTCTATTGCCACTACATATATATATATATATATATATATATATATATATATATATATATATATATATATATATATATATATATATATATATATATATATATATATATATATATATATATATATATATATATATATATATATATATACCGAGAGTTGTTAAAACCGAGAGTTCGTTATAACGATTACTTATATAGAATGGATGTATAGAACGTTTGTTAGAGTAAAGTGAAGGGAAATCGACTTCGGGTTCGTATACTTCAGCTGTTCGCTATTTCGGGGGATCGTAATATCAAGAGTCCACTGTATTTATTCTTATTTTTGTGTGTTTATATGTATATATATTTAAGTATATGCATATGGATTTTGAGAGTCGATCCCTTTCTTTTCACACCTCTCCTTTTGGTAGCTGCTCCTCCAAATAATGGTTTTATAATTGTGTTGAATTTCGCAAAGTATTACTTGCCACTATTTCTTTTCAGACACCTGTGACTGATTTCTTCGGAAGTGTTCATTCGGTTGAACTGTCTAATGGAACACTGCCGAGGTTGGACGAATGGAAAGGGTAATTCTCTTCTTTACGATCTTTCTTGTATAAATTTGCTTCTTATAACTATCTTTGATATATATATATATATATATATATATATATATATATATATATATATATATATATATATATATATATATATATATATATATATATATATATATATATATATATATATATATATATATATATATATATATATATATATATATATATATATATATATATATATATATATATATATATATATATATATATATATATATATATATATATATATATATATATATATATATATATATATATATATATATATATATATATATATATATATATATATATATATATATATATATATATATATACACGTTTTCAGAGTTGTTTCATATCCTTTACATCGTCTTGTGCTATTTATTATTTGGTAAATATTGTTTTTTGCCTGCGCCCTCGTATTGATGCATGCGGAAGTATCCTACGAGTACGAGGTCGTATTGGGAAATCCCTTCTTGAATAAATAGACAGTATTTTATAGGTCCTATTTTTCCAATGAGTGTTTCAGAAGTTCTGCGCTAGTTTTGTATTTTCGACTTTGTGAACTATGTAGGGATCATGTTGAAAAACTTCCTATTCATAATATATACCTCTTTTTATAAAGCTATCAAGGCTGAAAATGGCTGAAATTTAAGAATAAAGCAAGTTTCTTGTAGACTCAGGCTTTTTCTTTTGAGCTTCTTTTTGGAAAAAGAAAGTGTAGGTTTCACTCATCCAGTCTGAAAGTCATTGCGCTCTTTTGCGACGCTGCAGCTCTTCAGGGAGTATTAAGAATATAATCAATACGAATACTAATGCTCAGAATCGCTGAGATTTAGGAACATTTTAGGAATAATATCAAGCTCAAACTCGACGAATTTTATGAATATTAATGCTCGACAAAAATTATGTAGATGGACATTATGGGTCATTGCGTCAGCCACCTAGCAGGATTCGAGTTGCATTGGGTTTTAGACACTTGTAAAACGAAAAGACTTTATAAACATTTCTGCCATATTAGCAAGCATCTAAGTGAAGTCTGCTGTTGTAGGTGGTGCACACTTAAGGAAGAACCGCAAGAGAGCTCTGATCCCAAGCATCACTATCAATATGTCGACCAGATGCCTTTTGTATGATTGTGCATGAACGACCAAGAGGTAAAGACTTAAATAGCAAAGGTTGATTAATTGCGATTTCAATCTCATCTCGGCCTGCATGTTGCAAATTCTCGGTGCATTTGGTTTTTTGTTGTATCAAATGCTTTGTGTATGTTTTGCATCAAACTATAATATTGCGTCAACAGAATTGTTTGGCGTTTTCTTCAGAATTTGACAAGATTGTGATGTTGTAAATGGAAATATATACCATGTTGTTGATTTTATTTTCTATGCGGCAGCTACATAGATATATCTGGTCTTTCAATTTTTTTTGATGACATTAATACCGGCTTTGTATGCATATTATTGTCAACAAGCGCCGTTCTTCTGGTAAAATGGATTGAATTCTTCATCACGAATGGATGGATGGGACGTAATTAAACATGATTTTTCGCCTTTTGAAGGGATGAATTCAGATTAGGACAATGAAATGTTTAGTATTCACTTTATGGTGCTAAGCCGTTATTTTTCGCCGCTTTGACTTTTCTTGAATTGATCTATTCATACTATACGGTTCTTTTATGTTTCTATATATCGCACGG
This sequence comes from Mastigias papua, assembly GCA_964019165.1. Lineage (NCBI taxonomy): Eukaryota > Metazoa > Cnidaria > Scyphozoa > Rhizostomeae > Mastigiidae > Mastigias > Mastigias papua. Next base: position 5,384,712 of record OZ025273.1, on the reverse strand, counting down.
CATCAATTATGATAAGGCAGATGGTCTTCAGTCGATGGAAATTGGCTTTGGTTTATTTATCATTAAAGAATAAGCTCCGTCTATTACGAATACCCGTATATCGTATTCTATGTGACACATGATATTTCCGCGAGGTATTCTATCGAGCGCTTTTGTTGCTTTAAGAGCACCGTTAGTTGATTCCCGATGATCCTTTGATAGACTGATTGATCTTCGTGCTACGTATTTGGCTAGTGAAGATCGACTGCTGTCTATCATTTCCTATTTCAGACGCATTTACACCAACCTGACTTTGGTTCGTTGGCCGAAATTCGCATCTCATCTTCCCAGCCATAAGGGACTGATATGGAATGCAACTAAGAAGAACTTTCTGTGAGAGTTTTGAGGTTGTATGGTAACTTGGCATTACCTATGAGCATATTATTTTTATTCGTCAACCTTTGCAAAAGTTCATTTCTGTGGAACAATTTGACTGTTAAGAAATGCCATCAGTTTTCTGATATGTTTGGAAAGGATAGTCAGTTTAAACAAGAATGAAATAGATAAGCATGTGCAGCCAGTAGCGTGGCCACAGGAAGGTATAGGTGGGGTGGGGGATCCCCCACTTTTAGCAAAAGATGATCATCAAGATCTCTTTGGAATCGAAAGTAAATGTCTCTTCAGTATTTTTTCCGTCTATCGCTCTGTTCTATTGAATGATTGTCGCTAAATTGTCCAAGTTTCTTATTGCTAGTAGCAAGCATGAAACTTGGGAGATTCACTCTGTGCCAAAGTAAAAGGGCATGTCTCGAAAGTTCTCCCTGGGGCTACGACCCCAAATCCCCTTACTGAATTGTACCCCCTACTTCATTTATCCTGGCCTCGCCACTACTTGCAGCTGCTAATATGCAGGACATAGTTTTGGAGGAAGTACAGTATAGCAGCTGTGTATAAGAATGTCTTCTAGTCGATTTACATCTGTTTGTTTTGCATTGCTGTGCTGTTTTGTTTTACATTGATGATATTTCCAAGGCATTCTCACGGAAGTTGTGTAACTATACCTTCGTTATTGTGACTCAACATGTGTTCTCGAGACTGCATGTGTTAGATAAAGTCGGTAGATTGCATTGCAATGGTCCATTTGGTCTAGATATGCTTTTCATGTTTTACAGTTTGATAATTCGGAGATCTTTCAATTCAGGAGCGCAACTGTGAGGAGAGTCCTGGGAGTGTAGATCCCTGCCGAAGTATGAAGGTGTCCTTTTTCTTGAAAAATTGTGCGACTGGATATTGCATTTTCGTACCATTATACGTTTAGATCTGCTGATTGTTATCAGTAAACTTGAAAGTAGCCAAGTACTTCATCAATTTCTTACTTTGAGAAATATTATTTCAGGCCAAATACTCTTTAACAATTTTTCGTATCCCCTATTTATGGATCAGACCTCTGCCCTGGAAACTTCCTAGATGCGTCCCTTCAATGCCTCTACCACCCATGCCATATGCTTTGCATTACTGTCTTGTCATTAAAGACCACTGTTCCAAAAAAATTCTTTAGACGGTGCATTTGACGCAACTATAAAAAGTCTTCGTATTTGGATGATTCATGTGCAAGGAAATCTTTTAACGTGCGAATTACTGAGACAGCTCTCCACCAAGGCCCTAAGTCTCAACACCAGTTGGCCCCTGATTTCCCTCTGCAGTAGCAAGTACCCTTTTGTTTAGAAATGTGTTTGAAATTCATTTTGTATTATCTCTGTATTCAGTTCGTGTATTAAATTATTTTCTACTTCCTTTGTCTCATTACTATTATTCAACGTCTGTTCTATATTTTTCCATTATACCAATGCAAGACAATAAAATGTGCGGTGAATTCTCTTGGTGTTACTCCCCTGTGTGCCAGTCTCCCCCCAGTGAAAATTCCTGAAAAGTCGTATGCTGTTATACCTTACAAGACCATATTGCAATGAAATTATGTGCTCTTGTGTTACTGAATCTAGTGAACATAAGGCGTTATTATCCACGGTTTGTTGCTTTCTCGATACATTGGCTTATTGCTAGTTAATCCATACCGGCTTGCGATTTGCTGTCAGAATTTGAAAGCTAAACAGTTTTATCAACAGTAAAGAAGCCCTGGAGTGGACTTCGACTAACGCTTGTGTCTAAGTGTTTTAAGATGAAGAACCTGGCGAGTAAGACACATAGGTTTATTTTGTTTTATTTCGTATCATTGTCCAGTAAGCATGGTTTTTGTACTCACTGAACTACGAATGAGAGCCGAGACATTCAACTGGACAGAGCTTATCTCATACAGGAAAGGGCTCGGCATAATCCACGATATTTATCTTGCCTCCGAGCAGACAGTGCAATATCAGTGGGAGTTTGATGGGCCCTATGTAAAACAGAAATTATCGGACAGCTATAGTTGCACTGTGTATAGCATTATGATCGTAGACGCAAATGTTATCGAGAATAAAACAGCCACAAAAATTAAGTAGAAAACAATGATCTCTTTTTGAATCCTGGAAACGAGTCAGTCCTTGATTACAACGAAATTTGAATTGTGAGAGCACCGTGTTGAAGGGAAGTCAAGTCAATTTTTTATTCATACTAATTGTAATCAATTCTGCATAATAAAGTTATTTCGCTTTCGTTCATAGTCTCCGAAATGATGCAAGTGACATAGTTGTGATAGGAGAAACATTTCAAGTCAGAAGTTTCAAAATGGTTTTGCTGCGTGGACATGAGTTGTTTCTCGCAAGAACAAATAGAACTGCGGGCATCTTGACAGATTGTTTACTTATGTGAAAATGCGATCAGGGATCGTGCATTCATAATCAACTATAATGTTTTGATTATTTTGAACGCTGATAGGTGTCCTATTATCTTGGAGTTCGTTGCTAGGGAGGGTTGCAGGAATTTGCTGTTATCAAGAAATATGGACGGAGGATCGGATACCAGCACGTTAAATTTGAGGGACTTCCCGAAAAAAAGTCAAACTTTACCCTTGGAAAGTTCATCAAAAGTAGATTATCCACCCCAGTCAGACTTTGTGGATTATATTAGGAGCCTGTTTGATATTTTTGATACAGAGAAGAAAGGATATGTAACAATTGATGAACTAGTGAAGCATTTGAATGAGACCGAAGATTTGAATCTTACGAATTCAAGGTCAAAGAATCTCACGTTAATTCATGCCTTGCAGCAAGTTTGCCCAGCAAATGGATACATTAACTTTAAAAGGTTCGATTTAGCTATTCAGATAGCTCTTGGCAAACGCAATGTAGGGAGAGAAAAGGGTATTGGTCGTTCGCTCCGACCTAGGTCATTTCTGTTTGCAGTTACAGAGGCTAGCGATGAAGATACTTTTATCAAGCAAGATAGTAGGCATGGGCTGCAAAAGATAATTTCCAGTTCACCGGCTGATTCAGTGATTTCTAGTGACATGGATGAAAGCAGTGAGGCAACTGGTGAGATTTCTATTTCAGTTTTAAACCCATTGAAATTTGGTGATCAGAACGAGAATAAAGAAAGTGAAAGTTATTAGATTATATGTTGGAAATTATTCTCCAATAATTAGCAAATCCCCATGGCTCTTCAGTGCATGATATAAATGCATTCCTGGGTACAAAGCTGTAGTCATGCTGATAGTATACAAACAGACAATCCTTGGCTCCTTGCTTTCAGCCACTAGACTTGTGGCATTATTAAAGTTTCATAAGGTTCTGAGTAAAGTTTAAACTAAGACTGTAGAGTTTACTTAATTTTTCTATCTGAGAAGACCTTGCCTGAAAACATTTGATCATTTCATTTTTAAAAAATACTTTACTAAAGGTCTTTTTTTACAGCAGATCATGCAGAAGTCCTCAAAAAAGAGCCCTACCAACTCAAGAGAGACAGAAGAAGTAAAATTAAAACATTTGAAGTAAGTGTTGACATTTTGAAGAGATTGTTTGCATTGAACAGTTCTTCAGCCATGTGCTTTTATGTTTCCAGGTTACTTGGAAGACTATAAAAGTCCATTGTACCTTTGATTTGTGGTAGTTTAAAATTTATTAACAAATTTGACCATAAGTTATTATCGTTCTGTACAGAAATGATATAAGGCAGGAAAGGCTATCCTGAAATTGCATTTATATTCCCATCTCGATCTAATGTCAATTCTATGTTCTACACTATGAATATCTTCTATGAACACACACATTTTCTTCTACTCCCTCTCATTCTCTCTTCCTTTCTCTAATGGCAATAGTAGTAGAACTATTGCTAGTGTTTTCCTCAACATTTAATATGACTTCATTCCTTTAGTGTTTTAATTCTTCTAGTGTTGAGTTCTTTTCATACTCTGTTGCAGAGTGCAAAAGGAAGGATGGCTATAGAGGAATTTTTCATGCTTCAAAAGTGTCTCCTTGAAACAAACAAAGTGAGAGAAATTTATCGAGCCAGAATAGCTGAGCTAGAGGTATGACTATCAAGTAGATTTCTTGTAATTCAACCACATTGAAACTATAACATAAGAAAAACGTCATAGTAAAGAAAGAAATGAAGTATAGGTAGAGGATAAAAGGAAGGGAATGTAATTTATTGATGTGTATGTATGCATGCATGCATGGTGTGTGTGTAAATATGCATCTATATATATATATATATATATATATATATATATATATATATATATATATATATATATATATATATATATATATATATATATATATATATATATATATATATATATATATATATATATATATATATATATATATATATATATATATATATATATACAATCAGTAGCTAGCGAGTGACCAGGATTTCTCCTTTTTTTCGGTGCAAACAGAAAGGTTGATATAATGCTCAGAAAAACCAGGAGAAAATTAAAATTTGCCACCACCTGGGATCGAACCAGGGTCTCTCGCATTCCGGGCAAGCGTCTTAACCACTAGACCACAGTGGCTTGTTTTAACTCCCCTGGTTTTTAGCACCTTATGGTCACTTTCGGCTTTCGCCTTTATCAAGCAGCTCTAATATATACAATCAGTAGCTAGCGAGTGACCAGGATTTCTCCTTTTTTCGGTGCAAACAGAAAGGTTGATATAATGCTCAGAAAAACCAGGAGAAAATTAAAATTTGCCACCACCTGGGATCGAACCAGGGTCTCTCGCACTCCGGGCAAGCGTCTTAACCACTAGACCACAGTGGCTTGTTTTAACTCCCCTGGTTTTTAGCACCTTATGGTCACTTTTGGCTTTCGCCTTTATCAAGCAGCTCTAATATATACAATCAGTAGCTAGCGAGTGACCAGTGAGTAGCTATCCTGGTTTTTCTGAGCATTATATATATATATATATATATATATATATATATATATATATATATATATATATATATATATATATATATATATATATATATATATATATATATATATATATATATATATATATATATATATATATAATGCATGTATATAGGCCTATGTATGTATATAGATACATATGTATAAATGTATGTATAATGCTATGTATGTATGTATTCTGAGTGTGTATAGACCTATATATGTACATACATATATATGATTATAATTGTCCTTAGCAGCAAATAGGAAAATTTATAATGTAAGGCAACTGAAACTAGGTAACAAAAATAATACCTATAAATGCATTCCTTATTGTGGTAATACATGATATCATTAAAATGCCAATTAGACCCTATTTTCATAATGATGGTCTTCAAGGAGGAAGGGAGTAATCACATCCCTTGACAATAAACTATGGATGTATGTCATGTGTCTCAATGTAGATTTTGCCACAAGATGCATGGTCAGTTGGGTGCCTGATGATAGACTGAAGGAAAGAAGAAGGCATCTTGTTCACTATTTCTTATATCTATTGAATGCTTGCTCAATCCTAAATTAATCTAATCTCTTTCCATAGATGCCACAGGTACATTACCTATTGTAAAAACATGCATGTAAGCTGCTCCTATATACAGGTCACACCCCTACTTTAGGACACCCAAAATCAGAAAGGATACTTTGAAGTTTGTCAAATTTATCAAGTTCTACAGCATTTGAACAAATCATGCAAAACTGCTGAATGGAAAGAAAGACCAGGTTATGAACAAAGAGCATACAAAAATTCTTCATTTACATTTGGAAAATGCTACCTACAGTTTATCTTTTAGCAAATGCTGGAACTATATTGACATACTTTGTTTTACTTCAAAGAAATATATCCAGCTTCATTTTGCATACATGCTAGTGGCAAAAATGGGTACAAAGATTCTATCAAGCATTCCATTAATCTACTACCAAAATCACCTCATCTATCTGGTTTTTTTAGGAAGCAATTGAAGAAGATAAACACATAGCGATATCATCATCATTTGATTATGGCCATGCTGCTTTGCATATCTCAAAAATCCTAAGGATGAATGAGAAGCTTGAATTGCTGCAAGTGCCAAATCCTACCACTCTGGTAAGAGAGGTATCTGTTCATTTTTATAAAATTTTGGTAGGGGGGCTTGGTTCAATCAATTCTTATTTGCTCACCTGAATTTTGGTGGTGCTCCGATTGCTTGATCTTTGATGACTTTCTTCAAATATTTGAGTATCATTTCTTGCCATCTCCAAATTTCAGTAATTATTTAAGATTTGTTTCTCCTCAGCCCTTGCACTTAAACTGTTCATTATATTTCTAAACCTGTTTTTCCATATAGTGGCATTTTTGCCACCTGGCTTCCTTCCATCAAAGATGTACTAGTTTCATAACTGCTAACTTCTGTTGCATAACATTGCATTTGTTTGTCACAATGTGTAGAGATGCTTATCACCAACATTAAATTATGAAGTGTCTATAGGACAACTTGTGTTTAAGCTTATTGACACTTTCCCATCAATCATAAGCTTGTCTCCTTTTAGACCACTGAAGACTTCGGGGACTTTTTTGAGCCACAGAAGGTATGTTTGATCCTTTTTAATTGTTGTCTTTCTGTCAGCAAATCTTTTGCTAGCTATGAGTTATGTTGGAGACCAAGCCTATCCTAAGAGTCAGTTTTTCCCTTGTTTGCCAAAATCATTCAAAATAACTTCAGTTTCTTTCATTTATAAACCGAGGGAAGATTTTGGTGACTGGATGAAATATTTATTTTTATCTGAAATTTACTTTTTACCCGTTTGCAACATGCTATTGATTTATGGATTAAAGATCAAATAGTTTTCACATCAAGGGAATCATATGTTTCCTACTACCATTCATTATCAACATCAGCCTAGCAATGCTTGAAGATGACATATAGCATTACTTGTACATTACTTATCCCATGTGATTAACAGTATACACCTGCAGGCTCCACAACATATCTTCTTATTGCAGTAATATGTACTTTGTGTAGTATTGATCTGAAAATATGCAGTAGTTATCCTGAAGAAGACTAGTATTCAAGAAGCTTGATTGTCATAACCTTGTTTGTTCCTTGGATGTTTACTCCAACAAATTCTCATTTGCTGGGCATATCAATGCACAATGTAGGCCCATTAACAGGGCACTATCCCTTTTCAAATCAAACAAATAAGGAAAGAAATTTGCAAGATGGGATATTTCCTCCTAATTTTCATAGCATACAATGCTGCCTTAATTATTCAAAAGTCCTAATTAATTTTTGTTCCAAATATCAAGATTCCCTTTTGGTTTATTACCTTTTGTAACAAGTCACTTTCTTGGTACATAGAGACTGAACCAAGATTTCAGAGCCAAGATTTTTTGGCTAGCTTAGATTTTTGTATATTCTTAACTCTATAGCCTGTTCAGTTATCACCATCATAAGGTTCATCAAATGTTTTTTGAAACCTTGAATTCTCACCTAGAAAATTGAAGAACTGAATTTTTGCATTAGTCAGCTGGAGAATGAAAAATCTGTGTTAGTCAAAGACTACTTTGGCCTCAAGGCCAGATTTGCAGAACTAGATGGAAAACAGCAAGAAAATGTCTTGTTTTGATAAATGACTCTTGTTGTGCATGTTTGCATTAGATCTCTGCAAGAGTGTAGATTTAATGTCAGGCAATTTCCTATCTTTCAAAATAGTTTTCTTAATTGCTTTGTATGGGGAAGCATTGTAACCTAAAATGCATATATATGCTTCAAGTTTTAGATAAGTCTCCTTTACCCTTTTAAAAGAGTATTGAAGTATCTTATTTTCTCCAATAAACACCTAGGGTGTTTATGAAATTTCATAGATCTTAGACAGTTATTTGAGAGAAGCATTTAATAAAGAGGAAAGTATATCCAGAAAAATAGAATTTTTGAAATTGGCATGGAGTATGTATTAGAGGGGATGTTTCAAAGAGATGGGGCATTAATTGGAGAATATATGGAGAGTTATAAATAGATCAGCTGTTGCATACCATGATAGGTATCACATGCCATAGTACTGTTAAATGTTGTTCATTACTTATCAACTTGTAATGAAATTGTATATAGGATACCTTCTACATGTTTCTTTGTAAAGAACAATTATATCAGAAACATGGGACTTACATTAGACTAAAATTCACAGACATCTAGGAAGCACTGCACAAGCAAACTAACTTAAAGATGTAAACTTGAAAAACTGTTTCTATGAGAAACATTTTATTTCATTGAAAAATAAACTCATAATTTAAAGATTTACTTTGCAGACACTGTAAAAATAAAGAACTTAGTTCGTGACAGCAATTGAAGCCTTGAATTCCTGATTTGATGTCGAGAATTTGAGAAAAATTTAGGAAACATTTATAACTGGAAAATGAAGAAACATCCGGGTTAAAAACAAAAAGATAGTTTTTTATAAAAAGGCATCCATTGCCATAATTTGTGCACATTATGGCAATTGTTTGTGGTAATTCTGATTGTAGTAAACATTTCTATTGCTAAAATTTAATCTACTAAATAGCCGTGTTGAAAAACTGACACTAATGTGGTAGGGAATAGCGGGTACTACAAAAAATCATTAGGAATCCAGAAATCAATTGAAGGCCAAACAAGTAAGCAGTTGGTAGTCTCTTGAAAGGTTTGCAAATAAGTTTACAACTGTGTATCTACAATAACAAATAATAGTTGAATGATTGTGTGAATTTGCTAGTGTTTTTATTTATCTTTGTAAGTAATGAGTTTCATTCTAATTTATGGATAGCATATATTGTCTCCTAAATATTTTCTTCAAGATGCAAACACTGAGAATCAACATTTGTCCATTTATTTTGATAGTGAAGATACAAATAGAAGCCATGCCGATAATACATAGTGTTGAGTGTGTTCATCAATAGAGTGCTTTAAATAATAAATATGAACTCAAAAGAAATACGTGAACAACACTATCAATATTAGTCTTAATTCAATTACTATCACAGTTGATTGGGACATGTTCCAATGGTGAATGACAGCTACCGCGCTTTCTGTCATGCTAATGTGTCCCTCTTTCAATAAGAATTAGAGAAGTGGGACACAAAAATGTAACTTTGTGGATCTTAATTTATCATGGACTGAAATGGGCGATTTTTGAGGCAATTAATTAAAAAATTATTTCTACTTTAAGCTACAATTGGGTATACTTTAAGTTTGAATTTCAATGCAAAATGGTAGTGCTGGGAATAAGCCAAGGATAAACAGCCATTGTGAAATAAAGACTGAATTTGCTGAAAATCCGCAACTTCTGTGAAAAACTACAAGGGGCCTCTTGGACAGAAATCAACTTGCTGAAATGAACCAATATTTGAACAGGTTCTACCCCTTGCTTTATGGATCAAGTGACAACTATTGACAATGGGCTGTTTTGTGAAAACTTCTAAAGGTTTCATTCTATATATTTTTAGAAAATTCGTGTTTGTTGACCAGAAGTGACACATTTGTTTTCTTAATTTTATGGAGTTAAAAACACCACATAATGAGTGAAATGCTCGGCATCTGTGCATCTAATAAAAATTTATTTAATAAAAAGAAAAAATTAACGTACAGTCAACTTCACATAATTCGGATCACATGGGTCTGGCTGGTTTTGTCTGTACTACAGAAATCCGGATAACGTAAAAGCTTCTCCAGTGATACTATTCATTTACAAATGACCCTGTAAAATATCTGTTGTTATTTGGGGGTCACTCCCAGGGTCGTTGGGCATATAGTGGTAGGAATCACGTCACCCCTGGATGCCGCTATTTAAGTTAGCCTGGAAAAATACACGTTTTTTATAAAAAAAACCTGGCTGAAGACGTAGAGTAAAGTAAAGTAGAGTAAAGTAGAGTAAAGTAGAGTAAAGTAGTAAAAGTTTCTAAAATTCTGGCCACAGTTTAGTTCTAAAAGTTTTTTAATTTGCTGAAAAAATTGAAGTGAAAACGAAAACGAAACGTAACAAACATTGTCTTTTGTAGTGGCACATAAACATACTGTAGTGGACACTTTTAAATCTGTGGAGGAAAAATGTATTTCCGAAACTGTGAGAGATTGCACGGAAATTTCTATTTCCCTGTAGTTCTACAAGTTTTTTAAATTTTGCGCTTTCTAGTACTAGGTTTCTTATAAAACGGTTTCTTATAAAATGGTTTCTTATATAAAAAACGTGTACTACGGAATGTAAAATACTGCTATCTTTCTTTTGCTCTTGCATATTTCTGCAGAACTTAACATTTTATTTCTTATATCTCAACAAAACTTTATATAAACAATAAAACCAATATTCTAAGACCTAAAAACGAAATCCGTAATAATTGTCTGACTTTTACGTAAGGACAATCGTGTCATGAACTCTTTCTATTTTCTCGTGAAAGCTGATACCTCCTCACTCATTCTCCGGATTATGGTGAATAAATAATAAATACTTGTACGAAATAGACGTCCGGTTTATGCATTTATCCGGATTAGGAGATCCAGATAATGAAAATTATTTTAGTACACTTCAATAGGAAACCAATTGGACTTCGCAGTTCTGTCCGGAATACACAAAATCCGGATAAAATCAATCCGAATTATGCGAGGATGACTGTACTATGATTCTAGGACCAAAACTAAATAACTCGTCTACATAATTCCAAATATAGAAAACAGCCTACAGAAATAAGATACAAAATCCATAGAAAGTTGTCAATCTTCAGTTGAATGATTTTCTGCTAGGCCCTGGAAATTTCCTCTTTGCAATCAATATCTCATCAATCTCTGACGAATATAATCTTCCATCACCCACTTTATGGCTTTTCCACTCTTTCTATAGTCATATTTGCATACATTTTCATGCTTTGTGTTGCTGTATCAGAATTCAGGAGCTGCTTTAGCAAATCAACTCCGCCCTCACTCTTTAGCAGTTCACAATATTTCTCAGCTACAAGAGAAATAAATTATTAGCAAAAGCAAAGGTACAATTGCAAAAGATTTCAGAGAAATCAAGCCAAAGACTGGGATGATTTTAGCTATTCTCCATCAAAATTCTCCATCAAAATTACCAAACATGTACCAAGCGATAGAGGAAGACAACCTGTAGTCAACAACTCAATATATAACTTACGGTAAACCTTCGTGAGATTGGCAAGTGCCCAAACGGCCCATTCTTGTCCACATGGATTGAAATCAAGCGGAAGTAGCTGCAAGATTGGTCTTAGTGATCTGAGAGAGAAGCAGGAAAAACCTTACTTGTGATAATAAAATATCTTAAAAACATAAATATGCAGCTAAAAAAAAGGGAAGAGAGGCATAGTTGCCAAATCTCCCGCATTGCACTGGAAACTCCAGCATTTCAATGTTATCTCCAGGTGACCTCCAGTAATGGTAAAATGTTGTAAATTCTCCAGCTTCTATTTTATTTTGAAAAACACACAAAAATTGTCTATCTGAGAATATACTGAAACTTGGGAAGTCTTACTGTTTGTTCATCATCAGCCCCTTATTCCAAACTAATCATTCTTAGAACTGTTGCTTTTCATAGCACTGATCTACTTTGTTGTTTTTAGATATCAGCACCACCCCACCCCATAACTCCGCCACACTGCCACGCCCACTTCTCAAACATTTTAATAACCATAGCTTGGCAACTATGGAGAGGACAAGTATTATACGGCGATGTTGCATACAAAATAATAGAACGCGACTTCAGACCTCTGGCTATGTCACCTGTAGTTGAATGGTACAGGTCAGTTCTTAAATATATACTTCTTGCCTTGAAGTTCAGTCTATCAAATATGTATCCCACCTGTAATTTATATTTCGTGAAGAACCAACATCCCATTTTGAAACAGCATCAATCTGAAACGAATTAATCAAGCAGAGCAATTCCCGTTAGTTAGTTAGTTAACATTGAAAAGCTATAAAAGGAACTAACCTAACCTTTCAATAACATACAAATGGGGCTGAAAAACTACCAAGTCACTAAATCTATTTATATACAAGTATGAGCATTATTTCAGTTCAAAAGAATCATTATTCAAAATATTTATCGTAAGAGTTTGATAAAAGTACAAACTAACCACAAGTGCCATACAGTCACTACGAGACAGTGTTTCAAATTTCCAAGCTTTATCGCCGTCCGAGCAAACATGAGATAAGATTCCGGCAGCATTGTAGCTTACTTCGAAATCAACGGACCCCGGATCTAGCAATTTTCTGTGGGAAAAAGATCGAAAGTAAAATAATAATTAGCGAAAATAACCCATTCAAAAAAGACTAGTTCCAGTCTGCTATTCTAACCATGTATTTACATATTTAAGCTTGTGGTCTGTGAGAAGGAGATGTAGCTGTTAAAATGTTTTTGACTGTTCGCTGTTGCCAAGTAGGATTGTATGTAAATAGGTAGCATATGTGGTTGTGATATAACGTAGTGCTATAAATATTCCTATATGTGCAGACCACTGTCAGAAGTGGTTGGTTCAAAGTTGCCAAGAAGCATAGCTCTATAAACTTCCTCTAGATGCGTCAGAACTAGAAAGCAAGAAATACAGCAGCCAGCCTCTATTAACGATGAGGAAACTGAAAAATTTCCTTCAAAATATCGGCTAACGTAAAAAATTCTGGAAGGAAAATTCCATTAGAAAGAAATGATCCTCAGTTTGACAATGCAACTACTTACATGAATAGATCGATGGTATCATCTTCCATAAATTTGTAACGCAGGCTCTCAACCTCAGCGATATTTCCCTAAATGTAAATGAATTCATTATACTAAGAGGGAATGATGGTCCAAGCAATTCACGTGAAACTGAGTAACATCTGACAAAATGCATGTAAATCAACTTAGCAATTTTACAGAACCATTCTATCATTAAGCATACAAAAGATACTACAATGAGTCACATTTCCGGGCAAATATTTCAACAACATATCCCATATTGATTCAAAGTTTTTGTTTCGAAAATAGTTGCTCTGGAAATTTGTTGGTACATTCCAGAGTACCTTGGTTATGCTTTTTTCAAAAGTAATGCTTCCATTCTTCCATCACAAACAATTTCAAAAATCAGTTGGGCAATGTACTTGCTTGAGAACCCAGTATTAATTACCAGAGCATATTTCACCCTGATAAACCTAAGAACCTGAACTGTCTGAGCAGTCTCATCACAACAGCTTCTCAAACAAATAATGAGAACGTCATAAAGAGTTTATCTAAACCAAGAAGTAAAAAATCACCTCTTAGTTGGTACAGAACAAGTAGGATTTACCAAAAGGCTCATCTTTACCGAATTATACACATGTCATTGAATATCCCTCTACATTTGCATGAAAACTCATGCACACGAGGCCTAACATTCTAACTGGAATATGGGAACCCATTCACATATTAATTAGATGTAAATCAAATTCACCATCAATCCAAGCATGCTCTTTTGCAAGCCGCTCTCGCCCTCAAACCTCTAAAAGAAATAACAGAGCAAATTGGCTGTGGCTAATTCACAAAGATCTAAGAGACTAGCAAGGGCAGTTCAATGGATTCATTTCAATACACATCTGACAAAGAACCCACAAGATATTAAAGCTAGCGTAAATGATACTAAATGCACTAATCAAATGGAGAAGACACCTCTGCAAGCAAGCTAAAAACACTAGACGCAAGCTGAAAGAAAAATGAAAAGCAAAGAAAAAGTTAGAACTTACTAGCAAAGTACTCGAACATAACATAAAAGATTACAGCCATGAAGGCTAAATATGAATCCATTGCTATATCCACGCCTTTCTACAATGTGTTAGCTTCTTGCCTAATACCTAGATACAATTTGGTGCAACTTGAAGTTGAACAAAGACTCTATCTAAGATATTTCGGCTTAAAAGTATCTCCCGATGGCTACATATGGTACTAAACTAAAAACATAACCTTCATTGACTACATAAAGTTGGATTTACTAAGGAGTATTCGCTGAACTGCAAACAGAAGTATGAAATCCACCGGACCTTAATGCATTGCTTAAACAGAACAAGTCCACCATTGTAAATGAAATTTTCACAATTGTCGGGGTTTTCATCTATGGCGAAAGTACAGTACATTCACACAAAATGATACATTTAGCAGCAAAGCATTAGCGCACTGTCTAGGTAGAGGAATGAGATAACATGCATATATGCATACAAACCAGAGATACAGGCGCAAACTGATAACGAGGAAGCAGTAAAATATCGAAACTTTCATAATTAATTATCACTATCCACATAATAAGTAATTTATAATGCTTGTTGTACCAGATATATAATATGCAACATGTAGTATTTTTCTGACAATTTCAACAGCAATATCCTACCTTATATGATAATATCTGGCAAATATACGATCTGAGAGATAAATGCTATCTGTAGTGTGAGAAAAATTAAGACAAGTAGCAAAAAATTAGATAACACATAATACCTGTTATATTCCATAGGGCACACCAAGCTGTCTCTAGTAAATTTTCAATCTAAAGAAAACATGCTGGACTTTAAGAATTTCTGATACGACCATTAAATTGCAGAAAAACATAGCATACATCAATAACACTGTCATTAGAAAAGAAAATGCAGGTAACAGAACGTAGGTGGCTAACTATAGTCCTCAAGTTTCTGCAATACTATATTAATCTCTTTTCGCATCATGCCTATCTTTGAGAGAGAACACCAAAGTCAGCATCTGATGACCAATTGTGCCTTCAACAGACATGATTCTCTCAGATCATAGTAATTTGTTGCAACCCAAGCTTAAAGGATATTAAAGACTTCGATGTTTATCTCTTGCATAATGTAGGAAGCCATCTGCCATACCTCGTTTTCCTCTCTCTTTTCCCCTAAATTTCCGAAGACTTGATAGATGTCACTATGAAGTGCTTCAGTTCTTGTTTGTACAGTGAAAATGCGTGAAAATGAGTGAACCGAGGGGGTTTCGATATCGCGAGCTGTGACTTTGTATGTTGAGTGTTAGAGCACTTGACGCCCAATCCTGCTCAGATCTGTCATATTCTCTCACTTGCACTTAACAATTTTTCCTAAATGTTGTCGATACCTAATTCTTGTTTCTGCATGACAGATCTGAAGGAACAAAATTATGCTAACTTCTTATAATTCCGTTTTCACAAGAGCAACTGCCACCCCTCTTGGTCTTTTTACATTAAAACCATCAAAACCAGCTACAATTTTTCCCATGTAAAATCATGTTAATCTCAAGTCAAAGGCACCTCACAGGACATTTTGATGCTAGACAGTTCTCAGTCTACACATGCAGACAAAAAGGGTGCTTTCTACAAAGTAATCTTCAACCATAACTTTACTCACATATTCCCTTCTTTTGAGGTTATCCCGAATCACACCAAAAATAACCTGAGATAAAGAGTACATGTTAACAAAAAGTAAACACAGTTAAAAATATCTAAAGAATAGACAAAGAAGACAAATAAAGAATCAAGTTATTACACATTATCATGTAAAATTTGAAAATATCTGTGAAACCTGTATCCAAACAAACAATAGAACCTTCACCATATGGAACTAACATTTCTAGAAAATAGAACACAAAAGTAGGTTCAAAAACAACACTTGAGTTCTTGTGCAAGAAACCTACAAACCTGTACAGCTCCCATGTTGCCTAATTTAGACTTGATAGCTGTCTATAAAACAGAAATGAAATAGATTCAATATTGCATCACAATTCTTCTTGAAGTAGACAACAAGTGTCATTACATACACACATACGTAGATACAAACCATACTTGAAACTATGAGAAAAAAGGGGAAAGTCTATCTCACCAGAAATCGTAAAAGAACTGTGTATGACTACATTTAGAAAGCCAAAACCAACGTGTCATTGGTCGGCAAAACTTTTATGCTCGTCAAATACATTTAGAAGCGTACATACGTTAGCTATTTTTTAAACCAGGCTGCCTAACAACGCAACTATAAAGCTGATGTGGACCTGCTGTCTACTAAAATTTCAAATATCAAAATCATCTAAAATATTGAAATAATAACGCTTTACAAGTAAACTTTCTAAACTGTTATAGTAAATGTGTCAATTTGCGAATAAAACTGCCCTTAGGAAAAAACCGAAAAGCATAAAGGTTTTCTAATAAATAAAATCCCTCTCTTGTACTGTATCAGACAGGGTTCTTTGTTGAACGTTACTGAGTTTATCAGTTCCTTCATATATTTCAACCCACTTGTGAGTCTATTCCTTTAATATATCTTAGGTTGATGGGTAGTGTGTGTGTTCCATAACAATGGATACATTTAATAATTTTTCAGGTTTTTTCTGACCTCCCCCCCTCTGTTTATTAACTGCCAAGGAATGAAAAATAATTTGAAAGTTTTCCTCGAGAAAAGGCGTTTCTTCTGTCACCAAATTAGGGGTGTACCGGATCAGCATTTTCAGAGTCCGGCCGGAACCGGATTTACCGGATTTCTTCATAGAATCCGGCCGGATTTTACCGGATACTCCGGCCATAACCGGATTTTTCTGCTACAAAATTTTCATAATTCATCGAAGACAATATGAAGCCAGAGAAACGAAAAGGACACTGCCTTGAACATATCTAACAGTCTTCTATCTAGTGATGGTAACTATACGTATTTCAGATCTGTATTTTCAAATTTTGCTTGTTTGATCGTAAAGCTGATTGAAGAGAAGAGAACTACTTATCGTTTAAGACCAGTTTCCACTTGGAACCTTTCATAATGAAAAGGCACTCAACCTTAAATTTCTATTCTATTAAGAAGTGACATTTTCTCCTGTAAACAAAAGGATTTCCCTCCACTCCGAAAATTCTACTGACTGAAAATCGGTCTTAAAGAATGCATCTTCTATCTAACTTAAGGAAAATAAAAGAAACGTGTTCTTACAAATTAGTATAGTTATAGCAAGGAAATTGGTAGGAAAGATAGACCCATTTGTAAGGATTTTCTAGCTGAGAAAGTAACCCATTTGAGGGGCACGTCCAGTATTTTTAACAAATAAATACCACCATCCCTTTCATTGTATGGGGAATCTTATTAGTAGCAGTCTTACGCAACCTACATAAAATGTATGTTTCCTAATGCTTTGTTCTTCTGCTTTTAATTACTATTAGATTCTTGTTGTTTGATATAGCTACACTGTTATAATTAGTTTTGACATTCTCAGCACACTATCACAGTTCTAAATACAATTCAAAAAAGCTTTTCTATAGAAATATTTCTAAACTCCCATATTCATGAAGACCCCCTGTTTATTAGGTTTTAGAAGTATTTTCAATCCCCCCCCCACTTACTAGAAAGTGAAGAGTAGAAACAGGCATTATGTATGTCCATGCCCGTAGATACTTTGCAGAAAGTTTGAGCTAGATAGCTTCACAGAAAGAAAACATTTTTCCACCATTGATCCATATATCTAAATAACTTAAGTACATATGTCTCAATAAACAGGTACTCACACTGCAAATAATTGCATTGAAAGTTGTAACAGCACCTAAGCACAAATTTGTAGTTGGATATGTTTTCATAATTCGCAGCAGGGTTTCACAACATCTAACAGACACAAACTCCTGCAAATGGAGAGAGATGAAAGAGTTGGTTTGTCAAAAATGAGCATGAGTGCAGCATGAGTGCAGTATACCAAACAGCTCTGCAAGCATAATACATTAAGGCAATAGGCATATCAATTACATGATGAAATAAATAGTGACTGATATGCCACAATCTTTAAGTATTCCAATAGAGAAACATAAGTCATCCTTTTACTTCAATAGCAGAAGTGTGAGGTACAAATGCACATGGTACACTGTAAGTTTATCCTTTTCATGCTAAAAACTGTTTATTACAAGCAACAGATACTAGGTATACCTATACATATAGTATTAACCCTAAGGTTCTGATATTATACTGCTACCCACTTTCAAGGTTCACCTATTCAAATGTAGGCCTCAGTTATTGAATGGAACACAGCTATATGAGATAATTTCTTACCTAAATCAGCATATCATTTAGAGGAGTCAAATTTCTGATGCAAAATTAACAAGTCATAGTCCATTCGGATGTTCTGTATGATGTTAGTGCCTATCAACATCTCAATTTGCTATGTTTACTAATTTCTTTACTTTGCACCACAAAAAAATAAAATGTGCATTTCAGCATTTGTTCCTAGATGTATCTGGGATGACATCACAAACCATTGAAACTTCAAACATGCTACAGTTAAGAACAAATTCTGTGCCAAGCATTGTGGGACTCCTTTGACTATGATGCAGTTTGAGGTTGTCAAGTGAATTTGATCTATCAATTGAATCATGAACATAATGATAGTAGCAAAAGAAGATTTAATCTAAAAGGGGGTATGTACCAGCTCCTCTGGAATATTGAAACAACATATACACTGCAGACAGTTTTGATAAAGATGGATGTTCCTATGATTTTCCATTATGGCCAGCACAAAGTAAATAGCTAACCTGCAGTGAGAAAGAAATATTCAATTAAATGTCTGTAACAAGACTAGGATTTAAACTGATAATGTACACAAGCTGACATATAGCACTAAATGGAAGATATGCATGACACATGCAAATAAAAATACTATGCAGATCTATTTGACAATATATATATATATATATAATATATATATATATATATATATATATATATATATATATATATATACAAACTAAACCTAAGCCGCATCCACAACGTATATAAATTACATAAATAGAATAAACCACAAATATACTATCCTTTAGGTAAACGTTTCGATCAGAATCTTCATCAGTACTAAACTTACAATGACATTGGGCCTGCTTAAATTACCTACATAACAATGGGGTCACAATTGATATTACCTAAGGGGGACCTACCTATTAACACCTCATGATAAATTAAGAATACATTATATGGGGAGGGCCGAAGCTGTGAAGTAAGAAACAAAGGAGGATAATATAGAGCATATAAGGTGATGCAAAGAGTGCGAGAAGTGTGAAGAAAAGAAGAATAGATGCTGCATCTATTCTTCCAGCATCTATTCTTCTTTTCTTCACACTTCTCGCACTCTTTGCATCACCTTATATGCTCTATATTATCCTCCTTTGTTTCTTACTTCACAGCTTCGGCCCTCCCCATATAATGTATTCTTAATTTATCATGAGGTGTTAATAGGTAGGTCCCCCTTAGGTAATATCAATTGTGACCCCATTGTTATGTAGGTAATTTAAGCAGGCCCAATGTCATTGTAAGTTTAGTACTGATGAAGATTCTGATCGAAACGTTTACCTAAAGGATAGTATATTTGTGGTTTATTCTATTTATGTAATTTATATACGTTGTGGATGCGGCTTAGGTTTAGTTTGTATATATATATATATATATATATATATATATATATATATATATATATATATATATATATATATATATATATATATATATATATATATATATATATATATATATATATATATATATATATATATATATATATAGGCCTTTCCCGGAGACGGGGGAAAAACTGCACGGGCATATAAATCAATTTGTGAGGGCTTTTTTCCGCCCGCGCAGTTTTTCAAAGCAACGTTCTTATTTAATTGCGCAGCTTAGCTTCCCAATGTTTGAACTACTTACCATTAAATATCAGGGTATTAGTAAATAACGTCTGAATGCTCTGCTAGCTTTTGAATGACATTGTATTGTTACTGAACTTTTCAGTGACAATGAGTCTAATTGGATTCCGCTCGGTAAATCTGTGTTCCTTGTTCCCAACAAACCCTCGCGTAGAATTAATATAAGTGTATTTTTAGATCTTAAACAAGCGTTTGATACGGTAGACCACGGGAGTCTTCTATCAAAACTAACCAAATACGGAGTGGTAGGGACATCTCTTCTGTGGTTCAAATCATATTCAACCAGTAGAAAACAGTACTGTGTAATAGATGGCCACAAATCTAGTTTGAAAACAGTTCCCTGTGGTATCCCACAGGGATCATGCTTGGGGCCGCTCCTCTTCATCCTGTATGTCAATGGTTTTGAGCAGTGCCTCAAAAAAGCACCCCAAATATGTATGCGGATGATACCAGTATCACTTGTTCTGGCTAAGATATCTACGATCTCTGCAAAGATCTAAAAGCTGAGATCGACAATATTACAGAATGGCTACGCCAGAACAAGCTCAGCCTGAACACTGCTAAAACAGAATATATGGTTGTTGGTCATAGACGACAAACCAACCATATTCCTGGTCCACTAGAGGTAAATGTAAATGGAGAGCCAATCAAACGAGCTCAACAAATTAAACACCTTGGAATTATGGTCGACGAGAACCTAACATGGAATGAGCAATATAAAAGCCTTAAAGGTAAAATAAAAAAATGCTCTCTCGTCCCTGTGGAAACTAAAGAACATACTCCTGCAATCTAAACTGGATCAGGTCTATAAGGCACTGCTTGAGAGTCATTTGAGATACAGTGATGAACTATGGGGGAAATTGTCCAACACAAAGCTGGATCACCTTCAGCGCTTACAAAACAGAGCCCGCACACTAATAGAAGGCTCAAGATTAAAAGACGGGTGGAGGTGCAATTGGCTTTCTGTCTCAAATTTGATAAAATTTGACAGGGCAGTTATGATCTACCAAATAATACATGGTCTCTGTCTCGACAATTTGAAAGAAAGACTTGCAACTAGGTCCCAAATATCAAACTATTCAACAAGAAATTACCTTGACCTAGACATTCCAAGGCAAAACTTAGAATTCTCCAAAAAGAGTTTTTTCTATTGTGGTGCACAGACGTGGAACGAAATCCGAATACAAATAAAAATGAGTTCCACAATTACCACATTCAAAAAGAAATTAAAGGAATACCTGCAAAATTAGCATTCCCTCCCGAAGCACAATCCCTGGGAAGACCAGCATTATACCTGAAGTTACAATTAAATGTTAATTTCCTTTTCTTTGCATCTCAGTTAGCTGATAGGGTTTCTGTGTAAAAATATTTGATGATGATACAAAAAGTGATGTTCCTATTTTGTCTCATTTTAAGGAGTTGTAATGCAAACTTTTAAGGTAGTAGTACACACAAAAATGCCTTTTTAAGGTGAATAGTGTTTAAAGAATTGGCTAGGTAATGTAGTTTTGCCTTTGCAAATACTCAAATGTAAAAACTAATCAACAGTTCTGCAAGGGCTAAATAGCCCAAGCAGCCAAATGGGCAAGGGCTTTTTATAGCCCACCTGGTATTTTTCCCCGGAGAGGCCTGTATAGATATATATATATATATATATATATATATATATATATATATATATATATATATATATACATAATTGTGTCCTTCCTATCATGATAGATATTTTTCACCCAGTACAGTGCTGTATTTAAGGCTACATTGTTGCATGAATATTGTCTACTGTACATTTCTGTTCTAACTTTTTGCAAATTTAAGAAGATACTGCATAGTGTGCAAGTCATTGCAGGTGCATCTTGGGTTGTAACTGTATCCCAAGTTGTGCATCAGGGCAGCAGCTCAGCCATATCCAGTGAGCAATCTGTTGGGGCTTTTCCAGTGTCTCCATTGTAGTTTGTGTCTGGCTGGGAGGGTTTTGTGATGGTTCAATACCCATTTTGATATCTTGTGCATTATGCAACAAGCTGAAGTGATTAGTCCATGCCTTTACTCTAGCAGTCTTTACACTTGATTCCAAAGGCTGGATATCAAAGAAGTTATTTCATTTGAGCCTTTTTGTGTTTGAGATAGCCATAGGCCCTGCTGTCTTCTAGCTGTATATGTCATTATACGTATGTCATTCCTTTTAGAGAACAATGAGTCTTCTGAATTTCGGGGGGGGGGGCAATTCCAGCATGTAGAGTGAATCCATGTTGGTAGGCTTTCTGCATCCAGTTATGATTCTACAGGTCTGATTTATTACTGGATCTAGCTTCTGCACAAGGACAGAGTGTTGCATGGGCACATTTAGCAATGGATTTTACTTATGTTTTGGCATGTATTTCTGGTCCTTATACTCAAGAGTGGCACACAAATAGCACAGCTTAGATTGTTTTACCCAAGGGATCAACCCATAAAAAGTTTTTGATTGAGACCTTGCAAAACCTTCTGTTACTGTAAATAGATGATGCAGCATTTGAGGAACAAATATTTCCAGATGGTCTTCATGATTCAACTTCAATCAAGTATCTATCCACTTGGTTTTGTGGGCATGGCTTATATTCCTCAATGAAGCCCATTCTCTGCTGCCTATGATCAAGGGTGGCTTATTGAAAAGGGCAGCTTTAATCAAATACAAATGGTATGAAGACAACCCAGCCAGCTGATCTTTCACAAATTTGTATCTACTCCATTATGTATCCATAGAATTGCTTCAATATCCCTAAGTGTAAATTGTGGTCTTGATGCAATTTGAAAGAGGATATATGACAAGCAATGATGTAGAAATGAATTGTTAGATGGGAGGCTTCATTTGTAAGAGTATTTAATAAGACATTGAGATTGTGATGAGTTAGAAAAGGGTTATACTACTACACACAGTATGAACTCTAAATTTAGACTAGAATGGTACTGTGTTGCATATACAAATGTTACTAATTTCTCAAGAGATATCTATGTTGTTCATATAGTCTTTCACATCCAAGATATCTTCTGAGGGGGGCTGCACTCCCTTCAGATTGCAACTAGGGTTGCCAAGTCCCCTGCTCATGTTTCCACATATAAGCTACAAGCCTAGATTATGCACTATAGAATTTCCCCATAGCTCAAAGACTGGTGCATTGTATACCACAGTGGAAGTAATATTCTCCAAAACTCACCAAAGTATGAAATATCAGCCTAAGCACTTAACAACAACAATTTGGTGAGTGGAAAGTAAGGCTTGAGCCCATCCTTATCCAATTAACTCTGCTGGGACTACTAAGTGAGGCATGTAATTGGTACCTTCGAATTTCAGCATTAAAATCAGCTGCCTCATCTTGTTGGAAGATATGAAATATGCAACCGCTGTCAGGAAGATAAAGGTTTTATAAGAATTGTTTTTTATAATTCAAAGATTGATTTACAACTACAAACTAAAAATTACAGTGGCGTAGAATGAGTAAAAATTCTATAGGAAGTTAGTAGTTCATGACCACACCACTGTACAATGTGATTTACATGACGAAACCACAGGAGGTGTGATCTAGCACATCTCTCCCACAGCCAACATGGACAATGAACACTACAAATTAACATTTAACTATCAACAATACCATTCCTATTCCAAAAGGAATCCTACACTCAAGAACCTCATTATGCAATTGAATTGACCCCCAGATACCTCCAGGTGCTTAATTGAATATAAATATATATGCCACAATGGACATGTGTATGATCCCTATTGGAATAAGTTTGGCACAGGAAAAAAATAATGAATAAATAAACAGATACACTAAAATAAAATGACATGGACAGACATAAATGGCTGCAACTAAATAAATCTGTTTGTAGAGTTGATGTAGAAGATTGTCGCCAAGAGAATACTCTTATTTGAAGTTTCATTGAAGGCATCATTGCCATAAAGTTAAAGAGCAAGCAGTTCTTGGTCATTCAACCCACTACAGTCAACTCCATAAGATGCACAAATTGGAGTAACTTTAGCGAGGAGCATAGTTCTGTGGACAGCATATTCTTGGCAGAGCAGCATGAAATGAATAGTTGTTTCAATGCCATCATTTGACAAGCACATTGGGTCAGTGGTATTAAGGAAATTATGTCTAAAGTTGTGTTCACGAAGAGGACTCAAACCCAATCTCAATTGAATTAATCTGCACACTTGTCCTTTCATAGGTCTTACTAATCTAATCAATTTTTTTTTTAAAAAGTGAAAGGGACCTTACTTCACGAAACTCTAAACTCAGATTGTTCCACTCGTTAATACAGTGTGGGAAAAAACTGTTTTTAAAGGCATCAGTTTGACGTTTTGGTGCTTCGAAGCTATGGGTGTTTCTAAGGTCATCTTTGTTCTCTTATTTCTGGAAGTAAGTAGGATAGATAGTCAGGGACTAGGCCACTAATGATTTTAAAAAAAAGAATCAGTCTTCTGTACCACCTTCTGTTGCTGAGCGACTCCCACCCTAATTCCTTATAGATTCTTTCACAAGAGGTGCCTCACCATGCACCAGTGATAGCAAGAGCCACATTGTATTGCATTGACTCAATGACTCAAGTTGATTCATTAGTAGATTTTGCCTATGTTCGTGCGAGTAGGGGTTATCCACAGGTGGAATGTGATAGATTATGTCACAGTAGTCAAAATGTGATCTGACAAGTAGCTCATATATTTGATCCAATGAAGGGCATGGTAGGTAGTGGTTTTATAAGAATTACAGGTAAAATAACAAGAAGCAGTCAAATAGCAACTAATTAAGACAAACTATCCAAAATATGATTAACATATGAAAGTGAGAGAAAAAATTCACCCAATACCTGGCAGCCAGCTGTATAGCTGGATTTGTTATATGTAACTGTGCACAGGAAATTGTCAACTAAAAAGGAAAAACTTGATTTACCAATCCAATAACCATATACACAAAACAACTACAAAACTCAAAAGCCAAAACCTATTAAAGTTTTGTAGGAGCTTTTACTACAAGCATAAGCAAGTCTTTTAGGCTGAAAGTTGCAATTTTAAATAAACATACCTGTAATGGTCTTAATAGTGATGTTATGTCACCATTGCTTAAGAAATCAAAAAGACAGTGTAATGCTTTCAGAACATATGATTCTCTTTCCTGATATAACTCCATTGAAATCAGAACTTGCTGTGCATTGCCAGCACCAGATATCTAGGAAGAACAGTTCAATGTGAGAAGGTTTTATAGCTACTGCAAAGTATAACATGCATTTAAACACATTACAAATATTCAATGTTCATTAAAAGTGAAAAGTATATTGGTGGTATAAAATAGAGACACTGTGTCAAAATGGCCTATTCCTAATGGTCAACATGAAATATAATTTCATAATGATAAGAAGGAGAAGAGGCAAAGAAGAAGAAGGAGACTGTGTCAAAAGATCAATTGTGCTACTACTACTAGTGCTGGCCTAAAAGGCATTCAGCATGTTTAAAAAATGTCCTAGCACTGTTGGATTTGCCTAAAGATTTTTCCATTTCTACTCTCATTAAATGCATTATCTACAGGCTTTCCTCTTCCCTCTACCACAAATTCTAACCCCCTGCTCACTTATAGTGATGCAGTATTTTTACTGCTATTTTGCACTATCAATGCAAAGTAAAGCAATGTTCACCACTCACTTTATCAGCAGGGATGTTATCGAAAAATTCGAGACCCGTGGCAAACAAACCAAAAAATTGAAGGTTTCTTGATAACTCGTTCCTGAAATTCTCTAGATCTTCTTCCTTTAACCCACCACAGCCTGAAATTTTACAGATAGATTTACTACCATAAATAGTTTTATTGATCTATAATTTACAAACAAATTTACCAACAGCACCTTTGCAAACTGTAGATATTAACTTCGTGTCTGGGGCACAATATATTTTTCCCTATTCAGGTATCTTGGTAGTGTATAGCAAATGCTAGATATACTACTTGCATATTGGCTTCTAATGTATATTTGAAGGGATATTACTTAATATCCACACCTCTTGAGTTGTAGAGCCAAGATTAATGTAAAAGGCTGTGAACTCAGTAGTAACAAGGGGGGGGGAGCTTATCACTGTTATGGTTTTGCTGCCCAGCTTTTAGAGGACATCACACAGGCTGCTCATGGAATGGTACCCATGTGCTTGTCTGAGTCTGATAAACCATAATTACTTAACTTTTTTGACTTCATGTAGCATATGTCTTGGCAATGTTGACAGTTACCTCGATTTAGAATGTTATGTTTATAGATTAGCTATAATCAAGTAAATTGGTATTAAACATTAAGAAACTATGGTTGGACTAATAGATATTTTTCAAATTTTTGAGCTATGTCAATAAGCCAAACTCTATTTGAGGGAAATCACCCTCAGAAGCCAATTCACACACACGAGGAACTGCCCTGGTGACAGCTGTTCACAAAGGGTCTGTCAAGTCATAAAAAATTTTATAGCAGAAAATTCTCTAATTACAATAGATGAGTCATTTACCTGAAATATCAAGATACAAGAGATTTGGCAAGGATGCTATTGTCTCCAAAAGGTTTCCAGTGAGATATGGTTGCATCCTATTCCTATAATGTGTATCTTCAGTGGCACAACGTTTTGAAATATCAAGGTGAGTTAGAGACTCCATTTGTGGAATGACTTTATCAAGCTCTTCAATGTAATTGTCTATGTTCTCACATGCATCAGCTAGAAAAAGCTGCTGTAGTGTACTAGAAAGAGTAATGTGTGGTAATTACAGCCTAAATGGTAAATTCAAAAAGTGCACTTATTAATTACCCATATTTTACAATGGATGTCATTTCAAGTGAGTGACTTTGGGGGTAAAAGGCAAAAACACTGTGATTCCCTTAAAACCATGTCTCCCTTTGGACCACTCTGTTCACAATTAGTACACTAGTGCTACAATAATTAAACATTGTGCAAATAAGATTTAGATGTAAGCATGGTCAACGCAATTTTTAAAGGAAACAAATGTAGCCCTGAAATATTCCTGTCCTTGTCCAGCTACAAATAGTACTTGCTACTTCTACAGTTTGTCATACCTGCAAACCTAATGGTACCCAAGGCGGGCCAGTGAGAACTTGATTGTCATTTGAAATTATCCCCAACATTCCTATTGCATGTTAAAAAATCCCATCATCTATGCAGCTCAGATAATATTGAAAACTTTACTAGTGGATAATTTCATATCATACTCATTAAATTTAAAGTATAATGGAATTTCAAATTTTGAAATGAAAATTCTTACTGATCAAAAATTGACACCAGTCATAAGTAAAATAAACAATACTGAGCTCAGACTGGAGATTTTGATGTGTGCCCACAATATCTGGGGTACACACTAGCCTATGTGCTATATGGTTTTATATAATACACACAAAATCTTGGACGCGCAGTAAACAAACACTCCAGTCTGGAACTGAGCATGCATTGACTGGACTCTTCATAACAAATGTATTGACCTCAGCTTCCCTTAAAAACATTCAGGGGCCCATGGGTTCATTTATTCTACGCTTGTAAGCATTCATTTACTACAATTGTATACGTAAATTTGTGAAATGACAATCCATACCCTGACAAATTTCGTAATGGCAAAATTGACTGCAGTTCGGTTGATGACATGTCAAGTGAAACAAGATTCATCATGCCAGAGATAGTTCTAACACAATATCGAAATGGTGCTTTGATAAAGCTTACATTAAGCTTTTTTAAATGTTTCAAACTTTGTAAAAAATAGGCGCCTTTAGTTGTCCAACTGCCTTTTGTCCCTGACAAAATTAAGCACTGAAGATTCCTTTCATTCTCGCCGAGTGTTTTTGCACAGTCTTCATCTAAACATGAATTTGACAAATTAACTTCTTCTAAGTTGTGCTCAAATAACGCCTTAATGATTTCCTGGTATTCGTTCAACCTTTCATTTGACAAATTCAATTTTGTCAACTGGCATCTTTTTCTATCAGTAAACATTTCAACATATTTTACATGTCTCTTGATGACAATTGCCTCCAAGAGCGGATCGCAAAGGCTTGCAGGGAGGAAAGCATCTCCTCTAAGTGTTAGTTTATTTTCCTCATCTCTGTGGGCAAATGTATTCTCTGGAGAATTAGAGCAAACTTGAAAAGCAAGGTGTTGAAGTGACGCAGCCATTTCTTCCAATCATGTTCGCCTCGAGACCATGCAAATAGGTGCTCTATGAAGAGCCATGCAAATAGGTGCTACCATGCAAATAGGTGCGCAGCGGGTAGCCACTTAAACAGAAATAGTAATACGATACTTTAACGTCTGATGAGAACTACTTATCGCCGAAAGACACAACGGGGGTACAACATATACACCACTACACATAAATACAACACGCCGTTCGCGCAGAGCACCGTGTTGAAGGGAAGTCAAGTCAATTTTTTATTCATACTAATTGTAATCAATTCTGCATAATAAAGTTATTTCGCTGTCGTTCATAGTCTCCGAAATGATGCAAGTGACATAGTTGTGATAGGAGAAACATTTCAAGTCAGAAGTTTCAAAATGGTTTTGCTGCGTGGACATGAGTTGTTTCTCGCAAGAACAAATAGAACTGCGGGCATCTTGACAGATTGTTTACTTATGTGAAAATGCGATCAGGGATCGTGCATTCATAATCAACTATAATGTTTTGATTATTTTGAACGCTGATAGGTGTCCTATTATCTTGGAGTTCGTTGCTAGGGAGGGTTGCAGGAATTTGCTGCTATCAAGAAATATGGACGGAGGATCGGATACCAGCACGTTAAATTTGAGGGACTTCCCGAAAAAAAGTCAAACTTTACCCTTGGAAAGTTCATCAAAAGTAGATTATCCACCCCAGTCAGACTTTGTGGATTATATTAGGAGCCTGTTTGATATTTTTGATACAGAGAAGAAAGGATATGTAACAATTGATGACAGACCAGAGACGGATCGAAACCTTCTCAACATTCTCAGTTGAGAATGTCAGATTTTCTAGCGTCTAGATTTTCGAACCTTACCAACCTGTCAACTCAAATTGAGTCTGATTTCTCAAGGTTGCTGACCCCCGTACCCACTGATATTTGCTGCACACTTGGTATACCTCTGAGAAGTGGTAACCTAGCAATAGTGATTAAGTAATAAATCGCCTTGACAAGTGTCAACAATCCTGAAAGGTATCTAGGCAAGTTGCGACAGTTTACGTGTAGTTTCCATGCCAATTTGAGAAGTTCCTTCGCATCTTGAGAATGTGCTACGCAATTTTCTTACTGCGTGCGCATCGAAACAGTACTGATTTTTGGTCACTTGAGAAGGTAGATCTGCGCTGGTTAGACGTGGTCCAAAATACATAGCAACGGCTTTTTCTTGGTACTCTTTTTATATGAGGTAGGCCTGGACGATTTTAAAACTAACTCCTTGCGCGTCCTGAGGAGAAGGTTCACTGAGAATCTTGAGGATTCAGGGGGTGGGTATACGTGACTGTTTGGAATTTGCCGTGTACCCTGGCATGTGAGTTATCTGTTGGATTAAGTAACTCAGAGCGGGAGAAAACTATTCTTCGTTAGCAATCTATCCGAAATAATAGAATTTTCAGAAGAAGTCAAGCAGCTGTTGACGAAGAGAGATGTTGAACAAATTATGATGGTATATAGTGCTAGTATGCAGCTTTCTCTAGGTAAGTGTTGTCATACAGGATAGCTTGATCGCAAGTAGTAGTGAATAGTCATACTTTGTCACAGGCATGCAGACAGATTCTCTACTCCCGGTCCATTGAGTAAATGTGGATAAAGGAGGAACTGCCCCCCCCCCCTGATAACGTATGGCTATATTTTTCCTTTTTGACTGTTTTATAGTCGTTCACGGCAGTCCGTATTCGCATGTGCAATTATTGTTTACAAGATTGCAGGATGAATACCAGTCTGGCCGATGTCAGTTGACATTGGGTAGAAACAAAGGGTCGGAGAGCGGAGGGTTAAGGTCAGGCTAGGTTGTGTGTTAGAAATACTATAAGTCCCCACTGGACAGATATAACGAAGATTCATCCTAACTTCCGCTTACACGATCATACTTATGTTTGTAGACGTTGTAGGGGTATGTACACAAACCGATTAGTGTTTCTTCGTTGTATTCATTTAGAGACAACCTTGGAGAGACGCTTGGTAGCTAATCTTTGATAAAGGGGACCTTGTCGAAGCAGACGCTCATAATAGTTCAGCTTTGATATAGAGACACTTGTTCTAACAGAATGACATAGTGGCTCGTGGGACTTTGTTTTGAATGCCATCAAAGTAGAAACCCAGTTACTTCGCACAGTTGTTGGCAATGTTGTCATGTCAATTATTTCTTTATGTTAAGAACTCTTCTCTGGGATATCAATTGGAATTCTGGAACATGGGTTATTCCTTAGTGTGGGGTTCCAGCTGTAGATAGGGCAGTAATGTCTTGTCAAAAACTAAATTTCCTAACAATAGTTTTTATTGAAGTAGAGGTTAGTTTTGATTCTGTAAGTAAAGTGCTTTTGAAATTTCAACAGTCCTTGATCTTTCAGGCATAATTATCAAAACTATGATAATTGTTTGGGTGTAGTCTTTGGGTGTGGTCTTTGGGTGTGGTCTTTGGGTGTGGTTTTATATTTTGAACCTAAGAGAATGTCAGAAAATGTGCTGGATCCGCCCCTGATTGATGAACTAGTGAAGCATTTGAATGAGACCGAAGATTTGAATCTTACGAATTCAAGGTCAAAGAATCTCACGTTAATTCATGCCTTGCAGCAAGTTTGCCCAGCAAATGGATACATTAACTTTAAAGGGTTCGATTTAGCTATTCAGATAGCTCTTGGCAAACGCAATGTAGGGAGAGAAAAGGGTATTGGTCGTTCGCTCCGACCTAGGTCATTTCTGTTTGCAGTTACAGAGGCTAGCGATGAAGATACTTTTATCAAGCAAGATAGTAAGCATGGGCTGCAAAAGATAATTTCCAGTTCACCGGCTGATTCAGTGATTTCTAGTGACATGGATGAAAGCAGTGAGGCAACTGGTGAGATTTCTATTTCAGTTTTAAACCCATTGAAATTTGGTGATCAGAATGAGAATAAAGAAAGTGAAAGTTATTAGATTATATGTTGGAAATTATTCTCCAATAATTAGCAAATCCCCATGGCTCTTCAGTGCATGATATAAATGCATTCCTGGGTACAAAGCTCTAGTCATGCTGATAGTAGACAAACAGACAATCCTTGGCTCCTTGCTTTCAGCCACTAGACTTGTGGCATTATTAAAGTTTCATAAGGTTCTGAGTAAAATTTAAACTAAGACTGTAGAGTTTACTTAATTTTTCTATCTGAGAAGGCCTTGCCTGAAAACATTTGATCATTTCATTTTTAAAAAATACTTTACTAAGGGTCTTTTTTACAGCAGATCATGCAGAAGTCCTCAAAAAAGAGCCCTACCAACTCAAGAGAGACAGAAGAAGTAAAATTAAAACATTTGAAGTAAGTGTTGACATTTTGAAGAGATTTTTTGCATTGAACAGTTCTTCAGCCATGTGCTTTTATGTTTCCAGGTTACTTGGAAGACTATAAAAGTCCATTGTACCTTTGATTTGTGGTGGTTTAAAATTTATTAACAAATTTGACCATAAGTTATTATCGTTCTGTACAGAAATGATATAAGGCAGGAAAGGCTATCCTGAAATTGCATTTATATTCCCATCTCGATCTAATGTCAATTCTATGTTCTACACTATGAATATCTTCTATGAACACACACATTTTCTTCTACTCCCTCTCATTCTCTCTTCCTTTCTCTAATGGCAATAGTAGTAGAACTATTGCTAGTGTTTTACTCAACATTTAATATGACTTCATTCCTTTAGTGTTTTAATTCTTCTAGTGTTGAGTTCTTTTCATACTCTGTTGCAGAGTGCAAAAGGAAGGATGGCTATAGAGGAATTTTTCATGCTTCAAAAGTGTCTCCTTGAAACAAACAAAGTGAGAGAAATTTATCGAGCCAGAATAGCTGAGCTAGAGGTATGACTATCAATTAGATTTCTTGTAATTCAACCACATTGAAACTATAACATAAGAAAAAAGTCATAGTAAAGAAAGAAATGAAGTATAGGTAGAGGATAAAAGGAAGGGAATGTAATTTATTGATGTGTATGTATGCATGCATGCATGGTGTGTGTGTAAATATGCATCTATATATATATATATATATATATATATATATATATATATATATATATATATATATATATATATATATATATATATATATATATATATATATATATATATATATATATATATATATATATATATATATATATATATATATATATATATATATATATATATATATATATATATATATATATATATGTATATATATATATATATAATGCATGTATATAGGCCTATGTATGTATATAGATACATATGTATAAATGTATGTATAATGCTATGTATGTATGTATTCTGAGTGTGTATAGACCTATATATGTACATACATATATATGATTATAATTGTCCTTAGCAGCAAATAGGAAAATTTATAATGTAAGGCAACTGAAACTAGGTAACAAAAATAATACCTATAAATGCATTCCTTATTGTGGTAATACATGATATCATTAAAATGCCAATTAGACCCTATTTTCATAATGATGGTCTTCAAGGAGGAAGGGAGTAATCACGTCCCTTGACAATAAACTATGGATGTATGTCATGTGTCTCAATGTAGATTTTGCCACAAGATGCATGGTCAGTTGGGTGCCTGATGATAGACTGAAGGAAAGAAGAAGGCATCTTGTTCACTATTTCTTATATCTATTGAATGCTTGCTCAATCCTAAATTAATCTAATCTCTTTCCATAGATGCCACAGGTACATTACCTATTGTAAAAACATGCATGTAAGCTGCTCCTATATAC
The DNA here is from genome assembly GCA_964019165.1 of Mastigias papua. NCBI lineage: Eukaryota > Metazoa > Cnidaria > Scyphozoa > Rhizostomeae > Mastigiidae > Mastigias > Mastigias papua. The sequence goes on along the minus strand of OZ025273.1, from coordinate 5,351,742 downwards.
AGGTCACACCCCTACTTTAGGACACCCAAAATCAGAAAGGATACTTTGAAGTTTGTCAGATTTATCAAGTTCTACAGCATTTGAACAAATCATGCAAAACTGCTGAATGGAAAGAAAGACCAGGTTATGAACAAAGAGCATACAAAAATTCTTCATTTACATTTGGAAAATGCTACCTACAGTTTATCTTTTAGCAAATGCTGGAACTATATTGACATACTTTGTTTTACTTCAAAGAAATATATCCAGCTTCATTTTGCATACATGCTAGTGGCAAAAATGGGTACAAAGATTCTATCAAGCATTCCATTAATCTACTACCAAAATCACCTCATCTATCTGGTTTTTTTAGGAAGCAATTGAAGAAGATAAACACATAGCGATATCATCATCACTTGAGTATGGCCATGCTGCTTTGCATATCTCAAAAATCCTAAGGATGAATGAGAAGCTTGAATTGCTGCAAGTGCCAAATCCTACCACTCTGGTAAGAAAGGTATCTGTTCATTTTTATAAAATTTTGGTAGGGGGGCTTGGTTCAATCAATTCTTATTTGCTCACCTGAATTTTTGTGGTGCTCCGATTGCTTGATCTTTGATGACTTTCTTCAAATATTTGAGTATCATTTCTTGCCATCTCCAAATTTCAGTAATTATTTAAGATTTGTTTCTCCTCAGCCCTTGCACTTAAACTGTTCATTATATTTCTAAACCTGTGTTTCCCTATAGTGGCATTTTTGCCACCTGGCTTCCTTCCATCAAAGATGTACTAGTTTCATAACTGCTAACTTCTGTTGTATAGCATTGCATTTGTTTGTCACAATGTGTAGAGATGCTTATCAGCAACATTAAATTATGGAATGTCCATAGGAAAACTTGTGTTTAAGCTTATTGACACTTTCCCATCAATCATAAGCTGATCTCCTTTTAGACCACTGAAGACTTTGGGGATTTTTTTGAGCCACAGAAGGTATGTTTGATCCTTTTTAATTGTTGTCTTTCTGTCAACAAATCTTTTGCTAGCTATGAGTTATGTTGGAGACCAAGCCTATCCTAAGAGTCAGTTTTTCCCTTGTTTGCCAAAATCATTCAAAATAACTTCAATCCATGTCATGAAATTTTTACTTTCTTTCATTTATAAACCGAGGGAAGATTTTGGTGACTGGATGAAATATTTATTTTATCTGAAATTTACTTTTTACCCATTTGCAACATGCTATTGATTTATGAATTAAAGATCAAATAGTTTTCACATCAAGGGAATCATATGTTTCCTACTACCATTCATTATCAACATCAACTTAGCAATGCGTGAAGATTACTTATAGCATCACTGGTACATTACTTACCCCATGTGACTAAAAGTACTCACCTGCAGGCTCCACAACACACCTTCTTATTGCAGTGCTATGTACTTTGTGTAGTATTGATCTGAAAATATGTAGTAGTTATCCTAAAGAAATCTAGTATTCAAGAAGCTTGATTGTCATAACCTTGTTTGTTCCTTGGATGTTTACTCCAACAAATTCTCATTTGCTGGGCATATCAATGCACAATGTAGGCCCATTAACAGGGCACTATCCCTTTTCAAATCAAACAAATAAGGAAAGAAATTTGCAAGATGGGATATTTCCTCCTAATTTTCATAGCATACAATGCTGCCTTAATTATTCAAAAGTCCTAATTAATTTTTGTTCCAAATATCAAGATTCCCTTTTGGTTTATTACCTTTTGTAACAAGTCACTTTCTTGGTACATAGAGACTGAACCAAGATTTCAGAGCCAAGATTTTTTGGCTAGCTTAGATTTTTGTATATTCTTAACTCTATAGCCTGTTCAGTTATCACCATCATAAGGTTCATCAAATGTTTTTTGAAACCTTGAATTCTCACCTAGAAAATTGAAGAACTGAATTTTTGCATTAGTCAGCTGGAGAATGAAAAATCTGTGTTAGTCAAAGACTACTTTGGCCTCAAGGCCAGATTTGCAGAACTAGATGGAAAACAGCAAGAAAATGTCTTGTTTTGATAAATGACTCTTGTTGTGCATGTTTGCATTAGATCTCTGCAAGAGTGTAGATTTAATGTCAGGCAATTTCCTATCTTTCAAAATAGTTTTCTTAATTGCTTTGTATGGGGAAGCATTGTAACCTAAAATGCATATATATGCTTCAAGTTTTAGATAAGTCTCCTTTACCCTTTTAAAAGAGTATTGAAGTATCTTATTTTCTCCAATAAACACCTAGGGTGTTTATGAAATTTCATAGATCTTAGACAGTTATTTGAGAGAAGCATTTAATAAAGAGGAAAGTATATCCAGAAAAATAGAATTTTTGAAATTGGCATGGAGTATGTATTAGAGGGGATGTTTCAAAGAGATGGGGCATTAATTGGAGAATATATGGAGAGTTATAAATAGATCAGCTGTTGCATACCATGATAGGTATCACATGCCATAGTACTGTTAAATGTTGTTCATTACTTATCAACTTGTAATGAAATTGTATATAGGATACCTTCTACATGTTTCTTTGTAAAGAACAATTATATCAGAAACATGGGACTTACATTAGACTAAAATTCACAGACATCTAGGAAGCACTGCACAAGCAAACTAACTTAAAGATGTAAACTTGAAAAACTGTTTCTATGAGAAACATTTTATTTCATTGAAAAATAAACTCATAATTTAAAGATTTACTTTGCAGACACTGTAAAAATAAAGAACTTAGTTCGTGACAGCAATTGAAGCCTTGAATTCCTGATTTGATGTCGAGAATTTGAGAAAAATTTAGGAAACATTTATAACTGGAAAATGAAGAAACATCCGGGTTAAAAACAAAAAGATAGTTTTTTATAAAAAGGCATCCATTGCCATAATTTGTGCACATTATGGCAATTGTTTGTGGTAATTCTGATTGTAGTAAACATTTCTATTGCTAAAATTTAATCTACTAAATAGCCGTGTTGAAAAACTGACACTAATGTGGTAGGGAATAGCGGGTACTACAAAAAATCATTAGGAATCCAGAAATCAATTGAAGGCCAAACAAGTAAGCAGTTGGTAGTCTCTTGAAAGGTTTGCAAATAAGTTTACAACTGTGTATCTACAATAACAAATAATAATTGAATGGTTGTGTGAATTTGCTAGTGTTTTTATTTATCTTTGTAAGTAATGAGTTTCATTCTAATTTATGGATAGCATATATTGTCTCCTAAATATTTTCTTCAAGATGCAAACACTGAGAATCAACATTTGTCCATTTATTTTGATAGTGAAGATACAAATAGAAGCCATGCCGATAATACATAGTGTTGAGTGTGTTCATCAATAGAGTGCTTTAAATAATAAATATGAACTCAAAAGAAATACGTGAACAACACTATCAATATTAGTCTTAATTCAATTACTATCACAGTTGATTGGGACATGTTCCAATGGTGAATGACAGCTACCGCGCTTTCTGTCATGCTAATGTGTCCCTCTTTCAATAAGAATTAGAGAAGTGGGACACAAAAATGTAACTTTGTGGATCTTAATTTATCATGGACTGAAATGGGCGATTTTTGAGGCAATTAATTAAAAAATTATTTCTACTTTAAGCTACAATTGGGTATACTTTAAGTTTGAATTTCAATGCGAAATGGTAGTGCTGGGAATAAGCCAAGGATAAACAGCCATTGTGAAATAAAGACTGAATTTGCTGAAAATCCGCAACTTCTGTGAAAAACTACAAGGGGCCTCTTGGACAGAAATCAACTTGCTGAAATGAACCAATATTTGAACAGGTTCTACCCCTTGCTTTATGGATCAAGTGAAAACTCTTGACAATGGGCTGTTTTATGAAAACTTCTAAAGGTTTCATTCCATATATTTTTAGAAAATTCGTGTTTGTTGACTAGAAGTGACACATTTGTTTTCTTAATTGTATGGAGTTAAAAACACCACATAATGAGTGAAATGCTCGGCATCTGTGCATCTAATAAAAATTTATTTAATAAAAAGAAAAAATTAATGTACAGTCAACTTCACATAATTCGGATCACATGGGTCTGGCTGGTTTTGTCTGTGCTACAGAAATCCGGATAACGTAAAAGCTTCTCCAGTGATACTATTCATTTACACATGATCCCGTAAAATATCTGTTGTTATTTGGGGGTCACTCCCAAGGTCGTTGGGCATATAGTGGTAGGAATCAGGTCACCCCTGGATGCCGCTATTTAAGTTAGCCTGGAAAAAATACACGTTTTTTATAAAAAAAACCTGGCTGAAGACGTAGAGTAAAGTAAAGTAATAAAAGTTTCTAAAATTCTGGCCACATTTTAGTTCTAAAAGTTTTTTAATTTGCTGAAAAAATTGCAGTGAAAACGAAAACGAAACGTAACAAACATTGTCTTTTGTAGTGGCACATAAACATACTGTAGTTGACACTTTTAAATCTGTGGAGGAAAAATGTATTTCCGAAACTGTGAGAGATTGCACGGAAATTTCTATTTCCCTGTAGTTCTACAAGTTTTTTAAATTTTGCGCTTTCTAGTACTAGGTTTCTTATAAAATACTAGGTTTCTTATAAAATGGTTTCTTATAAACCGGTTTCTTATATAAAAAACGTGTACTACGGAATGTAAAATACTGCTATCTTTCTTTGCTCTTGCATATTTCAGCATAACTTAACATTTTATTTCTTATATCTCAACAGAACTTTATATAAACAATAAAACCAATATTCTAAGACCTAAAAACGAAATCCGTAATAATTGTCTGACTTTTACGTAAGGACAATCGTGTCATGAACTCTTTTTATTTTCTCGTGAAAGCTGATACCTCCTCATTCAACTGTTCATCGGCCTTTGCAAGTGTAAATCTATTAAGAAGATCAAGTGCCCGGGTCATTGATCCGGATTATGGTGAATAAATGATAAATACTTGTACGAAACAGACGTCCGGTTTATGCATTTATCCGGATTAGGAGATCCAGATAATGAAAATTATTCTAGTACACTTCAATAGGAAACCAATTGGACTTCGCAATTCTGTCCGGAATACACAAAATCCGGATAAAATCAATCCGAATTATGCGAAGATGACTGTACTATGATTCTAGGACCAAAACTAAATAACTCGTCTACATAATTCCAAATATAGAAAACAGCCTACAGACATAAGATACAAAATCTATAGAAAGCTGTCAATCTTCAGTTGAATGACTTTCTGCTAGGCCCTGGAAATTTCCTCTTTACAATCAATATCTCATCAATCTCTGACGAATATAATCTTCCATCACCCACTTTATGGTTTTTCCACTCTTTCTATAGTCATATTTGCATACATTTTCATGCTTTGTGTTGCTGTATCAGAATTCACGAGCTGCTTAAGCAAATCAATTCCACCCTCACTCTTTAGCAGTTCACAATATTTCTCAGCTACAAGAGAAATAAATTATTAGCAAAAGCAAAGGTACAATTGCAAAAGATTTCAGAAGAATCAAGCCAAAGCCTGGGATGATTTTAGCTATTCTCCATCAAAATTCTCCATCAAAATTCTCCATCAAAATTCTCCATCAAAATTACCAAACATGCATCAAGCGATAGAGGAAGACAACTTGTAGTTAAAAACTGAATATATAACTTACGGTAAACCTTCGTGAGATTGGCAAGTGCCCAAACGGCCCATTCTTGTCCACATGGATTGAAATCAAGCGGAAGTAGTTGCAAGATTGGTCTTAGTGATCTGAGTGAGAAGCAGGAAAAACCTTACTTGTGATAATAAAATATCTTAAAACATAAATATGCAGCTAAAAAAAGGGAAGAGAGGCATAGTTGCCAAATCTCCCGCATTGCACTGGAAACTCCGGCATTTCAATGTTATCTCCAGGTGACCTCCAGTAATGGCAATATGTAGTAAATTCTCCAGCTTTTAGTTTATTTGAAAAACACACAAAAATTGTCTATCTGAGAATATACTGAAACTTGGGAAGTCTTACTGTTTGTTCATCATCAGCCCCTTATTCCAAACTAATCATTCTTAGAACTGTTGCTTTTCATAGCACTGATCTACTTTGTTGTTTTTAGATATCAGCACCACCCCACCCCATAACTCCGCCACACTGCCACGCCCACTTCTCAAACATTTTAATAACCATAGCTTGGCAACTATGGAGAGGACAAGTATTATACGGCAATGTTGCATACAAAATAATAGAACGCGACTTCAGACCTTTGGTTATGTCACCTGTAGTTGAATGGTGCAGGTCAGTTCTTAAATATATACTTCTTGCCTTGAAGTTCAGTCTATTGAATATGTATCCCACCTGTAATTTATATTTCGTGAAGAGCCAACATCCCATTTTGAAATAGCATCAATCTGAAACGAATTAATCAAGCAGAGCAATTCCCGTTAGTTAGTTAGTTAGTTAGTTAATATTGAAAAGCTATAAAAGGAACTAACCTAACCTTTCAATAACATACAAATGGGGCTGAAAAACTACCAAGTCACTAAATCTATTTATATACAAGTATGAGCATTATTTCAGTTCAAAAGAATCATTATTCAAAATATTTATTGTATGAGTTTGATAAAAGTACAAACTAACCACAAGTGCCATACAGTCACTACGAGACAGTGTTTCAAATTTCCAAGCTTTATCGCCGTCCGAGCAAACATGAGATAAGATTCCGGCAGCATTGTAGCTTACTTCGAAATCAACGGACCCCGGATCTAGCAATTTTCTGTGGGAAAAAGATCGAAAGTGAAATACTAATTAGCGAAAATAACCCATTCAAAAAAGACTAGTTCCAGTCTGCTATTCTAAGCATGTATTTACATATTTAAGCTTGTGGTCTGAGAGAAGGAGATGTAGCTGTTAAAATGTTTTTGACTGTTCGCTGTTGCCAAGTAGAATTGTATGTAAATAGGTAGCATATGTGGTTGTGATATAAAGTAGTGCTATAAATATTCCTATATGTACAGACCATTGTCAGAAGTGGTTGGTTCAAAGTTGCCAAGAAGCATAGCTCTATAAACTTCCTCTAGATGCGTCAGAACTAGAAAGCAAGAAATACAGCAGCCAGCCTCTATTAACGATGAGGAAACTGAAAAATTTCCTTCAAAATATCGGCTAACGTAAAAAATTCTGGAAGGAAAATTCCATTAGAAAGAAATGATCCTCAGTTTGACAATGCAACTACTTACATGAATAGATCGATGGTATCATCTTCCATAAATTTGTAACGCAGGCTCTCAACCTCAGCGATATTTCCCTAAATGTAAATGAATTCATTATACTAAGAGGGAATGATGGTCCAAGCAATTCACGTGAAACTGAGTAACATCTGACAAAATGCATGTAAATCAACTTAGCAATTTTACAGAACCATTCTATCATTAAGCATACAAAAGATACTACAATGAGTCACATTTCCGGGCAAATATTTCAACAACATATCCCATATTGATTCAAAGTTTTTGTTTCGAAAATAGTTGCTCTGGAAATTTGTTGGTACATTCCAGAGTACCTTGGTTATGCTTTTTTCAAAAGTAATGCTTCCATTCTTCCATCACAAACAATTTCAAAAATCAGTTGGGCAATGTACTTGCTTGAGAACCCAGTATTAATTACCAGAGCATATTTCACCCTGATAAACCTAAGAACCTGAACTGTCTGAGCTTCTCAAACAACTAATGAGGACGTCATAAAGAGTTTATCTAAACCAAGAAGTAAAAAATCACCTCTTAGTTCGTACAGAACAAGTAGGATTTACCAAAAGGCTCATCTTTACCGAATTATACACATGTCATTGAATATCCCTCTACATTTGCATGAAAACTCATGCACACGAGGCCTAACATTCTAACTGGAATATGGGAACCCATTCACATATTAATTAAATGTAAATCAAATTCACCATCAATCCAAGCATGCTCTTTTGCAAGCCGCTCTCGCCCTCAAACCTCTAAAAGAAATAACAGAGCAAGTTTGCTGTGGCTAATTCACAAAGATCTAAGAGACTAGCAAGGGCAGTTCAATGGATTCATTTCAACACACATCTGACAAAGAACCCACAAGATATTAAAGCTAGCGTAAATGATACTAAATGCACTAATCAAATGGAGAAGACACCTCTGCAAGCAAGCTAAAAACACTAGACGCAAGCTGAAAGAAAAATGAAAAGCAAAGAAACAAGTTAGAACTTACTAGCAAAGTACTCGAACATAACATAAAAGATTACAGCCATGAAGGCTAAATATGAATCCATTGCTATATCCACGCCTTCCTACAATGTGTTAGCTTCTTGCCTAATACCTAGATACAATTTGGTGCAACTTGAAGTTGAACAAAGACTCTATCTAAGATATTTCGGCTTAAAAGTATCTCCCGATGGCTACATATGGTACTAAACTAAAAACATAACCTTCATTGACTACATAAAGTTGGATTTGCTAAGGAGTATTCGCTGAACTGCAAACAGAAGTATGAAATCCACCGGACCTTAATGCATTCCTTAAACAGAACAAGTCCACCATTGTAAATGAAATTTTCACAATTGTTGGGGTTTTCATCTATGGCGAAAGTACAGTTCATTCACACAAAATGATACATTCAGCAGCAAAGCATTAGCACACTGTCTAGATAGAGGAATGAGATAACATGTAGATATGCATACAAACAAGAAATACAGGCGCAAGCTGACAACCAGGAAGTGTCTAATTTGAGAATATGTTGATGACAACAGACAGCAGTAAAATATCGAAACTTTCATAATTAATTATCACTATCCACATAATAAGTAATTTATAATGCTTGTTGTACCAGATATATAATATGCAACATGTAGTATTTTTCTGACAATTTCAACAGCAATGTCTTACCTTATATGATAATATCTGACAAATATACTATCTGAGAGATAAATGCTATCTGTAATGTGAGAAAGTTAAGATAAGTAGCAAAAATTAGATAACACATAATACCTGTTATATTCCATAAGGCACACCAAGCTGTCTCTAGTAAATTTTCAATCTAAAGAAAACATGCTGGACTTTAAGAATTTCTAATACGACCATTAAATTGCGGAAAAAACATAGCATACATCAATAACACTGTCATTAGAAAAGAAAATACAGGTAACAGAACGTAGGTGGCTAACTATAGCCCTCAAGTTTCTGCAATACTATATTAATCTCTTTTCGCATCATGCCTATCTTTAAGAGAGAACACCAAAGTCAGCATCTGATGACCAATTGTGCCTTCAACAGACATGATTCTCTCAGATCATAGTAATTTGTTGCAACCCAAGCTTAAAGGATATTAAAGATTTCGATTTTTATCTCTTGCATCAAGTAGGAAGCCATCTGCCATACCTCGTTTTCCTCTCTCTTTTCCCCTAAATTTCCGAAGACTTGATAGATGTCACTAGGAAGTGCTTCAGTTCTTGTTTGTACAGTGAAAATGAGTGAAAATGAGTGAAAATGAGTGAACCGAGGGGGATTCGATCTCGCGAGCTGTGACTTTGTATGTTGAGTGTTAGAGCACTTGACGCCCAATCCTGCTCAGATCTGTCATATTCTCTCACTTGCACTTAACAATTTTTCCTAAATGTTGTCGATACCTAATTCTTGTTTCTGCATGACAGATCTGAAGGAACAAAATTATGCTAACTTCTTATAATTCTGTTTTCACAAGAACAACTGCCACCCCTCTTAGTCTTTTTACATCGCTTACCATCAAAACCAGCTACAATTTATCCCATGTAAAATCATGTTAATCTCAAGTCAAAGGCACCTCACAGGACATTTTGATGCTAGACAGTTCTCAGTATACACGTGCAGACAAAAAGGGTGCTTCCTACAAAGTAATCTTCAACCATAACTTTACTCACATGTTCCCTTCTTATGAGGTTATCCCGAATCACACCAAAAATAACCTGAGATAAAGAGTACATGTTAACAAAAAGTATACACAGTCAAAAATATCTAAAGAATAGACAAAGAAGACAAATAAAGAATCAAGTTATTACACATTATCATGTAAAATTTGAAAATATCTGTGAAACCTGTATCCAAACAAACAATAGAACCTTCACCATATGGAACTAACATTTCTAGAAAATAGAACACAAAAGTAGCTTCAAAAACAGCACTTGAGTTCTTGTGCAAGAAACCTACAAACCTGTACAGCTCCCAGGTTGCCTAATTTAGACTTGATAGCTGTCTATAAAACAGAAATGAAATAGATTCAATATTGCATCACAATTCTTCAACAAGTGTCATTACATATACACATACGTAGATACAAACCATACTTGAAACTATGAGAAAAAAGGGGAAGGTCTATCTCACAAGAAATCGTAAAAGAGCCATAACCAACGTGTCATTGGTCGGCAAAACTTTTATGCTCGTCAAATACATTTAGAAACATACATACATTAGCTACTTTTTAAACCAGGCTGTCTAAAAACGCAACTATAAAGCTGATGTGGACCTGCTGTCCACTAAAATTTCAAATATCAAAATCATCTAAAATATTGAAATAATAACGCTTTACAATTAAACTTTCTAAACTGTTATTGTAAACGTTTCAATTTGGGAATAAAACTGCCCTTAGGAAAAAAACGAAAAGTATAAAGGTTTTCTAATAAATAAAATCCCTCTGTTTTACTGTATCAGACAGGCTTCTTTGTTAAACGTTGCTGAGTTTATCAGTTCCTTCATATATTTCAACCCACTTGCGAGTCTATTCCTTTAATATATCTTAGGTTGGTGGGTAGTGTGTTCCATAACAATGGATAAACTTATTAATTTTTCAGGTTTTTTTCTGACCCCCCTCCCCTCTGCTTATTAACTGCCAAGGAATGAAGAATGATTTGAAAGTTTTCCCCGAGAAAAGGCATTTCTTCTGTCACCAAATTAGGGGTGTACCGGATCAGGATTTTCAGAGTCTGGCTGGAACCGGATTTACCGGATTTTTTCATAGAATCCGGCCGGATTTTACCGGATAATCCGGCCATAACCGGATTTTTCTGCAACAAACTTTTGATAATTCACCCAAGAAAATATGAAGCCAGAGAAACGAAAAGGAAACTGCGTTGAACATATCTAACAGTCTTCTATCTAGTGATGGTAACTATATGTATTTCAGATCTGTATTTTCAAATTTCGCTCGTTTGATCGTAAAACTGATTGAATTGAAGAGAAATACTTATCCTGTAAGACCAGTTTCCACTTGGAACCTTTCATAATGAAAAGGTATTCAACCCTAAATTTCTATTCTATTAAGAAGTGACATTCTCTCCTGTAAACAAAAGGATTTCCGTTCACTCGGAAAATTCTACTGACTGAAAATGAATCTTAAAAAGGTCTTAAAAATACATCTTTTATCTAACGTACAAGTAAAATAAAAGAAGTTTGTTCTTACAAACTAGTACTGTTATAAGAAGGAAATCGGTAGGAAAGATGGACCCATTTGTAAGGATTTTCTAGCTGAGAAAGTAACGCATTTGAGGGGCACGTCAAGTATTTTTAACAAATAAATACCACCATCCCTGTCATTGTATTGGGGATCTTATCAGTAGCAATCTTACGTAACCTACATAAAATGTATGTTTCCTAATGCTTTGTTCTTCTGCTTTTAATTACTATTAGATTCTTGTTGTCTGTTATAGCTACACTGTCACAATCAGTTTTGACATTCTCTGCACACTGTCACAGTTCTAAATACAATTCAAGAAAACCCGGTAGATTGCCGGATTTCGAGAACAAATCCAGTCAGAACCGGATTTTTGAAAAATTGGTGATCCGGTGCTGGATTATCCGGTCTACCTGATATCCAGTACACCCCTACACCAAATGGTAGTGTTTCAATCACCAAAGGATATGTCATTTGTCATTTTTCTGAAGAGCAATTGACAGGTAGCTTTTCTATAGAAATATTTCTAAACTCCCATATTTATGAAGACCCCCTGTTTATTAGGTTTTAGAAGTCTTTTCAATCCCCCCCCCACTTACTAGAAAGTGAAGAGTAGAAACAGGCATTATGTAGGTCCATGCCCTTAGACATTTTGCAGAAAGTTTCAGCTAGATAGCTTTACAGAAAGAAAAACATTTTTCTACCATTGATCCATATATCTAAATAACTTGAGTACATATGTCTCAATAAACAGGTACTCACACTGCAAACAATTGCATTGAAAATTGTAACAGCACCTAAGCACAAATTTGTAGTTGGATATGTTTTCATAATTCGCAGCAGGATTTTGCAACATCTAACAGACACAAACTCCTGCAAATGGAGAGAGATGAAAGAGTTGGTTTGTCAAAAATGAGCATGAGTGCAGCATGAGTGCAGTATACCAAAAAGCTCTACAAGCATAATACATAAAGGCAATAGGCATATCAATTACATGATGAAATAAATAGTGACTGATATGCCACAATCTTTAAGTATTCCAATAGAGAAATATAAGACATCCTTTTACTTCAATGACAGAAGTGTGAGGTACAAATGCACATGGTACACTGTAAGTTTATCCTTTTCATGCTAAAAACTGTTTATTACAAGCAACAGATACTAGGTATACCTATACATATAGTATTAACCCTAAGGTTCTGATATTATATTGCTACCCACTTTCAAGGTTTGCCTATTCAAATGTAGACCTCAGTTATTGAATGGAACACAGCAATATGGGATAATTTCTTACCTAAATCAACATATCATTTAGAGGAGTACAACTTCTGATGCAAAGTTAACAAGTCATAGTCCATTTGGCGGTTCTATGAGATGTTAATGCCTATCAGCATCTCAATTTGCTATGTTTACAAATTTCTTTACTTTGCACCACAAAAAAATAAAATGTGCATTTCAGCATGTGTTCCTGGATGTATCTAGGATGACATCAAAAACCATTGAAACTTCAAACATGCTACAGTTAAGAACAAATTCTGTGCCAAGCATTATGGGCTCCTTTGACTACGATGCAGTTTGATGTTGTCAAGTGAATTTGACCTATCAATTGACTCATGAACATAACAATAGTAGCAAAAGAAGATTTAATCTAAAAGGGGGTATGTACCAGCTCCTCTGGAATATTGAAACAACATATACACTGCAGACAGTTTTGATAAAGCTGGCTGTTCCTATGATTTTCCAATATGTCCAGCACAAAGGAAATAGCTGACCTGCAGTGAGAAAAAAATATTCAATTAAATGTCTGTAACAAGACTAGGATTTAAACTGATAATGTACACAAGCTGACATATAGCACTAAATGGAAGGTATGCATGACACAAGCAAATAAAAAATACAATACAGATCTATTTGACAATATAAATATATATATATATATATATATATATATATATAAACTAAACCTAAGCCACATCCACAACGTATATAAATTACATAAATAGAATAAACCACAGATATACTATCCTTTAATTAAACATTTCGATCAGAATCTTCATCAGTACTGATGAAGATTCTGATCGAAACGTTTAATTAAAGGATAGTATATTTGTGGTTTATTCTATATATATATATATATATATATATATATATATATATATATATATATATATATATATATATATATATATATATATATATATATATATATATATATATATATATATATATATATATATATATAGAAGGAATAAACCACAAATATACTATCCTTTCAGTAAATGTTTTGATTACTGAAAGGATAGTATATTTGTGGTTTATTCTTTTTATGTAATTTATATACATTGTGGATGCGGCTTAAGATTAGTTTGTGTGTGTGTGTATATATATATATATATATATATATATATATATATATATACACACACATACATAGATAAATAATCGTGTCCTTCCTATCATGATAGATATTTTTCACCCAGTACAGTGTTGTATTTAAGGCTACATTGTTGCATGAATATCGTCTACTGTACATTTCTGTTGTAGCTTTTTGCACATTTAAGAAGGTACTGCATAGTGTGTAATTCATTGCACTTGCATCTTGGGTTGTAACTGTATCCCAAGTTGTGCATCAGGGCAGCAGCTCAGCCAAATCCAGTGAGCAATCTGTTGGGGCTTTTCCAGTGTGTCCATTGTAGTTTGTGTCTGGCTGGGAGGGTTTTGTGATGGTTCAATACCCATTTTGATATCTTGTGCATTATGCAACAAGTTGAAATGATCAGTCCATGCCTTTACTCTAGCAGTCTTTACACTTAATTCCAAAGGCTGGACATCAAAGAAGTTGTTTCATTTGAGCCTTTTTTGTGCTCGAGATAGCCATAGGCCCTGCTGTCTTCTAGCTGTATACGTCATTCTTTTTGGGGAAGAATGAGTCTTCTAAATTTGGGGGGGGGGCAATTACAGCATGTAGAGTGAATCCATGTTGGTAGGCTTTGTGCATCCAGTTATGATTCTACAGGTCTGATTTAGTACCGGATCAAGCTTCTGCACAAGGACAGAGTGTTGCATGGGTACAGTTAGCAGTGGACTATAATTATGTTTTGGCATGGATTTCTGTTCCTTATACTCAAGAGTGGCACAAAAATAGGGCAGCTTAGATTGTTTTACCCAAGGGATCAACCCATAAAAAGTTTTTGATTGAGACCTTGTAAAACCTTCAATTACTGTAAATAGATGACACAACAATTGGGGAACAAATATTTCCAGATGGTCTTCATGATTCAACTTCAATCAAGTATCTATCCACTTGGTTTCGTGGGCATGGCTTATATTCCTCAATGAAGCCCATTCTCTGCTGCCTATGATCAAGGGTGGTGTATTGAAAAGGGCAGCTTTAATCAAATACAAATGGTATGAAGACAACCCAGCCAACCGATCTTTTAAAAATTTGTATCTACTCCATTATGTATCCATAGAATTGCTTCAATATCCCTAAGTGTAAATTGTGGTCATGATGCAATTTGAAAGAGGATATACGACAAGCAATGATGTAGAAATGAATTGTTAGATAGGAGGCTCCATTTGTAAGAGTATTTAATAAGACTTTGAGATTGTGATGAGTTAGAAAAGGGTTATACTACTACACACAGTATGAACTCTAAATTTAGACTAGAATGGTACTATGTTGCATATACAAATGTTGCTAATTTTTCAGGAAATATCTATGTTGTTCATATAGTCTTTCACATCCAAGATATCTTCTGAGGGGGGCTGCACTCCCTTCAGATTGCAACTAGGGTGGCCAAGTCCCCTGCTCATGCTTCCACATATAAGCTACAAGCCTAGATTATGCACTATAGAATTTCCCCATAGCTCAAAGACTGGGGAATTGTATACCATAGTGGAAGTAATGTTATCCAAAACTCACCAAAGTATGAAATATCAGCCTAAGCACTTAACAACAACAATTTGGTGAGACTGCTAACTAATCCCTTTAACTCTGCTGAGACTGCTAAGTAAGGCATGTAATTGGTACCTTCGAATTTCAGCATCAAGATCAGCTGCCTCATCTTGTTGAAAGATATGAAATATGCAACCACTGTCAGGAAGATAAAGGTTTTATAAGAATTACAGTTAAAATAACAAGAAGCAGTCAAATAGCAACCAATTAAGACAAACTATCCAAAATAGGATTAACATATGAAAGTGAGAGAAAAAAATTCACCCAATACCTGGCAGCCAGCTGTATAGATGGATTTGTAATATGTAACTTTGCACAGGAAATTGTCAACTAAAAAGGAAAAACTTGATTTACCAATCCAATAACTAAATAGACCAAGCAACTACAAAACTCAAAAGCCAAAACCTATTAAAGTTTTGTATGAGCTTTTACTACAAGCATAAGCAAGTCTTTTAGGCTGAAAGTTGCAATTTAAATAAACATACCTGCAATGGTCTTAATAGTGATGTTATGTCACCATTGCTTAAGAAATCAAAAAGACAGTGTAATGCTTTCAGAACATATGATTCTCTTTTTTCATATAACTCCATTGAAATCAAAACTTGCTGTGCATTGCCAGCACCAGACATCTAGGAAGAACAATTCACTGTGAGTAGGCTTTATAGCTACTGCAAAATATAATGTGCTTTAAACCCATTACAAATAGTCAATGTTCATTAAAAGTGAAAAGTGTATTGGTGGTACAAAATAGAGACACTGTGTCAAAATGGCCTATTCCTAATGGCCAACATGAAATATAATTTCATAATGATAAGAAGGAGAAGAGGCAAAGAAGAAGAAGGAGACTGTGTCAAAAGATCAATTGTGCTACTACTACTAGTGCTGGCCTAAAAGGCATTCAGCATGTTTAAAAAATGTCCTAGCACTGTTGGATTTGCCTAAAGATTTTTCCATTTCTACTCTCATTAAATGCATTATCTACAGGCTTTCCTCTTCCCTCTACCACAAATTCTAACCCCCTGCTCACTTATAGTGATGCAGTATTTTTACTGCTATTTTGCACTATCAATGCAAAGTAAAGCAATTTCCACCACTCACTTTATCAGCAGGGATGTTATTGAAGAATTCAAGACCTGTGGCAAACAAACCAAAAAATTGAAGGTTTCTTGATAACTCGTTCCTGAAATTCTCTAGATCTTCTTCCTTTAACCCACCACAGCCTGAAATTTTACAGATAGATTTACTACCATAAATAGTTTTATTGATCTATAATTTACAAACAAATTTACCAACAGCACCTTTGCAAACTGTAGATATTAACTTCATGTCTGGGGCACAGTATATTTTTTCCATATTCAGGTATCTTGGTAGTGTATAGCAAATGCTAGATATACTACTTGCATATTGGCTTCTAATGTACATCTGAAGGGATATTTCTTAATATCCACACCTCTTGAGTTGTAGAGCCAAGACTAATGTAAAAGGCTGTGAGCACAGTAGTAACAAGGGTAAAGGCCTACCACTGTTATGGTTTTGCTACCCTGCTTTTAGAGGGCATCAAACAGGCTGCTCATGGAATGGTACTCATGTGCTTATCTGAGTCTGATAAACCACAATTACTTAATGTTTTTGACTTCATGTAGCATATGTCTCGGCAATGTTAACAGTTGCCTCGATTTATAATGTTATGTTTATAGATTAGCTATAATCAAGTAAATTGGTAATAACATTAAGAAACTATGGTTGGACTAATAGATATTTTTCAAACTTTTGAACGATGTCAACAAGCCAAACTCTATATGAGGGAAATCACCCTCCGAAGCCAATTTACACACATGAGGAATTGCCATGGTGACAGTTTTTCACAAAGGGTCTGTCAAGCCATACAAAAAATTGAAAGCAGAAAATTCTCTAATTACAATAGACAAGTCATTTACCTGAAATATCAAGATAAACGAGATTTGGCAGCGATGCTATTTTCTCCAAAAGGTTTCCAGTGAGATATGGTTGCATCCTAAAATATGTATCTTCAGTGGCACAACGTTTTGAAATATCAAGGTGAGTTAGAGACTCCATTTGTGGGATGACTTCATTAAGCTCTTCAATGTAATTGTCTATGTTCTCACATGCATCAGCTAGAAAAAGCTGCTGTAGTGTACTAGAAAGAGTAATATGTAGTAATTACAGCCAAAATGGTAAATTCAAAAAGTGCACTTGATAATTACCCATATTTTACAATGGATGTCATTTCAAGTGAGTGACTTTGGGGGCAAAACTACTGTGATTCCTTTAAAACCATGTCTCCCTTTGGACCACTCTGTTCACATCTGGTACACTAGTGCTACAATATCAACGCAATTTTTAAAGGAGGTAAACTTAGCCTTGAAATATTCCTGTCCTTGTCCAGCTACAAATAGTACTTGCTACTTCTATATTTTTTCATACCTGCAAACCTAATGGTACCCAAGGAGGGCCAGTGATAACTAGATTGTCATTTGAAATTATCCCCAACATTCCTATTGCATGCTAAGAAATCCCATCATCCATGCAGGTCTGACAATATTGAAAAACCTTATTAGTGGATAATTTCATATCATACTCATTAAATTTAAAAGCATAATGGAATTTCAAATTTTGAAATGAAAATTCTTACTGATCAAAAATTGACACCAGTCATAAGTAAAATAAACAAGACTGAGCTCAGACTGGAGATTTTCATGTGTACCCACAATATCTGGGGCACACACTAGCGTATGTGCTATATGTTTTTATATAATACACAAAATCTTGGACGCACAGTAAACAAACACTCCAGTCTGGAACTGAGCATGCATTGACTGGACTCTTCATAACAAATGTATTGACCTCAGCTTCCTTTAAAAACTTTCAGGGACCCATGGGTCCATTTATTCTACGCCTATACGCATTCATTTACTACAATTGCAATACGTAAATATATGCAATGACAATCCATACCGCGACAAATTTTGTAATGGCAAAATTGTCTGAAGTTCGGTTGATGACATGTCAAGCGAAACAAGATTCATCATGCCAGAGATAGTTTTAACACAATGTCGAAATGGTGCTTTGATAAAGCTTACATCAAGCTTTTTTAAATGTTTTAAATTTTGTAAAAACGAAGCGCCTTTAGTTGTCCAACCGCCTTTTGTCCCTGACAAAATTAGGCATTGAAGATTCCTTTCATTCTCACTGAGTTTATTTGCACTGTCTTCGTCCAAATATGAATTTGACAAATTAACTTCCTCTAAATTGTGCTCAAATAATGCCTTAATGATTTCCTGGTGTTCTTTCAACTTTTCATTTGACAAATTCAATTTTGTCAACTGGCACCTTTTCCTATCAGTAAACATTTCAACATAGTTTACAGGTCTATTCCCCACAATTGCCTCCAGGAGCGGATCGCAAAGGCTTGCAGGGAGGAAAGCCTCTCCTGTAAGTGTTACTTTATTTCCCTCATCTCTGTGGGCAAATGTATTCTCCGGAGAATGAGAGCAAACTTGAAAAGCAAGTTGTTGAAGTGACGCAGCCATTTCTTCTGTGGTTGTAGTAGCTTCCAGTAGCTTCCAGGAATAGTATCCTTTTCCTTTCAGATGCTATTGGCTATTGATCTTTCTTGATGCATCTGTCCCCTGTTCTTCAAGAAAATAATTCGTACTTAGTTCCACCCACCCAGTGTCTACTACTATGCGGAGACTGTACCAGAAAACAACGATGGCGGATGAAGGTGTGGAAGCTGTGAAGGGATTAAGAGAAGTAGCGTCATTGCTGGTTGGCCATGACGGTCCAGTGAGAGCTGTGCGCTTTAACTCAGATGGGAACTACTGTATGACTTGTGGGAGTGATAAGACTTTGCGGCTATCTAATCCATATAAAGGGACATTACTGAAGAGCTATATAGGCCATGGCTACGAAGTTTTGGATGCCGTTGCAGCAAATGAAAATGATAAAATTGCATCGTGTGGAACAGACAAGACAGTGATATTGTGGGATGTATCAACAGGGAAATGCCTTAGAAAGTTCAAGGGTCACCTGAGTGTATGTATAACAAGTACTGCATCCAAAAAGAACAGATTGCGGGGGTCATTCACCGCTAGCACTCTGGCTAGCACCCAATTCGGCGCCAGTTATTGCTGAAAGGGTGCATGTAGTATTAACGTAATTTCTATTTTGTCGCATTTGCACAAAAGAGATAGTTGAAGCTGTGGCGACAGGTTCCTAATTTCACTTTTTCCATGGCAACCGCCGATCTGAACAGAGCTATCTAATATTGGACTCTATATTGCCAGCATATGACCCTGGCAAGGGTGTAGTGATTTTGGCTCCAAGACCCAAAAAGGTTGGTGGCCCCTAGAATACTGCATAGGCATCAAGTAGAAGGAGCCATAGGATTCATGCTTCCTATACGTGTTTGATGGGGCTGAACTTGTAAAAATCATGATGGCTGAATCATGCCTTTGCTTCCATGACCTTTCACTAGTGAACCTCAACCCTTTTTTCTTGTTCAAGTTACTTGTCATATTCCCCATTTTGAATATTTCTACTGTAATTTACAGTTGTTAAATTCTAGTATTTTGAGACTGAGTTAGATGAAACATGAGATGATTAGACTTCCCACTAAATATATAATTTATTTATTGAAAACTTGGTATTTTGGCTGGAAATCTGTAGCTGATTCAGTGACAGATAACATAGCATAATCAAATCTTAATATAACTTTTAGCATCTAAACAGATAATCTAAGTAGTGTAAGACATACAGGCATGTTTTGATGTTGTAGAAATCTTTGAAGTTTCAGAGTTCCTGCTAATTAAAGTATTTAGTTATGATATAAAAGTAACCTTTTTACCTTGACACTACTGTAAAGCTCCATCACTAATAACCAGAAAATTTTCACCAGGCTATCAATTGTATAAAGGCAAATCAGCCTGACTTTACAGTACTAGTGTCGGGATCATATGATGCAACAGTAAGGTGCTGGGACACACGATCCAAAAGCAAGGAACCAATTCAAATCTTGAATGATGCAAAAGATAGTATACCATCAGTACAGATATCTGACCATACAATTTTGTCTGGGTATGATTACCTGTTTATATGAGTGAGTGACCACAATTTTTGTGTACACGTTTTTTTTTTATAAGAAAAACACTTTTTCCTGAGGCTCAATTTTCTTAACTTTTCACGAATTTGAGGCTAAGATTTTCTTAAGATTTTCTTAACTTCTGAAGGAAAAAACTGGCTGAAACAGGCTACTCTGTATTTGTTGGGCCACCATAAGTCTCGATCTTTGTACGAGAGTTTGCAAAAATGAGCCAATATCAATTTCTGGCATGTAAAGTAGATGAACTGGGATTTTCTTAGCATTTTCTTGAACTTGAGCCTTGTGATTTTCTTAGGATTTTCTTAAGATTTTGGCCATTTGAGCCTCATTTTCTTATAAACTTTTTTCTTATAAAAAAAAACATGTAGTTTGTTAGATGTGAATGAAAGAAGTTTAGGTGTAGTGCAGGGAAGCTAGTCTCAATTTTGAACCTATTGTTGTTATCATTGGTTTCTCATGTTCAGTAGTCTAAGCAAACACCTAAGCCGCAGACATGTAAGCAAAAATATGAGAAATTAACCTGTCCTATAACTCATCTTATTTCATTTAGCTCTGTTGATGGATACTTAAGAGAATATGATTTACGCATTGGGAAGCTCACAGAAGACTGTATGGGGGAACCAGTAACAAGTGTTTCATTTACAAATGATGGCCAATGCCTACTTGCTTCATCTTTAGATAGCATGATTCGCCTTACTGACAGGTATTCTGGAGAGCTGTTAAACAGGTAAGCTCAATAATGTGACAAGTAGTTTGGCATGACTTTTGAAGCTCTCTCATTGGATCTTTGAAAAACTTCCTCACAAGACATTCCTCAATAGTTGTGTTGTGAAGTCTCTATAGTACTGTAGCAACATATTGGGGCTGAACAGCCCAAGTAGTTGGTCTATAATTTGATAGTGGACAAGGCTAAACTTAACTCTGCTTATTTTTTAGACTTCTTTTACTTTCCTGCACAGGTCTTTACTTCAAAGTTTGATTTATAAACTAATGCTTTGGATCAATTTAATGAAACATTTCTCAATATATGCAAACTTGGGAAAGAGGGCTCTAGAGCACAGGGAGGAGTTAATGAGACATTACTAAGAGAACTTTACTTTGAACAATTAAAAGTCAGTCATCTGAACAAATCCAGTTCATTGTAACCCACAAAATTGACATAAAAAAACACCATGGATGGTTGTAACCACAAATAGTAGTGTTGGACATGATACCATTCTGCACAAAATTAGCTCAATTAATTTGCATAGAAAAATTCCAAAGGCTTACAAAACACACAGCGCTGGCTTCTTCCAAAGGGTGCCATGTTCAAGAACAATGTAAAGTGAAGCTCAAGAATTTGGAAAAACACTTTAAAGTATTTTGCATTTGTTGAGGGAACATGCTATGCCTAATCTGTGAATTATTGTTCATCAGACATCTAGCATGTACATTGAACAGGCAATCGAATTCTATTACTGCTGAATTGTTTAAATGGCATTTTGGTACCAAGTACCTAGCCACAAAAAATTGTCTATGTAATGTTATTGCATGTTTGTATGTATATTTACATCTACAACATGCTTGCTATTTAGCTTAATGATGATGGTAGGATGATACTGAAACATTGCTTGACATAATGATCAATGCTAGTATTTACTGCTAAGTGTTACAAGAACAGCATCCTTATTGGCAAAATGATATTTAAAACATTTATTTGTGGTTCTAGCTTCAAAGGACACCAAAGTTCAACATACAAGATTGACTGTTGTCTGTCACATGATGACAAGTATGTAATAAGTGGCTCAGAAGATGGATCATTATTCATTTGGGATCTTATAGAATCAACTATTACAAGAAAAATCGAGAAAGGACATGCAAGTGTGGCCTATTCCTTATCAGTTCACCCACATGAACTGTGCTTTTTATCAGCTGGAAGCTATAGTGTAAAGTTATGGCAAAGAGACAAGGACATAGCTGAATGATAGTCAGGAATGGCCACAACAGACACAAGCCCTTGGAAAAATAAGGTTACTAGAGCAAATTCAAACAATAATGTTTTTGTGCATGTAAGATAACTGGTATGAATAGTCATAAAATTATATATATAATATATATAATTATATAATTAAATTTCTTTTCACATTATATTAGCACTGTTCTTGTGAAAAATGGCCATACTCATGATAACATGTTGTTTTGAAGTCTACTCTAGTAAATCAGTATGTAACTTGCAAGCACATTTGTAGTGAACGTAAACATTGTAGCATAGGCCATTTCTCAGTCAATGCCGATTTTCTTCTTTTCATTCATTCTCATTCACAACACCACACATGGACATGACCATACGTCACTCCTGTCATCACACACCTGGTCATTCCTCTTCTGTTGTTCCACGCACAAGCATCGCCACATGAATCCATTCAATAAACAACTAACAAGCACCTAACCCTTTCCTGTACGTAACTCATGTTTATTTCGGTTGTTCTCTGTTTATGTATATATCACTGTAATTTGTAATGTATAGTCAGTCAGAGTAGAGTCAGAGTACCGTCAACATCAACGTCTCCTCTCTCTGCCTCCGTGTTCTCAGCACGTTAAATCTGATACTCGCAACAACATGGATCAACGAAGGATGTCACTGAACAAACATTTGCAGTCTATAGGAAGCACCAACTCACATTCCTATACATTGCTTAACATTATTTACTGCTAGTGTGAATAACTATTTTATGTTCATTCAAAGTATTAGGTTTTAGTTTCCTGTATCTTGTGTATTGGTAGTATTACCAAGCTTTGTGTTTCTTCCTCCTTCTGCATGCTATTAATTTTTGCCAGCATTTCTCATAGCTATAAAGGTGTTGCACCCTCTTTTTTGCTTGAGAGGTGTTTATTTGTTTCTACCAGTACATGGTATAGATAGTCTCATTATTCAGAGAGTAGCATTCTCATTACTCAGCAACACTGAATGTTTTATACTAGGTCAAATGAGTCACATAATACAGAGCTCTCAAGTTCAGAAACTGCATATGAGTTAGATTGTATTTCTACCTTGTCCAAAAACTTTTTGGGCACTTCTAATGTCTTCAGATTGGCTCAAAGCACATTATCATCCATTCCTCATTAATCCATGAAGGCTTCAAACAAGCGTAGGGAAGTGGAAGTCACAAGATTCAAAGAACATCCTCAATTTCATGCAACAGCTTAAATAGAATAAGCAAAGTTGTGAGAAGAAGAATGAAATTGAGTTTTTGGGTGTAGCCCAGAGCAAAATCTTGGGTCACACCCTTTTCTTTGGCATGGGGTGCATCAGGTTTCATATGGTCAGGAAAAATCAGGAAAAGACTATGTTTTTGAAAACAGTTAGGAAAAGTCAGGAATTTGATTGAAACTTAAAGAAAGTCAGGAAAAAGTCAGGAATTTTTATCATCCCTGAGGATGAATTCTTCGGTACTCATCAGAAAACTCTACACATTGCACAGTTTGTGATATTTTTTGTTCCATTTAAGCAGGGAGCCTTATTGGAAAAATGTGCTTCATTACTTAGTTTTATGAGATGGGTCAGTCGCTCGCATCATTTGTAACAACAGTTGGTCTGGAAAAATATTATGTATGTCTAATCTGTAGTCAGGTAAAACACCTTCATTTTCAAGAAAAAAGTAAGGGAAAGTGAGACTTGAGAGCTCTGCATAATGTGTCTCTGAAAATGCAGTAGACTGGTATGAATTTCTAATTTCCACCTGGAATTATAATTGACAGTCCCATGTAACTATAGAAATTAAAAGAATTTAAGATTTTTAGACTTGGAGTTTATCCTTCTGCATTTTAGTTTCTATTGAGTTTCCAAGGATTAACAGTAACTATCCCAAGTACTCCTGGCTCCTGTACTAAAGGTCATAGAACAATAAGAAAAGACATTCTTAAGTCTACTAGTATTGACATATTCAGCCATTTGTGATCACTGCTAATTGTTAATTTGGAAATATAATCAACTGGTACATGGAATGATGAGCAAAACATTATCAATTTACAAAATTCCACAAAGGACTGATTCAGTCATCAAATCTAATAAAAATAAAAATTTACATGACTCGCTAAAGGGAAAGCCAACTTTTTGCACCTTCCTACAAAATTTATGATTACATTATAGCCTTACATATAACTGTTCCATTTGAAATAGTTTGAATTATCTTCTTTACTTGTCTTTATTATGATTTGGAAGTGGTTTCATAGTAGCATATTCCTCCTTATACACTTCAGATATCTCATGGTATGTAAGAAGCATCAAAGCCCTGCATTTCTCTGCAAGATCAGAAGCATCATCTACAGTCAGACCAGTTGTATCTATTGATGGTAGCACTTTTACTCTCATTACACCTGGAATCAGATCATACAGAATTTGAGGTAATCTGTTCAACATGAGCTTGCCACAGGTATAATTATCAAAGACTTAACCATATCAGGACAGCATATCAAAAGAGTAAATATATGGTATGACGGAATGTGATTAATTTTCACCGCTGTATGATAGAGTATGGTAAATGAGTGTGATCATATAACTAGACATAATAAATTGTTTAGAACATAGCTGTCCTTTTTGTAAAATCCTACATATGCATGAATAATTTTGCACATGTGACTTCATTGGTAAGAGACACCTTTGTAAGGTCAAGTACAGCAACCTCTCAAAGATACCTTTTTGTATGAGAAAAGAATTGACATGTACTTTGATTTGTGCATATGTGGGCCTATGTGAATATGATTGCAACACACCAAACAAAAAAGGATTGATCTTGGGTACTATTGAATATGTAGTATTAATTTCAGGAAAGACATGTGATATTTACAGGGCTAAAAAGTATGAAAAAACATACCTGACTCAAATATCTTATTAGGGATGTCTAGAAAGTTTCGACAATTTCCAACTACCACTGGAACAATTGGGATCTAGGGAGAATATCTGGGCTTTAGATACAATATTTATTTTTGTTTCATACATAGTGATAATCAGAAAGACAGTGATATTCTTTGTCAGGCTACTTTGCAAATAATGACAACTAACCTGAGCTTGAATAGCAAGATGAAAGCCTCCTTTCTTAAATGGTAACATACTATCATTCTGACAACGTGTTCCCTCTGGAAATATCCAAATGTTTGTCTAAAATAAATAGAGGACGGTTTTATACTTGTACTAAAAACCACTTGTAAACATTTTAACTTCTTTTCTTGACCTGTTTATAAGCACTATATCTAAACAATTCTGCAGCTAAAATTTCCTCCTAAAATCATTTTACAATTCATTTCAAGATAGTATGTATTTTTTTGATATTTCATGTTTTGTCCTACACAAAAACCTTGGAAGTACTATGAATTACTATAGAACTCAGTATTTTGTTTCAATTAATATTCACACATAATCCAATGGTTCCATTTCTTTATAATACCTGAAATAGTATGCAAATACTCGTATCCAAAACAACACTTCTTGTGGACAGGATGCCAAGTACTAATCTTGTGGCAAAAACATTTTTTAGATGCTTTTTCAGGGCTCTCAGTCAGTCTGGGCTCAAAGCACCAACATATCTAAATTTGGTCCCAGTTGAATACCATGTGGTTCTCTACAAATGATTACTCAATTGCAACTGCTAACAAGTTATCCTCTTGTCTATTCAATTCACATGCACATTCTAAAGGAAACAACATTGCCAGAGAGTCAGCAAAAATAGTCTTAGCCTATTCTTTAAGATATAAGTAGAAACTAAAAGGATGGTCAGACCTTCTTTCTTCTTAGCTTTCCAACTAATTCTTTCATAACTTTAATTGCAGTGTGTGACTTTCTTTCAATGAAAACTGTACCAGCCAACCAAGCTGCCCAGCCAAAAAATGGAATATACAGTAATGACTTTTTTGCAAGTGCCCCAGTTGGCCTTGGTGCACACTAAAAGAAAGTGATAAGTTCAAAATTACCTGTGATATGATTGGTAATCGAAAGGACATAGTCTTGTTTTTAATGATTTTGAAATTTTATGAACATTGTACACTATATAGCATACTGAAAGTACCATTTCAGATTATTTTAGATAAAAGAACTGTGTTTGTTTGTCTAAAACTAATTAGAAATGGTATATACTTTCATTGTACTAAACAGTTCTCTGCTTTCCCACATAGTCTATAGAGAGTCAATACAGGCTTAATAAATGATGTATAATGGATAATAGAGAAGGGACTATTACAGGTTACACCCTTTTGCCATCTTTGTATTTGTATTATCTGTTATCTGAAGTGATGGACATCTACTTCCCAACTTTATACATACATACATAGATAAAGAAATTCTGTTTAGGCCAAAGGACTATTACAGTTCTACTTATCTACAGTACAGTGAAAAACAAACATTATAGTATTGGTGGGACACTCTTCAGTTAGTGGTTGGTGCTGGCGGTCGATGAAAATCAGGATCACTAGATTGGCTGGTCTTTGTTATTGTGGGATTATATGAACATATGGACACAAAGTTATGAAAGGTGAAAGGGCCAACAAAGTTATGAAAGGTGGAAGGGCCACCTCAAGCCCAGAGACAATCTCCCAGTTTAGGGAGGAGGAGGTCAAAACTAATAATTGCAAATTATAAAACTAATGTTGGAGGGTCTGCATAAGATTATAAAGTCACTTTCTTACTTAAATAATCAGATTCAAAACTAATCTAATGGAATTATTCATCAAAAACTAATGACATGTTATTTAATAACTAGAAAAGGAAAGTAAAAAAAACATAATCTTACATATGCTTTGTTCAAACACAGTATTCTTGAGGCTTTTGTGTAATATAGAGATGATATTTGTGACCTCACAAGCACACAATACATGAACAAACAGCATATATACATGCCACATACAAACACATAATAAGTTACTCAGTTTAATACTTATCTATGTAGACATGCTGTGGCAAGTAAATGTTAAACATGAGCTGTGATTCAATAGCAAACTACAAATTAAGTTTTTAGATATAACCTCCATCTCCAAGCATTTAAGAGTCTCACGTGAGTCAAACCCCAGTTTTTGCTCTCAATGCCCTTTTTATAACAGAAGTGTAACATAGGGGTCCTGCCAAGAAACTAATAAACACAAAATACTAATATACTGGAAATTGGAGACATTTCACTTTATGAAGAGTCAAAACTCTATTTGCAGCAACAAGACTATCATATGGTTCTTGCTCTATATTTTTCCTGTCTCTTGTGAATAAAACTTGAATGTACTCTTCAACTGTTCAACAGTTATTTATTTCAAATTGTAAGGCTTTGTATACAAACCCAAGTGCAAGATGCAAGAAAACATACAAGAAATCAACTTTAGTGAATGTAAAGTAGTAGCATGATTGGCAGCAAATCCAAGCAGCTTACCGATCTGGCAAAGCGAAATATGCATACCACAGCTTTCTTTAAGCAATTTAGTCTTAAATTATCGAAAAGACAAGATGGCATCTAGGCAACGTGGTTTAGCAATTGATGTGAATAATGCACAACCAACCTTTGCTATAACTAATGCGTCCAGTGATGACTGGTGGTTGCACATTAACACACAAGGTGCTTTTACATCCATGATGTGCTCAGTTCCCTCAGTAATAATATCAAATCCAAACAGCCACCAAACGAACTTTGACAAATAGTAAATGTACCGTCCTATCACCACATTATCTGCACTCCCGGGTCGAAGGCAACACGGAATGAGTGCTATAGCAAAAACAATTACCATGTATATATGATATAGGGCATATTTTATCATAAATTTGATTGTGGAGCTAGCAAGGAACAGTCCCACCAACAACAAAACTACGCAAGCAACTACATAGTGATAGTCTGATGTCTCCATCATTATCAGCTAATAATCATTTCCTTTTCGATTGATGCGATCTTTAGATGAGACAAGAACAAGTATCTCAGCTTCCTCATTTAGTTTGTGCTGCTTGAAGGTGGTGTATTTTGCACAAAGTAAATACTAATTCACACATTCACACTTTACATCTTGTCACCCAAGAGGTCTCAAGAAGGCCCAATGAGAAGGCCCAATAATAAACGAGACTGACATTGGAAAGAGGTCATTGGAATATGGCAGTCTTTTGAGAATGAGAGGCACAACGTGCGAAAATGGAGGAGAGTTTAGAGTGTTTTCTGAAATGTCAAGAAGGTTTTCGATTAAATGAAGGGAAAACAAGGGTGAGTTATCATGAGCATTCTAATTGGTATATGCGTATATGACTCTTTGCTACTTCACGTACAGAATTCTTAGCACAATGTAACTGAAAAGATCCAACATTAACAACATGTAAGCAATCCTGCAGCTGGCCAGTTCCTTCAACAACATTATAAAAACTAAAGATATAAAGCTTTCATTCCTGTTTTGGCTCACTGAAGCAATGTTATTTCTATATGTCTTGGAGGCGACTTGAACGATTCAGTTTGTCTATCTATCAATATTGTACAAAACCAAGTTACTGGCATTACGTACAGTTAACCAAACTCATTTGGAATTATTGTAAGATAAGATTGGAGGAACTTTTGGTGGCTCTCTTTAATTATATTATACTTATTGATAGGGTAGCACCTTTAAGAAATTCCTCGGTCTACAATTCAAGTTATTTATCTTTTTTGTATTGTAGTCATTTTTCAGCATAGATGTATTAATTGTCTTTAGTTCTTTACTCTCAGGTCTAGGTAAGTTATTTGTTGGTATTTCAGAACATTATCGATATGCCTAACAGTGCACACATTTGCTGGTTGTGTGCATGAAACCCTAGATATTATTCCAATTATTTGGTTATAATAATTATTGTAACTCGGTAGGGACTAATTTATTGTAAAAAGTCTCCATTTATGCCCATTTTGCAGGTTTTGTGTACCATCACTGGTCATGAAATGCTATGTAATGTTGCTGCAATTAAAGCATACATGAATGGCAAAAAGTACAAGCAATTGACAAGAAATGGAACATGTAATCTGTCAATAGTAGCTGATTATATGAAGTACCTGGTACCCAGCAAAACAGGAAAGTAAGAGATTGTTTACTGCATTATAGTTTCACACAAGTGAAAATATGGGCCATTGGATTATTTTTCTATGTAGATGAGCACCACAACCTATGTGAATCACTCTTCCACACCCCAGGACAAGATGGTGGCTATGATTTTAGAACAATATTTGTTGGTTATCTAGTTTTTCATATTCAATTGTCATCAAATTCTCTTCCCATTAATGCTGACTGAGTGTATATTGCTGCATGGAGGTGTGAGAAAATGAATGACCTAATCATGTCTTGAACTTGAAAACCTTGACTATGCACATTAACAAGGGTCAAGAGTGCAAGGCTCCACTTGGATCATTCATTTTCTTGCATTTGCACTTGTAAATTTATTCTGAATCCTGTTGTCCTTAATCATTTATTTGTTATTTTCTTTGCTAGGCTCCATCTTTGGAG
Source organism: Mastigias papua (assembly GCA_964019165.1). Taxonomy (NCBI): domain Eukaryota; kingdom Metazoa; phylum Cnidaria; class Scyphozoa; order Rhizostomeae; family Mastigiidae; genus Mastigias; species Mastigias papua. The sequence goes on along the minus strand of OZ025273.1, from coordinate 5,321,803 downwards.
GCCTATTGTTGCTCCCATTTTGCAACAAGGTACTTGATTGCCCCAGTGTTATTGTTGATTCCATACTTCTGAAAACTGATATTAATGCATACAGAATTAGCTATAAGCATATTTTCAGTCATTATTAATGTTGAGATATGTAAAGAGTGTATTATTTCTTCCATTTACTTAGAAATATGCTTTATTGTGGTGTTACAAAGAAGTTAATCAACAATATCCCATCACACATAGAAAATCATGTCACTGGAAGAAAATTTCAAAGGGACTTAAAAAGTTGTGAGTATACACTTTTTGTGACAATGAATAGTTACATCAATTACTGTTCCTAAGTCTATTAAGTGCCTTTGCTGTGCTTTTCTGGCTATACTGTTGCCAGGTTGAATTACTTCCATTGGTGCCTCTAAATTAATTGTTAAGCATATCAGAGTCAGGCACAAAGCTCCAGGGGCATTGCCCACACTCATCTAAAAGATGCTGCTCCTCTTTGCTTGTGCAACAAGTTTACATGAAAAAGATGAAATTATATTTTTGCCTAAATATTTAGAATAAATAGAGTTTTTGATGCAAAACAGCCAGGAGCAGTGAATATGTTAGTGACTACTGTATTATTGGAAGTGTCATAGTTTTGAGTATTTAAAGGAGAATTCCCCTATATACATAAGGCTACAATGAAAAGTAAAGTAAGAATTAGAGTATCGAAAGATATGATTTGGACAGCACATTTTCACTGCTGCTTTTGAAAAATTAGCAGTATTTTTGTTGGAGTAGTGAGTTTGTTTTCAATGCTAATAGAAGACTTGGTAATGTCATAGTGCATTGTAGTATGTACATTTAATTGTCTTTAAAGCCAAGGCTTAAGGCAATTTCGATGCAACTGAACCAACAAATGTGGTTTTTGCACCAGTATTCCTTAGCATGCTTTTATAGCTGATCTGCTTTTTCTGTGTTTGCAGTTTTTTTGTGTTTGATTTATATCAAAGTTATATTTTGCTTGTTTCTTATGTATTTTTTGTGTTCTTTCTACTTTTTTGGCTTCTTTTCATTGTTTTTTTGGCATTTTTGGTGTTTTGCATGTTTTTTCTGCTCTTTTCTGCTCTTTTCTGGGTTGCTTTTTCCTCTTGCATTTTTGTTCTTTTTTCTGCAATTTTCTTCTGCAGTTTTTTCTACATTCCTTTTTTTTCTTTTTTTGTGCTTTCTTATTTCTGCAATAACACAGAAAAGAGATAATTCTGAAGCAATGAGAAAAAGGCAATTATAAAACTTCAGAAAAAGTCAACTATCAGTAAAATACTGCTAGAGCAGAATAAGTACAATCACTGAAAAAACACATAGAAAAAATGCAGAAGACCAGAGGAAGATGCAATGACAGTGCAGAAAAAGTTGCAACTAAAAACAGAGGGAGAACACAGTAAATGCAAAAAAGAAATAAACGAACCAGTAGCATAACAGAATGGCCTGGGACCCTTAGGAATGGTTTGTTTGGAAGTCTTTTCAAGCGTGGGATTTTTCTGTATATCTAGACAGAATAAGAAATAAAGGCTCTTGTCACTTAGATGACAAAGAAGCAATAAGAGAGCCTATTAGCAAAAGGTTATTGGCTTATGAAATACCTTTCTAAAAATGAAAAAGCCTACCCCTTGAAAATGTCTGAGGAGCCCCTTTGGAGCCTCAAAAGCTTGGGGATCGTTAGGAGTTGTGCTAACTTCAACCTATGCTGGTTAGGCCACTGCAAAGAAACACTCAGCAGACACAAGCAAAACGTGCAGAAAGTGTGAATGATAAAGTATGAAATGAAATAGTGGAATATAAAAGTTCCAATTACTGCAAAACACAGAAAAAGGCAGAGAAGGAGGCAGAAAGAAAGAGTACACAAAACGCAGATAGTACGAAACAGAAACAATGCAGAAAAAGATTTGCTCAGAACAATGCAGAAAGAAGCGCAAAGAAAATACTGAACAGACAAAATGCACGAAAGAAACAGATAAATAAACTCTAAAAAAATTCAAATAACAAAGCAAGCGCAGAAAGGGCAAGAGACAAAGTGCATTATTAAGAATGCAGGAAAATAGGCCCCGAAGAATGAAAACCAAAACGACCAAAGCATTACAAAAATATACTTAGACGTCAGGACATTGTTAGGAATTAGGAAATTCTTAGGAATTAGGAAATTCTTGGGAATTGGGAAATCCTTTGATATTAAGAAATTCTTCGAAATTGGGATATTTTTAGAAATTAGGAAATTCCTGAAGGTTGGGAATTTCTTGAAAATTGAGACATTAGTTTTTAGTAAAGTCTTTATTTAAAAAATTTATAGCATTTTTCTGTGATGTTTTCTGGGTTAATTTCTTTTTTTCATGCCTGCATTTTTTCCACGCTTATTGTGTTATCTTTTTTCTGCGTTTTTGCTCCCCTATTTCTGCAGAAGTGAAAAAATCCAGCAATATGCGCTATAGTAAGGATGTAGCAAATAGCAGAGAAAAATGTGTGCAGAAGAAAATTGCAAAAATGCAGAAAATATCTAGAAATAGAGAGAAAAAATGCATATATCATATAAGCATGCCGGAGAAAGAGAAAGGATGCATAAACAAATGCAGAAAATAACGCAGGATGAGCAAAAATGCAATGAAAAACAGAAAGTAGCGCAAAAAAGCGGAAAGAGTCCAAAACTCTGGAAGGTTACTTGTTACTTTACCCTTTGTACGATCACAGGCCTTGCAGCTGTCTTTATAAAGCATTTGTTTGGATGATAGCTTTTTAAGACTCAATTCTAATATTTAATTTCAAGTTTTGATTTGTGTTGTTGTTGTTATAGACTTGAAACGTAGTGAGTTATTAGAGGAGTGCAATTCCAAAGAAAAGACTACTGATGCTGAGACTGAAAAAAGCGTAGAGGAAGAAGATGCAATAGCGGAAGATGTAGAAGAAGAAATTGAGGAAGATCATAAATCAGACAGAAAAGAAAGTGAAGGATTTGTGGGGGGAATTTGGTTCCCTAATGGGATAGACTTTGATAAATTAACTGTTCAGGAAGATGACATGGATTTGGATGTTGAAAATTTGCAGAAAGATAAAACTATATCTGATGCAAATAAAAGTGGAAAGAATTTGCTGAAACGAAAAGTGAAGGACAACAAAAGAAATAAGTTCCTTGTAGGTAGTAATAGAAAGAAAACCAGAAAAGATTTGATTTAGAGAACTAAATCTCAAGTTTTCATTTTTTGTTACATCTTTTTTAATACTGCATTTCTTTATGCAATGATTTATTGTGTTAGAGGTTTTGTGTGAGGAGGGTCAATTGTTTTTGAACAATTAAAGATAATTAATTTTTGTTTATATTCATGTGCGCTATAAAATTATGAAAACTGAATCCCAGAATTTGTGTGTTCTTTCGTAATGTTAATATATAAGATTGTTGTATTTCGTGAGGTATTTCATGTTATTCATATTTGCATCATTTCAAGTGTTATTATTTTCAAAATTGTTTTGGAGTCCTGACAGAATATCTGGAGAAGGTGCCTGAACAGCATAACCGCCAAATGTTTGAGAGCTCTGATCAGGACTATTTTCTCCCAACCTAATTGACCAATCATCATACAAAATGGGCCTAAAGCTAACTATGGATCGCGTGTGTGGTCAGAATTCTGCATGATGATTGGTCAATAAGGTTGGGAGAAAATAGACTTAAGCAAAAGCTCTCAAGCATTTGGCGGCTATGCTTGCCTGAGCAGTATAATGCATTCACCAATTAGAACTAATACACTACGCGTTTTTTGTATAAGAAAGTTTTTTCGCCCAGAACCAAATTTGTTGGCTCCTTCATTATTTCAGTACTGAAACATTCTTAAGACTTTCGTTGCAAGAGTGGCTGAGTTTGCCTAACACTACAGTACTACACAGAAAGACAAGCACTAATCAAACATAACACTCTAACACATAGGTCACTACAAAAAATCTATCCAAATTGAGTTGAAGCGATGATTGTCTTGTGTGAATATTGTAATGTTAAAGGTGTATGACTTAGCAACAGGTCGCAGACATCCAGTATTGAACTTTCTTCGTTTTTGAGTTTTGCAATTTTGAGCAGTCGAGTACTGCTTTTTATAAACTGCTTTCCTATAGAACAACATTTAATGCAAAATGGGATACTAGCTTAACAACATCATGGTTTAGGAAATTTGTCAAGTGACAGTGCGAGACAATGAATAACCCGAGCGGGCCTTGAACTCGCGACCCACGTACGTCTATTTCCCATCACTGAGATCCCATAACAATACCTTCAATGTGTGACCCAATAGTTCAGTAGTAGAGCACTTGCAGTACAAAGTCGACGGTCGCCAGTTCGACTCCCGCTACACGCATTTGTTTTATAAGAAACAAGTATATAAGAAACATGAGGTTCAAATCAGGCAGAAATTTCATTTTCGTTTTCATTTCATTTAATTTTAGGAGGATGGCCCTTCAGCAAATGCTGTTTTTCAAGGATCCCTCCATTCACTTTACAGTCTAATACATAGAAACAAAACTAACAAATATTATAATTAAAAATACAGAAGTAATTTCTTAAATAAAAGTATAAGATCAAGTATGAAATCAAGGAACTTAGACTCACCCCTGCAATCTGGGTACTAATGCTGCCCCTTTCCTAAACTCAACTGTTATCAACTTGAACAACGAGATACCTGGCTTTTGTGGCAACGTCAAACTCGTTGCCAAGGATTTCAAGCTTTAAATTCTCTGCAGCATTATTGAGCGCTTGGTGTCGTGGCTTTGTTGCAATTAACATTGATTGTGTTGTCACAATATTTAGAGAATGCTTGTTGCCCTGCAACCAGGAATCAAAATCCTCAAGGTCTCTGTTCACAACCCTGTTGAGTTGAGAAATATCTTTAGACTTCAAGCAAAGGCTAGTATCATCAGCATACATAGATACAGTCGAACATTCAACTGCTTTTAGAAGGTCATTAATGTAGATCAAGAAGAGAAGTGGTCCAAGACACGACCCCTGAGGTACACTGACTGCAATTTTCCTATTAAAGAATCAACCCTCATTTTCTCCTAACTGTGCAGTACTGTGTTCTGTTACTAAGATAAGACTGAAACAAAGAAAGAGCCCGCTGCTGAACACCATAGTGTTCGAATTTTTTGCAGAGAAGATCATAAGCAACCGTGTCAAATACTTTTTTGAGATCGATGAATACTGAGCCCACCATTTCACCATTGTCTAGTCCATTATACCAATCATCGATAATTTTAAGTTGGCATGTCAATGTAGGATGTTTTTTCAAAAATCCTGATTTACAAGGGTATATCAAATTATTTTCAATTAGATACTGGTATAATTTGTTAAACACAACCTTCTTAACTGGAAGAATGATTTTTCAGTCTTACCTCCATCCTTAAAAATGGGCGTAATGCGAGCATTTTCCCTGAAGTCTGGAAAATGACTAGTCTCCAATAGTATTGTTAGTACAATTTAACCATTACTTCTTTGATGTTTTGTTCCCTATAACCTTAAAATTGAAGTGCTTGTTATGAGGGTTCAGATTGTGTTTCCTTATGACTATTGGATTTGGTACAGCTTCAGTCTTGCTTGCTAGGCCCTTACCAACTGAACAGAAATTGGCATTCGTAGTATTCTATATATATATTGACCTTTGTCGATTTCGATCGCTTGTTAATGGCCTGGTATCATGTTACCTTTAGCTTGAGATATTCTTTCAGAAAAGTATTGCTTTTTTTAGCTCAGAATTAAGCTTGTTTGTTTTGTTTCCAATATACCTATAGGAGCTCATAAGAAACGGTGACTTGCCTTTGAGAGCGGCTTTCTTAATCTTATCTCTGCTTTGCATTGGCCTTTCCAACTTTGTATATGCCCACGGGCAGTACCTCTTAGAAACCCGAATTGGCTTAAAATAGGGGCATGCTTGTCAACAACAGAGGAAAATAGAGATGACCAATGAGCGACAAGAATATCAACATCATCAGTTTCATTCAAACCTTGCTCCCAACAAACCCAAGCGACATCGTTAAGGAATGCATCCTTATCAAAGTTTTCATAGACCTGGTTTGGACAATTTTGCTATCCTTTTTCAATGCTTCTTCAAGCTTACGAACGCAAAACACCATATAGTGATCACTGATGAACAATTCGTGCACTCCAGCTTCAATTAAGTTACTGGGAGATGTTATTGCAATATGATCTAAGATGGAGGATCTAGTTAGCGTGACCCTAGTTGGTTCCTTAATCAACTGCTTGAAGCTAAAGAGCTCATACAAACTACAAAATATGCTTAGAATTATTATCAGTAGGCAATTCAGGGTCCCTTATGGTTAGATCATAGTTTGTATCTCCAAGAAGGATAGTTTCCTCTCCCTCTTTGTCGAGATACGAGAGAACTTTTTCAACCTTATCAAAAGTCCTTACACTGTCTCCAGGTGGTCTGTACCACGAGTCACGAAATGATGAAGTAAGGTTCGTAAGGTTTAGGCGGCTGAATCTCCACACAATTTAGTTCAAGATCGTCAATGGGGAAATCATTTCTCAGTTTCCATGCCAGTGAGCCCCTGATATCAAGAGAGTCTTTATTCTTCAACCATTCCTGCACTGTCGCCTTTCTTGGAGAAGTCCTCGTGAAAATTTTCCAACAAAATAAGTTCTGACTTTGCACATAATTAACTTTCTGTTCAAAAACTGAGTTGATCACAAAGACTCTGAGTTACAGTACAAATTCTTTTTTTCAGATATGATGTTATGGTCTAAATCTTCACTTTCCTGGTATCGTATGCCGTTCAGTTCTTCTATAAAAAGACTTTCAAAGCTATCAGAGACGGGAATGGTTTCTTCAGAATTCTCACCCGTCTTTGCTAGATGGTCACCATCATTTATAACAATAACATCATGCAGAGGAAGCCTTGCATCTAGATTTTCCTGCCAGGGATGATAATCCTGATGAAAAGGTCTCCTATCCGCTGTTGTCTGAAGCCTTGTTAAGAGCATCAAGGATTTCCCTTACTGTCTTGTTTTATGTACACGCTTTTTGGTTCTATAAGCAGATCAAGTGCATCAGAAGCCACGCTATTGACTAGGTCATGCCTATCGCACACTGCTCTCAAGATTGCCTCGCGAGACGATCTTTTCTTTCACTTTTGGGTATCTTCAATTCCAAAAAAAATGTCAACTATCAGTTGTAGAAGATACTTTGGATCATCTTCATATCTTTTAACCTTTCTAACTGGAGAAATTTTAAGTTTCATTATTCTTCCAGTTTGCGTACGTCTCGATCCTTTAAAAATTAAGAAACAGTGATGAAACCAGGCAAGCTGAGCTTCAAAAGTAAACTTAAAAAATCTGTTTTTGCGAGAATAATTTTAATTGAACTGGATACAAAATACAAACAACACCCGTCTCTCAAATGTTTGTAACTAAAGATCCCCTTTTTCGTTTCATAGTTGCCTTTTTGCTATAGGAAATTTCAAAAATTTTAAGAAACATTTAAGGCTGGATTTTGCAAAATAGTAAGAAACATGCAGGCTGAAGGGAAAAAGTTTGTTTTTTGTAAAGAAAGAAGTATGGAGTTTCATTCATTTTCTCCCACTTTCATCGTATAGGATATGATATCAAAAGGATTTCAAGCAGACCTCAAACGTATCATAGCCCAGAACAGTGGTTCGCATTGGGGATGAACGGCAAGCTTTGTTGAGAGTGACAAAGATAAGGAAAATTGCTCCAACAGAGATTTTGAAGAAATTTTGACAGATGACATGCCATTCAAGGGTTTTGTATCTCTCATGGAGCTCGAAGTTGCAGCTGTATAAGACTTGGGCGTCCATACAACCAATCAACCACCCCTTAAGCGAAGATCTGACGTCAATTTTTGAATACCTGTGCTACTGACCTATGTCATAGCAATACATAGGTTGAGTTTTCTAAGGAAATTGTGGACTTAGCTAGGAAAATAACATCTCACAACACTTATGTGCTTGCACCAGATTTGAATGTATGAGTGGTTACATTTATTGACTATGAGAACACTGCTACACATAAGCGCTTGAATAGAAGTAAGCCCCAATTGAATAGGTGTGACGATAGCAATCCTTAATATGTACGCAGACAGCATTTATGTAGATGACCTTTCGGGAATGCACATGAGATCTAGTACTGATTAAAAGTCACGCGTTGGTAGTTTACGGAGTTGTTGGATTCGAGAGAGCGAGAGAAGAGAGAAAGAAGAATTTTTGCCCGTATTAGTTCCTGAAGTTGTTCAGAAGAGTATGTTGTTAACAGCTTATTGATTCCGTAACTGTCATAAAGTAAATGGGAATGATTTTTCCGTTGTTCTCTTATCCGGTCACCACTTGCAGCTGCTTAGGCAGAGATTTCCCCGACCAGATTTGATCCTTCTGCTCCAACTCATTTGGGGACCATTTGCCCCAAAAATGACATGCAAACCTAGTGGAATGTGACAAATTTGTTTGTTTTTAAGTAAATGTGAAACAAACTCACTAGTAATGTTAGTAAGAGTTTATCTGTCACAGGCTCTTGGTCATGAAAACCTCACGTAATTAGACGAGACCTCATCTTCATTATATCATATTGCATTGATCAATCAAATTAGCATTCTGCTTCATAGAGTTTGAAACGGTTATTGATGAATATATTATCGGAGAGCTTTGCGTGGAAGTGATATATGACGATGAATATATTTCAGCTAGACAGGACCATGCTAAAGAGCTTTTTTAATCCACATCTGTCAGGTTGAATGGTGGTAAGCTGTTGTAATTTCTCAAAACTTTGAAGAAGCGGCATGAACTTCGACCTAGCTTGTTCAATGGTACTTGAAAAATCTGTAGCAAAGGCGCATATCTCGTGAGTTCATGACATGCCCAGAGCACTTGAAGTGGTCAAGCTACGGTATAAATGTTATGTCTTGAGAAGTATAGTCGCATGTAGTTTAGCTGGCTTTTACAAACCTATCAAGCGCACCAGAAATAGAGTCAATAGGCTAGCTGCTTGACTGAAGGTCCAAATACTTCTTTACAGAATTACCTACATCCATGGCAACTTCAGATATAGTAGATATAGTAAGCATTTATATACAATAGAGTAATAAAATCTGTTTCAAATGTTGAGAACTATTTGCTTCCATAAACTAAACCAAATGCCACAGCAAGATTTGAATCAACAAGTGGAAATTAAAGCAAAACAGAATTAATCAAGGGACTTTCGCAACTCTACAATCAAGCTTCGCATTTACAATTCCTTGCATCCCGTTTTTGTGTGTTTTTGATTCTTCCTTTTGACAACCATGATATTTCATATATTTAAAAAGACTCGGAGGCACATATCCAAGCGCCGTAACTATTACTTGTAATGTTTTCTAAGCTTCTTACTGAGTGGGTAAGTAATTGTGCCAGGGTGAATATAGTAGGGACGTAAGCAGGGAAGTAAACGAACACACAAGTAGTAAAGATTTATTGTCATTTGGTGTTTAGCTCTAAAGTTTGGTAAATCTTTACTCGTCGTCTGTTCACCGACGTTAACGCTTAACCAGAGGCGTAGGTAGGAAAATTTATACGAGGGGGAGGAAATGTAAATCTCCGACAAAAATGGAACAAGCTTGTTCGTCTTTTCATGATTTTAGCTACTCAGGTATGAAAACACCTTTCCTTTCAAAGTCTGGCATTTGGATAGAACAGAAAAATGATTTCATAACTTCTCCGATAAGACAAGAAATTTTCCGAAAAAGTGGGAGTCTGGCTCTACAGGGGAGTTTTCGTTCCCCCTTATCCCCTCTATCTACGCCGCATATCACTAGACTTGTGCACAACATGTCGTCCAACTGCCGTCCTACTAGCTAAGCCATACAACAGTTATTTTGAAAGGGCTCAAATTTTGCTTTGAAATCTCATTAGAGTAAATTGTAAACCGGGTAAACCTTGAGATACAGACCACTTTGTTGGAGACAGATGTAGTGATACCAGCACCATGTTCTCTTTTGCGAATTCTGATGGAAATGACATTGCTAGACTTAGACTAATCATAAAGGACATTCCTGTGTGAATAGTACAAATGAAATACAGGACCTGTAACCAGTGGTGGACACTTAGCAGATTATTTGGGGAAGAGGCAACTAGAACACCGAAATATAGGACGAAGCTTCAAGGAAAGCTTTTAGCAACCACACTCGAAAGTTATTAAGGGATGATCCCCGCCTCCCCCCCTCCCTAGTATCCTCCACTGCCTACAAGTACAAGTAGTAGCTGCCTACAATTACAAGAAGTAGAGAGGAAAGCTCTTTACGGGTCAGGTTGCAGCAGCGTTTCCAGCTGCTTTACAAAATCAGCTTAGCTCATTAAATGAAGCTATCTATATGACCTCTCGAGTCTTAAATGTCGTCCTAACGATTACCGAAATAGCTCAGAAATAGTGCAAGCTGCCTAAATTTTCACGAATAGTGACAGATCATAGGTGGAACGTCGAACTCAATGAAGGTCAGAATGCAAATTCGTGTTAATTTTTCATTGAACTGTCAATTAGTTGTGAAACACGTTTGCAACCAGTTTGGAATCCATGGGAGCTATCGTTGTATAATAAGCAACATCAATTGGGTCCTGGATCTATCTTCTCTTTAGTAGATTGCTAATTAAAGATTACTGACTACTACTAGCTACTATGTATTTACAAGAAATCGTTTTATAGGGAACCTACGAGTAGAAGGCTGAAAATTGAAGGAACTTGCACTGCTAAAGATAAGGCCCGTAAGGGGCTTTTCAATTCTAATATACCGTAAATCCTCGAATTAGCCCCCAGGAGGCTTATTTATTTTTGATGCTTTTTGGGTGGGGGCTTATTCGAGGGGGGCTTATTCGAGGGGGGGCTAATTCGAGGATTTACGGTATTTATTACTGCGAACACTGGATAAATAGGAAGCCTGTTCATTTCATTACAATCATATTCGCATGGGTTGCGCGTAAATGTTTCGTAGAGAGGCTTGCGTTGAGGCTTTAGTGCCCCGTCTTAAAACTTAACACTAACAGCGACTATTTGTTACTAGATATATTGTTAAAATTAAGGATCTGTTAATGAACTTTTAGTACTACGATGTGGTCAAAATGGATCTAAAAATAGGGAACACTAAGAGTTAGGCCTTGAGCTAGGTTCTTTGCAGCAAATGCATAGAGCGTTCTCATTTGTACAAAAGAAAAGACCAAGGTGGGGTCTCTTGGTATCTAAACATAGCATGTCATTCTGCAACAACATTCTGTTAGAGGGACGTACATAAAGTATCGCCATAACAGAGTATCGCTAATCATTGATCGCTGACTTTCAAAGTGAATGGTTTGCCTCTTAGTTCCATTGCCAAAGGCCAGTACAGTGCAGTCACTATTGTACCTTCCATTACCATGAGCATCAATTGGGGGTTACACAAAGTTCATGCTTGGGACTAAGATTGTCTTTCCTTATGTATATCGTTGATTTCCATTTCCCTGCTATCAGAGGCCATTTTTCTACGCATGCTAATGATGCGGCTATCTGGAGTTTCTTAAAGAACCTTCCAAAACCACAGGATGGCTGAAGTTAAAGATCCTTGAATGTTAAGCAACAGTCATGAACATCCACCTCGTAATGTTCTAAAAGCAGTCCTAATTGCAAAATCAGGTCATATATTTGTCAACTGATGTGCTGCCTTTGTAAGCCGGTTTTATGACATGAGAAGAGCATAGTTGACCCTCATGATGATATCCAGTTCAAATGGGATGCTCATGTTGCACGTGTTTGAGGGCAAAATTCCTTAGGGCAACAGGTCTAATTAAGCACTGTAGAATTGTTACTTCTCCTCTTTGATTTTCATAAATTAGTTGCCCTTGGTGAAACATTCAATGTTCTCTTATATATTGTCTAATGTCTAAATTGCCTGTACGCCAATAACTTAACTCAAAATTAAGAACAATTCAATCTGAAACTTTTGAAAAATTATGAACAGCCAGCCTAAACCTCAATTTTATTAGTTCTTGTAAAAAGAAAAGAATGTATTGAACAAGGTGTATCGTGATCATACTGACATTCATATGTCATTGTATTTCTGTTGCTTTGTCCTTCTATTAAGATCCCATTCTATTACACAATTGTTGTTATAAGGATGTAGTCTTTAAGAATATCACTGAAGTGTAAGATTAATTTAAGGATAATGCAAGGCTCAAGTTTCATCAAGGCTTAGATTTTTGTATATTTGAATCTTCTTTAGAAAACAAAACAAGTGCGAACTCCACTTGCCGGGTATCTCACCCATTACACTATTATTACTATGCTACTCAGCAACTCTTTGGGGCGTGTCAGTTACACACCTTTCATAATAAGAATATAGTCTATAGGAGTATTAATGCTCAAAATCGCTAAAATTTAAAGATAAATTAAAGATATTCTTGGGCTCAAAGTCAACAAATTTTTAAGAATATTGAGGATCAGCGAAAAATAAGGTATTCATATAAAACAGTGTATAACTTGATTCATATTAGCCAAAAAAGGGAAGGAGGCCAAGCCCATTTTCGAATAGTTGAATGGACTGAGCTTTGCTCCTGAGCAAATGCCAGACTGTATCACGATGCTTGAGCCTTGTTGTAGGGACATAGGTCCATTCTGTCCTAGACAGCAAAATGCATATATGGACTAACTTAGGACTAAAACATTCTCTATGTGGAGCAGCTACAGAAAGCCGATGCGAAGCATACTTTTCAACAAGAAACTATGAGCTGGCTTTCTTCGTTGATAGCAGCTCAGTTTCATACAAACCGAAACAGCATCGCCAGATTAGATTTCAAGAACATTGCTGCAAGGCATATTATGTGACTAAGACAGCCTACCGTTTCCACTTGTCTGCTTAGGTTGCTGTGGTGATGAAATCTCTTCCAGATTGACTTTACTCTAACCATTGTAGCATCCTATGCGTCTTGCGGGATTCCTTACTGTCAGCAAAGACAATTTTAAGTAGCTTTAATGCTGAAAATTCTAAGAAAGACATGATTTCGGTTTTGTAGTAAAGATCGATTAGCCGAACTATCATTTATTCTGTCGAATTAATGGAAGGCAAGTTTGTTCGCAGCCCTGTTACTATCTCTAGAAAGCATATTAAGTTTTAATACGGAATGAAAACAAAAAATTTAATCATATCATTGAGCTAGTATTGCAATATGTGGCAAGGTTTATTTCTCGAGCTTCCAAAGATAGGTGTAAAAGGGTGATACTCGCTTTTAGTATGCAGCTTGGAATGCCGGCGTGGATCATGAAACGAGGCTCTGCATTTCAGAGGCTATTGAAAGCACATGACTTTCTAGTTTCCTAAGTTAGGGGAAAACTTTGATGAAAGCTGCTTTGGCTTTAAGGTTCTGTTAGTAAATGATCTCTTTGCAAATAATGCAAGACACGCTCCAGATTAGAAACACCGGTACGTCAATGCGCAATTTCTTTTTAGGGGATTATCTATCGATATGCAAAGTCACTAAAGGACCTGCATGCTCATCAACCAGTTGTGATTATAGATTCCAGAAAAGCAACCCCACTGCAGAGCAGACTAATGCGCTTATATAATACCTTTCACCCATCTACACATTCCTATTAATGACCATTGATCCCGAGAAGATTGTGAATATTCCTCTGAATTTATTGAAGTTCGGGTTTAAGATTTGACTTGATCAATATACAAGACTGGCGCTCCTGCTGCTGTTTTCTCGGGACGGTACCTGCGTTTGATATTCCACCGTATGTTCGGAGAATTCTCTCTGTTCCATGTCTTCTTTTAAATTATGTTTCTTATATCTTTAAAACTTAATTCTTATATCTTTAAAACTTAATTTATTGCATCGTGCCGATGCTGTAGCGTCGTGAAATCGAGTTAAGTATGGGGAAAAAATACTTGCTGGCCCTGTGGAGTAAGTAAGGAGTGATTTGCCATACTAGCCTGGTGTGTTACTGAAAAATGAAAAATGAAAAATGAGAATGAAAAATGAGGGAAACGCTTATCTGATGAAAAATATGCAAAATCTTTCCAACACTGCATTGTGCATGAAGCAAAATACATTTGTATGGAGGCTGCCAATATAACCTGGTTATCTATGGTCACCGAAAAACCTGCTAAAATTTAGGCTAACGGAGTGTGTGCATTTTGGTTTCTTTTCTCTATGTGAGTTTGTTCAGTTCTTGCATGTAATAACATAGCCACCAAATGTTTGAGAACCTAGTCAGGTCTATTTTCTTCCTACTTAACTGACCAATCATCATGCAGGATTCTGACCACACGTACTAAGAATAGGCCGATTTTGCATGATGATTGGTCAATTAGGTTGGGAGAAAATAGACCTGACAGGACTCTAAAACATTTGGTGGCTATGCTGCATGTAATTAGTTCATTTAGCTTAGTAGGCTATCTACACCTAGAGAAACCTTGTTATTAGATAGATAACCAACTGTAAAACAAATGTATATTAGTGTATTCTTGTTTAAGAAGAAGCTTTTAAAAGCCCGTTGCAGCTGAAACTTGTCACTCATGGGCGCTGTTTTAGTGCAATATGATATTACAGTATGTGCATTGATCTGTACACAAAGCTTACACATGAAGCCCGTAGCCAGCATCATTTCTCGGGGGGAGGGGGGGTGCACAGCTACTCATAACGTAAAGAGAAACAATCAGCTAGACAGTGTATGAGTGCAGTAACACCCTAAACGGGGTTCAGAATGCATTGAAGTACACAATTTGGGTTAGAAGCTCACTAATGTAAATAAAGATTCGAATAAGTCCAAATGCTCTATTTTTTCAAGGGAGGTAGGGAGTCGATTTTTGGATTCCACGGGAATTTTGAATTAATTGAGATGCTAAACATCACGTTTATCATTATGCCTATAGCTTTTATTCATGGCTTATTTAAGTGGCAGGTCGATATTTTTTTCAGCCAATTTGGCAACTAGTGTGGTAGTGTTTTGTCCACAAGATCATTGACACGGAAGACAACCACTACCGTATATGTGCAAATAGATGCACCAGTCATGTTTGGTCTTACCATTTTGTCGACCCGCCTCATGCAATACTGTTTTTCTATCTCGATTAGAGCTCGGTCGGCATCATCATCACGAAACTCATTCTTGCTTCTCGAGGGGTCTTTCATATCCGCATTGACGATAAGGTTGTCCTTACAGAGCAGGGACTTAACCATGAAGTGGTCACTGAGTCAAATTTCATTAAAAAGTGTGAGTGTGGTCATTCTTTGGAATCATGCAATGGGTGTGACAGCAACTAAGAACTGGTATAGAGGACAAATGACAAATCATAATATTTATAACTAAAATTGATTAAGTTCAAATATAAATCATGGGCATACATGCTAACCTGTGATATTTCTAATGACCAACTTTCAGCAAATGGGTATGCCCTATTTAATGACCATCTTTCAGTAAGTGGGTATGCCCTATTCACTAATCGACACCTTCAACTGGCTACGGGCCAGACCCACAAAGAGAAGCAGACCCACGAATATTTATGGCCTTGTAGCAGAGTCACCACCCCGAGGAACTTTACTAGCTCTTGGAACATCGCCTTCTCTTGAAACGCTCGCAAAATCAGAGACCTCTGTGGATATCACAGGAAGGGAAAAGGAATGGAAAACATCCGCAGCAAATCAAGCACAATTTGCATTAGATTTTAGACCCTGCGTTCTCCTATCAGATCTCGTTATGTGAAGCACAGCATGTCAGATTTCACGAAGTTAGTACCACCGGACTTAGCATGTATAATGCTTTTCTGAGCCTTCATTAGCCATCCTCCAATTTATGTAAACTCGGCACATTATTGAAGAAATGTGAAAAATGCTTGGTGATTTATAGTCATTTTGTAGATATGAAAGCATTTTATGTGGAATCCAGTGTCAGGGTAACTGATATTAGACTTAATAAGCAACACAGCAAAAATGTATCAAAATTATCAGTAGAAGTTGCCGCTGTTCATTAATTTTGGCAATAGTACTTTGAAAACTATTGCAACTAAAGAAATACTTGTTTAGAACTTAAGGATAAATAATATTAGTTTTCTCTTTAGGATTTTGAAGTACAGTTTGAAAGCTTCTAACTTTTGAACAGTTCATTTGTATCAAAAGAATTCTTAGTATTAGGTACAGTCTCGAGTGTCAAAACATTATTAAGTTAAGCAAAGGATTAGAACTGAAGAGTGAATCGGAAAAAGTGAAAATTGAGTACGATTGTTGCCAAAAGACTTTTTGTACTGCCAATTTTGTGTAGGATTCTTCAAGATTAACTTGAAAGCAATGTAAAGAAAGTGCACTGTAGCAGCACGTGAGTTTTCTTGCCTGCACGAGTCGTGGGGCTCTATATATGGGACCTATCTGAGCTTCAAAGTTTCACAAGAGAGCTATTGATTAAATTTTGATAGAGAGTGAAGAGTGCATTTTGAAAGCATATTGCTCATGTACCAGCAAAATGCCTTCTTAGAGCAATAGAATTTTTTTAAAATGCCCTGTTCTTTCAATATTTGTATGGGAATGCTCTTTGGAACCGGAAAATTCAATGCCAGCTAGCAGACCACATTATCACCGGGAGTGCTCTATATTTTTCTGTTTTTGTCTCCTTTTGTTTTGATTTTACCATGCAGTTCTTTTGGGAAAAGCATTCCTCGGAGATTCCTTTTAAATGCATTTAAATCAACCTTTCATGGTGCTTTGCTTTTTGTGATTTTCAACGCCATAATCAACCGGTACCCGGCATTACAGCTCCATTACAAAGGGTTAATCCTTTTTCGCCACCAGAAAGGCATTCAAGGAAACCTGCAGTGATTTCCCTATTTCTCTTTAATATCGTTTATGGAGCTGCTCTGCTGCCCTCGCATCCGCCTTTGAATTGGAATTGGTGGCAGGATTGGAAAGGGATGTTTTAAGAATTTAAAGAGATTTAAACAGAGCTAACAACTAGATTATGATTAGCATGACATGCAGGTATCGAACGCTAAACTCAGGATTTCAGCATTGCCGACCTTCGCAAGGATCGTATGTCTAGATTCAACAGACATATTTTAACACATTCTCAAACCTCAAACATTAATGGTCAACTTGACATTGGCATCATCTCCTGCTATATTAAACTAGGTCCTTTAGATTTATTCTGATTTTTCTTTATAATCAGTAGATTCTTTGATTTAGATTTCAGAGCACAGGACACATATTGATAACAGCAGTATAATTTTCATCTAAGGCATAAAACGTTATTATCATAATTATTATTATTGCTAATTGTTATAGTTTATTTTATGAATTCATCTATTAGTCTGCTCGTTATCTTTGGGAGAACCTGTGACACTTTTATCCAAATGTGAAGCGACCATGGTTTTGACAAAAACGCTTTATCTATCTAATCATGAAATTAACTCCGTACTACTCACACTATCGTTTACACGCATAATAAGCCATGGACTAACCCGTATGACCTTACTCACTAATTGTTAATGAATCTCGCTACATTCTCTCACTATGACTAGACCTATCTTTATTTCTTGCATTTTGCTATATTATATGTCGTATGTCTTTACTGCGTATTTTGCTCAAGTTATCATGCAAGCAATATACTAGATAAATTCTTTCAGTGAGATTTGTATATGCATGGCTAGAATACAAATAAAGGAATGAATATTCAAATGTTACCACTACTTTTCTTTAGTAGAACAGGTTACTTCATCTTTGTGAGAGATCTCAGTCTTGGACTAATGCAGAACTGTAACGATTAAAACTAAAATCGCAGTGTAAAATTGGCTGCTTTGCATTGGCAGACACAATTGTAACGAAAAAGAAATAGCAATAAGTAATGATAATAATACATTATTTATACAGAGTAGTTCCATCAGCTACGATGCATTAGCTGCTATCAATAGAAGCCCTATTACCCTAAGAAAAAAATAAAGTTTTAGAATAATGATAATAATAAATGTAATACGTTCTTTATTCCATCACGCCATTTATCTTCAGAGCTCACAAGTGCAGAAGCACCGGAGCTTTGAAGCAAAAGCAACTAATACAAGCTTCTTGTTCTTAAGAAATTAGTTATTCAAATCGCTATATCCTCTACTGTTACAACGCAGAAACTTTTCGGAGGACAATTCACAAATATTCTTATCCTACAGATAATTCCAATGCTTATCTTCTTAGGTCTTGATTGGCGTTCGTTAATATACGGAATTTATTGATATCAACTGCATCTAATTTTGTAGCCTCTCTGACTAAGTGGCAATATTTTATTTTTATCTGCTTGTTACAACATCTTTAAATATAGTTTACATGAAAGCAACAGCTTGGATCTTGTGAAAAGCTTGACTGCTAGGACCTCGTAAAGAGATCTCCGCACCCCTATTAATTCATTTTGATTCAGAGATTAGGGACTCACTCTCTCCCTTGAAGGACTCTTCATCACAATATTAAGGTACGATTATATAATTTTCTTTCTTAGGTTCAGATTTAAATTCATATTAATTCTTTGTCACCTTTTGTAATTCTACCAATACGGTACCAACTTTCAGTAAGTTGTTTTTATAACACCATCCTTTATATTGTATTATGGAGCAGTGTCCAGACTTGCCACAAATCAAACATCAAGACATTCTTACAAATTATCGCAAAAATAGTTACTTTTATCTGCTGGATCACTTTTGGAATAGGTCCTGTTTGTTCCGATAGATTACAGCGAAGTTTCTAGGCTGAGATGACCTTAAGTTACAACACTGTGTCTTGAATATTTCTGTTTCTAAGATAATCACGGTAACTCCTTTTTTTGCTTCAACATAATCTCACTTTAATCTGAAGTCATTCAGAAAGCTGCGTAGACCACACATTTCTACGACTCCAAAGACTTGATAATCTTGTGGTGTATAAAACTACCTCGGAATATGCAGTGGTTGTTTCTTGAGATGAATAAAAGTTGATCTTTAATCTACCACAAAAGTTAAATTTTGCTTGCAGCTTCGGAGAGCAAATACCCTGGGCGCCTAGCTTGCTCTGCAGAGCGCTTCTTTTTCTGAACCGAACGTGAATGAAGCAAACGAATTAAGAATTAGTGAATTTTTCATGAGCATCCGACGATGGATGGAACGGAATTGAGCCTTGGCTAGATTCAGTTTCATGGAAAAACCAAACCAATATCTGATCTCTTTTGACTATGTATTTCAACTTAATCTTCACATTTACAAAAGAAGACTTTTCTATATTGCAAATTGTAACCAACGATCTCGAGCTGTAAGATTAGAATTAATCACCGCCAGTCAATAACATGTTTGGAATTTTTCATCATCAATAACAAAAATCCAATTCAGTAAAACTGTTCTCATAACGGATTCTTGCAGACCAACATGAAAGATTGATTGCTTTGCAAAGTGCCTTGACATCGAAATCCTCGACAACTTGCATTCGACTGCACGATAGCTGGAGTATTCGCTACTACGAGCGACTTTTTATTTCCTCTGGTTTAAATATTCTATAGAAATACTGCTCGATAACTTAACCACGATAATTAAAGTCATTGAATACCAATTGCGTCATTGAAGGTGGGTCAGGCAAAGACCACTGTGCGAAATTTACGAAAGCAAGCTTCGACTGGAAATCGGCTAGAATTATTTCATGGTAAATTTAGCTATTGAGTAAGGCCGGGATGCAGTTGGTTCTATGAAAGAGCATTCTGGATAATAGCCCACATAACAGAGCTGTTGAATTACTTTTTTGATTTGTTTAGCTTGTAGGTCTCGGATCCTAATACCCATATTAATAGTAGATAAAGTGAGAAATGATATAGAGAAGAGCAGCTAGATTCGCATGTAGTGAGGTGCCTATTTTGCGGAAAATTTCAAAGACAGGCACGCCTGAGCCGGGGGGGCTGGGGCAGCAGCCCCCACTTTTCTGCTGATGTATGATGCCCAGATTGAGGCATTCGATCCAAATAGAAAGTAGATCTCATTTTTCCTTGTTGAAATCTAGTCACTTTCAAGAAGTAGAAGTGGTGGAGTCATCAGGACCTATTAGAGGTAAATACCCCAAGTTTTTTCGAAACGTGATGCTATAGATTGATCCAAAAGTCTCATAAACATGTCAAATCAGAGAGGGTCTGTCCTCTTGGTCACCTAGCGCTTAAAGTGATCTCATAAGAGGTTGATTCAATTTTCTCACAAACAATTCAATGACTTCATCTCCCGCTTTCTACATAGACAGCGTGTATATCTATATTCAAACAAGGCGATTCCTACTGAATTATAGGGCTTTGCTCTAAACAAGTTTAAGGTGCTCCGCCTCTGACCCCCTTACTCCTTCCCTCCTACCGCCATTGTTGCATACTCTCACATGGACTTGCAGCCCAGCTCCAGCCCCCAGCCCCCCACTCAAAAATATGCTTCGACGTCCCTGCAAGATCACACCATACCATGACAAGCTTTGGTAACGCCCTGCACAAGTTTTTAGTAACAAGTTCCTGCGATCCTCTAAACTTGCACGTATTAACGTTAAGTGGTACTGAATGCTCTTTCTGTCATACAATATCATCAAGTGTTGAAAAAGGATATCGTAAGGAATGATTGTCAAACATGATAAAAGAAACTTCAGAGTTTCAAAGCTATCGAAACTTAGCTACTCTGGTAAGTTTCCAAAACCACACTCTCGCTTTCCAAGACCACAAAATGAGGCCAAGACCACTGTACAAATGGCACTGATATGCTGATTATAAATTACATAAAAGCCCCTGGGTATTGATAGGAGAGCTTTGTTTGGAAATGCTAGCTGAAAGAAGTACCAGATCCAAGGCTAACCTAGTATATAAAATCAAAAATAACTATATCGATATACCAAGAAACCTTAAAAAGCCCCTTAATATACGCGATAATTGCAGCCAATCAGTTTTTAACATTCAATTTTGTAAAATTAACTTTGGAAGTACTTTTTGTGCAGATCACTGTCGAGTTATGGGGCAATATATCAACTGTCATGAGAGATTCTCTAACTTTGAAGGCTTTTAAACTGTTACTAGAAGATTTGCAGATTAGACATAAACTGACTCTTCAGAAACATTTACAAAAGTCGTTATTAACAACTTCTCTTCTCTATATTTGTTTTTATCTTAATCCTGGCTTTTCATCTCATTTATTAGCTTATTTATCACGAGTAAATTTTTACTCGTGAGTAATACCTATTCTTCATAGGTTTTACTCAATATTTTAATAGACAGATAAATTCCTTCCTTTGCTACCCTACCTGTTTATCCATTTTGGGCATTAACACACTCATTACTGTTAGATCTCCTAATAGTATCTTCCAACATTGTCTTGTTTGCATGATTTTCTTAGCGCCAGTGTTCTTAGGAATCTTACACCGGGTATCCACAATGTACGAGTTCTGTTTACCCATTACCCTGCCTAAAACTGTCTAGCTTTCGTCCAAGCTTTTCGGACTTAATTTAATTTCTTCTCTGTACAAGCGGTGGGCAGGTGGGCAAATATGTAGTAGTAAAACTTCTGCTCATTGTGTACATTTTTGTCGTTGCTTTCTACTGCACAACAGCATTCTTTGCTTTGTCTCAGGACTTCAATTTCATCTGCCTGTGAACTTTGAAAAGCAGATCTACCCATTATGGAATAAGAGTTGAGGATACTTCAGTCCATTTCTCGCTTTTCTTTCCTATATAACAGTGTTTCAAATCATATTATTGTGCAGTTTTCGAAACCATAAGGCCACATTATAAAAGGGGCACTGCTGCTCTTTTATTCCACTTAAGTGCCAGTTTTAGGGTCTTCAGTTCATGCAAAATTAGGTTGCTTGCCATAAAATGCTTCAAAGTGCAGTTCAACATTTGCTACTGCTCCTTTGAGAATGTCTAGTCATATGTATCAGGCTTTTAGCTACTATAAGATATTATTTTGTAATATCTAGCATTGGCTGAGTATCAACATGTTTTAATCGCAAATGCTCTTCAATATTACTCTATGCAGCATTTATTGTGTGAGAGAATTATCTTGTATTAGTCATCGGGTGCATATGGCAAATGATACTTCAAGTTTGGGTTATATTTGCAAAATCAAACTCTTTTTATCCCGAAAATAGTAATACATTGGTTTCCTTACAAGTTTTGTACACGGGAGTTTACATACAAGAGTACATTGAGTCGTTCACTCCATAATTCGTAACACACCACTTATAGATTCTACTCTTGGGCTGTTCAAATTGCTCTCGCTATAGTGGTTTTATCTCATTAGCATGTCTCAGTCCAGCCTTAAGCGTTCTCATATTATCTTGTGTCCATGGCAGGGATATTCTCCTTTCCTCTAGCAGCAATTTGGATGGTCCGCTACCCGCTTGGCATTGCCTATCCGTCTGACAATTGTAAGAGCTCACTAGCAGGTTTTCTAACGTACAGTTCTGCACAAATGTGCTGTTCTAAAAACTCTATGTGCAGTTCTAGCGAGAGATATATGCAGATTACATTGTATATCTATTACGAGAGATTTTAGTAAAAGTAGAGTGTGTTCTATACAACTATAATTTCCATCAGGTATGGCAACAGAACATGCATACTTTCAGTGTTTGCTCGTCAGGTGATTATTGTTTATGGTTATATGTATCAAGACCATTCTTCAATATAGTAGCCATGAGAAAAATGTGCAGTTCTAAAGTTTCCTTAAACTCTCCTTGCTAGTTAGTATCAGAAGATTGGCTATTGGCTGGCTGGGATAATTTCATTACATCAGTATCTGATGGCTGAAAGGCTTACACTATCTTCAAAGAGTGCGATCATTGTAGTTTTAGCTAAAAGCTGCAAACACGATTCAGCTGCTGACTGGGCTGGAGTAAATATGCCAGGTTCAGATACTGTAGTGAAACTTTCCTTCCTTCACATCAGCTAAAATCTAGCTTTGTAAACTACCTATACAAGACAGTAACGTCACCACGGGGTGGACTGGGGTTTACCCCAGTTTTCCCAAAGATCAATTATCTAATTCTGTGAAATCCGTTGAAATACGTAATAACGTCCATAGCTGGACGTCATTTGGAAAATTTGATGCTTAGCATATAAAGAGACCTGACTGTACCGAAGTGGAAATTTCTAAGACTATCAGAAATAGGAATTTGTCATTAGTAAAATGAAAATACTGGACTATGTATGTGAGAATTTTGGATTGATAGGGTGTTGCCCACGCTCTTCAAGCTTCTGAAAGGTGTGGCAGCTAAACATTTCTTGCATATGATCCACCCCAAGTTTACTTTGTCTGGCAACGCCACTGCTACACGTTGCAAGCTGTTGTAATCTACTGTTTTACCGTACGTTGCATATAAAAGTCTGAACGCTGACAAGCATGTTGCAATGGTAGACGCAATCAGGCACGCCTGCCCGCACCGAGGGCAGGGGGTCAAGGTTCCTATTGAGGGCACATTATAGACATTTTTGCATTAAAATAATTAAGTCCTTGGAAAGGGCAGGAGGGGCAGCTTCTCCCTTGCCCCCCAGCGTAGGCGTCCTTGGACGCAATAACAGATTTCCTACTGACTACCAAGCGAGCCGCATTTCAGAAATACACGAATCTCGTGAATTTTACTTTCTGCGTAAAGGAGCAGTCGTTAGACTGGCAGCATGTCTGCACAGGGCATTTAAAGAAAGCATAGTACAACCTTTTCGACCACAAGAGCTTCTTTGTGGAGTCAACGTCCCACCCTGCTATTGCCATAAGTTAAACCGCACTCAATTTTTAGGAAACTGCGGACTGGTTCTTATTTATTTCAATTAAAAATCTTTTCCCCTTTGTTCAGGTCATTTTACTTAGTATCTGGTACTGCTAGTTTGTATTAGAGCTCGAAACGTCTCCACTATGCCCAGGTCCAGAACCAGTTGATAAAGGCTAGATCTTGTAGCAGCATTGCACCGGGACGGGTTTATAACTGAAAATGAAAGATGATTGAAACATAAATCCGAATAGTTGATCGTGGATTGGGCATTTGATATGAAAAGCGATTGATTCATCCATTGTAGTTGGGAACCGTTAAGATTCATACGGTCCATGCGCGAATCTGATACGGCAGGTAAAAGATTTCGAACTATTTATAGCAAAGAAGTGTAGAAATCATCATTTGAAGACCACATCGAGGTAGGAGCAAAAGTGGCGGACGGCGATTCCAGGTGTCATAGAGTACACAATCGACCAATAGTCAACAGTTGGATTTATTTGACTCAGAATTCTATTGCGTGCTTTAAATGACACTTGGTATGTTTCTATTCAAGAACGGCGCCACTGCATGTAAATAAGACCAGTCGAACAACCTCGCACATGAGCGCACCACTTCAAATTTCAAATATGATGTACGAGCTGGAGCAGCCGGGCCAAACCTGAATTTGTTTCTTTTTATCTAAGTTATGTGCGAAGATTCTGAGAATAAAGACGCTGAATTATTGACGGTGTGTAGTATTTTTTATTTTTTCAAACTTTTCAGATAGCTTATTATAGGTATACCGGCTAGGCCCACGATATTTTGTTCTATGTTGATGTTGGGTATACGTCTGTCCACATAGACCTTGTCTTTGTTTTTCTTTTTGTCTTTCAGTTTTAACTTAGCATCTGCTTTAATGTACTACGAAGAGAACTTTATTTTTGCTTATATGGTCCCCATTTTTTATTTATATCAGCAGTCTCGTATTAATTTTCTGGTCATAACATTTTGCTGAGGTCTCAGTTGTCACGAACCGAAAATGAGCTGTATACATCAGAGTTAGAATCCACTGAGTATTAAATGAGCTTAGTGATGACCGAATCTCTAGAGCCATTAAATACCAAGTAGCATTATAAATTAAAGTGTCGAATTTCACTACGTTTGTTTTTGATGGATGGTGTGGTAACAGAGGATAGAGCCCCGCTGTGATGCGTTCACATTTGGTAGGCCCCGTTAAGAAGGTGGGTAGGCAGAAATTCGGTGTAAGCAGCCTATAACAGCCTCAATGCTTTTATTTACTTATTTGTGTTGTATTAGGTAAGTTTGATAATAGCTGAAAGTGATATCGTGCAGTAATCGCGTTGTATGCTTATTCCTACTGGATGGATTTGCATATAAAACAATGGAGCAAATGAAATGAATTGTATCATGCTTGTTATCCTCACGTTGAGGCAACGGAGAAAACAGTCAAACAACTGTTAGGTCATGAAACATAGATTAAACAGGATAAAACATTGAAATAAAGGACTTTTGCATAGCCATTGAAATCTCTTTATACCATGATTTCATGGAAATCTTGCCTACCAATCAATGAAATCATAAGTAGCGAATCCTCTTGCCACTGCAATATTTTTTTGGTTGCAGAGCATTTCGATGCTCGCAGAGCATTTCGTTGCTCGCATAATTGTCAGCTCGTGCATTATCTAGTTTTCTCGTGAGCTTTCGTTACAGATATCACCTTTCCGTTTGACAAACTAGTAGCATTCATTTGTAGATTTGCAATAACTGCTTCCAGCCAATCTACTAGGTGCACTTTGCCATTTACAGTATTTTATTCATAATGTTTAACCATATTTGTTAATGCACTTATTCACTTATTCTTTGTTCAAAAAATATTTGCAAGACCTGTTGATTTGAAGCCAACTATGAAATTAGATCAGTACCTGTTTTGCAAACCAGATTATTGCTTATAAAACACATGGTAATTTTTCACATGCTTGTTGCTACTCTGTTGTATTAGCTAGAACTGGTTTTTCAACCCTCTTATCTCAGTAGCTTCTTCCATAGCATCTCCAACTCATGCACAGAAATGTTTGTAAGTCAGAGAAAAGTCAAGTTAATTGGTTAATTGTCAATTAAATTTGTAGTTTGATAAGGGGTTCTTTCATCTCCTCTCCTTTTTTCCATAGTGCTCCCAAAACATTTGTAGAATCAATAGATCAGTCCATGAACATTTATAAGGAAGAAATGCATATCATGTATACTAGAAACTTCCCATTTGGAAAAGTTTACTGTTGTTTTTAGCTGAAACTCAAATTTCCATAATACATGAGTGCTTGGAGAGTTTTCATTGCATTCAAAGTTTTGAAACATTTGCCTCGTTTTAAATATAAAGAGTGACCATAGTGATTTAGACTGTAAGAAAGTATGCATTAGGTGCCCCCACCTTTGTGAATTCTATTGCTATGTATGAAAACTAGAAAATTGTTCTCCTAGATTTTTTACATTTCAGTTTGATACTAGTTAGATGTCTTTCACTTAAAGTTATTTGCCCTTCTGGCATGACTGCTAAATAGGTATTGATAAAAACCTACCCTGTGCTATTGCTTAATTTGAAAAATTAGACCATTTTAGAGGCCCCACAAGAAGCTTGTAAAGATCTCATTTATGGTCCAGATTCTTAAATGGTTGTATTAGGTACAAGTCTTGTTGTTATACTTAATGCCATTTTTGTGTGGAATTCATAATGAGACCTTCTTCTTCTTCTTTTTCCAAATGATCCAGGCACTCATTGTAGTTTGTAGTTGCACTTTTACTTGTTTGTAGCAGTCTTGGAACTTAGTAGCATTTATGCATTACCTTAACATGATCAGTTACTAATTTTCATGATTAAGTGAGTCATTCATTGAATTCTTAGTTGGTTTCTTGTCCAAAAATGTTTGTTTGATTATCAGAAAGTAACATTTGATTATGATTAATTTCTCTACTTTTATGATCCTACTATTTGTTTGATTAATTTTTACTATCTTATCATACTAGGAATCTCAACAAATTATTAAGTGTGCAGAGTGTGCAGAGTTGATAACAGACAAATATGTACTTAGAATAAAAGATGAATTTTGGCACCCAACTTGCCTGAAATGTGCTGTTTGCCACCAGGAGCTGGGTGGTAAGGCATCCTGCTACATGAAAGCTGGCAAAGTATTTTGTAAAGATGACTATGCAAGGTAGCTATTTTTATCCCCCCCTTTTTTGTAGTATTAGTTCTGTATGATTGTCTTTGCAAGAATCTGTAGCATATGCTTATTATAGCAGTAGCTCAGTTCTGCTGTGACACTAAATGTTGAGTTTTGTGTTGTATAAGTTGCTGGTAGAATGTGATCTAATTTCAAGCTCACATTAGCAGTGGTAGAAGTCTAGACTGAGTGTCATAGTACGAAATGGCAGGGACTAATAACATGTTTTGTTGTCAGAAACAATGCCAAAATTGTTTGGAAGCCATGGTTTATTGGGCACTAGCAAGTAATACTACATTGATAGAAATCTTTGGTTGTGTTTGTCCAGTAGTTGTAGAAAGTAGTAGAAATTGACTAATACATGCACGGATGCCTGAATCTAAATATGAAACAACTACATTGTGTTGAGTTGGATTGAATTTGGCAGCACATTGTTGGAAAAATATTTGCGTCTTGTTGTATACCAAGTGAAGTAATGTGTAATCGAACGTCTCGTTCCACACAAGGAGCTCGGGAACAGTTCTGCTCAGGAACAGTTCTGCTCGGGAACAGTTCTGCTCGGGAAGTGCCTCAGCCAGTTTTGCTTTGTGAAGTTTGATTAAGGTTCTTTTGACCCATTTCATGTGAAGTTAGACATAGGCTGGATCTGTTGTATCAGGTAGTTAGGGTATCTTTTTCATATTCAAAATGTGTTGCGAATCTAGAAATCTTATCGTTGAAATTTTGGGTGTCACTTGAAAGGAGAGACAGTACGTGCTCGTAATTCAATAGAAAATTGTGCCCTATAGTTCCTATAACTTAGGTCTATTATTCTTTGCGCCATATAAATTGCGATGTTGAAAACTTTTCACGACCTTTTAGGCCAATTCATCTGTCCCAGTACAAACTTGGCTATATGTTTTACGGTTCTTTGCAAAGAGTAGCGACAAATAGCTTTTTATTGAAGTAGATTGTCTACAGTACGACCGGAATATGTGGGGACCACGATTCTTATTGCTAGTAGCTATTTTTTTCACCGATGTTGGCGCTTACTTCTGAAGTGATTTCTGTTCATTCTGATCCTGACATTTGTCGGTTCTCACTTCACTGTTCTTGTTTATCAAGTCTGTATCGAACTGTTCCTATTTACTTTGGGTTATACTGTATTCATTCTCTGGCACTATACGCTTTTTTTAAGGAACCTGCATGTAGAATGCCGAAATATTTAAAGAACTTATACTACTAAAGGAAAATACCCTAAGGAACTTTTCAATTTGAAATGGTTTTACAACACCAAACAATCAAGAATTAGGAAGCTTGTTCCATTCATCTGCAGCCAAAGCCCGTATAGATTGTTTGCTATGCTTGTGTTAAGCCCTTCATTCTTGATTGATCTTACCTTGCAGCCAAAAGTAAAGGCAAAGTTAGTATTCCATTGTTTTACATGTGTCTGTACCATTTTATAGCACTAATTGTGCGTTGAAAATTAGGGAACTGTTAAAGAACTTTTAGTACCACAATTTGATAATTGGAGGTGCAGAAATAGGGAACTTTTGGAACTGGGCCTTGAGCTAGGTTCTTTATAAAACAGTATTGTTGAGTGGCCGTTTGATATCTTCCTGGGCTTCTTCTACTTCACTTCAGTGGACATATTAAGTGAGTGCTATTCAGTAATGTTGGAATTAATGTCTGGAAACCTCCTGGTCATTTATTTCAATAACTTTGTGATAAGGCTAAGAGAGAATTACTCGTAGTAATGACCTGAAAGATGAAGGTTAGAAATTAGAAGTGAAGTTGTTTTTGAGATGCATTTGACACTAATGTACATGAATCGTATATTTTTTGTATAAAGTTTTTGTTATAATAAAGTTGTTTACTGGAAAGCAGTACTCGCCTGCTCAAAAAGTTAAGAAAGTTCAACACTGGTTTTCTCAGACCAAAGAACATTGATAAATTTATACACACTAGAAATTCCAATTTTCAAGCAGAGCTGTCACCTCCTTTGTTTAGTCTGCATAGATTTCATATGAAAATCTATGGCTTTCAGTTTTATGTTTGTGTAGTACCTATCTGTCTGTGCTACACAAACTCGAATGTTCTGGCTCGGAAAGTCTTAAGAAAATTGCAGTCCTGAAATCTTCAGAAGTTTAGAAAATACTGAAATCATGAGAATTTTAGAAATTTTAAGTATTGGACGGGAAATACTTTCTTATCAAATACAAGACGCGCGTATGTGTTACGAACACTGGCGGTTTCTTCACTATGAAATGGATGCAAGATTCTTGGTACGAGGTTGTACTTGGGGTTGCTACAGGAGATTAATTACACCGTCGAACGATCTGGAATTCCACTTTAGATATGCGGTTTTGAAGAAAACTAAACTCTGTATTTCAACGTGAATTTTGAGTTGACATTACTAATGGACCGTCAGTGAAATTCCGGGAAATTCAACAATCACTCCTAGATACTTTAATATTGCTGCCGGTGCAGTGCTAATTTGGCCCAATTAGTGGTATTTACAATTCGGTAATGATCCCGGTAGTCATGGTGTATCTATTTCCCCCACTGCTTGACGGATTGAAGTGCTTTTAAAATTATAGCCGGAGAGAAACTTACTTTAATAGTATAACTCTATAATCAGTTTTGCACCCAATTATCTCTCCAGTTTATTTACGAGAAATTCTTTTAGGGATATTATCTTGCTACGTTATTCGGACACTGATTTATACATACTCTCCAATTATGAGCAGCAAAATGGTGAAAAGCCGTTTCTTCTCGTTGTACTCATATGTGGAACCATTTGTAGCTTGCACCTAAACAAGTGCACTCCCCTATTCATTTTAAGAAGAACCATCAGGACATGCAAGTTTTCTTTGCAGTTAATTCCTAACTTTTCTTAGCGTTTCTCTTATTGTTTTGTATGTATATATTATAAGTAAATGTAGCACTTTTATTTTAGTTCTATAACTATGTAGAAATTCTATCACGGTCTCTTGAAAACCAATCTTAGTTATATCGTGAATATAAGATTTTCAGACTAAAATTAAGTGAATGCTCATTATTTTAATCCTCGAGGACTTTTGCGGGAAATGCCACGAAGCAGTGTAGAACCAAAGAAAAATGAGTTCACCTGTAGTAAATTATCCAAGTTCAGTTACATTATTTCACTCCCAAAATTGTGTCACAAAATTACTCTCGATCCGGTTACTCGGGAAGTTGTGCGTTCATTGCCAGTTCATAATCATTATGCCTTCTAAACCTATTCATTTTCATTACCTTGATGTCAAGTTTATTTTTTTAGCTTTTTTTTATTAACTGTTAATTGTTATGTCATGGATTCTGTAGATAGAATGTCCATAGGAAATAAGCATTTGCTAGAAAGGGTTACCACCCGTAGGCAATGGAAGTGAAGTAATGCAAAAGCTGCATGTATTACTGTTGTTGTCTTATATAGCAGACGTCGTTCAACTTTCTTAGCAAACTTATTTTACAGGAATAGTTTCGTTCGTTACTTGCTTGACATATTTGAGTGATACTATAAGAATACTCGGTTTTAGTTTTGCATGCTTGTCTGCTGCTTGTAATCACAAATCATTTTTTACTTTTAAATATTTAGTACACTGGAGCCCTCCGATCTAATGTCTGTTATACATGGGCCATTTAAAAAATTTATTTTGACTCCCATTTCGTCATAACGTAAGTTTTAGTACGACGAGATAGATTCGACACTGATAGATATATGATTCTTTTTATGTGAAATTTTTTTCTCCCAGTACTGAAACTTTCTTAGCCTTGTCATAATTCCAGTATTACAGAGTCCAGAAGAAGTCACTGCTCCACCGCTCAGAGCTGGAGGAAAATTTTACTCTTTATGTCGTATTTGAGGAAGGCTTTGAAATTTGTATCGACAATCCAGTTTCAGCAAAGTTTTCATATTATTAGACATCGACTGTGGAAGGCATAGCCCATTTACAGTTAAAGCTTCCGAGACATACCCAGTATAGAGTTCAAAAACTTGGGCTAGTTTTGATAGTCTTAAAAGAGGAATATTTATGATGAAGATTTGACAGCCGGAGGAAGGCTGGGTATTTTTCTTGACTCTGCTGTCCTAATGCGTTCTGACGACTTAGCTAGAATATTCGAGTTTGCACCGCTGCGGTGTTGCACCGATAGATAGGCATTACATAGACATAAAACCGAAATACATAGATGATCAGAGAAATCCTAGCACATTATTAGACTTGATTAAACAGATGAGATGATGGGCGTGCGTGAAACTGGAATTTCTAATGTGTGCCAGCTTATCAACTTTCATAAGTCTCAAACTTCTAGTACTATACTTGTTGAGCAATCGAGTACTGCTTTCGTATAAAAGATACGTGTACTTTGATTATCTTGTCGACTTTTGTACAACGAACGGACAATTGCGGCATATCTCGCTTGTCTGCGATGGATTTTTACAAACTCTTGCATGCTCACGCGGTGACGGTGTACGTTAAACGTCTTGTGAACTATACGTATTTTTGCAAAAATGTATTATGAGTACACTGGAATACATAATTTAGGGCAAGAACACTCGAGTATGTGTATCACTTCAGTGTTAGACAGGCAAGCACTAGTGAAACAGTGCACTGGAATACATAATTTAGCGCAAGAAGTCTCTACAAGTTGAATAGAAGAGATTTTTTATTTCAATTAAAAATAACTAGTATACTGTGCTGTCCCTGACGTAGGAAGACACAAGGTCATCGAGCCTCCATCAAGAACTGCACTTGCAATTTTCAGAAATATACGCTCTTTTCTCTACAGAAATAAAATTTATAGAAAATTGAAAATTTAGGCTCAAAAGAGCATTGAGGCTCAGTGGAAAATAGCTATCAAGAGATTATGGATTTGAGTGAAAAATTGGTATTCTATATGTGAAGTGTAGGAACCTTTCGATTTTCTTAGGTCTTAGAAATGCAGCATTTAACTTTTTTTAACTTTTTGAGCAGTCGAACACTACTTTCTCACAAATGTTTTCCTGTAAATTAGACGAAGACCAGCTAGAACTGCAACGCTCTAGGAATCACAAGGTTTATCCATCAAAAACACAGAAATTATCCCTGCCAAACTTGACGGTACCGAAGGTGTTCATATTTTCAAGATAGTTGTGCATTTTCGTCGTCGTCATGCGTTTCTACCCTTTTAGAATTTTGTATTGTATACCTGCGCTAGGAGTGTCTTAAGCTCTCAGGAAACACAGAACCAGGCTTTTTGTAAGTAATCGCTTTATAAGAGCTTACATGTAGATGGCCAAGAATTCCATGTTGCTTGTACTTCTAGAGCAAAGGACCCCAAGGAACTTTCTCATTGCCAGTGTTTTTATCATTGCAAACAATCGAGCATTAAAACGCAAATTTCGGATAAGTTATGCAATCCTCAGATATCCCATCCAATTCTTTTAGAACAGGGGAGTTTTATATATTTTCTTTAGAAAAACAGAAGAAAACATGACATTATAGTTCACAAACATAAAAAAGCGGACATATATTTAATATACCCACTTTATATATCTCGGCACTTTATTTTCTTCTTCATTATATGTCAAGGAAACAACCAATCCGATCCGAGTCTTACTCAACCATTCCATGCAAATTTTCATACAGTTTTCCAGGCTTCCCTCAAACACGCAACGCTGATATCCAATTTAGACTTTATCGATTCGAGGGTGAGGTGTATTCATTAACAAGCTTGTTCTGTAAGACAAACACAGACTTCAGAAGGTTGTCGTTCAAAACTTATAAAGGTTCTTTTTAATAGACAACACTAGAGAACTGTTGATATAGATGGGAACGGGAAAACGGGAGATTTACTAAGAAAACGAGAGTCTCCCGGAATAAATGGTGATTGGAATGTCCATAGTGCCCTGCCTCGACACTTGACATTTACTTTGTTTGTAACACTAAATATGTCAAAGTACAAAAGAGGTCCAAAAATAAGGAGCTTTTAGTATTAGTCCGTGTGCTAAGTTCCTTATAAGAACAGGTATGTAGTCCTTCGGGCACATGGAGGCACACTACCCTTATAAAAATTATGGGAACTTTTTAGGGGTGTAGCCCCCCTTGATTTTCAAGGTTGTTGAAATGTATCTCTAATGTTTTTACTTTAATAATTCGCTCCAAACAGTGGTGGAGCCGCAACAGAGTACATGTTGGCGTGTATGCTCCTACCTTTTCGAAAATATGGCTGTTTGGATTCGTTCAAAATGTCATATAAAGTGTATAGCAAGGGTAGCATTGTTTATGGCCTTGATCACTACCGTCAACTCTCGAACTTTCTATAAAATATATCTTTCTATTCAGAACAGTCAAAATGGTATGCGGAGCTCTCACACGCACGCTAATGATGTCGTCTGCCATTTTCCATCTAGAAAGGGCGTGTTTCTATATTTAGCAAGGGCATCTCCCTAAGATTCAGACGACTTGATTTTGAAGATCTTCCTGGGGCCTTTACCCCAGACTCTCGACCTTCTCTTCCCCTCTCTAACACCACCGCTGGTTCCAATGGTGTTAGAGATAAAATACCATGTCAGAAGAATTTGTTATGATTTCAGTGGGATATCAAAGCAATGAATTGGATTAGATTTGCACATTTCTAAGGGGCGTCGCCTCAAAACTTTCCATATAGAGAAGGTTGTTATAAGTCCCCTTGGTAACAAGTTACTACTAGACCTTTTCTACAGAATGAAGCAAGTGTACAGGTTGGAGGTTTGAATGATGAATTTATCGATAGGAACCTAACTTGGGGACAAATGGTTACGTGAAGTAGTGTGTTTGTATGATTATTGTTAGTGTTTTTCGTTAATACGTATGTGTTTACGAGCACTCAGTCTGAACAGGAAAACCCTTCGAGCGCAGTTCCGGCAAACATTGCTGCATGCTACGCATTATGCCTCTCTCGGTTAGAGACGCACAAACAATAGAAGCAAACGGTAGGGATTGAATTGCATTGATTCGTGTGTTTGTGGTTTTGCTGTGGTGTTAGCAAGGTGATCCATTTGGTTTTGATTCAAAATGTAAGTTTTCTGTCGCTTTTTTGTGCAATTAAGCTCTGCTACCCGGTTTCGTGCAAATGGTATGGGTTTAGTGGATATTTTCCATTATTCTATGTAGCCATGCTCTGTCTGGACATATGGTATATTTACTTTTAATGGCTGTAAACATGCGGTGATTCTACGTTAGGCCTAAATTAATAGCGGAACGGCAGCATTTGCTATATGAATTAGTATCCGTTGTCGCTGAGCTTCAGATTGCCATCACAGCCTCCGCGGAAACTCTAGTAAACTTCATTGTTTTCAATTTTTGTTTGTTTACTTGCTGAAATTGCTAGCATTCACATTCCATGGAGCATATTTTAGGCCAGCTTAATTCGTTTCGTCCAGAAACATTAATACTTCACGGGATTGAATAGATGATGATATAGCAGATAAATTGACACCTTCGTTATTTGTAGGAAAGATCATATTACTAGCTTTCATAATTTTAATCAACAAGTCTTGCTACTCTTTTGCGCACAATGCTCATTTTAGCTTCGCCACCAGCAATCTCGCTTTTGTACTTCATAAGATATCTCTTGATAGTTTTTAATGCACAGCTTTTACAGTCATTCTTCGTACCGAGAATTGCGCCAGTGCACCAATCTGAACATTTTCGTCTTCTTTAGAAGCATTGCAATCTTTGTCCCGTTACATCTGTATTTTGTATCTGTATACTCTTCCATCAACGTTATTTTGTCGACGGCACTCAAAAGAAGAGTTAATTGTGTGAATTTCACAAGATGTATAGTCCTATCTATAAAGTTATACCTATACAGCTATTGCCTGTCTTTTGCATTGACCATTAATATATCACTGACACTAAACCCATGTGATATACTTGGATTGTTAGGTATTTTTTGGAAAGATGTAAATTTAATGTAATCATACATATCTCTTTAAGTCAATTGAATGGGATTAAAGCTAAATTGTATTTGAGAACAATACTTTTTGTATCAGTTTGGCTACTTGTGAATGCCACAGACCCTTGATATTGAATTATTCAACACTGAATCCTACACTACCCCTTTGCACTAAGTTTGTCATTATATTATAAGATAGAATGTTGTATATTTGTAGGCAGTACAGAGTGAAATATGCTGTGAAATGTTCCTGCTGCCAAAGAG
The DNA here is from genome assembly GCA_964019165.1 of Mastigias papua. NCBI lineage: Eukaryota > Metazoa > Cnidaria > Scyphozoa > Rhizostomeae > Mastigiidae > Mastigias > Mastigias papua. The sequence continues at coordinate 5,286,671 of OZ025273.1, read as the reverse complement.
CCATCCAAGAGACAGATTGGGTGAGAAAAGCCAAACAACATGTGTATCACCTTGCTTGTTTTGCCTGTGAAGTATGTAAGAGGCAGTTGTCAACTGGAGAGGAATTTGCCCTTATTGATCATAAACTTCTATGTAAATTACATTATATTGAAAAATTAGAATCACCTTTGACACCTGGTTCAAACAATGTTGGACCAATGATATTAAATTCATCTGGAAACGACAGTGACATAAGCTCACATAGTTCAACAGTGAGAGAGTCATTGATGCCAGAAGGTATGTTATTTAGATATTTCATATGGACTGTTCTAGTTGCAGTTTTATTTCAAAATTTACCACCAGAGCCTTATGTCTCAAAGTTTTATCATTTGGGCAAACATTAAAGAGCTCTTTTTACTTATAAATGCTTACTCAGGCAGATAGAAATGGGGCCTGCTATGTTTGGGAGATTGAAGGTTATAGCCACAACATTCTACACTATATATTGGGTATATGTAGTTTATATGGAGTTTCCTGAAGATTCTGGATAATGGATATATATATATGAAAACGAATATATATATATATATATGGCTAACTGGACACATTATTCATCATATCATGTGTACCCGCATATCTAGCTATAAATTTCGGTTCACCTTTCGGTCGCTATCCGACGTTTCATACTCTGACGAGTGTCGGACAAAAAAAGCTTTTCAGCTTTTCAGTATGGTTAAAACATGGTACCGCTTTTTCGTGCTGTAGTGAAGATATATATATATATATATATATATATATATATATATATATATATATATATATATATATATATATATATATATATATATATATATATATATATATATAAAGCATTAAAATTCAAAATCATGTCAACCAGCAACTTTGATGCTAATCATGCATATGTGATGGACAGTGATCATCAGACCATTGAGTCTAGTAAAAGATTTTTTAAAAATTAACTACATCATTTATTTGAATGTTGTATGCATAACCTCCACAGAGATAATTGTGAGCCCCTAGATATAGAGGAGCTGCAATGGTGAATAGTTGGCTTTTTATATATCTGAGCTGCGTGGTTTTCTATTCTTTGTTCATCTTTGTCTGTTATTACAATGTAGATTATTACAATTTGGTGTTTCCAAGTACCATTCACACTATACATCATTAATTATCCCTTCTTTTGTGCAGTACAGGATGGCCATAGCTGTAATTGATTTTCATCAGTAGAAATATATTGTTTATTATCATGCTGCAAATGAGTAGTGATCATGAAATTGTATTCTCTGAAGCCTTCAGCAAAATGAAGTATGCTCTACTCTGTATTGCTTCTGTGCTTTCAAGCTTCACACATTCATCAAGCCCCTTGATCCTGGATTTATTCTTCAAGAAATGAAATGATTTCAAATTTTCATTACCTGTTGAGTTTTTACACACCCTGCCTTTGCTAGTGAAGTTATATGTATGTGTTTTATCAAAAGTGTGTTTGGTTATATCAGTATTAAGGCATAACAGAGTAATGTCGCCATCTTCTTCAAACTGCAGAATCAATGGTATCTTGCTATATGTGAACTTCAAGCTATGAAGATGACAAATTTAGGTCGTATTAAGTGAATTAGCATAATCAGCAAGTACATAATATCACCACTGAAGCATCTTGCCCATCGTCTGATGGGGAACTGTAGTGGCTACTTTAGAGCTATGGAAATTATGTTATGATGTATGGCTTCAGGGTCATTTTTGAATGAATATATGGAAAGCTCTTTTACACTTTGCCCGTTAGCTCATAAGCTCAAATTCACTCATTCATAGATGTTTTATTTCATGGCATAATTCAACCTCATGCAAATCTTAATGATATGTCCTATGTAATTCCAACATCCATAGGAAATACCCTTTTTCATATAATCTGTTTAATTAAGATTTGACTGAAATGAAACTTAATCCTTAAAATTGAACTGAGAATAATATTTGCATTTGGATGGAAGGACTCACATTTTTTGAGATTCTTTGCCTCATACAGGCAACATAATCCTTTTCAGAAATGTGTAAAATGTTCAATCCATCGGGGATTACTCAAAACAAAGAAAGAGTGTGCCTGTGTTTATTCTGGGAGGAACCTTTTGTATTATGCGTATCCCGAGATTGACGAAGGCTTGAAGGATTAGGCCTATTTATGTCTTGCAGTATGCTGTTTCATCTGCTTAGTAAATACTGAATTACTCGTTTCCTGATGTTCATCCCTGTTGCTGTTAAAAACAAATTCAAAAGTAAACCCAGATACTTCAGTTAGAAAATCCTACTGTCAGTTATTTTAAGGTTTAGCTCATTAAATCAGAGGCAAAGTCATAGTTTGTATTGCGTTAACATCTATAGCACTTTGTTTGAGCATCACCAGTGATACATTGGTTGAGCCTGATAGAGTTACACTTTGCTGGCGTTTCGTGACCTCCAATTGCCACAAGAGTGTCCTAGCTAGTCGAAAATTTATTGGAATTTTCAAAAATTTACTATCACTCTTATGCGACTTATTATCACTCTTAGTAACACGTTATTAATTAGATTCTAAATCATGTGTCTTGTCGGAGAAAGATCCGTTGTCGTGATGGAAGAATAATCCAGCAATAGGGACCTCTATGTGACATTTGGCTAGATGGTGTTGCTAGAGCCAGCAATTCCATTAACCTTCCAATCGTCATCGAGTCTTATTTAACCGCGAAATATGACGAAATTGCATTGTACTGTACATGCCATTTAGAGTATCATGGTGGCCCCATTGGGTTTGTTGTGCTGTCAATTAGCTGATACCTCCTTGGTTCAAAGTAATAATGAGGTGAAATCAGAACTTGATATTGTCAGATGTTCTGATGGGGATAGCAACATGGCTACAAGCTTCTTGTGGAGGAATGCTCCTGTGATTGTGTCCCATTGATTGCACTCCACTGATTATACTCAACGGGAAGTAGTTTAAGAGTGACTATTTGACACCAAATTTGAAGGCCAACTTGCTATGTGGCAATATAGGAGATCTTTTAGCGTACAAACTAGTGGGGAACTTCCCTGCCAGGACCCATACATTTCGCCACTAGTTGGGCCATGATTCCCCTCTAGCAAGTACCCTTCTGTTTCAAATTGTTTTTAATATTAAATTTGAATTGCCTCCATATGCTGTTCTTGTGTCAAATTATGTTTTACTTCCTTTTCACGTTACGTCTGTTTGATGTTCTTGTACTTCAAAAAACAACGCAGTGAAATCTACAGTAGAGAATTCTATATTGAATAGCCCACACCCCCTAGTTCTGTTACCCCTGTGCATCAATGCCCCACCAGTGAAACTTCCTTGAAAGATCCCTTAATTCGACATATCAATGCACTTGTCAAGAGAAATTGTTTCTCTGGGAATATTGCTGGAGTGTGTCCACAGACGATCATCCCCACTTTGTTTAGCCAATACTTGCCGCAATGAAATAGCTTACAGCATAAGTTATAAAAAATACCTCATTTGTGTCAGATTGCGTTACATTTGAGATTTGACTATTTTTGGACAATATTAAGATAGTTTCGTTTTATTTTGTAATTGAGCATTTGATTTCAACAAATATCTGTGTTTTTTGAGGTCTGTCTTAAAGCATTCAGTAGAGCCTACCCCTCTACTGGTACATTTGGTATAGATAGCATAGCCGCCAAATGTTTGAGGCCTCCAATCAGGCCTGTTTTCTCCCATCCTAGCTGACCAATCAGCAAGCAAAATGGGCCTATATGTAGCTACAGAGTACTTGTCTGGTGAGAATCCTACATGATGATTGATCAATCGGGTTGGGAGAAAATAGATCTGATCGGCCTCGTAAACATTTGGCGGCTATGTTAGTATATAGATTATTTTCCATCTAGATTTAAGGTAATGAATCGATTTACTTCTACAGAGGAGGAGGACAAAGTGAAGCGGAAAGCAAATGAAAAATTTGGTATTAGTAGATCGAAAAGAGTTAGAACTTCATTTACAGACGACCAGCTGCAAATATTGCAAGCAAATTTTGAGATAGATCCCAATCCAGATGCTGCGGAGTTAGAGCGTGTTTCCCAGTTAACGGGCTTGTCGAAAAGAGTTACACAAGTATGGTTCCAGAATTCAAGAGCACGCCAGAAAAAGCAAGGAAACTTCAATAGATTGGTTGCCTCTAGCCCATCTGGTGAGTGGGGTATTGGTGATTGCAAATTACCACTCGAGGTTAGGCTTTTCAAATAGGGAGGCTTGGGTACTTTTATGTTAAGTAATATTTCCCCCGCCTCCATCTGCTAGCTATGACCTGTTCCTCTATTGTCACCTACCTCCAGTCGTTGACAGTTTTTACATTTCTATATCTCTGTCATTGCCCATTCCCGTTATGTATTTTGCAAATTCTTCCTCAAAGTAAGACAGAACGGACTTGACTGTTGTTTGATGTTTCCCCATTTGATGCTGACATTAGCCCTCTTGTATACATGCCCTATACCGTCTGTAAACATACCTTGTTCCATAGGTAAACAAACCCTACGCCTTGTATAAACACGCCTATACTTTCTGTAAACAAACCTTTACCTTATATGAGAACATACCATATATCTTATGTAAACATACCCTACACCTTATATAACCTTTCCTGTACCCTCTGTTTACATAACTATACCTTATGTAAACATACCCTGTACCAAAGGTAAACATACCCTACACCTAATATAAACATACCCTGTACCATAGGTAAACATACCCTACACCTTATATAAACATTCCTGTGCCTTCTGCAAACATACCTATATACACTGCTCCAAAGAGCTATGGATATAAACAACTAACAATGACAAGTAAGAGAACACTGTAAAGGAAACGCCTTACACTATTCACTAACTCATACACTTATTGACATCAGAATTATCGTGCTAATCCCTATCATTATCCATGATTGAATGTTTGGATTTTGTTAAAGCCTCTACTGTAGGGTATGCCAACTTTGGAGGGAGAAATCTTGCATATAATAACTGACCTCTCAAGCATGTAATTTGCTTTTGAAAGACAGTAATGTCTCTTGTGGTAAAGTAATTTCACACTAAACGATTAATTTATTTTGTAGGGAATCCCTAATATCTATGATGAAAATGGTCACCAAGACTGGAACACTTAGCAATCTAATAGCATAATGGCATGTCTTCTGGCGATTATATTAATACCGCTTGTAAAAATGGATTTAGAATTAATTCCTGCTGAGGAGTAAGACGTCATTTTATTAGGAAAAGTGTTGTGTAGACCGCATTTTATTGGTTTTAAACCTGTACGTATCGCAGTATTATTTAGAATCTTTGGATTTTAAGGAGAGTTTAAAGACGCATAGTTATGACTTTGCTGCCTTCGCAGTGTGATTGGTTTGTTTGTAAGGTGATTGAGATAAGTGAGGTACCCCCAGTCTAAATACTACTTGTACATATATGTATGATGTCATGTTCGAATCGCGTGTAGATTCTTTAGAATCTCTCTGCTCACTTGCATAAATGTTTTCCCTAGAGTTTGAGTGCAGCTGTGAAGTAGCTTTCTTACTGCAGTAGAAAAAGCCCCTATATTCTCTTTCGTGAAGCGCATGTTCAGATTCCCTGCAAATTGCACCATGGACTATCATGGCAGTGTCTGCTAGTATTTTCTTTTTAGTAGCAACTTTTCCTTATCCAATTTTCTAATTTTTACAATGTGAAGTGGTGATATTGCCTCAATTGTTTGTATGGTAAGTTATTCAATTTAGCTACAAACGTAAGTTGACCTCTTCATAGTGAGACATCAATGATTCCTATATGTAATGATGGGGCCGTTAGATATTTTTTGTTTTTGCGCAGAGCTGTTTGTAAACAGCATACCAAGGACGTTTGAAGGAGCTCTACTGCCATGCCAGTCGCGATACTAGGATTTTTGGGGCAGTTGTTCCTGAACTTCCAGGTTTTATTTTCTGTAGTTTAGTACGATTTGGCCTCAGATTAATTTATGTTTTTCCAGTGAGCAGACAGAATATGGTATCCTAGCTGGGTTTTATGGTTCAGCAAGGCATAGCTGGGCAGTGAGTTTGTATTTGAACCCTTTGAAATAGAGGATGAATTATTCATTGATTTTGGTTGGAGGGAAATTGCTGGATGTAGTGTTCAGGCAATGTGATCAAATCAATTACCCTTTGTGACAGGACACTAGACATGTGAATAAACTGCGATTACTGTTATAACTGTAATGTAAATAGTCAATTGGTATTGCTTTTCTTATGTAGTGTTGGTCCCATTTTAAATGCAGTGCTAACCCACAAGCCCTGGGGAATTGGATGGAAGTATTCATTAACTCGAAATTTTGGCCATCCAACCCACAAAACCTGCTTGCTAGCTTAATTTGAAGTGCGAATGATTCTTGAATGCCTCCAGTGTCTATAAGCATTGGAAGCCAACCCAGCCATGAATGAGGTAATGCCTCAAGCGAAGAATGTAGGCTATCGTGGCGGAAGTGTGCGCTTCTTTTTAGATTTTTTTTAATTTTAGAGAATATTAGATCCAAGGAATGCATTCTCACCAAGTCATCGTCATTCTCACCATAATCATCGTTCGTAGTAACTCTACATCATAAATTGAAAACCATTATTCAATGTCTGCTGTGGATTTTGTCCTCTTTTTCTGCACTTTGCACTTTTTAGAACTTTTGTTGCGATGCCTTTCGGACAGGAGCAGATTTTTCAACTCTTAGAAAAGTGTATGTTTTACTTTTTTAAAGATTAGCTTGCTCCTGCATTTGGTTCTAATATTTTGTCAGTCAATACTGGGTCACCTTAATTATGTCTGGTATAGTATGGAAACATTGTTGGCATTACAATTTTTTATCCTACCCTAAAGAAGACATCAAACGTCACTACTTTGACAATAATTACAGCATCGAAAGTAATAAAATGATTTTCTATGATACGTTTGCTTTTGGTCTAGAAAATAACCCTGTTTGTTCTTCTTAAATTAATAGTAGCTCTTGTTGCTTAAAAGGCCGATTATATTTCCCATTTTCCTGCATAGAATGTTAACAGTTGGCCTTGTAAAACTATAAAAAAAAGCCTTGGACAGCATGCACATTTTGAGGAACAACTCTATAAGTAGTCTACATGTACAAGGCTAAAACTCTCAGAAATCTGAACGTCCTGGAAAAAATCCCTATCTTTTAATTTTGAATTTTTTTGTCACTACGAACAATCGAGGATTAGGAAGCTAATCTCATTCATAAAAGTAAAAACGCTCATGAATTGTGTATAATTTACGTATAAAGTTTTTCGTAGATGTTTTCCGTTGTAATTTATTATATCTTTATTACTAAATGAGCAAGCGAGTTGTACCTGGAAGCCCGGTCGAGAGAGCTCAGATGCTGTCGCTTAACAACAAGGCTATGAACCTTAGCGGCCATTCGAAAGGTACGTACCTTCAATATTCATTAATTTTGGATCCTCCCTCCCCCTTGTAAGCTTTGGAGATACCCGCTCCCCCTAAGCGTACGTACTATTCACTCATCACTCCCCCCTCGATAAATTTAAATCTATTGTTTTTCTCGCTATTCTCAAAGTTCGCAAAATGTAATACGTAGAGAAATCTAAAATCTAACTTAAGGTTTTCATGATTAGAACGATCTTACGTGTATAACTTCAAAAAGTTTTCTCTATTTAGGTTGCTGCGCGAGTAATTGGCGTTTGAAAATTACATGGCTCTACGTACGTTCCTTGAATAGACCTCCCACCCCTTGTACGTTTTCGCACTCTACATGGTAGCCCTCCCCCCGCTTCCAGGGACCGCGGAGCAGTCTGAAAGTGGGGGGGGGCTAAAATTTAGCGAAGTGGCTATATTACTCTATTATTGACGTCACGATTTAACAAAAAAGTAATCCCTGCAGCACAATACTAGTGCTCAATTCAGATGCCGCCTTTGAGTACCGGAAAAACTACAGTAATCAATCATTAGCGAATTCTTTTGACCTCTTTAAAACATTATTATTTATTTTCGAAAAAAGTGGGGGGTCTATAGCCCCCCAGCCCCCCCTATTCCGCGGTGCCTGGCTTCAGAGCGTTCGTACTTTTTGAATGACCCCTTAAGGAAGTCAACGCTCTTTAGCAATGATGGTCGTTTACTCGGAGTTTTCTGAAATAATGGGTTCTACGGCTAGGAGTACCCGTTGTTATCAAGAATTTGCACGTGATGTAAAATCTTTTAGTTAATTGATCTTCAGGATGGTCTCAGCCTATCACCGTCTAAGAGTAAAGAACAATCACTGCCAGAGGTCTTGGAACACTTACATTACTTTTTGACTTCAAGAGCAAATTCACCCTCTCACCCCTCAGAACAATGTTGAATTAATCAGGGATTACTCGCAGCTGCAGACGCGTCAATTTACTCCCAAATATTACTCAAGCAACTAAGCTTTTACATCAACATTGTTTTATGGGGAGGAGGGAATCACTAGCATTCGAATTTGACCTGAAAATTACTATTGTCAAATAAACTACAGTACTCAATGGGTGTTCCAAGGATTTTTGACACTGATTATACGTCACGTAACTTCTTGAACACATCAACAATAATACATCGCTACTTTTGGTCAGACTTGCCTGATCACTTTCACCACACGCTGCTCTCCAAACAAAATACAGTACACTCGCGATACAACAATTGGAAATGACAAATAGTTCGTTATATCGAGAGTTCGTTAACTCTACATTTGAAACAATCATGAGCTTCTGCCTCAAAATTACATCCAAGAGTTCTTCACTTAATAAATCGGCCAATTGCGTAATTCACACAGGATAACCTTTTTCCCGTTCTAACTATAATAAGGCCTTTCATTTGATCTCACAAAGTTTTGTGCAAAGTGTGACGTTTCAGGGAACTAGGACAACCAACCTTCTCAGCTTACGACCATCTTCTAAGGTGTGTTTGAATGGCTAGTCTTTCAATTAAAAGACATAAGTAGTAAGACATTACTACTTCTGTTTGAATAATGATATTTCATGAGATCAAAATCTGCAATCAAAATCAATCAATTTCAATTTTGGTCATTTTTCGGCAAAATACCAAGGTTATAGCCTTACTTTTTGGCCAAAAATCGCTGATTTCGATCACTTTTCAATCTGCAATCAACATCAATCAATTTCAACTTTGGTCATTTCTCGGCAAAATACCAAGGTTATAGCCTTACTTTTTGGCCAAAAATCGCTGATTTGGATCACTTTTCAATCTGCAATTTGACATCAATCAATTTCAATTTTGGTCATTTTTCGGCAAAATACCAAGGTTATAGCCTTACTTTTTGGCCAAAAATCGCTGATTTGGATCACTTTTCAATCTGCAATCAAAATCAATCAATTTCAATTGTGGTCATTTGTCGGCAAAATACCAAGGTTATAGCCTTACTTTTTGGCCAAAAATCGCTGATTTGGATCACTTTTCAATCTGCAATCAAAATCACTCAATTTCAGTTTTGGTCATTTTTCGGCAAAATACCAAGGTTATAGCCTTACTTTTTGGCCAAAAATCGCTGATTTGGATCACTGTTCTATCTGCAATCAAAATCAATCAATTTCAATTTTGGTCATTTGTCGGCAAAATACCAAGGTTATAGCCTTACTTTTTGGCCAAAAATCGCTGATTTGGATCACTTTTCAATCTGCAATCAAAATCACTCAATTTCAGTTTTGGTCATTATTCGGCAAAATACCAAGGTTATAGCCTTACTTTTTGGCCACAAATCGCTGATTTGGATCACTGTTCAATCTGCAATCAAAATCAATCAATTTCAATTTTGGTCATTTTTCGGCAAAATACCAAGGTTATAGCCTTACTTTTTGGCCAAAAATCGCTGATTTGGATCACTTTTCAATCTGCACTCAAACTCAATCAATTTCAATTTTGGTCATTTGTCGGCAAAATACCAAGGGTATAGCCGTAGGTTTTGGCCACAAATCGCTGATTTGGATCACTTTTCAATCTGTAATCAAAATCAATCAATTTCAATTTTGGTCAATTTCCGGCAAAATACCAAGGTTATAGCCTTACTTTTTGGCCAAACATCGCTGATTTGGATCACTTTTCAATCTGCAATCAAAATCAATCAATTTCAATTTTGGTCATTTTTCGGCAAAATACCAAGGTTATAGCCTTAGGTTTTGGCCAATAATCGCTGATTTGGATCACTTTTCAATCTGCAATCAAAATCAATCAATTTCAATTTTGGTCATTTTTCGGCAAAATACCAAGGTTATAGCCTTACTTTTTGGCCACAAATCGCTGATTTGGATCACTTTTCAATCTGCAATCAAAATCAATCAATTTCAATTTTGGTCATTTTTCGGCAAAATACCAAGGTTATAGCCTTACTTTTTGGCCAAACATCGCTGATTTGGATCATTTTTCAATCTACAATCAAAATCAATCAATTTCAATTTTGGTCATTTTTCGGCAAAATACCAAGGTTATAGCCATACTTTTTGGCCAAAAATCGCTGATTTGGATCACTTTTCAATCTGCAATCAAAATCAATCAATTTCAATTTTGGTCATTTTTCAGCAAAATACCAAGGTCATAGCCTTACTTTTTGGCCAAACATCGCTGATTTGGATCACTTTTCAATCTGCAATCAAAATCAATCAATTTCAATTTTGGTCATTTTTCGGCAAAATACCAAGGTTATAGCCTTACTTTTTGGCCAAAAATCGCTGATTTGGATCACTTTTCAATCTGCAATCAAAATCAATCAATTTAAATTTTGGTCATTTTTCGGCAAAATACCAAGGTTATAGCCTTACTTTTTGGCCACAAATCGCTGATTTGGATCACTTTTCAATCTGCAATCAAAATCAATCAATTTCAATTTTGGTCATTTTTCGGCAAAATACCAAGGTTATAGCCTTACTTTTTGGTCACAAATCGCAGATTTGGATCACTTTTCAATCTGCAATCAAAATCAATCAATTTCAATTTTGGTCATTTCTCGGCAAAATACCAAGGTTATAGCCTTACGTTTTGGCCAGAAATCGCTGATTGGGATCACTTTTCAATCTGCACTCAAACTCAATCAATTTCAATTTTGGTCATTTTTCGGCAAAATACCAAGGTTATAGCCTTAGGTTTTGGCCAAAAATCGCTGATTTGGATCACTTTTCAATCTGCAATCAAAATCAATCAATTTCAATTGTGGTCATTTGTCGGCAAAATACTAAGGTTATAGCCTTACTTCTTGGCCAAAAATCGCTGATTTGGATCACTTTTCAATCTGTAATCAAAATCAATCAATTTCAATTTTGGTCATTTTTCGGCAAAAAACCAAGGTTATAGCCTTACTTTTTGGCCAAAAATCGCTGATTTGGATCACTTTTCAATCTGCAATCAAAATCAATCAATTTCAATTTTGGTCATTTTTCGGCAAAATACCAAGGTTATAGCCTTACGTTTTGGCCAAAAATCGCTGATTTCGACCACTTTTCAACCTGCAATCTGACATCAATCAATTTCAATATTGGTCATTTTTCGGCAACATACCAAGGTTATAGCCTTACTTTTTGGCCAAAAATCGCTGATTTGGATCACTGTTCAATCTGCAATCAAAATCAATCAATTTCAATTTTGTTCATTTTTCGGCACAATACCAAGGTTATAGCCTTACTTTTTGGCCAAAAATCGCTGATTTGGATCACTTGTCAATCTGCAATCAAAATCAATCAATTTCAATTTTGGTCATTTTTCGGCAAATTACCAAGGTTATAGCCTTACTTTTTGGGCAAAACTCGCTGATTTGGATCACTTTTCAATCTGCAATCAAAATCAATCAATTTCAATTTTGGTCATTTGTCGGCAAAATACCAAGGTTATAGCCTTACTTTTTGGCCAAAAGGGATCACTTTTCAATCTGCAATCAAAATCAATCAATATCAATTTTGGTCATTTTCGGCAAAATACCAAGGTTATAGCCTTACTTTTTGGCCAAAAATCGCTGATTTGGATCACTTTTCAATCTGCAATCAAAATCAATCAATTTCAATTTTGGTCATTTGTCGGCAAAATACCAAGGTTATAGCCTTACTTTTTGGCCAAAAATCGCTGATTTGGATCACTTTTCAATCTGCAATCAAAATCACTCAATTTCAGTTTTGGTCATCTTTCGGCAAAATACCAAGGTTATAGCCTTACTGTTTGGCCAAAAATCGCTGATTTGGATCACTGTTCTATCTGCAATCAAAATCAATCAATTTCAATTTTGGTCATTTTTCGGCAAAATACCAAGGTTATAGCCTTACTTTTTGGCCAAAAATCGCTGATTTGGATCACTTTTCAATCTGCAATCAAAATCAATCAATTTCAATTGTGGTCATTTTTCAGCAAAATACCAAGGTCATAGCCTTACTTTTTGGCCAAACATCGCTGATTTGGATCACTTTTCAATCTGCAATCACAATCAATCAATTTCAATTTTGGTCATTTGTCGGCAAAATACCAAGGTTATAGCCTTACTTTTTGGCCAAAAATCGCTGATTTGGATCACTTTTCAATCTGCACTCAAACTCAATCAATTTCAATTTTGGTCATTTGTCGGCAAAATACCAAGGGTATAGCCGTAGGTTTTGGCCACAAATCGCTGATTTGGATCACTTTTCAATCTGCAATCAAAATCAATCAATTTCAATTTTGGTCAATTTCCGGCAAAATACCAAGGTTATAGCCTTACTTTTTGGCCAAACATCGCTGATTTGGATCACTTTTCAATCTGCAATCAAAATCAATCAATTTCAATTTTTGTCATTTTTCGGCAAAATACCAAGGTTATAGCCTTAGGTTTTGGCCAATAATCGCTGATTTGGATCACTTTTCAATCTGCAATCAAAATCAATCAATTTCAATTTTGGTCATTTTTCGGCAAAATACCAAGGTTATAGCCTTACTTTTTGGGCAAAACTCGCTGATTTGGATCACTTTTCAATCTGCAATCAAAATCAATCAATTTCAATTTTGGTCATTTGTCGGCAAAATACCAAGGTTATAGCCTTACTTTTTGGCCAAAAGGGATCACTTTTCAATCTGCAATCAAAATCAATCAATTTCAATTGTGGTCATTTTTCGGCAAAATACCAAGGTTATAGCCTTACTTTTTGGCCAAAAATCGCTGATTTGGATCACTTTTCAATCTGCAATCAAAATCAATCAATTTCAATTGTGGTCATTTGTCGGCAAAATACCAAGGTTATAGCCTTACTTTTTGGCCAAAAATCGCTGATTTGGATCACTTTTCAATCTGCAATCAAAATCACTCAATTTCAGTTTTGGTCATTTTTCGGCAAAATACCAAGGTTATAGCCTTACTGTTTGGCCAAAAATCGCTGATTTGGATCACTGTTCTATCTGCAATCAAAATCAATCAATTTCAATTTTGGTCATTTTTCGGCAAAATACCAAGGTTATAGCCTTACTTTTTGGCCAAAAATCGCTGATTTGGATCACTTTTCAATCTGCAATCAAAATCAATCAATTTCAATTTTGGTCATTTTTCAGCAAAATACCAAGGTCATAGCCTTACTTTTTGGCCAAACATCGCTGATTTGGATCACTTTTCAATCTGCAATCACAATCAATCAATTTCAATTTTGGTCATTTGTCGGCAAAATACCAAGGTTATAGCCTTACTTTTTGGCCAAAAATCGCTGATTTGGATCACTTTTCAATCTGCAATCAAAATCAATCAATTTCAATTGTGGTCATTTTTCAGCAAAATACCAAGGTCATAGCCTTACTTTTTGGCCAAACATCGCTGATTTGGATCACTTTTCAATCTGCAATCACAATCAATCAATTTCAATTTTGGTCATTTGTCGGCAAAATACCAAGGTTATAGCCTTACTTTTTGGCCAAAAATCGCTGATTTGGATCACTTTTCAATCTGCACTCAAACTCAATCAATTTCAATTTTGGTCATTTGTCGGCAAAATACCAAGGGTATAGCCGTAGGTTTTGGCCACAAATCGCTGATTTGGATCACTTTTCAATCTGCAATCAAAATCAATCAATTTCAATTTTGGTCAATTTCCGGCAAAATACCAAGGTTATAGCCTTACTTTTTGGCCAAACATCGCTGATTTGGATCACTTTTCAATCTGCAATCAAAATCAATCAATTTCAATTTTTGTCATTTTTCGGCAAAATACCAAGGTTATAGCCTTAGGTTTTGGCCAATAATCGCTGATTTGGATCACTTTTCAATCTGCAATCAAAATCAATCAATTTCAATTTTGGTCATTTTTCGGCAAAATACCAAGGTTATAGCCTTACTTTTTGGGCAAAACTCGCTGATTTGGATCACTTTTCAATCTGCAATCAAAATCAATCAATTTCAATTTTGGTCATTTGTCGGCAAAATACCAAGGTTATAGCCTTACTTTTTGGCCAAAAGGGATCACTTTTCAATCTGCAATCAAAATCAATCAATTTCAATTGTGGTCATTTTTCGGCAAAATACCAAGGTTATAGCCTTACTTTTTGGCCAAAAATCGCTGATTTGGATCACTTTTCAATCTGCAATCAAAATCAATCAATTTCAATTGTGGTCATTTGTCGGCAAAATACCAAGGTTATAGCCTTACTTTTTGGCCAAAAATCGCTGATTTGGATCACTTTTCAATCTGCAATCAAAATCACTCAATTTCAGTTTTGGTCATTTTTCGGCAAAATACCAAGGTTATAGCCTTACTGTTTGGCCAAAAATCGCTGATTTGGATCACTGTTCTATCTGCAATCAAAATCACTCAATTTCAGTTTTGGTCATTTTTCGGCAAAATACCAAGGTTATAGCCTTACTTTTTGGCCAAAAATCGCTGATTTGGATCACTTTTCAATCTGCAATCAAAATCAATCAATTTCAATTTTGGTCATTTTTCAGCAAAATACCAAGGTCATAGCCTTACTTTTTGGCCAAACATCGCTGATTTGGATCACTTTTCAATCTGCAATCACAATCAATCAATTTCAATTTTGGTCATTTGTCGGCAAAATACCAAGGTTATAGCCTTACTTTTTGGCCAAAAATCGCTGATTTGGATCACTTTTCAATCTGCACTCAAACTCAATCAATTTCAGTTTTGGTCATTTGTCGGCAAAATACCAAGGGTATAGCCGTAGGTTTTGGCCACAAATCGCTGATTTGGATCACTTTTCAATCTGCAATCAAAATCAATCAATTTCAATTTTGGTCAATTTCCGGCAAAATACCAAGGTTATAGCCTTACTTTTTGGCCAAACATCGCTGATTTGGATCACTTTTCAATCTGCAATCAAAATCAATCAATTTCAATTTTGGTCATTTTTCGGCAAAATACCAAGGTTATAGCCTTAGGTTTTGGCCAATAATCGCTGATTTGGATCACTTTTCAATCTGCAATCAAAATCAATCAATTTCAATTTTGGTCATTTTTCGGCAAAATACCAAGGTTATAGCCTTACTTTTTGGCCACAAATCGCTGATTTGGATCACTTTTCAATCTGCAATCAAAATCAATCAATTTCAATTTTGGTCATTTTTCGGCAAAATACCAAGGTTATAGCCTTACTTTTTGGCCAAACATCGCTGATTTGGATCACTTTTCAATCTACAATCAAAATCAATCAATTTCAATTTTGGTCATTTTTCGGCAAAATACCAAGCTTATAGCCATACTTTTTGGCCAAAAATCGCTGATTTGGATCACTTGTCAATCTGCAATCAAAATCAATCAATTTCAATTTTGGTCATTTTTCAGCAAAATACCAAGGTCATAGCCTTACTTTTTGGCCAAACATCGCTGATTTGGATCACTTTTCAATCTGCAATCACAATCAATCAATTTCAATTTTGGTCATTTTTCGGCAAAATACCAAGGGTATAGCCGTAGGTTTTGGCCACAAATCGCTGATTTCGATCACTTTTCAATCTGTAATCTGCAAGCAATCAATCTCAGTTTTGGTCATTTGTCGGTAAACTACCAAGGTTATAGCCTTACTTTTTGGCCAAAAATCGCTGATTTGGATCACTTTTCAATCTGCAATCAAACTCAATCAATTTCAGTTTTGGTCATTTGTCGGCAAAATACCAAGGGTATAGCCTTAGGTTTTGGCCAAAAATCGCTGATTTGGATCACTTTTCAATGTGCAATCTGACATCAATCAATTTCAATTTTGGTCATTTTTCGGCAATATACCAAGTTTATAGCCTTACTTTTTGGCCAAAAATCGCTGATTTGGATCACTGTTCAATCTGCAATCAAAATCAATCAATTTCAATTTTGGTCATTTCTCGGCACAATACCAAGGTTATAGCCTTACTTTTTGGCCAAAAATCGCTGATTTGGATCACTTTTCAATCTGCAATCACAATCAATCAATTTCAATTTTGGTCATTTTTCGGCAAAATACCAAGGTTATAGCCTTACTTTTTGGCCAAACATCGCTGATTTGGATCACTTTTCAATCTGTAATCAAAATCAATCAATTTCAATTTTGGTCATTTCTCGGCAAAATACCAAGGTTATAACCTTACTCTTTGGCCAAAAATCGCTGATTTGGATCACTTTTCAATCTGCAATCAAAATCAATCAATTTCAATTTTGGTCATTTTTCGGCAAAATACCAAGGTTATAGCCTTACTTTTTGGCCAAAAATCGCTGATTTGGATCACTTTTCAATCTGCCATGTGACATCAATCAATTTCAATTTTGGTCATTTTTCGGCAAAATACCAAGGTTATAGCCTTAGGTTTTGGCCAATAATCGCTCATTTGGATCACTTTTCAATCTGCAATCTGCAAGCAATCAATTTCAATTGTGGTGATTGGTCGGCAAAATACCAAGGTTATAGCCTTACTTTTTGGCCAGAAATCGCTGATTTGGATCACTTTTCAATCTGTAATCAAAATCAATCAATTTCAATTTTGGTCATTTTTCGGCAAAATACCAAGGTTATAGCCTTAGGTTTTGGCCAATAATCCCTCATGTGGATCACTTTTCAATCTGCAATCAAAATCACTCAATTTCAGTTTTGGTCATTTTTCTGCAAAATACCAATGTTATAGCCTTACTTTTTGGCCAAACATCGCTGATTTGGATCACTTTTAAATCTGCAATCAAAATCAATCAATGTCAATTTTGGTCATTGTTCGGCAAAATACCAAGGTTATAGCCTTACTTTTTGGCCGAAAATCGCTGATTTGGATCACTTTTCAATCTGCAATCAAAATCAATCAATTTCAATTTTGGTCATTTGTCGGCAAAATAGCAAGTTTATAGCCTTACTTTTTGGCCAAAAATCGCTGATTTGGATCACTTTTCAATCTGCAATCAAAATCAATCAATTTCAATATTCGTCATTTTTCGGCAAAATACCAAGGGTATAGCCTTACTTTTTGGCCAAAAATCGCTGATTTGGATCACTTTTCAATCTGCCATCTGACATCAATCAATTTCAATTTTGGTCAATTGTCGGCAAAATACCAAGGTTATAGCCTTACTTTTTGGCCAATAATCCCTCATTTGGATCACTTTTCAATCTGCAATCAAACTCAATCAATTTCAGTTTTGGTCATTTTTCGGCAAAATACCAAGGTTATAGCCTTACTTTTTGGCCAAACATCGCTGATTTGGATCACTTGTCAATCTGCAATCAAAATCAATCAATTTCAATTTTGGTCATTGTTCGGAAAAATACCAAGGTTATAGCCTTACTCTTTGGCCAAAAATCGCTGATTTGGATCACTTTTCAATCTGCAATCAAAATCAATCAATTTCAATTTTGGTCATTTTTCGGCAAAATACCAAGGTTATAGCCTTACTCTTTGGCCAAAAATCCCTGATTTGGATCACTTTTCAATCTGCAATCAAAATCAATCAATTTCAATTTTGGTCATTTTTCGGCAAAATACCAAGGTTATAGCCTTAGGTTTTGGCCAAAAATCGCTGATTTGGATCACTTTTCAATCTGCAATCTGCAAGCAATCAATCTCAATTTTGGTCATTTGTCGGCAAACTACCAAGGTTATAGCCTTACTTTTTGGCCAAAAATCGCTGATTTGGATCACTTTTCAATCTGCAATCAAACTCAATCAATTTCAGTTTTGGTCATTTTTCAACAAAATACCAAGGTTATAGCCTTAGGTTTTGGCCAAAAATCGCTGATTTGGATCACTTTTCAATCTGCAATCTGACATCAATCAATATCAATTTTCGTCATTGTTCGGCAAAATACCAAGGTTATAGCCTTACTTTTTGGCCGAAAATCGCTGATTTGGATCACTTTTCAATCTGCAATCAAAATCAATCAATTTCAATTTTGGTCATTTGTCGGCAAAATAGCAAGTTTATAGCCTTACTTTTTGGCCAAAAATCGCTGATTTGGATCACTTTTCAATCTGCAATCAAAATCAATCAATTTCAATATTCGTCATTTTTCGGCAAAATACCAAGGGTATAGCCTTACTTTTTGGCCAAAAATCGCTGATTTGGATCACTTTTCAATCTGCCATCTGACATCAATCAATTTCAATTTTGGTCAATTGTCGGCAAAATACCAAGGTTATAGCCTTACTTTTTGGCCAATAATCCCTCATTTGGATCACTTTTCAATCTGCAATCAAACTCAATCAATTTCAGTTTTGGTCATTTTTCGGCAAAATACCAAGGTTATAGCCTTACTTTTTGGCCAAACATCGCTGATTTGGATCACTTGTCAATCTGCAATCAAAATCAATCAATTTCAATTTTGGTCATTGTTCGGAAAAATACCAAGGTTATAGCCTTACTCTTTGGCCAAAAATCGCTGATTTGGATCACTTTTCAATCTGCAATCAAAATCAATCAATTTCAATTTTGGTCATTTTTCGGCAAAATACCAAGGTTATAGCCTTACTCTTTGGCCAAAAATCCCTGATTTGGATCACTTTTCAATCTGCAATCAAAATCAATCAATTTCAATTTTGGTCATTTTTCGGCAAAATACCAAGGTTATAGCCTTAGGTTTTGGCCAAAAATCGCTGATTTGGATCACTTTTCAATCTGCAATCTGCAAGCAATCAATCTCAATTTTGGTCATTTGTCGGCAAACTACCAAGGTTATAGCCTTACTTTTTGGCCAAAAATCGCTGATTTGGATCACTTTTCAATCTGCAATCAAACTCAATCAATTTCAGTTTTGGTCATTTTTCAACAAAATACCAAGGTTATAGCCTTAGGTTTTGGCCAAAAATCGCTGATTTGGATCACTTTTCAATCTGCAATCTGACATCAATCAATATCAATTTTCGTCATTTTTCGGCAATATGCCAAGTTTATAGCCTTACTTTTTGGCCAAAAATCGCTGATTTGGATCACTGATCAATCTGCAATCAAAATCAATCAATTTCAATTTTGGTCATTTCTCGGCACAATACCAAGGTTATAGCCTTACCTTTTGGCCAAAAATCGCTGATTTGGATCACTTTTCAATCTGCAATATGACATCAATCAATTTCAATTTTGGTCATTTTTCGGCAAAATACCGAGGTTATAGCCTTACTTTTTGGCCAAAAATCGCTGATTTGGATCACTTTTCAATCTGCAATCAAAATCAATCAATTTCAATTTTGGTCATTTGTCGGCAAAATACCAAGGTTATAGCCTTACCTTTTGGCCAAAAATCGCTGATTTGGATCACTTGTCAATCTGCCATCTGACATCAATCAATTTCAATTGTGGTCATTTCTCGGCAAAATACCAAGGTTATAACCTTACTCTTTGGCCAAAAATCGCTGATTTGGATCACTTTTCAATCTGCAATCAAAATCAATCAATTTCAATTTTGGTCATTTTTCGGCAAAATACCACGGTTATAGCCTTACTTTTTGGCCAAAAATCGCTGATTTCGATCACTTTTCAATCTGTAATCTGCAAGCAATCAATCTCAATTTTGGTCATTTTTCGGCAAAATACCAAGGTTATAGCCTTACTTTTTGGCCAAAAATCGCTGATTTGGATCACTTGTCAATCTGCCATGTGACATCAATCAATTTCAATTTTGGTCATTTTTCGGCAAAATACCAAGGTTATAGCCTTATGTTTTGGCCAATAATCGCTCATTTGGATCACTTGTCAATCTGCAATCTGCAAGCAATCAATTTCAATTGTGGTGATTGGTCGGCAAAATACCAAGGTTATAGCCTTACTTTTTGGCCAAAAATCGCTGATTTGGATCACTTTTCAATCTGCAATCAAAATCAATCAATTTCAATTTTGGTCATTTTTCGGCAAAATACCAAGGTTATAGCCTTACTTTTTGGCCAAACATCGCTGATTTGGATCACTTTTCAATCTGTAATCAAAATCAATCAATTTCAATTTTGGTCATTTTTCGGCAAAATACCAAGGTGATAGCCTTACTTTTTGGCCAAAAATCGCTGATTTGGATCACTTTTCAATCTGCAATCAAAATCAATCAATTTCAATTTTGGTCATTTTTCGGCAAATTACCAAGGTTATAGCCTTACTTTTTGGCCAAACATCGCTGATTTGGATCACTTTTCAATGTGCAATCAAAATCAATCAATTTCAATTTTGGTCATTTGTCGGCAAAATACCAAGGTGATAGCCTTACTATTTGGCCAAAAATCGCTGATTTGGATCACTTTTCAATCTGCCATCTGACATCAATCAATTTCAATTTTGGTCATTTTTCGGCAAAATACCGAGGTTATAGCCTTAGATTTTGGCCAAACATCGCTTATTTGGATCACTTCTCAATCTGCAATCTGCAAGCAATCAATTTCAACTTTGGTCATTTTTCGGCAAAATACCAAGGTTATAGCCTTACTTTGTGGCCAAACATCGCTGATTTCGATCACTTTTCAATCTGCAATCTGCAAGCAATCAATCTCAATTTTGGTAATTTGTCGGCAAAATACCAAGGTTATAGCCTTACTTTTTGGCCAAAAATCGCTGATTTGGATCAATTTTCAATCTGTAATCAAAATCAATCAATTTCAATTTTGGTCATTTTTCGGCAAAATACCAAGGTTATAGCCTTAGGTTTTGGCCAATAATCGCTCATTTGGATCACTTGTCAATCTGTAATTTGCAAGCAATCAATTTCAATTTTGGTCATTGTTCGGCAAAATACCAAGGTTATAGCCTTACTTTTTGGCCAAAAATCGCTGATTTGGATCACTTTTCAATCTGCAATCAAAATCAATCAAATTCAATTTTGGTCATTTTTCTGCAAAATACCAAGGTTATAGCCTTACTTTTTGGCCAAAAATCGCTGATTTGGATCACTTTTCAATCTGCAATCAAAATCACTCAATTTCAGTTTTTGTCATTTTTCAGCAAAATACGAAGTTTATAGCCTTACTTTTTGGCCAAAAATCGCTGATTTGGATCACTTTTCAATCTGCAATCAAAATCAATCAATTTCAATTTTGGTCATTTTTCGGCAAAATACCAAGGTTATAGCCTTACTTTTTGGCCAAAAATCGCTGATTTGGATCACTTTTTAATGTGCAATCAAAATCAATCAATTTCAATTTTGGTCATTTTTCGGCAAAATACCAAGGTTATAGCCTTACTTTTTGGCCAAAAATCGCTGATTTGGATCACTTTTCAATCTGCAATCAAAAACAATCAATTTCAATTTTGGTCGTTTTTCGGCAAAATACCAAGGTTATAGCCTTACTTTGTGGCCAAAAATCGCTGATTTCGATCACTTTTCAATCTGCAATCTGCAAGCAATCAATCTCAATTTTGGTAATTTGTCGGCAAAATACCAAGGTTATAGCCTTACTTTTTGGCCAGAAATCGCTGATTTGGATCACTTTTCAATCTGTAATCAAAATCAATCAATTTCAATTTTGGTCATTTTTCGGCAAAATACCAAGGTTATAGCCTTACTTTTTGGCCAAAAATCGCTGATTTGGATCACTTTTCAATCTGCCATCTGACATCAATCAATTTCAATTTTGGTCATTTGTCGGCAAAATACCAAGGTTATAGCCTTATGTTTTGGCCAATAATCGCTCATTTGGATCACTTGTCAATCTGCAATCTGCAAGCAATCAATTTCAATTTTGGTCATTGTTCGGCAAAATACCAAGGTTATAGCCTTACTGTTTGGCCGAAAATCGCTGATTTGGATCACTTTTCAATCTGCAATCAAAATCAATCAAATTCAATTTTGGTCATTTTTCGGCAAAATACCAAGGTTATAGCCTTACTTTTTGGCCAAAAATCGCTGATTTGGATCACTTTTCAATCTGCAATCAAAATCAATCAAATTCAATTTTGGTCATTTTTCTGCAAAATACCAAGGTTATAGCCTTACTTTTTGGCCAAAAATCGCTGATTTGGATCACTTTTCAATCTGCAATCAAAATCACTCAATTTCAGTTTTTGTCATTTTTCAGCAAAATACGAAGTTTATAGCCTTACTTTTTGGCCAAAAATCGCTGATTTGGATCACTTTTCAATCTGCAATCAAAATCAATCAATTTCAATTTTGGTCATTTTTCGGCAAAATACCAAGGTTATAGCCTTACTTTTTGGCCAAAAATCGCTGATTTGGATCACTTTTTAATGTGCAATCAAAATCAATCAATTTCAATTTTGGTCATTTTTCGGCAAAATACCAAGGTTATAGCCTTACTTTTTGGCCAAAAATCGCTGATTTGGATCACTTTTCAATCTGCAATCAAAAACAATCAATTTCAATTTTGGTCGTTTTTCGGCAAAATACCAAGGTTATAGCCTTACTTTGTGGCCAAAAATCGCTGATTTCGATCACTTTTCAATCTGCAATCTGCAAGCAATCAATCTCAATTTTGATAATTTGTCGGCAAAATACCAAGGTTATAGCCTTACTTTTTGGCCAGAAATCGCTGATTTGGATCACTTTTCAATCTGTAATCAAAATCAATCACTTTCAATTTTGGTCATTTTTCGGCAAAATACCAAGGTTATAGCCTTACTTTTTGGCCAAAAATCGCTGATTTGGATCACTTTTCAATCTGCCATCTGACATCAATCAATTTCAATTTTGGTCATTTGTCGGCAAAATACCAAGGTTATAGCCTTATGTTTTGGCCAATAATCGCTCATTTGGATCACTTGTCAATCTGCAATCTGCAAGCAATCAATTTCAATTTTGGTCATTGTTCGGCAAAATACCAAGGTTATAGCCTTACTTTTTGGCCGAAAATCGCTGATTTGGATCACTTTTCAATCTGCAATCAAAATCAATCAAATTCAATTTTGGTCATTTTTCGGCAAAATACCAAGGTTATAGCCTTACTTTTTGGCCAAAAATCGCTGATTTGGATCACTTTTCAATCTGCAATCAAAATCAATCAATGTCAATAGTGGTCATTTGTCGGCAAAATACCAAGGTTATAGCCTTACTTTTTGGCCAAAAATCGCTGATTTGGATCACTTTTCAATCTGCCATCTGACATCAATCAATTTCAATTTTGGTCATTTTTCGGCAAAATACCAAGGTTATAGCCTTAGGTTTTGGCCAATAATCCCTCATGTGGATCACTTTTCAATCTGCAATCAAAATCACTCAATTTCAGTTTTGGTCATTTTTCGGCAAAATACCAAGGTTATAGCCTTACTTTTTGGCCAAACATCGCTGATTTGGATCACTTTTCAATCTGCAATCAAAATCAATCAATGTCAATTTTTTGTCATTGTTCGGCAAAATACCAAGGTTATAGCCTTACTTTTTGGCCGAAAATCGCTGATTTGGATCACTTTTCAATCTGCAATCAAAATCAATCAATTTCAATTTTGGTCATTTGTCGGCAAAATACCAAGTTTATAGCCTTACTTTTTGGCCAAAAATCGCTGATTTGGATCACTTTTCAATCTGCAATCAAAATCAATCAATTTCAATATTCGTCATTTTTCGGCAAAATACCAAGGTTATAGCCTTACCCTTTGGCCAAAAATCGCTGATTTGGATCACT
The DNA here is from genome assembly GCA_964019165.1 of Mastigias papua. Lineage (NCBI taxonomy): Eukaryota > Metazoa > Cnidaria > Scyphozoa > Rhizostomeae > Mastigiidae > Mastigias > Mastigias papua. Next base: position 5,262,658 of record OZ025273.1, on the reverse strand, counting down.
TTTCAATCTGCAATCTGACATCAATCAATTTCAATTTTGGTCATTTCTCGGCACAATACCAAGGTTATAGCCTTACCTTTTGGCCAAAAATCGCTGATTTGGATCACTTTTCAATCTGCAATATGACATCAATCAATTTCAATTTTGGTCATTTTTCGGCAAAATACCGAGGTTATAGCCTTACTTTTTGGCCAAAAATCGCTGATTTGGATCACTTTTCAATCTGCAATCAAAATCAATCAATTTCAATTTTGGTCATTTGTCGGCAAAATACCAAGGTTATAGCCTTACCTTTTGGCCAAAAATCGCTGATTTGGATCACTTGTCAATCTGCCATCTGACATCAATCAATTTCAATTGTGGTCATTTCTCGGCAAAATACCAAGGTTATAACCTTACTCTTTGGCCAAAAATCGCTGATTTGGATCACTTTTCAATCTGCAATCAAAATCAATCAATTTCAATTTTGGTCATTTTTCGGCAAAATACCACGGTTATAGCCTTACTTTTTGGCCAAAAATCGCTGATTTCGATCACTTTTCAATCTGTAATCTGCAAGCAATCAATCTCAATTTTGGTCATTTTTCGGCAAAATACCAAGGTTATAGCCTTACTTTTTGGCCAAAAATCGCTGATTTGGATCACTTGTCAATCTGCCATGTGACATCAATCAATTTCAATTTTGGTCATTTTTCGGCAAAATACCAAGGTTATAGCCTTATGTTTTGGCCAATAATCGCTCATTTGGATCACTTGTCAATCTGCAATCTGCAAGCAATCAATTTCAATTGTGGTGATTGGTCGGCAAAATACCAAGGTTATAGCCTTACTTTTTGGCCAAAAATCGCTGATTTGGATCACTTTTCAATCTGCAATCAAAATCAATCAATTTCAATTGTGGTCATTTGTCGGCAAAATACCAAGGGTATAGCCTTATGTTTTGGCCAATAATCGCTCATTTGGATCACTTGTCAATTTGGCATCTGACATCAATCAATTTCAATTTTGGTCATTTTTCGGCAAAATACCAAGGTTATAGCCTTAGGTTTTGGCCAATAATCCCTCATTTGGATCACTTTTCAATCTGCAATCAAAATCAATCAATTTCAGTTTTGGTCATTTTGCGGCAAAATACCAAGGTTATAGCCTTACTTTTTGGCCAAACATCGCTGATTTGGATCACTTTTCAATCTGCAATCAAAATCAATCAATTTCAATTTTGGTCATTTTTCGGCAAAATACCAAGGTTATAGCCTTACTTTTTGGCCAAACATCGCTGATTTGGATCACTTTTCAATCTGCAATCAAAATCAATCAATTTCAATTTTGGTCATTTTTCGGCAAAATACCAAGGTTATAGCCTTACTTTTTGGCCAAAAATGGCTGATTTGGATCACATTTCAATCTGCAATCTGCAAGCAATCAAGTTAAATTTTGGTCATTTGTCGGCAAAATACCAAGGTTATAGCCTTACCTTTTGGCCAAAAATCGCTGATTTGGATCACTTTTCAATCTGCAATCAAAATCAATCAATTTCAATGTTGGTCATTTTTCGGCAAAATACCAAGGTTATAGCCTTACTTTTTGGCCAAAAATCGCTGATTTGGATCACTTTTCAATCTGCAATCTGCAAGCAATCAAGTTAAATTTTGGTCATTTGTCGGCAAAATACCAAGGTTATAGCCTTACCTTTTGGCCAAAAATCGCTGATTTGGATCACTTTTCAATCTGCAATCAACATCAATCAATTTCAATTGTGGTCATTTGTCGGCAAAATACCAAGGGTATAGCCTTACTTTTCGGCCAAAAATCGCTGATTTGGATCACTTTTCAATCTGCAATCAAAATCAATCAATTTCAAGTTTGGTCATTTTTCGGCAAAATACCAAGGTTATAGCCTTAGGTTTTGGCCAATAATCGCTCATGTGGATCACTTTTCAATCTGCAATCTGCAAGCAATCAATTTCAATTTTGGTCATTGTTCGGCAAAATACCAAGGTTATAGCCTTACTTTTTGGCCAAAAATCGCTGATTTGGATCACTTTTCAATCTGCAATCAAAATCAATCAATTTCAATTTTGGTCAATTGTCGGCAAAATACCAAGGTTATAGCCTTACTTTTTGGCCAAAAATCGCTGATTTGGATCACTTTTCAATCTGCAATCAAAATCAATCAATTTCAATTTTGGTCATTTGTCGGCAAAATACCAAGGTTATAGCCTTACTTTTTGGCCAATAATCGCTGATTTGGATCACTTGTCAATCTGCAATCTGCAAGCAATCAATGTCAATGTTGGTGATTTGTCGGCAAAATACCAAGGTTATAGCCTTACTTTTTGGCCAAAAATCGCTGATTTGGATCACTTTTCAGTCTTCAATCAAAATCAATCAATTTCAATTGTGGTCATTTGTCGGCAAAATACCAAGGTTATAGCCTTACTTTTTGGCCAAAAGTCGCTGATTTGGATCACTTTTCAATCTGCAATCAAAATCAATCAATTTCAATTTTGGTCATTTTTCGGCAAAATACCAAGGTTATAGCCTTACTTTTTGGCCAAAAAGCGCTGATTTGGATCACTTTTCAATCTGCAATCAAAATCAATCAATTTCAATTTTGGTCAATTGTCGGCAAAATACCAAGGTTATAGCCTTACTTTGTGGCCAAACATCGCTGATTTCGATCACTTTTCAATCTGCAATCTGCAAGCAATCAATCTCAATTTTGGTAATTTGTCGGCAAAATACCAAGGTTATAGCCTTACTTTTTGGCCAAAAATCGCTGATTTGGATCACTTTTCAATCTGTAATCAAAATCAATCACTTTCAATTTTGGTCATTTTTCGGCAAAATACCAAGGTTATAGCCTTACTTTTTGGCCAAAAATCGCTGATTTGGATCACTTTTCAATCTGCCATCTGACATCAATCAATTTCAATTTTGGTCATTTGTCGGCAAAATGCCAAGGTTATAGCCTTATGTTTTGGCCAATAATCGCTCATTTGGATCACTTGTCAATCTGCAATCTGCAAGCAATCAATTTCAATTTTGGTCATTGTTCGGCAAAATACCAAGGTTATAGCCTTACTTTTTGGCCAAACATCGCTGATTTGGATCACTTTTCAATCTGTAATCAAAATCAATTAATTTCAATTTTGGTCATTTGTCGGCAAAATACCAAGGGTATAGCGGTAGGTTTTGGCCAAAAATCGCTGATGTGTATCACTTTTCAATCTGCAATCAAAATCAATCAAGTTCAATTTTGGTCATTTTTCGGCAAAATACCAAGGTTATAGCCTTACTTTTTGGCCAAAAATCGCTGATTTGGATCACTTTTCAATCTGCAATCAAAAACAATCAATTTCAATTTTGGTCGTTTTTCGGCAAAATACCAAGGTTATAGCCTTACTTTGTGGCCAAAAATCGCTGATTTCGATCACTTTTCAATCTGCAATCTGCAAGCAATCAATCTCAATTTTGGTAATTTGTCGGCAAAATACCAAGGTTATAGCCTTACTTTTTGGCCAAAAATCGCTGATTTGGATCACTTTTCAATCTGCAATCAAAATCAATCAATGTCAATAGTGGTCATTTGTCGGCAAAATACCAAGGTTATAGCCTTAGGTTTTGGCCAATAATCCCTCATGTGGATCACTTTTCAATCTGCAATCAAAATCACTCAATTTCAGTTTTGGTCATTTTTCGGCAAAATACCAAGGTTATAGCCTTACTTTTTGGCCAAACATCGCTGATTTGGATCACTTTTCAATCTGCAATCAAAATCAATCAATGTCAATTTTTTGTCATTGTTCGGCAAAATACCAAGGTTATAGCCTTACTTTTTGGCCGAAAATCGCTGATTTGGATCACTTTTCAATCTGCAATCAAAATCAATCAATTTCAATTTTGGTCATTTGTCGGCAAAATACCAAGTTTATAGCCTTACTTTTTGGCCAAAACTCGCTCATTTGGATCACTTTTCAATCTGCAATCAAAATCAATCAATTTCAATATTCGTCATTTTTCGGCAAAATACCAAGGTTATAGCCTTACCCTTTGGCCAAAAATCGCTGATTTGGATCACTTTTCAATCTGCAATCTGACATCAATCAATTTCAATTTTGGTCATTTTTCGGCAAATTACCAAGGTTATAGCCTTACTTTTTGGCCAAAAATCGCTGATTTGGATCACTTTTCAATCTGCAATCAAAATCAATCAATTTCAATTGTGGTCATTTGTCGGCAAAATACCAAGGGTATAGCCTTATGTTTTGGCCAATAATCGCTCATTTGGATCACTTGTCAATTTGGCATCTGACATCAATCAATTTCAATTTTGGTCATTTTTCGGCAAAATACCAAGGTTATAGCCTTAGGTTTTGGCCAATAATCCCTCATTTGGATCACTTTTCAATCTGCAATCAAAATCAATCAATTTCAGTTTTGGTCATTTTGCGGCAAAATACCAAGGTTATAGCCTTACTTTTTCGCCAAACATCGCTGATTTGGATCACTTTTCAATCTGCAATCAAAATCAATCAATTTCAATTTTGGTCATTGTTCGGAAAAATACCAAGGTTATAGCCTTACTTTTTGGCCAAAAATCGCTGATTTGGATCACTTTTCAATCTGCAATCAAAATCAATCAATTTCAATTTTGGTCATTTGTCGGCAAAATACCAAGGGTATAGCCTTACTTTTTGGCCAATAATCGCTGATTTGGATCACTTTTCAATCTGCAATCTGCAAGCAATCAATGTCAATGTTGGTCATTTGTCGGCAAAATACCAAGGTTATAGCCTTACCTTTTGGCCAAAAATCGCTGATTTGGATCACTTTTCAATCTGCAATCAAAATCAATCAATTTCAATTTTGGTCATTTTTCGGCAAAATACCAAGTTTATAGCCTTATTTTTTGGCCAAAAATCGCAGATTTGGATCACTTTTCAATCTGCAATCAAAATCAATCAATTTCAATTGTGGTCAGTTGTCGGCAAAATACCAAGGTTATAGCCTTACTTTTTGGCCAAAAATCGCTGATTTGGATCACTTTTCAATCTGCAATCAAAATCAATCAATTTCAATTTTGGTCAATTGTCGGCAAAATACCAAGGTTATAGCCTTACTTTTTGGCCAAAAGTCGCTGATTTGGATCACTTTTCAATCTGCAATCAAAATCAATCAATTTCAATTTTGGTCATTTTTCGGCAAAATACCAAGGTTATAGCCTTACTTTTTGGCCAAAAAGCGCTGATTTGGATCACTTTTCAATCTGCAATCAAAATCAATCAATTTCAATTTTGGTCAATTGTCGGCAAAATACCAAGGTTATAGCCTTACTTTTTGGCCAAAAATCGCTGATTTGGATCACTTTTCAATCTGCAATCAAAATCAATCAATTTCAATTTTGGTCATTTGTCGGCAAAATACCAAGGTTATAGCCTTACTTTTTGGTCAATAATCGCTGATTTGGATCACTTTTCAATCTGCAATCTGCAAGCAATCAATGTCAATGTTGGTGATTTGTCGGCAAAATACCAAGGTTATAGCCTTACTTTTTGGCCAAAAATCGCTGATTTGGATCACTTTTCAGTCTTCAATCAAAATCAATCAATTTCAATTGTGGTCATTTGTCGGCAAAATACCAAGGTTATAGCCTTACTTTTTGGCCAAAAGTCGCTGATTTGGATCACTTTTCAATCTGCAATGAAAATCAATCAATTTCAATTGTGGTCATTTTTCGGCAAATTACCAAGGTTATAGCCTTACTCTTTGGCCAAAAATCGCTGATTTGGATCACTTTTCAATCTGCAATCAAAATCAATCAATTTCAATTTTGGTCAATTGTCGGCAAAATACCAAGGTTATAGCCTTACTTTTTGGCCAAAAATCGCTGATTTGGATCACTTTTCAATCTGCAATCAAAATCAATCAATTTCAATTTTGGTCATTTGTCGGCAAAATACCATGGGTATAGCCTTACTTTTTGGCCAATAATCGCTGATTTGGATCACTTGTCAATCTGCAATCTGCAAGCAATCAATGTCAATGTTGGTCATTTGTCGGCAAAATACCAAGGTTATAGCCTTACCTTTTGGCCAAAAATCGCTGATTTGGATCACTTTTCAATCTGCAATCAAAATCAATCAATTTCAATTTTGGTCATTTTTCGGCAAAATACCAAGTTTATAGCCTTATTTTTTGGCCAAAAATCGCAGATTTGGATCACTTTTCAATCTGCAATCAAAATCAATCAATTTCAATTGTGGTCAGTTGTCGGCAAAATACCAAGGTTATAGCCTTACTTTTTGGCCAAAAATCGCTGATTTGGTTCACTTTTCAATCTGCAATCTGCAATCAATCAATTTCAATGTTGGTCATTTGTCGGTAAAATACCAGTGATGAATGTCATCACCTGGTCTGTGTTGTGAATATTAATGAAGTTGAATGTTGGTCAATGCGTAGAGGATACGTTGGGTATAGCCTTAATTGGTGGCCAAATGTGGGCTAATGTTAGCAGGTGTGAAGCTGGAATCAAAGTAGGTAAGTGTCAATATTGGTCATTTTCAGTAAAATACGAAGGTATGGCTATGTTGGATAAGTTAGGTATTCTTAGGTCAGTATTGTGTTGTCAGGTTCAGTGTGTATGTATATAGTTAATACCTCAACATAAAGGTATATTTGGAATCGTATTCGCTGTGTAGTGGTCTGATTCTGGTATTGTTTGATATTGTTGGATAATAATGTTTAGCTGTCATGTTCTTTTTCAGAATTATGTTATGGATACAGCATTTACTAATTAAAGCTCGGGAATATGCGCTGATATGTGAAGGTCTACTAGCAAAAAAGATGAGAGGTACTCACCTTTTTTGTGTTTGAGGATAAGTTATTGTTTTTTTTCATTGACATTCTGAAGGTGATCTGGTTCCTTGTAGGCGGACTTGCTTCCTGAGTGAAGCTTCTTGTACCATATATGGTGGATGCTCTGAAAGAGAAAGACTAATCATACTCGGTGTAGCTTCACTGCTTGTTCTGCTTGTTAATTAACATTGTAAAGGAATCTTGTCTGCACAAGACACGAATGAAGTTAATAATTATATTACTGATAAATTTCCACTTTTAAAATTGGATCAATCAAGGACTTGACAAATTTTCAACTTTCCATGCAGGCTCTATTTCTCTTGACCAAGCAACTGAAATAATAGTTATGACCACCATTGTAACGATATTACTGATTACCTTTATAATAAATATTTCTGATTATTTATGTAACAGTCAAAGATTAGCTTATTTTTGGCAATATTGTTGAGGACTATACAACCATTAATTACATTGCGAAAGTAATCATTGATATTGTTATATCACTTAGTAGGCCTATATATTTTATAGAATAAGCAAAACTTGGACACACCCTTATTTACTAGACTATTAGGTAATGACTTTGCTGCTTAGTTTAACAGTTACTATTGCTAGTATTTGGGGTTGATCTAATTTTTTCTGTAGGATTTATCTGGTATCATATATTTGTATTTTATTGTCACTAAATTATGTTGCAGTGTTGCCAATTACGCACTACCTTAATATAGTGAGGTGCATGATTGTATAATTGAAATATAAAGTATTATCATGAGGTTTCAAACAAACCTTGCTAAATGGGGCATGTCACCAACTTCCGACTGTTCATTCTACTTACTGCCGTCTATCTCTCCTTCATGTCGTTTCAGGTTGCAATGCATATCTAGTAGCAGATACACTTTCTATCCTTAACTTTCTAGCGTCGTGTCTCCAGTCCTACGCTGACCTTCCTGGCTTTATCAATCTTTCTGCAGTAACAGGTGAAGTCTTCGCTCTGATCTACTTCTAGTCCCTCCAAATAAACGTCTCTATATTCTGGAACTAACGGTAGGATTCGAATCAAGTATAACGAAAAATTATCATTTTAAACATACAAAGTATCGTGACTAAATGAGGCAATAAGATCGTCTCTTCACCGAGGTAAGGTATGTCAACTAATATGTCAGCACTTAAAAGGTATTTGATCTGTAATCAATCAGTTTCTGGGACATGCAAAAGGAAATAAATTATCAATATATCACCAGGAATTACATAATTGGAAACATCAGAACTATTGCCATTTGAACTATGTATCATATATTTTGTCGGTTGAAGAAAGGTTGGGAAAATCCTGGATTTCTGTTATATTGATCAATGTATCACGTAACATCTTTTTCTTTCTTTAACTGATTTATGTATCCTGGTATGTGTTTTACGTATCCAAGCAGTCACATGAAGGTTACCTTACTGAGAGAGGTCTACAGTATTGTAAACTGGATTAATGTAGTCAACGAAACATTAAAAGATGAGTCAAAATATCTTGAGATGAAGGGGGACAAAATGTGAATATCCTTGAGATGCACGAGCGGCCTTTGTTTCAAATAGATATATCCGAGAGAGAGACTTGATAATAGTGTAGATGTGATCTTTAATGAACTGTAACTTAACTAAACAACTATGTATACATGGTTCGGCGAGGTGGCTTGCGTCCCTGCCATTGGACCATGAGGAGTGATCTTGATCCTCTCTGTTCTCCTCTCTCTTTTTCTCTGCTTAATTAGCAGGTATATATACATGTACTACAATAAACGGTGTGACGACATTAGAAAGCACTCTTAACCCTGAACCTAAATAATGGAAGTAAATGACGGTGATAACTGAACAACATAATGGGTACTACAATGGTGATTCACTAATACAAATCTACGATACCTCTTAACACTTAGGTCTTAATCAATACTTCATGCGTCATAATTCTACGATAAACAAATAAGAATTCCATATGCGTAAATTCAAATCTCAAACTAGTGGTATTACATACCTCCCTTTCCAAGAAAATGAATCGTCCTCGATTCAACCTTAACTACACAATATCAAAATACAGCTAAAAGACAATAGATTAACGATACTTAGTAGTCCTTCATAAATTCTGACGCTTACGAGTAAAAACAAATTACACATTAAACAAAAAATGACAAAATCCTCACTTGCTGCTGTTAGGGTGTTGGCATTTGTAACATCGCTGCCAATGTACGTCGCCTCACATTTCTCGGGAACTTCGTATGTCTTTCTTGATCTGAAACATCGTGATAGATACTTGCTCTTTCTCGATGGTGCTTCCAAACTTGTCTATTCAAATGTTCATCTTGAATTCATGGACACGTTGCCTTTTTCAAGAACCAAAAGCAAATGTAGAAAAAGTAAGCGAATGCCGAAAATAAATTCAGCAAATGCAGACAAATTCAACAAATGCAGACCCACACTGGTCACCACATATAAAATGGAAAAGTTGAGTAGACAACAGAGATTACACGCATTCAGACTTAACTACTTTTCTTTCTTAACTATTTCATTCGTCAGTAACTACTTACTTTGTTCGGCGAGGAGACTTTAAGTTCCTGTCATTGAACTTGATTACCTATATTCCTTAATCAGACAGCTATATAACTCTTTTACAACAATAGACTGTGACGACAATTGTGACTAACATACAAAAAGGACACTCCTCAACCATTCTCATGCGTTGAGAGTCCGAATGCGCAACAACAAAATGTTACGTACTAAAACAAAGGTATAAGTACTTGTTCAAGCTACTAATACCTGGCCTAATCATCCAACGATAGTTAAATCTAGAAAACAACCGTGAATTCTATATGCGTAAATCTAAATCTCAAATTAGCGGTATTACAGTATACTTTACGACATTTTCAAAGTTTGTCTAATTGTTTTTGTACTCCAGGGAGATTTATCCAGTTTAAGGTTGGTAACTACAATGCTTCACAGGCTGCTAAAACTAACAATGATGGCAATGAATATAGAAAAGCTGAAGGTGCAAATGGACAATTGGTAGTCTGTTAATTTAAAACAGAGGAAGCAACGCAAGAACTTGTTAATACTAGCTTCTGATATAGTGGTAGTCCTGTACTTAGGAGCAGCACCAAGGGTGGGCTAGGGGGCTATAGCCCCCGTCGGAGCATGCTAGCCCCGTCGGAGGGTGAAGAACCCTTTTCTAGGAGCAGTTTTGGCAGTTCTAGTACCCTGTTAACCGTTTCTTAGCCCCCCGTCGCAAGAGTCAGCTACTCGCTGGAAAATTCCTGGCACGACCCAATCTTGTACTTCAAGGCATTTTAGCCTCCATTGAAATCTATACTTCTTGGTGGTACCTTTGGAAGTCGATGTTAGGAATAGATAATAATGGAGAATGGCTATTGGTAATTATTACAGCCATGTACCCGGGGGAAAGGATAAGTGATGTCGAATGACTTCAACTGCTGCTCGACGAACATAGCGTGAGGTTGGCTGCATATTGCCTTGAAATCTAATAATTTTAAATAGCTTCATATTAGCTGTAAATTCCTCGCCGCATAGGTGAGAGTGGACTTCAAATGTTTCATAGTCTTCGCAGCCCATTATTTTTCAGAGTAAGTCATGCTAGGGTTAGATGAAATCAAGAGTACTTGCAGAATGGGATAATCGGGGAGAGGCGATAGTCTATCTATTGACTAAAAGTGATAATGGGGGAAAGATATGGCCTTCTATAACGCTGTTACCATTGCACACTTTAATTTGCTATAATAGTTCTACATACTATAACACTCAACAGTTGTTTAGTATATAGTATGAATAAACAACGTGATAAGCGATAGTATGGAAGGAGTTTCAAGCGGTGGGTTGCTGCCAGCGAGAGTTCCAATCCAGAACTTTTCAAAGCTGAGGACCCGGATATACCTATTCTCTTAAGGTACCTAGTTAAAGGTTTGAAAATATTTATTTTTTGAACCTCATATGACCATATTGCAGCACTAAGGCTACGTTTACACTGCACCGGTACAGTTTTCGTCCACTACATTTTTGTTACGGATCAAGTGCGTCTACACTGTACCGGATCAAAACTGTTTCTCTTCCCTTTCCCGTCTACACTGTACCGGATCCATTTGATTTCTTGCTAAGAGCATGCGCACAGCAGGTATCACATTGCATGCAGGGAAGGAAGCTCGCTCTGAAAAGCCGCCAAAACATATCTAATATTTGTCTGAGAAAAAGGCGCAAACTGGAATACATTCCTCATATCGAATTACAGTGTACTCGTTGTGAATCAGTACTGGTTTTGTTGCGGTTCCAAGCGTCTACACTGCGCCGGTACGCTATGGATCCGTACAGGATCAAGAATAGTCCGCTTTCATAGCAGGATCAAAACTGTACCTGTTGGCAGGATCAGAATCGTACCGGTTCTGCAGGACTAGTGTAGACGGGAGGCCTATCAGTAACACTTTTGATTCGGCTCCAAACTGTACCGGTGCAGTGTAAACGTAGCTTAAAAGCTCGGTAACAGCTCCTTGCTTTTAATTGAATAGTTATTACTCTGAAAATAGTGCAGAAGTAAGACAAGCATTTCAAGTGTAAAGTATTGAGACTAGATACTTTAAAGTTTGTATGTTTCAACGTGGATCCCTCAATCAAGCGCTTGCTAAATGGACTACAAACAATAAATGTGTATGATGGCTGTGAATGGAACCGGCTTCCTAATTCTCTATTGTTTGCAGTGGTAAAATATTCAAAATTGAAAGCCAATCAGGGATTTTGCCTTTAGTTGCACAAGTCTCTTAAATTTCTTGAAGTTCGTGAAGAATATTCCTTACAGAACGGTTCCTTGTAAAAATACGTGTAAAGCAGATGACTGGGGAAAGCTATATATCACACTCCTTGCGAGAAAACAGCCTGGATGAAAAATTCTGAAAATTGGACTATCCACAGGGAAAATTCCTCACTGATTTTTGAGATAATGCTCCATTACATCGTTTACACAAGCATTTAAATTCCTGACAGGTAGGTCTGTACCCAAGAAAACATGAGAGAGCATGGCAACAAATGTATGCACCATGTGGCATCTTGTTTACATATTTAGTGCCATGGCAACAAAGCTTTCTCACCTGTTCTGATCGTGCTCTTCCGTCCCTAATTATAAATGGTCTAAAATACGGAAACCCTGATATTAGCCAAAGAAAACTTCTAGAGATAGAAAGAAGAATTGTAGAAACTTCTGCAAATGAAGAATGGACCGTGTATAAGCTGTCTCGCTCTATCCAAACCTCTTTTTGCATGAATTGTAATAATCAAAGATCTAAAGAAGACAAGCAGACAATTAGCGTTCTTCCGTTTTGCAATTTTGCAATTTAAGTTTACATAAATGTTGAAATTTCCACTTTGCAATATGCAGAATCTTATTGCAGATAGATGAAATATTTGGTCCTAACTAAGTGTTCAAGAATAAGGCAAAATACACTCATTTTTTTGAAAAAGAGATTTATCGGCCAAAGTTGGACTAAAATTCTATTAATTCATGTAAAATTCTAGGCTCAGATGTTTCTTGACAGTTTCATAATTAAATTCAAAATGACGAAGAGTGTTAAATCATTGGTACTCTACATAAGCAAACAGTGCTCTTATGTAAAAAGGGAATGAATGGCCCTACCCAAATTGGTTGAGTCCTATGGCCTGCAGGCAATATGTGACAACAGGACAGGAAGACAAAGAACACTATACAAGGGATCTGATCGATCTCATTCAAGGGATATCAACTAACGTACTCTAGAGTCATCAAAGTACTTCCAACCTCTACTTGCTTAAATGATAAAGGACAACCAACGTGACCAGAATTTCCTAAAAGCTGCGTCCGCTAAGATTCGCCGGAAACCAGCCAACAATAAATATATTTATAAATATATGTGACATTATTCATCCTTAGTTTACTACTAATTCCTGCTTAGTTTACGACTAATTTGTGAGATAACGGCTGACGTGTAGATATTATCTTACTTACTGTCCATTCTAAGTCGATAAATAAATAAAGAATGGATATGGAGGCCAAATATTTTAAACATTTAAGTTTCATATTGAAACAGTCACTGCTCGCTAGCTGCTTCATGTACATCCAAATGTTCGTCTCCATCTATTGTTTCTATATGCACTTTATGTCCAACTTTCGATTAAAGAGCATATAGAAAAAAATTGGACAGAACACCATGAATGATGCAGATAAAAGAATGGATATTCGATCAATCAATTTGCATGCCTTTTTGCATGTCTTCCCGTTACACTTTCCTGCATTCCCGCTACCGTTAGCATCTAGGGGAACTCCAGTGTCACCACTCTCCGGTATTCCACTCAATTTATCTTCAGCAACCACTGGTTCATTTTTGTTTACCACGTAACTGCCACTGGAAAACTTCCTGCGATTGCCAATAACCCCACGTGAGTTTTGCCTCAATATCGGGTATTGGCGCACCACCTCGACATCATTATCCGCACCGTCTTGGTAATCAACTTGATTCAATGATCGAATTTTGACGTCATCTTTTTTCTTCCTCTTAAACAAGATCTTTTTGATGTATGTGACAATGCCCTTATACGGCGCGACAAACTTTTTGCCTTTATTTGCTCTTTCTGCATAATACGAAGCCAATGCAGTGAACATGATTTGAAGAATCGTAAACACGAGCACGATCACCACGAACCACACGATAAAGGGTGTGTAATCAGATGTCTTTGGTACGTTTCCAAGTATCGTGTCGAGATAGACAATGAGTGCTAGGAAGCACGTGATGAGAAGAGATGTTCTTTCCCCAGATTCCCAAGGGAGCAAAACAGAGCAGAATGTAGCGATGCAGATAAGAATGATGGGGCCAATGACAGTAAGCACGTAGTATCTGAAAAAGGTGAACGAATTGAAAAATGAGATTGTGCAAATACATTGCCAAAATATGATTTCACTATAGCACCAAAAAGCGGGAACATTGTTTTAGCATACTGAAAGCTTTTTTCGTCCGACACTGGACCCGCATCTGGGTCATATATTTCGGTTCACCCTTTCGGTCGCTATCCGACGTTTCATACTCTGATGAATGTCGGACGAAAAAAGCTTTCAGTACGCTAAAACAATGTTCCCGCTTTTTCGTGCTATAGTGAAGTTCTGTAGTACCAACAGAAAATATGATTTCCTTAATTTACATATCACTGCATTGTAGCATGTAATTAAATAAAAATGAAGCTAAAATTCATTGATCAAACTACCAACGGTCATCAATCAACGATCATCATTTAACAATCATCAGTAGTGATCATAGATCAATGACCATCAATTAGCGATCATCAATCAATGATCACTAGTCAATGATCATCGATCAACCATCATCAATAGAGGATCACCAATCATTAATCATCAATCAGCCATCATCAATTTATATCGTTTAACGATAATCGATCAATAATGACCAATCAACGATCATCAATCAATGATAATCAATTAACAATTGATTTTTCCCTATACTGTAAGTAATATTCGTCATGTTAGCCTGGTGAGCAAAAACTGGTCATGTTTGCTTTATAATATCCATTACGTCTGTACAATGAGTAACATCCTTTACGACTATCCGATGTGAAAAATCTGCCATGCCAATTAAGCAAGATATACGTACCCAGGCTTTCTTGTAAACAAAAAAGTAGAAACCAATCCAGATATATTGATTTCCTTGAGACCAGTCTTTAAATAAAAGCTCTGTTCTACTAGTGGATTCTTTTTAAGTTTCCATAAACCAGTTTCAGTTTTCTCAAATTGGCTGTAATCAATAGAAATATTCTTGTTGTATTCGAGTCGTAACAGGCTTCTGTCATATACCAACGAATTTATTAAGACGGGACACGAGTGCTGGTCGGCAGGGAACAAACATGCCGGCATAGAGCATGTCAATTTGATAGGAATTGCAAAATCAATGATTGAATAACCATCTGGGTATATCATGGCATTGACGTTATGATTGGACGGAGCAAGTGGCCTTGAAATAGCGCTATAAGAGATAAAACTAGAGGTCAGAATAGTTAAAAGCAAGACTAGCATCAATTGGAACAAAACATTTTGCAGAAGCAGAGGTGCACAGCAGCTGTTAGAAAATACTGATCACTATAAAAAGTCATAGAGATCAACACTAACGATGCACTCTACTGTGCACTCCACACCACACACAAGCAAGAAGTCGTCTGGCTCTACCTATGAAGTACACTAAAAAGTAATCTCAATGCATAATAGAATTGCATTAACTCTCTCTGGTCTACCATGGCTATGCCCTATGAAGTTAAAAAATTATATCGTTCTACGGATTCATGACATTGGATTCATCAGTACGTGAAAATGAATCATGGATTTCACACATTTTAACAACCTGGCAAATGAATCTACAAACACATACAGACACACACAGACACAGACAGACACACACAGACACACACAGACACACACAGACACACACAGACACACACAGATACACACAGATACACACAGACACACACATACACAGACACATAGACACACAGACAGACAGACAGACACACAAACACAGACACATACACAGACACACAGACAGACAGACACACACACACACAACACACACACACAACACACACACACAACACACACACACACATATATATATGTATATATATATATATATATATATATATATATATATATATATATATAGAGAGAGAGAGAGAGAATTCAAAAATATACTTTCTTCTGTAGAACGGAAGAAAGTATATTTTTGAATTCTCTATGTTTTATTTATATACTAAGTTAGTGCGGCTTTGACTTATTATATATATATATATATATATATATATATATATATATATATATATATATATATATATATATATATATATATATATATATATATATATATACTATACTATACTATACTATACTATACTATACTATACTATGCTATGCTATACTATACTATACTATACTATACTATACTATACTATACTATACTATACTATACTATACTATACTATACTATACTATACTATACTATACTATACTATACTGCATATGGATGCATATGAAACTCCAAAGATATGCGATATATGGGACATCAGGCTCTCAAACAATGTAAATTGATTTTTCAATTTCCTTCAAATACATACTTCTGTACTAGATACAGCTGAGGCAGCCAAACGTTTTCAGCTGGAATCTGTATGTACTTTACCGGATATTCAGACGTATTCCAACTCACTAATTCATTGTACCATTGCTGCGGAGTGAAAAAACAGAAGTCAACTAAAAATGGAATTGTGTCTATCGACCAGTGGATTATCATGGTTAAAATAATGCAGTAAGAAAGTTAACAAGCTCTAGTAAGCACTGTCTAACTTTATCTGGGACCCTTCAGAGTCTATAAGTTTGAAAAAATCACTTAGAGATAGCTAGACTTTGGAGTTTGGCTTTAAAGTATCATTCTGACGACATGTTTCTCAACTTGACATTAATCAGACGAAAAACTAGTATACATTCAAAGCTTCATTTCGTGGCTACTTTTCACACCATTTGACAATTGTCATGAAATTTCACACACTCTTCTGCAACGTAATAGGAGGTAGTTCATCGACATGAAAAAGCCCACCAAAAGCAAACCAAACACTAAAATTCCGTAAGTGCTTCTAAACTTTGGTTCTCATATCTACTAACTTCTCCTACTATTATTCTAAGAAAGGGCTGTATATAAGAAATAAAGTGATGATCCACAAAATATTAAGGGATATCAAGCAATTCTTGCAAGCCGCCCCAGTGCTGCATTGCCAGATCAATCTGCCATTCATCTTTCACAATTTATATCCAATTTGAAGCCGAAGGGCATACTCACTAACGGATCTTTTTCTTACGGTCCAGTGTGGAACGTCCTTTATCTAGAGGATGGAGTCAAACCAGTGCCTATTTTAGTGTGGTCTTCCCCACACTTTGCGGTCTTGGAAATCGGAAAGGTTCTTCTATCCTGTTTGATCATCATTCCATAAGCTAAGCTTTTACGATACTTCATGCTATGCCAGAAAGAGCGTGTAGCACCAGCCTACATATCATCAAATAACAGATGGTGACACCTGCGACTTCGGAGATTCACAGGGGATGACCACCAAAAAATTCGCAAAGTGCGTGGCCAAAGCATAGCACAGTGTGTTCTTGGAAATTTTCCTTAGAATAGGCACTGAATCAAACTGGTGCAAAACTAAATCGTTTTGTAGTAACCACTCACAAACCTCGATGATAAACTGATATCACATCCTGCGACCATGGAACCACAATACAAATAATCCCAGAGGCGAACATTCTCTTCCCACTGGAAACTTAAGGAGTAAAAGCTTTATTGCGAAGCACGGCTCTTCCCAAATTATGTTTGGATTTTAGTTGTCGTATACGGACGACAGAAGATAACATGGGTCTTTAATTGTGCTCCAGGACAGATTGGGTCTTTACAACGCCTTTGATAACAAGACTTATTGATAATAACTGCAGATAACATTTCAAAGATGCGAAAATCTAACTAAGATGATGTAATTCTAATTTGGATTAGGGAGTCCTTACCAAAGATATCCAGATACCAAGGTCAATTTCCTCTTCGTTTGATTTCTAAAAACAAAGATACCATGGATTATCTGAAATTAAGCAATGATCAGGTTGGGTATTCCACATGGCAATAGTATTTCAAAATGATGCAAGGGTTAATATCATAGTTTCATATTTAGCTCAAATAATTCCTTTTGATCACTTCTAATCCTTTTCTGTTTGGAATGCTGATTGATGCGACCACAGCTGCCTCTAATTACATAAAGCAATCATCTTTGCTTTTATCCTCTCTTCTATTTCCTACTGTGTAAGTAATGAGTGCCGTACTACGTATTCTAGTCAGGTTGAGGAGATGACTTGTACAAATAACTCAATAAATAAGCAAAGATAATAGCCACAAAGAATCCCCGTCTGCAGATGTCATTTAAATGAGCAGATGGAATATATAAATGCATCTTTGAAAAGGCAATTGTCAATATTCAGTACTTTAGAAAACTGTGGTGCCTTATCGATGAGACAAAATTGATCCTGGCAGCCCAGTTCATTTCACAGTATTCATTTCACGACCAACATAAATCGCCCGAGCATTATTTTCAGTAATAGGACAAGGTAACACAAAGAGTCTTGGAAAATATTTGCAGCTGAGAAAAGCAAAAGCACGTTCAAGAGATTTTGCTAAAAACATTATACAGTATGGATTGGGATTCTTCTAAGGGGGTATTCAAAATTCTATACTATGAATTTATATGCGCACTATCAACAATAGCGCAGTTTTTAAAGAAAATCTGACCTAAAAAGTTTATCTAATATTCTAAAAAAAATCACGTATGACAATGAATTAAAATCAACGTTGCAGTTGCCACACGGAAAAAAAAATTCAGTGCTTAGAGCTGCCTCGTTCATTCATATGTGGCTAACTGTTTTTTAATCAAATTATGTAGAATTGCATGAAAATACTATGTTAGTATTAAAGAACTTCACTATAGCTCGAAAAAGTGGGAATATTCTTTTGGCACACTGAAAAGCTCTTTTCATCCGACACTCGTCAGAGTATGAAACGTCAGACGCAGTATTCATCATGTCACGTGTACCTGCATCTGGCTACGTATTTTTGTTCACATTTTGGTCGTTATCGGACGTTTCATGCTCTGACGAGTGTCGGACGAAAAATGCTTTTCAGTATGCCAAAATAATACTCCCGCTTTTCCGAGCTACAGTGAAATTACGCGGGATTGTAGAAACAGGAGACTGTGCTTGAGCCGTCTATAGAAGTAGTAGGATGTAACCGATACAAGATTTCTCCTTCCTTGATTTTTCCCAATCCAATGAGGCTAACTGGAAATCTAATTCATCGGCCGTACAAGCAAAAAATACTCTTATGGATTCATATGGCTGGTTCTCTCTTTTACACATTCAATAAAAATCCGTGAGGTCTCTAAACACAATTATTCAAGTTATAGATATATGGATTAAAAATATTTATTGCTAGCATGCGATAATCGCAATAATTAGAGTATACATTGCAGTTCGTCTGCAAAGGGCTTTACCAAACACGATTCTACAGGCATGATGGTCATATGAGTATCAAAATTGCACGACAACAAAAAGGAAAACTGTGGTATTGATGACATAGAATGTCAAATAGTGCTTATGAAGGTCCTGCAAAAACTCTGTTTTGTAAGGTAGTAGTGTCACAATATGCTTGCTGTTGTCAGGGGTCTTTCCAAACTTAATCTGTTGCCTTTGTTAGAGATACTTGGGGACAGAAATCAAAACTGATGGAATTGGAGGAGCGTTTTAAATACAGACTAAAGGGAAAATTGGCTTAGCAAAGACTCCTTACAAAATGAACTCAAACCATTACAGACCCATTTTGGAATCATTTTCGTGTGAAATGAGAGTCCAAATTTCACAACAACAGTCTCCTACCAAAATGAGACTACTGCTCAAGAATTCATTCTGGAAATGAAATACACACACACGTGTGCATGGGTTTTTGTGCGTGTGCGTGTGCGTGGGTTTTTGTGTGTGCAAGTGTGCGCGTGCGCGCGCGCGTGTGTGTGTGTGTTATCAACTCACTATCGCGCAAAAAGCATTAATGGCATAACAAAGTATACTCTTATACTTTTTGAATCTCTTTTCTTGGTAAATTTTACACTGGTTGGTCGGAAGAATCCAATAAAACTGAAATAGGAATGTAGCATTCTTCATGCTCTAGACATCTCTCAAAATTTGAAATAATTGATTGAAGCAGAATAACTTACGACTTCGTAGATATGAGAAATCACAAATCCGAAATGCACAACCAGCGGTTTTCCATCGGTTAAGTTCCTTTTCGGCAAAACATGACCAATGCGACGGTTTGGTCCAAAAAATCTTTGCAGCAGTTTTTCTTGCGGAGATAATTCGTCAATATTCCCATCGACAGCTCGAAAGCAAAGAGCTGTAAAGAGAAAGAAAAAATATCCATGAATTAATTTTTAAATTGATGAAGGAACAAACTAAGATACGATCATATGGTGACTGGAATTTGGTAAGTTTGGTGGGTTAACATTATGTGTTGGACCCTTAGTTCAACATTTATTCTTCACTATGATATGAGTTATAAGAAGTGGTTTGATATTCTCAAACCAAATTATGATGACCGAAAGTCACTGTACTTATGCAATTTACAACTTTTTCATCAAATTCTGTTCACAATCCTTGACACATTGCTAGATCACCTGATGGTGGGTGAAAAATAACCCTTGGGATTCTATATTTGATGATTTCGCACCTCTTCCTCAATTAAAAATGCAGACGGTAAAGGATATTTCCTTTGATCAATATCAAGATAACTATCATAGTTCACTAAAATGCTAAATGTTTATGTTCAATCCTCTTGCAAATTGTCGCGGAAAAGCTTTAACATATCCTTCAACAAACGCATCCAACAAATCATGAAGTTAAAGCCTTACGGTATGAGTTTCCAGTACACCTCCCTATAGCTGCAACAATCGCTACATCTTTGTCGACTGAGGCACTATAAGAACAACGCAACGTTTAGAGCATTACAGCACTATACGTACACATATCTGGATGATGAGCGCAAGAGAAAAAGAACAGGTTCTACGTACCTAACAGAAGAATTTGACAACTGAAGAGCATGTTGAGGATCTGCAGTAAACGGTACGGTGTATATGAATTCTGCGTTTGCTGGTGAAACTGCGATGAATGCGTTATCTTGCAGGAACTTCAGGGCCCTACATGAATTACCCAATCACATCTTTGGATGTCAACAACGAGATTGTAAGTTTCCTCCGCCTTTGAAATAGCTGACCATCTGTCCTGACTTCAGCATGAGTAAGGGAAACCTCAATTAGGCTGTTCCGGAAATGACATACGAACAATTAGTGCATAGATGAACTAATGACAATTAGTTAGCTCTGGGTGACGGGGTAATGATCGCAAATTTAGATAATGGGAAGAAAATCCTGAAAAAATTATTGAACTGAGCGAACAGGTAATAAAATCTGCTAACAATAGTCTAGCGTCAATGCATTTAAAATGTAAAAATATGTGAAATCAAAAACCGAAATAGAAAGTGATATAAAAGATTGTGGGTGCTGAGAAACTGTTGGCAAAAGCAAGTAGAATGCAGTTGTTTGTTGGAACTCACGATTACCTCAATCAAATAAACCAAGATAGCTCGACAAACGATAAGAAATGTATATTGAACATGCCACAAATAGTAGTTTAATGGCAAATTTATCACGCAAATTCATGCGCAAGATGTTCCATTAAAAACACCCAAAGCATACAGGTGCTATATTATTCAGTCAAATAAAATCAAATCCATTCGGACGTTACTTATTCAAATTTATATGCTATCTTAATTCTGTCAAAATAATCTTAGTCTATAGAAGCACAAAAATACTGAAGCTCAAATTCTAAAACTCGGAGAAACTGCGTGCGTCAATTCTCATAATATACGGCATAAGAGGCTGAAAAAGACTTGCCTTTCAAAGTTATGAAGAGAAATTAAGACTTGAAACACACAACACTAATAGTATAAGACAGCAAAACCCAAGAGAGAAGAATGTCACAGATAGGTCGTACAGCAGCAGCAGAAGTAACAGAAAGGTTTTAAGCTATGATTCCATTCCATGCTTGACTAAAATTGTACAGCACGAGTTGCAGGAAGACATTGATCTGTCTGCAATGCAATCTTCTCGTGCAGCATGCAAATGATCACGCCGAAACACAGCTTGCAACTCAACGCTCAACAAGCAGAAGCCAGTTATTTTCTTACTTTCATAGAATTATGGACTTAAAAGGAGATCGAACGGGGTCCTTCGAGTAAAGGTGCTTTAAATTCTGGGATACTATGAATTCCCTACTTTTTTGTCATTTAAAATATCTGCGGTCACCGACTAACATGTTGGAAGTGTTTCTAAAAATGAAAGCTAATTTTGCATCAATCTCTATTAAGTGGTTTTGCTGTATCTCGCACATTAAAATAGTGACAACTTCTACGAATGATGCATGCTAAACCCTTTTTCCGATATTCCAATGCCCAAAACGTCAGGTCAAAGAATAAGCTTAACGGAATAGCCTGTCTTTGCAAAATAATAAGTGATTTCAGGACATGCCTACTTGTTGTTTTCAGGCCTTAAGTCCAGTTGGAAATACTAAAGAAACAAATCTGACGCAGTGAAACTGAGTTACAACAACTTTAGAAAACAGAGACCACAGCAAATGAATCAATACAGCTCCTACCACGTGCACCAGACAATAAGAATTTTCTTTATTCAGATCAACATACTTCAATTTTTCTAGTTCGTTTTCATCACTGCATTCAGCAAAAACAGCCACTTATGTGCTCATGTGCTAAAATTTACATACAGCGTCTTCCATATTGTTCCAGTATCCAGTAATGGGCACAGGTTTGGTTACCTCTAAAGAGATTTATTTAGTGACCTGCCTGAGATAAGCTTCGTATGGTAGCATTAATGAATCGAAAAACTGAAAGTCCCGAAGACCCATTGCAACTGCATCCAGCGGAGACGAGTGACGTCTGAAATCATTCATAATTTATCCACAGATCCACAGATGGTCACAGCAGCTGAAACTTCACTACCTTCGAAAATAATTTTGACAACAACAACGACAACAAAATGCCAACAATGAGAAACATATTATCTGTCTCACCAAACAAATGGCTTCGTTTCTTGGACGAACTGCACTGTGCAATCTTTTAGCAGGATTATTAAATTCAATCAACACCATTAAAGATTTGGTAGACAACATAGAGAACAATTTAATTAAAAAGTTATTCCTTACCGGAGTATGATCATCAAAATTACGTTATCGGAATAAAAGCTACAAAAATCTCTCATTCACAGTCGTTGTCAACGAAACAGATGGAAATCAATCGATCTATCGAGGTTTTTTGCATAAATTATAACGCAAGTCTTCAATAAAATACGAATAGATTTGTACGGCAAAGTGATTAGAAATGCGAAATAGAACACACGAATTTCATTTAACCCAGTAATCAATGTGAGTCAACAACAGTCAACAACAGTCGTAATACCTCAATCAAATTGACGGTTCGTGCATAACAAGATCACTCTCAGCTTTAACTTAAGAGATTTTTTTGTGTGACTTTCATACAAGCAGTTTGGTGATCATCAGGTTTTCAAATATAGAATGTTGACAATGTTGATAATGTTTATAATGCAGCATCTACCGCCATCTAATAAACATAAACGAGAAAAATAAAAGCAATCCAGAGCATTTAGACCTTAGTCTTCTTATTCAACTCACTCTCTGTACTTGATTTCACTCCTGATCAGTCAGTTCTACTTTTTCTCGCTTTTTGAGATTGATTTCGAGGAAACTCACACCGAGGTTGATTTCGAGGAAATTCAAGCAAAACCGATAATGAACAGGTCACTATGCGCCAGGCAGTAAAAAATTCTAAATCCGTTGTTTACTGTATTTTGAGTAGGCTGTTATATCTAGCGTTTACAGCTAATTTAGGCCTACAGTGCATCCAGGCATGGTACAGGCAGGTAGGCTAGTTTAATGTCCCTTCCGAAGGACAGAACCCCTAGTTTAACGTCATAACCTCTTCAACAGTCTTCTACGATACTCTTTAACATCGAAAAAGACGAACTGAAATAGCTGAAATAGGCTCTAACGAATGCTATCTCTAACTACAATCCAAAGAAAACATACAAGACAAATGGTATCAAAAAGGCCTTAACAGGTGAGAAAGCATACAGATTACCCAGTAGATTGCATTTAAATGCTTACATCTATCCACCTAGGGCAACCTGAAAGTCTGGAACGTATCGAGATTGTGAAAAGAAATGGAGGCAACGAGACATATATCAACTGGTATAATTGACATCAAAATTAAAAAAACATAAGGAAAACATACTTAATAACACTAAGTATATTTATATATTTTTAGCTAGGCACAATTGTGATAAAACTAGTTATGAATTGTAGATGAAAAAAACTGCTATTTTTCCGGGAAGTAGTACTTATCACTATTAGGAAAACGTCCAGGTTGGTAATCTGGGTCTTTCTCAAGTCGCTTCCTTGCATCCTGCCTAAATATGCCTTGGAAAGATGCTTCAAGATCATCTTGCTCTAAATCCCTTTGCAATTCTACGATGAAGGAAAGCATATTAGGGAAAAACATAACGAGTGAGTCGAGAAATGAGAATATTAATAAAGAAATCTTGAAAGAAAGCTTGAAAGGTTAGTCCATCGACTTCAAATCTGCACAAAAGTTTGAACTTTGCCCAAGTACACCTGCAGGCCTGTTTGTGGCCAGAGTAGTATCCATGCGTGTAGAGGTTATTACGTATGCTAATGATAGGGGTAAACCGATGCAGAAAATATGGCCAACAGGAACAAACGTGTATCTGTTGGTAATCTCTTTATATTAATAATGAATGACGCCTAATTGAAACATCAGAACTGTAATACAGAAAAATTACAGAAGAATTAGACAATCAATAAGTAGGAACAAACCTGTATGGCTAGTGGTTGGTTCTACGTTGGCTGATTTAATGGAATCTTTAACAGCGCCTTTGAAGTCGAGTTTATTTTCATGCGGAGGTTTTATTGCCTTTCAAACAAGCAAATAGAATATGAGTAAAAGATAGGCAGTCCTATGTAATTCAAATATGATTTTTGGTGTGTCAGTAAGACAACAAACTGTGTGATATTAGAAAATACTACTAAAAATTTGTGTGATGTATCATATAAAAGTAACAAATCTTAGAACGAAACTGACGCTATGATGTCATCAAGGTTTGTACGTAATTGCAAAGATATGTCCTTTGAATAAAACCTATAAAACTTCACTATAGTACGAAAACGCGGGAACATTCTTTTAGCATACTGAAAGCTATTTTCGTCCGACACTCATCAGAGTATGAAATGCCGGATAATACTCTGACGAGTGTCGGACGAAAAAGTTTTCAGTATGCTACAAGAATGTTCCCGCTTTTTCGTGCTATAGTGAAGTTCTGTAGTATCAACAAACTTTTCACAAAACCTGTAAAGCACTACTGAATCATTCTGGCCTTTCTTCATACAATATTTTCATTATTATTACTGACATAGCTATTTTAATCATTTTTATCATTACTGCTTTCACAACTGTTGTTCATAACTGTTAACATTAGTTCTGGTTGCGTTATCTCGAATGTAAGAGATCTGGCATGTTTGCAACAGTCCGTCGGGCAGGACGCCTGCATTCAGTCATGTGACCAGTCTGGATATCAAAACCTCACAATATCTATACAGAGTTATAACTATACTAATGACAGCATCGCACATGTGGTTCTGTTACGATCTAACGTCATGCAGCTGCCAAATGGACAATCGCAGCTACACTATATAGTTATACTGACTGGGCAAGCTGTTCGCAGCCTATTCGAAAGTGAGTCGAACATTCATTTTTCTTCATGTTTCGATTATTTCACGACACTATTTCGCGTCTGTATTTCTCGTTATCGAACTTGTTCGAGTTGCTCTTTTCTATTGTTCCAATGGCCACTCTGACCTAGGCACAGTGTTCATCTTTTTACTCTTGCAACAAAACGTGTGTATTACGCTGCTCTATTATGACTATTTCATAGTGTCAAGTTAGTTCTCTTTCCCATTTCTGATTCATATCCAACTTCTTAGTTGCATTGTTTATTCTTCCATACATATAGAATTATCATTTCAACTATTGAGCTCTTTCACTCCGATTATAATCAGCCACGAAGCCAGAGTTGAAAACGTGGGGGGGCAATGACAAAAGACGAGCCAAACCCGTTACGTAACGCTTAATTTTCAGTTTTTGAGACCCCTTCCCCCTCTAGTTACGCTCCACAGCATGACCCTCCATATGGATTAAACAGTAGCGTAACAAATAAAAGTATCATTTTCTCCCCCTAAAGGTGTTACGTAATGAGTGAGTTGCCCCTTAGCGCTTAGTATCGAGACAGCTTGAAAATATATATTTTCTCTCCCTTAAAAAAGTTTCCATTAACACGGCTGTAAAATTGAGTTTTTAAATCTTAAATCTTGAAATATAAATTAAGGTAACAAGATAAGCTTAATGTCTTATTTTTCACGGAATGATTTAAAAGCTTGACTGTAAAATGTAACAATGTGTGCAGTAGAGCCCAATCATCTTCTCAACTTGAAAGAGAGTTTTCGATTTTTAGAGTCCCGGACTTTTACAAAGTCATCAAACTCGAGTGACATCAACGTTGTTCTTTCAAAATGAAGGAATGTGAGATTAGACTCTCGCTTTGTAGCTTGCCGTCTTCGTTGAGGAGCATCTACCTTGGTCAGTGCTGAAAATAAGCATTCGACGCGAGCTGAGGCATACCCAGCAGTTGCAGCGACTCGATATAGCATTGTAAGGACTGGTGCACAGTCAATGTGGGCTTTCACCATAAATGCACAAACTTTATTTAGATCAACCTTTTTGTGATTTTCGTGTAAGAATACCCCTTTGTCGTATTCTTTCAGCAATATGCGTCGATAAACACGACATTCTGCATCCAGATCAACTATACCTAATGTCTCAGACAAAAATCTTCTCTTCACCGTGGGTATAGTCATCGCATATTGGAACAAGGGTTCTTATATAGGGGGATGTTTACTCCGTTACAAATCCCATAGGCCTAGGCGTCTTTTGCTATGCTGTATGCTTCCGCTTGATCTGGTGGCATCATGTGTCTACTGGCTATTGAGTTTCCTATAGCATAAGACAAATAACCGTGACCCTGCAGAAGATTGCTACCATTACATTCCTTGATACTAGTTGTCTTATGTCAAATTTTTACTGTCTTCTTTTTGGACAAAAAGCATATATTTAGTGGGCGGGCAAGGGCGGGCAAAATTTTTCAACTGGGGGGGCACTTCCCCCCCATGCCCCCCCCTGGCTTCGTGCCTGATTATAATCGGAGACTATTACTAGATGTTAGCACCTAAAAATAATTATTTTTAAGCGGTAGTACATCTAATAACAGTCCATCATTTGCCCGTTTGGCAAGATATAGGAAAAGCAAACACTATAATTAAACGGGACAAAAATAAGTAGCAATTCACGTGACTAAAGATGGTCCGTATTTTATTTCTCATTCAAAGTATACAGGAAGGTGTACCAATAACCATGGTAGATTGTTTGGAGGAACTAATGAAATATAGATGATTCTTATGGACACATATTTCATTACAATTATGGGAAAAAGGTTTCATGACCGATAAAATACAACAAAGCGATTTTATTTTGTGAAACTCGCTGCAAAGATCAGATATAAGGATGCGACAAAACAGTTCCGTTACATTCAGTGCTACCACTGAAATTTGGTTGAAAACCTTTGGTCAATAAGATAGAATAACACAGTCTATCAGCAGTAGAAAGAAGCGTATCTGAAGGCAGAGACCATCAACCAAGCAGCGATAAAGGGAAGGCAATAATCAGAATAATCTAAATATGATTTTGAAAACTTGATGGGATTCTGGAATGTCTAGCGTAGAGAGTGCAGAGCTGAGCTATACTGCTAAGTAAAACGCCGTTGATCACTGCGAAGAAGAACCTCAGGTGGAAGAGAAATCGGCGGGTGTTCGAAAGGTTCTACAAACTGTGGATCGTTCTAGAGGTGAGTGTAATGATTAAACATATGACAAAAAGCTAGAGCATGTAAAATGAAAAATAATATATCATGAGAGAGGATATACCTTATGTCTCTTTGGTGGAAGTCCACTGATGTATGCGTCACTAAATGGTCTCTGACTGCTCTGTGATCTCTGCCGCTTGGCATCTCTTGTAATAACAGAAACCCATTCCTATAATACAACGTACACACGCATCAATAGTGGTGCAAGATATCTAAATATATCTAGATATATTTTGACATGGACAAAGATGAGTAGATATATCGTTTATAAAAAGCGTCAAAAGATCAGCACACTTTGACTGTGACCCTGCCAAGCTATCCTATTACTCTAGAACTGAGGTGGACATTGCAGAGTGGGTGTAAGGAGGACAAAGTTCTGAACGATGTTGATGACCTACTAAGTATCTTTTCGCTTGGGTTTGTGGGTGTAGCTAATAATCGAGGGCAGCCTACAGGGGCGGCTTATAATAGCATAAATACGTTTATCATGCATTATAATTGATGACCATATTTATCACTGTCATAAGTATAAACCAAATCTCTCCTCACCGGTGGTACATGTCTTTGCCACTCTTGACGCTCCATTGACTCCATTGGAGAGGATGGGGTGTCATCATCATCACTAGACTCCTCGCAGTTCTTACCATAGAGTTCTTTCCACTTCTGATCAATATCCATTTTTTCATCTATAACAACATCCGATCCGTTGGTGCTCTTCTCCTCCTAGACAAAATTGATTTATGCCCGTCACAATCAACACAAGAAGCTAGGTAATTGTAGCTATTAAGACCATCATCATTGTACCCATTTACACAAGAGTTAATTTCTTAAATTCAAATGCATGTATGACTGCAATATCTGGAAGTATTATATGGCAAAGTAATCCTTACAACACTTAGTGTTTGCAATTCATATGTGATACGGAGGTCAACTACAAAGAAGTTCTATAACCAATAGGACCTCATGTATGATATATACTAAACTTTTTTTTTTTTTTTTTTTATTCAATCAAAAAACTTAAACAAAATACAACTTAATTTATTTGCACCATGCAGTGGGAAAGGACATATAGTCATCTGGTCCCTACTGCAATGGTGCTCACAATTCAACAAAATTTAAATAGCCAATAATAAGTTAGTCACACATTAGATGTCTGAAAAATAACAATTTAGTCATGAAGATAAGCAAAATTCGACAGTTCGGGATGCCCAAAAAATATAGATGACGGAAATTTCAAGTGACATCTAATGTGTGACAAGCTTACTCAAAATCAATGATTAGATAAACAAAATACAAGGCTAAAATGGGTAGGGCGCTGCTGGTAGCTTATTCGGTTTACTCAAGCCTTCCAGTTGACAAAATGAATGATATTGTCGCCTCCAAAATCAACTTGTTTGCAATATTGTTGAAACGAGGATTGCCAAAAAGGAGTAGTTCACACAGGGCCTCAGAGTTAAGATTATCGAGCTCAAGTCCTGGGATTTCTGAAAGCTGATCAAAGAGATCGTTTCGCATCTGGTCATACAAGGGGCAATGCAGGAGGAAATGCTCATTGTCCTCGATGCCTGTATTGCACGTACAGATTGGACTCAAAGATTCAAAATTGTGGCGAAACTTGTGCTCCCCTAGGGAACTGAATCTAACCCTGAGTTTAGTTAAGCATCTCACACCGCGTGTGTCGCAAATTTCATATAATGGTTTCTTTACTGGTCTTATCTTCTTGAGCAGCTTGCTTTTAAATTCACCTAACGTATTTGACTCACGAATATCTTTTGCTAACGCATTCCATTCAAGGAGGACATTTTGGAAATATGTGTTTGAAAAACGATTGGTTCGGCAGACAGCTGCATCATATTCATTTACATTTCTTAGAGAATATGAAATTTCTCGAGTAGCAGGAATTTCATCAAACAGGTACTCCGGTTGGCGATTTTTACGCAAGTTATAGAAATGGCACAGCCGCCTAAACCACCTTCTATGATACAAATCCTCCCATCCTAATTCATCATAGAGCCTTTGCCTACTTGTACCTCTCCATGCACCAGTTATAGCAAGAGCTGCAGAGTACTGCGTTTGTAACGATTTGATACTAAACTTGAGGCGGTTATGTTTTCTTCTCAAACAATTCAATATTAAATATAACAGAGAAATTACCTTTGCATTAGCAGATGTCTCGTCTTTGTTATTTTGTTTTAAAACCAACTTTTCTTCAACTTCTCTTTCCGTTAATCGAGGGCCTTGTGAAGCCGCATCACGAAGTTTGTTTATCACCATATCAGTAAACCATGTTCTCATGACAGGATCAAATGATCCTAACATTCTTGTTGTCTGCAAGAGGTCCAAAGGAAAAACAGAATTATTACAGTACTTAAAGGTAGGTAGACCAATGACAGAAAACATTCTGGTAACTGGTAATTGAGGGGTGAGTGGCCAAGCGGTTCAGTTGGCTTCCGTCAGCTAGCTGAAGTTAAGCTTGGCTATGCTAGGTCAGCAACTGGATGGGCGACTATCCAGATAAACGACCAAAGCAACTCACTCCGCCGTCCTTCGGAAGGGACGTTAAACTAGGGGTCCCATGCCTGGATGCGGCATGCACAGTAGGCCTAAATTAGCTGAAAATGCTAGATGTAACAGCCTACTCAAAATAAAGTAAACAACAACAACAACAACAACAACAACAACAACAACAACAATAACAACCGCCAGTCGTCAGGTCAACCCTCCAGAACATATGGGAAGTAACTCTGTGTCTCTTTTCATATTGAAAACATAATGGCACTTCATTCGCATCAATTAGTGCTGAGATACCACAATTCAGGTAATTCAGAGGAGAAATGTTTGTGGAAATTCCTAATGTTTAACTAATAACTATGGTTCTAAGACAGAGAGCACTGGGGACAAATTTTAGAGCTCTTACTACACTTATTTGAAAGCAAACGGCAGTCAAATTTATCGGCTACAGCACTGTACTATATCATGAGATGGCTTCGGGATAGGCTAGCTAAGCGAGATCGGTCAGGGCCAGGATGTGACCAACGTTTGATGTGGAGTACTCGGTAGCTGTGGGGCAAGAATCAACTCACACCAACAAATTATGAGATTTCCCAAACTTACCACCACATATACTCAAAAAGTACAATCAAATAATTAAACCTAGAGAGTAAATCACAGCATAACAATACAATAAAACTCACCCTGTCCGATCTCAATATAGCGCTAACGTACGCTTCACCTCTACCTTCTACACAATGATCCAGTATACCGAAAAGATAGGCACTGTATCTAAAGAACAGGCGGGCAATCTCTTCACCAAAACCATCACTATCTGTAAATTGATAAATAGCATGATACCCATCAATCAAACAACAACAGAAATCCTTATAATGGAAGGAGAGGAGCAAATTACGCTATTAGGATATCAAAGTCACCTACCACATTCGGTTAGAGCAAATAAGATATCAGAAAACATTTCTCGGTCGAGTTCATTGATTGTTTCTTGTAAATCGACATCGGCTCTGATCGTCAAAGTTTGCTAAAAACAATATTCACATAGCTATAGATAACAAATATGTGATACAGCTTTATATATACTTAATAAGATTCTATGTGGGGGAGCAGAAGAGGCAAAATAGGCGGCAACTTCATTGCATGTCAACCTCATAACTGTGCAAGCTCGGTGGAATTTATAGTGAATCAATAACAACTTGAGCGATAACGATTATGTCCTCAGGCATAATCTAAATATTGAAGCAAAGCATTAATTACAGCAATCAATGCCAACAACATCCATATAAAAAGGGCTCATTTCTGCTACAAAATAAGAACTAAGTCACTTCAATTCGTTCAAAATATTGGAGATTAGAGTTTCCATTATGAATAAATGAGGTAATTCTGTTAAAAAAATTTTGCCAAAGCACATAATATAAATCAACGAGTGTTGTAGTTGGTACCGAGAATTTCTAATACCAAAGTTACAGTACTTAGAAAATAACAATATAGATCAAAGTGAAAACTGGAAAGAACCTCACCAGTACACCTTCATTTTCCAAATTCAATTTCATAATTTGATTAACAACGTTCTAGAAAGCAATAATTCAAATTAGGAAAACGTCCTATCAAAAATACACAATCATAGAGCTAAAGACTAGTGAAGTATATTCAATAACAGCTTATGACCTCAAACAAAATATCATGTAAAACGCGTCTAAACAATCCAAGCTTTACTTGATGTTAATTGTCAACAAGAGCCTCCAAATTCTAATTTCATGAGAACAATTGAAAGACTCTGCCGATATGAATGTGACGAATTTCACAACAGATAAGCCTGAGATAAACTGAATAAGAAAATCTAGAACTGGATTTTCGACATTAAAACATCCCCACATACAATGAAAGTGCTGCTATGACCTAGTTAGGTGTGAGTCCTCGAGTGAAAGAGCTACGCCATCTCAATAGTACTAAACATTAAGTGCAGCAACGAAGTAAAGTGAATTCATCCCCACCAAAATAAATATTAAAGACTGGGGAAAGTCGAAATCCAAGGGTTCACTCCATGATAAAAGAGTATTTCCATCATTCCCATGAAGCGTTATGAGAAACCACATATGCTCTTACTGGTACAACCGCCTATCGATTTAATTGAAACTGAAACTACACATCGAGTATATATCGTTACATACTGGTATGTTGTTCATAGACAGCGGGTCTCCATTGGTGAATCTTGATTCAATGTACTCTTTAGCGTGCGGTGCAAGCCTCCTTATTGGCTCATACGATCCACCTGAGAATAAAAAACCAATATGAATACTTCAATTCAAATCATCAGTTAATGATTGTCTTTAATGTTCTACACGTGCAACAAATCAGTTCCATAACAAGTCTCAACAGGATCAACATTAAAACTAAATTATACCAAATACAAAATTCCCATTCAATCAAACAAAACACGTTGCAAGATAGAAATTCTTACCAACAAATAATTCAAACAAGTCAGTGATTCTGATATATTCTGACATGAAATTCATGAACTGAAGCATGAAGTCACCTACAACATGAGCAAAATAATATCAAACAAAGGATTCCACGCTGGTGTATGTAGGATGACATTTAAGAAACGAAATCAGAAACAATGCACCATAATGAAAAAGGCAATCAATAGTATTCATTATCATACCGGGTTCACTATTTTCGGAATCTCCGTCATCATCATCACCATCAATTGCTTGCATTACAATATTTCTTATCGTCGGGGAATCACCACCTGCAGAAAATGAAATGCAAACAAGCAAATGAGAATTCTGACAACCCTAAAAAAATTTAGTCGTCTAACGGTCATGAAAGAAGGACATTCGCTCTAAGTGCTACTAAGATAAAAAAAGATCAATCGCTCCGAAAATTAACAAACTTCTAATACCTGCCAATGTCTGAGCCATTGCCCGTTGAATATCGTCATAAATTCTTGAAGTATTAACGTATGGTATTCCCTGAAGAAGAAATTTTCCTTTAATATAACACTCAGTCGAAAAAACGGCTTCAAAGTGAGATGTACACTCTTTTTAAATAAGAACCAGAAAATGTTGAACCTACACGTGACGCCCTTAGCTTAGTAGACTCAAATGCTCTTAAAGTTGTTCTACAGTTCCCAAGATATTCAGCCGGGGGCTACTATTGAAAATAAAGCTACGAATGCCGATGTCTACAAACGACCTCATCAGAAATTGTGTGCCAACAGGATGTGGCTAGTTGAATTCTCATCTGAGACTGCGCATGTCCTAGCAGTGTTCCTATTTCTAGGGGCAAATCGAGTCTCAGTGTTCTTACAAAGTGCGCTCTTACAAACAGTGTGTGTGCAGTGATAATCAATGACATCCTGAGAGCGAGGCTTGGTTGAAAACAGTAAAGAATATCGTGAAATTGCACACTATATCAAAAACGTACTGCATTGCCAGTTGCTGAATTCTGCTGTAGGCCACCGTCTTGGCCATTCTGCTGTTGGGCATGATTTTCTGTGTTACTGTGTTGCTCATGCGGACCAGGATGCTGGTTCGCACGTGACTGCGGAGCTGTGAAGGAGAAACAATTAAGTCGGTTTCAACTTATGTCAGAGATATACAAAACCTATGAAAACCTGAGAATATATTGATTTCACAACCTAAAAGGAATGCATTCATTTTTACACCATACACAACATCTCCAAATCGTTATGAGACTACAGCTGCAATGCCTGCCAAAGTCCTGGAATACTTGTACTACTTTCTGATAGATAGAACAAATCCCCACCCACCCCCCTCCCAGATTCTCCCTCCAGAACAATACTGAATTAAACAGAATACCTAGCAGCATACAGACAGAACCACTCTTAAATAGTACTAAGGCAAATCAGCCTCTTTTTCAAGATTCTTTCAATGAGGGAGGGGATCACTAGCTTTCACGGTTGACAGTGAACTCACTATTGTTTTAATAAACGGCAGTATTTAGTGGGTGTTCCAAGGACATTTGGCAGTGATTGCAGTTTAAAGATTAAATCAAGAACAGACGCTTTTCATCAAGGAAGACTTACATCACTGTTTAACTAATGTAAATGATACGTAAATGATAGAAAAAACATTATGAATGATACAAAAGTTGTGACACCAATTCACGCTCACAATACAGCTACAATTTCGGAACCTTGATTTCTAATGGACATATAATTATTAGTACCTTGAGCTGAATTTTGGGAAGTCGTCGCCATATATGGAACATGCTCAATAACCACACTACTGACCTCTGCAGCAATGTGTGGTCTCAAATTCGTATTTCCGCCACCATCTTGCTGAAAACGAGGCCCAAAATGAAAAGATTGACAAGGAACAAGTGGATCTGGGTGTCCTAACATTGATGTAGGGTTTAAATTGTTCAGGTTGAAAGGAAATCCCGGGAGCGGTCGGCTAGGCACTTGCTGATTTGATCCCGGTCTCGTCTGCGTTGATGATGCAGGCTGGGCAGATGATGGCGTCGGATTGAACAAATTGGAAAAGTTCATTGGCAGGAATGGATTGTGTGCAAAAGCTGTCGATGTTGTGGCTCCAGAAACAGAACGAGATGCCCGTTGATTTGTGTTCGGTGGATTGCCATTTGGCATTGCTGTTGAGTTTGCACGTCCTTCTTGATGTTGCTGCTGTTGTTGTTGCTGCTGCTGCTGTTGTTGCTGCTGTTGCGGATGTAAATTCATGGGTCGAATATGGGTTGGGATCTGAATGACTGTAGCAGAAACACCAATTGGTCGTGCGATCTAGAGATTCAAATTTAGTTTATGTTGACTATTGAAGATGTTTGAAATGAAATCGAAGCATTAGTAAAGCTTAGGCCCACATTTTGGCTTACGACACGTGGTGACAAGGTAGTAGATAACCGAATCAAATAGTTAGCAATCTATTCCACAAAACTTAACGAGCAAATGCATATAATAAGCAGGTTAAACTCTACAAATCTGGGTGGATGCGAAGAATCAACCATTTATAAAAAAGAAATCTCTTGGGACAGATTTGTCAATTTTCATTGAAAATCACATAAACACTTACTCCAAATGGTTGGGGAATACCAATTGGCCTTGTTTGTTGACTTTGTTGGGGCTGGTGTGGAGGTGCTGAAGCACTGACGTTTGGCAAATGCGTATGGATGTGAGGATTTATGTGGAAGTGAGGTTGTCCACCATTTGCTGTAGTAGTAGTGTTACTCGAGGCACGCGAAGCATCGTTTGAAGTAGAGGGACGTGGTTGCACAGGGACAGATACAGGATTAATACGCGGCAAGCAGCTGACACTTTGGGGGTCTGGTGAATGGAAGTTGAATGTGACGTCAGATAGAGCATGCAGGGCATGACTCATATTATGTAGGACATCTGCAATGCCATCTGGAAGATTGTCATCTGACACCACTCGATCCTGTCAAAAGAGGCGTACAAAATAGATAAAGGCCATGGAAAGGCCTTCAGTTCGCTAAGACGAAGGGCCATAAGCAAATGTAAGATCAATGTAAGATCAATGCAAGATAAAAGCAAATCGATATCTGGCAGCTTGAAGAGAGACGGGCTTGGAGGGCCCTGTATAAGCTACTTCTTCGCCATAGCTATGTTGCAGTCACTACCAGGCGAGTATTAGCTCTCAAAGAGGGCCAGGGGATCTCTGTCAGGGGCCTCCCTTTTTATCGAAATCAGGTATACTTCCTTTACAAGAGGCCACATTTCTATAGTAAGAGGGGGTGCAGTGCCTCGGAGAACCAAGAGTTTGTCAACAGTAACGTCACACTAGTTGCTTCCTTAGGGTCCCACTTCGGGAGGGCTCGTTGGGCGATCAGTGGGCTAATCTGTGCCTGGTCACTACATACTTTTATCTGATTATGTCAATATTCTCCTAGTTAAAACAACGCCAACTAACTTCGGACTCCAGAAGGCCATTTCCTAAACTCTCTCATGCACGCATAAACACACGGAGACTTGTGTCTCAATTCTGACTGAATGAGAGAACAAAGCCGGCCTACCTCAGATCTCGGGTTATCAAGCAGATGTCTGTACCGCGTCAACGATGGCTCCAATTGATCATATAACTCTTGGAAATTTTCAATTACTCTTGAAAAAGACTGTGGCGAATTTCTAGAATAATTTTTTGAGTACATAAAATTTTAAGTATATATGTGAATTAAGAGGAAATATGACTCAAATAATTTGAGGATTTTCACCTCTCAAAGTAGAATGCTACGTAGACCAAACAAATATCTGTCCTAAAGCATATCAATTAATTTCATAACAAATGCTCTGACTGAAAAATAACTATAAAGCATAAATCTACGGAGTAAACGATATAATGTCAGAAGAAATTGTCAACCAACTTGCATGATCTTTAAAACTCGAAGAAATATGGTACTAAATATTACAAACTTACGTAAGATCAAACTGACTTGACGAGGATTCAGGTCCAGCCCTAGTTTCTGAGCCAGTATCAGCTTCTGGTCCAACCCTAGCTTCTGGGCCAGTTCCAGCTTCTGGAACGCTATCCTGATGCTGTGTTGATTCTTTGCTAACTCCATCTGCTGGCGTAGTTGTAGTCTGAAAAAACGCACAATTTCATATCATTTCTTCAAATTACACTCAAGATTTGATAAATCATATGACCAGCATACTACACACAAAAATCAAGCACTTGAAAAGGGAGATATGGAGACGTCAACACAAGGCCAGATAACTAAAATACTAAGGTTCTGTGTTATTAGAAGTCAATGGGGATCTGGTTGATGGACAAAAATACTGCAGCAAATTATGCTTACTTCCAAGGCGGCCAACCGATTTTTTCCTGAAGTAATGAATTTCTGGGCTTGTCTCAGACGAATTTGTGCATCGTTACGATAACCATGCTAAAAAGAATAAAGAGTGAAAAAAGTCTAATAAACCCAAATGATGAGGGAACACTCTGATAAACTTATGCATAATCCTGAATGGTTGGTTCCATTCTATTCAATTCACAAAGGTTCATAATCCACCCTGAAAAATTCATTCACAGCAATACTGTATGCAAAAGGCTTTCTATAAGTTTCAACCTATACAACTATTTTACAAAGATAAGATCAACTGACATGTTTTAAAAACATAATGCACTTTTCGACTTTCTAATCATCTAGAAAGACTACAAAACTGTCTATTGTACCATCCAGAAAACATAAAAGACCATTAGTAAAATTAGACAATTTTCCAAAGGGTTTAAAGTCCCTAAGTTACAAAACATGTTCAAATATAAGACCAAAAAGAGGGGTGGTTAGATTGGACATGCAGTACCAAATAAAACAGTAGCAACATTGCTAGACAACATTTATGGTTTCCAAAATTTCAATATAAATAGTTTTTGCAAATGGTCTTCATTCAGATTTGCTTTATTCATTTGTATGTAATAGGTAAAGAACTCGAGTTACATTGCTTCTTTAGAAACCTCATATGACACTCATCAGAGTATGAAATGTCAAATAATGACAGAAAGGCTAACTGTGATGTACCACTTGCATATTTCAGTCATTATCTAATATTTCATAAACTGATGAGTCAGAGACAAAAACACACTCTCCATATCCTAAAGAATATTTCTGCTTTTTCATGTGACAGAGAAACATAACAAGCAACCAAAAGTTGAATTTCAATCAAGCAACAAACAGACAAATATTCCAACCTGGCCACCAGAATGCATGTTTATTTGAACATTGACAGCTGTAGCATCACCCTGCGAAAATAATTCAATAACTGTCAGTATAAACTTTCTTGAGCAAGACAAAGCTCTGTTCATTCAAGCTTGGTAAAAATTCACTCCCAAGATATTCAATAAAGAAAATTATCTAAAATAGCAACTTCCAATGAACAAATACTCAAAAAACCCACGAGGAACTATTTTGCAAGTTGGCCTTTCCATATAAACCTAGAATGCAAGCTTTGGTGTAGGCTTTATCAAAGAGTAGATAAAATCCATATATTAGAGCCTTTTCACAGATTCAATTGCAAGAGGACAAACTCAATTTCATTCAGAGACACTAAATGAAAAAAATCTCTGGGTACATCAAATGCAAAGCAAAGTGCATTATTTTGAGATCTTACTATGGTAGTTGTGGAGACAGAAGCATTTCCATGTCCTGCCCCAAATGATGACATCAGGCTCTCCACAATTTGCTAAAAAGTCATGACAAGGAAATTAGAAAACAAACTGCTCACTGATTCTGTGGTAAGAAAGACAATGTAATGATCAGTTCAGCTCTTGCCCTTCATAATAAAACTGCAATAAATAGAATAAATAGCCAAAAAGCAACACACCAGCTGCCATTACATCAAATAGGCATGAAATAAGTGCTAATTGTCTAAACTATCAAGAAACCTAAGGATTAGCTGACTGACTGACTGACCAACCGAGTGACTGACCAACCAAGTGACTCACAGGCTGTCTAACCAACCAATTGATCAACCAACTGACTGACAGTATAGGAAAGAGCCAAACTAAGAATCAGTTACTTAGTTTATTGCAATACGTTTTCACCTGTGTTACATTATTCATTTCATCTCCAGGACCTTGAAAATCACTAATGAACACATTTGATGGTCCTAAATTTGGTGGAAGACGGCTGCCAGCATTTGTTGTTTGCGATCTACCTAACTCATCTCCAGCTGAAATAGAATAAGGATAGGTTATCTATAAATACATATGCAAAACAATGAGAGAACAATAACTAAACAGATTATGTTAACAGGGTCAATGAATAAACCCAACTGCCCATCATCACTCATGAAAGGCACAAATGATCATGTTGATATGAATGCAAGTTGAATTAAAGACAAACATATTTGTGTTCTAAAATTCTAAAATTAGAAATATTCCCACAACAAAAATGAAGTTAAATGGAAAGACTTCCCTAATGTTACCATAGCAAGATGCTGATTTAGGCATAGAAGAATTGAAATATGAAAACTGCAGGTGAAAGCAGCACACTGTGACCTATACATGTGCTTTTAGTGTGTACTAAAATGTTTCTATGGCTTCAACAACATATACACATAATGTTCCATATAATGCAAATAGCCTAAGAGTTCAAATTTCAATTGATTCAGGTACAGTCGATAGTAATCTCACTTGACGTTGGTGGTTGCCTTTGGACTAAATGGACCACACATCCATCAACATCTATAAAAGAGCAACACTTAAATGAAACAATTGATTTTAAAAGTAAGCAGATTCTGAATGCCAGGCCTTATGGCTACTATGCATTATCAGTTCTAAACCAGTGAAAAAAACATTCAGAATTACAGTGAAGTTTAAACACATCATCTTGAATTCACATAAAGTCAATCAATATCTTCAAACTATTCATACAGATTTTATTCTCCAAAAATTGCATTGAAATTTATTTCACAGGTTTGTCAAACTGGAAATAAAGTCCACTGTGCAAAAAGATGCCTAGCAAACAAAAGACTTGGTTCACTTAAACTTGTCATGAAGGCATGGCTATGACATAGATAAAAAACTTTAAGTCTTAAGAGCTCTAGAGAAATTATTCATAAAAAGTAATGAAAAAGCATTGAAGGATGTAAATTGTACATTGCAAACTTACTGTATTCTTTCATCAATTTTTCATCATGCAAGACTCTCCCTTTGAATATTACTCTCTGTCTTTCAACTGGTATGTCCTTCATAGACAAAAATTAATCAAATTATATTAATAATATAGTATATATTATCTACAAACATTCTTCATTTTCATAAGTAAAAATTCCACAGACAGAAAAGAAGCATAAAACTACATTTAATTCATTTCATGATAATAAGAAAAATACTAATAATAACATCATTTATCACTTTTAATCATAAAGCTAATACTCAGGATTGCTCCAACCATTAGGCTCAAAATAGCCATCATCTTATGGTGGATTATTCTCTGTTTTACTGACTACCAAAGGTAAATGAAAACTGTGTCATATGTCATAAAATATGAATATAATATTGTCATGTAGTAGCAATATCTCCTAGGGTGCCCATATTTCCAGTTTTTCAACAATAGAAATTACTTACCACAACTGGAGCAATGTGCTCTTTAAAGTCCTTAACAGTAGCCTAAAAAACAGAATTGAAGTTAGGCTTGTAGACTTACAAATAAGAAATTCAATTACGAGGTAATTGCCAATTGCACGAGTAGGCCAACTACACAAGATACTTCGATTGCAAAGTAATCTCCGCTTTGAGACCATCACAGAAGTTATAGTCAATTACTATAATTTCTTGGCATAAACTGAACTAAGCACTTTATGAAAGCCTCGTGTAAACTGTGCAAAAGTTGTGTAAGCTTTACACAAACGTAAACGATTTAAAAACCACATTGAATCAAAATTAGGACAAAAGCCAATAAGAGTATACCTCTTCATCAATTTCGAAATCATGGCTTTTTGAGTCGAGTGTTCTGACTGTGACTTTCATTTCTTCAATCCTCTCGTGCCGTATCTCCTTACGGTGTTGTTTGTCGTCACGACAAATCACACTCTAGTCTTCCACCGACTTCACATATGCCCAAGAGCCCTAGTGTTGATGACAATAATGACTGAAAGCAAAAGTTCTATGTACTAAACGAAATGAAATGTCAATAAAGTGTAGATATGACAAAAAGTCAAACCAAACTGTCGAGAAAGGATGCAGATATGCACACTTCGTTAATAACTCTTTGCCTTCCTTCCCCAACAGACAGAGAAATTGACAGATCTCGTTTGCAAAAATTGAAACGAGGTTTACTTGATACATCCCTGATTTCCTGGTGTTGCAAAAGTAGCCATGGCCCTTAGCTGTCCGTGGGGTAGCAAGCCTTAACTAGCCTGTGCACAATAGCACCCTTTCGCAGTTAGGTTTTATGAGGTAGGATGACCAGTCTACTACGAAAGTAGTTTTATCTATGAGTGGCATGTTTTGTACAATGGAAATAAGTTGGCAGGTGGGGAGTAATGTAGTGCTGTATAATAAGACTAGGTTTATCTATTCTACAACCGTAGCTCGAGGGAATCTTTGTGAATTTACCGATAATTAGATAGAAATGCAGAATTTTCCCAATAAATTTCATCTTAACATTAACTTTCAACTTTCGATTCATAGCAAATTGTCGTGATGGCAGGAAGAAGTCAGTACTATCAACAGAAGAAATTGAATCACCAGAGATTTACAGCATAAAAGGGTACAAGGAAAAGAAGAACTTATTTCTGACACTGAACTTGTCAAGGATTCAAACACGAAGATGTGGAGATGCAGTGGACGAGTCGCTGGCTGTAATTCCATTTTCCTGCCAGAAACAACAAATTTGCAGAACAGCTTCTTGTACAGAGTCATAAAATAATATTGCACGGGGAGAACAATTCTGGATGAAAAAACTGCGGTCTTTGATCAAGAAGATCATCCCTAATTGCAATCACTGCAAGCTGTTCAGCGTTAAGACACTGTTAGCACCCATAAAACCACTTCTGCCAGAGTTCAGGGCAAAACTTACAGACCCTTTCACATACACAGGAGTTGACTTTGCCGGACAAATCCAGTATCAAAAACATAAGAATACTCCCAAGAAGTCATACATAGCACTATTTACCTGCAGTGCAACTAGAGCGGTACACCTGAAACTGTGCAGAGATCCTTCCACAGAAGATTTTGTAGTGAAACGTAAACATTGTAACTTAGGCCATTCTTATCCAATTGCATTTTTTCCTTCTCATCCATTCATTCACATTCATCCGCAAATCTCGCCAGTCATTTATTCACACTTTCAAGTCTACACAAACAAACATCTACTATGTCACATCATTTGCCATCTCCTTTGTTTACTTCTATTCATCTCTACTTCACACCTAACCAGCACTTCCGCTAACTTGCTTACGTAGTTGTAGTTCAGTTAATTTTAGGTCACGTTATTTCTGTATATATCCATGTAATCTGTGTTGTATAGTCAGTCAGAGTAGAGTCAGAGTACGGTCAACAACAACGTCTCCTCTCTCTGCCTCCGTGTTCTCTGTACGTTAAATAAGGATACACAACAACATGGATCAGAGAAGGATGTCACTGAACGAGCATTGCAGTCTATAGGAAGCAACAAACTCACGTTCCTATAATTTCAAGCGCGCCTAGAAGGAACTCGTTGCAAGAAGAGGGACCCCAAGAGCTATGATCAATGACAACGGAAAGACGTTTGTTGCAACGAGCAAGTGGGTGAAGAAACTGAAGAAGAATGAAGGCTACTAACTACTTGGCAACTTCAAAGAATATTGTGGAAATTCAACTGGTCGCGTGCAACTGATCTTAAAAATCTTATCAGAAGGAGAGACCATTTAAAGAAAGCAGCTGTTAAAAATCATTCCATAACTTTAATGATGACTTAGAAAAATGTCAGAAATTAGGTCACTTCCCTAAATAGACAGCTTAAGAAGCAATACTTGCCGAAAAAATTTCCAGTGAGGAAAGTAATATGAAAGCCACTTGGGAGACATTAAACCTATTATCAAATAAAAGGTCAACCTCAAATAGTATTAAAAACTTAAATGTTGATTGAAAGGAGATTCTCCAAAAGGACGCCATTGCTGACTCCATGAACAAGTACTTTTGTTCAATTGGTAATTCCGTATATCCCAAACCCCTTACTTAACGGTGAATATACTGTAAATGCCCATGATGCAACCCTCAGCTTCAGTGAAATATCAGAGCATGATGTAGCACAGTCTGTGAATCAAATGAAGACTACTAAAAGCGTTGGTAATGAAAAAATATCTTCCTATTTTCTTAAACTTGCTATGCCATATGTTTCTAAGCCCATTGCACAACTCCTGAACATCTCTACTAGCAACAGCATATTCTCAGAATCCTGGAAAACTGCTAAAGTATCACCTATGTTCAAGGATGGCGATAAAAGTGAATGGTCTAACTACAGACCAATTTCAGTCTTATGAGTTCTAACAAGGCTTTCTGAAAATCTCAGTTGTAATCAGCTATACAAATATCTGAATGAAAACAATTTTTTATCGCAGAAACAATCTGAATCTAGAGCTCTCCATTCTACAGTTTCTTGCCTATCAAAAAGCACCGATGATTGGTACTCTGCGCTTGATAGTAGTGTAATGATTGGTGTCACGTTTATAGATCTTAAAAAGGCATTTGATGCCGTAGATCATTCATTCCTTTGTGGAAAGTTGGAGAGGTACGGGGTTCGCAATGATGAACTCCATTGGTTTGTATCTTATCTCTCTGGGAGAAAACAATTTTGTAGGGATAATGGGAAAGACTCCCAGATTAATGAAATTGACATTGGAGTACCTCAAGGCTCGTGTCTTGGTCCTCTCTTATTTCTTGTCTAGATTCAACGATCTTCCCAAAGTCATAGAAAACTGTAATGTTGCCATATATGTCGATGATTCTGGTCTTTACCTTCGAGGTGCGAGTTTAGCTCAGCTAAATGAGACCATTAAGTAAGATCTTGAGAGCCGTGATCATTGGCTTAAAGGGAACAAGCTATCGTTAAACATACATAAAACTAATGTAAGTGTTTATGTGTGTTAATGAATATGGTTTTATTTAACTTACTTAAGGTATGAAACTACCAAAATACAATTTGTACATAAAACTGTTTCCATGTATGTCCTAACTCGTCAAAAAGTTAGAAGTTATCAGGTGACTTAGACTTGAAAGTACGTGACACAAATATCCA
Source organism: Mastigias papua (assembly GCA_964019165.1). Lineage (NCBI taxonomy): Eukaryota > Metazoa > Cnidaria > Scyphozoa > Rhizostomeae > Mastigiidae > Mastigias > Mastigias papua. Next base: position 5,218,804 of record OZ025273.1, on the reverse strand, counting down.
AAATGTAAAAGAAAGAGTGATCTACGTTGCCGATAAGGATATGACAGTCAGTAAAACGAAGCTATCAAAAAATAGGGATATTATCGCTGACTGGCTTGATGAAAAAGGATTTGTAATAAATGTCAAAAAACACAAGACCGAATCTCTTCTTTTCAGGACGTCGCAAAGGATTGCAAAACAGAATGAGTCACTTGGTGTTATGTACCGAGGCTCTAAAATCAAGAATACCACACAGTATAAATACCTCGGCATTGATAGAACCCTGAATCTGAATACTCACTTTGAGAAATGCTTCAAATGCGCATCATCCAGATTGCGATTGCTGGCAAAGGTAAGGGATTTCCTTGATTTTACCTCCGCAGAGGCTGTGTATGACTCAATGATCCTACCAATCTTTACATACAGCGGAGTACTCCAACTCAAGTTGAGCACAAATAAAAGTGAATGAATAAGTCCGAATGAAAAGTGATTCGGCCATAGGACAACATCTTATTACAAATCCAGAATGCGCCAAAACATATACAGACGATAATTTTCGGATCATTGGGCAAGCAAGATCGTCCTTTCATTTAGGTGTTTTGGAATCAGTTTACATTAAGACTCAAAACCCAGCCTTGTGTAAACAAAAAGAGTTCGTTTTTTCACTTGGACTCTTCAAGTAGACAATGGTGAATAGGTCCTAATTGGCCAATCATAGGGCCAAATAGACGCATTATTCACCATATCACGTGCACCCGCATCTGGCTATATATTTCGGATCACCTTTCGGTCGTTATCCGACGTTTCATACTCTGACGAGTGTCGGACGAAAAAAGCTTTCAGTATGCTTAAAGAATGTTCCCCCTTTTTCGTGCTATAGTGAAATTAGTAGCGATCGCAAAACTACTAAGTATAGGCCTCTTTTGCTCGACCTAAAACCACGATATCGTGAGATCAATTTCGTAAATATTTCTATGGGCGCTCTTGGCATTCTTTAGTCTTCTTTTGATTCATTGTTACACATGATGCAAGAGTTAGGCATCGACAATAGTACACAAAAAGTAATCATTAAGAAGATCATGAACATTGCAGTGAGGTGCACGTACTATGTCTTTTGCAGAAGAAACAAGGCGTGGACAAACCCCGAACTATTAAACTTTTAATTGAATTTGTCTTGTTTTTCTGTCTTCTTTTTTCAACCTTACTTCTTTCGTCTTTCTCTTCAGTATTTATTCGTTCTGTCATTGTATGTTACTTTAATATTATTGTTCTATTGTTTTTATGCAGACCTGCCAATTATACATTCCCTGTTAATTAGTGAGATGTATAGTTGTAACTTTTAAATTGTTGATGAATGAAATGAAGTTTTAAAAATGTTATTTGGAAAACATAGCGTAAACAACCTAAACAAATTTCACTCTCACATGAACAGACCTAACCATTCAATTCAAATCATATCAAGCTAATTAAATTCTGTTCATATGTACATATTTCATTACAAATTCTTATTTTACACCAGATATTCCTATCTTGTTTCACAATTCTCTTACATTATGTATGATGATGATGCCCCTCTTGGCATGTTGGAGGGCTCATAATCAATAGCATACTGTCTTGAAACCCCTGAAACACTGATTACAGGTGGGTAGCTGATGACTCCCACAATTCTCAAATATTTGTCATCTTAATTCTGCAGTGCACATCTCTGCACCTCATTGCTTACTCTAGAGGAGCCCTTCTTGAGTGGGGTTTCCATCAATGTGCATTCAGTGGACAATGATTCTTTGCTAAAGGATTGCATTTGTGTAGAGAATAACAGGGTGTGGCTGTGATTACTCTTTTTTCTTATTCTATTCTTTCCTTTTGTTCAAATGCAACTGCCCACATCATTACTCATGAAAAAGACAAATGATGATGTTGATATGAATGCTAGTAGAGTGAGAGGAGAGCACATTTGCATTCAAAAAAATAAAACTACTCACACAACACAAATGAAATAAAAAGACTGTCCCTAAGGCTACCATTGCAAGGCACTGATTCAGGCATAGAACAATTCAAATATGGAAACTACAGGTGAAGGCAGCACAAACAACTGCTACCTATAGATGTATATGTTAATGGTATAAAAAAACTTTCTTATGGCTTCAAAACATACAAAATGTTCCATAATATGAACATAGAACAAGAGTTCAAATTTTGATTGGTTCAGCTACAGTCTGCAGTACTCTTACTTGAAGTTTATGGCTGCTTTTGAACAACATGGACCTCAGATCCTTCAATATCTATAAAAGAGCAATGTTTAATTGAAACAATTGGCTCTAGAAGTAAACAGATTCTGCATGTCAAGCTATAGGGCTAGGATGCACTATCAGCTCTAAAGCAGTATATAAAATATTCAAAATTACAGTGAAGTGTAAACATAATCTTGAATTCACATAACATCTGCAAACTGTTCATACAGCATTTATTCTCCAAAACAGGTATTTCACTACATTCACAGGTTTGCTAAATCAGAAATCAGGTATGTTGTGCAAACATGTGCCTGGCAAACAAATGACCTGGTTGATTTAAACTAGTCCTACAGTCACAGCTCATGACACAGATAAAAGCCTAAACAACTCTAATGCTATTATTCATCAAAATGTTGAGAAAGCATTGCAGGATATAAATTGTATTGATCTGTAAACTCACTGCTTTCTTTTATTGATTTTTCATCATCCAAGGCTCTCCCTTTGGAGACTAAGCCCATTACTTCCAATGGAATACTCTTCATAGGCAAAAAATAATCAACAATACATGAATAATAAGGTAAACGTTATTTACAAACATTTTTCATTTTCATTAGTAAAAAGTCCACAGACAGACAAGAAGTATAAAAATATGTTTAATTCATTTCATGACAATAATAAAAATACAAATAATAACAACATTGATAACTTTTTACTTTAATCCTAATACTTAGGATTGGTCTAGGCATTTGGTTGAAGAGCTATCACCTTAGTGTGGACTGCTCTCCAATCCAGAATAGAAGGGGGGTGACAATAAGTGGGGGGGTTGGAAAAAAGTCTGAAAGTAAATAAGCAGGGGAGGTGGGTTGTAATAAGCAGGGGGGGGGTGGAAAAAGCTCCAAGGTGAATGTCTATGGGTGGACTGTTATAGATGGAAGTGGAGAGAAGGCCAACATATGCATTGGATAAAAAACTTTAGCTTTTAAAAAAAGAACTAACTACATTTATTACATATTTCCAGCATATTAAATATGTGTCTATCATGGCTGTTCATAATGTCATTATCATTGGTACAACTATCAGCTGCCTTTTCAGTGCACATCTTGCAACAAGTACACATTTCATGCTAGCATTTTTTCAGCACACTAAACATTCACAACAAGTTACTTTTGTTGGACAATTCTGGGTCTGGTGGGGAAAATTTCCTCTAGGCTCAAAATTAATAAGTGGGGGGGGGGGTTGCAATGAACTAAGAATGGCCTGGTATGTACTTGTTGAAAAAACAAATAGTCAGGGGGGAGATGTGTATTCTGGACTGGAGAGTACTCTGTTTATGCTGATGAAATAAGGTAAGTGAAAACTGGGTCATATATATAAAATGTGGATATAATATATTCGTTTCCTATCAATCTCTTAAGGTGCTCATATTTTCATCTTTTCAAGAACAGAAATTTCTTACCATAGCTACAGCAATCTTTTCTTTAAGTTCCTGAACAGTAAGCTAGAAAAAAGAAGTCAGGACTGTAGACTTCCACATAAGAAATTCAATTACAAGGTAATTGGTAAGGATACAAGTGGGTCGCTAATGAAGAACCGCACCTCTCCTAGAAATAGACGGCCTACCCTAACAAACTATACATCATTCGATAGCTCCTGGTGAGTAGATTACGATGATACTCTCATTTACCCCATAGCTCAAATTTTCCAGGAGTTATCAAGGGGTAGGGGTTAGGTTTAGTGTTTATATAGTACCAATCATCAACATTTCACCGATTTCTACTACTATCAACATGATATCAATGAAATAGATTGAATTCCAATACTTTTAGATGATCTAAATGCTAATCCTAACCCTAGCCCCTATCCAACTTAGCAAGCAAACATGGCAGCTATGTTTGTTAGGAATAACTTGATAACTCCTCGAAAATTTGATCTATAAGTAAATGATGGTATCATCGTAACCTACTCACCGAGAGATATCGAACGGTGTATTGTTTGTTAAGGTAGGCCATCTACTTCTAGGAGAGGTACGATTCTGCAGTAGCGCCCACGAGTAGGCCAACTACAAAAGATACTTCGATTGCAAAGTCATCTACGCTTTGAGACTATCACAGAGAGTATAGTCAATCATTAGAATTTCTTGGGATAAACTGAATTATGCACTTTATGAACAAAGTGTATACCTCTCCAGGCAAGTCGAATTCTTTGGAGTCTCCCGCCGGTGTTTTGACTGTGAACTTCATTTCTTCAATCCTCTCGTGCCACAGGTCAACCTCCAGTTTAGGGTAAATTTCTGCTCGTTAATGACTGTATGCATTCCTTCCACAGATCGGTGATTCCTGCTCCCAAAAGACAGAGAAAATAATGGATCTCGTTTGCAAAAATTGAAATGAGGTTGATTTGATGACATTTCTGTGATGTGTGAATTCCTGCTCTTGCACAAGTAACCACGGCTCTTTAACGGTCATGGGGGTTGCACGCACGCATTTATCCGTGTGCGTGGTGCATTCTGGACACAATGTTGAACGGATAATATCTAAGTGTAGGACTGAACAATTCTTGGTCGAACTTCATACTAATTAGCTGAACCTTCCATTGGAAAAGTCATTCAGTTCAAATACTTTTTAAACTTGTATTTCAAGTATTTCGTAAATCAAGCATCTTCAGTTTTCTTTTTGTTTTTCAAGATATGACTAACATGTTTGTCTAATAGAGCTAGACTGCATACTTCTGCAATATAAAAGTTTGTTCATCCATTTTAAGTCTTGAAATCCTTTCTACGTACTGTCATCAAACGAAGAGTCAAGGAAGAAACAAAATTTAGTTGCGAAGGAGGGTGGTTAATGCACAAATAATGACCATTGAATAGTGGAATACTGAGTGCATTTCAATAAAAATGACAGTAATCTGTAAACTTGCAAAGAAGGGGCAGCACAGAAGTGATGATCGACCGAGAGTAACCTGGTTTTTCTGTAATAACCACAGCCCCTTTTTGCTACTTGCTCTGTGAAGTCCGTGATATCGTTCTTGTAGCAATATCAAGCAATTCATATGCAAACCATTAAGCATTTTGCAATTTTGACAAAGCCTTAACTAGCCTGTGCACAATTGCACCCTTTCACAGTTAGCTTTGATGCAGTAGGATGACCAAGCTACTACTGAAGTAGTTTTACCTATGAGTGGCATGTGTTGTGAGATAGACGGTCCCGATATTTTGGATTTGTGGTCAATAGTTGTTTACAGCAAACTGTTACGTAGGAACTTGAGTGCAGCATGCAGAGTACGAACTTGTACTTGGAACATTGTCTGCACTCTAACGTATTTGAACGTGAATAAAGTTGCTCCTCAGCTGGACGTTGTATAACGCAAATAGCTTCTTATTGTCTTTCTCCTTTTATGTAATAAGGTTTGTAATGTCCTTCCCTGTCTCGCTATCTTTGAGTTCCTCTCTCTTCGATCAATCCATCTCTCCATTTCTTTCCATGCGAGCATGCGGTAATTTGATCTCTACACGAGATCCTTCGAACAAAACGAAGCAATAACAGGCCAACCAAAAATATTCGATTCAAGACGAAACTTAAACAACAAAGGATTTTACTCAACTAGCTAATTAGTTATCTAGGCATTATATACAAGTTCATTAATCACTGTTGGAATGCTTTCTGATATTTTGTTGAATGAATTTGTAGAAAAGGTTAAAACAAGTGTTAATCAAAGGTCGTAAGTTATTCTTGCAGTTCTTTTACTTTTTGCGCTCAGTAACTAACTCACGCATTTGTTATGCTGACAGCACACTCAACACATGTTTGGTACATTGGAAATAAGTTGGCAGGTGGGGGGTAATGTAGTGTTGTACAAGCAGGCTAGATTTATTTATTCTACAACCGTAGCTCGAGAGAGCCTTTATGAATTTACCGATAATTAGATAGAAATCCAGACTCTTCCGATAAATTCTCATCTCAACATCAACTTTGAAATTTCACTTCAGAACAAGTCCTATACAGCTTAAGTACCTGGACTTGCAAGGGATGTCAAGCTGCCGAACAAGTGTAATACGTGCCAGTGGCGGATATAGCATGGATTATTAGGGGACCGTAAGGGTAAAATCATATAGTAGCCAGAAAGGGCACGGTAAACCTATGTTGGCTTCCTATTGTTTGGGGTACCACGGCCCACGGCCCTCTCTGAATCCACTACTGTACGGGTCCCTGTTTTACAGTGACATACCCGGCAAAAAGCCATTAGTTCACCATTGTGAATTACTACGTGGTAGGATAGTAGGATATTATTTCTGCATTTCACATCTTGTCATCAGCTGTATCCTGCTTTTATGGGCAAAACAGATTCATAGTGCTGGTGAGCAAAAATTTAAAAATTCAACCTGTATTTCATTATTAAATTCTTTGCCACTTCAACGGTTTGGAATAGAATCAGAAGTAAATAATACACACATGCAGTATATAAATGTAATTTAAATTTTAATAGGATACAATTCGATATCAAAAGAAATGTAACAACATACACTATCAAATTAATTGATAAGGAAATCCACAATATACTATGAATCCACCAAAGCAATATGTCTTCGAAATACTTTCTATATATCCAATATTTGTCATTATTAATAACATAAAATTTGGTGGAAACTTCTCGAAGCTACCCAATGAAACAAAGGGTCTAGTCTTCTAGCAAAAGCTGAAGAAATTTCAGTGCAGTGCACTCAAAGCAAAGCATGAAACTACCAGGGCATTCAGCTGTGGACTTTGACCAACAGATTTATAGTCAAACGTATACACAAGCTATTAAACTGAGGCCTTTTTTAAGATTATGGAAAATATATTTGTCATTAATTATGGTTACTGATGTCGTGTTTTTTACGAGGATGCAAATTTCATATGGCCTTAACCAATAGGCGTGGCAATTGTTGATAATGCAAAGACCATTAGTGTATTTAACTTTGCTGCGTAGATGCGGGCGCTAAGGAATGACGAAGCACCGAAACTAACCTCAAAAAGAGAAACTCTATGAGAGCCTTGACGAAAGGCTCGGTTTAAATACAACAAACAATTTGCATCCGACGAAAAGAATCAACAAATAATTAAATTCATTAAATGTTATTATCTTTCATTTTATTATTCAAGTCTCATCATTAAGTTAGAATTGCTTGTTACAACATTCTCCTATATCGTCACTTGATTATTTAATTCTGCACATCTGCAACGTCACGCCCGCCATCCACCTGGCTCATGTCCTTGACAGGCCTAGTAGCATGATCGGCTTATTCATCTAGTCTGTCGAGTACCTGTAAACGTGGCGGACGACAGTATCTGTTTCCAGCCATATCTCGGCAGCATGGGGATCTGCCAGGGCAGTCATTCGCGTCTTTACAAGCAAGGTGCGGAAAGTAGTACGGATCTCGCAAGGGACAGTTTTCCGTTACTGAAATGTTCAAATATAGCTGAATTAAAGAGGAACAGTGTTTGGAAATGACTGTAAAAAATCGTATTCACATACTTATATTTGATAGATATTGAATTAATTAACTTAACGAGGCAATAAATAACGAGCCCTTTCACAAATGTATTCGCATATCGGTATACACATTAAGGTCAAGTTTGAGACATCATATCTGCGTACCAAAGAAGCAATACTACGACAAATCTTGTTCTTCAAATCGCTTGTGCAGTTGTGGAACTATCATTATTCATTGGCAAAGAATGAGTTAACTACATGGACAATAAAAGGAAAAAACCCTTCTCTGTCAAAGGAATAATATTTGTAAACACTTAACTTCTATAGGTGCACCTATAAACAAAGTCAGAATTTCATAAATTCTGATTTATCTACCACAAAAATCTTAGTCTCGATAACTTTTAAACATTGGGTAAGCAACAGCACTTGTTTCTAAGCAAACTGGACGCAAGACTTGAAATTACAAACCTTTCTGGACGCACATTTTTGGTCCATATTCACACTTTGTGGGACAACATGCCAGACCTGTTCCACAGTCACTGTCGCTTTTGCAAGAATACGAAAGGAGTACTTTGATGCAATTTAATTTCTCTGTTTTTGGACAAGTGCCTAGATAGAGATTGATGCACAGGTGAAAAAATGATACGCTTGCCTAGGTTGTCAGGGATATGCAATGATAAAGGAAGACATGTTGTATACTAATGTGATGAACATAATGTAATATAGTGAAATTCTACTACAGCAGAACAAATCATCAGAGCATAATTATTGCCATTATCGCCATCATCATCATCATCATGTCAACATCACCATCATCATCATCATCATCATCATCATCATCATCATCATCATCATCATCATCATCATCATCATCATCATCATCATCATCATCATCATCATCATCATCATCATCATCATCATCATCAATTAATCGTCATCAATTAATTATCATCAAGTAATCATCAATTAATCATCAATTAATCATCAATTAATCATCACCATCATCATAATCATCATCATTATTATCAACAACAATAACAACAACAAAAATAACACCTTTAATAGCTTACCCATTTTGCCATCCAAATTATGGACAATTTTCATTTGCTTAGATTGTTTTTGTCGCTTTTTCCCTCTAATATGTTTGGCTTTCGGCTTATTTAACATGCTTTTCTTTACATTACCAGTAGGCTTCCGGAATCTGTTAACAACTTTCTGAACGTTCGCAGTTGGTAAATACTTCTTGAAATTATTAGAGCTACTTTTCTGTTGTAAATGAGAGGACATTTTAGTCGGCCTTCCACTCATTTTCATTTGAGGTGCCACCATGAAATTTAATCCTTGATCCGCTAAAGTGACAGAAAGGAAAAATTAGATTCTCGACTAGTCACTTAGATATCAAAACCGATGCTCTAACTGAGGGGAGTAACAAAAACTGTAATTAACTCAAAGACGGGTAGATGCTCTTTGAAACATGAATCACTAATATTTTATGCACTCTCATATTACTATCAGGAATGTCTGAGGTGAAAATACAGCTTCGTGATCTTATGCCCAGAATGACCAAAAAAGAGAAAACATTGCATCTTCATAATTAATTTGACAGGAACATCCGGAATGCATGTATATATAAGAATAATTAGCTCTGAAAGGAGCAATACAAATCATACAGAAGATGTATTGTTCCTATGCAAAATAATACATAAACCAAGGACTAGACGGACTACATGAATGCAGATACATGTTATTCGCAAATAACATAGGTATATATATACATACATAGATACATACATACATACATAATACATACATACATACATACATACATACATACATACATAGATACATACATACATACATATATATATATATATATATATATATATATATATATATATATATATATATATATATATATATATATATATATATATATATATATATATATATATATATATATATATATATATATATATATATATATATATATATATATATATATATATATATATATATATATATATATATTTATATATATATATATATATATATATTTATATATATATATATAAATATATGTATATATTTATATATCAATATTATATATTAATAATGTATATATTAATATATATTAATATGTACTATGCATTGTATGTTTCATATATAAATCAATTAAGAAACAGACACTTTACCTGGCTCAGGAACCCACAGTGGTCCATTGCCTGGAACAAGAGTGCATAATTAAGAGAGATCTAGATGTGCACAACAATAATGTGCTTCAAGACTAAACTAATTGAGCGACAAAAATCGACCAAAAAATCAAATAGCTTCCAAAACATACGTGTTAATGGAATGTGCATCTTGCGCGAGAACACGATGTTGTCGTGAACTAAAAAGATACAAATTATGAGATTAAAATTCACCCTTGAGCACAAAGATTTTGAAACCGATGGAACTAAATCGGTACATTTATCTGATTGAATGTAGGTATCTACATACCTGATTTTGTCAGATCCAAGTCTTTGTTTACTGCAAAACGAACAAAAGATGCCGTATTACAGACGTAGTAACGATGGGGCGAATGGAATTGCAGAAATGTTACATCATAGTGCAGGGTCAGATAATAGAAAAAAGGTCGAGAAAGTCATCTCTAAGTAAGGTAAAATGAGTGGAATATTTCCAGGTCACATCCACAACACTTACTTACTTGCCAGCAGCAAAACTCAATTGAATTCAAGGGAACGTAATAGCAGTATAATTATCCACTCTTAATCAGCAATAGTTGGTTGTGAATCTTTTTAATAGAAGGTGATTAAGCTTTGGAGATTAAAAATACCGAGAACAACATACTTCCATTTAGTGATGTATCGGCCCTCACAAAAGTAACACCAGTTGATAGTCCAGGCTTTAAATTGCTGTCAGTTGCATGTGGAATTTGATCTAATTTTTTGACGATGAGAAAAACAATAAGTCTCATAACAAAGACGAAGAGGGAAAATTGTCATTGAGTTGAAAGTCAAAGATCACTTCGGAATCCCAACTTAAAGGTAAATTTGATGATCAGGACGACCGCAAAAATATATTCAGAACTAATTCGAGAGAATTGACACAGACATTACATACTCTTGTTTCTCATTACATATGATTTGATGACATGATTTGTAAATTACGACAATAATTTAATAGTGATGCAGTTCAAATAACAAATCAATGGACAAAACCTCTATCTGAACGAACTATGCGGATATTTTGATACACGCGTTTATAGAAGAAGACATAAACGGTCGGTCAATACAATAGGATTAAATAATATACTTATTTGGCTAAACGTACGTAACTTATTTGAAACAGCAAAAAGATTTCGACCAGGAGCATAAACAAACTGACATTAGCAAGAATGAATGAACATGGAAAGTGACATTAGCAAGAACGAATGAACATGGAAATGTAAAGTATGTCAAATATACGGAAGTGACAAAAATTATGTAACAATACAAAATTCTCACAAACCCCGTGTCGATTCTTTTTTGTCCTTTGATGGTTTAGAATTTTGAACAGTATTCCCTTTGTCAGATTCGCTGGTCTCGCTAGTCGCTAATGAAAGAATAACCAGTCAACTTTCGAAAATAAGTCTATATGTTGCAAGCAGAAGTTTTTACAATACTCTACCTATGGAGACATTGTCTTGATACTGGAGTTCCTGCTAGTTGGTAAGCATGGCATATGTACTTTACTGGTTACCATAAAGGAGAGACTTGGAAGGAGTTACCAGAAAGGGCAGACTTCAAAGGAGTTACCAGAGAGCAGAGTCCAGAAAAATGCCCAACCTTCCTCCGACCGTCAAATCTTCATCATAAACCTTCCTCTTTTATGTATCAAAACTAGCCAAAGTTTTGTAACCTTGCATTGTGCATGTCTCGGAAGCTTCTTCTGTAAATGGGCTATGCCCTTCACAGTCAATGTCGCTTTATATAAAAACTTTGCTGAAACTGGATTGTTGATACAAATTTCAAAACCTTCCTCGAATACGTCATAAAGCGCAAAATTTCCTTCGGTTCAGAGCCGCAGAGCCGTGACTTTTTCTGGACTCTGCCAGAGAGGAGAAACTTAAATGGAGTTGCCAGAAAGAGGATACTTGCAAAAGAAGAGTTGATCTTGTGGGGGTAAGAAACAGAGGTAGTGGATTTTCTTACGAAAGATTTTCTAATTGCTGTGGTACTCTAACTACAAACATTGCAAGTTAAAAGAATTATTTTAAATTGATTTTTCCAATGTCTACACTTATATTTTGTGCCTTACTGTCACGCTTCAACCACACAATATGAGCCTTAATTATAATTTACATGTAAGAATCTCAATTTGCACTAACATACTGAATATGCCCTGCTTCAAAGTAGACACAAAAACAATTAAATCTATCGTCGATAAAGATAGGGAAAAAACACTTATGATTGTGATATCCATATGACATATAAATTGTTTTAATGTGATTAAAAACTCAAAAAAGAATTAAAACGAAAGATTAAAATTGCAAAACTTTGCAATATGCTACAAAAGAGAAACAATTGTAGCATTTTAGCTCAAGAGTTGCTCAACAATGGCATGCAGAAGTGATATAAACCTACGTTGTCCACTCCCAGATGTGTACGTTGCAACGAATCCTGACTTTGTCGGTCCAGGGTGACTTGTCGAGTAGAAACGAATAAATAACTTGTTACTCTTTGAGACGTACGGAGCTAAAGTCTTTTTACCGCAATATTTCTTAGATTCTTCACCTCCACGAATGAAAACGTAGTCATTACTACAACTAGAAAGCAATGAAAAATATTAGAAAGAGGACAATCATTTAGGAAAAGCGAATCGAGAGAATCAGCCACTCGAAAAACAGTTGATTGAACAATGGGTCATATAAAAAATCTGTCAATGAACTGATATTCAACAATGTTAATCAAAAATAAGTTAAAACAGTCAACAGGCCAAAAAGTCAATCAAAGAATGGACGATTGAATGAGTCACTGAATCAGTTACATCAACTCAATCAATTAAATCAGCAGTATTTTTCAATTGACTAGTTTATCAAGCTTTCCTCATTCAGTCATTCCAAAACCTCTGCATACACGAAACAGTCAGTCAGAAACTAAATCAATCAATAGCTTGATAAATCGACAAACCAATCAATCAATCAATCAGTCAGTCAGTCAGTCAGTCAGTCAGTCAGTCAGTCAGTCAGTCAGTCAGTCAGTCAGTCAGTCAGTCAGTCAGTCAGTCAGTCAGTCAGTCAGTCAGTCAGTCAGTCAGTCAGTCAATCCAACACTCAATCAATGGATCATTTTAAAGTTAGTTATTAAAAATTGTGATTCATACATACTCGGCACTTCCAACGTCAAAAGCCTCAAAATTTAGCTTGATTGGACTTTCGTCAGTGACGATGGTCATATTGCAGTCTTCATTACTTGGATAGAATTCCGGATAATTGGGAGATGATATCATTCCAGCCGGCGATGTCAATACAGTGTCACAAAGATCTGCACATATGATGATTAGATGTTATTCTCAGTGTATTAAATGGGTCATAACTGCTACATTACAATACAGTTGCAATACCCTTATCTATTACTCTTATTTATCGTGTACTAGTATATCCTTATATATATGACTCATAGAAATAGATCGTTTATCATGAATAAACAAGCGAAGCATATAGTATAACAGCAATTGTTATGTCGTACAATAGCAATCCTTTTCTCAACTCTCAATCAAGCATATATATATTTTTAGCAGCGTGACTACGTCCTCTTAATTTATGTTAATTTTATTATATATCAAGACATCATATTATTGTTTGACTAATGTCATTCTCACTGCACAGAATAAACTTCTTTGACAACTGTAACAAATAGGACGTCATTTAGGATAGGCCTATGACATACATTCCATATAAATTTACTACTTTGATTGACTCTTCATTTACTATTAGAAAGATACTAAATATCTGACAGCATTTTCATCATATGAAATAATATCAGTACAATAAATTACAGCGGATTGCAGCAACATACCTATCTGTTGTGTCGGTGATGAAATTGCGTTATAAGAAACAGAAAATCCCTTGTCATTTTGAGAATCATCTGAATAAAATTTAACGCAGAGGCGATTGGTAGTTGATTCAAATTTTGATGGAATTTCGTCGCCACAGAATTTACTTTCACCTAGTCGTGAAACACAGTCGCCATCCATTACTTTCACAAAATCACTGTTGCATTCCTTATTATCCGCTGTTGATATTTTCAAACTAAAAAGAAAGAAATACGGCCACTTGAAACGGGATTTAGTACAGAAACATATGATAGTGCATTCTAGTTCAAATCTGATCATATAATCGCTGTATCAGAACCTTTCCAAAGGCCATAAGCCTCTAGTTCGCAACAAATCAGATGTTATGTGCATACCCTAGCTTTCCTCAATTCAAACAGAATAAAAAGAAGATCTACCAAGACCATTGCTGGCATGTGACATTTAATATCCCTATATTACATATATGTATCGATTTAAAGGATGTGACAAACACCATGATGTTCACTTTTCACAATTTAGGTTGATATTTCAAATATTTCACTTCACAACATGCAACCCTAAAACTTTTGGAAGACTAGAGACTCTGCAAGCATCGTGTGATAGATGGCTCGATATATGCATCGATACATGTAACATAAACTGAATGAAAGGAGGTCTGTAGCCTAATGTTGATTACATTTCGTCACGGTAGGTCGACGTGATAAACAGGTAGCAATAGTCAAGTTAGGTCCATCTTAGCGCTACCTATTCCCTGAAAGCATTATCAGTCATTGATAAATGCACAACTCTTTGAAGGGCAATATTAGCATCTACCTTGATCATAAATATTAGTCTCATAATATTACCTATCAAAATGAAGTTCAATCTTTTTGTCGTCAGCAACTTGAATAATGTAAACACATTCCATGTTATTTGGATAATTACTTGGGAATAATGGTGATGCGAACTGCCCAGATGAATTAGTGAAAATTCCACCACAGTTGGCTGTAAAAAGCAAAATGGTATCTTTATGTCAATATTTCACAAATTCTATACATACATACATACATACATACATACATATATACATACATACATACATACATATATATATATATATATATATATATATATATATATATATATATATATATATATATATATATATATATATATATATATATATATATATATATAAATATATATATATATATATATCTTAATGAGAATATTTGAATATACCAAAGCATACTAAAACCGATATGATATTGGACAGCAAATGATATGCAGAAAGCTATGCAGTATGATAGGCAAAAAGCTGTGCCAAATAGGCCAATTGCAAATAGATAGATGCCTATTCAGTGCACGGATCGTCATTATTCAAAAATGTATGAAATTTGTTAGACAACTGAAGGCATCCTAGCAAACTGAGCAAATAAACACAACCATCTAACATAGCTGTTATTTGCAAGAAATAATTTAGAATACACAGATTGTTTCTAACCGCTGCCCGGGCATGGATTATGCACATTGCACTTTTGTTCCGTTGGTGGTTTTGTATCCTTGGAGCAATCGGCTTCTTTCACACTCAATGAAGTTCCATCTTGCTGAGGCTTCTGACAAAGAACCTGACGAACTTGTATACCAGGGTCGCAAACTGTAGAGCACTGCAAATTAAAGAAATCAGTGTCAATTTTGATTTTTAGATTCAGCTTCTTATTCATTTTGAAAATCCTGCATAAAAATCTTCAGCTATCTAACATGTCTCTGTAGATATCAAATAAAAGAGAAAATAGTAATATTTATATAACTTTGAAAGTAAGAAAATTCATTGCATGGCAGCTTGTTATTTTAGAGGCAAAATACATTAAAAAGGCTTCTGCAAGGAAACTTACATGGTTAAAGTTTATTGACTAAAAAACTTTGCTGATTAAGACATCGGCGAGATCCCTATATCTACCTGACTTTATAATATAGATTAGACTTCAATTATCTGTTTTGATTGTTCTATACGGTTTCAAATTTGTTTTCGAAGCGTTTATTTCACCAACCTGACTTAAAATAGGGTTCTACCATCCATACGCCTTAGAACAATCAGGTCTATTAAATGAGAATAAACATGACAGCACCTAGAGAGTCGTCTCAAACGTACATTGAGTTAAAACTAAGAAGGTTATGCTCATAACACTTGGTAAAAAAATGCAATCGTTTACGAATTTGCTGATCGAAACATCACTTAACAGCATTGTTTACGCAAGAATTGATTTACAAACCTCTCCAAATGGCTGTGCCACCCATTCTGGGGGACAAGGCTCTCTGTTACAAAGTTCTTGGTTCGGTGGTTTTGTACCCGAACACAAGCTCTCATCTACCTCGTATTCAATGCCTTGCTGACCAAATTGTACGCAACGAACATGCCTTCGTTTCACGCCCCCATTACAAGTACGACTACAATCTCCCCAATATGAAGTCTGCCATCTATCAAAAGAAAATTAAAGAAATAGAAATCTCTTAAATATTCCAGAGAAAATGACTAGATTCTGTATTAGGGCAAGGAAAGAAAAGTGATAGGAAGCAATACATCAAAATGTGAAAGATTCCAGCAAAAGATTTAAAACAGTAGACCAGAAGCTCTAAAGTACGGATTCACTATTATGTTAAAAATGAATGCTTTGTCAATATATACAGATAAACATATATAAATGAAAATATACATATTAAAAGGAAATATATTTGTACATTCGTATATGTTCATGCATAAGTGTGTGTGTGTGTGTGTGTGTGTGTGTGTGTGTGTGTGTGTGTGTGTGTGTGTGTGTGTGTGTGTGTGTGTGTGTGTGTGTGTGTGTGTGTGTGTGTGTGTGTGTGTGTGTGTGTGTGTGTGTGTGTGTGTGTGTATGTGTGTATATATATATATATATATATATATATATATATATATATATATATATATATATATATATATTTATTTATTTATTTACATACATAAATTTAAATATGTATACATATAAGCTTGACTCACGTAGCAGGACACAGCTCCTTTTTGCAAGTGTAGACTTGTGCATTTGGTTTAATTCTTGCATCACATCTGTTATCAGGAACAGGTGAGCCATCATCTTGTCGCCGGCAATGGGCAGTGACAGTTTCAATGCCTGAAAAAGGTTCTTAGTTATGATTAATCGTAATTGTAATATATTTATTCTTAGAGAACTGATCAAGATTATATACTTTTTCAACTGTAATTCCACAAGAGCTAGAAGGTATAAGCTTCTGCATATTCAATCGCTACAGAAATAACTGGAAAAGAACGAAACATGAAAACTTTCAGCTACTCAAGTATTGAAATGTACTGATAGTGTAGCGATATTGAATCAAGTATTGTAATGACATCAAATTGCACAATAATGATAATATTTCACACCTCCTCCACAAGAAACACTACATCCAGATTTCACCTTGGCCCATATAAATTCCGACAGTAAAGTATCGTTTGGTGAATGCGGTATTCCGGATCTTCGCGCGGCTAGATTTAATTCCGCTTTGCCGTAAAGCGATCCCATATCAAAACCCATCTCTTTTAGCGATTTGAGTGCCTCTGCGATTCCTTCACTATCTGGAGTATCACTTCGCATATCTGATGTACCACAAGTGGAGCCATCCCCATTACAAACACCGCATCGGTCGAATTTGGCTTCCGACCTGATGACTCCGTCGCATCCAACATTCTAAAGGCGAAGAAACCAAAGGGCCTATTTTGTTATAGCAATACTAAAGTCACCTTAGGGTGGAATTGCGGCAAGTCTCTGTCAATTGATAGCAGCTGATAAGAAAATATAGGTCAGAATGATATTTTTTAAAAGTCTTTTAAAGCCGCATTTGAATACGCAGATTCAAATAAAATCCTTCAATGAATAAACGAGAGGAGCTGACATCTAGTGTCAAAGCAATGCCTTCAATTCGTCTAAAGATCTGTTGATACGTAAGGCGAAAGAGAATTGAAACTGACCAGGTAAAACAACATATCTGACACAATCAGATGGACGTAGTCCAAGACTATTAGATGCTTCAACTCTGTACGATAGTCATTAACAGAGTAGGAAAGAAAATTATTACGTAAACTTTTATTAAAGAATAAAGGGCATTTGGGAGATACAAACGACGGACATTATGGAGAAACCTGATATACTAATGAAATGACATACCGTGCATTCACCATTGATACATTTGTCTCCAAGAACACTGTCATCCATTTGATCACAATTTGTACCATCTTCGACATTTCCAAAATCATACCCATGTTGAGTATTTTTGATGAAACAACCAAGTTTGCATGGGGCTGTTAAATTGCAAAAGACAAGCAAGCCTTGAACCAGCGGTTAGGATAATAAAATGAACAAAAATAACTCAAAAGGACAGCTCACTCAGATCTGTCGAACATTCTCTAAGATCTCTTCAAATTGCAAAATGCATGCCAACAAGTAGACTATGTTAAAATATCCTTGCGATTTGATTAATAGCAGTTTACTTATATTCAACTTCCAATGTAATAAATTTTGAAAACATACGAATTCGGGATGGCTTGAATTCCCAGTCAAAGTATTTTTCTCCAAACAATCTTGTATTCAGTCTTTCACACTGAAGTGTCCTAAAGTTCTTTGATTTATCCGGACACGGCTGAATTAAGAAAAAGACAGAGTTACTAGATGGTATGGAACAAATCCGAGTGCCAAACCAGTGGAAGCAAAGCACGACTAATTTCAGATAAAGATCAATCAGTACACACTATCAT
Source organism: Mastigias papua (assembly GCA_964019165.1). Classification (NCBI taxonomy): domain Eukaryota; kingdom Metazoa; phylum Cnidaria; class Scyphozoa; order Rhizostomeae; family Mastigiidae; genus Mastigias; species Mastigias papua. The sequence continues at coordinate 5,200,282 of OZ025273.1, read as the reverse complement.
CGAAGGGTTTACGCTCACCTTATTATTACACAGTTGGTAAGAACGAGGCTCTCCTTCACAATGTTTGCCACCAAGTTTTGGTCTAAATAAAAACGATCGAGGAGATCAATTGTGGGAAGAGGGAGAGAAAAAACATTGACATAAAAACTTTTGAAGGTATGCGTGCAATGTTCAGAGTTCTGAGATGTAAAGAATGAGAGTGCAGTTCAAGAAGAATCAAAGAAGGCGAAAGAGAATTCAGGAAGAAGAGTAGTATCGAATAGGACATGAATTCACTAATGAGGCTATAAGCAAACTAGGGATGAATAATGGAAGGATAGGAATATGAATAAGAAAAAAGTGCCAAATTGTGCATATCATACTTCGGTTTGTTACATATCCTTTCCCTATATTGTACACCTCCGCCACATGACCTTGAACAAGGTGTAAAATCACGTGACCACGGCGACCAGCCACCGTCAACAGCGATTGGTTTATTCTGTTCAATGCAACGCCCACGCATACACCACTAGATGAAAAGATGTAAGATAATGAGGAAGTTGTGTACACGAAATGATTTTATTCTAACTTAGGAGATCATTATGAAAAAGCTTGAAAATCTGTGACAAAATGATAAGGTACATCAATTCAAAGTGACATATTTTGGAGCTACTGATTGGAATAAGAAAGAGGAACCAAAACCTGGTTATAAGAGCAGTCTTATGTAACACAGTATAAGGTGGAAGTTGCCTGTCGACAGTCGCTACAGTGAAAACCCGCACATAGGAGTCTTTATTTATTAAGAATTTACAGCCGTAAATTGAAGATTTTTATTTCAGCTGCATACAACTTTTTCATCCTGATATTCTAAGCAGGCTCTTAAAAGTTGCTTCATTTTTCGTCCAATCTGTGGAAACAAGTTCAGGCTGTAGCTGTATGCCAATCAACTCCTTCAAAACAAACCATACACAACTGTGATAGGCAGGGTCTGAAGGGATATGTTAAGTGCTAACAACCTGCACCCTGTTTGCTGGAACTACCTCATCACATAAGAACATGAACAGGGTCATTTCAAAATTCCAGGTTCCTGTGTGCTGGTTTTTAATGTATACTAAATACCACTATGAGCTGGTATTTGCATGATATTGAAAGCCATGGCATTGAATCTCACAACGTATAGTATGGACGAGCCTTAAGATTCTAGTTTCTGACACCATTAATAGAAGAGCTGAACACGATCAAACAGTTTATCTTTCATCATCAACTATCAAACTTTGAAATCATGAACTGCATTGTTCATACCGATTTGCAAACCATCCAAAAAGCATGGTTGTAGAAAGAAATTTGTGCATGGTAATTACGATCCAAAATCATTACAGCCATAAATGGTGGCTAAAAATAGCTTGTGCAAAGTCAAAACTTTTGCTGAATTAGAGGTGCCACGGTGCCACAATGGAAATATCAGTGCCGATATTTGTCCAGGTGTACAATGCGTAACTGCAGCTGTAGCTGGTAAAAAAATACCTTTTTTTCTCCACATGAAGTTGCATCTGCTGCAGGGTAGTTACTCGATATGCATTTGCCATCCTTTTTCAGAGGGTCAGTGCACCATAATCTAAGGCAAACTTGATCAGCCTAGCAAGAAATAAATAAAAACATGAATAAAGAAGAAATAGCTTTCGAATGGATGACAGAGTACAAAAATGTAGCCATAACACAATTCTCTCGTGATAAAGCACGTTATTGATTACGTGCGAGTAAACACAAAATAAAAAATGTTACATTTGCCAATTAGCAGGATTTTCTGAAATAAGGATGATGTTCTAGAATTTTATTCTGAAAAGACGCCTAACAAAGCTAAATCATCTACTAAGAAGTGAGTTATACTTGGGTGTTCTAGCAATTCAAAGACAGGCAGAACAAACAGGGAGACAATCATTTTAACTCGGTGTGTGGAAAAGACCAAAGGCACTTTCTCATCACAAAAATCTTACAGTGCTAAAATGTACTCGCACACAGGTCAGGTTGCCAAAAGATTTAAATTTAAATTAGAAAAATATTACACACTGCTTCAAGATGAATAAGAAAACCAAAATTGCAAAAACTACTAAGACCACTTCGGTGTATATTCAATATGCAATAATAGACGTGGCCTTCCAAAAACTAATAGCCAAGCAAATTTCATGAGAACACAGTACATCGTAAAATGAATGCATTTCTGTTAAACAAATGTGAGTAATCATTCAAAAGCTACTATTTGCTATCCCAAAAAGTGACAAAGGGGAATTGTAGAGAATATTGTACATAACCATGTTCATTACCTTTTCTTTGCAGAATTTTGATCCTGTACCAAAAACCATCTCACATTGTTTATCAGCATCGTAGAGTATACCAGGCTTGTTACCAATCTTCTCATAATCAACTCTTTTCGATTTTCCAGGAAGGTCAAGGAGACAACTTGACTCCCGTTTACTGCAAGTACACAAATTGGCTGTATATTGAACTACCAAATCATATTCACACCAGTAATGATTGGTTGGGTTGGTTTGGATTCAATTTATGAAACAAGATTTCAATTTCTTGGCGGGGAGTGGGGAGAAGTGGCTATATTGATGATATCACTACTTCAGGAGGCATGAATGATAGTTCTGGAATCTTTGGAAATCTCAATTAGGCATAAGAAAACACTGGGAGTTGAAATATGAAGGATAGGTTTTATGGTAAATGATGGGCGTTCCATAAAGAACAGGAATGACGACAAGAAACAAAGAAATCCCATAAATGATATCGATGTAAGCTATAGGATATTATATATTGATTCAGTTATAGAATAACTCGCTTAGCAACATGTTTCAATTTAGAAATAGAAGGTACAAATTGTTTGTTTTCTTCTATTGTATTACTAAAATTATATGGTATTGCTGTCTGACAAGGATTAAATTAACAGGAATTGAAGCATCCTCAAGAAAGCCTTAATCTTAAGTTTTTACCTTAAAAACTGTCTCAGATAATTCCGACTGCATCGGGACCAAGTGTACCCACTTTCTTTACCAACAGATTTAGTGCTCATTATGTAGGCACGGTCAGGGCAGATGAATGAACTCTCTTGGCCATCGTGGTTCATCCCTAAGCTAAAATTCATTAGAGATGCTAAAAAAGTATTATATTGACAACAGAAATAAACAGATTAAAGAAAGAGAGATGCTTTAGCGTGGTTGGAGATAAAAATACAAATATGTGCAGAGCATAATAAGTAACGATATCTCCATTGACCTGTTTAAATACTTTAGAAAATCTCTTGAAACTCTTGTTCCCCAACTACACACTCCTACAAGGATTTAAGACTTTTTCTCTTACTCATAGCTTCAGAAGCAGAAAAGCTGAAAAGAATACTCGGAAAATTCTTGCCTAAGAACACCTTTTTCAGAAGTGCCAAGCGACTCAGATCAATAAGGTAACGGCAAATGGATTCATATGGCAGTGTGTACTAGGTCAAAAAGCATATATCAGGACATACCCTTGTTACAGGTGCCCTTGTGGTTCATGGGTCAATAAAATATGCGAAAATTGAAAGGTATGAATTGCGCAGTTTTACCTGTGCCCTAATTCATGTGTCATTGTAAAAGCCAAAGGCAGTCCATTGTCTTCATTCACCGAGGCTGAATACGGCCATGTACACATCCCACCAACCTCAGTTAGGCCTAGAAAAATAAGTACACAGCCTTAGGAGCTGATGACATAGCTAAAAATTGCGTAAGCAACTAGTTATAAATACAAAGCAGTCAGTTTGGCAAGACGAAAATAGGACAAACTAAAAATGCCTCGAGAAATTGAGACAATCCACAAACCTAACATGTCGCATTCTTGGTTTTTATCAGCACATATATTGTACCTAGAAATTGACAGTGAGTTACTAACAGTAAATAAATAAAGTTTGATTACGATATTTACCAACAGCTAAAGATTGGAAAATTCATTCAGTTATTTCCTTAATATGATGACTAAGGTAGACTTATTCTGACATAAAACATAACAGATTATAGCAATTTTGCATATTTCAAGCTACGACCAAAAGACTAAGTTTTTCTCCCAAACGGCTATACATTTCATTGTCTAACTTACTCAACTTCCTAACTTGAAACCTCGCTTTCAAATAAATCTCAACGATCAACAAGAGTACAGAATATAAAGTATTAATAAGTCTAGAAAAACGATAAAGGAGGCATGCGCAAACTACAAAAAAGTTACGAAACCGGCCAAGGCAATACAACGCTATGCAACCTCAAAATCCACAACATGTTTTGACCAGGATCAAAAACACTATACAAGGAAAATGTATGCTATAGAGCTGTATACACGGCAATCAAATGACTAGATTTTTTACTAGATGTTTGTATAGTGAAAAGTACAGAGAAAAATCTAGTTGTTCGGCTACAGCTTTATCTGTTTATCAGTTAAGTTCGTAGTACTTCCAAGCATTCGGCCAATAATAACATATTCAGCCAGGATGTGAAACACACAAGACTGGAAGCTAAAGGTCAAAATATGAAAGAGACTGAAAGCTTGAAGTTTGGATCCACCGTCTCAAGAGCAAAGCACTGCCAAAACCGGAAACACGGTGAAGACTGGCAACGTGAGGTAAAAATTGAAAAGCTAGGGCATGCTATCTACCTTGTCAAGAGAAAGGCATAGTCATAATGGTCATCGGAGTTGTCATCTGGGTCACTATGAGTACTTGCCCATGTACCAAAACTATTCAATGTGTTTTGTGCATGATGATTTATCGTCAAACCAGCCTAAAAATTAAGAATGAAAGATGATATGAAATAGTACAAACAGATGCATACAGAGTCTATGAGATAAAAAGAGAGGTCATAAAACTTTACTGCCGTTTCATGACTCCGTGGTTAACTCTGAATGTCATTATGTCTTGAAACTTAACAAAGATTCATCCTGGTCTCAAATAAAACAATATGATATCATAATATACGTATCCTTAGACGCCGATCCAAGCAACAAGAATGATCAAAATTGAATTGAATAGAGGATGACAGTCATTGACCAGAGAAGTAGTATTTCAGGCTAAGAAATGTGAAAATCAGTGCAACTAGAACGAGGTTTGTCGTGGTCAGTTTGAGTGACATTGGTGCAGTGAAACTAACAATAAATAATTTAAGTATACAGAACGCAACTGATGAACACTGATTACTCAAAGAAACAAACTGATTATGCTCATAAATGCTTGATATAAATCTGCCTATAAAAATAGATGATTTTCACCATTTTCAAAGAACAGATGCCACTCACCGGATCGATTGTCAAAAGTTGTAGTTTCACGACAATAAGGTTGATTAAATTTGACCCAATTGAAGCATCACGCAGGAGGCTTGAAACCTAAAAAGTAGTTTGCTTTCCTATATTGGCTATGCTCATAATTTCCACTGAAATTAAGGGATTCTCAGAAAGTTTACAAAAGTGTATTTTCAAAACAATAGAGGATGAAGCATCTATATACTACTTGAGTGACGAGTCTTGAATGATTGGTTGTTTCGGCTGATTATATAACTACTGATTGGCTAACTTGGTTACTAGTCGGGTTGGTGAGCAGATTGACTCTTCTAATGATTGGCTGCATTTGGATTGAATGAGCTGGTTGGATGATTCGTTGACAGCCGCATAATTTATTCCGAATGTCAACTAGAACATGCTGTGGTGATCAGCAGCTCTCACTTTAGATTCTGATGGTGACTGCTAGTTTGTGTAGTCGGATACAGACTTGAAAACGTTGGGAGACATTTTCTTTCATATCTAACGCAATGAAGCTTCTGACAGGGTATTGGTGAAAGGCCCTGAGGTCTATAGCAAAGCTCTCAACAGTATAAGAAAGATATAAAATAAGTAGAGAGGGATACTTGGTCAAGTCAAGTTTGTTGATTTTAGATTTAAAAGAAGACTAGGATTCTAGCAAGATAAAATTAAATTGTGAAGGAAAGATTTGGATTTTGTGGCGAAAGAGAAGGGCATGATGTCTTACCATATTTAGCACTGCCATAGTAAATTGTGTAGCAGCATCTTCACCATAATAATTGCACATCTTTTGGTCAACAACCACTAGTGATTCGATATATCTTTCGTTGTTGTCTGGAGATAATTCTTCCGATTTGTCATCAGCCTCTCTTCTATACCTGATATTTGGATTAGCTAAAAGAAGATGAGCTATAGTTGATGAAAACATTCGTTTCTAGATATTATTGACAATACTTCAGTTGACAGTACAAACTATTCTCATCATTTGTATTTTAGCAACAGGTGAATCAATATTTCTAAACCAAATGGTACGCAGATAATATGCAGCTTTAGTGACACAATCATGAACCAGTTGCAAAACAGACAGCAGAGTTTCCAAAACAGCGTTTTCTCTTGTCATTTTCAAAACAGTGTTATGTCTTGTCGCTTTCAAAACAGCATTATGTCTTGCCATTTATTTTTTGTTTGTCTTTTGTTGTGCTACTTGTTGACGGAGTAGACATTAGGTTCCATTCAAACCTTGTTATGAAGCCTCACCTTTTGTTCCACAAGTATTTGCTCCACCATTATCAGAAAGCTGTTCCACTATTGTACCAAACAGATCTTCATTTGATCTTTTTCTAAATCGGGTTTTGATAGATCTCCTAACTATTATGTGGGGATCTTCGTGTGAAGATCCAGCATCTAAACTGCTGTGGTATTCCAGTGGGACTGGATGAATAAAGTAGTCATGCTCATCTGCTGTGAATAGGCCAGTCTATAAGGAAATAACAGGGACTGGTTATTCAGAAACTAGGGCACAAAAAGAAGTCCAGTCTGTGAAGAGAGATGGCAAACAAGACTAGAACATACTGTTTCTACATTAGGATGCTTGAAGTTCCCTTGCAAGTACATAGTAAAGGACAGGCAAACAAAAACGTTTGGAGGCTGGAGCTGATTTAGTATCATCTACTGGGACGAGTGAACCCTACCAAATTGCAAATGCTATTTGTCAGCAAACATGTGCAATATAACAGACTCCATTAAACCATGATATAATACTGCCATTAACTGTAACATGGGGTGCATTCTGACAAACAAACAAACAAACAAATAAACAAACAAAGGAAGATAAAACCATACTAGGCCTCCACAGTTGCTAATTGCTGCTGAGCCACCCTGGTGGACAACTCCTGTGTAGTGGCAATTTTCAACCGATCTTTTAGATACTTCAGTGCCCCTCTGACGGAGGATTTCAATTTTAAAGTTTGGGGCCAAGAGATTTTTGTTGTGGGACAGTGAGAGATTGAATGCTCTTCCAAATGCATTGATTCCAAGTCCAAGTTCATGTTTTTCTTCAAGGCCGTCAGATGACCTTCTCCATCTTGAAAATCTTCGCTGGGATTTATGATATGTTGGAGATGATATTTCATAATCTGGAACTGTAAAGGCAAAAGCACCTGACATTACTAACCTTTTGTAAAGAAAATCTCAATTGAAACTTAAGGGCTACCAAATTCCTACAAACAAAGATTACAGGTAAGTATACTTTAAACCTAATACTATATTAATACTATCTCCTTGCAGAAAATATTAGCCAGGACATTTCATACAAGTTTAACAGCAGTAAGATATGGTTATTTTCAACCTGCCTAGATATCTCAATACTCAAATGAAATCTTAAATACATAGAGATCACATAGAGCTTATATAGTTCATTTAAGGTATGCCTGGGAAGATATTTGGAGAGATATTCTTTTGATGCTCAACGACGAGATCTTCTCGCTGGAGTCTTTGATGTATTGCGACCATATGGACATAGTAATCTATCAAACAAGGTCCTAACTCAGCTCTTATTGTATGGCGATGAAAATTTTTCTTACGACCTCAATAAAACTATTCTCAACTTGACTTTACAGTTCATCCACAAAACTGGTCGATTTGAGTAAAGTTATTTCTAACAAAGATTGCATATCACGTAACCAAAAAGTCCCCGTCCGTTTTCGTTTGTCTCTTTTCGTTTGTAGGTTTGTCTCATATTGGACGTCAGATTGAACGGTGGTTCATGTTTACATACTATAAGAAACTCCAAGAAAAGTTTTCTTCATTAGTTTCATTTACCCTTGCCATCACTTTGATCTGACGTCTAATATGAAGCAGACCTAAGTATCGAATTGTTCTTATTATCCGTAGTGTTGTTTCTAGCTCTTTAGTTTCAGTTATTTAAGTAGTTTTTTCTTTTTTGTCTTTTATCTATGTTAATCCCCTTGGGGTAGACATGGCCTTTTGCTCCCCTGGGGTGTTCGTCCCAGTAGTATTGTAAAGTAATTATTGTAAGTATTGTAGACCGTAAATATGTATTGTAGTATTTTATTGGAATATAAAAAAAAAAAAAAAAAATCTTAAATATAAGGGTGAATGTGAAATATATACATATTGTGGCCACTATCATGAAGAGAGCTATCCATATCTAAATTGTACATTACATGTAGTCTATGCTGGATATATTTGTAGACTATATTTTCCTCTGTGTACTGGTATGACATGAGGTATTTTGCATTTTGTAATGGCATATGGAGCTACGATGCCAAAGTGACTGAATTCTCATGTTACCTTGGCATGACAGTAAAAGATAGTAAAGCTTATAAATGTCATCACAAAGATGAACATCAACTTAAAGATGAAACTTAGAGATCTAAAGTGCAGACTGTAAAAAAAGCTTAATTATAAATCTATACACAAGATACCTTCTGAATGTGATTCAACTCCAAAAATTCTGCTTAGCTCACTTTTTTTCATCAACTGATGAATATCCTGAAACTGAAAAGTTCCTGATAAATATTACAAAGATTGACATGCTACAACTACAGTATATCCATTTCTTGCACAAGATAAAACAACCTTTGTGTACCAAATTGCACAGAAATCCTGTATCGGATGGGATCATATCATGAAATATTCAATCTCCAGTTTTAACTATCAGACCTGGGTCTGTGTGGCATTCCAGCTGCTTTTTAGTGCATAAGTTGCAGAATTCACCATGTTTGCAGTTACAGTATTCTGTCACAATGTCTATGTAGACATTGTGACAGAATACTGTAACTGCAAACTTCATTGATACATTCATGGAAGATTACAACAAACGCCTCCATGAAACTATAGGAAACCACATACTATGACTTATGAGGTAAGAAGACATTAAAAGAAGTGAGGAATAATTACCTTGGATTTAATGACGGTGCCATTGGAAAGCCAAATATACAACAGAATAGTGACTCTAAGTAATGTAGATTTGCAAGAGCAACCACCTACGCTTGGTTTCATCTGTAGACCTGAAGTCATTCAAAATCATTACTTGCTAAGCTCAAAACAAAGATAAAGAATGCCATTTCCACAACTAACTCACTGGCACTGCCAGTGAGTTAGTTGGGGGCAATGATACAAGTGGTCTTTTCTTATATCTCTACATTTTTTCACTTCTACTCTACTTGAAACACAGTCAACACATATTTCATGTCGTTAATGCTGCACATCCACCATCTCATTTGCTTATAATCCAAAGATAACAGAATAAAAAAGTACATTGTTATCAATATCATATCCTTGTGTCTGTATCTTCAAAATGTACGCCAATTTTAAGTACAGCCTCGGGAGCAAAAGGAGGCTGGTATTGTTATGATGGGAAGGAATGCCATGAAAGAACGAACTTAAGATACAATCACAATCCTTACCTCGAATAAATAAACACGCACGGTGCAAGTGTAAAACAAGGGAGGAAAGGGCTGCTTTGCTGTTCGAAACTGATTAGTAACTAGTACCGTAGAAAGCTGAGCTGGACTAGGGGGTGGGGTGGGGGGCACAGAAGTAATAATCAATAATGTGATAAGTAAAATTGGTAGGCTAATGGATATATACAACTTTATAAGGAAAACAGTACCCCTAAAACCATTGTCATGTGGCCTGCTAATAATAGGCCTGATGTTTCACTCTATATTCATAGAAACTCGAATTAGTATAATTAGAAGCTCATTACGCCGCTGCATTACCTCTTAATTGAGTGTCTGCTTCATGACCGTTTATTTACTATACAACCTATAAAACCTTATAAATTGCTAGCATTTTTAGAAAAATTTCATCGCTACCCTGAAAAAACAATACTTTTTGGCAGCTACCTTTTGTTTATTCAATTGCATTACATCTTACACATACTATTACTTACGATATGTAAGTGTCTACTTCATCTGGAAGACGTACGTATATAAAAGAATATACTCAACTTTTTCTCCGATAGATGCAATATATGTCCATTCTTTACTTAAATAACTACTTCCCATCTTTTAAAGTCCGCATATTAAGAGCACATATCAGGCAGACTTAAGAGCAAGGCAAGTATTGAAATCATATGGACAGAAGAAAGCTGTACCTTTTTCTTGTTCATTTGAGTCTCATACAAATCCATTAATCGAGGTTCTTATTTTGTTACCAACTCATGAGAGATTTATCAACTAGATTCTCATTTTTACGATATTTTAGCTTGTCATTTTTACAGTTGCGCTCACCCGTCGCTCAGCGCACTCCTGCTTACAAGCGAGTGAACATGTTATTTAAGGAGCTGGTGATGCGATAGAGGCCTAGTGAATGGCTGACCTTGGACATAATTCAATCACTGGTTAATTAGCCACGCTAAACAGTCAGCTTGCAAATGTTAATAAACAGAGTCTTACAAGTTCACTGAACTCAGTTGAAATCACTAACAACATCTTGCTAGATACTGCTTGCGCATGGAGCTGCCAAGTGGATTTGAGGGAATCAATCTTTATTACAAATGACAAAAATTGCAAAGTCAGGTGGCACATCTCTAGAAATCCCAACATTCAAACTTCTTTGGTTTCTTTATTTTGAAGCAGAGAATTCTTTGACTGCCACGGTAGAGTCATATTCTAATAGCAAGTTTGTTTGAGGTGCAAAGGACCGGTAATTCAAATGCTATGAACACTATTCCGAAAATTATTACAACATGGCAAACTAACTAAAGAACTGAAAGCCAGCCTCGTTTGTGGAGATATATCTCCATTGAAACTAACTCGTAGTAAGAGCATTTAAGATGATTGGCAAGTTTTTCATGATCCCTGTTGCAATACATAAAAATACTTCTTCTGATCCATCAGAATCTACCAAGATGATTAGCAAAACTAACTCAGTTATCCATGATCTTTAAAAGCCCAGGAATTAACGAAAATCAATTCCACAGCTTCGTTCATCGTCTCAAATCTAGTTATGCTGTGATCAATTTTTACTGCTATTTCTGCCTTTAATTCAACAGGTATAAAGATAAAGATGTCAGAAAAAGGGTATTTTCCTCCTACTAGAGAACAAGTTGAGACAACAAAGCAGATCTGAAACAAAATATAACAACGAAATCATCTCGAAACCTTAATGCATAAGCTAGTCAGAAGATTTACTGAAAGGAAATGAATTACTACGTTAGCCCTTGAATCTCTGTATTGCAAAGACTTTTGAAAGGCACATACCCTTAACCTTTGCTCTTACTTGAATGAATGACGATGAATTAACATCTTCTAGCGCACACATTTTGAAATCTTTTTCAAATTTAGGATCTTTGGATGATATTTGTTTGCACTTTAAAAGTCTCTAACAGTGACGGTGCTTAACATAGTGCCTTGCGTCAATATCTTCCAAAAATTTCAAATTTTTGTGACTTCAGATATTATTGCCTAATGCTAACTCTGGGACATTTGCATTTTCATTGTATTCCTTCTCTTTCCCTTTTTGAATATTTAAATTGTGAGCGACCGTCATGGTAGGAACTCCTATGACCTACTTTCTATTCCCGCCATGATAAGAATATATATAAATATATATATATATATATATATATATATATATATATATATATATATATATATATATATATATATATATATATATATATATATATATATATATATATATATATATATATATACTTATCATGGCGGGATAAATATAATTATATATAAAAAGAGGATTCATCACTTGAGAAAGCTTGCGAAAAATAGGGTCGAAGAAGCATGATAAAAAAATAGGACTTCGTTACGTAACTTTAGTTTATCTTTATTCCTTGGACTACGGATACAGGTTGCATTTACAATGCACAAGTAACAAATATAAACAATTTTATAAACAAATTAACAAAAACGAACAAATTCCAGACAATAACTCTAATAAAAACCAAACAAATATGAACTGTGTGACTATTAAAATGACTTTAGAAAGTAAGAAAACATAATATCTCGTAGTGTTGAATGGCATATGAATTTTAATAAGGAGCATAAATGGTATCCATAAAACGGACACAAGATTTGTGTTTATCGTATTTCTTTTTGTAATTAAGAATTTCAGATACAAGAATTCAGCAGTACTAACAAAGGCCTCTTATAGAAACTTATTACCTTGCAAAGGATTCGATGTTTAAATACTTTTCTGTGAACATTGCTGTTGTTGACTAGCCTAGAATTTTAGCTCTTGCTATTATCTTCATAATATAAAATGGAGAATATATGTAAGGGCGATGGGCCTCAGATATAGCTAAAATGAACGGCACAGCATAAGTACTCAAAAAAAGCACGGAAAACAGGTTTATTTCAGCAATCAGCATTATCTAAGAGGACCTTTGCATCTTTATGTGTGAGATCTTTCTGTCTATGTATGTCATAGATCCTTTCGACATTATTTTCTCAGGGTGTTCACGTGAATGTACAAAAAGACAATTTTATTCATGAACAGATCAAGTCACGAAAACCTACCTAGTAAGTTACAGTATTAGTGTACAATTCGATACTATACTTAGCGTCTATCTCAAATACACTGCCGGAGACAAGTACAGTCGAAAAACTGATAAGCTCCCAGACAATTTGACTAATTATCTCCTACAGCAGTCGAACACAGGAAAAACTTTTAGCAACAACTGAAATACCCTGTATCAGATAATTTCTGTAAAAAAATGTCACATCTGTCAACAGAAAAGTGCTACATACGAAAGACAACGATTTACTACTCAACCTGCGAGTTTATTTTTACACAACTAGGACAAATTCTACAGGACGACAACCGTATATGATTTACAACGCATTGTTATTGGGAAAGTTCATTATTACAAAACAACAGTGTGGGCTCCTCGGTAACTTCGATTTTCAAGAGAATCTGAGAGCATATACGTACTCCAACGTGTAGACAGGATGGTCCATCGTGAACAATTGAAACGAAAGAAAAATAAATTGCATTTGGCTTTTAGAGAGCGGTTGTTGTTGATTTGATGTCATCTGGTGATAGTTCTGAAGGTGCATTTGCCATGGATGGTGACCTACGAATTATATACCTGTAAAAGAGGGTAAAGGCATTGCATATAATGATTCAGCTTGGAAGCAGCATAGATCCAAACGTTTCAGTGAGACATTTAGAATGGAGAGAAAAGGTAAAGGTGAAACCAAAGAAACAAAATGGCAAGAGGGGCCTGTTACTAGGAGTAGCAGCTATCGAATACAGTCACACTTGACTCAATGCCTTTTTTCAAAAAAGTTTGAGAAGGAGGAGAAATACATTTATCAAGTTACAGTGGTGCGGCGAATAGAAATTGACGATTATGGTGCGGCGAATAGAAATTGACAGGAGAATTCTATACCAAGCTAGACTAACCTTAGCAGCGCTGCGGCAATAAGTAATCATAAGCTCACGGCACCAATCAAAAACTCTTAAATCTAAGCATTGTAAATTTGAGGTAAATTGGATATATTACAAAGTTCCATTCGATTTAGCACACAATAAGTTGGAGGTAAACCATCAAAAAATGAAGGAAAATAAAATGAAATGCATACACAATATCTCCTTCCTCGAGATCAAAATCAGGAGGTGGATTTACCAAGGAATATGACTTTCCTTGACGTGAGATTAAATCATCTAGAAGAGAGTTCTGATATTAGATACTGGGTGAAACACAGTGATTACAAAGCAGCTAAAGCATTGGCAAAAGTGCATTGAATTTAAGGAGATAAATTTATATATGACGCGAAGAGGAGCCAGTACTTAAGACAAGAGTACAACTTACGCTTTCCTCTTAAACCTAAACGTTTCATCCGATTTGTTACTATGCCATAAATATCTCTGCTCTCTGGAATTTTATCCGATGTTTGCTGTGAGTTGCACTATCAAACGAAAAGCATACAATTAGACTCTTCAAAACCCTAAGCTGTAGCTATATTTAAGGAAACGTACTAAAGTAGGGAGCACACTCGACGGAACATAACTCATTCACCTCAATATGTCTTTGCAAAGAGCTTAATCTATAATGGGCCATAGTGACTGTAACAGTATCACTCATTAAGTGAGAGGTTGAATATTCGGTGCAATTCTCTGCCAGTGTTGAGGAATTATCCCGTCCACTTTTCAATACCTCCAGTGTGAGCTACAAAGGAACTCGTCTTCCCTGAGCTCTTAGATGGAATTGTGTCAGCTATCCGCAGAACATGATTCGCATTATTTCAACAAGTCTACGTCTAGAACTTCACTGTGATTCTGCCTTTTTAAAAAACGGGCACTTCGACCTAACCATTAAAGAATTGCCTGTTGGACTCTACATAACAAAGATCTTAGGGAGCCCTATCTATCCAAGCTATCAGGATAGAAGAACTTTTAAGTGAGAGAACGAATAATGTATGTATACCTACTTTTACATGTCTGTAAAGACCAATCGGTACATCATAAGTAGTAGTGCAGAGTCTTTGGAATAATCTGCCATAGTTTTTTATCCATATATTATTCTCAGTGATGGAAATCTACAAGAATGATGCTAAGCTTGTAAAATCATGGATATTTAAGCACTTTACATGCCATGACAATAATAATAATGGTACTACATTATGCCGAAAATAACACAAGCTATCTTATCCAATACGATCTTTCTCTTCAAAGCCTGTTACCAGATTTAGTCTCTGTATGGCAATACGAAAGGACCTAATTTCTCTTCCTAGCTATGCTACAAACAGCATTTTATCTCAAAACGCCTGGCTGATTGATTATTTCTGCCAATTACTTTCTTCAAAAATAGAAAGTCACTCTATTTTGATTGCCCACAGCCACTAAAATTCTCTGGCAGAAAACTATTGATGCAACAGCTGAGCTGATGAATTAGAGATCCATGCCAAAGGAGGGCTCTTGTTGAAGTTCTTGTGGGTTATTTTGTACTAACGTA
Organism: Mastigias papua; assembly: GCA_964019165.1. NCBI lineage: Eukaryota > Metazoa > Cnidaria > Scyphozoa > Rhizostomeae > Mastigiidae > Mastigias > Mastigias papua. Next base: position 5,185,050 of record OZ025273.1, on the reverse strand, counting down.
GTTACAATGTAAGAAATAAATCCCAGCTAGTATTAGCAAATTTGTTTAAATTAAGGGCACTTGACAACAAATACTAAAGGTAGCAGAATTGCTGGCCGATGTGCTAAAGCTAGCAGCTATTTAAATGTGGTAAAAACGAAAGGTTCTTCTTCTGTAGGGACGACCTCTAATAACATGAAAGCTCAACTCACCGATGCTAAATATCCAGAACCTGAATTCTGTTCACAACCAAGTAATAATGCTATAAGTGTAATCATATAGTCCTTCATGAAAGTCTAAAAATAAGATTAGAGAAGTTGCTCAATATTATTGACAGGCACTGGTTTCATATCGATCTACTCTAGCAACAAGATTTCTGATTAGTTTCCAACAAGGTAAAAGTTGAATTAACTACCGTAGGTGCACAAGAATTTATAGGATCTGTAGTCCAGGTACATCGTCTCTGATATCTCTTCAAAAAGAAAAATCGTCTTCAAGGAGCTGTATATTATTTTACTTTCTCGCTATTAAAGATGCTCCAATAGTGTCTGATCCCCTAGTCTTTGTCTCCAGCCTTGGTCTTACTATATGTTGTGTAATACTAGATCCTGTCTGGTTGCTACAAGATGCTTCAAGAAGATTCACAGTCTAGTTTACCTGATAAAGTAAGGTGTCTATCATACTGGCACTGAATACATTTCCAGCTGCAAATGGCCCTCTAAACAAGTAATCAAGATGATCGTTTCTAGACTTCATTTCTCTTCTTCGAAGCTAAAATAACATTTGGGAATTTTCAAGATCACTCTTTCTAATAAGTGATACAAATGAAATAAAAAATTATTAGGAAGTAAGGTAGACAGTCATTTGGAAAATACAGATAAAAATATCACAAAAAATCACCGAAAATATCACCCAAAAATACAAAAAATGTCATCAGATAAAATAAAGCGATTTCAAATCACTTACTTTTATGGTATTTCTGAGACTCTCTTTATTTGAGACACCATTTGCTGGTTCTGGCAATGATGGTACATCAAATTTCATAAATTTCATATTACTCGAATGCGTTAATTCAACGATAAGTCCAACATTTGGAAATAACCTGCAATAAAACGGAAACAATTGATGTTATAGGAGCTAGAACGATACAAGCAAATGAAAAAGTAATAAATATACTATTTTAGTGATTCTTGATTACCACTTTGTAGAATGGCTAAACATCTGATAAAAGATTTTTATATATAATTAAAAGGCTCGATCTCACCCGATGTAGTCGTGGCTTTACTATCGCTTGTAGGATTGAAACAAGGAATTTCATAGATGTTCTTTTATGTGTTATCCTCGCTAGTGTGAATTTCAACTGACTATTTTACAATTTGAATTGGTATATACATTTGCTCCCCGGAATTACGTATAAAGATGGAATAACAAAAATCGGTGTGGAAAAGGAAAGGCTAGACAATGTGTTGAGGGAAAGTTAGTATAAAAATAGGCCTAACGAAAGGGCAAGGTGTTATGACGCAATAGAATGTTAGTGTGATGTTAGTTTAGTGCTAGCGTAGAGGAAGTGATGGGAATGAGTTGTAGAAAAACACACAATGAATGAATGAATGGAGTGGAAGATAAAGTAACTAAAAATGTAATTGCTACACTATCAACCGCATAGAAAAGAAGCATAGAATTTTGCAACAAATTGCCAGGACATTTTTTAACAGTGTCGCTAAGGGGCCATTGGCCCACTGGGCACACTTCTTGGTAAAAAAGAAAAATTGAAAGCTTCGGCCTAATAGCTTCGGCTCTGTTAGAAAAATCTGAATACTTTTCGTGAAAATCTAAATGGTCACAAGTCAGTCCTGATTGAGCTCAAGAGAAAGGGTAGATTGGATAGATCCTCTCTGAGCAAATATACGAAGTATGGCTGCAAATGGAAGAAGGCCTTCATATTGGCAGGTCCACTAGTCGAATTTTCTGAGAAGTTCTACTCCAACGTTGATGTTTAGGCCACAAGTTTTAAAATGATAATCACTTAGCACAGCATTACCTATAGATGGTTTGAACACCAACAATAGTATAAGCATCTGCCATGTATTCTTCATCTGAATAAATTCCTTCCATTGATTGCAGTTGATCAGTGACAACTACCGTTTCTCCATCCAAAATTCCGGCTTGTAATAGATCGTCGATGCTGTGGGAGCAAATTAAGAGACGTGCTATTTATCCAGTAAAATTATGATACCTTACAAACACTTCCCGTGGGAAGAACTACGTCTTGAAATAGTATTCAAGTAATGAAAAATCAACAGTTATAATTGTCCGATTGCAATTGTCTGGTACTTACTTCTTGAAGGATCCAACCATGAAATAAAGTAAGGGAAATGAGCAGACAGCTTCGTAAAATGCCGGGGATGGCCTAGGAAGGAGAAAGAATGAACAAAACTATTGGGAAGTGATATCTATATCAATAATTCATAACGAGACTACATCAAATTTGCAACTTGCTTTCATCATGATGATGATGATGATCATCATCATCACTATCATGATCATCATCATGATCATCATCATCATCACTAATTTATTTAAAGTAGGTCGTATCAAACAAAATAGCACAATCAAGAGTGATCCAGGGATATTGTACTTAAGTGATTTCATTTCAAAATATATAATCTATATTTAGAAACATAGAGGTAAACAAGCCAGATAAATGAAAGAATATATTTAGCTATCCCATTAGCCTTTTATCCAATCGGAAACCAAAAAAGTGGAATATATGTATTGCAGAGTCTACAGTTGCATTTAACTTAATTCCAGCCTCTGATCTAATTAGCTTTCATTAAATTTCAGTATAGACCCCAAAAGTCAATGTAGCAATGACGGACAGTTTTACTATGGCTACAGTAAACCAACCTTTCGTTCAATAAAAGGACAAGTGGTTTGAGGTAACACTTTGGTTGATGATAAGCCCGCAATGGTAAGATGAAGTTATAAAGTCCTGCCCCTGCTCTGGGGCATGCAACAATCACAGCTCCAGATAAATTCCTGACACGGTCGCCTTTGTCATGAAGTTTGTGTGGTTTCGTACAAGCCTAGGAATGAGACAGACGCATGATTTTGAATCTTCATGAAACCTAATCGAGCATTGATCATATGATGGAAATTTGTGAAGAAGGTATAAACACAAGGATTATTCGATCAATTATTATTCGAGTATAGTAACATAACTGCGGTGTCATGTGATACCAAATAATTGTGTCATCAACCGCCAGGGTTTGATATTGTCCTGTATGATATTGGTACTGTTAGCAAGAATAAATGCCAGGTGCATTCATTTTGTAATTCCCAGACTTTGTGAATGCACAAATAAAAACGCTGTTCATAGGACGTCTAGTACGAATACATGTCCTCAATTCACAAAGAAACAAACCTTATTCAGTTCCATGCAACAGAATTGCTTGGGTTCAGGCAGAAGATGACATTTCAATGGTGACCTTCCAACATATGGTGTAATTGGTGGCACTCCGATGATGTAACTACAACAGAGAATATCAATGTTATATATTAGACCAACGTTCTTAACACTCCTAACAATAGGTAAAGGGCTAAAACAAGGATAAATCTATTAGGTAAGAAGATCAAGGTGTAAATTTTGGATGAGCCTGGAGTTTTCTCATTTCACAGAATAAAATATGTTTAAGATCAGTCCAGCAAAGTGCAATGCAAGATAAACATGAATTAAAATTCATCAATGACTTACTTCGGTATCATTTGAGAAGGTAAGCACAATTCCTGCCCTTCATTGTCACTTGGTGGCTCTGATAAATCTGAGATAGGCAGTTCATTAAAATCACTCGCACTTGTGATGTTGATGTCAATGACTGACGCATTGCGTGGAGATCCATGCTCACTGCTATGAGTTAGTGATCCATTTGGACTAAAGGTTGCCGTCTTCATTTCGATATCTACGAAAATTAATAGACTTGTCAAATTGACAACAGGACACTAGTTGCAAGACTTAAAAGTCAACTGAAGGTAAAAATAGCATTAAAGAGAAGAAATATGTCTAATAGGATTGAAGAAATCGAAAATGTCCCTTGCTTGCACATTTTCAATATTCAACATGAATATTTTTGTTGGCATACTTTGTTCGATGTTTTTTTCCTCTTCGCTGTTATCAATAACGGAGATGAAGCTTCCCCATTCACTTTGTCTTGTTAACTTCCGAGTTCGTTTCCCATCATCCTTCCTAAATGAGCCTGAATGCTTCCCCTTGTGCGACTTTTTGGTCAGCTCCTCTAGAGCCATGTCTTCCTCACTAGTAATTGCTATATAAAATAGTGTATCGTCATATGCTAATTTGAAATTTGGGCCAGGGTTAAGAAAGATCTGGGATTCCTTCGGCTCCCTTCTTGCACCGATCAGAGTCACACCAAACCTAGGAAGATTCAAAATTAACACTTTAACTATTAGGAGCATATTAATAATATGAGCAATGCCATCGTTTGGAGATCGGTAAAAACAAAACAGGGTTAAGAAAACATTCACATTAAAGTCCTCCTATGCGTTCTTGGAATGCATGCTTCAATAGAAGAAAACTGAGATGGAACCTGCACTGATATCGACAGATTACTGATAACAGTATGCACTACTGGAATACTACCCAAGCCCTACTCCTCTAATGCTTAACGAGAAATCAGAGCTGAGTTCAGTCTAGCAGTATATTATTCCACCCTTGTAGCACTAACCATGAAAGATCTAAGCGCATTAAATACAGAGAGAGACAGTATTTTGGTCAAAAAAATCTTTCCCTAAATCATTCGGTTGAAAAGTTATAATTGTAGTACCGCTACAGTTAAGAAGGCACGCTTGATAAAGCCTATCTGTCATCTCATCTGTTTGCACCGAAGCTAGAGGATCACGTCAAGTAAACAAAAAGAGTTCGTTTCCAAGCTCGGAATATTGCAGTTAGCTAGTTTACTTATTGCAGCGATTGCCTATTCCAAAACAATCTATGCTTGCTGTTTATGATTCGCGAGTTTAGATCGACAACTGGAAACTCTTGGTGATATCTGCTTTTTCAAGCGAACTACTCTCATTTGTGCCAAAAAGAAATTGAAGTTTTACGACAAATTGCAATACAGAATCAGTGCCCCATTTCAAACTTCTATACTAATAGGTTGGGACAGAAGAAAACATTCGATTTCAGTGTTGAAGTCAACAAATAAATCCATTCATCGATATGCAAAAATGCTACCTGAAAAACAAACAGTAGAGAGCAGATACCTTTTAAATGCGTTGTATGCTGCATATGTGAAACTTTTGTATGCAAATCTTCTGAACATTTTGCTGTGACCAAGTTGAATGTCATATATTTCATTTCCAGCACTTCGGCCGTAGATGTTCTCGCAGATGTCAGAAGAAGTCCCTTTCCTAGAGATCAGATCGGCGTATTGTGAAAATCAAAGTTACTTCAAAAGAAGCACCAAAACATGCAACTAGCACGGACATTGAAGAATCCTGGTAAACTAGTAAAGCAAAGAACAAAAAAAAGAGTCCAATATTGATTCCATTGGGTGAGGTTGTTGTATAAATGGTCTATCCCTTGAACAGAAAGGTCTATGAGCAAGATTGCAACAACAACGACAAAAACAAAATGCTTACTGTTCTCGGAGTGTATGAAGAAGTAAAGTCACCAACGTTGAAATTCCAGGGCAAATGCAGTTGGATGCCAACAACGCATTCTTTATTTCATCTTCACATACAACGTGCTCTAAGATAGAAAGTACTTGAGCTAAAATAGAATTAATCTCTACTGTCATAGTACTGTTTTTATGATCATATTTTTGAGTAAAACGTATCCTAGTTTACCATCGATTTGTTGGAAAAGACAGCTTTCTCAAGAATTTTAGTGTGAGGATCATGACAAAAAGCATAGTAAACTAAAACCAGGAAACTAGTTTTCTTTATGAAATAACTATATTATGTAACCTTATGAAACATAATGCATTGTCATGTTCTTCAATCGCTCATGTCGTTCCTCATTGTATCTCGTGTTTCTTATGTTATTGATGCAAGTGGGGTGGACGGTGCAATATCTTAAATCAGAATGTATCTTAATAGAATGTAATGCAATATAATGTGATGCATCGTGATATAGTGGTCGAGTGGCCGAGGAATTCAAGCGCTTGACTGCTGTACGGAAGATCGATGACTCGAGGAGCATCTCAACCCAGAGTTTAGATGCTCGCTCACTGTTCACAAAGCAGCAAATTGGGTAACTGGTAGGAACTCCACAGGTCCGTAGCCATGCGGTGGCATAGGATGGCAAACGCCACCCCTGGGCAGCAGGGTGCCAGCTTTCTGCCACCTCTGGTAATTTTCTGCAGGTTTTATTATTGCTTTATCTTTTAGCTAAGGGAGATATCTCCTGAAATTTGGTTGGTCTCAATTTTGGCCTTCACGAGACAATCCATTTTTACTTGTGCATACATTTATTCATTTGATTGTGACAACTTTTCTGACATGAAAGTCTGAAATAAGCTATCACATTTTGTGCCAAATGATTCCACAAGACAATTTTGCCATCCCTGAAACAGAGGTCTGGCTATGGTCTTGCAACTCCAGAGAGATATAAACAGAGAAGAAGCAAATTGTTCACCCAATCTCATGTTGCCGACGACAAAGGATAAAAGTCTTCTTTAAAAGGTGTTCAAAAGCAAAGACAATCGTATATGGGACAAACATTTATTCTTATTGTGATGTTAATTTTATTGCTATTTATTTGTAATGCAATTGCCAATTTACATCGAGATCCAAAACAGCCTGACAAAACATAGTGAGTTAGAATGTCCAAGATTCTTTTCGACGTAATTTTGGACAATGGCATATATTTTTAAAACGTAAGGGCAGTCAACAAATTAGTGAAATTGGTAAATTACTCACCGGCAAAAGCAACATGGAATTTATTTTCCGGTTTGTGTATCTGTACGTAAAGCGGAGTGGATGGAGCGAAGTCTTGGATAGCCCAAGTTCTTACTATGGTTTGATGATCCTGAAACAAACATGGGACACTTTTTAAATATCTACAATTATCTAACATGTTAGCAGGAAATTGCAGCCTTAATACAAACCGTAGATTAAATAGGACCACATAAAATTGACTATAAACATAAATGAAAGTACAAAGATGAACGAACGCTCATATTAGGAGAAATGATAAGAATAGGATGGGACTAGAAATTTATTCAAAAAACATCTGTGCTGATGACTAGAGTCTTAATTCTAAAGCAAGATATTATCCAAGGAATAGAACTGGAAAAATGTATTGTGAAGAAGAGAAAAAGGTGTGAAAGAAGAGATTAATTTTATTAAACAGTGCTAATGGAATTCGTTGAAGAAAACTGAAGACGCTCCATATGGGCATTATTACATCTGAAATTACTGGACCTTTTTCAAAAGAGATTTCAAAGGGAGATGTAGTACACAACAAAGTAATCCAAATTCCTGGAGAGGATTTGAATGAAAAAGAGGAATAACTCGAAACTTTGGATTTAATGTACATAAATAGAGGATACATTACCCTAGCATCAACATCAGGGTTACCTCTGTCAGTCAATATGAAGCAGGCGTCAGCATCAATTACCCTAAAAGTTAGTTGAACATTGAATGTCTAACTATGAGAAGAAGTGCTGGGAATTTACGAGAATTTAAATCTCCATATTTTACAGTAATATCAATTTTAGTAACGTTCACCTCATGCACAAGTGTACTGTAAAAGTATACCAGACTACAACACGTAAACTATCTTCAAATGTACTTAAAACACTTATAGCTACAAAATCTGGACAGCAGCTAGATCTCTTGACTTTTTATAATGTAACCAAGCCTGGATTCGGGGTGCATTTTAAAATTATACATTGCTATTACCTTGCTCTGATAAGATCTTGATCATTCAAAGCCGATCCCTTGAGGTAAGTTACCCTTTGTGCCCATAATGGCACTTGTAACAGAATTCTGAGTTTGCTTTCTAATTCAGCTGGTGACAAGAGCACCACTTGAACATCCTAAAAGATAATTCATATTTCAAACAATTTCATTTCAAATAATTTCGGGGAGCAATCAGCTCAAAATGTCCACCTTTGCTTCAGTGTCCCTATATTCACTTTCATTTCATAATGTTTACTAACAGAGGCAGCAACAAAGATAGAAACAATTCCAGCAGTAACTTTCTTAACATTCTGTATTCAAAGAACGCATTAAGGTGTCTGCATTAGTTGTTTAGGGTCCCACGGGTTGAAAGTTGTGACGAAACGAAAAAGTTTTGCATGCCTGGTAGAAGAAAACCTGACTACGGGAATGGTATGATGTGGTAGGGTCCAAGAAAAGAGACTTTTCGCCCTCTTGTGAATAATGTAGGTTGTTTCTGATCCTGAATTCAAAATCTACGTAAAATTTCACATTAAAAAAGAAAAAAATGTTTTTTCCATAAAATTAAAAAAAATTTAACTTTTTGATAGGATCCATCTACCTTAAGTGCCACATACCTCCATTTTTGGATCGGCGTAGAATTCATTTAAGAAATCGATCATTGTACTCGCCCTAAGGGCAGTCGAACAAACAACCACGTGTCGATCTGCCCCGTATGCTGTACTGTATACGCCGCCCTCTTTCTGCTTGGAGACTAACAAAAAGGCGAGTTCTTCCAGCTGCAAAATAATGAAAGAGATAATATGTTTGCACGGAATATCACAAAGGTATTTGGAGGAAAATCAAGGTATCATTCATCTTCATAGAATCAATTATGATATTATCATGATCATTTACCTGGGAATCAGAGAAGTAGGAGTTGAAGCAAAATAAGCCTAATATTAAGTTATAGTTGTTATATCCTCATAAAAGTCAAACTTCTGAATTAAGAATAAAGGAAGTGCTACAGAAGTCGTAGCACTCTTTGCCATCACCAGCTCAGAGCAACACAAGCAGAATGCTTAAGCCTTCGAATAATAGAGACTAGGCGTGACATAGGGTAGCATCACTAATCCTTAAATCGCCCGCCTCGAACATCAAAATGCTAATAAGTCCCCATCGGATTAGCCCCCATCATCAAATATGATGAAGACCCACGTTATATATATGTGCTTATATTTAGACCTTTCACTTTATATCATGGAGAGAAGGAGTTCTGCGAATGAAGTTTGTACGCAGTACGTGTAAGATAATTGCATAGGCCCCCAGGAATAAGTCACCCCTCAGATAATTCCCATCCAAGAAAAATAAGACCCCAGAGGGGTAACTCGAGGATTTACGGTCCATGAATAAAAGTATGCAATATCACTACCCTAGAGATAAAGATTGGCGAATAGGAGATGGAAACCTACCTCTGCGGGTAAGATAAGCAATGCCATAATAATCATAATCATCACCCATGTTCTTGACAAGTTATCAAGAGGCACGGTATCACCATAACCGACGGTGCTGAATGTGACAACTACAAACCACAGGGCTTTGAACATTGTCCAGTTGCCATGAGCACGCTCTAGCTGCTGGAGGCCACATATACTGAAATAATGGTTCACAAGTGAGGTAATATCATCAAATGAAAAATTCTGAACAATTAAACGAGGTACTAGTATTAGGAGAATTGATAATATCGAGAGAGAAAGTACTATTAAGTGCGGTCGTAATACCGAGCTAGATACCATTATTGACTGAGGTAATATTTTTGAGAGAGACAGCAACACTATTGAGTATTATTGATTCAGGTAATATTATCAAGTGAGGGAATATTATTGAGAAAGACATTACCATTGAGTGAAACAGTATAGAGTCAGATATAAGTTAGCGAGATAATATTACTAGTTAGACTACGCCTGTTGAACGTAGCAATATCATTGTTATGAAAGACAAAGAAGATGCGAATAAGTAAGCGATATGAATCTTGAGTCAAATTGATATCGATTGAATCAAAACAAATTGCTACGGACGTCCTTTATATCTCTGATGCATTCAATGTCTACCTTGCTTCTTTTCAATTCCTTCTCGTGATTTATTCTCCTTCTTGACAAAACTATATTTACCGTTCTGGCATTATTACACAACCTTTCCTAAACTTAAAGGTTTTCTTGTACGAATCTTAACACGTAAAAGTGTTGGTATGTATGATAAACGTACCTGGTAAAAATTAAACATATTACACTGAATACCACAAGGGTAACTTTCTGAGAGATTGCGGAATTATTTTGAACCCTTTTGCGATGAAGGTCATTCTGAAAAATACAAAGAATTCAAAGGTGAGGTTACAAATACTAAAAATATAAAACGAATTATCAATCCCCAAACGGGCCATGGAGCAGTGAAATTTCAATACTCTTTTGCATTGCTATATTTGCAGTGAAAACACTGACATATACCCAATTGCTGATAAACCTCTGGTTCATTTGTTATTCTACATTAGCACACTGTCATAGAGATGATCATTCTTCACCTTCGCTTATATACTTCTTGGAAGGATCCAGTGAGTTCCTCCCACTTGAAACATTGTTCACACTTTTTATAATGAAGTTTTTCACCACAACTCATCTTCCCTTTTTCACGATTTAAGTATTGAAATGTTCTTAAGACTTTCTTACTGAGAACGCTCGAGCTTCTGTAGCTCTAAAATGCTTAAAAAACAAAACACTGACATGCATAGATTTTCATAGGAAATCTGAGCAAATTAATCAACAGAGATGATAGGCTTGCGTGAAAATTGGAATTTCAAGTGTGTGTCAACTTAAAAACTTTCTTAGGCCTTAGAAATCCAGTACTGAACTTTCTTAACTTTCTGAGTAGCCGAGTACTGCTTTCTTATGCAAACAACTTGCATTAGTTTTGTCCATACTGCTTCATTCATGCCTCGAGTTTTCCCTCTTTCGGAGCCCTTGAGGGCTTGGTTTGTCAACATAAAGCTTTTACAAGTCTACGGAAATACATCCCTTTCTACAAATTGCTCTGTTGCTATTACATCAGCAGATGAAATGCAAGTATTTTTGATAGCATTTCATTACTCTTAACATTCTATCTTTTCACTTCTATTGTTCCACTTTCTTAGATGTTCTCCGACTTCTGGTTGATCGCGTCATTTATCATAGTTTGCAAAATAAAGGGAATTGTAGTATTTTTCTCTCTATATAAGATTTCAACTCACATCGGCTTTGTATACCATGTTATGACATTCATAGGTTGACAGCTCTTTCACCCAAAAGCAAACACTGTGCACTACGAATACACTATTGGCTAAATTTCAGGGGCTAGGTTCTTACACGTGAGAACACAATACGATCCTACTTATGCTCCTATATGTCCTCTCCAATATTGCTTGTAATTCTCTCTTCTTTGCTTCATTTACATTTTGTCTGTATTTTCATTGCGTGAACGTGCTTTCTACATTATTTCTAACGACTTGTAAAAGCCCTGGCAGCTACCCTAAACAATCTAATAAGCGCCGTTTACAAGGAGTCATCCTAACATCAATACCAAGCTAGATAACAAACCAAGTCTTCGTATATATGCATGTATACATATACAAATATAATATATATATATATATATATATATATATATATATATATATATATATATATATATATATATATATATAGAAACAAATAAATACATAAAGAAATATATATATAAATATATATTTATATATGTAAATGTGTGTGTGTGTGTGTGTGTGTGTGTGTGTGTGTGTGTGTGTGTGTGTGTGTGTGTGTGTGTGTGTGTGTGTGTGTGTGTGTGTGTGTGTGTGTGTGTGTGTGTGTTGTGTGTGTGTTTGTGTGCGCGCGCTCATTGCTTTGTACCGGTGAGTTTAATATACGGGTGATGCTGGCAGTAGCTATTTTATCAGATTTCGGCTGGCTTTTACTAGCACACATAAAGTAAGAAATGCATGTATGTCAATAATAGGGACATTATGGATCGCACTACACAGCATACATCCCCAAAAACATGACGTACGTCAAACGAATACTTAAAAACTTAACACAGGTGAAATATTTTCTTCAGACAAGATGATGATGAATAGAATCAATAATAAATGAACTTGACACATACCAACACCGTATGAGCACTATCTTTTGCAATCCAGATATGAAGAAATGTTAATGCGAAAATGTTGCGAATATCATACCAGAATATCTATAAAAACAAATGAACATCCACTACTAACAAAATGAACGGGAAATGGACAGTGCATTCACATCTGTCTTTGATTCAATAAAGTAACTAACGGCTTTCGGTTGTAGTTGTAAGCAGCTTGGGATACAAATGTAAGGAAACAAACACAGAGAGTCTCACTAATGGATGTATGCATAAATTAACCGGAAAATTGCATTAATGGCTAAGGTAATGGCTCGTGCGACGTAGCCACTCCTCTGTCCGTAAACAGTAAGAAAACTAAATTATTGGTTGCTATGTAAACTTCGAATTAGCGATTGTGCATCTCGTATTCTCAAAAAACATGAATCTGATATAAACAAAGGGACAAAAAATAATCGAGGCATATAACGTTGTCACAGGCCATTCAAAAAGTACATAACGGGTAGGGGGGTGGGTGGGTAAGTGACAACGTTGTAACAAAATCTTATGAAAAATATAGGGGATGGGGGTGCCAAATTACTTTTGTTACGTAACACCAAAAATGTAATGCAATGCTTTTACTTTTTCACTTTTTGATGAATGCTTTCTAAAAATAATCAAATAAAGAAAGAGTTTGAGACCCTATGGAGCTTGAGTCTTGTATTACCCCCAATCATTCTTAAATTTCAGCGAATTTGAGACATAATTTAATGCTCTTCTAGAATATAGTCTTGTAAAAATGTGAAGATGGTGTTGCGGAGGGTGCGGGTTTCGTGCCAGAATGTTATGTAAGAGGGGGTATCAGCTTGACTGTGACAAGCCGTTACATAGGGGCCGGGGGTCAAAATGGCAATTTTTTCCGTTACGTACTTTTCGAATGATTCCTCATAGAATATAGTAGATCACTCATGACGAAGTTTTATGTCAATCACATACTCAGCATTTATAACTAATGTCTTTTTGTATCAAGCCACCAATTTAGAATAAAAATACTTTCTTTGCTCTGCACCACTGGGGGGGGGGAGACGCAAGCCATCTGGTCCCATTAATGGGGCTGGGCGGTGGTGGCATATTATTCAGATTATGCCTGATTACGCCTGGTTTCCATAACAACAAGGACCGGAATGCCATCCACGATGCACAACCAACTAACAGCAGACTTATCGCAGGCAGTCCTCCCCAAATAGAAACATTCATTGGAGGGCCGCTTGCGAAACCCGCAACAAATCGGCTACATCCCACAATCGCAAAGTTTGGAAGAATATAATTAAGATGCCGGCGCTTCCTGACTTATGTTTATGATCCTATTCGTGAAGTCTATAAAGTTCCCTCTTTATTTTATTGTAAATAAAATGTCTGAGATTTTATAGTTTCTATAGAAATATAGTTAGTTTTCTTTGTTTCAAAATTTTTAATAATAGTATGTTCTTTTATAGTACGGCCCTGTGAAAATCAGCGTGTTACTAACTGATGGGAGTTCCATGTACAAATGAGTTTGAAAGGAAAAGAAATCGGATGGAATCACTGCAAAACGTGTTGTTCTACTCCTCTTATTGAAAAAATAGAGCTATTAGCAGTTCAACTTACACAATAAGAGTATACTTTCTAAAAATTACGGTGGATATACTTATAGTGTCCATTGCAGAAGGCTAACATCTAACTACCATCACTCGGTGTGGTATGTGTTCTGCTAGTCTATTTGTGGATAGCACTCTGTAATGTTTGAGTCATACTGAATATATGCAAAACTAAACTGTAGCCTCGTGCTACCCTACTGCAACTATCATATGTTAATTTGTCATAATTTATGCTAAACATTGCACACTCGAAGTACTAAGTCGTGGATCGCGAGTTTGCAATATTTCCTAAATTCTGTTTTCTTTACCTACGAATCTATTTGTAAGAGAGCTCATAGTGCTTCAAGGACTGTTGTAAACAATGTTTTCAGGACAATGAAAAGTGTTGAGCTGAATAAACATGGCTTATTTTGGCATTCAATTCGACAATTTAACTGAAAGTAACGATAAAGGCGACTGTTTGATAACACCGTCAAGTAACTGATATCCAGTGTTTAGACAGATGCTCCGTTCCTCCTCTAGTTTGTGTTACCAATCACTTGAGAGGCAAAACTCTTCACTTTTTATGACTAAAGTAAGCAGATAAACTCTGATTTCTACGTGAGGAATGCAGCTTTAACTCGATAAACGACAAAGCCAAAATGTTAAATTAAAGTTCTGTTATGAGCGACAAGATAATCTAGGTCTGCCATTCACTACTTGGAACGGTACCAGGAACTGGTCTTCAGATAAGATGTTCTGGCCATGCAAAAAGCAACCTAAATTTCGAGAGTTATTAATGACGTCAAAATTCATCGGCTTCATATATTGAGAAGTGTACAAAATTTTTTGAATATACCTGTAACGAGATCTCAAACCAAATGCCTGTAACGAGCATTCAAAAAACAATAGGTTCTGCCTCGGTGAGATTCTCTTGAGTATGATTGAGATAGTTTTTTTATTTAACGCGACACCAGCACAAAGCCTTGGAAGAGTAACTTTACGTCTTTAGTACATATATATAAATATATATATATAAATATATATATATATATATATATATATATATATATATATATATATTTATATATATATATATATATATATATATATATATATATATGTGAAAAGTCTGTTGGTACTACAGAACTTCACTACAACACGAAAAAGCGGTACCAAAAAACAAAGCTTTTCAGTATGGTTAAAACATGGTACCGCTTTTTCGTGCTGTAGTGAAGATATATATATATATATATATATATATATATATATATATATATATATATATATATATATATATATATATATATATATATATATATATATATATATATATATATATATATATATATATTATATATATATATATATATATATATATATATATATATATATATATATATTTATATATATATCTTTTTCCTTCTTTATAGAGGATTGCATATAGGCCATTGTGTATATACAAGGTTAAACGAAACGACTGAAGATAATGAGTCAGCTAAACAACTGTATGTTGTGCTGTATTTGCTAAAGAAGTTTGTCTCTTCAACAAAGAAGTCTTAACAATAAAATGGTATATATTAAACAAAACACTCTTAAGTGTATTAATTAACAAGTGACTGCCTTAGAATTGTGTGATAAACCATGTGAGATTGAAATATCGCAGGAGTATAGTTAAAATACCATAAGCTACAAGAAGCAACCATTATACATCTAGAAACACACTGTACACATACTCTATCTCGCGAGTCTTTCACTTAAGTCCTAGGGAGATGTGCACTTTTATCAGCCAAAATCCTCTTTTCTGTTGTTGCTACAAGCAGCTGTTAGTTCATCGTTGACAATCTGTATCAAATCTTCATGAAAACAGCCCCCTAAAGCACTTTCAATCCCGCATATGCCAGAATTAGAGCGAATGAAAAGATCAGAAATTGAGAAACTGAACAATCTGCAGTTGGGCTTCAGTGACGGATTACCACAGTTGAAACTGAATGACTTGCAAGTTGGCGAAGATCTCAGGCAGAGATCTCTACAAAATTCTGCAGTATGAGAAAATGTTGACAAAAAAGAACCACAGTTGCTAAAATCTTGAAGAGACAGGGGACTTCCAACGGTAGGATAGGCTAACGGGCAAAAGACATCGGACGAGACTTGTTGCATAACGAATCCCATCAAAATAACAAAACCGACAGAGCTTGCCATCTTATTAATGTAAATGAACTGTCAGCGATGTAGACGGTAGAAAAGAACTTTATTGTTTAGTTTAGCTTCGAGGCTTCAGTTTGTTCCGGTGATAATGTTCTTTTGCACATGCAATCTTCTCCGACCAATTGCGTGAAAGCTTCGAAACAGCAATGAGATGTATTCGTTAATATCAGAAGCAACCTTTGATATATTATGAAATATTGAAGTAAAACGTACGTAGTGGTATAGGTGACTTCACTCCAAGGCAATTGAACTGATCTATTCTTTACAGGAATGACTTCGAAAAACCAATAAATAGCAGCTTCATCCATATACTTATCAATGCTGATGAATACAGGAAAATGCGGTCCCCGATAAATCGTCGTTTACAATCAAGCTATGAAATACTTCTATGTTGATGATACCATCGACAAGTGCATCGCTTTGTTCTCAACAACCAAAGTTCAAAGATGCTAAACAATAACTCCAATGTCTCACCAACAAAAAAATCATAATAAAATAAATTGCTTCATTGCACGCTGAAGAAGAAACGCACATTACACATCGGCCAGGTTTGACCAAACCAATCGTGCGCGTATTGTGAGCATTCTGAGTACGATTGCTGGTGGATCCAGAGGTTAATTTAATCCGAGAACAAAAGATAGCGCTTCTGACGTCAGCATATGACAGGCTGTAATTACAAGAAATGGGAATTGCTTTCATCACTAAAACAGGCTTTCAAGGTTTATCTCATTGCATATCATATCTTGAATGGCTTCCGATGGCTTTCAAAAACTAAACAGCATATCGACAATGTATCTCTCTAGTTTTTCAGTTTAATGGTATCTAAATAATACCACTTGTCATCAATATAGAAATGGTAGCCTAGGATTAAGAGCATTGCAGGTAAATGAAAGGCAAGTAGTCCACCAGCTAGGGTGCTTGATTTTCGGTGAAAAGGTCCACGGATGGAAGGACGCATCAAGCTTTGATTGGGTGTTCGCCAACTGCCTAACAGGCAATGAATGGACACCTAATAGCACTGAAATCACATCCAGTCAACTCAATTGCCCTGAACAGTCTCATTTCTAACGGGGTACATAATGTGCACGGGGCAACCTTTACTTTATCAGGTAACTGACTTACTGCCAAGATCAGAACCAGTACACTCATAGTCTTTGGTAGCTGATAACAAAATACAGCATCCTGACAGGGTTTCGAGGCTTAACAAGATGTTGTTGATTTATTTGTTGTTGAACAGTTATGCAAACAACGCTAATGCATGTAGTTCGGCGGCAGCTTCTATCACCAGAAACAAACGTGCTATTATACAGCCTACATACTAGAAAGTCGCTACTCTTTTTTATATAAGAAACAAACTTTCTGTTTTCAGCATGAATGCTTCTTAATATTTGTCAACTACAGCCTTAAATGTTTCCTAGATGTCTTATGAAGTTCTTGAAATTTCTAATAGCAACAACGCAACAGTGAGACGAGAAACACAATGCTTAGTCGACGTTGTTGTTTGCATTCTGTTTCCAGTTTGATAAAAGGTGTCTTACAAAAAGAATTTTTTCAACCTCACTGCTGAAGCTCACTCTATCTGTATTTCATAACTGTGTCTAAAGTCTCTTCTGATTTGAGCCTTAAGCATTTACATACTTGTCTCTTATAGAATAATATGTATTGCGGTAATATGAACTGTAAACAGAAAATAACTCTAAGTATAGAAATGAAGTTCATAACAGTACTAAGATAAGACATGCTGATATAAGTGTATGCATTCCTCGCCAATATAGTGTAATCCTTGCGTGCGACAGGGCGTCGACTCAGCCATGGCGGCTGTCATGAGCATACAATTTTCTAATACTCAGTATTGTAGACGCGTATGTCAGCTTAACACACGATGCTCCTAGAATCTTAGCCTCAGTGTTACTCTCGTAGATACCAGTAATGCATTTTACTTTCCAGTTAGTTGTCCATTAACTAGGAATAACATGCAATGCAAATATTCATCGGCATTTGCATCATGATTTCGAGACAAGGTAGATCAAGTGAGCGATCACACTAGCATTTGAACACGAAAACGTATGAATTCGTATTTGCTTTCCTAATAACAGACCAATATGGAAACCAGAAATATTAAGTATAGGCTATCAATAAACCATGTTACAGGTAATACGACTTTCAAAAGCTCAATACGGCAAGCGCCACTATAAGCAATTGAATAGAAGACGGCAGGAATTATCTTCATTCAGTCATTCTCTGCTCCTTAAATATTTGAGCTTCAAGACTAATATCCAGTTTAGCACAAAGTTTATCAGTAAGTATAATGGACAACGAACCCGGGTGAAACCATGCAACTTCACATTCACAATTTTTTATAAGAATATTCATTAACGCTGAAAATCATTGAAATTTACCAATACTTTAAGAATACCGTAAGACTAAAACTTTATCAAGACTTAGATGTTTTGTTCATTTGAGTTTTTGTTTATCTGAGTTTTCTAAAACCCCAAAAAAGTGTGAGTTTAACGTAATACGATCTGAATTCTTGCAAAAAGCTCCAGTCATTCAGTGTCGCATCCACATACAGAGTTACAGATCCACATGATACTGAGCACTCCGTTGGAATTGATGAGATAGGAGTACAAGTTTTTATTCATTTTTATTCATTCAATTTTATTCTTTAGAATACATTTTATACTGTAGATAGCAAATCTGTTGTTCTGTTCTGTTCTTTCTTTGCTCTTATAATGAAGTAAAAAAGACTTGAATTTCTCTCTGATTTTCAGGCAAAACTTCTGTCGTTCAAGAATAATCAGGGACTAATCCTAGACCCCATGTAAAACAATTTTTCAGAATATTAGGCTTCTGTGAAAAATTAGGTATTCTTTCATGAAACGGAGTGTAATTTGACTCAACAGTAATTGCCATTGGCTTGCTTCTCGATGAGCTATTGCAGACCAAAAGATGCCGTGAAGGTTCCAGGGCACAAGAGGGGGGCAGACATTCCTTTAACGGCTCTGTGAAGCATAATACTGGCTAACGGTGCTTTAAGGTGCGAGAGTATCCTTTTTGAGCCACCTGGTTGAAATTAGTAGAAATTAGCGATTTTGTTTGTTATTTTCCTTTGTCATGTTAAATTGTAATATATGATTATTGTAAGTGGTTGTCGTAGATGGAGTTCGCTAACGAAATGTCCTTTCCATCTATGGCAGCCACAGGTGAATTATGTTTATTATCTATGAGGTCAATTCTATTTCTATGCTATATAAAAGCACAATACTGACAATCATATAAAGAGACATGAGCTAGAATAACCAATAAACGTAGCATGTAAGAATAATTTTTAAAATGAGCAGAGGAGTTCTTGCCCGCTCTTCCCCTTTGGCAAAGCAGCTGCCTCATACGCCAGCCCTCTTCTGGTAATGCTGTATAGGCCCCAATTCGTGGTTTATTAAGACGCCAAGGAATACAACAAGTTAGCAATTCAATACCATCAAAAAGAAACGAAAGAAACAGACAGCATGACAGTGAGTCTCGTTTCCATGCAAATAGTATAGCTTCAACGAACATTTATGCCCATGAAAAGCAACCACTAGGAGCTTAGATTTTTGCCATGATATGAGGTAAACCTCAATAAAAAATTTTATTCTTTCTTCAATCCAACTATCCCCTAGTCAATCTCTCAACACATCAAGCTATAATTGATATCGACTCTGAATCAATAGCATTTATTTACCAGGTTAATAAATTAACACCGATTTTCAAATGCACATATTTTTGTGTTACATACTGAGAAGAATATACGAGCAAATTTTCCTTCGATTTGCAAAAACTGAAAGTCTGTACTTAGGTATGCTTAAGTATTTTCCAAGACTTCTATATGAAAGTTAAGAGAAATTAAAGACTCACCGAGGTGATAAATGGTATAGCAGTTACAATTTCCAGCACCATATACCTCCTGATGGCGCCTAAGAATGATCCCTACAAGGATAGTCAAAACAATTAGAGACTTAGCGCATGTAAAAAGACATGCAAAACATTGTAATGAATATGCTGGGTTTTTGCCTCCAGTTGGGCAATTCTGGAAAGTTTTATTTATGTCGCTATCTCATTGGTGCCTTGTTTACCAGCTAAGTATCATGAAGTGTATGGAAAATGAACTGAATTAAGCGCTTCATGTCTTTTGCCCTATGTTTCTATTCAGTTTCAATTGCTTCAGACACGGCGTTTCATCTGTCTCTTGCTACCAATGCCTGTATTAAAGTATTTTTTGATCTCTACATCAAAGTCAGAGGTGGAAAAAGTATCAGAACCTGGGAACCTGGTTCCCAGAAACTTTTTGGCTCGAAATATTTGCAGACGGTTTCACAGAAAAATCTTGAACTGTGTAGATACGTATAAAACTCTAATGACACAATTCAAGCTAGCTTAGGAGAAAAAATCATTGAATTTCTTGAATTGAAATCGCACTACACACTAGTCACATAACAATTAATCTCTAGATAAATATAGAATAATGGATAAACAGTAGATACACATGTACAAACAGAAATTATGTAGGTGCACTCCCTTGGACATTCTGCAGAGATTTTGACCCAGGTACTTAGGTTTCCAGAAAGGAAAACCTTTTTTCCACCTTTGGAAATGACCCGGTCTTTTAGCAATCACGCAACGCCCGTTCATCAAGCATCTATGCTGCACACTTTCTAATGGAAAAATTCAAGCTTCGCCCAGGAAACAAAGCTCTATAATTGCTACCTTAGAACTCAAACGCAACAAAACAGGACTTTCATACGAATAAATGTTTGTTTGGTAACTAGATTAGACTTGATAGCAGGATAAGGATACAAGTTAACCAATCAGTAGAGTCTTATGCGCATAACGTCAGCTTAAAAAAGGTATAAAAAGGACGGTCCACCTTGTATGACAGAAAGCCAGTCAGGATGGCATCAAAAATACTGAATATTGCAACCCCAGTCTGTAGAGAAAATGAGAAAATCAAATGATTGTAAAGGTGGCTCACTGGTTTAATAAATGTAAAGGTGGTTCACCAGCATAACAATGGTAGAGGTGGTTCACTGGTATAATAATTGTAAGGGTGGTTATTGCCTCAAATGCTACTTATTAGAATTGAAAACATAAAAGCAAAACGGATGATAGCTCAGACACATTATGGTACATTTTAATGGCACTAACCTGAAAGGCCCAGATTCCAAATGGTCGATCAACCCACAGCAAAACTAAGCTGTAAACAAAGTATTGAATTTAGAATGATAATGATATCGTTGAAAGCGTTGTTAAGTTTATATGGGTTGAAAACATGCAAATGAATCGAATTCTCCCAATTCCATGTGCTCATGGCAAAACGGAATGAAGCAAGAACACATCCACACCCATCCTACGTCTAACTTGTCAGCAATTCGGGCCTATAGCCACGCCAAGCCAAACCCAATTTGTCGGCAAACCAAGCGTTTAATATTCCCCTTGCTCTAAAACAGCCTAACAAAGTTACATATAATGGTAAAAAACACTGCGTGTTTCAGAAAAGACAAAAAAGCTAGCAAAAAGTTCATCGTTATCTACACTAATTCAAAATAAAAAACTCTGGCAGCTAACGGGATATCTTCTTGTATAATATTTCAGCAACATACATAATGTACTTGTATACAGGTGATAATCCATTCAGTAATACATTCTTGCCTGAAGATCTTCATTTCTCAATTATCATCTCTATGGCAACGTTATAAGAAATTCTCTCTCAAACCAATTCTCATAATCTTATCTAATTATGACGATGTATCACATAACGATGACAGCCATATATTTATCTGGGTGACATGCGGGATCATTGACAGGTGTCCATTTCTTTGATTTTACTTTAAATTTTCCTAATGATACGACAATCTCTCCAAATAGGGGTTCTAGTACGATTTCCTTTCTAATTTACAATTCCGGAAAATAAACCATTGCCATACTGATCAACAGCATCTCTTTGAATGTTCATCCAGAAGTCCTCCAAACCTCCCTTAAAATTTGTCAACAATTCATCACTTAGTACCAAATGTTGGCTCAGTTGGATAGCCGTTCGAGTATTACACATGCTATTTCATAAGGATTTAATTCACAAGGAGGCTACACGCATGGGGACCTACAGTTATAAGTAAACCTTGTACCGTAGACGACATAGTCATTAAGGAACTATTAATTTTCGAGCATTCTTATCACTACAAGAAACCCCAGAGTTAGGAAGCTGGCTCTTTTGATTCGAGTCAAGTTAACATGAATGACGTGCAATTCATATAGCAGCGAGTGGTTCATGAAGGGGATTCCGTTGAAACTGCCCAAATACTGAACGCTCACAGTGGTTTCTTGCTTCTGCACTATAGTCAATGCTCTACGCGCGCAGTTGAAGTAAAGGAAATATTTAGGAACTTTTAGTTCTACAATCTAATGAAAAGATGTCCCAACACGAGGAACTTTAAGAATTTGGTCTTAGCTAGATTCTGCATAAAAAATGTGCAGCATTGAATATATGCCAGATGAAGACTAGGGAGATTAGACAACGTTCTATTCTCTATAATGCTAGAGGGAAACGTGTTGAATTCTCATATGCTCACAAGAATCTGAGTAGATGATATTGACACAGAGTTTTAAAAAAAATGTGATAAGCATTGATAGGTCATCCTTCCAATTATCCATTCAATGATATTCTCTAAAGTGTTGGATAAAATGTTGGGTCATTTCGTCAAGACCTAATAGCATTTCCAGCAATGTAAATCACCATGCAGTAAGATACTCTTTGCACAGATACTAACAGGTACCACAGGGCATGTTGTCGTTACGCCAACAGATTCTAGCATTGCATTGGAGATGGCGGCCAAACCATCATCAAAACATGCAGCGAGGAAATATCCTTAAATGCTATCATCATCACGCATTTTTGAATAACCTTAGCGACAGCAAAGTCTAAACTTTGTTCTTAATCCATGAATTTAGATTTTTAAGACAAAAAATTTGTAAACACGTCTAATATTTCCCTAATAGCCGGAAATGAGATGCACTGTACAATAATATACCTTCTTACCTGAGGAGAGATCTGGTTGGGTGAGAAAATTGAAAAACCCGACATCACAATCTGTTAGGGCCAGCAATGCAAATTAAGACCAGAGTATTCAGAATAACAAAGATGGGTTTAGGGTTATTACTTTTAAAAAGTGGCCTAGTTTTGCAATGAAGGTACAAAATGATACGTAACTAGAGTAATTTATAGAGCTTTGCTTCAGGTTCCATGAATATAAGGCCACATCAATCCATGGCCACTTGCTAACAAATCATACTGCAATCTTTCATTGTATAAAAGAAATAAAGAAGTCTTACTGGATGTCTTTTGAGAAATCAGGACAACACCATCTCGTTATGTTTCTTCTATCTTCTGGGCAATCTCCACTGAAATGAAAAATTGCAATCACCTTAACTTTTAGGGGTTTATTTCTAATTTCAACGGTCCCCTTGTTTACGCGAAATACCCCACGTGGATTATGTACTTCTCTGAGGATACCGAAGAGTTTTGACAATAAGCGCCCCTAAACAGTAAATGACCCTAAGCACAGTAAGAGCCGCTATGCACTAATTGTCTATCAATAAACAGTAAGTGCTCCTAAACAGTGACTAAGTTAAAGCATAATAACTTAAACAGTATGTAACACACAAAAAAAGCCCCCGAAACTGAGTGCTCGTACATCCAGATTCAGCCATCATTAGCGGTCGTAAATGTTGAAGAAAGTGCTATCAAAAGCTTAAAACATGACATTTAACTGAAGATTCATCAAATAGCGAGGCGCTAGTTAAAAATACAGAGAGAGAGTTTCTGCCCAATTTTTGAAACAGATCAAAGTTCTATACACTATTTATCATACTGCTTGGAATCTACCTGCTTTTCTCTGACTGCAATAAATAAAGGGATATACCAAGTCGACTTGGTAGATTTAGCTCGTAAAAAACATAGGGTGTCAACTATTTGTACTTCAACTTGTGTGCTCCTCCACCTTCAAAAGCTTCCCGCTCTCTGCAATTGCGCACAGAAGAGAAAACATGCGATATGCAGGTAAGATCGTCTGAGTTTCATTACTCATAGAGATCGTAATGGACTGAATGAATTTAAGAAGCATATTAAAATCTGAAAAAGTGGATCTTGTATCTATACATTGTACAGGTGCATTAAAAAGCAAGAAACTACAACATGAATTGCAATTGGGATTTATAGATATAATATCAGTAAATGTTTAATATTTCTTCAGTCTACATACATATGTATGTTGGCATGAAGTATCCTGCTATTCACTACCAGCAAAGAATAGAATAATATCATATCTATCATTATTTGTAAAACTAGGCATAATCGATGATGTTAAATGAGCTTTAAATCCCACCATTGGCTAGATCATTGATATAGATCTCATGATCACGAATTCCACCACCAGGAAGTTTGATGTCACATCAACGAACCATCTTATCGTAGCTTCCATACGCTGAATCAAAGACGTTCTACGATTTCCATGAACTGCTGTTTATGGAGATATCTAAAGACTGATCTTCATATGATAGTTTTTATGATACCATAACAATTGCTCTGTTTTGTACATCAAGTCAGACTTTAATGAATTTGTTTTTTTTTCTACTAATGCTCATGATAAGCCAATAAGTCTGTTTATTCTGTAAAAACATTCCTGATATTCTACAAGAGTTGAAGTCAACGAAGCATGAAAATTTCGTCACATGCTTCCTGAAACCTGACAGCAACGATTCTCATATAAAGTTTCTGGAATTTAGCAGAATATCTTGTGTACAACACTTTTACATAAAAGTGACTTAAAGTATTCCATCAGCTTCTTCCATAAAAATTAATGACATCCCAGAAGAACCAGTTCACGTGTTTTTATTCCATACTGTCTCTTCTCGAACAGCTTTGTAGGATGAACCTAAACTGGCGATTCTCTGATGTTTGCTATGTTTGCCTGATTCTAAGCACCTTTGCTATGTCTGATTGTAAGCTTCCTGCAATGTCTGACAATAGGGTAGCACTCTCTGATTGCAAGTTTGCTGTGTCTGACTATAGGCTTGCTATCCCTCATTGTAAGCTTAATACCTCTGATAATACGTTTGCAATGCCTGACTATAAGCTTCTCATCTCTGGCTATAAGCTTGCTATCTCTTATTACAAGCTTACTTTGTCTGATTGCAAGCTAACAATGCCTAATTGTAAGTTTGATAGACCCAAGACTAACTCTGGCTTCCTTTCTCGCGACTGTTGCAACGCTTCTTAAACATAAATGGCTCTGCAGCAAACGCAAAAGCACGAAAATCAACTGCTACTACAGTACTACTATTGTACTACAGTTAATTCATATGATATATGCAATCTGGCGAAACTACTACATTGAAACACTTAGATTTCATATCCTTACAAGACATGTATTTCATATCTAGGAGGGCAACCTAGAATACCAATGCCATTTCCAACCAGCACCACTTAAGTGCACTTCGATAAAAAACCGACGACATAAAAATTTGATCGATAGTGTTCGAGAGTTAAATACAACCTTGCAACCACTGGAAATTCTTTGGAGACATCGTGTTTATCATGCTATTGCTCAAACAAGGCTAATACATTTAAGTTATTGTTACTACATCGATTTTTCCCCTTCTGTGATATTCTCTTTGATAGTCTCTGAAGAAAAGCACGGAACATGCACACTTCGATAGTCTTCCTTGATCGCCCTGTCTTTGCAAAGAGTCAAAGTAGCGAATGAAATTCCAATGCAGCACTTGAAACCTGCAGAGTCTAAACGGTCTATGTATATTATACATCATAAATAATGCTATTTTCTTGTTGAGTCAACTTGTCTTGCCAAGACTATATAGCAAGCAGTAGAGAGCGCTTCCAAAAGTAAGATACCTGTGGTGGGTACTAATGTCGATGAAAACCAACTCGATTACCTCAAAAACTTGTCGCGTTTAGTGAATTGTTGCTATCAGTTACAGATGATGAGATTCTGACATGTCGTAAGCGTGTTGGAGACAATAAGGCTTGAGTACTATTAGGATAATAAGGCCGACAAATACATGAATTGACTACTTAAGGTATAATCGCCCGGATCATATGAAAAACAAATGGTAAATTTAAATGCAAAAACAAATATACTATTAAGCATATTTACCATCCAGATTTCATCGGCTCTGTGTCTAATAATGCTCTGATTAAGTAAGCCATGCATGACGATAGGAACAACACGAAGCGAAGGCTGTGCCATCTTACACCTGAAAAAAGCAGTACAAGAAATTTCATTTTACGAACAATGCTTCGTATCTGGCCGATGTGACTGGCATTATTGCTTTATTCTCGCTTGCCCATTCGTACACAGTCGTTTGCAAGAGCTAGTAACATGCTGGTTAAAAGCGTAGGAACAATTTTTAGTAAGAAAGAGGAAAGGACAAAGAGAGAGAGAGAGAGGGGGGGGGGCAAAACGAATCATAAGATAGAGATCTAACCGTAATCTGTTTGCACAATGATATTGCTCCTATCTGTTATCGTATATTTCATTATGTTTACACTTTGAAGATATACTCGATATCTTTCTGAGCTTATCTCCTGAAAGAAAATCAAAACTGATTTTGTGGATATCAACAACAACAAAGCTATCGCTCAGACAACAACATGGAACTCCAATGACATCTAACGACTAGCCTACCTAGAAACGAGGCTTTGTTAAAATACTTCGTAGGTCAAGACAGTCAGTTATATATAAAGGATAGGTCAGGAGGATCAGGTGTATATCATGGATAGGCCAAGACGGTCATACGTATACCATAGATAGATCAAGAGAATCAGGTTTAAATTATGGGTAACGCAGCAAGTATGGCAAAAAGAGAAAAGTTGCCATTGTCAGTCCGTTCTATGTCTTCTTTGCATATTCAGCAAACTTAAGAGCGATATCTGTTTTTTCAATCTACAATAGCTCTTATATAACTAACATTTGCATTGCATGTCCTGGCATTCTGGATTACCATACGCGTAGAAGGCGGGAGGAGTGGGAGGGGGGGCAGAAATCTACTTCATTCGGCACTTTCTTCAAAAGATAATAGTTTTTTCCAAAAATAGCAGCAGCCTAATAGGGCTGGACAACAACTCATTCGCGCAAAATATCAGTGATTCGGGCAGACAGTTTGCATTTCAGTAGATTTAAAGCCCCCTTACTCCCATGTGGACTACTCCCTTCTATTTGTGTGTATTCTATCTAAACTCTGCCAATCAGTTTGCTCTATCATCTCAACTAGCAGCATCGTTATTGAGAAAGACTTTATTTAACAATAAGTCATCTTCCCATCCCATGTGGATTAACAATGATGTGAAGTATATTAACTAGCTCTTTGAATTTGCACACGTCCTACCAAATAGCTTTTTAAACATATGTTCTACATCCCAATGAAAAGGAACAGGTTTTGAAATCAAACGGATAGATTACGCAAGCAATATCTGATCGTTCAGACGACAGTTGAGATTTGACTCAATATACAGTCAGTCAGTCAGTCAGTCAGTCAGTCAGTCAGTCAGTCAGTCAGTCAGTCAGTCAGTCAGTCAGTCAGTCAGTCAGTCAGTCAGTCAGTCAGTCAGTCAGTCAGTCAGTCAGTCAGTCAGTCAGTCAGTCAGTCAGTCAGTCAGTCAGTCAGTCAGTCAGTGGACCAATTACTTAATCAGTGAATCACATTAAATCAGCCAACCAGTTAATCAATAAATCAGTTAATGAATCAGTTATTTAATGAATCAGCCAGCCAGTTAACGATGTAGTCAGCGAATCGAAGAACTAGCTAGCTCTGCAGCTAGCAATGATATACAACTACCAATGGGTAAGGAGAATAAGCTAATCAAGTTGATCAGAGCAACCTGATAAAAAATTACACAGTTCTTTAATCCTAACACAGGAGTGGTGCCAGCCACCACAGATAGAGGAAGGAATTTAGCGGGTCATTCGATTTTACGGAAAACGCACTTTGGAGAAAACGCCTTTGAGTATAACAGCATAAATTGAGATAAGCGACTACATTGAAACAAAGAGCATATATATATACAACACAATAAAGAATTAAACGTTGCTATAAATCCCCCACCTCTTCCAGTCAACTCTCCTTGAACTAAGAATGAATTAAACTATGAATTAAACTGGAGAGCTGAGGGACATGTTTCGCTAGTCCCTCTCCTCCACCTTCTACCGCCGCTATCTGAACGTGAAATATAATTCATACTTATTTTTCTTTCTAAGAATTATTAATTCTTTCTAAAGGGATGAACTGGTTGATTCAAGTGGCTGTTCGCTATATTTGCCGGCATCATGCTAGTATCAATTGGACTTAAAGCCCCACAGAATACAGCTGTCTATTAAGTAAAAGATATCTCTATGAATTGTGTGCTAATTAATTGATATTTTGACCACTTACTTGATTTGTGATTGGTGATGAAAATGTTCTTTAGCCTTTCTCGGAAAGTCTTTTCATGTATATAGTACTTTACCCGTACACTGAATGAAAACAGTTTAAAAGAAAAACATTTAAAAAGTCAATATAATCACAAACTATGTCTCTCCAGCACTGCTTGCTTCGAAGGAAAGACAATACGAGAGAGGACTAAGTGAGACCAAGGAAGACAAAGAAAACAAACTCCTAATCACACTGACGGTCAATTCCATGAAAAATAACAGATATCCATGGCGAAATTCACACGCAATTTTGATGACCAAACTTCACTTTAAAACGGTCTATTTATCACTCTGAATACATTGCTCCCAATAAATTAGACAGCAACTATAGGACATACTTAGACCAAATTCTGTTTTTCATCGAAAATACTACAGAACCATGGCTGTTCAATTCTCAACTCCTAACTATGCTTCTTTCACAATCAGAGTGTCCTTGGCAGCGTCGATCAAGAGCATTTACTGTGAAATTGCACAATATGAGTTAAAAAAATTCAACACTCAGGGTAATATAGGCCAAGACTATTCAGACGATAGCTTCATACAGTGACAGAACCAATCCAACTTGCAAAAGGGCGATACAGCAATCAGAGCAATTAGAGAGCATTATGTAATTAGAGGGGTCATTTATCATCAGGACCAACGCTATAATTAAACTTCACCAGGGGTTCCACTGAATACTCCTCTACGGGGCTTTTCACGAGCAAACTTCTTCAATGACAATAGGGCTATTGAATCTTCCAATTTTTGACTGTTAAGCTTTGAAAATTGCTTTATTAAAAGCACAAAAGTGATTAGCATGAGAACTCCATTTTTATAAACTACCGCCTATGGATTCAATACCGTTCTAGCATTATCCACTTATTGTTATGAATATCCAAAATCTAAATTTGAACTCAACAGCAAGTACTTTAAGAGATATGCTCGAAACTGTGTGAGAAGCAGATTATCACAATACGATCTATGCTCTTTTGCTTTTTTATTAATATACTTAGACAACAACTATTCGCTTTATCAATTTAGTAAAGTTCTAACGATAGTAACTATTCTTTCCCAAAATACTTGTCGATCGTAAACACATATACAAACAAATAGGTGAGTTCAATGGATGGATAAAACTCCGAGATTTAGATATCTTGTCATGAAAACAGTATAGCTTACGTTTCCTTTTCTTCCGAGTGCCTCTCCGTTGTGATGATATTTCGAAGCTTATACCTGGAATCGGTAGAAGAACGATCATTAATTTCACTTGTTTTATTTTCAAAAAGAGAGGTTTCCTCGTCAGCATAGTGGATCTTCAACTTAGGTACTGGCAAAGTACGCCTGGGAGAGTTCCGTCTATTCTGCATCATATAAACTCCAAACAAACTGAGCTGTTCATCACCACGCGATTTAAACATTTTAAAACATGATCTACTCCGGAGCGGCTGTTGATCAGTAACCGTCAGAGCAACGCTTTAATTTCTCGACCTCTTGAGTAGTCCGTCTTCCTCTCGAATGCTCGGTTTTCCGTGGTCTCTCTCTTAGTTTATTTGGCATGTAGGAAAACTAAGAGAACAAACATGCTGTAAAACAGCAATGAGGCTTAATGGTATGATTAAAGGATCTTCCTGAATTGGTCATCTTAGAAATGCAGCACAATACCCAATAGAATCAGATCAAATGGCATCACAAGCACAAATATTCGTTGTTGTTCAAAATGTTCGGCCAGCTATAGTCTGAGAGCGGCTAACTGATCAGAAGAGCTATGCCAATGAATTATTGATAGGAAAACCGTGTGGACTCACGAACATTTGAGTTTACAACGGCGACACCAGGGTCAGTTTCATTCATATTTCAATTGTATATCTTTTTGGTTTGGTGGATTCCAGCCAAATCCAGCGGGCCATAGCATTGCCAGCACCTAGCAACTTCTCCAAAGTAATTGCTCAAGATCCACTCAATAACCCCACTTGTCCTTAAATGTGAAAAACACCGCCAGCAGATGAAACAACACCGGTGAATAACTGCCTTATTGGTTGACGATTTCCTCTGTTTAAATTGAAGCAGAGTTTCCACTGTTCATTGCAGGATAATCTTATCTCATATACAGTATAGCACGCCAGATTAAGCAATCGAAATTCATCATCCAAAGACAAACACTACTGTTTCAAATATCTGGCATTGGTGTTCTCTTTATCTGATAGTGTGTAATCGTTGGCCCTTTACTGTCTTCCGTCACCGCTGTCAGCTAGGAAATCACTTTAAATGTTTACAGAAAAGATAAAATACCCCAAGATGACAATTTTTACCTGGCATGTCATCAACGTGTCCATAGAAGTGACTAGATAATACTATTTGCTGGGTTACGTTACCGTACGCGAACAAACCAACAGGTTGATTGGTTAATGGGAGGTTAATGCGCACCAATACAGGCTATTTCTTTGTAATTGACCGGCTTAAAATAGGATTTGCGCATTAATGAAGCTGATATTAAGAATTATCTCAACAGGTCATCTCAGCTATGACTACTCTAAAATTGACAAGGACGCCTGAGAATGAAAATTACGCCTTTTTGTGTCCTAAAGAAACAAACTGTCTGCTTATAGCCTGGATGTTTCTAAATATTTTGTCAAACCCAGCCTTACATGTGTCTTTACTGCTTCTCAAAATTCTTGTAAACGTATCGGGAATTCAATGTTTAAGTTGATTTCAAGATCTTAACTTATGTTGCTACAGTGCATGCAAAGTGAATTATCTTAAATGGTGAGTTTGTTTCCAGCCTATTAAAAGGCTTCTTATAAAAGGATTTTTTTCAAGTTTACTTTTGAAGTTCTGACTTTGTTTCAGTAATATTTCTTAAACTTTTCGTGATATTCGAGGCTGGTGCTCCTTGCATGCTCGCTTCTCATAAAAAACATGTACATTAAATAGAGGAAAGGGACACCTGGTTGGGAACATAACTGGCAGGTATTTTGACATCGACAGTCACAAAGAAAAATCAAGTCAGTGCTGCTACAAATACATGCCAACTCAGTTCGTCATAAAGAGCAGTTGTAGGACGCTCGACGTACCGAGCCGAGCGGCCGCGAGTTCGAATCCGGCTCGAGTTAGTCATTTTCTCGTGATTTCACTTGACGATTTGCATCAGCTGAGTAGTTGCAAACTTTCAAGAAAAAACAATAACTCACTAGAAACCAAACCTGGGTGCTCGATGACTGCTAACCTATATTTACTAATGAGTTTGGCTTATGTCTATGACTACATTGAAGAAGAAGAGCGTATCGGATCACTTTTACCAATGTGAACGCAAGGCTGATCAGCTACACATTTGTGGCGGATGAAAATCCATCGTGCATAAATGTGAACGTAGCCTTACTTGAGATCAGATGCAGTCAAGAAGTTAGAAGATGAGGCATAATATAATCCACAAGCACACCCAATAATTACGACAAGCTGGTAACAGCTAGTCATTTAGTCGTAATGAAATTAAGACCAGAATACCTGCTTAAATTGTTCTAGTGCTGTAAAGGGATTTAAAAACTGCTCAAAAGAATAAATGCCTTACAACATTATCCTATAAAATTCTTCTAATGAGATAAATTTTTCCCCAATTTCCACAGCATCAAAGGATAAAGAATGAAACCACACTAATGTGACAGTAGTATACCGTTTGGCTTTAGTGATACTATTGCACAAAAATGCCACGTTAGGGAAGATCGCTCACTAAAGAACTCAGAAATCACTTCAGACAACAGCAGAGCAAATCCGAGCACATATAATTTTTCACAAAAGACATTCCAATGACTGTGTACAACTGAAGATTCATCGTTGTTTAGGCATTGTGACTGACATCTTTCTCTAGTCCACTGCTATGCATGACGTGCGCAATTCTGAGTTGAAAAACAGACTCCCAATGTCAAGTTCCTCAAGAACGAAAACGCTAATCATTTTCAATGGGACTAAAATTACTAAATCGTAAGGCAGCATTCTGGCACGTACGGCAGCATTCTGGCACGAAAAGCAGCATTCTGGCACGAAAGGCAGCATTCTGGCAAAGTAGCATTGATAAGCGCTAGAAAGTGAATACCACCTCGATAATACATACTATGCAATCAAGCTTCTTTCGCAATGATTAATTTGATAACGTAGATAGATCTAAGCTGTAATGCCTTTAAAAGAAGTCAGGCGTAGCATGAAATAGCAATTATTGACAAATCACTAGTTTACCGAGATTCTAGGGAAAAAAATAGATAGGAAACTGGTCCACTAACCGCTATTCTGCACGGTGGCAAAAGGTGGTGCGAAACGTGAAGGAAAAAGCGACTGCAAAATACTGGGAAAATGATAAGGAAAGGTGATGGGGAAAAGTGATGATAAAAAGTAATTGCAACGTGCTGACTGAAGGTGATGATGACAATACGTGATAAAGAGTGTGATTGCAAAATGCTGGATAAGGTAATGGCGAAAAGTGATGGCAAAGAGGTACATGCAACAGGCTAACAAACATTAATGGCAAAACTTGATAGAAAAGTGACTGACAAATGCTGGAACAGGTGAAAAAGGTAATGGCGAAAGGTAGTGGCAAAAAGTGATGGCAAAACCTGATAGTAACAAGCAATTGCAACGTGCCAACAAGAAGAGAACGCAAAACTTGATAGAAACGGTGAATGCAACGTGCTGGAAGACGTGATATAAAAAAGATAATGGCAAAAAGTGAAAAAAAACAGTGACAAATTTACTAAGACAAGAGAACCAACGTGGCGAGAAGAAAATTTTTAAACCATATTTCTACCTAAAGAGATGAAAGTGAATCAGAAAGAATCAATGCTAACTGCTCCGTTTGGAATATGCTAAGAGAAAAGTTACAAAGCACTGACTATCCGTTTAGATTGATTAAAGCTTGGTGTCATATTGGCTACAACTCTCGCAGCCTTGCAAGAACCTTGAACAGGTATCATGATATCGTAGGCATATCATGATATCATGATAACTCTAAAAAGCGGGAACATTCTTTAAGGATACTACTAGTATGCTTAAAGAAAGTACCAACAGACGCATAAAGAAGCAGACGACTTTTTCTTTAAAGTCAGATGTGCTCTACATGTGTGCTTCCAAAAGCAGGTACTTTACCTTGGCAAAGGAAACTAGCCCGCATTTACATAAGAATGCAGAGTAAAATCTCTTTAGGAAAATATGAATTGCATCATAAATGAATTTATAGCTCAGGTGTTGCGTGAATCACCTGAAAAACCATCTGCTATATAATGTTTCTTCAGAGGGAGCGGATGTTTGGTTTCACAATTATTGATTCACAGCCGTGAATTCTGTAATTAGTTAACTTGGAGGGTAAACAAGAAACTTTCAATTCAGAAGTTGTATACTAACTGTGCTACAGAGGGCAAATTAATTCAATAGACAAAATAAACAAAATAAAATAAAACAAACAAAGTGAATACGCATAAGGTAAATATACTCTTTTGAGTCCATCGAAATTGACAAATGTCCACGAAATCAAGATAATCAAACAGCAAGAAGTGTTGAAACAAATATTTCCAAATAGAATACAGCAAAAGACCATCATCCGGTTAAGAAAACGTTCGTATAGTTCGCTCTCATGTTCAGCTTCCAAAAAAGTATTCCACACACAACACCACACATACACTCTTCCACACAGACACGCACCCTTCCAGTTACTTGTCTCTCTAATAAAATCATTAGTTCTTGAATCAAAGCTACTAGTCCTTCTAATAGAGTTACTAGTTGTTCTAACAAAGTAACCAGTTCTTCTAACAAAGTAACCAGTCCTTCTAACAAAGTTACTAGACCTTCTAACAAAGTTACTAGACCTTCTAACAAAGTAACCAGTCCTTCTAACAAAGTAAACCAGTCCTTCTAACAAAGTTGCTAGTCCTTCTAGCAAACTCACTAATCCATTTAACAAAGTTATCAGTCTTAACAACGTTACCAGTCCTTCTAACAAAATTACCGGTCCTTCTAGCAAAGTAGTTACCAGTCCTTCTAGCAAGGTTACTAATCCGTCTAAAAAGTTGCTAGCCCTTCTAACAAAGTTACCAGTCCTTCTAGCGAAGCTAGTAGTCCATCTAACAAAGTTATCAGTCCTTCTAACAAAGTTACTACTTGCTCTGTCAAATTTATCAGCCCCTCCAGCAAATGTTATTGTGTTATTCACGGGACTAGTAACTTTGATCAAACCAGGTGATATTAGTCGTCAACCCTATACGAGATCTACATAAATAAGTGTTCCACTCCATATGAGGCTTAAAATGCGGCATCTGTTTGTTCACAGAATCTTAAACCAATGAGAATCAAGGGGGCGTATTAGTTGATCACGTGATCTAGAACGTTTTTTAAGCGACAAAGCTCCAAACGCTCTTACAAACAACAGAACAACAATCGTCATAGCATTAAGAAAGCGTTAGCATAATAACCAAGAAGCAACCAATTGAAGCTGGATAAAGACCTGCCATGTGAAAAAATACGGACTGATTACAGCAGGATCTTGCTACAAATGACATCTATGAAAAGCATGTGCATAGACGTATATCAATAATTTGGCCAGGATTTATGAAGATGCAAAATTCCACGAAAGTTTCCTTCAAAAAAGATCTGTTTCGCTTTTTAAGGGGACAGTGGCTTTCTCCTTAAGCACAGAACATGGCAAAAATCTGATTTTTTAGACTGGTCTAAATGTCATTGCCACATACCACTAAAAGACAAATTTGCATCAAATCAAGTCTGAAACGTTCAATATTGTCTTAATAATTATTACTCCTACGTGAGATGGTTTCGTCTTCTAAACCTCAAAGGATTCATAAAGTAGATCTGACTTGAAGATATGGATAAAACCAAGACGGCCCTGATGACTTGGCTGTGAAGCAGCAAGGAAGAATCTTTCTAAGGATGCATAGCGGTAAAAAGAGAAGGCCAAGATAAGAGGTAAGTTTGTAGACTGCAGCTTGCACTCAACACATATCTTTTGTGACAACAGTTCTGGAACTTCTCCAAACACACCTCACTAAGTATAAATTGAAAAAATGCTCTTGTAGGAAGCAAAGTGGCATTACTCAACTCATGTCCTGCTGTAGTTAGTACTAATTAGTCATAGGTACCATCCTTGCAAAGCTCTCTGTACGAGGAACCGATCTCGAAAGATTAGATTCAATCAACAACCAGCACCCATTGTTGTTACAGCATTCTTAAATGGGAAAAACCGCAAAAGTACACAACAAACCCACATATAAAACTGATAAACAGTAGAAGGAGTATTCCAATCTTACTGCTATAATATCAACTCTCAGCACTACCTACGATAATAAATACACTACACGGTGTCAAAATGATTGTTTACGTTGCACAGAATCAGTGATAATAAGATACAATATGGTCCTAATCCGATGCACTTACAATGCTCCAGTTTAGATCTCCACATGTACAAAACCAAACCTCTTTCACACTAACTACATAATTGTATCAAATAGCAGGTAGAAGATTTTGATCAAATTACTCCTACTATTGCGAACGCAAAACTACTCAGCAAGGCTCATCAACAACGCCTTATCGCAAACGCTGACTAACAATGCTCATCCGCAACACTTATCCACAGCGCATCTTAATCGAACCTAAGAGTCGTCTATAATATTGCAATTAGACACAAAAGAAGAGATGCTACCTAAACAGTACTGGAGGCTGTGTAACAACGAGTTGGCTTAAGAAGTATCCTTTCTTTTCGAAGTGAAAACACTTCATTGAAAACATTGCTCGTCTGCGATCAGCTGTTTCCGATGGTGTGCAGGTTTTGCTGTGTACAAACAACTGCCAAGTAAAACAGGGTGTCACACCAGACATGACATCAAATATCTTTGTACTCAAATAAGAAAATGGACCGACAATAAAGGACTCTGCTAAAGGGTACAAATGCTATCTACTGTTATACAATAACACAGGATGGCTGCTCGAATGGGACGAAGATTAACAAACAACGGTATTAAGTAGCATTTATCAGCATATTGTCAGCTAGCATAACTGATCCGACGAAGACCTGCATGCGGACGAACGAACGAAAACAGACACAATGCTCTTACCAATTTATTCTGCCTCTTGTCGAAGATTGTGAAACTGCTTTGGAGGTTGATGCGAACGACATGATTGAGAATGTCAGCTTGCTGAATGAAGGGAGATAGCTTGGCAAATACCTGCTAGCACAGTTAACAAAGGAGGAGAACGTCACTAGGAAACAAGACAAATTTACCTGCCTTCGAAACGGGCGAGAGAACTGTCTTAAAGTTATTGCGTGCATTTTTAACAAATCTGCAAAATTAGCAATTCAAAGGATGTGGAAAATAATAAAATCCGGAATACAATCAATATGAAAAGAAGGAGGATCATTAATAATTCTTAGTTCTAAAAACAAGTGGGTTTGATTCAGCAATAATGAAATGATGGGCAAACAGAATAGTGTATCATGTTCTTAATATTTTGTAAAAATAAATTGAATTGGCAAATTAAACCAGAAGGACCACGATCAAATCAAAAACATATTGATACACAATTTAATTACAAGAAAGCTTCCTAGATCCTCTAAGTCTTCTATTCTCTAATTTATAATCACACACAGCTGAGAAGGGGTTTCTACCCGGCAAAAAGACCGTGGGACAAAGTTTGTTTAGATGGTACCAAAGAAGTGATTTTGCTGCCATATCATGTACGACAAGATCTTCTTTCCTGTAAGTCATACTTTCCAAGCATCGGAAACAAGTAGCAAGCTATGCTAAAGGCTTCTTTCTGGTAGAAAAATCAAGACACTAACCTCCCCCTGATTGTTGACGGACTTCTATAGTAAGTTATATAACCAGCATTACGACATTTCAATCACAGTTACAATACTTTCGAAACAATAGGCGCTCCGTCTGCTAATTAATAGTTGTAGCTTTGAAATCATTTCACGAAAGAGTTGCAATGATCACGTAAACACTACTCAAGAGGACAGTTCGCCCCCTGCCCTGTGGGCAGAGCCATTGCCCCCATTGCTCCCGTGCTGCAGGCGTCCTTGCAGCTTATTCACGTAAGAGACCATCCAAAAATCCCTACGTAAACAACATGATGCCACAAATTTTGACCAGCTCTCTTAACAACTCGTATGCAGACTATGAAGACAAGCTAAATCAATCAATTTCAAATAGAGATATAGCTACAACAAAACAGAAACAGCAGCAACAACAGCAAAAATAGCAACAACAGCAAAAATAGCAACAGCAGCAAAAACACAGAAATAGGATGACGATAAACCAAGCATCGATTATTATTATCGCTAAACACTTGCTCCATTTTCACATAGAACAGTACTGAGATTCGATGCAACAACGACAGCAGCAGCAATGTTAGATTTGTCTCTTGTCTATGATCTCACATTGAAAACAACTCGTCCAATGGCGTTGGTAAAAAGCCATTTTTCTATACTATGGATGAATCTGAGATAGAAGAATTGCCATGAAGGAATAATTTTGAAAAGGTTAAGTTTATGACTTCTTGATGCGAAACCAAGAAATTTTGATTACGTATATCGTAGATCTAATGAAAGATCAGATACCTATTAGAACAACACAACTCAACGACGAGGCAAATGAAACGCCAATCGAGCAATATGCAGCTGTAGACTATTCGCAATTAACAGCGCAGTGGGCTATCAAAAACAATAATTACATGTTCACTCCAGGAAGACATCTCTAGCAGACACGGTTGCAGACAGATGTCAAACAAAAAATTCTCCGTAAAGTTTCCTTCTACATGAGGCCCTTCAGCAAGTCTGTATTCCCCTCTATAGATAGTTCTAACCGGATAAAACTAGAATAGAAGTCTTACCGAGGAAATTTAATGAGCACATGGACACACCAACAAATGACAAAGACCCTTGATATATGTAGCCCGCTTCTTCAACATGACTTGGAAAATTCTCTCGAAATGCTCAACTTGTCAGCAAAACAGCTCAAAACGGCCATATCAGAAAAAGATATAACACAGAAGTTACTGCGTTCTAGAGAACAGTGGATGGACCCATAACCTAGGTAAAAATGAGCAAAGCAGTGTCTGATAACTATGGGCGTAGGAAAACTTTAAATTTAGCAGAGCTGTAGATCCAGACTTTGCTAGTGCTGATAGCTAGTCTTATGAGTTTAGGACAGGGATGGGCAAACTACCGTCCGCTGGCCACGTGCAATCCACCAAGTGTTCTTTTGTGGCCCGTCAAGACATTTTATTGAGCAAAAATTGGTCTTCCCTTATGTTCGTTTTCTGATCGCTTGATAATGTGCAAACTTTTTAACTTTTTGAAAACACACACTGTTATGCAAGCAGTATCAAGAAGCTGCAGCTCATTTACACACGTCTTTATAAGAATATAGTCTATAAGAATATCAAGGCTCAAAATCTCTGAAATTTATGAATAATTTAAGAATAGTGCAAGGCTCAAACTTCATTAAGTTTTAGATTTTTTGCTGATTTGAGTTTTTTTAAAAAACAAAACAAAATGAGCTTCTCTTGTCCTGTCTGGAACTCGTTACACTATGATGTGACTCAGCAACTCTTCAGGGAGTGTCTGTTACATGTTTTTTATAATAGGAATAAAACCTTTACGAGAACGTTAAAAATAATCTTGAAAAACTATAGCTCAAAATCGCTAAAATGTAAGAATAAGTTAAGAATATACTTAGGCTCAAAATAGAAATATTTTAAGAATATTGACGCTCGGCGATAATTAGATGTTCTTATAAAAATGTGTATAGTTGCTTATATCAATAATCACAAACTCAAATCTGCAATCATTTCTGAAGAACCAGCACAAGTGAGCTCACACCTGATGTTGATGAGCTTTTGAATGAATTTGATTAGATGCATCATCCCAATTGACATTGTTCTGATTGTAACTTTTGTTGCTGAGTGACAGTTTTTCAAATGTATGTGTTTCAGTAGAGGCTTCTACTTTTAAATAATACTTTGATAAAAATGGGCACTATGGATATTGTAAGTTTCAAGAGACTCTCGTACGAAACACACACTACAAGGACTGTAAACAATTTATGCGACTTTGGCATCGTAATTCTTGATTGCATGCAGGTATATAACATTCGAAGTTTAAAAGTTTCTTAGGGATTTTGTCTTTTGTATTACAAATTCCTAAGACATTTTAGCCGTCCATTCAATTCCGGCTCTGTCTTAGTACCTCCATAACTCCACTGCCCACAATTTTGCTGCCTCTTTATGTCTTTAGTACACGCTTTTCTTTTATGAGGATCCACTTTATAGGAAACCTATATGTAGAATGCCCAGATATTTAAAGAACTTATACTGCTAAAGAAAAATTCCCTAAGGAACTTTTCAATTTGAACAATTTTTACAACACCAAACAATCAAGAATTAGAAAGCTGCTTCCATTCATTTACAACCAAAACCCCCATGTTTGCTATGCTTGTGTTAAGTCCTTCATTTTTCATTGATCGTATGTTGCAGCCAAACTTCAAAGCAAAATTAAGGACTTCAATATGTGTCTGTTCCATTTGTGTGGCACTAATTGTGCGCTAAAAATTAAGGACCTGCTAAGGAACTTTAAGTACTACAATTTGACAAGTGGAGGTCCAAAAATAAGGAACTTTTGGAGCTAGGCCTTGAGCTAGGTTCCTTATAAAAAAAAAACGCCTGTAGCATGAGCTCCTTAAAGTTATGGTCTTCTTCATGTAGGTTCCGTATAAAGCCTTTCCGTATAAAACCAGCCTGATCGTACTAAGCAAAGACCGCTGCAATAAAATATGCTGCGGCTGGTCGTATATAATGAGCAGAGAAATCTTGAGACGAGATAGCAGATTTTTTATTCGGGTGCGGCCTCATGAAGAAGCGAGGTTTCATTTTCTCTTTATCATCGTGTTCCGAAAAATGGTGGTGGTTTTCAGAAGTAATCCTTAAAACGGGTAATTATGGGTATAAATTAACCATGAATATCCTTTTGTAGAGAAAGCTGTCATATTTCGAGCAATTTTCTGTGGCAATGAACCCACAAAGAAACAACCAAAGAACATAATCCTACGAAGAACTAAACAATTTTTTCTCTAGCTGCTTCCTATAACCGTTTGCGTTACACCAACAAAACTATGCACGTAAGCTATTGTGAAAACTAACAACAGGGTCAATTGTTTTTCCAAAGGACTTTAAAGCCAGGTTTCCACACTATTTTAAGCGACGACGAAGTGTCTCATTCATCGTGCACACGACGGTGGTGAAGTGGGGACAATCTCAACAGTTGAACTCATTTCTACATTTTCGATCCTGACGTGGACGAAGGTAATATCTCAAGTACGACCAATAACATCACCGAAAAACGTTCCCATTTTATCGAAACCGCCCAATCACATCGCTGATCTAGTAATTAGGACGGGTCCCAATTGCCTAAGACAATATGGACACCAGGCTAAAATTTCAAAAGCTTTAGAATCATATATCTTTATCTTAAGGCCATCAATTGAATCAAGAACTTAGAAATTTGATCAATTGATACAAGAAGTATCTGCAGTCAGTGTTTTATCATACCCGTTCTTATAATATCTCGGTAATGATTACAAATGATGATGGTGATGATGGTGATGATGATGAGAATGATGGTGATGATGATGGTGATAATGGTGGTGATTACAGTGACGAAGGAGGCTAGCCCATGGTTAGACTCTTCGTGGTAGTGAGCTGGCACAGAGGGACACTGCCCTTTAGTTGATAGTGATTCGTTTCGCTAATTCAGAAATGGGACAGATGCTGATTACTTGTGGCAAACTGTCCAACCAGGTGCCTTCAGTGAAAATCAGGCACAGCAGCTTCAGGCTACAGTTCTGATAAGTAACTGCTGGGGTAACAGAGTGGAATGAATGTAGTCGACTCAATCAACTCTTTAAACAATTAGCAGGCGGTCCACTGACCCCAGGGTCAGCCCAGGCCTCGTTAGGGGCGTAAATGAATAGGAAGAAGAAAGAAGAAGAAGAAGGAAGACATAGAAGAAGTGATGAAGAAGGTGATGAAAATAATGATGATACTGATATTAATGGTGATGAAGAAGGTGGTGATGAAAATGATGACGATGGTGACATTGGTAATGATAGTAGTGCTGAGCAAGGTGATGAAGATAATGATAATGGTGATGATGGTGATAACGAAGAAGTTGATGATAATGTTGATGATAATGATGATGATGATGATGATGATGATATTGGTGATGATAGTGATAAAGAAGGTGATACGGATAATGATGGCAATGATTATTACGGTGATGATGAAGATATTGACGATGGTGATCAAACAAATGATGATGGTATTGACTACGATGGTGCTAATGTAGTTATTATAATAGAAAAATGGCAGCCGGCCCAACAAATGATGATACGTAGATGACTTCATACGATACTAAAATAAAAGAGCATAGTGCTAGCCTTAACAAACTAACTCCAATCAACCCTCTACAGCCATCTAGAGGAAGTGACTTGCCATTTGCTTGTATTAATTATGCATAAATTCATACTACTCTGTTATCAATGAGAATCGCAACTAACAGCTTAGTTTTAGCACCGACTTCTCAACAAGTCTAATTCGTCAATCTATCCTAATACGACATCGACTTTAGAAATCCGAATAAAACACATCTTCCGGAGAATCGTATAAGCGACTATGCAAAATATCTAAAAGAACCGAGGTGATGTCTGCTTCGTTAAGATGTAAATTTATCTACTAGCAAAACCAGTATAAACCATAGGCTTCATGCCCACTTTGAAATGACATCAGATAAAGGAAGCATTGATTGAACATTAACGTAAGAAAAAGTTGTATCTGTATACATGAAAAAATGGTACACTTTCAGCAGCTCTATTACACAGATTTTGTCGCATTCTATTGAATGATAAGGCGGCCAGGCCATATGTGCATACATTTCATCGAATGCAAAATCGAATCGAATGAATGCATACAATCGTTGTAAATACAGTGGCAACGAGCTGCAAAACATTTTACGGTTATATTTTAGCCATTTTATGGCGATTAGTTATAGGAAACGCCGACTGTTTACATGTCCGGCTGCAGGTTATTTTATACTTGGGATAAGAGCCATGGCAACAGGTAAGAAAAATAATTTCCTTATAGCCTGAAAACATTATTCTAAGCAAAATAGACTTCAAATGAAGCATGATGCAACAAAGCAAGAGAACTTAGGTTGAATACCTTGGATGTTCAGCCATCCTTGGGGGAAGCGGTGAATGCAAATATGGAATACCACTCCGCTTGAATTTCTGCTCATAAAATGTTGAAGGATAATTCAGTGCCATTGCTGTCGTGGTTACTTCAGCGAACGTGAACGCAAATCGAGCAATTAAGCACCTTTACGATCTCATCTCTGCAACACAACGAGCTCCGCATGTTGACTTTGTTTAATTCGATTCAAGCTCACACACAACTACGTTATCCAGCCTCGCACCTGCCATTCCCTGAATATTCGATGAGTCCGTCTATTTTCATGCAATTAAAGCTGACACGCAGATTTCTCTGCCTACACCAAGGAGAATCTCATCTGGCTTCAGTAATACTACCTTCAGGAGTATGTCCTCATACAAAAACGTCCATGAGATTGTGACTGAACAGCCTTCAGGCTCTGTTTGTGTTGCATTGAAACGCAAACAAACATCATTAGGCTAGGAAATCAATTGGATGATGATATTTGACTGACAAATGAGGTATGTGTACTGAACTCAACGACAATCAGGCTCAGAAGTAGAATTGGAAATCACTTAACTGGTGACGAGGAAAGAGACGGCTGCAGACAGCACAGCATCTTCACATGTTTGGTTTCTTGTTTCATCAACGCTGGAATATGCCAATTGCGGATATCTAGCTATCTCGTGTTTACAAAAAGTGCAATGATATGTCACAAACATCTGAAACAGACTTCACATCGATTCGAACACAAGGGAAAATTTATAGGACTGGGGATACCCATTCGCGATGACGATCAATACGATATTTATCAAAAGCATAATTATAACAGGTCCATATTTCCCTTCTCAGAGTAGCCGTATACATGATGAAATATACCTCAAGGAACAACTGCTATTTTAACCAGAAGATAGCCATATCATGCCATATCATGCCATATCATGCCAAATTTGCACAAATCACGTGTAATTTGGACTGATTATTCACAAATTATTAAACCTGAAGAGACATTGGACCGGAATTTTGATCATTTAGAGACCTTTAGGAAGATTTTCTAATGACGCCTGAGTCCACTTGTGAGACGGTGACAATCTGGCGTAATTTTCACCTGCGATTCACACGGATAATGAAACAGCAATAAGCTTTAGCAAAAACGATATAAGGCCTAACAATGTTTATCGCGTTATAAGATCAAACAAAAATATTTAGATATGTACCTTTATGCCATTCAATCAGTAATAGAATAGAAATACAAGAGAATCTCTTAATGCAGATCAATACAGTCTTTTCCCATTCTTTATAGCAATTAAGACAGGTGACCGCTATGTTTTACTATCGACGTGAACTCACTACCATCAGCTCCATATTTATTAAATATGCTCATATAACAGGTGCAGGTATTAAGCCATTTTCCCTCGTCCATTTGAGTATTTAGCTGTGTGTTCTTGTAAATATCTCATCATATATTACTTCATTTACAAGTGAATTATGGGTAGTAATTCACTAGGGATACCAGTGCGACAATAAGGTCGAAATTATGAAATCGATTCTTTTTTCAAAAGTCGCCAATGTAAATTGTCTACGGAAGAACTGCGTCTTGAAAGACGAGTTTAATTTGGACAAAGGAGGCGTAAGGCTTCTTCACAAAAACCTGACTTCACTGAAAA
The DNA here is from genome assembly GCA_964019165.1 of Mastigias papua. NCBI lineage: Eukaryota > Metazoa > Cnidaria > Scyphozoa > Rhizostomeae > Mastigiidae > Mastigias > Mastigias papua. Next base: position 5,140,782 of record OZ025273.1, on the reverse strand, counting down.
TCACTCACTGCGGTATGTTGCGGCAATGCATGAACAAATAGGAATTCCATAAATCAAGAGATTCCAGAGTTTAAGTCCATTCGTGAAGAATAGGTCACAAATGACAATAGGCACCTAACCACATAATCTTACGATAAGATATAAAGAAGCTTGACTTCAATCAAAACTCTAAAGTGCACACGCACACATAGCATTGCAATTGATAGCCATATCACATAAATAACTCAGACGAAATTGTGAACAAAAGACAATAAGTATCTATATATAAAGAACGTATAAAAACCTTCAACTTCTTAGTCGTTTCAACTTTCGTCATTTTCAGTACTCTACGTATTGCATTGAAGAAGAAAGTCGAAAACGGTCGAAAAGTTGAAGCCTATATTTCGCATATGAAATGAAATGAAATGATATGATATGATATGGATTAAATATTTATATATATATATATAAATATATATATATATATATATATATATATATATATATATATATACATATATATATATATATATATATACATATATATATATACATATATATATATATATTTAGACCCTCAAGAAAAAGAATTCCAACTCTTAAAACGTTTCGGCACAAGCCTTCATCAGTTATAACATTCCAGGTACATACAGCGCATATATAAGGATAAAAACAAAGGAACAATATCTAATTAACTTACGACAATAGAACACTTTACACAATGAAACTGGACTTACAATGGATAGCATTTGAAATTGAATGGAAGGGAAATTATATTTAGCATAAGAGAAAAGGCTTGTTTTTATGTTTCTTTGTTATATATATATATATATATATATATATGTACTGATGAAGATTCTAATCGAAACGTTTACTGACAGAAAAGTATATTTGTGTTTTATTCTATATATATATATATATATATATATATATATATATATATATATATATATATATATATATATATATATATATATATATATATATATATATATATATATATATATATATATATATATATATATATATATATATATACATATATATACATATATACATATCATATTTCTATGCATGAATGAAAATGACAAAATGACAGACCCAGCGGAAATCGAACTCTTAGTCCAGGACGTCGCGAGAACCCTTTTGTTAGGGGTACAGCCTTCACTTCTTCAAAAGTGCCTGATTTTAACAATGTAATGACTTAATTTTACTTTAATCTTCCCACGTTTAAAAGTTGGGGGTATGGCACCCCAACTATTCATATTGTAAATTTAGAGGGGGCCTTTAGAAGATTCTGCTACGTTCTTTAAACTATGCTGTTCTATTAATGTGATTTGTGATATGCTCTATCCTGATGACTGTGATCTTGTGGCTCAAACAGGGGCCGATATGCAGCAATTAACGGTGCTTTTGAAACAGCATGTATGGCAAAGGGGCTGAAGATCAGTCTAATGAAGACAACCGCTATATACCAATATACCAACTAGGACATGATGTGCCCTATCAAGAGCCTACCATCTATGGATACGGTAATAAGTTGATAGTTGTCAAGACGTTTGTGTGCCTGTGCAGCACGCTAAGCAAGACTTGCACACGTGATGATAAAGTATGCCTGCGGATCAGTAAAGCGAGCGATGCTTTCGGAGAAATACAGAAGCGATTTTCGAGTCGCTGTCGTTCTTCTTAGGGAATCAAGATCAAGGTCTACAATGCATACGCGATATCTACTCTTTAATATGCTTGTGGAACCTGGACAACAAAAAGAAACATTTTAAGCATCTTGAATGCTTCCATAAAAAAGGTACGTGGAACACTCCAGACTTAAGGAGGTAAATAAATGTTGGCGATGGTGAGGAATAAGAGACAGCCAAGTTCCAAGGCATAGAAGCAAAGTTCTGAATCGAAGGAAGTGGGGCACGGCAGTTTGTGAAGGAAAGCTTGCGAACGGACATGTAAGATATGCAAAGTTGAAGAGAGACATCTGAGACAGGCATGTAAATGAAGCAACAGACGAAATGGGAAATCATACTAGTTTAAAATGTGACGCATGTGATCGCCTGTGTTTAACCCGAGCTGGCTTGCAAAGTCACCAGAACTGACACCAAGACCATGAACAAATTGAGTACGGTATAAATGACATCACAAAATGTCGCAGCTAGACTAAAATGCTAAGCAAAACATCACGGGAAAAGCGTTGCAGAACACTTTGACAGAGGTATTCCTGTCTGTAGAACCTGTGCGAAGAAACCCAAGTCTCCTGCGCGCGCAGAGAAGCCACCACAGAGTGGCCAATCAATGAGCTGCTTCACAAATGATCAGGCAATGGCAATGCTCGAACACGAGTTTCCAGCCATAATATAAGTACGTATGTGTGTACGTGTGCATGTATGTTTTGTATGCATGCATGTGTGTATGCAGGTATGCATGTATGCAAGTACGTATGTATGTATGTATGCATGTATTTATGTATGAGTGCATCGGTATATATGTATGTATGCATGTATGAGTGCATCGGTATATATGTATGTATTTATGTATGAGTGCATCGGTATATGTGTATGTATTTATGTATGAGCGCATCGGTATATATGTATGTATGCATGTGTGTGTGTATTGCTATACATGTATCCGCCAGCAAATACAACATCTGTATTGTTTTGTCTTAGAGAGTTATCCTCTGTTTCCAATCACACGCCTGTAGCACTGCGCTGTTCCAGTATTTTATCAGCTATCTTCATTTTCCCTTGTACTGGGTCTTGCAAATAGGCTAATACCTTTCTTTTAAATAACAAATCAACCACAAGTAATCCAGCCGAAAAGCACCAAACTCCCCATTACCTACTACACAGAGGTATCAATCATCCTTCAGTTCCTTAAATGTCTTATTGATTTTAGAACCTGCAATTCTATTGACATCGTTGAATCTGAGAACAATTCACAATACATCAAGAGGTAAATGTTTGTCAAATCACAATTGCTGTTATAGCTTCTGCATGAATCAAAATGGAATTAATACCAGTCGAGACGATACGAGGCTTCATTAAGTCTATGCTTGCATAAAAGTACCGGGTCCATGATGGGACTATAAAAAATTTTCGGCTACGGAGAAGTACTGAATACAATGTCTGAGTTACAAATTGTACCTACCTCTGTTCCTCTTCACCATGAGGATTTGTTATCACAATAGAGCTGAAAAAATGAACGATAATCATAGTGATAAAAGGACGATAGTAAAAATTAAGCGACATATACAGACAAAATGTTAATTGTACTCCCCGCAACTAAAAAACAAAATGCATCAATTGTTATCATTATTATTATTTTAATGCACTTAAAAAATTAATAACAATTTAATCTAGGTTAACTACACAAGATAGCTAACAGCTAATTAACGCCAACCAGAAGTAAAATAACAAATTAATTAACTGCAGTCCAATTGTGTACGACTATAAATGCAAGAACAGAAGACGGCAACTGACATGTGGCTATGGACTTCATAGGAAGTAGAAATAAATATAAATGGAAATTTTGCACTGAGCATCAGAGATCTGAAAGAGATCACTTGAGCTTTGAGGATTTATGCCAACTAACTGCATAGATGAAAAAGGTGATCAAAATACCCATACAAGAGGAAATAGAATGAGGACATACAATTAGAGCACGATGAAGGTATGCAGGAGGATGAACTGGACATTGATAGCATGGCGTGCTTTATGAGGGCGGTTACCAGAATATAGACAAAAGAGACTAAACCATTAATAAAGACTAATACGCATAAAAGAAAAGACTACCTGAGAACTTTTATGAAAAACAAATAACACTTAGTATGGCAGATTGCAGGTGCACCTACATGACAATAGATCTTAAAGATATACAACAGGAAAAGACTTTGTACGTGATAAAGTGGTCCGCAGAAAAATTCAATTAAACTAAACAACGGATTATTTTCAGAGACTATGACATGAAATAAATAATGATCAAAATTGAAATTCAAAAAATACGAATAATATGAAACTAACAACAAATATATAAGTTGGCAAACGTATCTACACTTACTATGGGAGCTCATTTCAATTCTCAAAAAGATCTATTTAGACAAATTAACGAACGAAACCGTAGGCAGTCAAATGGCAATCATACAAATGTCGGTGAGAATTTTCCATATTTTACAACAAACCATGCTAAGCAAAATTAATGCGAAGAGACACGAGTCAAAACTAGATTGGCATGTATACATTCGTAAAGTGAATACATTGTCCGGGCAAAAAAGCAAAGACACAGGTAAGACGTTATACTTAGTTCACTAAACCTAAATGAAGTAAGAACTACTCCCACAATGGGGATGCGTGTACTTAAACTATGGCTGCTAGCTAACTCAAAAGCTCAAAGCAACAAAAGAAAAGAAGATAAAATGCTAAATTGAAAAAAACGGCCCTATCAACGTTGAAAAATAAGTGCAATATAACCGATACAGAGGAAAGAGGTGGGTGAAAAAGATGGGAAAGTGCTATAAAACATCAAGAGGGATAGCCATTGCATGTTGGAAGACCATACAATGAATGTAGCAACAAATAATGAATGTAACAACAACAAAAACACTAGCTGTAATGATAATGATGAAACAGGGGGATGAAAGAACAGGTTCAGAGTTCTGATGCATCCTTCACAAGATATTCCTGAGTTCTACCAACAGATAGCTGCACAACACAGTACATCAAAGCAAAGTAGCGCGGTACAGTTCATGCAACAACTAACAATAGACAGGATCATCAAAATGTGGATGTGTACATTAATTGCAAATAGAACGCGAGTAAGCCCGCTTGTATTGCTTGCCTTTCCAATTATACAATATGAGAAACCCGAATATCGTTTCAATAAGAAAGAGTTCATGTTTAATTGCTATTCTAATAATCAGTGACCTTTCAAGGTCATTGTGCCAGAACACGTCAACGAGACAAACCCTAGAATAGTCTCTCACTCAAACTAGAAGAGGGCATAACTCACAACTGCCCTGAAAAACGAGAAATATTGTCAATTAATCTAGCAAATGAGCAACTATTACGAAAATGAAAAGCTGCTTTTACCGATCTACTATGCAGGCCAAGCCAGTCTGCACGTCAGCACAGGGTGTACAGGAATCACTCATGATAGTTAGAAGCAATATTGACCAGCTTCCAACATACAGCCAATAACGAAATCGATCAGATCATTTCGAACTTATAGAGATATAAACGACAATGAAGTTGCCTTTGAGTACCTGTTTCCCCGAAGATAAGATCTACAACCATCAGCCGGCTCAGATTAACAGGGGGTAAATACACATTACATTGGAAACATGTACTGTCCATCAGTCAGTTGACGCAATAGCTTTGCAATAAAAGGTAAATCGCTCTAACTTTTACAGCATTTCCCTTCCAAGGACCAAAAATGAAACTAGTGTATACTATAATATAGCAAGAAATAGACATTACTACATATAGCACATCATATGGTACATAATATGGTACATCATATGGTACACCATATGGTACATCATATGGTAATGCAATGAAGTACGAGACAATTCAAGCAAATTCTACTAATAAAAGAAAGAAGCTTAGTTATTCCTCCCCAAGGTATATTGTCATTACTGCTGGGATCTCTACTCATAAGGTGGTTCCTCAAAAAGATGGTTCCTTATGTGGTAGTCACTTAAAACATGATTTGTTCTAAACTGGCACCCTATACAGTATTTTTTGGCAAAGATGGTTCCCTACATGGTAGCCTCTTATGAAACAGCTTCGTTTAAGATGGTACTTTATACAGTGCTTTTTAAACATCGAAAATTCATCTAGGCTGAGCTAGACGATAGCTGGCCTACAAATGAACAACATAAGAATATTAGCTTGAATGCTCAGGTAACTCTCATTTCGAGAGCGATGTGCACGTTTTGCTATAAGAAAGTTAATAAGAAATTAGTACTCGACTGTTCAAAAAGTTAAGAACGTTCAGTACTGGATTTTTGAGACCTAAGAAAGTTCATAAGTCGAATATCATTAAAATCCTAATATTCACGTAAAACCTGTTATGGGTTCTATTCAAAGTGTATAGATTTCTTGTGGTAACGTATGTCTTATTGTCGTTATCATCCAGTCATGCGTGTCTGTGTAAAACTGTAGTGTTACGCAAAACTCGGCCATTCCTGCTAAGAAAGTTTCAGCAGTGAAATTTTGAAACAATATGAAAGCTTCGGTACTGGGCTAAAAAAAACTTTCATATAAAAACAACCTGTAATGCAATTTATGTGAAAAAGCAAACATCGAGTCAAACATGAAGGGTAGTGATTCCCTCTCCTATTAAAACAATGTTGAGATACAGGCTAAGTTGCTCGAGTCTAATCCAACATTATTCTGAGGGAGAATGGGGAAGTTTGCTCTATCAGTCAAAAAGTAATGTAAATGTTCCAAGACTTTGGCCAGGCATTTTGGAATACGTTATGGCATGCTTTGCTACAGTATAGAAGTCTGCTAAGGTGGATCATAATTAGTGGCTATCAAATACCAAGACTGGTCATACGTACTAAGGCAGGTGCATATCGTGAAGCAGACTTTTGCAGAGCATTGCGATAACGACCAAAACTATCGCTAGTCAATGAGAAGACAACAGAAAAATATACAACATTACAAAACAGAAGTATCGGTGTGCCAGCATGTAAAGAAAGGAGGAATTCCACGTGATTTGATCTCCATTTTAATCAAGGCTTCTCCTCCTTAGCAAATAATGGGATTTCAACCCAAATTTTCTAGAAACATACAACTCATCTCCGTAAGAGGCCTTCGTCACGCGCTTTTGTTGCCTAGCAACACAGGCAGTAGTCGTGAAATCCTTTTGAATTAACATAAGAAAGCCGGAACCTGTTGACATCAATACTAATATTGTTCGGATGAAATACATAGAATGAAAAACAACAAAAAGTATCTTCTGAACAGTAAAGAGTCTATTCCAAACAGAATCTAAAAGAAAAAATGTCCATAGAGAAACTATAAACGTAATAAAAGCAGATCCAAACGAACAAAGAGGGCTGAACTCAGGGCGTGCTTGTATAAATGAGGCCATATCAGCGTAGGGGGAAGGGACTATTACCCCTAGTTTAAATATAGGTCTTCTCTTTCTTGCCTTGATTAGAAATAGAGAGTAAAAAGAACGCAGATGAATATCACTGGTATCAGCTCAGCTTCGTTCTGTCACCATTATCAAATCACCAGTTGAAAAGAAATCGTAGAAACAGAGTGTAGAAAACAACTCAACAAAGATTAGATCTAACGAGGAGAAATAAAACTCAACACGATCCGAAATATTCTAATTCCTAACCTCCATTCTCTCGTGACTCTTAGTTAGTTTTGAAGGCTGCACAAGAGTGATCTATTTTTACTGATGGCAAGAACATTGAATACCAAATAGTTTCCTTAAAGTTGGTCCAAAACTAAAGAGATATGCTCACAAGTCTTCAGAATAATCATATGTTCTGTATCCTATAAAGCTCATCAGGAATAGAAAGCTGCTCTTAGCTCTCCATCTGAAATCAAAGCTCCCTCTTACAAACATCATGCCTACGTCCCTATCTTAACTATTCGGTAGTTCATACAAGCAGGCTCAAAATACATACAAAAGAAGCTGATCGTAAAGTTAGGTTCCAGAAATAAAGTATAAGAAAGACTGAGTTCTCAAATGCCATACCGAAGAAATTTTTAAAATTCAGCAAGCTTTCGTGTTTTCATTTACGTGCTAAAGCTGACAAAGATGTTGAAGATACTGAGGCTGCAATTGTTTATAGAGAAGGATAGATAAGGAAAGCAGATGTTGCTGTCTACAAAATATTTAAAAACATGTTTGGAAGATTCCTTTGCCACTGTCATGGAGACTAGCGACAACAAAGCCTTACATTACTCTAGAAATACGTAGGTGAATAGGAGAAAACTTTTGCTACCAATATTCAATCCATAGCGGGAAGAAACTGACTTATAAAACATAGAAAAGATACCAGAGACGATTGAAATGGAGTCTTTAAGTTACCTGTATAATAGCATCCCAATTTATACTTTATAAAATTTCCAGAAGGTTTTACTCGGTCAAAAAGAAAAGGTTGTGGGGTAGAAAATATTCACTACTGTGGTAGTGAAAAAGTTCCCACGCAAGAGGAATTGCTATGATACAGGTTCTACAAGATACCTACTCGCACACAGATCTCGTAAGGGGTGGTGGAAATATATCGAAGTGATATGGCTCAAACTTCACATGAGTGCTGAAATAATAGCAGAAGAACTCTTCGCTGATACAAATGAAGCCTAGATCAGGCTTTCTTAACTCCAAACACTGTCCCGTATACAAAAGACACTCTCAATGCATCGGTCAACTATGTTCCTAAAAGCACAGCATAATGTGTGCATTTTTTCTCTGAAACCAATACTACCAATACCAAATTCATGCATTCACATGATGCCTGCATGGCTTATTGTCACAGAAAGCGTGCCGAAAGTAACAATTAAGCAGATGAAATATGAAGAAATGTACAGAAAGATTATAAAATTAGAACAGTTTGATTTAAAATTGATGAATAACTGATAGTCAAAACAAAGGAGAAAATGTGCCACCAGCTAGATACAGAAGTGAAAAATAGCAGAACACTGTATAATGTTACCAGAAATGAAAAAGAAATCTATAGGGAATAACGATATCTTGCTTTGGCATGATAAAGCACCCAGAAATACTTTTGAACCACTTAAAGACATTGAAAAAGCAAGCAAGTTCCCGAGAGCTTCTTTTTCTGTTGATATTTATTAAAGTAAAAACGCTAGCATGATGATCGAAAATGAACTAACCAAGACACATGCACAGCAGTGGGTGTAACTCCGCCAATCATGACAGCTATTGTATAGGAGCGACCAATCGATGCCGTGAATAAGACATGCATCATGGTGACTGTCTTAGCTATTCGAAGCTCACAAGAGATTCGATCATGACAGCTCAGAATATGCCAATCAAATCCGTACAATTGCTACGATTCGTACCGACGGTAGCATTCGTACCATCCATGGTACCATTGGTACACATCATAGCAAGTAATGATGATACCCGCAAGAATTCAATGTGAAATACAACATATTGTGTGCTTTTGCTAGAAGACAAAGAAGCTGATAATAAATCATCTCTGGAATCGACAATAACACTACTTAAGGAAGAAAATGAGGAGAAAATTGAACCAAATATAAAAAAATATGACAGCCAAATTTAAGGAGAACCTTTTAACAGTGGTAAGCATCCATGCATCCTTGATAAGGAAACGAGTAAGTTCTGATTTTGAATCGTGGATAAGTGTTGCAGTGTAACACCACTGGAAGACAAGAGATATAGCAATGGCAATCAAAGCAATGCGGGATTCTTTGCAGTCAAACCATGGGTCCCATAAATGAGAAGGAAAAAACTTCTGAAGAAATATGGAAACACGGAGCATGGTCTCAAATCCAGGGACAAACTCTATTATAGACAACGGCAAAATCACAAAAGTGAAGGCTGATACCAAAGTCCAGATCAGCACTGAAGTTGACTCAGGGCAGAACGAAAAACAGTACTAAAAGAAAGATGGTGAACCACTTATGAAAGCTAATGCCAACACTACAACACAATAGTTTAATATGATAGCAAGTACCTGTGTACCAAATAAGATATCGAAACTAAACGACAGAAAACACCGGAACTAGATAAAGTTTCAACAACACTAGCAAAGGGTTATGGGAGTATTTATTCTGACGTCATTGATGATGATATAAAACGCATCTCAGGAAACCAACGGTTTTTCAGACATCGTTAAATAAACCTGTACCATACTCTCGTTGTTAAAAACTGGCCCAAAAATTGCTGCAAACAATTACATGATTATCTCAGTGCTTTCAAAGACTTTCCGATAAGACTATGCATGAGCAAATGATTGAATTTCTGCAGCAAATATTCACGAACAAACAGTATTTTCTTATGAACAATATCCAACAATAACATCTTCGATAAAAAGTCGACTCCATGTACAGTTCTAAGGCCGGCAACTTTTTCGACCTAACGAAACATTTGCTCAAAACATCATGGTAACAAAACTTGAGGTAAAGAGCATCAGAAGAATAGGAGGTGAATAATTCACCTTATATTTGTATAAAATGGAAACAGCTTGTAAAATTACCGGGCGCAAGCTATGAGCAAAAATGGTAACAAATGACATGCCTCAAGGCTCCCACCTTGGGCCAGTACTGTTCACAGCTCATCTGACTGATTTCGCAAAGAGATTTTTTTCGAAAGCCAGCATGCATGCATTCGCAAGAGGTGCTCAATGTTTCAGATTAAATGAAAAATCAATGCCTACCCCTCTACAACTAATAAAACCAATTCATCTAGCCATTAATACTACAAATCAGAAGTAAAGCTCGCAAGAATAGAGAAAATCATTGCTGACCATCTTTGCTGAAGGTTTCAGCTGGAGCTACTATTCAAAGAACTTCATATCTGTTGAGATAATAGAAAATTTGTTCCATAAAGCATTCCGAGAAAGTATATAGAGTTCTTTGCAGAAAGTTATTTGTGACATGCAAATGGTATCTCGGCAAGCATAGATATTTCCAAAGCAAACACCATAATTTAGCGAGCTATATTGTACTACAGATTACAAGTTATATAGTTTTTAATGGATTTTGAGTTGAAAAAATGCATCTATTCGAGTAGCGGAAGTTTCCTTAAGGTTGAAAAATTAAATGCTTTAAACATCCAGGATTTTGCTATAGATAGTTTCCACTTTCAAAAATATAATATGGAACCGCCAACAAGTATCAATACCTAGGTACGAATAGAATCACTGCAAGATAACACTAATAACCTCATGGCTTAATCTGTGATATCTCGGCACATCAGTACGGGGATACACAAGAGCATTGTCCATACTTTTGTGTCATTTAAGGTACACTATCTGAATTCAAGCAGTATTCATATAATATACCATCCTGCTTAAAAACACAGGATTCTACAGAAGGTAATGCGAATAGCATACCATAGCAAAACAGACCCTTATTATGAAGAGTGTAAACAAAACATTCCAAGAGCCGTCAAATTCACACTCTTTTAGAAGCTATATCCCACTACAGGTAGAGCTTTAGCTAAATACGTGACCCATGATACCTCATATAAAATTCGGCTCTTGAAAACAGAGTCACAACTATCGTAATCAACATTGAAGCATACCTGACGACATTCTGAGCACCATTTGCCATCATCACCTTTCCTTTGAATTGGAATATAGCACCAAATAAGCTAAAGGTATAAAGCGTAAAACATAACTATGGATGAAGCTAATTTAATATTATTTTACATGGAGTATTCCATTAAAAGACCTGCTCTATATGTTGGTTCAATAACATCGGGATAACATTAAATTGACACAACTAAGGCATATCAACGCCAGAATCGAGCGATATAGCCACCCGTACGTCATTTTGCATTATTGATGTCAACGTGAAAACAGTACCTCGTGTGTTTGCTTCATTGCGTTGCAAAAGCAGATGGTGTGCAGTCTCCAGTCGTCACAAGAAGAATGGAATTCATGTCCCATACGGAGGATATTTAAAAGAAACAGTGATTGATGTAACTTTACTATAAATGAAATGGAGTCGATTCATCGCCTGCATTTCCGATAGAATTCTCTAGAACACGTAAGTGGGGTAGGCCTATTGTTACATTTTTATCCACCTCTATTCTCAAATAAAAGAGTTACGAGAAAAAGATCAAAGGATCCTACAGCACATGTACACAATGCTTTCTGCACTGTACATTTACATATACGGACACATATACATATACATATACACATACATATACATATACATATACAGATACATAAACATATGCATATACATAGACATATACGTAGACATATACATAGACAAATACGTATAAATACATACTGTACATAAATACATCATACATTGTTACGCACAGGCGAACCATTATCACGTGCCATAATATCAGGAGTTTTACGCCTGAGTCAATAAGAACAGTAGCTTTTAAAGTTATTGTTAAAACATGTTGCATCAAAAGGCCATGATTGCTAGATATGAATTCGGTAGTCAAAACTTAAAAGCTCGATAAGATGTGCTTCTGCCATTGTTCAGTCACGTCAGATGATTGTTCATCTAAGATAAGGGAAATGGGTGACCTAGAACTCCGAATGAGAAGTCCATAAATGTAGAATAGCAAGAACTTTCACTGGGGAAATAATATAAGTGGAAATGGCAAAAAGAAAACATACAGGAATCGACCAGAGTTGCCAAACAAAGCTCTAGTCTCATCAGCACACATTACATAGCTAGCGCATTGTGTTGAATATTGGATGTAAAGCATCATGAATTTGGGAAGATTGTATTCAGAGATGTAGCATAGCCGTATAACATATTCAAAATACCTTTATGTGTTAGCATATAAAACAAGACCAATTCCAATTGCAAACCAGCGTGCTGCTCCAATCCTAAGACGGAAGGATTTGATCAGTTTACACGTTTATTGTCAAGAGCGTAGCTCAAGACCTATTTCGTAATTTCCTTATTTTTGGGTCTCCTTTGGTCACAATCTAGTACAAAAACCTCTTTGATAGTTCCCTAATTTTAACCACTCATTTAGTACTTTTTATTTGGCTTCCTAGTTCTCCATGAACAAAGAAAGAGACCTTGTAATTAGTAGTATACCCCCTCAAAATTATTGGAATTCTGTGTGCAGGTTTCTCATAAAGTAGTTCCATTTAAAAAACCGTGTAAACAATGCTTTGTAAGATTTATAATGAATTCATTATAACCATTATATGCAATATACAACGACTCAACGGGAAAATGATACTGATACAATCAGTCTCATTTAGATGCAGTTAGTCATTACCAAAACACACAACTCGAATGACAGAATCAAGCCAAGAACAATGCGCAGAAACATTGAATTTCAGAGGTTAATCATGTAACTGTAAATGGTGTTTATATATTGCAGATGTGATAATCTATGCTAAAGATCGTTGGACACACCTGCCACTAGAGTGACGGCAGACATCAATATGAATTCATGTAAATCATTTTTCACGGGGAATATTGCACGTCAGTGTGACTTAGTGGTTTACAGGTTGATATAACAATTAGCTACAATGTGAAATGAGACGTAAAATCTCTTAACTCTCTCGTGTTGTGGAACTTTACACAGTCAACACAATAGTTGGCATAATGAAACCTACTTTGACATAGAACGTATGCTATGTATACATCTATGTTATGAGAAAATGCTTCACAAGAAAATAGTACCCAACTGCCTAAAAAGTTTAACAAAGTTCAATACAGGGTTCTGAACCCTAACTAAGTCGATAAATTTATATACGACGTTCATAGTTCCACTTTATACGCCAGCACATTATCTCTGTGATTTAATTCAAATGTATTTCCTGTGTAAATCTATATATTCCAGCGTCATGTTTCTGAAGTACCTGTTTGTCTTTGTAGTACAGTAGAGATACATAAACTCGAAGAGTCTTGTTACAGAAATCTTAAGTAAGAAAATTTAGGTACTGAAATTATGAGCAAACTAAAACAGCTTTAATACCGGGCCAACAGCCTTCTTGTAAAAAAAGCGTGCAGGAAGTCGATAACAATCAATTTGTTATTCCTACGAGGACAGCAGCTATCTTATTTTCTGTCAAAGCTATAACAAGTAAATATATTGCGTTAAAAGAAGATAATTATCTTTCCGTTGACAAAAATTCAAACTACAGTGAAATATTCAAATGAAACGTTTTTGGAACAAAACCAATAGCCCGTGCTTATAACAAAGAGTTGCACTCAAAGGCTGAAGTCATATTTCTATCTTACATTTGAATGGTGTTTTTTTACAATAGTGTAAATGACACACACCAAGGTCCCTAATTACTGAAGTAGGCCCAGGCTAAAATTGAACGGATACCGTAGAATTCGCATCTAAATAAATACGACAGGTCCTGGTTTAGAATGGACCAAGGGAATCCGGACCAAATTAGACCAGACTCTAATGTACCCTAGTACGGATCAGTATCGACCCGGCTCCAATATAGGGGTCTTTAAAATGCAACGGACAGATGATGTCAAAGTTGGGCCCATACCTATAGTAAAAGGGTGCTGTATACTACTTCCTAAGGTGAATGTACTGAGTAAGATAATGTGCCTGAAACACAAAACGGGTATGCTACAAGTGCATGCTTCTTAGAGGAAAGACGGGACACTTTGCCAATAAGAATGAAGCAAAATTAAAGCCAACATGAAATTGCTACCGTCATAAATAAACAAAAACAAATTTTTGTCACTAGAAAAGATAAACATCAACAGCAACGTCAGTAAAGGGTAGTCCCGAGTAAACTTCAGTGCAATGATCCTAGAATATCACACTTAACAAAGGAGAAATGTCCGGCATTCTCAAATAATCTTGCAGTCACTCACTTGATAATAATGAATAGACAGTCTTAAAACATTACGCAGGAGAAAGTAATCATAAATTCACCTTGTTTCATATTTCTAACAGGCTCATCAATGCTGAATGCGAAAAAAGAAATAATGAGAATGATTCATAAAAAAGTAAAAACTGCCAGACAAGTGGAAACTCACCTCAAAAGTGTTCGTTAGTTTATTCTGCCATTTGACGACAAAGACATACGTTGATCGATCAAAAGATCTATTCTCATGTTTCGTTGCCAGGTACTATTCCCAAGAAAATAAATCAGTGTCTGTAAATAATAGAACAGAACGTAATCGTTGTCAATTGCATATTTACTATTCCACTAGGATCTAAGCATAATACACGTGAAATTGCATTCAAAAAGAGAACTCTCTCAGTAATTACCAGCATATCTACCGGTATATGAAATGTGGATGTGTACAAGAGTCGAAGCGCACTCATCCCATACTCTATAGTTTAGGAGCCACACCCAATCGTAGCAAAACTGAGTTTCATATTAACATACTTATTTCAATATAGGTCGAAGAAGCGGGAACATTCTTTTAGCGTACTGAAAAGCTTTTTACAGTACATCGGTTACTTGTCAGAGTAATGAGAGGTCGGATAACGACCGAAGGGTGAACCGAAATATACAGTCACCTTTCGGTCGTTAGCCGACGTTTCATACTTTCACGAGTGTCGGACGAAAAAAGCTTTACAGTATGCTTAAAGAATGTTCCCGCTTTCTCGAACTATAGTGATGTTCTGTAGTACCAACAGGCTTTTCACCTAATATTCTTATTGAAAACAGAGAAGGACATGGAGGACTCAGGGAGGATACTATTGAGTGTAAGAAATGAGAACTTAACTTTTGCCATACCTAATGGCAGAGGCACTCTGTGATTTTACAGGGACCTCACTCAGATTTTCGTCTAAAAATGGGCACAGTTTACAAATTGAGAACATTTTCAATATATGCAAGCTTGGGGGGGCAAGTGCCACAGTGTCCCAGTCCTCCCCGGTCACCTTGTCTCTGATACCGGCTGTTTCTCAATTAAAAATGTCTCTAGTCAGAAGTTTTACAAAGAAGAGCTGAGACTCTGTGAAACCTTCTTTTCTACTGCCTCCAAATACCAAAGCACTTTATCCATGCTTTGATTCTGATGACCTTAAAGCTCCCAATATTGAGATGGATATGATCCTAATAAAATCTAGCCAAGGCCAGTCAATATGGAATGTGCCATCTTTCAAAAGTAGATGATATTAACACTGTGGATCGCTGCCAATTGAAAAGAAAGTTTTCCAATACATATGCTTTCGACTCTAAAGCATTTCTGCTAATAACAACACTTCCTGTTTTACGCCGCTGCACTACACTTGCCGGCATACACGGTTTTTTAGAAGAGAACCACCTTTTTTGTCTGAGCCTCAACTTTCTTAACTTTTCCCGAAACTGAGGCTGAGATTTTCAGTAAACTGAACAAAAGAGGTTACTATTTCTTGTCATAAAAAGTTGGATCTTTATTAACTAGGGTTATCAAAGAAAAGTTTCGAGTAGCTTGCAAAGAATGAGATAATATCGATTTCTGGCAAGAAAAAAGATTATCTCTGGAACTTGAGCCTCGTGATTTTCTCAGCATTTTCTTAAGATTTTGGGATTTTGAGTCTCATTTTCTTATAAAAAAATAAGTAGTAGATTAACAGAAATGCTCCACTCTTCACAATTGTCTCAATATGTTATCCTACATTCATTTATAAATTCACGAGAATCCTTCTAAGAGACTGCCCTCAATGCAAAAATGCGTTCATGTGGACTACTTTCTACATACATAATTAAGAAACAGGCAAACGAAGTACTTGGCAGATGACATGTTTGATTGCCCGAATTTCTCCCAGATGTCATCCTGACTTAATATAACTGATCAAGAAGAGGCGGCCAAAAACAACAGAAGAGGAAAAGCGTTGCTGGCGTACACTTCAAGGATATGTACATGTTGACATAACTTAAATGTGAAACTGAAACGAAGAATCCAGTCAATAAGTTATTACTGTATACAAACTGCACGTAGACTATGAAACAAGCTACTTCAATCGAATATGTTGTCTAAAAGCTACAGCTGATACAGTCGTGGATACAAGGTATAATTTCTTACCTAGCCGTTCAACTTCAGTATGGACATGTCAAAGCAGAACTACGTACAAATTCAAAATTACAACACAACTTTCTATGTCTTTAAAACTGTCAACAAAACAATTCATAAGATACTAACGTGCAACAACATTCTCATATCTGAGAAACATCTAGCTCCACTACATGAAGCTAGTGTATGTAAAAAATGGAATTGATGGATTGATGAAGAGAATGAAACTCAGCTTGGGGAAAACAAAACGGCGTGGTATGGCAAAATTTAATGTCACCCTACCCCTCTCAATAAGCACTACACTCTATTTCTATAAGGACCAGACAATTTCCCCAAGGCTCCATGTTCTCAACTAATCTTATTTCAAGAGTGACTTTTTGTAAATATTTCAGAGGCTACAGGTAGGATACAGTTTCCCACAATATTCTTATGGACTACCTTTGAAAGCTGCACAAAGAATGCTAATATTTCTTAATAACATCATCAAAACTTGCTTGCCAAAAGAGTGTGGCCTAGCATGTTCTAGCAGCCTTCTCATTTTTGGCATATCGAGCCTCAGTGTGTTTAATAAGTATGTTCTCATAAAACAGAGTATTAAATGCGACAAAAGAGGAACGACAAAATGCAAAAACAAACAACATGGTATCTATACTTCTGAACCAAAATGAACTTAGGTTTTTGCCAAAAAATCCAGAACAAAATTAACTCTAGAACTATAGAAGTCCCACCTACTGGCAAAAAAACAAGATACCTAAGATGTCAGGTTCTACAAAGTTTATAAAGACCGTTTGAAAATTGCAGCTCGCCTGATTTTACTTTGCAATCCAGGAACTGCTTGACATCATCTGCTGTGCACTGTGCACCAGCCGGGCCAGTCACTGCAAACATTTTCAACATGGAGTGAATTCTTTCCAGTGGCAAGGATCCAATGTTTGTCAGCATACCAACAACATATGACCAATAAGTCTAAAAAGATATTAATTTTATTTATTCTATCGTACTTTACTTATCTGGCGTGCAATTTGGATGCCACATTTCATTCCACAGATAAAGCTTGGTTCACACTAGAGGCGATTATAATAATCGCTTTCAAAATCGTAAGGCGATTATTCAAAGCGAGCATAAACCAGAAATAAGCTATTGCATTTCACACCGAAGAGAATACATACATACATATATACGTACATACATACATACATACATACATACATACATACATACATACATACATACATACATACATACATACATACATACATACATACATACATACATACATACATACATACATACATACATACATACATACATACATACATACATACATACGTACGTACATACATACATATATATATATGTGCTAGCTAATTAAATATATAAGTAAAACATAGAGAAATTGAAAAATATACTTTCTTGTACAAGAAGTATATTTTTGACTTTCTCTCTCTCTCTCTCTCTCTCTCTCTCTCTCTCTCTATATATATATATATATATATATATATATATGTCCAAATAAAGAATGTGCATAGCTGTGATTCAGAACCGAAAAATGTTATAAGAGCATACTCGTTACTTCAAGAAACAATGAAAGGAAGAAGGCAAGGAAGAGATGTTGGGTTCGTAGTATTGTTAGAAAAAGAAAGAAGCACATCAGGATATCTTCATAAAGTTCCTTTAAATGCTATAATTAATTATTAAGCTTTTCCAGTTATTTGAACTTTGTAACCCTATATAAACATATGTTTAACCGGTTTTGGGAATTCTATGACTTATATATACAACTCTTTGATATTGAAGTATTGATTTTCATTAGCCTATAGTTGGGAGAAACCCCCTGGAAAACAGCCAAGTCAGATTAGGTACAATTCATGCGAATCTGGTTTCCAAACTCTCCATTGCTTGCAGTTCACAGGGATCTTGTCTCTAGTGCTTCAATTTCCTCACGTATTTGGTCTTTTACATATAGATTCCCTATAAAAATATACGTACAGTATCCCCCCTCCCCCAATAATCTGCAACCTATTGCTAATATACTGAGTCATCTCGTGTTTCACAGTCTAATCCCTTAAATTTAGTATTTGGCATAATATGCTCAGCTCAAATATTATGTCTTCGTCCGATAAATTCTGTTGTTTATAAAACACATTGGCTGCTGCTATTAACTACTGTAACTGCTCCTATGAAAACTTAAAAGCATAGACTCATTAGCTACTTTGAAGAGCAAAATAACAGCGTGAACATTTGAATGAAACTGTAAACTCGGCAAACTTTAATCATAAATTAGGCTAGCAATACAAAATCATGCTTTCACAGCCTTCTACTACTTTGAACATTGAACATATTTGAATTCATTTATATTCATGCCCATGGCTGGATTTAATTAGATATCAATGGCTGGAAATACCTAAGCTCGCTCTAAAGACAGAATTAATAATTCAAAATTCATCAAGCATTAAAATCATTTACGGGCTAATTATGCAAATTCCAGCTGAAGTTGTACATCAAAAAGAAACACTCGAAACGCTACCGTGATTTTAGCACAATATTTCATCATAGCTTTCAATTATCACTCTCTTAAAACATATTTCACTACACCATGAAAAAGAGGCAACATTTTTTAGACATACTGAACAGCTTTTTTTTCGTCCGACACTCGTCAGAGTATGAAATTGCTGCAGCTTTTTCGTGCAGTGGTGAAGTTCTGTAGTACCAACAGACTTTTCACGTATTTAAAAGATATTTCTACTAAACAGATAAATGAATTTTTGAGTTTCAACAATTGTTCTACAAAGAAAACCATGAGAAAATCGAATAACTGTAATAGAATGGGTTTTCCTGTAATGTCTAAAAGACGGTTCGGTTCAGAAAACACACTAAGTCTACAGAATGAAATGAAGTCAGCAGCAATTCAGACAAACCTGCAATTCCTCATCCCTTTGATTTTGAGCGCTACTAGATGACAATGAATCATCCTCAACTTCATAGAAGGATGTTTCTACAAAAGACAGAGAAACATATATAGAGCGACAGCCCTACATCACTGCAGATACCTACTAAGGAAAATAGCTGACTCAAAAGCAAAACACAGGCGCTTTTGAGCAATACAATATCAAAGAATATACGGCGCTATGGGTTACTACCTTTAACGACTGATGAATATGAGCTAGCAGCTTGAAATTCATCGGGAGACTTTTCAATGATAACACCCTGACTTATCCAATACCCTATTCTCATTCTTACTGAATTTGCACTTATATCCAACTCGTTGCAAAGCTCCGAGATGTGCCAGCAATCTGAAATGTAAAGTAAGACTAATCACGAACAGTTTTGCCGCTGCTACCTGAAAAAGCAACGCTATGATTCAACACTTGCTAAAAAAAATCGTTCAGGGTAACAAGAGCTATTCAAAACCCTCCCCACAAGAGCAAGACGCCTACTCGAAATAAAGCAAGTAATTGACACTCATACAAATATATACCTCAAATCTGATATTAAAAAAATCACAAGGGATGGCAAATTTCGAAAGTTGGTCTCTTCACAACGAGAGCTTCTAATAACGGAGAGAATCAATGACAATTATCTAAGAGTATCTACAACAGAAAAGCCCTGGGAAAAATGTATCATAAACTGAAAAACGTTAGAAGAAATGTGCCATACACTGAAAGATGCAGGACACTGTTTCAATAAAGACTATACAACAATCTTCTATTATTTTTCAACGTTTCCCATCACTACAATACCGACATAAGCTTCTTTTATCATTTCTTTGAACAATGATGGGCTAATAAAATTCCTTTAAAAAATCCCGAAACTACCTTTGTCCTCAAATAACATAATGATTGTTGCTTGGCCAGGGTTCACATGGAATTGTCTACTTCCATCTTCCAGTTCAATATCGAGCTCGACATCTCCAAGTGCCTGGATCCAGTTCAACGTCCTCATTCCCTTCAATGTTTCAAATTCCTTCGTGTACTTCTTCACTATGCTAGCAAGAATAGAATGCCAAAAATGTTACATCCCTTTTCAGGAGTATCTAGAGCGTAACTACAGCTGATTGTCCTAAACGTCTAAGCAAAAATATTCCAAACTACATTCAGATATTGACATCTAAAATACTGATTAAGCTTTAGCAACTTCATGCTTATCGGGTACTGAAGGTAGAAATCCTTTTGTCCAGCACACAGCTACAACACAAAATAATTCTACTACAGTGCTTTTCTTATCTGTCAACATAAAAATCATACATCAAAAAAGATATTATAAATTTCGCACAATATGAGTGTCAGTTCAGAGTTTTCAAAACTAGGGTCCTATACAGAAAAGTCACAAGATCTTGAGGGGAGATCGGGTAGCCTAATAACATCCACGGAAATCGGTATTACTTATGAAGTCTCCAGTATGGTCTAAGTAGAGGCTGGCTTCAAAACTTTCTGCATGCACGTGAAGCATTGTGCTGTTGAAAGGGTAAAGAGAAAAGTTATCCCCATATATGATTTAAGAGGGGTACCTCATAGAAAGGACACTTATCCCGAGCCATCGGCGCAGCAAATTAGGATGACCAGTTCCTTTCCCCGACGCCTTTGGCTTCCTCAGTGTTGTCACTAGGTATCAATTTGCTGCTGGGTGGACAGCGAGTGAGTACTCTAACTATGGTCGGAAGGGGGGGGGGGGGGGTCGGCTCGACCATAGAAGTTTCACAGAGCAATCAAGCACTCAAACCATTTGGCCACTCGCCCATGTGCTCTTGAAGTAAAGAGAAAAAATCCCATGCAAATCATTTGAAATGACTACCTGACAATTGTCTCAGGAAAACTGATTGCATCATCTTTAAACGCAGGCCAGTACACAGCAGATAGAATAAATGCATCGAAATCAATGGAATCATCCGCATCAACTTTATCGGCAAGTTGATCTTTGATATGACGATTCATTCTTTGCGAATCTTGAACATCCTTCAGCATAGTATCACAAAAGTGAAGATGCGATTCGCCGAATCTTCGCTTAAGAAGTTCTAGATATCGTCGCTCGTTAGAAACGTCATAAGAAAAATTCGTAAGAATGCGGTCTGCCAACAAAGCTCGATACTCAGAGACGAAAAGATCTTTGCTGCCGTAAATGTTTACAAGCATACTAATGATGTCCGCCATCCTCTGGCCTTTTGAGGAGAAATCTACAATTAACAATGAAGGAACTAAATTAGGTCTACTGTACCCCAACATCAAAAGCCAGACGTAGAATAATATATAGAGAACCACTGAGTCCTGTATGCGATTCCGTACCTTAGGGGAGTGCCCGTTAGAGGGACACTTATCCTGAGCCGTCGGCATAGTGAGGTAGGGTGGCCAGTTCCTTTCCTCGCCGCCTTTAACTTCCCTGGTGTTGCCACCAGGTACCCATTTGCTGCTGGGTGGACAGTGAGCGAGTATCCCAACTATAATCCGAGGGTCCGGCTCGAACCATCGATGTTTTGCATAGCAGTCAAGCGCTCTAACCACTTGGCCACTCGCCCATAGAGAACCACTACTTGGCATTATTTCTTTCACAAAAATTACTGTTACTCATAATAGTTATAAATGGATATGATCAATGGCTGCAGTTTCTCGTAATATTCAAGTTATTAACAGTGTTTACATGTCAGAGTGAATGCTCATTGCTCAACAACATCAGACTAATAATCGGTCGAATTTTCAAATCAAACATTCGAATCACTCAGATTTCCGTTCGAATTTCCACGTTGCTTTTATATAATGTAGAATAAAGTAGAGGCTCTAGGGCGCTAGGGTTCAATACGAATTTTAGGGGTTCCATCTTGCATAGCTAGAACTGTGCATTAGGGAATATTTGAATGACGAAAACATTCGGAATAGTAAATTAGCAATACGGCTTATTTCCCCCAAATAATTGGCCACACCAACAATGAAATGGAAGTTTATGTATGCCACGTCTAGCTGACTATACAGTGTCCAAATACGTAATATTTATACGTGTGTCAATGCACCGTTAACTGTAGAACAGTACAGATAGACATCAGGGGTAATATTTCGTTTGGAAAGACTTGAGATAGCGCGTAGATCAGAGTAAGAGCTATTCACCAATATTGGCATCAACTGCTTCTGGCATCCACTCTTCTCCATCTGACTCTGAATCTGAATGACCAACAATGTCGACTGGGATTGGTTCACTTGCAATCAGTTCCTGGAAAAGGTGAACAGCCTTTTATCTGAGGAGTAAATACCAAGGAATATACGTTCAAATAAGATTCTAGATGCAACATACTTCCGGGTAGGCAAGGCAATTCTTTGAACGCAAGCTTCGGAAGCTTGGCAGATTCAAGCCTGATTGCGCACCGGTACGAAGGAGCTACCGTTGTTTACTTGATAAATTATGTAGTGACTGAATCCCATAAATAAAGTACATTAGTTTCAAAATATTTCAGACCCTCATATTTCCGATAAAAACTTGGGACATACAAATTCCCCGATGATATTTTCCCTATGACCAGACGATACTGTATTTGAAGTTGGACGAAATTTCGAAGCTCTAAATGTTGCTGTCCATGGTTAACGGTACAGCATCGAAATTGAGGACTCAGAAGGAATTACTAACAAGTCAATGATAACAATCAGGGTGGTTTTGGTTATAAATGATTTTTCCAAGAATATGACAAAAATTTGAGATCTCCTTTCTGATTTGCATTCTCTTTAAAAGAAGATATAGTGAAACAAAATTTCGGACGTTCAAATGTTTGGACCACGTAAAAATTTGCATCGTAATATGTTCCGGTGCATCTATGAGGCCGATAATTTCATAAGATTGTGTTAAATTCTGACCTTTAATAACCAAAATCATATGAAAAAGTGAGGTATTAAAACTGAGAGCCCCCTCAAATGAGAGATTTCGAAGTGCTCTGTAACTCACGCCGCTGTGAGCTCAGTTCGGTGTCTAACTCAAGCTCGTAGAGTGTGCACATGGATAAAGCCGAACTAAAATTCAAAGCGCTCTGAACTCAGTTGTCAAGGCACTTTGAAATGTTTAAGCAATGTGAAAATGTCACGAGAACATGACCTTTTTTAAAGAAGGGCGAACTGAGATGATGAATATTTCACCATGGGATAGACCAGGTGGGATAGATTTATCATGGCTGTGGTGTCGTGAAACGAGTCACGAAATGTTCAAAGTACTTCGAGATTTTAATGAGAACAGAGAGCAAATTCAAGGTGAATGAACTGAACTCATAAGGCCATGAAGTTCAGAGAGCTTCGAGATTTTTCATGTGAAGGCGCTCTGATGTCAAATTAATTACCTAATGTTAATACTACCATCCCATGAAGAATATGTAATTGCAATTACGCATCAACAACAAGAATGCTTCATCTGGTTTCTGCTTCTGCTGCTCTGCAAATTACATCTGAGTATTTTCTCTAAGCTTTTCTGTCCTATGCTAACGATCATGTGTGTTCAAAATCTTCTTTTCTCCTTAAAGTTGGTATCGGAAAGTCTCTGCCGACTGATTTCGCTTTGTTGATGTTTTTGTTCACTGTTTCTACGATACTTTTCTGGGTCTACCTATAAACCTTTCCTCTAACTCTTCAAAGCAGAATTTCATAGCTTGAACTGCTGGAGTTTCATTTGAGCGACGTAATACGTTACCTAACATCTTCCATTTAAGAATAATGCAAACAAAATGCTTCAGGTACCGTGAAAAGAAACAGTATTTCACCTCAGACAGATCAGTGCCACTTTCTTGGTCGGTCAGATTCGTGATGATGCATCTGATTGTGTCATCGCGTGTTCTATTTATGAATGAATTCAGTCATCAATCAGTCCATCAAATGATCCCCCAGTCAGTCAGTCAGTCAATCAGTCAGTCAGTCAGTCAGTCAGTCAGTCAATCAATCAATCAATCATTCAATCATTCAATCAATTAACTAATCAATTAACCATATCTTTTAGCACATGTCTTCTGCCTACCATTCTCACAACATTACAGAATGATTGCAATGCAGAGTGCTCCATAGTACAATCACACATTTATGACAATAAATTGTTCTTTCAGTTCTCAGCTGCTCTACGCACTAGCCCTCAGGTATTGCTCTTGCTGTGTTTACCCAAGCAAAGAAGATACCAGTACAGCACGGATACATTCAAGTGTGGATTAATGTGGATTTCGTCCTTCATATCATATTATGGTGGTAGTCTCGAGTTCAACGATTGACTGTCAAAGCCAACCACATGCTCAAACAAGATGGATAATGATCTCGTTTTGCGTTGGAAGAAATAGTGACTAGTGTAACTCCTCTCTGTCTTTCATCATCGTCTAAAGGATAAACTAGAAATAAGTCTACAATAATCTAAACTCTGATTAGAAACATTATAGCTTAAAAGCAATTTATTGGCTATAAAACCAAATACCATGGCTTGAACTACACTCAATAGGACATCAATATTACACTGATCTGGGCAACGTACCTAAGATACTCCCTGAGAGGTTGGCACACGTTTTCTAGTATGACGCCGCTAGGTTCTAGAGCTCTCAGAGCTCGAATTGTAGATATATACTGTGTAAGTATGTCACTTGTGTTGACAGCTGGTTGCAGTAGTCTGTTGGTGAAGCTGTGGAGAAACAGTTTAGCTGCTTTACTATCATAGCGAACGTTAAGTATAAAGGCAGGGTTCTACATCTATGGAACTTTGTTAGACTTGACGCTGAAGTACACTGCATACAAATACCTTAAAAAATAAAGACTAAAAGGGCTTACGCTTCCTTCAACGATGATGTGAGTAGCTTCCTGGTGTCAGTCTTTTCCAAACATTCCTGCAAAATATAATCGAATGACCGAAAGACAAAGCTTGTTAATTAATTAGAGCAATATATGCTGCTCACAAGGCAAATTTCCATTACCTTTGCAAATCCAGGGCCACGAAAGAAAAAATATAAGGAATGTTGTGATTACCTTCAGGTCCTCAATTGCAGGTAAGGATTCAGGAAACTCAACAATGATCTCAAATAGTTGAAATATCCTGAAAAATGTCAAAATTAATATTAAATAAGCTTGATAAAGTAAAAGGTTAGTCCCAAATACGATTCCGTACGTTGGGGAGCACCTGTTAGAGAAGAAACATATCATGGGGAGTCGACATAGTGAGAAAGGGCAGCCAGTTTTTTTTTCCTATGCACTTTCTTGATACAATACAACACTACTAATACAAGAACAAAACGATACCACTGGGTGCAATATATCAATGTCATACCCAGTGGCCATTACATAGAAGGCGCAATTCTCACTTGGCAGCCAGTTCCCTTCCTTGCCGCCTTTGTTTCCCCAATGTTGCCACTAGGTACCCATTTGATGCCGGGTGGACAACGAGCGACCATTTCAAATATGGTCTGAATGCTCGTCTCGAACCATCGATGTTCAGTACAGCAGTCAAGTGTTCTAACCACTCGCCCACTCAACCAATTGATTTAGTAAGAAAACATATAAAAGAGCAACATGAAAAATGCAGATGCATACAGCCCCACACAGACCAACACGGATCCACACAGACCCATAAAGATGCATGCATATATACCACACAACAAAATACGCATACAATTACAAGCCAATAAACAAAAACTGGCGTGCATAAATGCTATATCAAAACACATAATACTAGACGTAGCAATATATTTAACATAGAATACCTAAGTTCTGCATATACTTTGCATAGAAAATACTCTAGTTTTGGTTGCCAAGATTCAACTGTCATCAAATCACTTTCAACACTGTCGCAATTATCTAAAATGTATATTGAAATAGAATCAATGAAAAATTCACGAAAAATTTACCTTCAAGAAAAAGACATAATAATATAAATGTTAAAAGCAACATTGCAATCTCTGCATGGCAACAAACTTTACTTATAATAGATGCAATTAAACCAGTGAAATTCTCTATTATGAAACAATGAAATGAACCAGGCATCAGCGACATAATCCCTAGTCATATATCTTGTTAAAATATCATCATAGCTTACCATTTTGTTCACCAATAACAAGCTGCAGCCATGATAGTATTGTACTTTTTGTCCACGTCATTCCATCCTTCAGAAAATGCTTTTGAAACTCATCTTTACATAGCACTTCCAAATACTCCTTGGTCTTAAAAGAAAGGTTATACTTTATTGTCCACAATTAAATCCAGGGCTGGAAAACTACACAACCACATAACCATTCCAACACCGATCAGAGGAAAAACTGTTAACCTTGCATTACAATGTAGAAACGTTTAGGAAATTTGATTGAGCTAAAAATCCAACTGAAAATCCTTTGCTTGATTCATTTCAAAATTGATTATATAAAGTTTCTATAACTTAAGGACATGGTAAGGCAATTTACATTCATATCTACTCAGGTTGCACAGTTCTATTCATTCACAACCCTTACATTGCCATGAAATTAACTGACGATACCACAGGTATGTGATCAATGTGGTGGATACCTTTAGACCCCACTTTCAATGCACCTGTGCATTTCAGATCCATAACAAAAGTGTTACAGATTGATCTCCTGCTTATGCTAGTGCTATGGATCAGCAAAAGTCTTGATCCTGCAAACAGGAACACTATTGATCCATTCATGACAGCAAATCTATTTGAAATACTACGGAACCATGGCATGCTGGCACCGTGCAAATACTTGGAACCAAAACAAAATCATTACTAACTCACACCAACAGCATGTATTGGTCAATTTAAGACTTTTTTGGCTGCCAGCCCCCTAATACTTCTTTGTCTATTCATTTGCATAGTAGCTATAGTTATTTGGTACTCAATTTTGACAACATTTTTCCATGGTCAAAGGCATTGAAAATCTTTTACAGCCTTGATAAAACCATCAGCATTCTACATCAACATGGCTGAATTTGATCTCCAAATGAAACTAGTACTAACCTGATCATAGACAACAGCAGCAACTGAAGGACTGGCAATAAATTCAAGTAATCCAAGAGACTTTAAATAGGTATTTAGTTCCTTGAAATGACAGACAATATCATGGCAGCAGCAATACACAGTCTCTTGTTGACAAGCTTTGCAACTGCCCTCCTTAGTTTCATCATCCACCTCTGAAATAAAAAACAGGCCATCTAACAAATATACCAACCACAAGGTCATGCAGTGAAATCTATCAACAATAAAGATTGAGCCACACTTTCAAACACATCTTCATCATACAATTTTTAGATAAGTAACAATGGCCTTGGCTCATAGATGTACCCTTCTATATAAATTTGATAAATGATGCAAATGGCAAAATACCAAATCAGAAGTGCATTGTTATACTTGCACATGCAGAATTTGATGCAGAAGTACAGCAGCAGTATGTATGGATAGCGAAACAGTATAGAGCACAGTCAACAATCCTGGTTTTAAAATATGCCTATACCAGGATATAATTCCAAATATTTTGAATTGATGAGAAATTTCAGATGATCTTTTAGGAACAAAATATAGGACTAGTCTATGGCAACCATAATACAATGAAAATGCAGAGAAATTAAATGCAATCTACACCCAAAAAACATACCTTCTAATTTTTGAGCTGACATATTTTTGTGGCACTTAAATGCAAGTGTGAAGTAATCAATCATAAATTTTTTTGAAGACTTTGTTTCATCCAATAATAATGCTGCTCTGGCTAGCACTAACTCTTGTCTATAAAGTGAATATCAAAATTCTGACAGAGACCACCAAAGTAAAACTTGAGATAGAGAAAGAGAAGGCAAGGGATGACATAGAGCACTTATTACTTAATACAAACAGGCTCCCAATTAGCAATGGGTAGAAAGCCATCACCAAAAATGTGGCTTGAAGCATAGGCTATCCATAGAGCAGAAAGGTTTCAAGCCTTCAGACTTTGTGGTCAACTTCTAGTAAAGCAATTGCAAAACAGTAGGATCTGTAAATAGGAGATGTTTATGGCAACACATGCACACAACAGTATTCTACATGTCAAGCAGCAAAGAATCAAAAAATGCCATTTATAGCATCATACCAGCAAAAAATCCAACTTTAGTTTCATCTGAAAAACTAATTAACTCACCTGTTCAAATTGCCATCAGATGCATGGCTCATGATACACACATAAAATGTTTTGAATAATTCCACAACATTCTGGCTAATTTGAGGCAACAAGGAGTCATCCTAGATGGGGTAAAACATGACTTAGTTGATTTTTCAAAAGGGATGCTATAGAACAAATGGGATGTACAACACTATTGCGCAAAGTAATCCCCTCCAGCTAAAAGACATTTTCAGTTTGGTCAGTGCTGTTGCATTTACATTATGAAAAGAATTGTGAAGTTGGCTATGCACTGACTTATCAACTTGCCTGACTACCAGATAGATCATTACAAAAATAATACAAAACCAAATACTTTTGTACTTTATACAATAATACAATACCAAATGCTGGCTTATGTCTATAGATAACCTTATCGGAATTTGTTCACAAAAATAATATGGATAGTAGAATGGTTGTGAAAATTTTGATCTGAGACTGAGAATACTATAAGCAGTGTGCCATTAATGTTGTATATTCAGTAATAGATAGTAAAGCTGTTTAACTGATAAAGAAATTAGCAAGAAATTACAAAACATGCTGGTCTCTTACCCAAGCTGGAAAACTATTCCAAAAAGTAGGACAGTACTCATTCAATAACTTTTCTTTAAAAATTGGATCTAAACAGGAGAGCAAGAGTTATGGCTATAAACGCTGTGCATTTTTTCCTAAGTAAAAAAGCGAACAGTAAATTATTAAATAATATGAATCTACCAGATGACATGATTCCTGTCTATTATATTGCCGGTACTATTAGGTCACCTAACAAATCAGAAGACCGGAACATGCCAGAAAATACTGCCTAAAACCTACACCAGGAATCAATTTGGGGTCTTCTATTGCTTCCATGTAGCTTTTATGTATAAATGTAAGACTCTCATCGTGGGTAACGTTATTCAGAGCCCATTCTTGTGATATAGCAGCAGCCATAAATAAAGTGTAGAAAAAGAAATTGGCATTATGGTGTGTATCAAATCTTACCATGGTGAATCCCAAAACTTAACGTATGGACTTCCATAGTTTATTCTGTATAATACGAGGTTATCGTTAATTTATCATCTCATTCTTTCTACTCAAAGCCAATTGAATTATGCGTTTAAAACCATTATTGCAAGGCCTGCATGCCAAGATAGGCCTACAACATCGACATGATCAAAACGGATCAAAATAATAAAGCCTCGTTTTCGTTTGGCGCCTAACTTTGCGCACCAAACTTTTTCGCCATTTTTCAGGTTTGAGTGAAAAGTATCGTGAGTATTGAGAAATTTTTCGATTTTCCTAAGGTTCTTTGGAGCTTTCACAATTTTCTCAGGCATTGTTGACAATTGTTGCCATGTTTCTAAGTTTCTTTGAAGAATTTCACGATTTCTCCAAGTTTCCTTAGACCATTTCGCGTTTTTTCAACTTACTTCTGACTTTTTCGCGATCTTCTCAAACTTTGTTGACAAATTTCGCGATTTTTCAAAGTGTCTTGGAAAATTTCGCAATTTTCAAAGTTTCCTTAGAACATTTATGTTTTTTGCTGCGAATTTCTTACCCTTTGTTGACAAATTTCGCGATTTTTCTAGGGTCCTATGGAAAATTTCGCGATTTTTCTAAGGTTTCTTAGAAAATTTGGCGCTTTATTCAACTTGTCTTAGAAAATTTCGTGTTTTTTCAACGCTCTTCAGATTTTTTGCACTTTTCTCAGTCCTCATTGAGAAAATTTGCAAGTTTTCTAAGATTCTTTGGAAAACTTCGCAATTTTCTTAGGCATTATTGACAATTTTTGCGATATTCCTAAGTTTCCTTGGAGAATTTCACGATTTTCCCGAGTTTCCTCAGACAATTTTGCGTTTTTCAACTTTCCCCTGATTCTTTCGTGATTTTCTCAGGCTTTGTTGACAACTTTCGCGATTTTTCTAGGGTCCTATGGAAAATGTCGCGATTTTTCCAAGGTTCCTTAGAACTTTTGGCGTTTTATTCAACTTTCTTCGGATATTTTCGTGATTTTCTCTGGCATTATTCACAAATGTTACGATTTTTCGAAATTTCTTTGAAGAATTTCGCGTTTTTTCGAAGTTTCTTTAGAACATTGTGCGTTTGTTTCACATTCCTCTGATCTTTTCGCGATTTTCTCAGCCGATAAAAACATTTCGCGGTTTTTTTCATTTTTCTTCTGATATTTTCGCGATTTTCTCAAGCTTTGTCGACTAATTTTGCGATTTTTCTAGGATACTTTGGAAAATTTCGCGAATTTCTCAGGCATTGTTGACATTTTTGCGATGTTTTTAAAAGTTTCTTTGGGGAATTTCACAATTTTTCCAAGTTTCCTAAGAACATTTCATGTTGTTTTCAACTTTCTTCAGATATCTGAGTTTTCTAAGTTTCTGTGGAAAATTTGGCGATTTTCTCAAATTTGATTTAAAAATTTCGCAATATTTCACAACTTTCGCGATATTTCTAAGTTTCTTCGGAAAATTGTGGGATTTCTCCAATTGTCTATGGAAATTTTTGTGATTTTTCAAAGTTTCCTTGGAAAATTTTGCAATTTTTCAACTTTCTTTTAGAAATTTTCGTGATTCTGTCAAGTTTTCTTAGAAGATTTCGCGATTATACGTTATATTTCTCTCATATGTTTCGATGTTTCCAGCGAGGTTACACTATGCTCCCTCGCATTTATATCATTTCTGTGTTATACTTACCAGGCGTAAAATGGGTAGTTCGACCAAGTCCCAACATTTAATCCATTCATTCTGTTGGTAATTACTGGTCATCATCAGCTCTGTTTTTGTGACATCGCAATTAAACATGCTGTTATTAGCACCTGCCATCATTGTTTCCATGTATTCTGGAGAAAAATCTTGAACAAAATAAAACAGTTGGTAACTTTTTCTAAGCGACCCCTCCCGAGCAAAATTGTCTAAGCGCATCCCTCTGCCTGTGTTGCTGATTGATTATGATTATTGTAACTGAGATAGGCTTTTCTGTCTAGAAGTTCGTAGTCAAATGTTTC
Organism: Mastigias papua; assembly: GCA_964019165.1. Classification (NCBI taxonomy): domain Eukaryota; kingdom Metazoa; phylum Cnidaria; class Scyphozoa; order Rhizostomeae; family Mastigiidae; genus Mastigias; species Mastigias papua. The sequence continues at coordinate 5,109,059 of OZ025273.1, read as the reverse complement.
TTATTGTTTCCTTAGTCCGTAGTTAAAATATGTTGCCTCTTCACAGTTTCTAGGTTTACTGCAGCCAATAGACTCAGGGATGCCTGAAAGGCTGTAGAGTGTAGCCGGCAAACTTCCTTTGGCTAGCACTTTGGAGCATAATATTAGCAATCACATACATGAATTTTTATAAGACAGTTCTTTATCCAGTACTAAAACTTTCTTACTCAGAGCATATCTGCTTGTAAAATTAACAATCCATCTTAACACGCGTTTCGAAACTTTCGTGCAGAACAAAAATTGAAGAATATACTTCATTCTACCATCGTTAGTATAATTAAAAGTAAACAAGACGGGCTACATTTAAAATTCTCATCTCATTTAAGATCTTGATTTCTCGGTAATTTAAACGGTATGTTATAAATAGGCTAAATATGATATTTTGTTAAAAGACGCGAGAATTCGCTCTGGAATCTTGGACAGTGTCAAAAAACGAGTTTGTCTCTCTTTCATCGAGGTGCGTAGATTAGCAAATGTGGAAGAGTAGCAGCTAAATCCGACATTTAATTCATTACAGGGACGCCTTTCACCATGAAATTGGACTTTGATAGAAACATAAGCAGCGTATTGTCAAGGGCTGCTCAAAAATTGGCACTCTAATCTGGAGGGATCTGGGCACCTCTTTGATTGGCTCACTGGAAGTCCATTCTGTTTGCGGTGCGATAGAAAGAAAGGTAAATCGACAATTCTACACAGAACCATTATGACAAAGACACATCGAAACACCTTTTCTATCTCTAGATACCGAAAGCGTTAAGTTATTGTCTGATTCCCCTTCGTATAAATAACCAATGTAGATGGTGCTACGTTTGCAAGTAACGGAGAGGATATATAGTGGATAAACAGTCAAAGTATCATTTAGGCATAAGGACAGCTAACAACATTAAGAAATTTGATTATATGAAATTTGAAATGTATACAAAGCTTTCGTTTGGTTCTTAGCTAACCTTTACACCTGGCTCAGTTTGTTTACATTCTATCGTTCCCCTGTGATGGAGTGTCGCTAGTAAAATATTTATAGCAATTAAACATGGCAGCCGAGGAAAGCGTCTGATTAGAAAAGTTGCAGTCCACGGTAGACAAAGAGAAATCCAGCAATGTTGAGCTGTGGTGTTTTGTCAAACCAAGTTGCGGAGTTTGAGTTTGTTGAACCTGTGACACGTACATTTTAAGTAGCAAATGGATTGTTTTTGAAGTAAGGAAAGTCAAGTTTCACTTCTTAGGCGTTACCTTGCCAGCATACTCTCTCTTTGCCATATAGAGATGCAATGCAGCAGCCACATTTCCACGGTTACCTATTGTTTAATTCCCTAGATTTTTCATGAACTTTCTGCTTCCTGTAGTTTTGGTTTGGCTAGTATCTGGACTCCTCTCAGATCACATCTAGTAATGGCGTCGGCAGTTGAGCCAATATCTGTTGATAATGACAGTGTGATTTATGAGCACATTATTCCGCGATCAGTTCGCCAGAAATGGATGAGGAGGACGTCGACTGGACATTTAGATTTAATACTTACATCTGCTAGAGAATGTATGAACTTGAATAAACCAGAACAGATCGTTGTAAACTCACTAAAATCAGACAAGGCCAAGAAAGGGCTGGGGTATGGAGATAGTATTGTTTCTCGCGATGTCCAGAATTTTAACGACAATAGCAATGATATTCATCATAGTAAATCTGAAAGTCTTATTACTCCTGAGGAAGAGCAAGCAGTTTTCACTGCATTTGGTGTGAAATTGAGGCATACTGGTACTCATATATCAGTGAAGCCTGCATTAGAGTTAGGTGCCAAGCAAATTGAAGAAAATGGAAATTCAAAGCAGAACCTTTGTGGCTCTGCAGGAAAAGAGAAGAATTCAAGTGCACAAATCCAGCTAAGGAATATCACAAAAAAGCCCAGGCCTTTATCAATGCCAACTATGACAGACAAGACTGAGACAAATTATCAGATACAAGCTGACAATGTAAGTATGAGTAAGCCCAAACCAAAAGCATATATCTCTCCACATGCCAAAGTTCCCTGGAAAAGGAATATAACTAAAAACACTGTAGATCACAAGGAGAGTGATGGAAAAGCTGTTAATAGCACTCCCAGTAAAAGGCATGGGCAAGAAAATAGTATGAAAACTATAGGCTCTGGGCAAATAGATAGTGCAGCACTTCTTTCTAATGAAAGCAAAAGTGGCATGGGAAAAGTGAATGATCTACCAAGTAGTAGACCTGACAGATATAGGAAAGTAAAGCTGATTCATGAAGAGAATCATCTTGGTTTACCTGTAAATCTTGGAGGAAAACCCCATAGCTCAGACATACTATCAAGTAAAGATGTGGTTAGTGCACTGCAATCTGTTTCTGACCGAAAGAAACCATTTGAAAAACAAGATGGAACAGAACATACTAGAGTGGCTGGAAGCCTTAGTAAGTACTCAGTTGAGAAATCTAGCCACAATGGAAATTTTTGTAATGAAAAAAAATTGATGTTAAATGAAAGTGGCAATAAAAGTTTGGAAAAACAAACAGTTGAAGGACCAAATATCAAGGAAATAGATACAAATAACAAAGAGAATATAAAAAGTTTTAGTGGAATCAATAGAGAATTATATGATCAACAGACAGGAGTATCAAAAGATACAAGAAAACCAATAAAGGATAAGTATTCATCTTTAAATGAAAATCATCGAAAATTGTTAGATATGTTCCAAGGCATGCCAGTGAACAAGCCTGATTACAATACCGAGAAAAGCACAGAAATGGCTTGCAGCACAGAAAGAAACACTACAAAAAGCCTTGGTAATGAAAGTAATACTGAAATAGATAAGAATATATCATTGACAGTAGGAAGAAAATATGAAAAGAAAATAAAAAAGATGATGATAATGACTGGAGAACAAAGAGATAGAGAGCTTAAGTCAAAGAACAGTACACCAATAAACAAGAAAGTGCCAAAGGGGATCAAGATTGAAATTCCACACAAGTCCTCTGTTAGCACAGATACAGTCAATAGAGCTAAAGTTAATACAGGCATCCCAGTGACAAATCTTGATGATACAATTCCAGTGTTGGCTCATAATAATGATCAAGGCATACCGATTACAAATCTTGATGATCTACCAGCACCAAACAGTTCCTCAAATCTACAAGCCAAGACCAATAAAACTACATTTAACCCAAGGCATCTTGATAATACCCCACCAAAGAAGCCAGGAAAGTATGATGCTGACCGGCGGGCATTGGTTGCACCAAAGGTTGTTTTTGATAGTCCAGTCACTGGTCTTCTATCAGCCCTCAGCCCAAAAGAAAAAGCAAATAGAAAGGTTTGTAAATTGAGGTTTCTTCTGAATATGAAAATACATTATTTTTGTGTGTTTACATAAATATAGTCAAAACAAGGAGTTGCAGGATTCATTCACACATTCAAAGAAAATGTTGTGATGATAAGTTTTTATTATATATGAAATGAAGCATGCATAGTTTTTTGCAGTTGTATTTAGATACTTAATGATCTTTTGAGTCTTAATTTCTGTAATTTAGGTTTGGGTCCTGTAGTAAGTTGTTGTTTTTTACTTATGGACAAAAGCCTCATTTTGTACTTTGGACTTCATTGTTTGAGGTCGCACATTTTGAGTAACTTTGAGAGTAGCTGTTGTGCTTTTCTTGCTTTGTGTTTTATGATATTTTCACACATGATTTTTTAGTCTCTTAGGGAATTGCATTTTTGAGGTATTAATGCTTGTAGCATCCTCAGAGATAGTTAATTTTGATAGAAGCTAGATCTGTATGGTTGATTCTTTGTATCTGCAGCAAATAAATATAAGGTCCTACTGCATTTATATCAGGCACTACTGTTTTTATGTTTTGTGTTGTTGATTGATAGTGTACCTTGTCCTATGTGCACACTTTTTATAAGAAAGCCATTCTTTTGCCTGAGCCTCAATTTTCTAAACTTTTCCCAAAATTGAGGTAGATATTTTCTCAAGTTTACTGCAATAAGCTGGCTATAAGATTTTACCATCTTTGTTGGACCCCATTTACATGTTGCCAGTTTGGTGTGGCACCAGTGCAACATCTTTGGATTTTGAGATACCATATACCTACGACACTGGCACAAAAGCGTCTAATTTCTCATCATCCAAGATTATCAAAGAACAGCTTTGATCTCTGTAAAGAAGCTCACAAAGAATGAGCTAATATCAACTTCTGGCATCTAATAAAGATAACTTTGGAACTTGAGACTTGTTATTTTCTTAGGATTTTCTTAGGATTTCAGTCTTTTGAGCCTCAATTTCTTATCAATGTTTTTCTTGTGAAAAACCTGTATGTGGTGATTAATCCAACTTTTAATTTTTATTAGTTCATGTGTGTCTTGTTGAAAATAGAATTTAATAAAGTAATTCAGCTTCATTAAAATTTCAATAATTAGCTAATATCAACCAATATATATATATATATATATATATATATATATATATATATATATATATATATATATATATATATATATATATATATATATATATATATATATATATATATATATATATATATATATATATATATATATATATATATATATATATATATATATATATATACAGTATATTGTAATAACAGTTAGTTTCTCTATCTAGAAAAAGTTGAGAGTATCATTTGTATCAGATGATTTGGCAACAGTTCATACTTATCCATCAGAGTCTGCAGCTATGGAGATTTATGATGAAGTGCATGGACAGAACACTGCTATAACCCCAACTGATAATGGTGAGAAGAGCATTGATGATGTTATTGCAGATGAAAGTAACTCTGCAGATTTCCATAGTTATATGCCAAGCAGTTTTTCAGACATATCAGGAACGCTTGAGAGGGAAAGGCAGGCAATAGCGCAGCAAAATGAGATAAGTACTAAGAAAGAGACTCACACTGAGAATAACCTATTGAGCTCAATTGGAGAAAGTAATACAGTGTTCACTGAAACTTCAGCTGGGGGGACTAATGCAATTTTATTTTAGGGGACGTTGAATAGGAGTCAGTTTATTTGTAGCAATTGTAATGTTTAAGTCATTGTGTACTCTGCATGTTTGCATACCATCTGATATTTTCATGGGTCCATAGGGACCATGATACAAAATTTGGATCCCTGGGTCTTTAAATTATTTGCTGAAGTACACTGGTATATGTTATCTGATGTTGTTTTATATGAACTCTTCAGGCATCAAAGCTCCATTTGAAGACTTAAATTGTTATTTATTTTCACATATCCAACAAACCCATGTCATCCTCCATAAATAGGAGGCATGTTGGATACTATTAAGTAATTGGCTTGCAGACACCTTCAAGAACAACCCAAGAATCATTCTCAGTTGCCCTGCATTTCTATGTAAAGTCACACATGTACCTATGGGATTGTTCTCAGAATTACTAACTGAAGTTTCACTGTCTGTTGTAGATTTACTTTTTGTCTATCATTAGAACCCAACAGCCCAGCACAAGTATCTACTTGAATGTTTGTTTGTAGACCTCATCTAGGTATGTTTAGTACTTTTATGTAGGAATCACTAGACCAAAATTTGTAGTATTTTTGCAAGTTGTCTGTATCTACAGTTGAATTATTTAGAATTAAATGCCTTTGGCCACAAATTGATACACTTGTGTAGATATGCATTTCTGTTTTCCACAGCAAACCCATTCTGTGATTGCCTTTAAGAGGGCTTCTCATTTAGCCTATAGTTCAGGAAGAGATCTTTTCAGTGTGATATTGTGTTTGCTAATTCAAGACATTTGCTATAAAAAGCCAAGAAGTTGCTTCTTTGGCTAATAAAAGCTGGAATCTTGAATATCTGCCAGTGCTTGCGGGACTCCCAGCATCGTTTTTGGTTCCTTCCTGTATAAGATGGCTATTCTACAAAAGGAGTGCTGTTGTTAACTTTACTTGATACCAGTGATGTGCCAAGACAATTTCACTTGGGGGGGGGGGGCATCTGGAAAAAGTGACCAACCTTCTCATTTCTGACCAACTTTATTTTCCATAACACAAGGTAAAAATGTTGAAACTTGGTCAAGCTCTCTAATTCATGCTAGAATCTCTGCTGCATAGCCAACTTTTTACAAAATTTCATGAACATTGGGAGGTGGTTTGACGCCCCCCACCCCATGCCCCCTAGTTGACACATCACTGGTTGATGCTAAAGAATATGTGCAAAACCTTCAGATTCTTCATGCTTAATAACATGAAATGCAGATAGGAAAACAATATGGTCAGAAAAATGAACAAGGAAAGAAAATGATGTGTGGGCATCACAAATGTGATGAGAGTTAATCAAGTATAGGAGAATAGGAAATAGAAATTGGGGGGTGGGCAAACAGTTTTAGTGAGTGAAGGGAAACATTGGTAAGACTCTGATGTTGTTCAGAAAAATAAAAGCTGTTTAAATAATAAAAATTGACAAAAGATCTGGGAAATTAAAGGAAACGTTACGTAACAAAATCAATTCATTTTCAAAGTAAATTTATTTACTGGAAAGAATTTGCTAATCTAAAAATCACAAAAGACAGAGAAATATCTGGAAAAGATACAAAGTACAAGAGGTACTCTCAGGTCAAGTCAGTGCCAAAGTTAAACTTCAAAAGGGTTGGGAGCTAGAGAGACAGTTCTGTTGCAGCCAAAATACAGCAGCTACTTGTAAGAACTTTCATCTATTAAAAACCCACAGCCTGAAATTACATCCTATGCTTTCAACTACTTAGGACCTTCTTGGCCTGATATTTCAACTAGGTTCCTATAAATGGTTTCATTCATTAATCATAGAGAAATAAATTTGATCTATTCACTAATCAACGCCATTCATGCATGCTCCAAAAACACTATGTAAATAAATGCAATATGTAGGGCTTTCAGGGATAAGATTAAGCAGTGTTAAGAACCTGCATCCTAATTACTGGAACTAGCTCATTGCATAAAGACATGAACAGGCTCATTTCACAATTTTAGGTCCTAGTGTGCAGGTCTTTACTGTGGATTTTACTGTAGATATCAAATAGATGCTGAGGAGTATAACATGAAACCTGAGTAAGATATTTATTTGACAGGCTGTTCATCAACTAGGGCATTGGTCGCTCAGGGGTTTCCTGTACTTTGGTCTGGAAAATCCACGACCCGAATAGGAGGAATGCAGGAAGTTGATACATTGATATCTGAACCGCTATTCACATACTCATCTAACGCGATCACGTAAGATACTCATCGTGGAGCTAGAATTAAACAAACATAGAGGCAGGTGCCAATTTAAGCTTGAAGTCTTTCCCGCCCAGAGGAACGTTCTCAGATGACTGTTGAACTGAAGACGAGTCGCCATTATAACGTAACGACACCCCATAAGAATCGCTTTGTCCTCTCTCTCTCGAGCTCATTTGGTTCAAAAGCGTCAGTTTTGAAGGCTCGTTGTTATGCTTTGACAGGTTCATCAATGCTAGCTCTTGTTGCGGTGTCAGTAAAATCCTCTTTTCACTCTTCTTCTTTAACTTTGAGGCAGATTCCTTTGGCGTATCACCTGCAGTGGCACCCTTCTCTCCGCCTCCTGAAAACGCAGGTCGTATGGAGGTAGTCTTGTTGCAGATTACACAAGTTAAAGTGCTAGCGACACCAACGGACCCTTCGAGACATTGTTTATGGAATGAATGGCCGCATCGAAATATCATTATATCATTATTGCTACCGGGCGTCGTACGCATTCCGAACTTCTCAAAACAAAGACTGCAATATAAACTACCCGGTGCAAATCCGTGCGAGAGCGTATTTTTTAGTGTACAATACTGCTGGTGTAAGTCTTTGCCTAGCAATGATTTTGTGGTTTGCAAAAGAGTCAGCTCATAATTATATGTATCTAACATCCCAAGCATTAGTTCCTTGATTTCTCCAAATTTTCCAGCACTGTAAGCTGGATCTTGCATGATTTTCTGCAACACTGCAGGCAGTGCAATGTGCCCCATCATGCTGCTTAAAACTTGTTTAGTGAGTTCTTTAAAGGAGATAAAATGACTTGATGTAACATCTTTTGCTCTACGTTGGGGTGCCATTATTGTCTCCAACAATGGAAACCACAAGCCTTCCCTCTCTTCTGCTTCCAACCTCGATGAATTCCTTTGGCAGAGATGAATGATGAAATTCAAGGCATTTTTTAATGCTCTCCGTTTTTCTCGTCCATCTTTACTTGATAATGGATCTTCGCCTTCTGCAAATGCTTGACTAAAATCTGCCACTTTCTCTTTCAAATTATCCAACAACAGCCTGAACGCAGCTTTGACATCCCCGGTGCGTTCTAGCAAATATGCTGTGGCGTCTACGACCTTCATTTTACGAACGATTGCCAAGCTTTGTTCAAGACGATAGTTATCAGTCTCTCTCAGATACATGTAAACATTTTTTGGATCAAATCTGCACATTAGATGAATAAACTGCTCGTGTATGACTTGATCTGGAGTAACCGGCTCTCCCCTAATTCTCCTCTTCCCTGCCTCCTTGTTCAAGAAAATACCTTTCAAGAATTCAAATTGTGTTCCCGGTTGACTGGCAAGCTCTCTAACTACGTGCTCTAGGCAGTACGGAAAGTGGCTGAGAATGAGATCGGCCATTTTATGGCTATCTATTGCTATTAAATCATCCAATGAATTCAAAATGGCACCTTGCAATTCACGTCCCTCTAGATCCGTAAATGAATCAGAGGATAACAGCTCATTGATGTAAGTAAAACTGTCATACTTTCTCGCATTGTCTCGTATATAACAAGACAGTACTTTAGCAAAGTCACGGTTCTTTTCGTATAGTAATTCACAGACTTGATAAAATTTCGCATTTTCTGCGAGCGTGATAATGCGTTTATCATCAAACTGGCGTAGTCCACCAGCTGAAAGGAGTTCTAAAAGAGCTTGCTGTCTTTCTTCGTGTCGGCTATCATCATCAGGATTTGTTAAATAATCCAAAACTTGCTCAAACAATAATTTGTTGACACGAATGCTACTTTCAAATTTGGCCATCTGCCTTGCGATGAAAGTGAAAAGCCAACCAACTTGTGTTGGGGAGAATAAAACATCTGTCACCATCAACTTTAGTAGAATATCAACAACTGTTTGGCGTTTGGAAGCACGTCCCAAGTCTGTTTCAACTCTATCAAATTCTGCATCCTCGAATGCTATCGACATAACATTCAGAAACTCTCGAGTGTCAAATTCAAGAAGGGTACGCAGATTTTGGTAAGACGACTCACCTTCCACAGGATTTTTGCTTCTTTTTGAGACAAGGCATTCAAAAATATCGTGCTTGACTTTTGCAACACTCTCACTTGATATCATTCCTCGTGGGTACTGCCTTCCAGTCAAACAGCAACTGATATAGACAAGTATCTTGTAGCCCACTGCCGAATCATCAATGCTCAATTCTCGTTTACTTTTCATAAGACTTCTCAAAATTGCAAGCATTTCTTCTAGTGGTGAAATGAAATCATTCATTCCCTTGTTGTAAACGTAGATCGCAAGATCATACAGTGAATGAGTCCAACATAATTTGACCATATGATGAAGATCGACAGCAGTTACATTCAGATGGACTAGACACGACTCGAGTTTCTTAAGTTGCATTGTCGTCTCAAAATGCTGCACCAAATCTTGCATTACCACAGGAGTCAACAATGTTATTTTATCATCAAGAATATATGGTTCAAGTCCTTCTAGGAAGACTCTCTTTGATACGCTCTCTTCACAAAAACGAGTATAGATTTCCCCAAAAAGCAACTTCAAATTGTTCGTAGCAACACAGTACTTCACACATGTGGGTACTAGGCTGCTAAAATACTCTGCTAGTAAGCTCTCGTCGTGTGTTTTTGGACAGTTCACCGTCAGTGATACATCAACATACGTTTGCAAAACCTCAGCAATTTCTTCAGCAATGTACGCTTTCCGTTTCCGGCGACTGCCAAACAAGTTAACAACTGCCTTAGCACGGTCTTCGTAGAATGATAATGCAAGCTCTAAGGCTTCTAAGAAAAGATTCTGCTTAACAAAATAATCAATTCTATCCTTCCATGATCGTATTGTGAGGCAATGAATAGACTTAGTGCCAAGCAGTAAAAGCTGTCCATTAAATACCTGAACGGAATGATAACAAACATACTCACTAGCGGCATTCAATGCCTTGCTAACATTCCCTCCTGTTGCCAAAGACCTGAAGTAACTGCTGCCATAAACGAGTTTAACGATTCCCAGATCCAAACATTCCAGCTCTTCTTTCGTCTGCACATCGATAGTTCTAATTTTTTCCAGTGTATCAATTGTAACTAAAATCTTTGGATTCATCCAATCCATCGAGATGATGCTGTTCTCTGATTCTATCGTTTGAAAAGGAATGAAATTGAAATTTTCATCATCCCTCCATATTTGGTAAAAATAAATCATTTTGTCCCTAGCGAAAGCAAGAACAGGACATAGAAATTTGGCGTTCTCTCCCTTTTGAATAACAGCAAACTGCCAGCCCAAAAGGGGCAAAGTATTTTGGCGACCGGGCAATTTCTTTGTGAATAGAGCTTTAGGGTAAGGCTTGATATTTGCGACAATCACTTTTGTAAGGGATGCCATAGCAAGCAAGGATGTATCATTCAGTTGGCTGTGTTTCATATCCTCATGTAGATGCAATGGTGCCATGGTACACACTTCTCCTTTGCTTCCTGAGAAGAAACAGGTAGATTCATAACTACGCGTGATTAAACGACGAAAATTCAGACTATAAACGGAGCCACTGCTATCACTGCAGAGAGCTACCGTTGGATCGTCAGTAAACTGCAGATGAAGGACGGCAAAGCCTTCTGGGTGGGCATCTGTGATAACACGGAGACAATTCCCACTGTTTAAATCCCACATTGTTATCTGTCCCTTGGCATATCCACATAACAGTCTCGTACAGTCTCTGTTGATGCCAAGAGCTGTTACAGCTCCATAATTGGCACCATCTGATGTGTTTCCCAGAATAAATTTTAATGCCTGGTCTCGAGGCTCAAAGAGCAACACCAGGCCATGAGAAGTACCAATGGCTATCATGAATGAAACCGCCATGGATGTTGGTAAACCCGCATCTCTTCTTGCACATGCATCGATTAACTGTGCTGATATTTTCTTGAGTATGACATGACGTAAAACAGATCCATTCGTGTTTGGCTTCCTACTTCTTGCAATGTCAGGAAGGCTGACCATACAACCTGATGGAATCACAAAATTGTCAACAGGAAAATCGTCATCAGGCTCATTGAGGATACTCTCAAGAGATGGGAGATTATCCTCATCTATATCAGGCAAGTCAAATTCATTAATGCTGTTTGAAGCGGTAAACTTGAAAGAGCCCTTCTCTCCTTTTGATGGGTAGTCAATGTCAAGAGAATCCAAAGAATCAAATGACTGTGCCTTGCCTGTAAGACAGAACTAAAGATGCTCATTAAACCAATAACAGCTGCATATAGCAAATATAGTTCATGGTAATACTACTAATATCATTATCCACACTAAGCATAGCCACCAAATGCTTGAGAGCACAGATCAGGTTTATTTTCTCCCAACCTAACTGACCAGTAATCATTCAAAATGGGCCCAAACTTAGCTTTGGAAAACATATGTGGTTAAAATCCTGCATGATGATTGGTCAAATAGGTTGGGAGAAAACAGACCTGATCAAAGCTCTCAAACACTTGGCAGCAACAAACCAGAGCTGCTAGATTTGTGTACCAACAATACAGAAGGAATGCAAGTCCATCGGTTATGATGAATGAATTATGTTGGGATATACAAGAGATGGGCCAGGTCTAAGGCAATCCTCATAAATAAAATCCGAAATGAGTTGATTGATTTACCACAAACCATTTTTCAACCATCAATCACTCATATTCATCATAGCCAAGTAGTATTTAAAATTCAAACATATAGAATCAACTGCTAGAAATACTCTTTTGTGCCAACCATGACAAAGATTTGGAATAACCTAGCTGTGGATGTGGGAAACTCCAAGACTATACAGTCTTTCAAATCATTGTTGGCAGATCTACAAATAAGATCCTTTAACTGACTTATATGTTAGCAAAATAATCTTTTTATGTCAATAGAAATAATATGCAGTCTAATCACTGAAGGCACATGGTACTGTAGGCAAATCCTATCACTTTTCATTTCAAATCCTTCACACTATTTCAGATTCACTTAGATCCAGTTACAGTGCTTACCATTTCAGAAATCTATGAGAAGTTAAATTTTACTCAAGTTTTGGTCATCCATTTATTTCTGCTTACATTCATTCTACACAAATTTATCTTTAATACTATTTAGTAATAAATACAACCACTAACCAAGCTTGTGTGTAACTAACTATTCTATTTCAGGTGCTAGTACAGATTTGCACCTAACAGTGATAACAGGGGGCTACCCCCATAAATTATACACCATTTGATAGCTCTTCATCTGTACATTCATATGCTACCCCATTTACTCCATAGAGTTAGGGTTTCTGTTAGCAGTAAGGGAGGGGTTAGGGCTAGCGTTAGTTGCTTCATGTCTGCCACTGTCAGTATTGCAAGTATTTTGATGATATTCATAATGGCTGACAAGAATAACTAACCCTAACCCCAACCCTAACCCTGACCCTACCCCTAACCCTATGGGGCAAATTGGGTAGTACATGAATGTGCAGATGAAGAGCTATCAAATGGAGTATAATTTATGGGGGTAACCCCCTGTTTTCACTCCTCAGTGTGGGTCCCCAGGATTCAAAATAATCATAAGTTTGAACTTTCTGATCAAAAAACTGAGATCTCATGTGTAAAGGAGCATGCAGATACTTCAAGAATTAGAGGGGCGTCAGCAAATTTTCCAACAACTTATAGGCAAAGTGTAGTAAATATGCAACAGCCGTGTAATAATGCAGATCTAAAGTAGGAAGTCTTGCTGGCTCATGTGGACATTGATTTTCCTTCCTGTTTTCAATTCAAGTTCCTAACAATGCAGACAGCATGGCGAAGAGGGAGCATATTACTATCCAACAACTTTACTAATTTCGAATATTGGAATTTCCATCCAAAGGAAGACACTTTGCGCAAATGCTTGCATTACATGCGCCTTCTTCTCTTATGACAATAGCGAAGTTTTGTTACCTAACTACTTCGTGTATTATGAGAGAAACATAAGAGTTGTTCGGACAACTTTGCACCTTAATTACTAACTTGTTCTATTTTCTGTCCAGAACACCGTTCGAAGAACAGAAAAGTATACCTGATACAGCTAGGAGACCAGCAAGAGCAGATGTACTTAGGTTGTCACTTTCACTGTCATCGTCCTGCTTTTCCGCCATTTTGATTGGGGATAGGCAACAGGATACAGTTGGCATGCGCGGAAAGACCATTAGTGAACTAGAGGTTGTTCCAACATGCTAGTCCTTGGTGGTATGGAATTAGGCCGGTGAATTTGACTGAGAACATGAAAGTATGCTAGAGGGATAAGGAACATGAGGATGATTTCGCACTTTGTCAATGCTACTGCAAAGAAAGCAAAGATGGCAAGCCTCTTAGGAAGTACTTATTTTTCGGAATGTAAAGGTAACTTCTTAGAAAAGGTTTTGCATGTTGGAAAGTGTGCCATTTTTACGAGAATGCTTAGGAAGAGCCCTGTTTGTTGTGTTTGTCATATATAATGGTACGTTTTGTTATTTTTAGTGCATAGCCCAAGCAAGAAGGAGCTGCAAGAACGAAAGCGATGTAAGTTGAAAAGCATCCTTACCAAGGGACAGGAAATTGTGATCGATTTTTCGCTTCCAGACGTCATGAAAGAAAAGGTGCATCTACTAATTCTATCAAAACACTTGCTCCTTTCTATAAAACGACTCTACGAGATGGCATGCAGGACCTGTCAAACATTTTAATATCTATAGGTTGCATGGAGTAAAATGAAATGAATGGTAAAAATTTGACACAGAAGTGCTATGCAGACTGACCTGGTTGGAAGCAAAAGGGTGCACCATGAGACCTATCAGTCTATTGCCATACAGTGCATATATCAATTATGTCACTTGCCGTTATGTCTGAAAATTGATATAGAAAAGCTGGTTGGTTTTTCAAACAAATTCGACCATGATTCTGTATGTGATTTATAATAGTTTTCGTTTAATCAATCTTCTGCATTATATTCAATTTTAGGATTGCCAATTTCTTGTCAAGCAGTCAAAGCTACTTTATGACAATAATATGAATGCAGAACTCCCATTTTCATTGAACTTTGCAGGACTTCATAGGTATACACTACTCTATGAGACATTTATGAAGAGATTCCACAAGTTTGAAGAGATCATTGTGAGTGTTCTTCATATACAAATACATTTGCAATTCATAGGAGCATTTCCATTTGCCAATGACTTGCTAATATGTCCTGGAGTTGTATTATTACTGTTCATATGATTTACAAACTTCTTTATTATTCAGTATGAATATAGTATATCTAAACTTTGTTTTCAGTCATACCCATTTTTTAGGTCAACTTTCTTGACAAACCAATACAAGAATCTTTCCCAGAAAAAAATATTGTATATTTAACACCTGATGCAGCAAAAGGTTTGTACATTAAATTTGTTTGCTATTTTGCAACTAATCACCATCACTTTGGCTCTCTGATTGATAATGTTGGTTTATATTATGGGTGTAAGGACCCAAAAAAATTTTGAGTTATTATTTGTATTTTTTTCTTCATTTCAAATAGCACTGGAGTCACTGGATACTGGCAGTGTTTATGTTCTTGGAGGATTGGTAGACTACCAAGTTAGAAAGGTAAATCTCATAGCCAATTGATAGCAGTTAAATTGTTGCTAGATTGATCAAATCTATCAGCTCACAAATACCCAAAAATTTCTCAAAATTACTTGATCAACTGAAGAGATAGTTGATTGAGTGTACATAGAGCATAAGTAGTGAGGTATGTGAGGAATTTTTGTAACCAGTAAACCAATCATTGAAACAACAGAATAATCTATTCAGCCATGAAATCAGTCATATCACAGGAGCAGTCTCCCTCCCACCCCTTACCCTCACCTATTTCCCATTTCTTTTTGCCATCCAGGTTGTAATAGTAGCTAAGTATTTAAATGTATGTTTATATGTAATGGATTGTAGTTCTTTGTTTGTGCTTATTTGTTTATTTATCCAAAAGATAATGTATGTAATGGATTCCACTCTATATTCTCATAAATATATTACTTGAAGTAGGATACTCAATCAGGTTTTGCCCTGAGCAACACAAAGGTGCTCTTATAAATGAGCTTCTTGAACAATTTAGGTGCTCTGTTTTGCACCCCCTCTAAAACCTGGTACTTACTAGACGATTATCACACTATTATTATGTGTATGATTATCACAATTGAATTCATTTGTTGACAGTAGGGTTTTCAGCTTAACATGTACTCACTATCAATTGCCTCAATCGTCTATTCGATATGGATGTTGATCAGAATAGAAAACTTGAACTAATGGGCAAAGTTTTCATGTTAAGAAAGTACATGGAGAGAAGAGAGGACCTAGAAGCTCAAGAGCAAATGCAAAGGCTTTAGGTCAAGGATATGTTTAGAAATAAAACTTCCAGCGAATATCTTGAATCAGTTCAAGACATAAGGTAGATTTGATCATTTAGAGGATGTTCTAGAAGAAAAGAGCAGCTGGGAAGATACACACACTGAGTTTCTCAAATAAAATGATAGTTTTTGACGCTCTCTTGTGTCCTATATACTCCTTTTCCTTCAAAAATTCCTCAGATGCCTTTTTAACAATAGGTGTCAATGCAATCTGTCACAACTATCGCGAAAAGATATCGAGAACTTTTGATATCTTTTCGCAATAGTCGTTGATGGATATGTCACGATTATCACGATTACATTGATGTACTCACTGTGGAGTATCACGATTACAGGTTATCGTAATCGTAATAAACGTCAAGTGAGTACCAAGCTTAACAATGCATACTTTTGACTTCAAGAAGTTGGGTGCTCAATATATTGCTCTCAGTGCATTATTTATAGCGCACTTTTGGCGCACTTTAGGCACTGGCACTCGATCAACCACCTTTTCAGGCAAGGCCTGCTTCATGGTAACCAATTAAAATTTAATTAATTGGGATTATAATCTTCCACAGTTTGCATCACTGAGTTGGCCAAGTATGTCACTTGATGATATGAACTATTATTTGCACCAACTTCTGGTACTTGTTGTGAGCATGTTGTGTTGCCCTGTTGTTTCAATTGTAACTATAAGGTTCAGTTGTATGGACTATAATAGTTCCACCATGTAGCCTATTAGTAGAGTATAATTCAAATACAGCCTGGGATGTAATGTGGTTTAGATAAAACATGTACGAAGTACCATTTTTGCAAAGAATTATTACTAATTGATGTTAATTGTTAACACCATATTTATATTCTTCTCTACATTGCCACATAGAAAATAACTCTTATGCATGCTAAGAGATTCAATTTTGAAGCACGTCGATTACCAATCGATGAATATATGAAAAGAAAAGATGATAGGAAATACTCATACTCGAAAATCCTCACCATTAACCAAGGTATGTAGGATGCATTCATGTGTATAGCATCAAGGACAAAGTTTGAAATTTATAATTATTTAACCAGTTAACATTGGTGCTGTGAGAGCATAGTAGTTCCATTAGCAGATTACTCTCATATCCTAAGCATCAGCAAATAAACTATTCTTACTTGTTACTCAAAATAATGGACTATATATAAAACCAGTTATGAATTCAACAGAGAAGGATATTATAATAAGACAACAATGGTATATAAGTTCTTGACAGTACTTGATTGGCATATAGTGAGCCTAATGTATTGATGTCTACTCTCCAGTCCAGAATAAGCCCCCCCCCCGACTATTTCTTTTTTCGAAAAATGCATACCAGGATATTTTTATTGCAATCCCCGACTTATTAATTTTGAGCCAAGAGGATATTTTCCCTATTAGACGCAGAAATGCCAAGGAGAAGTACCTCATGATCACTGTTTATTGTTTTACAAAATGCTTGCATGAAATGAGTAATTGCTGTCAGAGGCATTGAAAACGCAGCTAAAATTCGCGCCAATTATGAAGGAATAATAAACGAAGACGATGGACACCATTTTTAGTATGTTAGAAAATATACAAGAAAAGTAATACGGCATTCTACATAACGCGAAGGTTTGTTATCCAATGCACATGTTGTCCTTCTCCCCCCCCCCCATCTATATCAGCCCATCCCATCCCATAGACATTCATTGTGAGAACTTTCCAACTCCCCGCTTATCAACTTTTAGACTTTTTTCAACCCCCTCCCCCCATTTATTGCCACCCCCTTCTATTTCGGACTGGAGAGTAATCATTTACCAATTTCTTGTCCATGGACAAGAAGTGATGCATACATTCCTGCGCAAAAAAGAACATAAAAGTAGCGGGGTTTTTTATTAGGAGGTAAGTGCCAGACCATAAATTGCCCAGTAATGGTAGTTCATCAGCTCAGTCAACAAAGTCATTGAATTTACTCCGTATTGCTATGTTTCCTTTCAACAGTATTTGCGATACTGCTGAAGTACCACGAGACAAGGAATTGGGAAGTGGCACTTCCCATTGGGGTCCCTCAAAGAAGAGGTTTTGTGCCCCGCTCGCAATCTTAAAGAGATTTCAATCAGAAACGTCCATAATCCATAATACAATTGGGATGGGTCAACTTGTGTGATATGGAATCATTTGAAATATTACGGAAATCGAAAGATAGTTGGTATTCCATTTGTAAATCTCTACCTTGGTCGGCTATGGCAATTGCGCAAAGCAACAGTTGCTTTTTTCAATATCAACTACCAAAAAGGCACGATAACACCAATGTCCCCTATTGGGGAGTTCACGTCCTTTGGGAAAAGGACATGCATCTACTGACTACATGCATTGGCACACCACATCGGTGAGGAGATAAGACGATTAACAATGAAAATGGAAGAACAGTTGAGAACGCAACAAGAAGATAAAGTGGTTTGGATGGATCTGGTACATCTTAGCAATACATCTCGAATGAGCCGTCGCTTTAAAGACTGTTTTTTGTTACAGTAATATGCTCTGCAATTTTAACTGTAAACGGTTGTAGTTTAAGATAGGTTTCAATCGCTTTGGTCTCGCTACTTAAAGCAATACAACGGTTCGTTCTTGTAAAATGCATACAGCTCGACGGAAAAAGTTCACCATTTTTGCCATAACAGCAAATATACCCATTGTGATGAGGTAAACACATGTCCAATCGGTTCTTACTTTGACACACTACAAATTCAGGGAGGCATCTAACTTGCCACTGGACTTGGAAAATATACATTACTGCATTTATGTTCCTTCAAATAACCTTCTCCCAATTCTTCATACTCAGCTCGCGTTATGGATGCTCTTGTCAAGTTAGGAACATTTTGAACCCACTCCTGAGCGCCTTGCCACGCATCGATTTCAGCATTTTCTAATAAAACAAGGAAATTTTGAAATGTGATTTTTACCAGAAACAAGTAGCAATTTCGAAAACAAGGGAGAGGTACATATCAGATAAGAAAACTAAATCAAATGCTTCTCGTTTAGAGGCGCTAAAGCTTGAATTTCTTCAGATCTTTAACTAATCAAAAATCTCTTACATTATTTGGACTTAAAAACTCTATATAACTGTGTCTTTAACTGGTTTTGTAAATTTTGTAAATTGTACATATAACTCTATAATATTGTAGGACTAGTTTTTGTTAGGCCTAGTTGACGCCCCTTGCAGCACAGTGAAAGCTGAATGGCAACCACTGTTTCATTATGAAATGTATGAAATGAAATTTTTTCATCCAATCATTTCTACATATTACACTCATCACTAAATATGCTCTTTGGCATATTTTCATGATTGATACTTTTTGCTATTTCAACACAGACAATAGCGATGATGCTGACAGAGCATTTGCCAAATATGCACGGGTCTATAATCCACTATTCAGTAATAATTGGAGTCTTTTTGTCGTTACCTGCTAAAGAGACATGAAACGTGGAATTGAATGGTCTCATAGCTCGTAGTTCGTTCTCCAAACGAGTCTTGAAGCCACGATACAATGTATTTCCACCAGTGACAAAGACGTTCTGAAAAATTAGAAATGCATGAAAAATAAAACAAAGAGTAGAGTGTTATATTCACTGAGACACCCTACTGTAGCGATATGTACGTCACAATTGTGAAAGATGAGGAGGAGAACTCACAACAAATCATAACGCCAGGAAATTGTGGTGTTTTATATCAGTTATAGTCATTGCTAATCTATTTAGGCCACTTTCCTCTCTTAAATCAATATCAAACGGATAAAAAGAGCAAGTGAAAGGTGTAGGGGCACTGGGGGGTTTTAAGTCACACCCTATATCTTAAGAGCCTGAGCCCAGCATACTAAAACCGCTCGTTATAAATCTAGTTACTACCAATAGAGAAGGACAGGAAGGGTATAGTCAGGATGATATACCGTGTAGAGAAACCTAATCTTTTTCAAACAACGAAGAGAAGGGCACTCTCCAATTTTCCTGCTTCATTTTCAGGTAAAAGTCGCCTGGAAAACTTTGGAATTGAATGTTGAAAAGGGCACTAAAAATTTGTAAATATGTTTAGTGCCTTTTTCAACAATTGCAAACGATAGGGGAGTATTTGTCCCAAATGACCCGCCAGTTCCAACATTTCTGATAGTAGCTTTGGCTTTTTCCGTTACAAGCGAAGATTTCCATACAGAAACACTTCATAGATCGCCAACGACGGCTATAACAAATATTGTGATGCATCATGGAAATCTCATGCATGACTTATTGTATGTGAATAGAGTATATTTCGTGGAAATTTCTACCTGAACAAGTTGATCTTGCACATCTGATGGAAACTTCTTCAGTACATATTCAATAGTTTCTGCCAGTCCTGCCTGCTCCAGCCCCAGAATACAAGGCTGGTGAATGATCTCTGGGACCCTATGAAAAACCACATATCCATATTCATTCACTTCAACGACAACTGTGAAAAGTACTATTACAGCACATGCAGTGCAACCCTGCGTTGTATACGAACTATTAAAGTATACTGTGTAACGTAGCAATTGACATTGTCTAAAACCTTTACACTTCATTTCATTCAAAAACAATTCAAAAGTACAAATAGATATCTCCACTATCGCTCGAAAAGGCGGAGACATTCTTACAGTATACTGAAAAGCTTTTTCTGCCCGACACGCATCAGAGCATGAAACGTCCAATAATAACCGAAAGGTGAACCGAAATATATGCGGACAGACTCACGTGATATGATGAATACTGCGTCCAATTGGCCATATGGTTGGTCAATGAGTATTCACAATTGTTTAGTTGAAGAGTCCAAGGGAGAAAATTGACTCTTTCTGAGTACATAATACCGGGTTTTAAGTCTCTATCAGCTGAACAGAGAAACAACGAAAACGTTCACCACAATTCTTCATTTTCTCGAAATTCACATAGTTGGAAATAAGTGACAGTGCATTCAACTTCTATCCATCTTTTTTGCACAGTGTCTTTACATGATTCTCAACCTCAAGGTTCTTATCCAAAGTTTTACCCAAGTGTTTCTTCAACAGATTCTGCTACTATAGCTGCATCACTAGGCAATGAGAGATCAATGCTCCCCGCAAACATGAAAAGATGGGATTCAATCAGCTCATTTAGTTTCATAGTCATAAAAGCACATCAGTATCCACCAGAGATGTCACGAGAACCCCTTGGTTTGGTGGTGTAGCCTTTAGTTCTTCGAAAAGTATATACCTAATTTGAACGATGTAATGACCTACTTTTACCTGAATCTTCCCACACTCAAAAACCTGGGGCTGGGGGGTAACACCCCACATCTCCCCCGGGTAGCTACGTCCCTGGTGCCCACCTTTAGAGCTTCAAAGCAGCTGCCTAATGGCTAGAAAAAATATTATCTACTTCATAATGCTACATTTTTTAATTCACACTTAGACAGTCGTGTGGTGTGTGTGTGTGTGTGTGTGTGTGTGTGTGTGTGTGTGTGTGTGTGTGTGTGTGTGTGTGTGTGTGTGTGTGTGTGTGTGTGTGTGTGTGTGTGTGTGTGTGTGTGTGTGTGTGTGTGTGTGTGTGTGTGTGTCTTCTTATTATATTTCAAAACATATTTACATATAACCTGTAAAACCTGTAAATACAGTAATACAGAAACCAATCGAACAAGAATATTCAAAAACACAACTTTGAGCATACCTGAAACGCTCGATATCAAGGTTTAATTGATAATACATGGATAAGTCACGCAGTGGCTCTTCGGCTGCTTTGCGAGACCTGGAATGAATTAATTTTCTTTCTAGATTAGCGTGTCAAAAGATTCTCAGATCAACAACGATACGGTAAAAGTCTGGAAAATCATAGCAAGAGCACCAAACCAACACTCTCCTCTGATGAAGCAAATTGACAGTTAGAATTTTGTAAATACAAAATTACCCCAGAACAAAATGATCACATAGGCTGGGTCTTAATACACAACCAAAGTTATTCAACACTGCACAAGAAAGCGGGAGAGATTTTAGCATACTGAGAGTACCCTGAATAGTCTGTTTGTACTACAGAACTTAACTATAGCACGAAAAAGCGGGAACATTCTTTTAGTATACTGAAAGCTGTTTTCGTCCGAGACTTGTCAGAGTATGAAACGTCGGATGACGACCGAAAGGTGAACCGAAAAGGTTTTTCGTTTGAAACTCCTCAGACAAATAAATGTTGGATAACCGAAAAGTGAAGATGAATAAAAAGCAAGATGCTTGATCGTCTGATGACTCCCCGACTATCAGTACGAAACAGATATTGCCGCTTTTCGTACAGTATTGAAAAACTGCCGTACAAGCAGTTTCCAAATTAAAGTTCCATGCTGTTAAAAGCCTAGAACAAGGACATTGCATAGAACAAGGTAGTCTACATCGAATAAAGAATATGGGAGAATCGCACGATAAACAAACACTCATGAGAATAAAAAATCATCCTCAGAGAACAAAACATAGCTAAAATCAATTCCCACTATTGCATACACAAATCTCCGATTATAGAAAAGCTATGAAATATCTCGACCATCTGTTTTGGTTGCCAGAGAACTTCCGGCAGGCAAAACAAACATTGGAATTATACACATAACAAAAGCAAAAGGCTTCAAAATCAATTAGTGAATATTCTTAGCTTCTGGATTAGAATCGAGAACTACTTTTCTGTAAACCACTTGCTTATTTAACAAATATGCCTAGATCTATGGTAACGATAAAAACACAACCACGCTCTAAGGCCTTTCTCCGGTATTACATATTAAGAAAAATAGAGTCTAACCTGTTGAATTCGAGGTCGTGTTGCAACAAGAATCCTTCGATTTCCTCCAGTCTTTCCTGATCCTGCTCACACTCTGAATCACTTCCTTCTTTGCTCTAAAAATGAGATGAAGCTACAGCTTTAAACAGAGATCTTCAAATAATGCAATACATATCTATTTTACATACAAAATATGTAGAAAACAAAACATAGTATTAGTGCAACAACAAATAACACGGTTCAATACAGTAAAATACGCTGCAATGCAACCCAATGCTGCAATCACACAACTGCACATTCACATGCAGAAAAAATATATGGATTGCACTATAGCATTAATTCAACATGGAGCAACACAGTCCAACACAATACAATACGCTGCAATGCAGTTCAATACAGGACAAACAAATAAGCAAAGTAAAGTACACTACAATGAAATGCAAAACACCACAGCATGGGTTCAGTACAATACAGCAAAACTTAATACAATCGGCTACAATTCAGCACAAATGTAGTATTCGTCAATACCTAAGGTACCAATAAAGATCTATTAACAAACAGATACTATTGCCTTACAATATACTTATAAACTTCCCAATCTTCGTCATTCATCCCGAAAGTATCCTCCGATTTTTGCCTCTTTGATGCTAGAGAAAGATAAGAATCAATTACAAATCACAAAATGTAATGCCAGTTAAAATAAAATAGACATTGGCAAGACTGCTGTAACTCGGAACAGGTTCAGAGAACAAGCTGAAATTTAAAAGAACAGCAATCAATCTAGTTCCATGGGCACTGAAATAAGAGATCTTAAATTGTAGCAAATGGGAAAGATATATACCCTGTGAAACAATGCGAAGTAAATGACCTCTATAGCACAAGACTTTCACTCTACTAGCTGATTGCATTACAAGCTATTCAAGAGCTTTACAATTCAAAGTCAGCTCCGCTACAACTATATTTCCTGAGTACAACGCTACACATGGTGCTACTGTAGATACAGGACAGAGACAAAAAACACAGTTCAAAGTTTCACTTGAAGGAAGCATGACATATAACCAAAGGGTAATGAATTCGAAGAGGTGGGGCAGAAGATAAATGCATTATCAAAACACAATGTATGACTTGTATAGACGGTTCATGATGCAATTCTGACCTTTCACTCTCCACCCGGCAGCTCAGCCTTATTGCTAGCAAATATTAATTCTACGTAGGGCACAGTTATAAATAAATAACTAAAATATCGCATAAAAGTTCAGTAAAAATTTAATTGGAAAAGGCTTCCAACTTCTGTGATTGCAGCAATAATATTGAGATATGTACATCAAAGCTAACTTACATTTGCCAGAGTCGGCCAGCTTTGTAAGAATTCTCATTCTTTCCTTTGCTGCAAGACTCTTTCTGTTTGAGAGCTCCTGTTTCCTCTGTTCTCGAAGTTTCATTTTCTCCAAAATTTCCTTAAACAAAAGAACGCTGCTATATCTCTCCTGAGCTGAATGATAATCAGGCAGTACCATTTCATTATCAAAAACCATAAATATTCATTCTGGAATTGAAAATGATGAGAGACTAAGAGAATCTTACAATTAAGAGTCAAAAGACAGAAAAGGGAAAAGCAATTACAGTTCTTTCTTTTCTAAAGTCTTCAACCAATGCATCGATCTCTTCTTCTGTCATTCCTTCTACCATGCTTTTCTCTTCTTCCTTTGCTTTCTTGGCAGATGGCTAAAAAGAGGCATATTCAATTCATCACGTAGAAGATATTATGATCACAGGTTTCATACACATCCTACCTAATATTTCTTGACTTTTCCTAACTGTTTGCTTGAAAATGAAGGTGCTTTTCCTGACTACATATCAGAAATACATAATATTTTTACTGATAAACCAGTATTATGATAAACCACCAAGATTAGTTAGCCACGAACAGTTCGTTTCAGCCTATATCATTCGGGGTTCCACCACTTAATTCACTTAAGTTATGCAGGTGATATTAACAACACACCACTCCCCCTTGCAACCTACTTCAATATTGAAAAACTAAGAAAGATATAAAAAAAACTAAACAATTACTAATCCTTCGTTAGATATTTCAACTAGATAAATCTAGCTAATTAAATAGCATGCTTGAGTTTAGTAACCTGCCCTCGATCTGAATTCTGATTCATCATCTTTTCCCTTCTTATTTGAATTGACAACCGTAGTTCGTCGACTTCTGCAATTAGCTCCTTAACAGATATAGAAATATATCAAATGAAATAGTCTGCATATTTGAGAGGAATTTCACCGAAGCTAAAGAGAAGAGGGGCAGCAGAGTTAAAGAGGAAGTAGAACTCTAAATGAAGGCTTAAATACAGCATAGCTAACTAACGGCATTGGTTGTTAATGTTTTTCGTTTGACTAAGGACGGAAGGTGGAAAAAACCAATCGGCAACTGTTCCTATAGAATGTAAGTAACCAAACCTAAGTTAGGGACTGAAACTTTAAGATAGAGCTTATATGTCAGGTTTCTTGCTCAGGATAAAAGCAAAATTCAAAGCTTTTGGCCTACTCGCTTAGGTCCATCTCTGAAAGTTGTATTGTGCTTCCTCAAACTTTAAAAGGTCACAAGTTAATCTGCCAGAAGACTGAGCACAAGAGCACGAGCCCATTGGTCTGTTGGATATCTTCTCTTTGACAATACAGGTTGAGCCTGATTGCAAATGGAATCGGGTCCTCATTCTGGGCTTGGTCAACTAGTCAAATTTCGTTACGAGATGCTCTGATATAGACTCTTGATAATCTAAGGCTTTGATTTCATCCTGTAAGTCCACAATATAGAATAATTATCTTCTACAATTTAAAGCTGCGCTTTTAGTAGCCAGCAATAAATGGAATAATACGCATTTGTCGAAAGCTGAAATCTTGAAGACACTTCCAGTATAGGCCAAGCTACAATGAATGACATATATAACGAAAGCTTCCCGCAAAACCGATTGAACGTGCAACATCAATGCATCTATATTAGAAACTGACAAAAGAACCTCACCTCTTTTGAATCGAAACCAGCTTCTTTCAAACCATCCTAAAGGGCAATTCAACATTTAAACCACGGAAAGTGACTCATGATAATTTAATATGTAAAATGCAAATGTCATGAATTTCATTTATGGCAGCCCTAAAGAAATGAAAGAAAATGAGGATATTCACGCAATACAATCATAGACGAATGCCAAAGGACAGTGGAAAGGTGGCCAAGAATTTTAATCAAACAGAATGAAGACCCTCATTATCAGTAAGGCTGCTACCATAAAAAAGCAGGTATTAATTTTGAGGTGGCCTCCTTCCGTGGTGGAGGAGTTGCACAACGGGTGAATGATCCATTCATTTACTTAACCATTTGTCTTTATTTGTGTTCTTATGTTTCGTGCAATGGCTATTTAGTGCTATGTAATTCCATGCTCCCTGTGTAATCGTTTTGTAGCTGTCTGTTTTGTAAATATTTATACGAATAAATAAAAAAAAATAGCATTTGGGTCGCTAAGAATATCAATGAAACAATATCAAGAATATCAAAGGCTCCCTTTTCCAAATATCACGATCAAGAAATGTGTTAAGAACAGAATTTGTATCTACTGCCCCGTTAACACTTATCCGCTTTCAAATGAATGCACTATGAATGCTGTAAGTGTTCATATTGCTCCTACAAAATGCTACTATCAGCCTCATTGTCAAACTGAGGCTGAATAGCAATGCTACCTAAATACGACTAAATTAGTGCTAAACCCAATTCATTTTATGGTGAACTTGTCAGTATAAATTATGGAATCAAGATTTTGTTAAATATTTAGACTTTTGGATTTCCGACAGCATTAATGATGCTGCTTCCATCAGTGTATATAAATGTTCCCTACTTCGGTGATCAAACTGAAAATGGAGCGCATTCACTACTCAAAAGTGTACGTACACTAGGTGAGCAGAAATATTGCACCTCCTGCCTGAAAATGGCAGCCACTTTAGGCCTATCAGCACAAACACATCCATTCAGAGTGAATTTTATCCCATTAAACAATATTTGTTTTGCTTCAGTTTTGGCGAGAGATTCGAAAAACTTGCTGACGCCATTTTAGCACTTTGAACGAAAGGAAAACATTGTAAACAAAAGAGATTAAGCAAAAATGCGAAGCCACGCCTAAACTAAGGAATTTACAAATTTTGAGAGGGCTTCGGTGGTAAATTTGCGAAAAAATGGACTATCCTTTAGAAAAATTGGAGCAGCTGTTGGTTGTCACCATTCTACTGTAATGCGTATTTGTAAGCGCTATGAAAAATCTGGCTATCCTGATAAGCTAAAAAGATGTGGACGACCAAAAAATATCGATGTTCGGGGAGAGAGGTATGTTTGTCGTCTTGCAAAGAAGCATAGGTTTTCAAATTTGAAACTATCACAAACGAGCTATTTTCCACCCACCTTCAAGGAAACCTTTTCAAGTGGACTGTGAAACGTATTCTCAAGAAATATGGAATTAGAAACTATGCCAGAAAAAGAAAACCATTTGTTTCCTTTCAAAGTAGGAAAGCCAGGGTAAGGTGGGCCAGTGCTGTTCAGGACTGGCAAGTAGCCGAGTGGAAAGACATGGTTTTCTCCGACGAGTGCAGGTTTGGACTTTAAAATGACTGTAAAACACTACGAGTTTGGCGTACAAAACAAGAGGTCAATGATCCTACTCTTTTCCAGCAGACGTTCAGACATGCCACCTCTTTGATGTTTTGGGGGTGTGTTGGGCCTACTGGCGTTGGTAAATTGGTAGTCTGTGATAGAACCGTAAATGCAGAAAAATATGTTTGCTTATTACATGACAACCTTTTTGCCAATTTTGAATCGATATTTGGGACTGCTGATAGGCCTTTCATATTTCAGCAGGACAATGCACCCCCACATCGAGCAGCATACACAAAGATATATCTTTCTCTTCGAGGCGTTCCTGTTTTGCCATGGCCAGCACAAAGCCCTGACTTGAACATTATTGAAAATATATGGTTGTTTATAAAAAACAAGCTTAATTGTGACCCAAGAGGTCCTCCAACAACCAAAGAAGAGCTTCAAGCCAGAGTCATATCTGAATGGGACCGAATTCCACGGGATTTTATTGGCAAATTATATGAGTCTCTTCCACGAAGAATTTTGGCTGTAAAAAAGAAGCGTGGCTACCCAACGAAATACTGAAATACAGGGGATCTTTTAACATACAAACTAGTGGGGAAAATCCCCACCAGGCCCATAAATTTCCCCACTAGTTGGCCCATGATTCCCCACTAGCAAGTGCCCTTTTGTTGAAAATTGTTTTAAACACCAATTTGACTTATCTCCAATTACTGTTCGTTGTGTCGTTGTCGTGTTATATGTGTCAAATTATTCGTTATTTCTTTGGTCTTATTGCTGTCAACCAATCTCTGTTTGACGTTCTTGCACTACACCAAGGCGAGGCAATGAAATCCGCAATGAAATACATTAAAGAAAGTGCCCTTTTGCGTAAATTCCCCACCAGTAAAAATTTCTTAAAAGATCCCCTGCTGAAATAACTGTAAATTCTTGTGGACTGTAATCAGAATTCTAGCTTGGTTTATTTTGGCAATGTTCATATTTAATGACATATTAATTTCTAACGCTTAACTCAAGTGGTTGGTCAAAGAAACCGTAGGCAGTTTTCCTAGAGCAGAACATGGTGCCATGTCCGCCATTTTGAAAATCACTAGGAGGTGGTGCAATATTTTTGCTCATCGAGTGTAGTTACTCGTATGTCAATGTATACAAGACATACAGTAATACTTTAGCAATTCCTCTACGTAAAGAGAAATGGTTCGGGCTACGCAATATATGCATATTCAAAAGTACACGTATTTATTCGTCTGTCCAAATAGCTCCATCTTCATACAGGAGTTGAGCATACATTAACGCTAACCAAAACCGGATAGATTTTGTTTCAACTTCAAATCAATAAGGAACAGTAGTGAAAAACAGGAGGGATGCGAAGAAGAAGGTGAACAAAATAAGTGAATGCTCTTCGCGGACAAATCAAACATAGATATTCAGAAATATTTATAGAGAGTATCATAGTTGATTTTCTAGTCATATACTAGGACATAAGTTCTAACCTGAAGTTCTGCCAACAAAAATTTCCTAAAACCACAGTGACTAAGACAATGAGTTTTAACCTTAAGTTGAGCATAAATTATCATATTTCCCGAAAGTCGTCTCAAATCGATTTTCCAACAAAACAAAATCAATATTCCTCCCAAACTTTTATTAATGATATCATTTCTGGCATCGACTAGTACGTAAGAAAGTATAAAAGTCAACATAACCTGTGAGAAAAATGCAGCCTGCTGAACACCATAACCTATACACGAAGCTTATGGGCTAAGAGCCTCTCCAAATCTCAAATCGCTCTAGCTTCGACCAACAGCTTACTATCTTAAATGCTGTATTTTGAGCTTAAAACTCGCTTCACAAAGTCTACAGAGCACGTTTCCTGCCTTGGAAAAGCGACGAATGAGAAAATTGGAAATAAAGAAGGATATAAACTCTCGTGATACGTGAAATCCACAGAAAATAGACATCTGCCCGAAATTAAACTCCTAAGTTAGCTGCACGCATAATTAGTAATAAATCTGCGACATCACATTCTGTTGGGCAAACAGCAAATTCAGTTGTGTAAAATCATCTATTCTGACCTTAAATCAAATTAATACCAAGATACAAGTGGCTGAATCATCTAATTGCTAATCCAAGTGGAAGGAATCAACCGTAGCTTGAACGGCTAATCTCAAAGCAGCTTTTTTCCAGACAAATTAAAGGAATCGTAAAGACCTCTCTTCCGAATTACGGTCCGTTGCAAAAGGTTACAATCGAGCAACAGCTAGTTCTATACATCATTAAAAACCAAATATGCCCAAAAATTCTTAGATTTGCTCATGTAAAAATTGGGCGTCCAATCTTGTATCCGATTGTCGACAGATGATACCAGCAACGTGTTTGTAACTGAAGTCTAGTTCAGGTTAGCAACGAAAAATCTCCCTTGATTATGAAGTCTGATTTTAAAAGACAGCATTGCAAACGGTATCTTCATCCTCATAGTTACAAGGCTACATTTGGATGATCCGGCAGTCATCGTCATTTGCACGGCATCATCATCGCCATCAACATTGTCTGCTGAATCCTATCTCATAGCATTTGCTTATGTAAGGTTTTTAGACTTCTTTCCCCATAAAACTAAGCACCATCATGTCCAAGAACATATCCAATCGACACGATGTACTTTCCATTGTGAACCAATCACAAATTTGAGCAAAACAGCTTTGCATACAGGGGGGGGCTACGATTTGGAACTCACTGCCTAATGACTGTAGAACAGCTCATACCTTTGCAACTTTTAAAGTGAAGCTAAAAGCCATGCTCGCATAGCACCATTTATTTTTCTTTTAAGTTTAAGTATGAGTTTTGTAAAACTTTTTCTGTTTTTTTTTGCCATATTGTATTATTGTACTTTAGCTGTATATATATTTTTTCTTTTTAAAGGAGGGCTCCTTGAAAACCAGCTATGCTGAAGGGTAACCCTCCTAAAAGATGTAAAAATGAAATGAAATGAAATGTAAGGCCAACTTTTGGAATGAAAATAGCTGGCTTGATGTGTAACAACATGGCTCCAAACAGACTAAAACTCTCTGAAAGTAGTTGAAACAATACTTACCGCAAAATAGTTTGAATTAATCCTTTCAGATTGCACAAGCTGTGTCAAAGAATTAAAACGCTCCACATCCCGTACAAGCTATAACAGAAAGAAACCATCAAGCTTGCTATCACACAACGGCTACAAAAGTATTTAAAGATAACTTTTGGGACAGCTACTCTTCAGTGCATAATACAAGGGGCTCTTAACAATATGAGTGTTGGATTATTACCAACTTGATAAACGAGGAGATTCCTACTTTTCCTATCTGTATATCACAAATGAAAACAACTAAACAAATAAGAAATAAATATATGTAGAGACAACAGGATTTAAGAGAAATGAAAATGTGAAAGTGCGAGAAAATAACTCACCCGAGCGGGACTCGAACTCGCGACTCCTGGCTTTGTAAACCAAGTGCTCTACCGCTGAGCCATCGGGTCGAGCACTTGGCGTACAAAGCCAGGGATCACAAGTTCGAATCCCGCTCGGGTCTTTAGTATTTTCACATTTTCAAAAAAATAAATATAGTATTCTTCTGACTGCTATAGCATCGGATTCCATATACGACAACAACTTAATAATTCTATGGTAAATGCTCGATAAAATTGAGAAAAGAAACAGAAGCACTCTAAATCAACTCAACCAAACGTCTCAGAAATAAGATCCCTTGCACCTCATAGATGTTTGGCTGTACATTTCCTTGCAATAATCATTGGGGTATCAATACACTGTCAACGTCTCAACAACTAGGTTTAAAACAATCCTTACTTTTTAAACTAGACTATGGCGAACCAAAACGTAATGAAATACCTGGTAGTCTCACATTTATTGAAAAAGCGGGATCCTAAAAAGGTCCAAGACTTGGCAAAAATCTAAAACTCGTTATTCTTCTCCTTCCATTACGCACTTGAAAGAAAGCTGACAGAATATGTTCTGGCGAAAGAGCAATGAAAACATATTTCTACCGAGAGGCTATACCGGAAAATCCAAATAGACCGCATCGCAATAACTAATCTCTAGCATACCTTTTCCTCTCTTTTTCTAGCGTTAAGTTCCTGCAAGCGACGGCCCTGTTTTATCCTCTTCTCTCTCTCTTTTTCAGGATCTTTCACAACGGCTGATTCTGGTTTTGTGAATGGCAGCTGCAATGTACATCTGTGCTCTTTTACAAAATCATCACTGCTCCATTTTACCAGTTCATCATCGAAATTATCAGCCATATAGGTAAATCTTTTAATTAGCTCCTAAAAGAGAAAACTCTAATTGTAAAATCTTTCCTTAATCCTCAGTCCTAGTGACTGGCTTTCTAACCACAGTCTAATAAACTAACAAAACTACTATGATGAAAGTAACTTTGCTACTAACCTATAATTTATATTGAAAACTGTAACTCATACCCAACTGTAAGAAAATCGCATAACTGCAAATGTTTACAGTTCAGCAATGCACAAACCATGCAATCATCATAGTAAAAATTGGCTACCACTGTACACTAAAATTCAGTACACTTGAACTCTTGAACAAATAGCAATCACCTGAGCTCTGGTGAAGGTAACTGCTGTTGCTAAATTTGGATGCTTCAGTTGAACCAATTTCTGCATGAATATGATTGCATTCATGCCACCAATATTCACTCTGTTAAAGTGGATGATACGAAATAGCTTAATAATGGTTTAAGCATAGTCAAAACAATTATATTTTCAACATTTTACAGAAGTGAAATGTAAGAAGATCATGATCTAGCAGTAACAAGTTTGAAATTGGCCTCAGTTCAAATGAGGGAAAGCATAAAAATGGCCCTTTGTTCCAAAATTTCCAGTTTATCACAAGTCAGACAGACCACTTAAGATATGATTCCTAAAAGCTTGATGACTGGCTGGTGATCTGCACAATTTGCTACACACTTAAGAATACTTTTTTATATACTTCTAAATCTTACAGGGTACAAGAAATAAAAAATACAAAGTACATAAACGATACCACAGGGAGTATGCTATGCCATATCAACCCTACGGCCTACACATATAAGGAATCATTCACCATTTATGCAATGCCTCAAAAGGGGAGGGAGGGGCACTTAAGAATATCACTGCTGTGTCAACAACCTGGCAAGTCTGATTTAAGGAACCATGAATTACAGAATAAAAACTGCAACCTTTTACAAAACTGTGCTTGCAAATGGCCATTGTAAATTGGGACAACATGTGTAGCTGCATAACTAGATGACACAACCAAAGCTGTTGGCACATTTTTCATATTATAATTAAAGCTAAAGAGACTGTCTACTCCATAGGCAACTTGTGGCACATTGTAGCACTCAAACAGCAGCTCAGACATTCCTGCAATCAAAGCAGAAATTCATAGAATGAGGCAGTATATTACGAACAGATAACAAAGCTCTGTTCCCCAAATACCTACTTCAAAAGAACCTGTAATATATGATTCCAGGTTAGGATGCAAAATGCAGAACAAGAACTTTGAGGAAGAAAGTAACATACCATACTAGCACTATGAGTGCACATATCAATGAGTTTGATGAATTTGAAGAGAACATAAGCATTTCAGACCCATTCTCAAGGATCCATCACAAACATAGCAATCAACCAGTGCAAAGCTCAGTTTCATGGCTAATCAAAAACTCTTCTATTTGCTTTGCCTATTGCCCTGTATTTTGCATTAAGAATAGGAGGCATCATCTTTGCCTAGCTATGACACAACAATTTAACAAATTCAAATGCAAAGAAATGTTCAACTTCAGATTTCAACAAGATGATAAAGGTCAATTCAAAATAATAAAAATATTTCCCATATTGTGACATACTGACCTTGTCTGAATGGATTTGGATTGCATAGTGCCTCAGATATGACTATGGGATGATTGATGGAGCCTTCACTGTCAATACCAAGATGTGAGAATATATAATCAAATATCTGTTCCTGTAAATGAGCAACAAAACACACTATAATAATCTGATATGAAAAAGCAAATAACTCATGTGAATTAATTTAATATTGATGATTAATTCAGTATTAAAACAGTGTGGATGGAAACTGATACAAATAACTACAAAACAACAAAAGTATTTCATGATTTATACCTGTGCTTCAAAATGAGTTACCACATCCCTATCAAACTGAGTTTTCAGGTTCCATCTCATGCTTTCCAGATTTGTGATGTCATTCCCAATCAATGAATAATTAGACTCCCCTTCCTAAATGAAAAAACCATCCTCAAAAATATGTCTAACAACATTTATACAGCTATCGTGCAACATAGTAGTTAAGAAAAACTCTAAAGCTAAAAGTCTCCAAAGCTTGGCTCTTTACAGAATGCATAGAAATCTAGTCATATGCCAAGATGTGCATTCATTTGATATGTGGTAGCAAATATAGAGGCAGATCCTTCACAAATACATAGTTATAGCTAGAATAAATCCAAACAGTAAATTAGTAGCATTTTCATGGCCTTCCTGTTTGCAATGAAGAGTAAACTGTAGACTTTGATTTTGAGATTGTGAGTAAAACATTCCTACATTCCAGTAGATTTTGAGTAAAACACTCCTACAATCCTGTAGATTTTGAGTAAAACATCTGGAAGAATAAGGCTTTAGTAATCAGGACTAAACCAAACAGCAAACACTAACCTTCTTCACTCGTGCCTTTGCAATGAGATTTCTGAAGATCAGCTGAGGCTCTCTATTGCAAGCCCAGCCAGCTTTGCAAGAGTAACTTCCTTTAACAGAAAATCAGCCTACATAGTAAAATGTTCTAGATTTGATAGATATTTCAGCAAGAAAAAGCATGGGAACTCAGAAAGGCGATAACAACCCACCATTTGAAAACAATGGAAGTACCATCCACTTTTGATTAGAAAAGTGCCTTAAGATTCATTCACAATTTATACGACTAAAAAACTATACCAGAATCACTATAAATCTGTTTTATAAAGGGGAATGAGAACATAGATAAAATTCTTTTCAATAGGAAAAATAGATTCCTTGACCATGACAAATGGTATGCATATGGTTACCCAAATGGAGGACACTACAAAATAAATCAGCAATTATATAATAAAGAAGGGAAGATGAAACCAAATTCGATACTGAGGAAAATGGCAACAGCACAAATGAGACTATTGCTTCTAAACATCATCTGCATATGGAGGGGTATGAGTGCATGCTAATTGCCACTGGATATGTACTGTACACATACATGCATGTGCAATTTCTTGCTTATACAGTAACTGCATGTGTGCATCCAATTGCCTGTTGGCATGCATGAGATTTCCCTGAAAACTGCTACACTCCACACTGTGAACTAAATCAGGAAGAAAATACTGCATGGAAGCAATATTTAAAAGGTCTTTATACAGAACACATGCATGTAAATTCTAATTCAAAAAGAACAAAGTCAAACCATTATCAATTATAAGTGGAATTCCTTGACTGGAGATTTCATTTGAATATGGCCATATTTGATCTGGAAGAGTGACCTTGTCTTCAAAGGTATGCAGCATTTCAAACCAATGCAGTACCCTAGAAAGTTAACAAGTCTATATGCTTCACAATTTGAACCATGCATAATTAGGAATATGATTGCAAGTGGGAACAGAGACAGATAGAACAGAGAACTAAGTCACAGTCAACCTTGAATTAAATAGTGCAACTATTATCATTATTATTTTTCTTACTATTTTTGGCGGATGGTAACAATCCGGGCAGTTGAAAGCGCATATAAACTATATATCACTTCATATGTAATAAAAGTTGTGGCATTGCGTATGCGAGAGAAGTTATAATGAAAACTACTGAAATAAAAAGTGAAAGTGCGAGAAAATAACCGACCCGAGCAGGGTTCGAACTCGCGACCCCTGACTTAGTACGTCAAGTGCTCTGCCAATTGAGCCATTGGTAGTAAAAACACTGAACGCTTTGCGTACTAACCCCTTACGGCTCGGCAGTGTCAAAAACCGGAAGTTTGATCATGTATGCAGAAGAAAGAGTGATTCTTGCATACATTTCTTCAATGGATACACCATAATATTTGAAGCAAACACAATCTAACACTGACCATAATCCTTTGCTCCGCGACCCTGTCCCACGTTAAAATACACGGCAAAGAGTTGGTTACAAGCAATTTCAGCTGCCCGGATTGTTAACATCCGCCTTATTTTTTAATCGGAATGCTGCTCATAGTTACTTCATCTTGATTGTCAGTCAGTAGCCAGTAGGCATTTTCAAATTCCACATGAGGAGCAGGACAGTTTTCGACGAGATCTCGAGCGAGCGTGGACACATGGGTTACCAGGCATGCATGCTTCAATCATTGCAAAGATCCGTATGGTGCATGCACGCGTGCATATACCGCTGCAGTGAATGTGCATACATAACTTCTTCCCCGCGTGCAGATGATTTTTAAAAGCAACAACCCGTCAAATGCGTGTGGCTATCATGTTCCTCCTCAGTATGGTTAAATTAATTTCAATTTACTTTTATCTCACCTCAAGATAATAATTATTCAGTAGTGTACTATTTCTCCTGCTTTTTCATCTCGCTTTCATCACCAAATTCTCTACAATCATTTAAACTGCACTCACATTCATTTTGCTACTGTGCAGCTTGGCGGGAGATTCCACTGATCATGAAGATAGGTAGCATTTATTTTGGGCCTCGGTTTGGTATCTAAATGACAACAAGGGCCATACCAAAATGAGGTAGAACATATATGGCGGGTGTCTTAGTTTAGTAAAGAAGCAGGTGTCTTTCTGGTCACTCCGATTGTCTTCGTATTTGTGGTGCTATTATATTACGTTGTATGTTATGATAAATGAACATCCGGTGCCACGACGTCAGGCCAGAAATCAAATTACGCGATTTTGAGGTGACAATTGACCGAGTAAAACCCTGATAAGTGGAGATTCGTTCGCTGTTTATTGTTCCTATAAGCATAGATTTGTCCGGCCCTCATTCCCTTTGGTGCAGATAACTTCTACAGAAGGAGTTTGATGAATTAGTGTCCGAAGCATATCAAGGAGGACTGATAATCTCGAGGGGTGATAGAAATACCCCATATACACTTCTACAATACAGTGTCTTCATTACTCGAACAGCTGATATAGATGTGACCTGTTCGGAAAAGACATCAAACACTGGGTATGGCTGGAAATTCTCCTGAGAAAAAAGACTCAGCTCCCAGAGGAATTCGGATATTGATTCGTGTGTGGGGAACGCTTTCTGCTCTATGTGAGTGTTCGACTTATAATCGTTAATGCGAGAATCTACAGCTGTAGAATATCATTTGTTGACTTATTGACCTAGCATAGCTCACATTACCCACTTTTATTGACCTCAGATCTTTGTTCATACCCACAGTTTGTCATCTACTTTTAATCTCATAAACTGTGCTCATCACTACAGTATGCCCTATTGTTGCATAAACTTTTTCAAAACTCTCAAAAGTCTGAGATAAAATTCGTAATGGCGTTTGATCTCACCAAATGGCACGATCAGCCTGGCATATCTGTTGTGCGCCTTGGCACTCAAAAGCAATGATGCTTTGTCTTTGAGAACTGCCTTTTATGGAAAAACGCATTAATATTTGATATTCAACTGTAGCCTCTTGCCATAATTTAATATATTTGCAAATTCGTTTTAAAGCTTTTAAGTAATTATATCATATATGGATTGTCTGGACTGTAACGAATTTCGATTTATGAGCTAGAGTGGTCTTAGGCTTTTTCTTTGAGTAGCTTTGTAAAGTCTGTATATGCAGTTGTCTGATATTTATTTCAAACAGTATCACAGCTGCCAGCAGAAATAATGGGTTTTCCGTTTTCTTGAAGGAGACAATCAAACGTTGTTTACCATCTGTGATGTAATAAAATGTCATATGATAAAGAGTAAAATGGAAATGGCTACATATGAAATCAACTAAGCTATACTGATGATCTACTTTATGATTTTATTCTTAGAACTTATGTGCTTTGTTTCAAGGTATTGGGATTGCGGGACTTTTTGTAATGATAACACTGTCTGCAACATGCCTCGTCACAGGGATCTTAATGCTGTGAGTTGGACATGATCTCATTTTAATACATTCTCCTCTGAAAACAGTGTACTGTGCTAGATTTTTCAGTTTTCTTTCACTATCATAGTATGACAGGAGAGTTGGCTTGCATAGGTTTTTTCAGTATTGCATCAGTTGGATCATGTTGTCAGAACAACATAGTGATCTTATTTGTGAAAAATTTTAGGGCCTTTATCTTCCAATTATCTTAAGTTTCTAATTTCATATGCAGCAGGCCTGTAGCACTACAAATTTTATTAGAGCTTGAGTGATTGTAATGGGTATCTTCAACCCCAATTTGATAATTTTCTGAAGCAATTGCATGGACTTTGTCAGAAAACCTTTGCCTTTGTTATTCAGTACTCAGAGAGATAAAAGAGTTCAAATATTGATGAATTTAGAGCCTATCATGTTTTTTCTGTTGCTTGGCAGTTCTAAGTCCCTAGTATTTAGTTTCATCAAGCCCCTCTTACCTATTGGGTTTTGATAAGTAATAACTTTACTATTCATGTTCTTAATTAGGACCATAGGAATCATACTGCTTCCACTTGAGGCACCTGTGTTGTGTGCTAATTTTCCAAAGCTGATTAAAGCCAGTGACTGGTTTGATGATCATTTGAAGTTTTGGATGCGGGCAGCTGTTTACACAGTGTAAGTTATTATTTTACTATGTTTTGAAAGTACATATATTACCTATTAGCCAAATTGATAAATTCTATTAATAAGTACTGCAGTAGCCATGGTGCAGGTATTAACTAAAAGGAGTTCTCAGATCACCTGCTATAATTGTTGCCTGGGCTAGTAATTTTCTACGATAGTACTTTCTATCATTTATTAGTTTTGCATTGTCAGTTTTGCATTGACTGTGTTTGAATGGTTTTGTCTGTTTGGTAATTTTGCATTCTTTTGCATACCACACCTTCCTCTGTTCTGCTGCATAGCAATTTCGCATCTCTTCATCTTTTTCATGAAATTTCTGTACAACTTTGAGGATTAGACTTGGAATTAAAAGACATAAGATTTATCCTATTCACAAGTTAAGGTATTAAGCTACACAGGTTTATGTGGTAATGAACATATCCTTAGTGTGCTTGATTCATTATTCATTTAAGCACAAGTATTCAATAGACATTTTTAATCATGAACACTTGGAATTTAAGAAGGATTTTTATGCACAGATCATATGGCTTATTTACCAATTTAGTATTTTCAATATATCCCTCAGATTTAGTTCAAACCTATTGAATTTTTTTAATACTCTTAAGTGCACATCTAATTTTACTAGTAAAATGTGTTAAATTTTATAGTAAATATATAATTAAATTTAATAGCTAGTACTGGTCATAAATTGTATTTCCTATGTAGGTATACAGCAAGCTAAACAGTATGCAACATAAAATTAGAATAAGCAGCATATACTGTTAGAAAGTTCATTTATCTATTCAAAATTTGATATTTTCTTTGTATGTTGTATAGTTTTTTTGGGGGTGGACAGAGTGTACCTGTCTTTCTCCTGTTTCAGGTTTGCTTTGCCTCCCTTCTTCCTCTGCACAGAGCTGTCTACATTTATTGGTGGTGGATCTGTCCTGGTTACTGCTGCCCTATATGGTGTATTAGCAATTGGAAAAAAGTATGTTTTTATGTACTGTAGAGGTTACTTTTGATAAACTGGCAGATGCAACCCTTTAGTTGCATCTTTTCTTTTTGTTGTTTACTTTATTTTGAGTAGGCTGTTATATCTAGCGTTTTCAGCTAATTTAGGCCTACTGTGCATGCCGTATCCAGGCATGGGACCCCTAGTTTAACGTCCCTTCCGAAGGACGGCGGAGTGAGTTGCTTTGGTCGTTTATCTGGATAGTCGCCCATCCAGCTGCTGACCTAACACAGCCAAGCTTAACTTCAGCTAGCTAACGGAAGCCAACTGAACCGCTTGGCCACTCACCCCGCATACTGTTGAACTAAAATCATAAGTGAACTGAACTAATAAGCATGATGGAAATTGAAATTGAAATTCTCTACTCCCCATAGTGCTGTATATGTCTAGTTACTTTTAGCAATAATCTAATCCTGCTCTAGAGGATCTGATTCAAACAAAGGTCAAAATGAAGATATTGAAATGCGAACACAACTCGTCAAAAATGGGGAAGCAAATGAAGAAACTGGCATGTAACCTAACTTGATAGAATCTAATTAAATTAAATTATGAAATTTAGTCACATATTCATATGTATTTTCCAATTGTTCTCTCTTTACCATATATTTTTCTTATATATGGTTGCATTTACTGTAGAGATGGGATTTCTATGAAAACATAATCTTCTTTGTTCATTTAAGTGCATCATATTAGAGCATTGTTAGAACATTATGAGTTACTCTTTTTTATTTAAACAGTTTTCCTTGAATGACGTGTAGTAGTACTCATTTGTTTTTTTTCAGATTTAATCTCATAGTCATTGATTTGATCAAGCTTCCAATTTATGGATAACTAGTTTTAACTGAGAAGCAATTAATCTATAGATAGATAGAATTCACTACTGTAAGACATTGTTCCTCATAAAGACTGTTACGTCTTCATGATCCATAATGCTCCTGATTATGGAATTCACAATTTAAACTTCATTTATTAATTACCCTAGAGTGGGTGTCAGTGACAGATGAAGACTTTAGACAAAGACACATTTTCATTGTAAAATGTCTGGATGGTGGAGGGGGGGGGGCAAAATCTTCTAGTCTGGTGGAGAATGCCCCCATACCCCTTTAACTTTGTACCTTTAGCTTCTGGTTTGTGAATTCAACTTCACTTTAGTGCCCTATGACCTTTATAATCTATTTAAAAGTGTCCTTCTTGATATCTCATTCTCACAGATATCATTAATACCAATACCATACTGATGTACCATAAGTGATAATTGCTTCTTATGTTCCTCACTTTTCATCATAAATATAATGGATAGAAGAAATGGTTCACCTCAAGAAGACAGCTCCAATTCAGGAAAAACATGCATAGAAGAACCTCCCTTTTATGGACCTAAGCTAAAAAGTTCTTATAAAAGTCATATGAATAGATGAGTTTGGGTAGTAATTCATAACTAAACCTTTGTCCTGCTTAGTATGGATTGAGAAATGGTCTTCTCCTCTTGAAAGAAAGCTCTCAGTTTCCTTGCTGGACCAATCAGGTCAAAACTTCATATCTTTTTTCATAGGAATCTGAAGGATTTTAGGCTACAGGTTCGTTAGTGCTGTGGTTCTTTTATGCGGGGGTTTTCACTGTAGTGTGCCTTTTCTAGAAAACTGACAAATTTTATCTTAAGTATCAAGATATCACTTTTTCACTTATGATTTCATTATGCAATGGTTTGAGTGTCACTGTAAAGAAATTGTAAACATTTATTGATATAACGATAGAAGATTTATGACGTAAACCTGTGGCCATAATATTATCCAGGGTGGACATTTGAAATCTGATTTATGAGAGATGATAGAATCCCTTGATTTTTTTTTTAAAGCTCCAAGCTTATTTCGTTACTAGACAGCAGTTCAAGCCTTGCTAATACTCGTCTTTCATGAAGCTCCGTGGGAAAGTTAGCATGGTATTTTCATGGGTTTCTTGGGAGCTTTGTGATCTGATGTCGAAGGATGAATTTGATGTTTACTATAACTAGGAAGATTTTATTTTCTGCCATTCACAATTGAGAATCGGTAAACCAGCTTCAGGTATTGATTGATATTGGTTGTTGGCAACACCATATAATGACTGAGCGACCTTAAACTATTTCATAATAAAGAAAAGTAAGCGAATTGATTGCTAGAGGTAAATCGTTAAGTAGTTCTTGATGCATAAATTTATCGTGTGTTTAGATGTGCGTATTCTCATCACATTTCTTAGCAACTTCAAACCGTTGTCGGTGATTCCAATGCTCTTAACTTCACTTTTTATTGAACTTTCTACATCACAAAACTGGGTGACCAGCTAAATCATGGAATTGGTTATTTTTATCGTGGAAATCAAGGAAAAATCAATGAATGTGACAAAAATTTGGAATACATCAGAAGATTTTGTACATTGTAACCTTTCTGTAAATTGAATCTCAATCTGGCAGAGCCCAAGGCTATTGCGTAGCAGTGAAAAGGTCGGGGAAATTTGCCAATTTAGAGAGGGAAATCAAGAAAAGAATAGGGAATTTCACATGGAAAATCTGCAGGTTGCCCTGTAAAAGTGTGGCAAGTAGCTGGATTTATGTTCTTATCACTTGCGTTTTGATGAAGACGACACTCAGGATAGTTGCTACGTTATAATCTTCACTATTCATATAGCAATTGTGGTACATCAACATACATATCCTAAAATAACATCCCTTTGAACAGTATAGGCAGGACTTAAGATAGGAACTTTTTACAGATTCATTCTCTTATGTAAAACAGGTATGGTCATTTATAGGAATAACACATTGGGCGTGATAGACATTAAAAACTAGTTAGCTACTTAAGTAGACATATAATAAATTCTAATGTTATCTAAAAGTTAGTAAATTGTTAAATAGTGAGCACAAGCGTTCTAATCTGCATTTTTCCCAATCCCACATCCACAGTCGATATACAATTCCACAAAGTGAGAAAGATCGACACTTATTCCAAGCCTGATGTATATCATATCATACATGTGAGGCATGTGTTGCTTATGAAATTGAGAAGAAATCATGGGATGTTCTTGGACATTTGAGTAAGCCTAGTGGAGTTCCGGCATTGTTATTTTGAAATTGAGGGCCGTTATTGATGACAACACTTGTAGTGTTGACAAGGTTTTACCCTGTATAAATATTACTGATTATTATTATTATTATTAGGAGATTGAGCGTAACGAATATAGGCGATGAATCAGGGCACCTTTTGGGTCTGCGGTAGTGATATGGTAACTGAAACATTTAGTAGGTAAACTGTGTCTGTTGAGCCCCTCCTAACCCCAGCACTCCGTCAACCTTGTTCAGAAGACCATTTCAGATTGTTTTCTGCTGTTCCCTGTCGCAATCTATACAAAAAAACGGTGCCAAAAATCTAAGTGACGATGATTTCTTTATCTGTCTAGATTGTAGACTAAGTACCACTTTGGCTCTGAACTGTACTATTATAAAACCGGTTATGCAGGGAAGATACATATTGAGATTGTCATAGACTTTCTCAGGGAAGCCCTCTCTTGAGTTGCCCTTATAGTTAATGTGCTTTCTCTCAAGCTACCAAATACGCTTCATATTCAGAATAATTATTAATGCATTATAAATTATCTTGGATTTGGCGTCATTCGATTTCATGGCTAACTCTAAGATGACTCGAATAAACACACTATTGATTACTTCGTTGTCCAGGACAGGTCCTAAAAAGTACCTGCAGAGGTTGTGTACTTGCTGGTTCCAGCAGCTGAAAGAGCCTTTTGCCTCATTACCATAAAAATGCTATTTAAACTCGCCTATAAAGGTCTATTGAGCCCGAGCACCCACCGTATTCGTGTTTTGTGTGTGTGTCCTTTCAGGTCGAAGTTCTGATGACTGCCAAAAATGAATTCAAATAGTAATGGCTTGAATGGAAATTCTCGAACGCGGTAACGTACATGGCTTTTATTTGGTTTCCGAGTAACGTTTGAAATGTAGGTATTAGTGATTTAAATTTGACTTCGCACATATTCCCAAAAATATTTCCGTGTAGCTGTAAGGTTGTGCCACGTGAAGACCTCTCTTATATGATAAGCAAGACATTGTGCCTATCATGAAGCAAATTGAAATACGAAAGGACACAGAGTATGCTTGCTGATGTCGAAGAAATTTCAGCAGATCATTTGTCAAGAGTATTTATGGTGCAATGAAGTATTCTTGAGCATAAAAGATTAGCGCAATTTATACCTTCACGCTCAGTAAGCTGTTCTGTGATCGATAAGGAATATTTCATAGATTATAGTTATTGAACTGTCATTTCTTATAGATATTCAGATAATGTGTGCTTGAATTTGTGAAGGTGTTCTGACTTCTTAATTTTGCCAGTTTCTTGACGAAACTTTCCGCGAATCCAATAATATCTTAGTTTATCTGATCACTTGCTTGCATGCATTTAATGATCAAAATCAGCGCACTTTTCCCAAAAGGATGAGCAGCCAATTTTAAAACTGCTTATGTGTCAGTGGTAAATACCTCCCTTCACATGAACTTTTCAAGGCACTTATTCAGTGGCAGTGCATTCTGGGGTGTGCTGGTTCTCCAGGTAACTGGGTAAATTCCCTGTGAGCCACGCAAAGCGTATTTGAAAATGCTCCCTCTTCGCAGCGAGAAATACAGACTATTGTTCACGCCTTTAATGAGTTTTCAAAAGTTTTACGCTATTGGTAGAGCGAGATGGTGGTGGAAAACAGCTAGGCTCTCGAAAGCTTTTTGATGATGGAAGGAATGATGATCTGCACGCTGAATCTCATTGTCCTGTATCATATCCAGAAGAGTGAGAAGCTTAAACTAATGGATAAAGGAAGATGCTGAGTCACTTAAAAGCTTTCTCCACAAATTCTTAATTCATCATGAAAGTTTCTACTTTCAAAAGTAGTTTTGAGATAACAACAGCACTCTTGACATATTTACAAACATGAAGATTACCTGTTTTGAAAGCACAGAGACCTGCTGCTCAGAGAAGATTGACTGAAAGTACACACAACTATTCCATCAAGGAGCCATCATAATATATGTGTAGAATACACCGCTCTATACGTCAGTGAGACTATACTACAGAATAGACGAGAAGGAATAAGCAAATTGCGGATTGAATATATGTTGATACTCAGGTTGTCTTCAGAAATTAACCTCCAGGCAGTGGCATGCTGAAAGACTCTTGAGTGGGGGGAGGGGGGTGTAGCCTGACAGGTATGAACAAATCATCATACTTACTGACGAGCCACGATCGCTATGGCAACCTTTACTGACAAGTTAAAGGCTTACTGACAATTCTGGGAAAATTGGGCAGGGTTTTCAAACTCACTACGCTCCCTACTGTGGTTCGCCCCTCCCTCCAAGTAAGTACATATAGTTGTATTGGAGACAGTGCATTTCAAAGCATAAAATCATTTCTACAATAATCTATCATGGTCTGATTCAAACAGCTTCAAGAAATTCCGAATTTTGGCGTTCATATCGGAGTATTGAAAGCCTTGCTTAAACTGCTAGAAAGAAAGTTTTGCAAATAATCTTTAGGAGCTCAATTAGGAGCATTTGCGCAAGTGAAAAGCTTTTTCTTCCTGAATAATAGAAAATCGATAACTCTACTGTCGTTTTTAATATTGATGAAGGAAAAATAATTGCTGGAATTCAGATAATTACGGCAATGACAGGAAAGAAGCAAGAATACTAGAGGATGTAGATAGTGATGGTGTTAGTGATCTCGATGCCGATATGATTTGTCGAGATTTTACCAATACAAAATAAGCAGTACAGTTATAATGGAATCATATATGTACTTCATATCAATGCATCTTACTTCTTTCAGTGGCTCAATTTGCATAATTCCTGGGTTGAAAATAATCAGATGGAAACTGAAACCAAAATAGCTTGCACAACTTTGTAATGATTAACGTTGAACATAGATACCTGGGTGGTGTTCCAGTCGTTTCAATTCTTTCCATTTTGTAGTTACCAGGCCAACTTTAATGCTTCGAGCATGCTCATTGAT
The DNA here is from genome assembly GCA_964019165.1 of Mastigias papua. Taxonomy (NCBI): domain Eukaryota; kingdom Metazoa; phylum Cnidaria; class Scyphozoa; order Rhizostomeae; family Mastigiidae; genus Mastigias; species Mastigias papua. The sequence goes on along the minus strand of OZ025273.1, from coordinate 5,064,141 downwards.
TTGAGAGAGGGCATATGGACAACCCTTTAGGGGGATGGGTCAGATTTGCCAAGTCTTTTCGTCACCCGGGCAAATGTAAAACTAAACTAAGCAAAACTTGTATTAGTCAGAACCCAATAAGTCTAAACTACTCAACAGTACAAAGAAGTTAGCAAAGAATGGGATTATCTGCTGGCGTAGGTTTCCCACCCCTGTTGTATTTACTTGTGTTGACGTTAACTAGTGAAACTTTTGGTGATAAATAGGTCACTTCACAGAATATCACCTGCACTGAGAAGTGCGAATACCATAATTGAATGTGTGATATAAAGGATTTGTGGTCCGTGTTTTCAAATTTGGCAAACTCCAATAGAAATAACGAATCTTAATTGCGACTAATAATATTCACAAGCTGCACATTCCCTTTGGCAAATTTGGCAATGAAATAGAAAACTGTGTGATTACTGTTAAATGAGCTTAACCTTTCACGGAAGCTTGCGAACTTTTTGCTTTAACCAGCTTGCTTGATAATCTAGCATTGAACTTGTCAGTACGACGGCACATTTTAAAGGCAGATTGGGCCGTTGACAATGAAACTGACCTAGACAGCAACGTTCTGTAAAAAGTTATGAAATGTTATTGGTATTCAACGAACTATGTGTCTTTTCAATCAAGAACTGCCCCATCATGCGTTAGAACACCTTAAAAGAAGATCGCAAAGGGCTAGCTACCATTAACAAACTGATAAACAAAAGTGACAGAAAAATGGAGGTGATGTTAAATCATCTAATGCAAGTGACTTGTAAATGTAAAATTTCTAATGACTTCAGGTATTGAATGATGTTTAAATTTTATGATGGCTTTTTCCGTTATTGTGATAAAGCACTATTTCTAACCTCTTTTCGTGAGTCAGCTCTCTCGTTTCAAGCGCTTCCATCTTAACTAAAACTCTTCATGGCGATTGCTTACATGTTGATAAAGTCGAATTTTTTCACTAACAAGTAAGTCGAAAGGCTAAAGAAGAGGGACAATTGATAAGGGATTTTTCATGAAACTTGCTGTTGAAGTTTGTAAACAAAATTTCTGTCTCAGAGAACTCGCAACCAAATTCGAAAGTGTCCACATACATTTTGAACAGCAGCGTATTTGAATGGCAGTGTACAAGAGTGCATTACTCCTACAGACCATTCTCGTTGTTCCTAGGCAACTTGCCATTTATCTTTCATATTTACATACTTAACTTATCACTTTGTTTTCAGAGCCTGTTATAAGCTCCATAAAAACAACATCGAGCTGCTCATAAGAAACTAGCTTCTGTGGAATCGACCTGAAGTTAGTGATCTGCTGCCTGGCAGATGGTTTTACGATCAGGGCTTACTGGCTGTTTTAAGCTCTTTTCTGAAATCTAGTTAAGGCATGTTGCTTAGGAACTTTAGTAGAATAGTGAGTGGGCATGTGAGTAAATTTGCGCTTGTAATCGAAATGTTGTTTATATGTTGAGCAGTGAATAATTCGAACATTCGGTACCTCGAATGAATCTTCAATTCACTCGATTAGATTTCCTATCAACAAATACTACCCGATAACTCGAACGTTCGACAAATCGAGGAAACTTCAATTTCCCATGACAGTTCGAGTTATCCAATGGCAGCTGCATCATCAAATTGTTAAAAACCGTATGATCGTTGCACCAGAAACGAAGTTTGACTGAGAAAATGCATCATACTTACATACGTACAAGTACTTTTCGCACAGTACTACAACTTTCATACCTTCTTCATGATTTCAGTGCTCAAACTTTCTTAAAACTCTCTTAGCAAGATTAGTCTAGTTTTTGTAGCACTGCAGCGTTACACAGACAGACTACACATTTTACCGCAAGAACTCTATATAAACTAAGTAAAAAATGCGACGATTGCTTTTCGGTTAATTTGAATTTTAAAGGCATATGACTTAACAACTGTCTTAAGTTTCAGAAACCCAGTACCAAATTTTCTTGCTGTTTTGAGCAATCGAGCTGTCGAGTACTACTTTCTTATCTTTAAACCATTTTCTTATTAAAAAATGTTTAATATAGAAGATGAAATCAGAACCGTGTCCAAAAAATCAATTGCGTCAAGACATCTAGGACAGGTCCAGTTTGTCTTGTTTAAATTATGATCAATTACTCACTATCAGAGACGAAAAATTACATATTGATGAATTTGGTTTCTCTTTGTTTTAGTGCAAATTGCAGCTAGGCTTGAAGAAGGGTCGAAGATGCTAGGATCATACTTAGAAGACCATGTGCAAACAGAGACCAAACGAGCACATGGATCTGCAGTTTCATGGGCTTAGAAAACCTTCACTTACATATGCAGTTCAAACTTGGTAACACTTTAGGAAATGATAACAAACTGCCTTTGTCTTTGATGAGGCAGGTGATATTGAAGGATATTACAATGCTACACTGTTCATCTTTGTTTTGGACTTTAACTTGAACAGAATTATGCTTCAATCTTTGCAGGGTCTAGCAAGATGGCTGTGTACGGCTCTCACAACACATTCAGCGATTGAACCAGAACTACGTCATTGTTAATTTGTGATTTTATGATATCGACCTCATCGTATTTATCATAGACCGACCAGCTTGCATTGAGCATAGTTCTGATCTCTTTTAAAACGTACTGATTGGCGACAGCTTCTCTTAGTCAAAGAATGGCGAGCGCAGTTGAAGGAGCAACCAACGTAAAGAGGCGTAAATCATCCATTGGTTGTTTATGGAAATTCAACGAACAGTTTCTATTGAATATAATCTGCCCGGATTATTCAATACTGACCTTGATACACAACACCAAGGAATCTTGCGGCAACGTTGTATCAAGTGCTTGCGCCCGTCTGGGCATTATTGAAACTGAAATGTTCGGATTGGCACTGTACAAATATAACGAGTACCATTTTCTCTCAGAAAGCAAATGCCTCAATAGCATCTTTCCAAAGTGGGCAATTGCAACGGAGGAGAGCCTGTCGGGTAGTGATAAGTGCAATGCCATTGCTGATACTCTCCTAAAGACATGCAAGTTGTACCTTCGGGCAAAAATCATCGTGTCTTCTTACGAAATTTTGTCTGCAACAGCAGTAAGATTTCTTTTCGAGCAGCTGCGATGGGATCTGATTAAGATGCATAACCTGTTGAAGTTTCAAGGCTTCGATGACGAATGCTTGAAGTTGGCTTTTTATTGCTTGCTAGTGGATCCTTTAGATGGAAGGGCGTTGCTCAATGTAAACTTACTATCTCATTACCTCCCGCAAAACATTATCAAATCGAACTCTTTAGACAACGTCATATCCACACTGGTAAAATACTCAAACGAGCTACCACTGATGACTGCAATCGAGGCGCAAATTGGCTTCATTAAACTCTCACTGAAGCTGCCTGCCGTCGGTACGCATACATTTCTAGCGGACATAGCAGACCTCGAGAATGAGCCCATAACCAATTGCATCGTAAGCGTTGGTTCTACTAGTATACGGATTTTTGCAGAATGGAATGACATGTGGAAGCAGTACACCAAATGGGACTTCCAAGAGATAGACGAAATCTCAGCATGTAAGAACATGGTAACAATATTTGGTTACGAAAGTGAGACTGATGAAACTACACTTCAGTTCTACGACAGAACGAAGGCAAAAGACTTTACAAAATTCTGTAAAGAGATTCAAAAATTTGACGAAGCAGGGTTTATCACAGCACTTACCCAAGCATTAAGCTTCAATCAAAGATCTGAGAGCAACGGAGCTGATATTGTGATTAGTGAGAGATTACCCAAACGTAAAAGCTCAATATTTGAAAGAAGTGTGTCTCGATTGCACTTTCCAGTAATCCAGCATAGAAAATCAAGCGACAGGAAAGTAAGTGATCAATATTTTGGGACGAAGAGAGATAAACCTTAGAATCAAAGTTATTAGCAGATTGGATTACGCATCCCTAAATGAGGGATGATTGGATGATTGTAGGCTTTTAATGGTTGGTATAGTACAAACAACCCAAGACTGTATATGAATTTTGCATATCTTTCATGAACTATCAATATGAGCAGAGATGTGCTTAGAGAATTTAGTTTGGGTGGGAGGGGGTGGCGCGTTCAAAACATAATGACCAACAATTTTTGCTTTCAGAGCACAACCAAAACAATGATGGCAGATTTAACCAAATTTTTTTTCCAGAATACAAGAAAAAGTTATGAAAGTTGCAATAAAAAGCAAGATACTTGCATTATCAATAAAAAGAGAGAGTAGTCAACTATGATCAACAGGATGAATGAATTAAAGGTTGAAATTTGGTCAAACCTCCAAACGCATGATAACTTTCCTGCTGTACAATGAACTCTCTTAGAAACTCACGCCCCACGTCCCCCATTTGTCACATCACTAAATAAGAGCAAGTAGGCTATATATTTAAGTGGGTTATCCATTTGATAGATGGAGATATGTGGATCGTCTCAGACACTAGTGCTAAAGCATAATGCCTGCCAGAAGTTCTTGGAACACCCATATATTTCTATGAAATTCCGACCACTGTCCCTTTTCCTTGATAACAGTTAGAATGTACACAGATTTCCCTCTCATCAACTGCTGAGTCCATAACCGAAACATACACTTCTATCTGCAGCGTTTTCATAATTGCTTAAGATAGCATTGCTCAACGGGGCGGGGAGGGGCGGGACGGTACGGGGGATGGTTGTGGCTCGTTAATGGTGTAAGCCATAGCAATTTCGACCGAACGAGTTCCTCCAAGCAATTTCACTCTTAGAGGAATACATTGGTTAATATTTAACGGGAAATGTTCACACCTTATCATGCACGCGAGGAAAGCTTTTGTGCAGAAGAGGGGTTGAAAAGGTACCATCAACAGCTTTCTGAACATCGAACTCATTTCTTGCCCATTGTAAAGCATACTTTGATAAAACAAAGGAGGACAAATCGCTGTTTAAAATTTTACAGTGCCTCATGCAATGTATGTAAATATAGAAGGAATGCAAGAATTAGACAAGACAATGGTCCTCATTTATTATGCATGATATCTTAGTGAATAAACCCAAACATATACACTCCTCACTATATTCAGATGATAGTTATATGGTGCTAAGCAGACAGGTAAGGGCTTCTACACACCCTTCGTGCTCTTCCAAATGTGACGAAACACCTGTTTGATAATTTCCCCTTAGCTATTTACTTTACATTAGTTATGATGAATGGTACAGTATTGTACGTGTAATATTCACATGGCAAAACATAATGTTAGACATTTTCCATTTCGTTCACATCACTTCACAGAACTAAACAACCCATTTGCCTCGTTTAAATATTATAACGTTTTAGAAAAGTCTTCATCATCATAGCGTAGTACAGTTGCGAGTCCGGGCCCTTCTACCCCCAATGGGGTACCGTAGATAGGACATGGATAATTTGTTTCGTTTGGTTGGTTGTTGTTGCGGATCAGCCTTGGTTTCCACATGAGTTCACGCCATTGTTGGTAATACAGACATCTCAATTTTTTGGCCAGCTATCAGAACAAAAAAAATGTCAAGCAGAGCAGATTTTTCAAGCTTACTTTTGAAACTCAGCCTGCTCTTGTTTCTTAAATGTTTCTTAAGTTTCGTCTTGTTTTAGCCTCATGTTTCTAATGCATTTATTTCTTCTACAAAAGTTAGTAAATTGATGATTTACAGGTGAGGCCCGAAGGAGAACTTTGAAGAATTGCACCTATTTCCTATTAGGAAGCTATTAAGTATACTATATATCTATGATCTTGTTCTATTTGCAACAAATTTCGCAGCAAAATTCAGTACCCATTAATTCTCTAACCATTAATGTTCTTTTTCAAAGCAGCATTTGAATTGTCAAGGCAGCTATATGTAGTGAAGACCACTGATTTTAGACGCTGTCAGCAGTTTTACGATAACTGCAACTGCTTGCTCAGTTTTGGTACAAATTGCTACTCTCCCATCAGCTGTTGTGCTTTTAGATAACACAATGGTTCATTTCAGCGATCGTAGTGATCCTGGCACTAAACGTTTTTCTAAATGAAAGCTGCTACTGTCAGATGACAGCACCTAGCCAAGAATAAAACGATTTTCCTTTCAACACCCAACAATTTTAACTTTAATGGAAGAAGTTCAAGGATGTTATTAAACGAAACTCAGGTATGTTATTGCATGTACACTAAAAACATTTACGATTATAAAACTCAGTAACAGGGGTGGCGCTAGGAATTTTTCGATGGAGGGGGGCCAAGATACTATAAGAGTACTAGCACTACTAAAATAACTCCGAGAAAGGACTTCTCCACCCTCCTACAGAGAGCTAGTACGGTTCGACGGGGGCTATAGCCCCCTAGCCCCACTGGGGTAAATCCTGCTTAGTAATGGAATTCGTTGAACTAATGGACCTGCATAAATAGTATTTCTTGTGGGGACACATTTGTAGAGTACTGGAAACTACTTGCCAAAAGCAAAATTTGATTTCCTTGTGGAGACTCAATTTAGAAGTTTTTCTTCATACTGTACTGCAGGGAGCAAAATAGTCTTACCTTCTACACATTCAGCCAAAGAGACTAATAGGCTAGTACGTAGCCTTTCCAATGTAAGATGCATTAATCCCTTGCTGGATTTTTTCATCATCTCAGTCTTATCCCCTGCATATCTCACTTCAAGATGTCATGACTCTTCTTCGTGGATCAAATTTTAGGTTTGTGAAAGGAACCCTTACCTTGTGGTAAACTGTATACAGTATGCAACGTACTGTACAGGGTATGTCCTAAAATAACAATACAGTTAAAGCGGAATGTGAAAATCTGATTTTTAAATAAGCCTGTTCAGGTTCTTATGAAGTAGTTCCAGCGATCAGGGTGCAGGCTCACAACACTAATCTTATCCCTACAAAGCCTGCCTCTTACAGTTTCTTATGCAATATTTTTTGAGTATACATGAAAGGGGTTGATTGGCAAACAGGCCGAATTCATTGCTTAGTAGATATAGAATGAAACCATTTATAAGAACCTGGCTAGAATATAAGTGAGGGCCCTTATTTGGAGATTTTACTGTAATGCAAGCTGTTTCAATTTATCATACAACGAATGAAAAGCAATTATAAACCAGCTATTTACAGTTAACCAACAATTATAGGTATATGGCTAATGAACGTTAAGTAAAGTGAAATAAAATAAAGTAAAGAAAAGTAAAAAACTTTAGTAATAGTACAATGAGGTGTTTAGAAATATAGTAAAAGGTATATCTATAGACATCATAAATTCAAACTGTATGTGTCGCTTAGTCTAAAATTGCACATAAATTTTTTTATCTGTTTTGGTTTAATTATAAGGTAGTATTTTAAACGTTTTGTCTAGTACGGTGCTGGAAATTCCTTCAGCTCAAAACTCCATCAATATCTGACAATTTGTGTACCTCTTTTGGAAGCCTGTATTTGCACAGGTATATGCTACAGTTTATGTTCAAGTTTGAAAATACATGTTTGCAACTGACTAAAAAACTTGATTGCAACTACTGTATATCATTAGCGGTAAGGAAAGCAGACTAGCAATCAGTAGCTGTGTCAGTTGTCTTTAACAGGTGGTTTGCTAAAAAAAGTCTGGAGATCTGGCATCGAAGCCCCCGGGAAACTTCTAAGACCATACCCTTTGGGTGTTATAGAAGACGACCAGTCTGTGGTCAAGATAGAAAACGGCTGCTCCGCAGCCCTTCTTGTCAAGGTGTTCTGCGGCTTCTTTCGACATCCTTCGCGCACCAAAAACGCGGGATTCACGAACATATCTGCATCAACTGGTAGCGGTGTTGTTATGATGGAAGGTTGAATGGCGGATACCGCTGATTCATTAGTCAGTGTGGAATTATCGGTAAAATGAGGGAATTTAAGCCGCTTCTTGGTCTTGAAGATTTAAGTAAGCCATCAAGGTTGCTTCTAAGTATTAGAGTGACAGATGCACAAGGAAAGGAAAGAATTATTTCTGCATGTCAAGCAGACACAATTAAATCTGTAAAGGAAAAAGTTCTGGACGAGAAACATGCGAAAGAATATGGTATTTATAGGGTAGTTTTAGCAAGAACTAAGAAGGCTCTGGAGGATGTAAAGACACTTGAACAAGAAGGTGTTGAAGATAATGGTATGTAAACTAGATAAAGCAATTCTGCATATTAAGTAGTAAACAATTCTCCACTTGGAATAAAGAATGGCCTAAGGTCGTTGGAGAGTTTACTGTAGTTACTTTGCGGCCATTTTTAAGTTGATGGTTGGCTCGTCGTTTGCATTTATGCGTGCTGTGTACGACAGAATAACCTATGGAAGAGCAATAGACTTGTTGAATGATAGGTTGAAATAGTTTGCCAATAGGTTGAAATACTTCTTGCAATAAGAAACTTGTTGATAATAGAAGGTAGATAGTTGACCATGTTATTAATGACAGTGCTAATAGCTTAGAACAGTTAAGCGGGTCCCTCATTCAACTGGCCGGATTCTTTACATCCGCGTGTAATTCCAATGTTCTCTCTACTGGTATAAATTGACATTTTGTTAGCTCAGGTCATTTATGCTGTTGAATTATTTCAATTTTATAATTGAAATTTTTGAAGCTAGTCTTTTTCTTGAGTTGTATGAGGTAGAAAATCAAAGAATCTGTTTGAAGCTGTTAATATAATTTCATTCTTTTTCTTTGTTCTTATCAAAGATGAGCTTGTTATGTGGAAAAGGAGAAGAGATGTACCCAATGTTGCTATGTCAAGAAAGGTATTTTTAAGCTTGTCATTGTTTTGATTAGAAATGTGAAATTGCAGTGTTATCCAATTTCCAATTTGATCATTCACTCTTTCTGGTATTGTATGTTTGTGATTGTACATGGCCTAATATGGTCCATGCAATGCACACACTAAAGTACAAATATAAACAAATACAGAATAGAACAGGGGATGCTTATATACTGTACTTTTGAGAGGACACCTGCTTTCTATTTTAGCCCATCTACCTGATGTAATAGTCTCCAAGATGTTCCTTTTAATGGCAACCTTTCTGAGAATCTCATGATGATATACATCACCAAATCAACCAACTCCTTAGTATCTAAAAGGCTAATTGATGCTTTAAAGCTATCAAAATGCCTTTTAAAGACCTCAATAAGATTATCAGTTACACTGCTGCTATAAGTTCCTGTTCTAGTTACAGTACATGCATAGTCAGTGACAATCAGCCCTTTGAATATCTTGCCAAATAGTTATGTTCTCCATGTAGTGAAGTGGGACATACCACCAGTCCAGATTAGATGTTTAAAGCTATCAAAATGCCTTTTAAAGACCTCAATAAGATTATCAGTTACACTGCTGCTCTAAGTTCCTGTTCTAGTTACAGTACATGCATAGTCAGTGACAATCAGCCCTTTGAATATCTTGCCAATTAGTTATGTTCTCCATGTAGTGAAGTGGGACATACCACCAGTCCAGATTAGATGTATTCCTACATAAATACATACACTCATTTTATTACCCTGTTTATTTTGAGTAGATTTTCTCATCTTGGTTATTATGAAGGTATCATACTGCATTGAAATTTTTTGTAGTTTCTATGGACTTAGGAAAGCAGAATGGAAGAGCAACAATAGGGAAATAGTAGAAGACTGTCTAATATATAGGTTGTAAAATCTCTACAAACATGGTAGATATCAATAAGAACTGGTCAGATAACAACCAGGATTAGTAAATAAATTATTACAGTATTACAGTATGATCTGATTATAATGCACTTGAGTTGTAGCATGCTCTTTTTTTGATCCCTAGAGACAAGTCCCTTGGTCATTATGTACTTTGTGGGGTTTTCTTGTTTGTTCCCCCTTGCAGGCCCATCATACACATCATTGACATCTTGACTATGACCTATTTTCCAGTAATAGCTGCCTTAACTATGGATGGGGCTGAAAGTCATATATCATCCTATGCTTGAGCAATTTTCACCTGTAGAAGTTTACCCTGGTTATAGTGTGCTTTGGATACAATGTACCAAATCAGCTGATGCCTTGAAGTACCTTATAGATGGATTGTACTGTAAATCAAGTCAAAGAATTTTGGTATCCTTGGATGTTTCACTTAACTGTAGCTGATATCTAGTCATCATAGTTCTAGTACTTTTTGAGGGTGTGTTTTTGTGGTAATACCAGACCTGTTCTATGTTGTATTTTACACCAGTATATGTATGCTCTGTATAGATGTGTCTTCTTTGCCAATTTCAAGGTTGCTGCTTGCAAAACAGTTGAGTGGGAAAGTATAGAAAAATTTACAGAAAAACTTGATGAGGAACAAGGACAGTCAGCTACACAGGCAACAGGAACCTCAGTTCTTTTTGATGTATGTATATCTTTTATACTATGCCAGTAGCACAATTATGCAACTTCAAAAGGATATAAATTCTGGTTATTAATGTAATCAAGCCAAATACTTGTAGCCTTTTACCTTGAACTGGTATGATTGAAATGAGCTCATGCTTTATCAAATACCATCAGTGCCTTGGAACAGAAGCAGATATTTTACAAATCCTTGGGGGCATCATTCATGATACATTTGTCAACTTTTGAAAAGTATATATACTTTCCAAACATTCATATTTCAGCTCCAAAATCAACTCCCTCCCAGGCCTGGGGGATCACTTGTGTACTCCTCCATGCTCTCTTCAATCACATGAGGAAAGTGATGTGTTGCCCACCTCATTGATTGTTTGCTAAAGAAACTGCCCACCTTGGTTTTCCTTTTATTATTTTCCTGGCGTGGATAAATTGCTTTAGTCTAGACATATGATTTTTTACATATGCTTTATTTGCTTCTAAGCAAATGTTTAGTATTGTAGAAATTGCTCTCCTGACACCAAAGAGGAGGATTTGCTTCCAAGCAAATGTTTAGTATTGTAGAAATTGCTCTCCTGACACCAAAGAGGAGGATTTTCTTCCAAGCAAATGTGTAGTATTGTAGAAATTGCTCTCCTGACACCAAAGAGGAGGATGATTTATTGCCCACCTACTCAAATGCTAGTAAGCTAATTAATCGACTTCAGGGGGGCATGTATTCCCTGCACCCCCTAAAATATGCTACTTCCTTGGAACATAATCTCATATTAACCTGGTTTTGCAAAGTTTATACATGAATATTTTAGTTTGTCACAAAATTGGATATAGAATACAAGTCATTCAATATGAACTTTGTACTTCTATTATATGCTTGTGATCATTTGGCATTTGTTAAGTGTGACCGGTATACTGGAGTCCTTAGTTATCAAATGTGTAATAGATAAGCCCACTATAGTAATGAAATGATTGACAATGGTAGTTTTCTTAATAGTTTATTGGTGAACTCAAAAGAATATTAACATCACTTGTTGAAGTTGCCAGCTTATTACAAACAGTAAATTCAGAAGACAAAGAGGATAGTGATATGGAAACTGATGGTAGGTACCTATTTCCAGCTCTACCATATCAGTCCTAAGTCTATTTCTTGTGGTTTTTACATTAAGGACAAAACCATTATTAACTTAAATAAAAAATTCACAAATGTTTGGTGATTTGATTGTGATTTCCTTTAATTCCCATTGCATTTTAAGCATTTTTCCTGAGGAAGACTTTTGTTTTAGGTCTAGCTAGTTTACTCTTCAGATTTTATGTTTTAATTTCTGAAAAGTCAACATGTAAAATTTATTTGTGATCATGAAAGGTCATGCCATACCCCATGAAACTCCTTTATCACTGTGATTTTATGGCCCAGAATTGCAAGAAACAATCAATAGCTGGCTCTCAAAACAATTAAATTATGTGTGCTTTGTGAATGTTCTTATGAACCTTAAATGAGGAATGTTTTATTTTTCAGAACCTGAGATTGAAATTGATGGGGTATGTATTGCAGATGAACATATAAGTTCCATTAGTGAACCTTCAGCCATAACAAGGGGCCATATGTATGTGATGTCATCTGTTAGGGGAGGGGGACATTATTGTAAATTCTTGATGTTCTATAATTTATGCTTAGAGGGGGAAAGGGGTGGCTTTCTCTTGTTGACATTATCACAAGGATTCTCAAAATTTGTATAAAGTCATGATAGTCTCTAAGAATGTACCATCTAGAGGTTGTCTTTAATGTTTATATTAATTCTGTTATTCTAGGAGTGATTGGTTAGAGGGACATAACATTAGATTGAAATTACTAATTCTCTGTTGAAAAGTTTCACATTCTATCTAGCAGAAAGCGTCAACAGTAGCTGTTGCATTTACAGTGTGTCTTCTTGCTGCCTTACATTCATTATTTGGGTGAAATGGGAGGATATGAAAACTGGGCATTATTCATTGCACTAAAATGGGGGGAGCTTGTTGAGATGACAATGCTCGATTAGGAGGAGGGAGGGAGGGAGGGGTAAAAAATGGCTCAAATATTGACAACATCATAAATGTATGGTCCCAGAATTATTGATTCATTGCTCTTTAGGATTTAATGATAATTAAGTAGCATATTTCCCACTTGGTGTGCAGACAGCTTGAGAGTTTCATGCATACCTTCATTGCCCACCATGGCACCAATACTGTTTGAATTTTGTAAATTCTTATGCTCAACATCTATTCTATAAATTCCTTACATGTTTGTCCCCAACCCAAGCCCTATATTGCTCATTGTCTGAAATTTCTCAATCCTCCTTTTCCTGTTGAGTTTCTCTATGTCTATGATTTATTTCCTTGATATAGAGTTCACATTTTCCATGCAGAGTTATAGAGCAGCATTTCAGCATCAAAGTTAATGAGCATTAAATGCAAACTTTCCTCTTTGTTTTGTTTCATATTGTTTGTTTCCGCATATATTTGATCTTCATTGCATATCAATTCTGGTGGTCTTTGCCATTAGTCTATTGATAATAGCATTCATCTTTCATATGGCTTGAAACTTCAACTCCCCCCCCCCCCGCATTATTCAAGCCCTTTACTACTGGCGTTTTGAGATAATGTGAACCCTACTCATTATTGAAACAGCATATTGGAATAAATGGTTGAATGACCAAGTAGTTAGAGTGCCTGACTGCTGAGTGGAACATTGATGGTTGGAGCCAAAGCCTCAGATCTTAGTTGGGAGTTTCGCTCACTGTCCACCCAGCAGCAGACGAGCGCCTTGTGGCAACACTGGAGAGTTAAAGGCGACAGGGGAAGAAACTGGCCACCTTACCTCATTATGCAATGCTGACAGCTCATACAAGCTTTCTCTCTAGCAGGCACTCCTCAACATAAGGAATCTTATATGGGGCTAGCCTTTATATTTGTTTTTTTATCCATTGGAATAAAGAATACATAAATAAACATGAGTGTGTAAACAGCCTTTGTGACTTGCTGCATGTCTCTGTGCATACGTACATAAAGTATGAACACAGTATGCTATTATTTTTGCTTTTTCATGATAAGTTATCATCTCAATGTATTACTGTGTTGTAAATAACTTTGTCCATAGCTCTAAGCAGCCTTTTGTTTTGCCTTCACAGTTTGCCCTGAAACAATTGATGGATATGGGTTTTGCGGAAAATAGAGCAAAGAAAGCACTGATTATCAATAGGTAATTTTTAAATCAGAACTTTCTAGGTTGCAGTGTATAGGCTATGCATCTAAATAATATCCTGTTGATTTGGTTGTGCATGTTTTAGAATGTACACGTTTTTTATAAGAAAAAGTTTATAAGAAAATGAGGCTGTAAAAACAAAGATCTTAAAACAAAATGTTATGAAAATCACGAGGCTCAAGTTCCAAAGTTCACCTTTTTTACCTGCGAATCGATATTAGCTCATTCTTTGCAAGCTCCTTTGCAAAGATCGAAACTTTTCTTTGATAATTTGGATTGACAAAGAAGAAACATTTTATAACAAATAATGGTAATCTCTTTTAGCCAGTTTACTCCAATAAAAGTTAAGAAAATCTCAGCTTCAATTTCGGGAAAATTTAAGAGCATTGAAGCTCAGACAAAAAAGTGGTTTTCTTATAAAAAACGTGTGCATAATTTGAAATGTGTAAGCTAACTGGAAAAGCTTCTCCGTTCTTTTTTGACGTAGTGTGGATACTTCTTAGTTGTATGTTTCCTCTTAAAATATAGCAGTATTGAAGAGGGCATAGATAATTCTGCCATCTTAGGGTATTTCTGTACGTTGTTAGTATATATAACATGTGTGGTAGAATTGTACATAAGGATTTTTCTGAAAAGGAATCTAGGTTGCTGCAATGTTTTTGAATGCTCGATAATGTTTTTTATTCAATATAGAATGTCACATGTTCAAGCAATGGAGTGGTTACTACAGCATGATTCAGATTCGGACATTGACAACCCTCTTTCTCAGGAAGAAATAATATCTTATTTGCCAGAAAGACGCAAACTGTTGCCAAGAAAAGCAGGGGCACGTGAATTTACTCCGAATGCAAGGGTAGGCATGGGTTGGTTTTATCTCAAAATTGCCCCTTAGCTGTTATTACTTTTGAATGACTTTGAAGTTGCAAACATTTAAGGGACCAATAAGTTTAATTTTTTTGCTTTGATACCAATTTTAAATACCACTAGGGCTCGTTTTCATAGTTTGGCAGTATGGAAGCTTTAGATTGTTATTTTACCATTGCTTTCTGTTTTAAAGCCATTTTTAACTTTGAGTCTGAGGGGTATCTGTTAACACAACTCTTCTGTTAGAGTTTTACGAGTTCGTATGTTTTGATGGACTATGTTATTTTTCTGAGCGCTAATCAAAATACATCCTTATCATATGTCACACAATTCAGAAAGAGCAGTGAATATAACCCATAACCCTGGAAAGTCTATTCGTGCATAATCTTTGCATCCTTGCAGGCCTTACGGAGTCTGTTGGATATGGGCTTTGACGAGCAGGACATCATACAAGCTTTGAAAATAACTGGAAATCACCAAGAATCAGCTGTATGTATTAGCAGAAGTTATGTTTTTGTTGATACCTCTGTTTCGTTGCTCTGAATAGCTTAAGACACTGCTGAGTTTACTGTAGTATGCCATGTGCCTCTACAACCAATCCGTGTAATCGACTAGGAATTGTTTTATTGATTATGTTCGAATTTTAGCTTGAATGGTTGCTTGGTGACAGAGAGCAGTCTTCAAATAGAACTGAACCTGGCCTCGATCCAACAAGGTATGTCTTCTTTTTGCTCAACATCGAGTCGTTGTATGTATAAAATGTGCTTTCTGGTGTTTGTTCTAATTCTTCTAGTCCTATGTACTGAGAGGATGATATAGAAAAACTGGGTTACCAGACAGTGCTGTGATACCCAAAAACGAACTTAGTCAATTGGAAGATCGTCATAGGTCTTCCCTCCTAAGACATTGATTTATTTCCTGAACATAGTCATCTCCTTCTGAAGAGAAAGTACGAGAGAATGAATAACCCTGGCAGGGCACAAACTTGCGACCATCTACTTTGTCTTACCACTACCTTTTCCTTCTGTTCTATTGATTTTTCGCTCATTTATCATACTTATGCTGGGTACAATTCAGCTATAAAATCTCACTGTTTTGCAACTAGCCGTGTTCAAAACAAACTATTTGAAAAATGAACTACGTTTCAAAATATTAACAATATTTATTCACTACGTAGTAAGAACAATAAAAATAGTAAGAATTAGGAATGGAAAAGAAGTGCTATAACTAACGAAGCCTAAGTCATTCCTTAGAAGAACGGGCGCTGTTTTGTTCATTGTGCAATTCGTTCCTAAGTTAAAGAAGCAGATGTTTTGAAGTGACTTGAATTTTAATATGAACAGGTAGTCTGCCCACATCCGGTGTTCATGAAAACTCTGATGTCTGTGATAAAAATCTTGAACGTAGCAGAATTCCCTCATACAAAGCAGTACATTTTGCTGCTAGGTCTGGCAAATGTATATCACTTTCGAAGACTGTGTTTTTAAGGAAAGTCAGGAAAAGTGAGGAAATTTTGTTAAAACTTGAAGATAGTCAGGAAGAAGTTTTTATCATCCATGTAGGTGAAATCTTTCGTACCCAGTAGACAACTCTATATATTAGACAGTTTGTGATATTTTTTGTTCCACTTTAGCAGAGAGCCTCCTTTTCTTCCCCAAATTGGAAATATGTGCTCAATTACTTGGTTTTGAAAGATGGGTCAGTCGCTCGCATCCTTTGTAACACCAGTTGGTCAGGAAAAATATTGTGTATTTCTGATATATAGTCAGGGAAAGCACCTTCATTTTCAAGAAAAAGTTCTGGAAAAGTCAGGAAAAAATATTAGGCAGGATGTGTATGAACCCTGTACAACAGTACACCTATATTTGATCACCTTAACATCTAAGTCAAAAGCCCTCTTTTCACAGGGAGCAACTGGGAGGCACAAGACGTGAAAATGGAACAAAATTAAATTAGCAATAAACTTCACGTTCCTGTCTGGTCTGCTGTATACTCAATATCATATCTCTACTTCAGCCGGATATTCAGACCCATTACACTGTTTTTTTATAAGAATAATCTTTATAAGAACACTGTAGCTCGACTTGCCAACATATAAGAACACTGCTAGAATATGCTCTGCTTCAGATGAAAATTTTTACAAGCACTCGACTACTCACACTCTTTCAGCAAGCAAATGCTGATAATTTTGTTAATAAACATCAGCATTCGTTACGTTATTTTGAAAAGCAGCCCAGCCGAATTTCTCAGTCACTGTATACTGCATAGAGTTTCTAAACTGGTTGCAAAAAGTCAGTTTTGAAATAAGAAAAATTTAAAAATTATAAAAATACTTAAGAGCATCGAGCCTTAGCAAGAATTATCTGCTTCTTATAAAATAGGATAGCGTAATAGTATCGTTAAGATGTTGTGGATTTGCAACATGCTTATCGTTGACATCATGGAAAAAAGCATGGCCTGTTTCTTGATTTGGCTTTATTATGAATTCTGTTTGCCTTGATTCACCGTCTTTAATCCCACTGTTTATCAGCCTTTCCTAACAGGGTATTTTCCCACTTCGACGTAATTTCTTGGCAACCATTATGGCTACCTTGATTACTTCTCAGTCTTTTCACAGTAGGCTCACATCCCTCCGCCCATTTGTTTGGTATTGATTCTCGGGCTAAAGCGCCAGATGTTCCATCAGGGGTCACATAAACTTATGTCTGATGCTCGATAACAACTTTCAATATCTCCTGGGAGCGCTCACTCGCGTTAGTCTTTCGATTGACTTAAGCCGCGTGTGCTACAATCACATCGTGCGAGATAAAGTCTGAAATCGCAGGTGTATGTAAAGCTAGTCAGAGAATTAAATTGATTCCATTGATACTAGCACGTGGTTTATCCTTTAGTACGTGTTTTTTATATATCGTTTAATGTTTTGTACGTTGTATCCCTCACCCTTTTCTATTGAATACATCAAATATTCTTTTTTCATTTGTAATGTATGAAATGGATGGTTGCTTTGCAGACAGCAGCCATGGCCTTTAGTTTAGCAAAAACTTTATCAGTAAATAAGTGGTACAGTTGTTAGGTAACACATAACTGGATACATATTTTTGTAGCCAATTGTTACCCTTTTACGGGCCAGTCAGAGTAGAGAGCCATTTGTGGCCCATGGGCCGTGTAGTGTCCAGATCTATTCTCTGCTCTAAAGAGTGTCACCCGAACATGCTGTAAGGAAAATGTCAGTCATGCTTGCTTTTTTGAAAGCAATTTTTCTTCTTCGTATAACGAAGAAATTTTCAAGAACTGGATACGTTAATTCTCATTGCCTTTTATTTTCTAGTCCCATGTATGCTTCAATTATGGAACACCCTGTTGTTCAACTAGGTATGACCAACCCTAGGATTCTTCATGGTATGTAGCACTTTTTTGCAGCTGGTATTTTTATCACTATTCCATGCTAACTGTATGCCGAAGGTGCTCCAGGAAATAAGTGTTTTTCTATACCAACCGCTGAAAAATGTTTAGTGCATGTCAGTTATTCAAGCTAAAGTTCATTGAATGCACTCTGGTGTATGACATTGTATGGATGACGTCTGATATGTTAAGTGTCGGCAAAGCGGAAGTGTTCTCCGTAAGTGTATAACAAATGAATGCGGAATAGGAATTGGACCCCCCATGCCGCACTTTTACATTTCTTTTAGAGTTTTGCCGAAGTGTCCTAACTTTCAACTTTAGTTTTATTTGTTCACGAATTCACAAACCACATCGTTGTATAATATTTTCAAAAGATGACTTTTCTGTATCCTGCTATGCTTTCAGATAAAGTTTATTTTACACCACTTTCTCGTTTTAGCGTTTGAAGATATGCTGGAGAACCCCAACACCAGTGCACAGTACATTAATGATCCGGAAATTGGCCCCGTCCTGTTACAGATATCACGTATCGTACAGTCGTTCTCAAGATAGCAAATATTAACAGTAGATTTGTTTCCTTGTGTAATGTTTATTTTGTTGCGCATTTGTGAATCACCTCGCACTGTGTAGTACCTGATTGCAAGAGCGATCGTTTAAGAGTATCAATGTCATAATTTACAGAGGGAGTCCATGCATCGTCGAAGTACTTTTAGGATATGTCGCGTTGCTGTTCCTTTGGAGTCACCATTTCGTTCCCACCTGTCTTATCATAGTTTTCACAGATTTATTGTTGGTGCCCTCTTCATTATTTCTGACCAAATAGACAGGGATATGACAAATTAGATGTGTAACAGTCCTTTGAAGTACTTGCAAGTCGCTCTTGGATGAATTGCCCATAATTTGGTTTCTTTGGTAAATTAAAAGCAGCCTGTGTGTCCTTGCATGGTAATAAAAGTAACTCTGAAGTAGAATGAATGGTTACTTACACCCCTGCTTTGATTTCCAATTCGACCAGCACCTTCATTTGATTTCTAAAGTCGGTCAAAGGCAAACTTTGTTTCTTTGCATGTTGTTATTAGAAAAAATTAGTAAATAGGAATATGGTAAAGAAGAAATACCTAGCTCATTGAGAATTTAGATGATTGTCTATTATATAGTAAAGAGCAGTATTGCTAGATATTTGTATAATAAACTGATCTTATTGTCGTCGTATTTCTAATGATTTAGCAATTTCAGTCAATTTTTGTGTTATTTATGTCTATCATTACTCGCGTTGCGTCAAGCCTCAGTGTTGACGGACTGGCAGTATTATCTTTTTTTTGGCAAGCAGAGTTGCAAGACATTTGTATGACAAAGCTGCCTTTTTGTGCTATAGAATTTTAGCTACCATAAATCCTCGAGTTAGCCCCCAAGGGGCTTATTTATTTTTGACTCTTTTTGGGTTAGGGCTTATTCGAGGGGAAGGCCTATTGGAGGGGGGCTTTAAGTAGAGTTTCTTGACACATGTTACATACAGAGTTCGTTGTCATAACTCCTTTTCTCCATAGTATTAGAGGAACAGCCCAACCGTAAGCAGTAGTCTTTATGAAGGTCTTCATCATCATATAGGGTGGGGCTATTCAAGGAGGGGGCTTATCAACAGTCCGAAATTCTAGCGTGGGGGCATCCTGGCTATCTGATTGGTCAGTGTCAAGCCAATCAGATTTATTAACTATTGTCATGCTTGGTCCATCGGCTCCCTGTGTTATTTAGAAAATGGCGGTGTAGTATTGGTGTAGTTGGTTGTGCATATGATGGGAGAGAAAAATTTACTGTTACGTATAGGTTTACTTTTCTTCATGGTATATATGATTAATATCTGTGGTGGTGAAAGGAACGAAGATGTTGCCCAAGACCAATTACACGAAACTATCGATAGTGAAATTTTTGATAAACATGAAAAAGAGAAATACTTTAACCTGAAAGAGGAAGTCAGTTTTGCTAATGAAAAAGATAAGTGCAAACTCTCAACGAAACAGGTAAACATGCCATTTTGTTATTCTAGACGTGTTTTATCAAAGTGGTAGCCCAACTCGGTGCCCTTGCAGTAGCTCTCAATTTCAAATAGGTTGACGACCCTTGCATAGTTGCCGCCAGGGTTTGGTTATCAAAATGCTGGAGAAATGGGGTCGTGTTAGTGTGACTGAGTTTAGGGGGTGGTGTTGGGACTGATGCTGCCACTGCTGGGCAGTTGTTAAGGAAGCCAGCAAAACATATTAATATCTAACAGAAAACATAGTACATCAGAAAAATGAAAAGCAATGATTCTATGAATGACTAGTTTTGAACAGGACATTGATGATGAATGGACAAGTGTGAATTGCCAAGTTTCAGTATATTTTTAGGTAGACAATTTATGGATGCTTTTTCAAAATGAAATAAATGCTGGAGACTTTCCAACACTTTGCCATTGCTGGAGGTTAGCTGGAGGTAACATTGAAATGCTGGAGTCTCCGGCATGCAGAATGCAGGAGTCTTGGTGACTATGCCCATGGTCTAGCTGCAAGGAACATTGAAACTTATATAACTTATGTGGTTAGTTAAATAAATCCCTTTTTCCTTTTAAGATTGAGAGCAATCCCTGTGGGTGTTTGAAGTGATATTTATTGACCATTGTCATAGATTAGGAGGTGTTGATTAGAATGTATCCAATCCTTGAAGTTTAAGTACTTCAACCCAGGAGTTTTTGAGACATAAACTAAGGGAATTGTACACCTTTCATCTAAAGGATGGCTGCATATGGGGGTATGAGGATAGCTGCAAGAATGGGCAAAGATTTCTAGAGCCACTTTGCAAAGATGTTAAGGGTTACAGGCATTTTACAAGGTAAGAAAACTTTCTTTATTGGGTGTATACCATGCTTAAAATAGTAATTGTAAGCTAGGCTGACTCCCTTCTGCCTTTACATGATTTATTACTGTAGCCTTCTTCATTATCTCTGGCAGAATAGACAGGAATATGAAAAATTAGATATGTAGCAATCCTTTGTAGTACTTCCAAGTCATTCTGGGATTAATATATTGTATTTTTGGATTGTATTTTTGTGAAACAGGTTCTATTTTTGCTTGAAGCCACTTTTTGCAGATTATTTAAAACTTTCCAAGTGAATTATCAATCAACTCTACAAATGCACCAGAAATTAGTGGTCATACCTTATATCCAGGAAGGAAACCTATCCCTCTTCCAAGTACCTATGTGTAATCATTGTGCTAAGCTATAACATCAAACAATGGAAGCTGACTGTGTGGACTTATTTTCCACACACATTGAAGCTAGCTGTATCACCAACTGATAGGCTGATATATATTTGCCATATTGCTGTGAATGAGATGTACAGTGTTATCACAACCTATTTCACTTAATCTGTAGCTTAAAAGAAAGAACTGATGCATTTTGGACTGAAAATGACTTTGGGTATGTGAAAAATGTGAAAAAGCTACATATGATTTGTGAGCCAAACAACCAAGTAAGTGAAAGCTTGAATTGTATAAGGATTGTCTTTACTGTAATTATTTGCATGAGAATCATTATTTGGAAACTTCTCCTGATTATGAAGTTTATTTGTTGTGAATATAAAAGCTCTAGGGCCCTGTTTCCAACTTTTTTGTGTTGTTCTTCCCTTTGTGAAATACCATGAAAGAGATGCCCATCTTGTTAAGTTAAATGAAAGCTATTTTTGGATCGACACTAGCTGATATTGTAAGGTGTTAGTTTACTAATTAAGCATAGTGCCATTTTATCACTTATTTTACTATTACATTAGATATTGAGGAAAATCCCTGATGATCATAAAAATAGGAGAAATTTGGTTAATTGGGCTTTATTGGTAGGACTTACTATACAAATACATCATTTTCTCATTAATTGATAGAATTCCTTGCTATTCCCCCATTAAAGCTACCTTTTTCTCCAGAGCAGGGTGGCACCAGTCTCTGCAGATTGGGGGACTTTAGTGGCCCATGGTTTGCTTTAGACCTGTAGTCTTTTGGGACCATGCCTGTTAGAAACTATGCCATTTGGGGGCCACACCCTCAGTATAGCAGCATAGAATAAAATATGACAAAGCAAAGAATGAAACCTTCCTAGCAATTTTCTACCCCCTCCAAGTTTTTCTCCTCAAATCCAGAGTACTGGCCCTAATGAGTACTGATCTTAGTGATTCTAGAGAGAACTGGAAGGGCATATTCCCCAATTCCTCTAGTGGTACCACCACTACTAGAGGAGAATCCCCTTGGGTGGCAAACATGGGTCTAGAGAGACCATAATGTGTGAGGACACAATGTTCAATTGAGCAAATATTTTAGTATGCTTTATTGAAAGGATTCACACTTTGTTCAAACAAGTACTTCTCCTGTTACTCCTTTATTTGTTGTCAAATCTCATGTTAGCAAGCAAAGTCACAAGCCATGATGTTTTGTAATCAATATTTCTTATGATGGATGTTTTTAGGATGATTCTTCATTTGAATGTAATGAGGAGTTAACATTTTGTCGTGGAAGGAATATACTAATGGATTTTACACATAATGGAAGATCCTCATATGAAAGGTGAGAGCAAAATATATGTTTGTTTATTCAGTGAGTACTGGTCTTTGTAAGTACTTCATTGCTTGAAACCCTTTTAGCAAAGTTATTTGTTCTAGATGTATCAGTCAATTCAAGGGTGAAGACCTGCCTAGTTTAAATGTTTAATTTTGTAGTAAGCAAGCTACCTTATGTTAAATTTTATTACCTTTGCCTCCTTGGTTATCATTGATGAGAAAATATATCACCAATGTCATGTCAAAAGATTGCTACATCTCTCCTCAAAATATCAGAGATTTCTAGAATTTTGAGTTCACATTTATTAAGTGTAGGTATGGCATAAAGCTGTACTGTTCAAGCCTTGTGTTACTGTTGAAGCAATTTACTATGTAACAAAATAGTTTTTGATGCATTTTGATGGTGAATGAAGCGCAATGACATTCTTCACATCTTTGTTTTATGCTGCATGTTAATTCAATCAATGTGGAGTTACTCATTGTCATTGTCTGTCACAGTCCCCTTCTATTTCATAACCTCTTTGCTCCTGCCATTCTTAAGTACTCATTGGAGCTTTTTTTGAAATCATTGCTAGCTTAATATAATACCTTACTGAAGTTTCAATGACGGCAATCTCTGAAACTTGTTGTACCTTTTTAATGTAAATCTCAACTTTAAATTTCAATCATTTATCAATCAATTCTACATGCAATTTGAATGCATACAATATGCTGAAAACTTAGTTACATTAGATAAATGTATTTAAGATTGACTGGTTCTCAGAATAAGTAAACTAATCAAGAGAGAGAGAGAGAGCTTCCCCATAGAAGACAGTACAAAGCCTATAATAATTTGAAAAAACAGCAATTGGTAACCAGATACCTCAGTACTGAGGATCATTTGTTTAAGTAACATTTTGTGGTATACAGATTTCATTAAGCAAATTTATTGTAGGAATCAATGAAATAAGACTTCAATTTTGACTGCAAAGTGCCACAGATGTGGCACCATGTATAAAGATTGCTGGAGTATTCCATAGTTTAGAACTGGAATATTGTATTGTTTGAAGACCATACAGAGTAGTATTTTTAGTGCACTAAAGAGGTCACCTCTGATAGCTTGATGAGTACCAGTCCTGCTGCATCTGGACAGCTGCATTCAGCTGAAAGGAATCATGGAAACAGCATGCCTTTATAGTAATCATACCTTTATAATAAACATATCTGAGTTTTTCTACTGATTTCATCATTGTGCTTGATGTATAACATCGAATTTCTTTTGACAAAATATCTAGGGTAGCAAGCAAGCCTTTTGAGCCAGGGCAGTTTGGTGGACATTGTAGATTGGTTTCTGGTCAATTCAAAAGTAAAACTATTTACAGGGATAAGCTTCGTTCATGGTGAGTGTTGTGAAGTAAAGCTAAGTAAGATTCATCAGTGATGTATCAATTTATTCATAGAAGGCTTTCAGTACTGTTACCATTTGGCTTTTTAAATGTATTTGCTGGGTTTGACCATTCAGTATTATTTCATAAAGAAAGAGCCACGATTCACCGTGGAAATGGTCGTTAAAACATTAGATTGTATTTGTAAAAATCTCTGTTTTAGGTTCTACACGGTTTGTGGAAATCTCTATCTTTAGTTCTACATGATTTGAGAAATCTCTGTCTTAGGTTCAATTCCTTGCACATGGAAAGCAGTTTTGTCAACTTTCTTAGGGAGAGTAGTGGACAAATCTTGATAAGCAGATTGTGAAATTCTCGTTTAGGAATCCTCTTAGTTATTGGCGAATCGTTTGGCCAAGATTTGCCTCTGATCCTCAGTTTTTCTACCCCTGCTAACAGCCTATTAAGATTGGTTGTATGCGCTTGTTTGGTTAGATTGGAATGACCCTTAGAGTGGTCTGAAACATAATTGCAAGAAGCATTGTAGCTCAATCTTTTGGTGTGGGGATTTCGATATATAGCATGTATTAAGTATGCAGTAAGTATAAAGAAAACGGAAAAGAATGGTAGTTAGCCAGAAGATGTACGGCCTGTTGTTTCTTGTTGGATGCCCTTGAGGTGACTTCCAATTTTTGAAAGTCAGAGAGCTCTCTCTTGCTTCATACTATTCCCTTGAATCTTCGGAGGAGCTCCTGTCAGTTAGTGATCCTTTTGCGACTGAAATGTTGCGTACGAGTCAGGTGAGTTGATGTCGTTAACGTTCTGGGATGATATGTTTAAACGTTCTTGCACTTCTTGGTTTATTTTTCATGTAATGATATACTCGTAATGGCTGCTTGTAGACCTGGAAAAAAAGGACCTTGCTTTGAATTAGAGCCAGAACGGTCTGGATAGGAATCTCTTCAAACGATTTGTTTTTCTGCTCCTGGTGCGCGTTTTTGTGCGTTACATTGAACCGAATTCAAGGGTATACCTATCGCCACTAGACATTTTCTTGGATATTCAAGTATTCTTTGTTTTACTCACTTTTGGTACTACAACAGCAAATACATTGCAAAACGATACCACTGGGAGGGAGCAATATCTACGTCATACCCAGTGCCCATTACATATAAGGGAACATTCACACTAAGAGCGAATTGGTGAAGCGAAGCGACTAGATAATGAATGGTGGGACTTATAGTTGCTGCCGCTCTGAGGCCACATCAACAATTTTTTAAAGTGTTTTTCTATGCACTTTTTATTACAACATCAATAACAATTACACAACACCCACAACATATTGAAGACGATACTACTAGGTGGATTATCTGTGTCATACCCAGTGGCTATTACATGTAAGGGGACATTCACACTGGGAGCGAATTGGCGAAGAAACCAGATGGTAAAAGTTGTCGCTCAAAGTGCCTGCTACTTCACGTTATGTCTCTAATTCAGTCTCCTCGCTACACTATTCGCTCTTAGTGTGAGCGCAACCCAGCAAGAAACTTATCTAATAACAATACCAAATACACATGAAAAGAAATGGATACAAAGACATAGCATTGACAGCCAAATAAATGGTCCAACGATGTTAGGAATTCCTTTAGCGTTGTTACCAAGTCAGTAAAACGACCTGTCTCTCTTATGTAGTAAATGGTTCCCTGCAATTGCTCCCTATTATTATCATCAGGTAAATCTTTGCAATCATGCAATAAAATATACTTTTAAATTCATTTGAGGGATTAGTGAAACCTAATGGTTTTATTAAAGACAGAGTTTTATCGAGAAATCTTCTTCTCTGGGAATGAAAAGAGGGGCAGAGCAGCAGAAAGTGTTCTCCATTCTCAACACCATCATTTGATGGACACATTGCATCTATTGCATCTCGGGGATTGTGTTTGAATTTATGAAGATTTAGTTTACTTTAGATAACTCTTAATTGTGTTAGGTAAGATGATCCAACGGGATCGTGTTTTCGTTGCGTCTAGAATAATTATGCTCAACTATCTAATTATGATAGCTGCCGTTAACTTTGTTCGTTATTAATCTTATTACTCTAATGCACTCTTGCTCATTATACCGTAAATCCTCGAATTGGCCCCCCTCGAATAACCCCCCTCGAATAAGCCCCCGTGCTAGAACTTCAAATTGTTATTAAGCCCTCCTCGAATAAGCCCCCACCCCAAACGATGATGAAGACTTTGATAAAGAATAATGCCTAAATTTAGACTGTTCTTGTAGTAGTATGCAGAAAAGGAGCTTTGACAGTGAGCTTTTTATACGACATTTGTCAAATAATTTTATAAGCCCCCCCCTCGAATAAGCTCCCCTTGAATAAGCCCCCACCCAAAAAGCATCAAAAATGAATAAGCCTCCAGGGGGCTAATTCGAGGATTTACGGTAAATCATGGGCTCTCACCGCTGGCTTTCGAATTCAGTTGATACCTCATCTGTTGAGAAGCCAGATCTGGGGACCATTCACTTTTTGTTTGTCAGTCCTCGTTTGTTGGATAATGTCTTATTCCTCTCCATATGCTGTATTCCAGGGGTGTTTATGATATTGACAAGTTTTCATCATTGACTTTCAAGCCAAGTGACCCTCAAAACTGTGATGTTTTCGTGGATACTCCGACAATCTTTGCTGATCTTGATTTCAGTTAGTAAGCTATCTTTTTTAATATTATCTCCATAAATAATTTGCAATAACCTAACAGACTTTTGCCCAGTATATCTTTTCTACTCATGAACCCTTGACTAGTCTTTTTCTAGACACGTTATTGTCATTTCTGCCAATTTCGTCTTCACCAGTTGATAAAGTTTACGTTTTAATCTGTTTTTTGTTTACTTCAACAGTTGGAAATATTTACCACCATTTTTGTGATTTTTTCAACTTGTACCTGACTCTGCATGCAAACAACAGCCTTTATTCTACATTCGATGTTGCAAAATGGAGTGTAAGTACTAGTTACCTTATTCCTAGTCTTCCACATCGCCACATGGACTCGTCCAAATTATCACGCATTTATTTTGATTTTGGAACTCTTTGATGACATCAACACACACACACACACACACACACACACACACACACACACACACACACACACACACACACACACACACACACACACACACACACACACACACAATTTCAAATGTTTTCTTGTATCATACAATTAGAGACAACTTGTACCGTTCCCCCATCATGCCTAAATTGAGAGTGATGGGTATGATCAGGTAATGTAGATATGCCATTTCCTTTGTTGTTATTATATTCCTTTTAATTCGAATTCTTAACTCAGGCGTTGAAATTACAGTGATTTTTGCAGGTATATGAACAGGCTGGACCTTTCGGCGATACATGGAAAGCATTTACAAGAAATGTTTACCCACTTTGGAGTAAATATGGTTATAGAAAGGTAGTGGTCGGTCAGCATTTCATTGTCTACTGCAGTGGCCAACAGACTTCTGCCTGCGTGACGGCATTCTATCAGACCCTCAGAGGTTACTTCATGTCAGAGTACCAGTTTTATCGTTCGTTTCATGGTTGCGGAATTATGTGTACATTTTTTTTTCTGTGTTCCTTTGGTTCCGGCTTTTCGTAGTCGTCCGCATTTCCTGTTATTTCATCTTTTCCTTTTTCTTTTTAGTTTTACATCTTTTTCTCAGAGCCTTCGTTCTGGCTTACAAGTAGTCAGAGCGATAGACCCATGGTTTATTGTTTTTTGTTACAGATGTTACCTGCCAATGCATAGTTGCTGATAGCAGAGCCAATGTTCAGCTTCTAATGCCAGTGACGCAGATACTGTAAATGATACATTGGTGGCTGGCGTTATAGAATTATATCTTTCTTATCTTACTCCTCCTTTTCTTGGCCCTTGTTCCCAGCCATTTGCCCGTGTTCTGTTATGCATTTTTTCCTATTTAGGTCTGTTTCAAAGATGTGGTTTTTGGATTGCTGCCGCGCATGGCCTATGGTCTCTATTACTCGACGGCAGTGGTAACTTTACAGCTTTTTATTTCAGTTTAGAGTTTCCATTATTGCAGTGATTTGCGAGCATTTGAACAGCCTGCTTCCATTAGACATAGATTACGATTGTGCTCATATCTTTTCTGTATTCTCTCTCGCCTCTTTTTCTTTGATCTCACTGTTTTCTTTGTTATCTCAGAATTTCTCAATGCTTCTCGTGAAGGCTGACTATGTCTAACACCGGTTATGGGCGCTCATCTGCTTTTAATTGGTTCTATTGGTATTATAACTTAGTTTGCACCTATTTGAAGGTTGAGGGTTGCTCAAGAAGTGGAATGTTCAAAGCGTTTTCGGAATACACACTGGATGGCTTGAGCATCAAACGGGAAAGAAAGGCAAAGGTTTGTAGCAATGTTCTCAGTACTCAACAGAATTGTGAGCATTTTCATCATCTGATCAGGGGGCTAGCTTATGACAGACCTTGGCATTTGCTGACTCAGATCGTTCCGTGAAAAGTTAATTGGAAAGTGAAAAGTAAGATTATTTGGTAGCTTTGCCTCATGAGAACACTAAGGCTGGTTTTGTTTAGAAGTTGCTTTTTATTCACATACACTAGAAGACAATTAATATGGCCTGATCCTCCGTCCTATATTCTGTATCTTATGTGGCCCCATGGCAAAATTAACTGCCCATTCGTGGTTTAGGATATATTGATATGTCTCCCTTGCTTTCGAAAAACTGTCAGTCTTGACTATACCTCTCAAGATGTATGCGGTGCCATTGCAGGTTTACTTATGACCATGCATATTGCTATTTCAAATGGATACTGGTTTCTTCATGTAGTTTACCTAAATACTATCATTGCTATTCTGCAATTGGTGCTTTATGGAGACAATAGACCGATTCAGTTTTCAAGCAATATTTGACTATATACTGTATGCGCCATCTAACAGGATGCTGCCTTTTCCTTTGTAGTCAGATCTATTGAGAGTAACATTACTATACCGAAGTACAAGATTCAGGAAGATTGTCAATCGAGATGAGGTTCGTTCTTTAGTTTTTTATCAAAGTTTCTTCCATGGATTTTCAATTCTCAGTTACTTCTTAATACATGAATAGGATAGCGTGTCAAGTATGATGTTATCTTAGACAATTAGGAAGGGGGTCTGTGCTGTACACTTGTTCTATGGACCATATTTCATGGAAACTTTTCAAATGTAATAACATACAAGGTACAATACACAACACGAACCAGCATTGTTCTAGGGGGAATATGGTGTGTTTATGTAGCAACTATGACAATATGTAGAAGAAAGTGGTTTTTATCAGTTTTTTGTAAGTGTTCAAAGCACTTTTGGCGAGCAAAGCAAGTCTATTTTTTTGCTGCGAAATGCCGGAAGAGCTCTTCCTATCATTGATTTTGCGATTTTTTTCAGCTGATAAATGTGATGAAGTCAATTCCTGGTATTGCGGTGCAGAGTGTTGACTTTAACAGGTACCGTACTTCATTGCCAGTATCTTTGATTTTTTTTCAACATAATCTCTATATTTCTGTCAGTCCCATTGCCTGTCATTCTCCAATGTGAACTCGATACATCCCAGAACGACACGTTCTTGGCTTAGATACAGCATGATTTACGAGCTGTCCTGTCCTATAGTCTAAGCGTCAGCACGTGGCATTTCCTCCACTTTCATATCGTATGCCAAAACTATGTCAATTGTTGGTCTGTTTTTGCACAGTGTTTAAAAACATTTTCCAAGTTCTGGTATCCAAGATATCTTGCAGAAAGTATTTTACTGGATATAATGCTAGGCATAGTAGCCTAAATTCTTCTGGTAGATTTGACTCTGTGGATTCGCTTTGAAGTATTTTATGGTTTACTTTTTAGGGACATGCCTTTCTTAGAACAATTGGCGGTAAAGTCACCTACTTCATTAATTTCTTCTACTTCTTTCTTATGTACAGTTTGCATGAATGATGATATCAATAAGTTTTTTCAAGTTAAAATCATAAATTCGATCATTGTATATGGTTCATATGTTTATATATACAGTATATATATATATATATATATTTATATATATATATATATATATATATATATATATATATATATATATATATATATATATATATATATTGTGTTACGTCTTTTATTAGTGTATATATTTTATTTCTATATATTCAAATATTCTTCTGATAATGCCTGCATAATATTTAACAGATCAGCGCAAACTCTGATATTTTCATTGGAATACACGGTGCTGGTCTGGCACATACACTCTTTCTTCCTGATTGGGCCGTCCTTTTTGAATTGTAAGTCTCATATTGCAACTAGCTGTCGTATAGTATAGCTATTAAAATTGTACTTGAAAGTGATTGATTCTCATTTGCTGTATTAGTAGGTTCATTTATTTCTTTTAAATCTATGTCATATCTAGTTCATTCAGCGCTTGCACTTGAGCAAGCTTATGATAGCTGTCATTTCTATGTTGTCTTTCATAGAGTTGAGCCGGATCTGCATAGATGGAGTTGAGCTATGGGGCTCTAACTAGATACTTGTCATCTTTGAGAAATTACTTAGCAGGGTGCTAACTGCAACTGCAACTGCCTACTAAATTATTTATTCCGTACTGGAAGTGCACAGATATATTTCACCTGTCAATAGTACTTCGTAGATTTGAAAAAATTTTAATTAAGAGCAGCCACTGTGATCTACCATGAAACTTCTTGTATTGCTGCAAGCAGGGAGCTGAATTTTTAATGCCACCCCAAGCAGCTCGCCGACAGGACCACCCTATTAATTGCTATCTTTATTTCATCTATGTTCTTTCTGAAGAGTGTAGATTCTTGAATATATAATAGAGAACTTCTAGTTGAAGGGATTTGTCTTTTAGGTACAATACTGAGGATTACAATTGTTATAGAGATTTGGCTCGATTGAGGTGAATTATATGTTAACTGTCTAAAATTTATGAACTTTCAAATATATTATTCGTATCATTACACTTTGCTCTGTACATCTACAGATAACTTTTGACCATATCAAGGAATCAATAACCCATTAACACAAGCACCTACTAGGTAACCATGATCACACTACGATCAGGAATTGTGAACTTGTGGCCTATATCTGACGTAGTATATGCATTTGCATGTAATGAAGCACGAGTTGAAATTGAAATCTCGCAGATCTGCTTGAATATATGTGTTACGCAAATTTGCAGACCCATAGCCTGTATCTGAAGTAGCGTAAGTAGTTGATTGTAACGGAGTACGAGTTAAAATTCAAATCTCAGATATCATTATTTGTTGGGTGTTTGCAAACAAAACTTCATCCAGCATAGCAAATGATTTTTCCATTCATGTCTAGTTCTGTTCTTTCCATTTTAGACCGAGTTTCCTGTGTTCGATAGTCAGCCAGCCCTATACTTTGATCTTGACTGTTTTTTCTTACTATAGAGGAGTGACGTATGTAACTTGGGAA
Organism: Mastigias papua; assembly: GCA_964019165.1. NCBI lineage: Eukaryota > Metazoa > Cnidaria > Scyphozoa > Rhizostomeae > Mastigiidae > Mastigias > Mastigias papua. The sequence continues at coordinate 5,032,840 of OZ025273.1, read as the reverse complement.
AAAAAAGAAAAATTGAAAGATGAGACCCTTGTATGTATTTGAATATCTAATGTACCATTGTAAGTTTTGTCATTTGGCTTTTGCTGTTTTGTTAGTTAGTTAGTTTTCGTTACTTACTTAGTTTGTTCGTTAGTTAGTTAGTTCGTTAGTTAGTTAGTTAGTTAAATAGTTAATTGAGTAGTTAGTTTAGTTGGTTAGTTTAGCTAGTTGGTCGGTTTATTTGGTCATGTTTCCTTTGATTTTTCACATATTTTTTTATTTAAAGCCATTTACACAGGAAAAGTTGAACACTTGATATAAGATTATCACTGCAAGTGAATACTGTTTGATTGCTATCCGATCATCCGTAACCCATGCAATAGCTATAGGCACCCAGCAGCGAGTCGTATAAATGCCCGATCACTTAGACTAGCGAAGACGATTACCCAGGATAAATACAAATCTACGATCTAGGATAGTGAGCAAATATGACCTAGGATAAAGGACGAATGTTTACTTTAGAGACCATGGCAAGTTACCATGTGTAATAAATATCCGAACACTTTTGACACGGATTTGGTTTGTTTTAGGAACCGGACCCAAATTACACTTACGAAAAGTTCCGAAACTATCGTTTTGATGTCGACGAATTCCAGCGATTGTTAGGCATTGCTATTAGTCATGCAAAGGAAAATATAAGAGTTGCAAATCTCTGAAAATTGGTACCCTGTCAGGGCATTTGGAGCTATGACGTCTAATCAACAAATGATGTCTTTTGTCATATATGACTTGGTTTTTCAACCTAAGAACCAGTCATTGTTGTTGCTGTTGAAAGTGGATCTGGAATGCGAGATATTAAAGAGGTGATCAAATGAACATTTTTATTGTAATTTCTTCTTGGTTATGTTTACGTGCGTAATTGTTCAAATATTGTACAGTAACTGCCATTCTAGCCGAAATACTTACCACTGCCAAGTCTGTTTGCACTATAGGATTTCACAAGATTTCATGCAATACTGAAACTTACCAATGATTTCTTAATTCACTTGTGGATATTATTTACTTTTTATAGTGATATTTAAACATTTATTTATTATCAGTATTTAATAGGCTGTTTGTAAAATATGCTAGATGTGTTTGGACGCAGAAGTATCATATCAATTAATTTTCTTAAGAAGAACAATAACATCAAAGAGAATTTCATTTGAACCAGATAGCTTTCATGTTTTATGCCAACATTAAAGTAACATTTACAACACTGCAGAAAAATAAGTGGGAAATAATGAATGTATGGTTAGAAAAAGTACCAAGTCTTCGTGCTAAATTAGTATTTTCCTTTTATATTTTATGGCCTGATATACTGTTTTCCGTTTCAATCACTAGTGCTTCTTGATTTTTGGTTTTTACTCAATCGGATGCACTTTTCTCCCGAATCTCTCCTTGAACTTAACTCGTTTCATCTCGTTCTCCTTGTGTTTACCTTTACTTGCCTCACGCGAGGAGCTTTTCTTTGGAGGTCCTCTTCTTTTGGCATCTAGAGAGGAAAATCAGAGCTATGAGAATGCTTCATTGTCATCATCAAATAATCCAATATGCTAATTCTACTTGCAGCTTCTTTGCACATGTTTCGAACAAATGACCTTCAGAAAATGAGCCCTGACGAGAACTGTCCCAATGGTAATTATGCTGCAATAACCACTTAAGCGTAAGATTGTCACCTGACTACAATTATCTGAGAACCTCAGTCTACCATCTCTAGTACTAGCTTGCAAAAGTGAGTGGATTTTGAAGGACGCCACAAGTATAGGCAAATGTTTTTGTTATTGACAACAAACATAAGTCTTCTATAACACATTCACTGCAGCAGAGAAACTGTGGCGCATTGATTTGATTTATTAGGTGTAATAGGCATAGGGGACAAATCTTGATTGGCTGTTGGCGAGCTCCCCATTTGGGGAATGGGAATGGGGAGCTCGCCAACAACCGATCAAGATTTGTCGCCTATGCTGGTGTAGTATCATGTAGAAATATTTTGTCGCACTATGACTGATATACAAAAGCAGCTGAGTGTTCAGCTTGCACGTCTGTTCTGCAGAGGCTCTATGGTACGAGGTGCGCCATAGTTTGAATGCTCGCTCGCTGTCCTCCCAGCTGTATATATCTACCTGGCGGCAACACCAGGGAGGTAAAGACTGAAAGGAACTGGTGACTACTCCGCACCGTCACAAAACTAACCCACCGTGTTCTAGCGTCCTTACAACTTGACGTACATGGAGTAGACCTTTGTTGTTATTACACAAAATGCTGAAAAGCAGATCAGAATTATTCAAGACCACTCATGCTTAGATTAATACGATTTTTGTCCATAAAAGGACGATTACTACCTACCATCTTCTGGTCTTTGACTAGCTTCTTCACCACCACACATTTTTGTCAGAACTATCTTATATGCAGTACGATATTGCTTTAACATACCACCATATACCAGGAAATTGAGCATTGCTGAAATCAAAGTCATCCTTGCTGCTATAAAATGCAACTCTCTCCGACTTTCTCTCGTTGTAAGGCTTACCGTTATTGCAACCTACGAAGATGGGAAGTGTATTTGAATATGGGGATTTTTCGGTAGAGTAGCTATATATTATGCTATAAATACCCCTAAAAACAGGTTTTTAAAAGACCTGGTCCATAGCTAGTTTAGGAATAACTCTAAATTATGAATGGCAGTTGTAGCTTAAGATATGCTCAATGCATTTTCAATGTTATAGTGCAGATGCAGGCACATTTTAGACTATTTGTAGCGGTGTTTTGCAAAATAGTATTCAGCTTCATTAGAGATTCCTTCCGTGCATAGGTCAGGCCTGAAGACAAAAATGATAAGAAATCATGAACAAACTGTCTTCAGCAACTTTTTCTCGGTATGTTTTTGTCCTTGAGTTAAAGGAACTATGTTGCGAATTTCTGTTAACATTACTATGGCATTTGGCAATGCTATTTGCCATAGCTAGGGGGCGATATGCCACTCTCTCTTATATTTTACATGATCTTTCTAAATATGATATCATATAGAAAGATCTTTTATTTAATTCCTTTACCACAATTGGCATCCAACTGATATAAAACAGAACAACGACGATCCCCATGACAATTGCTAGTCTTCTGCTGTGCTTCCATGTGATGCTGTTTCTCTTAAACTCCTTCAACGTCAACTGCACCATGTCTTCATCCTCGGCTTCGAAAGGCTGCTCTCGAATAACGTCAAAATCTGAGCCTCGTTTTGAAGAAGCGGCTGTAGTAGCGATAGCATCTTCGTTACGCATTATATTTACGATTGCTGGATTATTTTCAACACATCTGCTTCCTGTCACATTCCCGGAAACTAAAATTCTAAAGAGAGACTCGCGTTTCTTCTTAACTGATACAAGACTTTGGCTCCTCTTTTTGATTGATGAGTTCTTGTTTGATGCGATACTAACCGGGGAAAGACTACTACTGCGGAGGCGGTGGTTATTTAGACTAGTAGACAAATGGCGAGAAGCTTTTGTGGAGGCTAGGGGGCTTGATTTAACTGTGTCAGCCAATTGTGATGTTTCTGCAAGCGTGTTTTCTCGGTTCCTTGATTTTGATACAGCTATTGACGCGCGTATTTGTGTCGCCCTAATCAGTGATTGTCTCGATAGGAAAGCGTTCACTCCAAATATCACGAATAGATAGCAGAGGACGACGATAAGCAGTTGTAAATAGCCTAGGACAGCAATGAACACAGCAAAGGGGCTCGTAAAATCAAACGAGCATAGTGGTATATATGTACGAATAGTATTGATTGCCACAGGCAGTGTTGCAGTGATGACGCTGAAAATGAAAACAACGAGCAAGCAAAGGCAAGTTGTCCTTGGTGTGACACGGGTCCTGTAAAAGAACGGCACGACAATCGCTGCGAAGCGATCGATTGCCATCAGAGTTGCTACGAAGCACGCCATTAGACGTAAACATGTACTTATCCATGTGTAAAGAAGGCAAAGCCATTCCAGATCTTTCATGCTGTGAGATCCGTTCAGATTCATGTAATACATAGATATGCTAATGTTAACTGGACCGAGGCCGTTTAGTAGATCTATCAGGGCGAGACAGCCAATTAGAACGTCGGCCACTGAGCGTTTCGTGAAAGTAACGATTGCTGCGACGATGAGCGAGTTACCTGGAATGATTAAGCACTGCATCAGCACTAATGTTGCCGCCCTGGCTACTACACCGTCAGTATCTGCGTGCTCATCGGTCGTATTGTTTATTGTTAGATTTAAACTGTAATTGGCCGGCATTGTGTTTTAGCTTTGTATAGTATCTCCGCACGTATTGCCCTCATAAATTAACCTTGCTTCAGTTTGACTTCATTTGTTTTCATGGTTCTTCATGAAGACTTCCTTGTGTCATTGCATCATTGCACCTGCAAAGACAAGAACTGTGATTAACTTTCAACATTTGTGCTATATAACATTTGTCAATTTGAGATAAAGCATTCCACTGTGCAACAAATCTCGGGATGATTTTTGTGTTGTTATTTTGTCGACGCCACTTGAAGGAAACTGCAATTTTTGAACAAAGAGCCTGTTGCTGGTATGTGAAATGCAACATATCAATGTAATGCATGTTATAAGTTCCTTGTATCCTGTTGAAAAGGAATCTGGCATAGGAGCTGACAATTCAGATATAATGGAAATGAAGAAACAAGGAAAAGGAATGTTAAGAAATACAAAGAATTCAAAAGTGAGAAGAGGATAAGTCATGGAAAGTTGGCATTTAGGAGAACATTAGCATTCATGAAAACATGTAGGCGTGAAGAAAGATTTGAAGCACAAAATAATAGGCTCTTCTTTATAACATAATTCAGACATATGGACAAAGGAGCCCAGAAAGAAATTGAGAAGATGCAAATGAATTAGTGTAGTAACTACTTCTTGGTTAGAAATCATTACAAGCAGGGTGTACCGAGATAGGGAGTGTGGGGAGTATGACAACCCCATTTCTCGCAGAACCGTCGGTGATCCTTTTTTGCTTGTTGTTAAACGTAGCCTGAACGATCGTGGCTTGTGGTTAGTTACAGTGCCTTGTCGGTAGCTAGAGTGCCTTGTTCAAGTCTGTCTATAAATTTTATTTGCTACACCCACCAAGTCAAGAATCCTTAGGCATGCCATTAATTGCAGGGAATAGCTTTTTAGCTGAATATCTCCACAACTGCATTGCAAATGATAGTTCATAGGACGACCATAGTATAGCGCCGACTAGCGAATGGAGAAGAGCGCGTAGTATCCACACAGGCGTTGAGCACTTTATTTACGTTATGAATATCAGCAATAACTATTAAATTTTGTAGGAGTCTAGTTGAATATGCCTTATATATTTATAAGAAAAATATGTTGAAGATAGAGAAAGTTAATTTTCCTATCGCATCCATCACTAAGCGTTTAAACGATCCAAGCGGATGCTTTGATAGCGTATGCAAGGAGTTACGGATCTAATCTTGCAAATTCAAAACCTATCTCAAAAGTTTACTCGATCCACTGTCGTCGACTATCGCGTAAACGTGGTCTTCGTAATCAGTAATAAAGTATGATGAAGTGAAATTGGTTTCTTTTTTGCATCCTTGAGTCAATATAGATAAAGTTCCACAAACAAACAAGCTGTGTTTATTTGTTAGCCATGGCCAAGGAGTGGATTTTTAGCAGCTGTTATGCTAATGAGGGCCAGAATGACTATAATTATTTCTCTAAAAATACTCACAAAGATTCTTTTGTGTAAATATTTGTAAATAGACACACACACACACACACACACACACACACACACACACACACACACACACACACACACACACACACACACATACACACACATACACACACACACACACATATATATATAATATATATATATATATATATATATATATATATATATATATATATATATATATATATACATATAAATTTCATGCATGTTTATTTTAACAATTTGAACAATGAAGAATTTGAACAAAGTTTCATTGCATAAAACTGTTTTTAGCAACCTATTTTACTTAGGTTCCAAAACTTTTCACGGCCAAAGATACTAAACAACAATAAGCGAAGCTTTGAAAGCTGCGTTTCGATTGAACTGCCAAAAAACCACCCACCCTAGGAGTTTCATCCTTCAAATGCGATTCATTTTGTTAACGTGACTAGGTTGCCGACTGGTTACAGCTCCTCTGCTATGCCAGAGGTCTTTAAATGTTTGCTAATGCTAACAGTAACTTAGCACATTGCCTGCCGAACAACGAATATGACTTGGAGATAAGAACGGTGAGGAAGGAGCTCGTCACCCTACCTCTAGAAACCAAGTTCCTAAGGTCATTGAACCAAGTTCCTAAAGTCATTGACCTCTGTATCAAGCATTCCCTAACGAGCGAATCGTGTATGAACCCAGCCTTAATGTTCTAGCCCGCTGTTTCTGTGTGATGCTTTATCAGGGTATCGAGATTGCTATCATGACTTTCTGCTACGCTGATCAGTATATCATGATATGAACGTGATTCTGAGTTTCCGATCAAATGACGGTTGTGTGGTACTGGCTATAAGCGAATCAGTATGCTCAGATGGTAGGAATCGAACTTCTAACTCTCCGCGAGTTCATGCTAACTTTGTCTAAACACACATGTCAATATGATTATCTTATATCGTTCGACACTTCTCCGTTGGCTTTGATAGTAAACTAAGTAACTAAGGCCCTAGCTATGCCAATAATGCGTCATCCAGTGAATCGCCATTTTAATTTGTCAAATAGTTTTGATAAAATCGAAGACTTACCATTGCATCTTGCGTCAGCAGAACCTGCGTCAAGATCTGAATTGTAGAAATAAATGGCCTATTACGCGGACATCGAACAATGAAGGTTGATGAAAGCAAGATCAACGTAAACCTGAATTCAGCGGTGCTCTGATCTTTGTCAATATTTGAATACCAAGCTTGGGGAGCACCTGTTTCAAAGGACTTTAATTTATAGTTATATGTGCCTAAGACGATCCCTCTTAGAAATGCCGTATTGTATATGCCGAAGAGTACATTGCCATCTCACAACAGCAGAGACTTTAAGACAGAACAGCTTTTAGCTTATCCAATGGAATACCCTCTCTTTCAGACGGCATTAATTAATGCCTTTAATTGCCTTACAGAAAGCACTTGATATGTTCTGTATGATACAGAATAGTGATGATTTTTTTCTTTTAAGTTCAATATCCGCTGGTAAAGGCCAAATTTTCTACGATATACCGTATTTTTAGCAATCCTTTTCATTGGATATTAGAATTCTAGTAAAAGGTCTTTTCGTTTTTCTATTTCTTGTTAAATTCTACGTCCAATACGACTGTATTTTAGATATATTTTCAATTTATTTATATTTATTTTGTATCCATTTCGCGTTGAATTGTTGTTATATATTGGACACAAAATGCTTTGAAAGCAATCCAACCATATTTAGTAGCAACAGTTTAGTAGTGTTTACTCGGTTCAAATCCTGCTCCAATCAAAGCAGAGGGTTTGGCATGGGCTGGGTGGCAAACAGGTATGGGGTGGGTGGCAAACAGGCATGGGCTGGGTGGCAAACGGGCATGGGCTGGGTGGCAAACAGGCAATTTGGAACAATGCTATACACAACTCTATCTTTAAGGTAACTTTGGTTGAAATTCGGCGGGTTAACAATAACCATCCATTAGGATGGAGTGCCAAAGGACAAAAAACTGACTCTTTACTTGCTAACTTACTTTTTACTTACTTTTTATTTCAGAATCACAAGTGAAAAAGCAACTTTATGAGATCTGATAAAACTCAACCTCAGAGTTTTGCTTTAATCTAGGTGGTTTCATTTCACTGAAAGTATTGACAGAGAGGTGAATGCAGCGCCTCGAAGTTACAAGCTTTTCTTAACAGTATTGAAACAAATTTAATTAGCTTTAGTACGTACGCCTATTGCTTTACTGCTGCCCCCATCGGAGGCCACCAGACCATCGCCCGACAGTCCTGTGGCTAATCTGCGCCTGACTTGCGTGTATGTATTCTTTAGTTTTAGTTGTATATTTTCGATTGTAAAAATAAATATTGCTAAAATTACAGTAACAAATCCAGCTAGCAGGTGTCTGCGAATCGAAATGACGTCAGCGAGTTGCACGAGAATCAGTGGCCAGCAATTTGTACGTGCATGTATGTAATATCATATATCATAGTTGGAACCCAAATAGGTTTTAATAGTTGTGCTTGGTTCGGATGCAAGTAAAACTTTTCGTGTAATTCTGTGGGCATTTCAAAGAGATTCTACGACTGAAAGGTTTGCTAGACGTGCTGTTCTACAGTTCAGTTTACACCTGAGTATTCGCAGTGAACCAGATACAACGATGCTATCCAAGGAAAAGAGCTAGCAGGCTCAAATCACATTGACCCTTCGTATATACACAGAATTGAATGGAAAACAAAGGTTCATAGCCTATGTAGAAAGATAACTTAAAGGTTAAAGTTATCCAATGTGAGAAATGCCTTCGAAATTAGAAGTTTTTAGTTGTGAATTGAAAGTACGAGAAAATTAGTGGTCTACCACTGAGGAGTACTTGTGACCCTCATCTACATCCGTCGAGTGCTCTGCCACTGACCACTCGATATAATAAGTTGAAGGCCGCGAGTTCAAGGCCCACTCTGGTCAATCATTTGCTCGTACTCTCACTTCACATTTTTTCCTAAATCCTATTTTCTTTTCCTAATTTTGTAGTTGCTCATGAAGTAATGCAGCATTGTTTGTTGAGACTCGTACGATAAAGGTTTATCATGCAGATGACTTTGTTTTAACAAAAGTGACCTTTGGTGCCTGTTGTGAGCAAAACCATTAGTTGTTAGAGCCAGACCCATAGCTGGGGGAGTGGTAGTGTCATACTCCCTGGAAAAGACTTCGTCAACAACACTTGGCTCCTGTCGGTATATCTTGTGATTTTTCGCTAAGTAATTCGGCTGGTCGGCATAGTCCCTCAATGCCACGCCCATGCCGCCAGCAAATGTTTATTTCACACCATCCCTCCACACCAAGAGCATCATCTCCGCGATGACCCTGATTAGATCTCGAAGAGAGCAGGTGCTCTACAGTCTGCAGACTGCAGCCTTTTGATTCTAAACCCTAATACCAGAGCCAATTGGATTATTTGTTATGGATTTTCAAGATATTAATTCAGGATAGTGTGCTTGTCTTATATAACATTTTGCCTATTGTGCAAAGCACATTGGGATATTTAATGCGACTGCACACTAACAGCATTATGCTATTCGGATAATTACTTTCTTCGTATAAGGGGTACAAGTTGAAAGCTGGAGGACAGAGAACGCTTTAAGTGCGATCAGGTTCGAACCAAATCCATCTTGATGGCAGGACCTCTCTTACTGCACACAAGTTGAAAGCTGGAGGACAGAGAACGCTTTAAGTGCGATCAGGTTCCAACCAAACCCATCTTGATGGCAGGACCTCTCTTACTGCACACAAGTTGAAAGCTGGAAGATAGAGAACGCTTTAAAGTGCGATCAGGTTCCAACCAAACCCAACTTGATGGCAGGACCTCTCTTACTGCACACAAGTTGAAAGCTGGAGGATAGAAAACGCTTTAAAGTGCGATCAGATTCCAACCAAACCCATCTTGATGGCAGGAGCTTTCTTCCTAAAGTAGCTACACATCCAACAGTGTACTTTGAATACGTCAGGCTTCTAAAAAATTAATTAACTTCTTCGCAAACACTCACAGAGCACCCCATTTAATAAATTTAATCGCTTTGCCGGACAATCTGGCTACCAGTTCATCTATATCAATATTTCTAAGAGTTGTTTACAAGATTCTATTTTCGTCCAACAATTGCAGGCGAAAGTGTTACTAAAGTTGGGACAGATGAACTGGTTATGCTAACACCAAACTGGTGTCCATTATGCTGTGAAGATCTAGGACAATAAATTTTAGAACGAAAGAATTCTAATAGGTGATCATTATACGGCGATGGTAGCAGTCAACACACAGCTGTTGTTTAATAAACATTAATGAAAAACCTCTAAGAGCTGACTATGGCTGCTTAAAAGCGCTTAATTGTATAGACACTTTCCGATGGCGAGGCCGTATTTCTAAAGGAAAAACTGATCTATTTCAAACGAATATCTGTTTTGCAATCAGACTCCAGCTCCGAATAAACCACCCACTTTATGCGTATTTATGCAGTTGTCGTGTATGTAGACTTGTAATTATTAATGGGAATAATAAAAAAGAAATGAAAGAAATCGACTGATTTCTGAACTGGGAAATGTTAAGCTGTTTAACGTTAGAGAAGCTTAGTTTGAAGACATTGTGTGTGCTCATGATGATAGCAGACTTTAACTAAAGTTCATAACGATTGGATTCTTTTGAAGGCAGCAATATCGATTGTAATGCAAGTGTCTGTGCTTTATATTGACTAGTTCCGTAGAATGGGCTAGCCCATCTGAAAGAGATTTCACTTGCATAATGTTTCTACTGAAAAACCTACTCGTGTTCACACCTCGTGACCGACATCTTATTTGAAACTGCCGAGATCTTGGTTAGCCGAGATTGAAATTTCCCGTTTGAATACTTACAAGTGAGCTAGCCTACCTGATCTGGATGACGGTTTATGTACAGCGCAAGTGCAGTAAGACACAAAATAATTTTATTAGTGCCAGATGGTCACGTGCTGTTTTTTTGCCAAGCAAAGTGAGCGTGAGCTGGTCCGCTTTACCGAGCCAGCCAGCCTTATATAACCAGTTACATTCAAAGTGAACAGGCCTGAGAACAAGCTGTCAGCTTTTGATTGTAAATTGATAATACTCAACTAATGTTCACTATCATTTCATAGGACAGCTATACAGCTCCAGAATTCTACGGTTGTGATTAAGTGATTGCTGACTAGTGAATTCAATTAAAGCCAAAGTCTGGTATTTCTAATTTAGCAGAAATTTAGTTAAGAAGCTCAGTGATGAAACACGAAGCCGGATAAGATCTCATTACTACAGGATCTAATTGTAAGTCCTCGATTGATCTTCAAATCTTTGCAAGTGCCATACTTCCATACCACCACTCTAAAGCTCTCGGTTCTTCTAGTCAACATGAATCAAGCTGGCCGTCAAATTTGAGTTTTTCTTTTTGCAGACAACAAGAGATTCTAGTAGATGCATTTTTAAGTAGTAATGTCTAAGATCGACCTCTCCCTTTCCCAGTTGAGATGTTGAATATATGATTAATTTAAGCTCACATATGGCAGTCGAGGGCATACCGCAAGTGGGAAGGTGTCACACAGTCCTCGAAAGACGGCTGGTAACATCTGTGATCAGTCAGTAGAAAGTAGACCACGTTCTGTTTGAAAATAACCTTAACACTTTGATCAAACTGGACAAAGTACACTCAGATTATGGGAGCAAAGCAGTTCTGATTAATGGAACATTGCTCACCTTCTTCATGAATATACAGTCTTCATTTCACTATAGTGTGCTATTCAGCTTCTTATATGTTTTGCTTACTCCTCTGTCAGCACATTTCTGCCAAGAGTAGCATCCCAGACTATCGACCAGCACCATCAGCCTGACTCACTGAAATAACGAACTTTGCAAGAAACCGCAGAAAATTGTAAGAGGCAAAATTTGGCTTTGTTCATTGTAAAGCACTCCAGGCGGACATAGAATATTCGTCAAATGCCATTACAATGAAAACATAAGCAGCTAGCAGATTATGATGACATTTTGGATCGATTGCAAGTAAACCAAAGGCATTTTAACGTAAATCAATCAGAATGAAGGCTCGCTTTGTGCTGATGACAAAAGTTTGGGCATTTCACGATTGGACTAACGGCAAATGTCAAACAAAGTAAGCAAATTACTGAGTTTCTAAGACATTTGAAGCATCCTGGAGTAATTGATCAATCATTTTCATTGCAGAATGTCGTAAAGAAATGCCGTTAACTGGAAGATATATGCAGGAAACGATGATAAACAAATAAACACAATGAAAAAGTCTGCATTGCGCAATTATGTTTGCCATTTGCATTAAACTTGGGACTATGTGGATTTCATTAAAACATTCTACGAAAGAGTGATGCTGTACACGGTGTTCTCTTTGATTCTCCTATTTGTGTGAAACAAAGGGCATTTGCAGGCAATTTTCATTCCAGACATTAAATGCTAAGGACTGAGGATGAGATTTCGCTGCGAAATAGCTTTGGGCGTGAGCAGTCAGCTCTTTGAGGGTAGAGCCTAGGGGTGGATACGGTGCAACGACGAAGCCACACCAAATAAATTGAGGGGTACATAAAAAGAAAAGTGTTGTGGAATTCAGAGGGTTAGTTCTCTAGGCATTCCATCTGAGAATGGCCTTTAAGGGTGGAAGAAAAGACTTAAGGGTGGATGTAACTTGGAATAGTGACATACTGAAGCAACGTGAATGATTAGGGAGCGGTCATTGTTTATGGCCGGGGTGGGGACTGAAGAGGAAGTGTTATGTGCCCTCAAAAAAATTTTACCCCATCATTTGCTTAAGTCAGGTTTTCTTTATCCCATCGAAGAAGAACAACATTAAAACAATGGTGCATTAATGCATAAATATGGTATATGTTTTTACACTACCCCTGTGGTCAAAAATTATTCTTCTCCCCCTACTAACACAGCTTTTTTTGTTCAGTTACCCGACTATCATATCTTCAGTCCTCACCCCGGTCATAAACAATGGCTGCTCCCTAAGAAACAGATTTGGACAGAGGTCAGCAGTATCACTTTCTGCGCAATACCTACAGCAGGAATGGGTGCAGGGTGCATAAATAAATTTTTTTTTCTTAATGAAGCTATTACAAAAAGCATTTGAAAAATCGTGAAATCCGTTGCCTAACTGTGACATAGAGTTATGTAAAGTATATTACAGTTATATATGTTTCAACATATATAGAAAATCGCTGGCAACCCACGCCTTGCCAAAAGTGTCCTAATGTATTGTAGTAACCACAACTGTGGCCTAAGCTCTCTAAGATTGTGACTGAGCAGTACAATCAAGTATCGGACAAATGATTGCTATGGGTCATAAGTAAAATATTCAAATAAGAAAGGACACTGATAAAATATTCGGAGTACTACTTGGTCAGAATAATGCCGACCCCTTCTAGGGCATTTACTGCCCATGAAGGAAAGTCCCCTTTAGGATATAAGTCATTGAAGAATTGTCTTACAAAGTCCGGGAATCTATCTCCTTTGATACTGTTCCTGATCGACTTCATCAAATTCATCTACATGAGAAAATAGCAAAAGATTAAAATCATCCAATATAAATTCAAGACATACTTTTCGTAAACTTAACGTTTCGATGAATGTCTTCATCAGAGTCCAGAAAAATACCAAACCTTCCTCCGGCTATCAAATCTTCATGATAAACCTTCCTCTTTTAAGACTATCAAACCTAGCCAAAGTTTTTGAACTCTACATTGTCCATGTCTCGGAAGCTTTTACTGTAAATGGGCTATGCCTTTCACAGTCAATGACGCATTATATGAGAACTTTGCTGAAACTGGATTGTTGATACAAATTTTCAAAACCTTCCTCAAATACGACAAAAAGAGCAAACTTTTCTTCCGGCTCAGAGCCGTGGAGCCGTGACTTTTTCTGGACTCTGGTCTTTATCACTAAATATGGGCATTGATGAAGATTTATCGAGGAGTTTACGTGTAAGAAAAGTATGTCTTTGAAAATATATCAATTAATTAATCGAGAACTGTGGTTTAGTCTGCCAATAAGATTTTCATTGAATCATTGAGATTTATTTACAATTTCCTATACAAAACTGTCTTAGGCAAGAATAGGTTTCCTAGCTGAATTGAATCCACGCATTCCACGATTTAATTCCACTCATCTATCTTTGTCGTCAAGTCCTAAAATATAAATTACGGCACCAAATCCAAACCGTGCGGCGTGACAAAAACTTAAATGCCAACGTATACACTTTTTTTCTGAGTGACAGGTTTACAAGAAATCCAGTACTAGATACCCTACTATTTAGGAAACTTTTAGAACTACAAGGAAAGAGTTAAGAAACTTCAGAACTTTCTGTGCTATCTTTCACAGTGTCGGAAAACCCTTCTTTTTTCCTCCACGGATTTAAGAATTTCCACTAAAGTATGTTTTATGTGCTAAGCCGTATGGGCACTACATAAGAGAATATCTTCCGTTTTGCTTTCGTTATCACTGCAATTTTTTCATTGACTTAAGAAGCTGTTAAGAAACATGCATAACAAAATGTGGCCAAAAATTAAAAAAATTTATCTACAAGACCTTGAGCCAGGTTTCCTATAAAAAAGAGTATATCCCTTAAACTTTGGCACCATAACATTGGCATCGACACGAATCCGACCGAACATATGAACAAAAAGAATCTAGATATAAACTTAAATATCATGTAAAACTAGTCATATTAGTTTGGATTCCTGAAAAAACCATGCCAAAGAACTAATTAAACTATGGAATGAAAGAACACACAAAGAAGTAATTACTATAGAATGGACTGTTATTGCTCTGACCTCGCAAGTGATTTAAACATATTGCCACATGGCCAGGCTTTCGAACTGCATGCTGTGTCTAAAGTACTCCCTACGTTGCTCAGTGTTCCGCAACACAAAAAGATAGTTAAGGAATTATGACAAGTTGCTGAAATAGGCAACTAGTCTGCAATTTGGCAAATATCTAAAAGCAGAGTTTGTTGTCGCTCAGCAACCTCACCTGATACGCAATATTATGCACAGTTATAAGATGACAACCCACTGTTTCTTTAGCGGCTACCAAAGTGTGAAGATAGGCTCTGGTATAACTTTGGCATGTTTTACAATGACAATCTTTGTCGATAGGATCGAAATCTGTAGCGTATTGTGTACTTTTCAATGACAGTTGGCCCCATGGAACTAGAGCTGTTCCAAATCTCTACAACAAAAGTGAAGAGACCATGAAAATAACTGAGAGACTGATAATAAGTGCAAGACTTTTTGATAGGAATCTTCCTGTCCAGTGTGAAATTTTCTTCGCCTTTTCATGATTCAATGCTAGGACTTTCCCAAGACTTACTTGGCAAGAAGGTTTGGGCCTGTTGTGGTACTAAAATTCTACACAGGCAGATAGACAGGAACTACAAAAATATCACACAGAACTACATAGAGGTGCATAAGAATAGAAGTGCATTTGATTTTCTTCTGAGGGACTTTCATTTACAACGTATATATATTGCATGAAGAGAATCAACTACAAATATACTTTTCTGTAAGTAGACGTTTCGATTAAAATCTTTATCAGTACTGATGAATATATATATATATATATATATATATATATATATATATATATATATATATATATATATATATATATATATATATATATATGTGTGTGTGTGTGTGTGTGTGTGTGTGTGTGTTGGGTGTGTGTGTTGGGTGTGTCTGTTGGGTGTGTGTGTGTGTGTGTGTGTTTGTGTGTGTGTGTGTGTGTGTGTGTGTGTGTGTGTGTGTGTGTGTGTGTGTGTGTGTGTGTGTGTGTGTGTGTGTGTGTGTGTGTGTGTGTGTGTGTGTGTGTGTGTGTGTGTGTGTGTGTGTGTGTGTGTGTGTGTGTGTGTGTGTGTGTGTGTGTGTGTGTGTGTAGTCTTTCTAAGGTCACGAAAATTTAGTATTGAATTTTCCTAACTTTCAGCAGTGGAATGCTACTTTCTTATTACAAAAAAGTGTATCCTTTAAGTTAACCAATGTTATCTTCGCATCGTATGATGTAATGAACATTACAGAAGCAAACAAATACTTTGTCACATATTCCAATGCCCATAAGTCAACTTGTTTTGCAATAAAGTAGATCCCATACAGCTAAAGCAGAAAATAGGGCAGGAGATAGCTGCATAAAAAATGACAGACACATTACCAATTATAATTAAACATACGGTTCCTAGAGGAAATTGGCGTATAAGACAGTAGTACTCGACTGCTCAAAAAAGCTAAGCAAATTCATTACTGAATTTTTAAGACCAAAGACAGTCGACAAGTCCATATACATTAAAAATTCAAATTTTCACTAGTCTGCCATATCTTTCAATTGATATGTAAATATTTCCTGAGGTCCCTGAGTTAATTAGTCCATTCCGTCGGTGCTCTGTTTCTGTAGTGCCTGTCTGCCTGCGTAACACTGTAATGTTGCACAAGATAAACATTCTTCCTTAGAAGTCTTCAGAAAATTCTGGTATTGAAATCATTAACACTAAGGAGGTTTCAATACTTACTGGGTGAAAAGAAACTTTCTTATACAGAAAAGAATGTAGCATGGAGATTGTTCTAGAATTGTAATTTGTGAATTTCTACCAATGCATATACAAAGTTCAACTTGAACGGGTTAACTTTACCGCAGTTCTTGTTGGGAATACACAGTCGAACATATCCGCTCCAAGAGCGCTGCTTACTACCAAATCAACAGCGTACCTAAAACCAAGCAGAAACAACATCTGCTAAAGCTTGTCATTCAAACTATTCAATCTTATGGCTCCAAACCGTTTAAGCAGTTAAGTAATCTCCAATTCATTCATTTGCCGTTGGATTTTTAAGAGACAGGTACATCGCATTGAGAGGTAATGACAACTCGCCAAGTATGATCTGTCGACTAAGCGACTAAGTTTAATCTTTAGTCTAATGACCAGTTCGTATAGAAACAAAGTACCTTTATAATGCTGGTCAACAAAACTCATCAACTTCAATCACGTGGCTCATATCATTCCGTCTGCCACTGTTATTCATATTTATATAACAGAGACTGATGATAGTATTTTATCAGCAAAAACCAACCATCAGCGTGTTTGAATATCAAGCCTTTCCGTTAATACAAACAAGCAAGAAATTTCTCTTACTAATTCGTGTTTTTACAATGAGCCATGATGTCTCTAGAATTTATGCCTCTACTAAACATCAACGCAAAGTACTCTTACCCCACACCCATAACATATCTGGGTTTATCAACTGGCAAGTTGTCTGTGCAAAAATTTACAACTTTACAAAACTCATCTTTTTCTTCACCCCCACTTAAACCACCAATTGCGTAACCAGAAGTGTTCCGCATAAGCATTCCTACAAAAACAAAACTCAAACATGAAATAACCCTCATTTGGAGTTAAAAGTTATATATGTAGATGAACACACATCAGTTTATTGAGCAGCCT
The DNA here is from genome assembly GCA_964019165.1 of Mastigias papua. Lineage (NCBI taxonomy): Eukaryota > Metazoa > Cnidaria > Scyphozoa > Rhizostomeae > Mastigiidae > Mastigias > Mastigias papua. The sequence continues at coordinate 5,015,598 of OZ025273.1, read as the reverse complement.
ATAAGTTCCCACTATCTGCGTCCGATATATTCTATGTAGATGATCACGCGGAGATGACTGACTTGTGGTGTGTACCATACGTTACAAATTATCTCAAGTAAATCTCATTCTTTGTACTCAATTGGCAATATGGCATTATCGTATTTGGGGTAAAGGAAAAGACGTACATATAACTACACTTTTCAAACATGCTGCCGAGCAGTATACCAGACAAATATGTTTCTCAGGCTCCAGTTGCTTTCAAAAATATATTGGGAAGCTGTAAAGATAACTTGCAGATCATGAGCAAACTCCAAAAGTGTAAAACCACTGGTCACTGGGTGTTGCCTACTTGCGGCCATTGCAAAAACGACTGAAAGATTCAACAATGATATTCTCTGATTTTGGGTGCTATACATGATGGGTGTGGTCTATTAGTCTTTATTATGACATTATTAGTCCACAAATTACCTTCAATACATTTTTTCCTTAACGTGAGATCTAATCCACCCTGTATGACTGGAAATATATTCTGCTGGTTAATTCGCTTGTTTGCTTTTATGCACCGATCCAGCCACCTAATTGATCTGTACATTGCTTCTTCAACTCTTGGCCCCCGTGTGGAAACATGCACCACATCATCTAGCTGCATCATAATGTCAGCTCCTATTGCATTTTGTATTTCAATTGACTTCTCAGGTGAAAGCAGAATTTCCTCCTTGTTGTATGGTGACTTGAATTTAACTCCTTCCTACCTTGAGAAAAAATTCCATTATTGATAAAATATATACTTTCTAGTGGTGAAAATAACAACCCATACTATACTGCAAGGCATCTACAAATGATAATACTGAATGATATAATACAGTATCATATAATATAATATAACTTAATATAATATAATACAACATACTGTATATATTATAATCACTGCATTGGCATGGTTGTTTTCATAACAGTAATATAGCTTACTGTTACACTTTAAGCCAAAATTGCAATGGAGAAACCCTAAACTAAGTTTTATTCCATTGCTCAATTCTTACTTATGGTTTTTTGTGTGTGTTGTAAGGATTCTTGGAATACCAACAAATGCACTTCAATATAGGCTTCATAGACACCATGCAATTAAAATGGTTCCTTTATAACTTCTCATCATATACCTTTTATTTCAATCATACTACTTCAGTTATTGAATAGGGAATATACATTAGCACATTTCAAGAAACCCTTCGCATATTAACTAGTTCAAGATACTGAGAAGTAACTGGAATAGGACAAAGTATGTCTAAAAAAAGAAATTAAAGCAATTATGGATGCAATTTCAGAATTTCTTTGCAAATCACAATGAAGAGAAAGGTGTTTTAAACTGTATAGATCTGGTGTCAAGTAAATAAAACAAAAAATATGATCCAAAACATATCCAAAAAATATGAAGGAGTTCCATATCTATCAAATGAAAAATACAACATACTAGGCCCATGGATATTTTTCTAAACATATAACTTTGACAACAAAACATCAATCATGACCAAGAAAATCAATAGACTGAGATGAGAGTCATGAGGCACTTCAATAAAAATCTTTCAAAATATATACAAAATGATTTTGCAAAGTATAAACAATGCTAAACACATTTAACAATTGAAGATAATGGACTTAGAATACGATAATAAAGAATAAGGTCATTATAACGATAAAGTTTATTATCACAAAACAGTACCTCTGTTACTTCTGATAGTTCAACCAATGATACCATTTGAAAACCTCCACTGTCCTGAGAAAAACAAACTTAAAACTTAAATGTAATACTTATCTGACATCTTTTTGTCAAACTTAATAATGATAGCCTGCTTATCTTCTACTGTGAAACTATATTTTGATCACATGGCCTTTGTGGAAAATGACAACTTACAGTGAGGAGAGCTCTATTCCAGTTCATAAATGTATGTAATCCATCTGCTTTTTTCAATGTCTCAAGGCCCTATAATTAAAGATAAATATTATTCAATTATCAAATTAGGAATACAAAACACATATCATTGACATTACTGCTAAATGGATCATCAACTTTCTATCATCATCATCATCCTCAATCATGATACACATGCACATTTTTCATAACTTAACCATCTTTCATAATTATCATTGTTTCATTGTAATCATCTTCCTGAAATCATGATGATCTATGCTACCTAAGAGGACTCTAAAAAAGTTTGTGCCTATATATGCCAAATCAAATAGACAACAATAAAATTTCCTTTTGAAATCCATGTTGAATATCTTCAAACTAGGAAATGGAAGAAATCAAGCTTTATTGTCCCTTCATTGAAAGTATTGCAGTTGCACATGCAAGATACAGTCAGGAAACTGGCACTTGATGAAAAGAGTATATCTACTAAAGGTTTGGGAGGAAGTGGTGCTGGCGTATGCCAGTACACTTTAACTTTTCTTGTATCTCTAACATAGTATAAGAATACTTTGTGAGATAACAGTAGATGGCTGCAAAACGAAAGTAAGCTAACCAACTGTAACTAAACATGCACACTTGGCAGTCTAGCATACAACAAGCCTGGGTGTTTTCCACTGCATAATACCTAGTACCTCAGGCTGTGGTTAGTAGAAAAGTTTACAATACAGACGGTGATCGGTCACAAGCGCAATGAATGATTCATAGAAAAATAAAATAAGATCAAGTTGCAACCACACTATCTTACGGGCCTCATTCCAAGATGGTAAGTATTTGCTAGAATAATCTGACAGTTCAGTTCTTGTAATTGTTCTGGTGTCAACCCTTTCATAGTTCCCTGAGTGCCAACAGGCATGAAAATCGGAGTTTCAACATTATAATGGGGCAATTTTAATATGGCAGTTCTTGCTTTAGACTTTGAACACTTCGCAATAATATTGAATGTCAATGGCCAACGGAGGTTATTTTCTCCATTGAATTCAAAGCCGCTACGATCTATCTCATATTCCTCTTCTGACATCTTTCACGTTGGATCTGCAGGCTTTTTAACTTCACCTCGTTTTACAACTTGTAAAAGAGGCTGACAGGCAACAACAACTATTGGAACTCAAGAAACTTTTGAAGTTTGTTTTATTCGATGGAGCAGTGCTCTGGAAAGTGTTAGAAGAATATAGTAATAAGTGTATATTTCTTATGCAAAATTTAAAGCAGAGAATACAGTATCATCTCCAAGAGTAGCAATCTGATTTACAAGTTATTGAAGCTCGGTCTAGACGATTCCAGTATAGGACTAATTAAGAACGTTTGATGTCACTCACGAGTGCTTCTTTTTGTGAGGGAGTCAACTCTACTCACGCAAATGTTAGTTCTCCGTAAGGCCATAGACTAACAATATCATTCCAACGAATCAATGTCTTATTAGGCTCTCAACTGGTGTGTCATTCCTTTTGCTGCCGAAAGACTGATAACGGAATTACTGCAGTGCTGGAAAATCACTTTACCTCTATTTGAAATGACGGAGACGTCATCTGCAAAGCTAAGAAGCTTTAGCACAAAGAAATATGTCTGCATAGAATACCCAGGATACGTGAAGAGTGTTGAGAAAATGCTCCAGACACTTGGAGGAGAAGAGCATTTGTCTAATACATACTTCAACACGAAGAGGAGGATCGAGATTCATTTTAGGCCTGATGATCCTTATTGTCATAGCGTCTGTGGCGATTTGCAGTCTTCAAGAGCAGTGATTTTGAAAATAAAGAGAAAAAGAAAAAAGAAAAAACCTGAGGATGAATCAGAGCATTCCTGGGAATATGAACAAGACATTTTAGGAATTGCACACAAGATGTATAGGTAAAATTGTTGTGGTATCCACAACTGGCTATAGTCCGATTCTTTTCCCTTTTGCTATGTTTGTCAAAAGTAATGCCAAAATTAATTCTGCCAAATCTGTTAAGGAAGATAATTTTCATGTGGTTTTGTGGCTTACTCATCAATGCTAGAACAGGTAAACAAGAGGAGCATTTGTCCCTCTTCCCCTTTTCTAATAGGGTTAGAGGGGAGCAATAGATACCCCCACTTTGTTCCATTAATGCTGTTCCACAATCCTGTATCATGAGCTTGTATTCATCAATATGTAATTAAATGGAAGAAAATTACTTCACTAAAAGTTACTTCTTTGCGAACTTGTGTATATCGTACATAAATGTAGCACCAGTGTGTTTATTTTGTCTACATTTTACCATATTTCATTAATGATATTATGCTTTAAAGTGTATTTCAAAGAAAGTCAATCCCTGCAACCTTGAGGACTTCCAATATTCCTAGGTATACCACTAGAAAACTTGGATTTGTACATTTGTACATAATTATCTCCAGATTGTTATTAGTTTTTTTCTTTTTTGTGTAAATAGTTGGTCTTAATTAGTTCAAGTTAGAACTATAATATTTCTCAACCAACTGTAGATAATGTTATAATGATAATAATAATAATTTCTGTGATGGATGTATGGATTTCTGCTAATTTGGGAATAATCATCCACAAGATTTTATTTATGCCAGTAAAATATTGGCCAATACTTTAGAATTTATCAGTTGTTGTCTCCACTTGAAGTTGTTAAAATGCTTGTTTACAAATTGTATGTCTTTATAACTGATTTTAGACTTTTTGCAAAATATTTCCTGTTGTTTATTACAGGTTTCAGTCATTGATGGACTATCAGTATCTGACTCCGACCCCTCTACAGAACTCATTCTCTTCTGTCATGGCTAGTAACCTTCTTGATGAGAAACAGCCACTTCATATTGCCCCTCCAATATTTTCAAGACTTGATGCACAAGGGAATTACAATTACATGTCAGATAATTTCAGTAAAGTTGGTTCTAGAGGCAGGCCGATCATTGAAGGGAATGATGAGGATGAGCAAAATTCAAAGGGGTAGGCAGCCATTCATCTCTTTTCAATTTTATCTTTGTTTTGAGTATTGCGATTCTTTTCTATGATTGTTATAGGGGAGCAGGCTGAGACATGCAGTCTTTTACAAACAAAATTGCTTCTAGGAAGATGTTTTCTAGAAATAGAAATGAATAAAACTTTGCTGTTCTGTCAGACCCAATCATGTTGTGTCCTCCTACACTGTATGACATATTACATGCTTCCAAATATAGCTATGTGGTGCCATCCCCATAAATAAATGACACTTTTTCAAGATTTGCATCATCAATTATTACCTTGCTTCCCACGGCCAGATAAAGATGGCTCACAATGGTGCAGCACATGACTTCAGTGTTTGCAAAACTTTGAAGTCTGTGCAGTCAGTTTCTGAGGTAGGGTGGCCAGTTCATTTGCTAGGGGATGGACAGTGAGCTAGCTTCTATATTATAGCACAAGAGCTGCCTCACACCCCTGATCATCAAATTCTATAGTATAATACAAAATCATGAGGAAAATGACAACATTGTTGTAAATATTATTTAAGTGCCCTAAATATTTGTACAATTTATCACTTGTGCATGTGACCTTTTCATTCCTTTGTGTTTTGGTCTACTAATTACTTTCCTTCTATGATTTTACCTTTGTGGCTTTTCAGGGCTTATTCAGTTAATTTATTGGCTCTTTTCATTCTTGACTTGTTTTTCATCCATTGTTTCTCTGAAAATAAAAACTTGACTATTGACGAAAATGAAATTTTTTATTGAAGGCCCACTGATTCAAGAATACGAAAGAGGAGGCCAAGTGAAGCAATGGGTGCCATTTACTCTTCAAAGGATGTCCCTAGAGAACCCGGAGCTAAATGCAAAGAGGCTGTTGAATTACTTTGCCAGAAGTACACTTGGGCACAAGATGCTGCAAAAGAGCTGCAAGCATTGTTCGATCAAAGACCGATTTGGTCACGGTCAGCAATCGTTTTCCATGTCAACAGTGATCTGAAAAGAGAAAGGCTAAATAAAATTCTACCGTTTTTTGCATTTTATTGGCTAAATGGTCCGTGGAGAGCTTTATGGAATAGATTTGGATACGACCCTCGTAAAGACTCCGGAGGAAAAATGTAAGATTTTATTAAAATCGGATTTCCTGGGCTGAGTACATGCCATTAGCCAGAGCTACACCCGGTTTTTTGCTAAATTATTGTTTTTCCTTGGAAAGGGTGTTTACTGTAAAGAGTTATGAACAGCACGACTTGAGGGACAACATTTATTTCTTCAGAGTTCATTGAATGTTTCGCACAAGAGCTCGAAGTTTCTCTTCATAGACGACCAGCAAGTCATTATTTGTGACACTCCAATCGGCACTGTTTCAAGGTCATGCTTTTGTTTAGTGTCTTCTCAAGTACCTCGACCTACTTTCGAATCGGCCTATTTTCAAGTATTAGACTTTCTTTTAGGAAGGCGATTTTTAGAATACCACAGTGATCTCAAGAAACGAAACTTCGCCTTTTTTACCGTATCAACGTTTTATATGCTGAAAAATTCAGTCCTCAGTGCTTTAGCAAAGCAATACCTAATAACGGCTTGCCTGATGAGTTCTTATATACGAACCTCTGAGTAGCAGCAGCATGCGTCATCAATAAGTTGTAGTTCTACTGCACTTTATATAAATGCATACATATAAATAAATATATATGTATATATTTATAAGTGTAGGTATAATCATATTCCGAGGTTTGTTGCAACTTCATGTTAGTAGCCTGATGAATGGAAACATGAAACTTTAAGAATCTGCATTGTGGATTTGAATTGTATACTCTATGTATATATTTATATATTTATTCAATATAGAATTTTGCCAGTACAAGCTACTTACTAAAGTATATAGAATATACTTGACTTCATTGCAAGGGCGATACTATGGAGTGCAAGATGCCATGAATGAAACTACGCGGCCATTATCATGAACAACACGCAACGAAACAAAATTTAAATCACGGCTACGAAAATACATATGAGTATACATAGATAATTTTTACTAATAAATAATTAGGTTCGTTTCATATTGTATGTTGGGCTAACCTCGGGCAATCAGGTCTTTCCATATCTTATCAGGAACAGTATAAACTTTAAACTAGTGTTGAATTTCTGTCCATTTTGCCCAGCACCCAACATGAAACAAATCCACAAGGTGAAGAAGAAGAGTAATGGGACTTCTGACAATCTGGTATAAGACAAAAGCTTGAATCTTTCTTTGCTAAAGCGACCAGTTTTTTTAATGAAATTTAGAGTAAGTTGAAGAAAATTTTTCTTCACGCCACTAAGAATATTTGTATCACCACACAACAGAAGTTGCATTAGATCATTGTTTAAAAGGACGTTGATTTGGACAAATGGTTGTAACACTAGAGATGCCAGCGAAAACATTTCATCGTCGGATGTCAATTGAAGGGCAAAGCAGCAAAAAGTGCTCTGTACCCTCGATACCGCCCTTCAAGTCGTTGTGAAAATTTAAATTACTGAAACATATATATATGTATATATATATATATATATATATATATATATATATATATATATATGTATGTATGTATGTATGTATGTATGTATGTATGTATGTATGTATGTATGTATGTATGTATATAACTATTACAGCGTAGCGTTGAATTCCGTGATACAGTGCTCAATACCTGGCTGGTAGAGCTTTACAAAGTAATAGAAGAAAAAATGAATTGGTAGTTTTATTTGCCGAGGGATGAAATAGTAATAATCTATTTATTTAAAGTTGGTGTTTTCTCTAGCTCTGCATTGTAGAAATGCGAGCTAATTCAAATCAACTATTTACAATAAAAAGAGAAAACGAAAACTACTATAAATTACAAGGTATAAAACTAATGAGCATTATCTACATATATTACAACGGCATTCTTCTCCACTCCAATTTCTAATGTTGCTTTTGAATATAGCAGCTGATGACGCTCTTTTAATAAATGGTAGTTTTATTTGCCGTTTTCTTCTATTACTATGTATATAACTATATATATATATATAACTATAAAACTCCTTCTCATTTGTCAGATATCAAATATGCGACTTCCGCCTTCGTGATAGAAAGGATGGCAGATGTATACCTATATCTCGCTTTAAAGATCCAAACATTATGCAGTTTCCAGTTCAAGTTCAAAAACATCAAAAGGTATTTATTTTAGCAGATTTTTCAACAATTCGGTTCTACCGTCATATCCGTACTCCACAATGTTCAAGAAAAATCTCAGTCAATTGACTTGAAGACAGAATTCATGAAAGGTGTTTTTTTTAAGACCGAGTACCCAAGAAGTGATTATCACTTGCAATTGCCAAAAGTTGTGACCACAAAATACCGTACCAAAGGTATAATGTATTTTAATGTTCAATATCATATAAAGTTTTGTGGCAGAGGTCTGGCTTAGAGTATCAGACTTCGGTCAAACGACCCAACATTTATACCAACATTTCATCCAACATTCAACCCAACATTAGTAGGCAATCCGACATGAGTGATCAAATGATCCAACATTTCATCCAATATTCAACCCAACATTAGTAGGCAATCCGACATGAGTGGTCAAACGATCCAACATGTCACCCAACAGTCCATCCAACATTTCTCCCCTGATAGCAGTGACAGTAGGAAGTGTGCCCTCCGAACATAGTACACTACGTACTTTAATAACCAATAATGTTGGGAGAGGTGATCAAACGATCCCACAGTTGACCCAGCAGCTCCAAGCAAAGGAATGGCTGGGCGTTCTCATCCAACATTTTTGAACTCTGGCAAAGCCTGCCCAACAGCGAAAATAATGAATCGTTTGACTCAGGCTTTAGGAAAAATTATGGTCTTGTAAGCTATATTTTTTTATTTCTTACATTTATTACTAGACGTTACAAGTGAAGCATTGTTATTGTGAAGAAAATTTACATGCTTTACTTCGCTTAAATGGGCAAGTGGCCAAGTGGTTAGAGCGCTTGACTGCTGAGCAAAACATCGATGGTACGAGCTGAACCCTCGGACCATAGTTGGGATGCTCGCCCACTGTCCACCCAGCAGCAAATGGGTACCTGGTGGCAACACTGGGAAGTTAAAGGCGGCGAGGAAAGGAACTGGCCACCCTACCTCACTATGCCGGCGGCTCAGGATAAATGCCCCTCTAACGGGCACTCCCCCAACGTACCGAATCGTACGTGGGACTCACCTTTACCTTTACTTCATTTAATCCGAATTTTAGACTGCAAAATGATGCAATATGCAATTTCGATGGCCACGGGTCTTGCTATACCGTGTGAGTTCTTGCATTTCTGCATTTTCGTAGAGGTCTGCTGCCATTGTTGATTATGCCAAGCACCTGGAAACGAAGGAGTCACCACTTCGTCCAGAGGATTTGCCCTACACGTTTCATGCAGATAAGCTACCAAATGCTCGACAGATTATATACCAGTTGTGCGATATTTACGACGATGATATAAGAAAGCTGATCACTGAAAATGATGGCAAGGTAGAGATTTTATCTTATCGTATATCTATGACTTGAAATATCAGATTTCCTGCTGGCATAGCTACGATATGACGTACGCATCTTTTCTGGTTAACAAGCACATTGTTTACTATATCATTGATACACATTATGTTTGGCACTAACTAATTATAACAAAATAAATCTAAAATCTAAAATTTGCTAACTGAATTTTGCGTATTTTTGATTAGCCCCCCTCCGAATATGTGCGGAAGGGAAAGAAGGAATTTCTACGTTCAGCGGACGAAATTTCAGCAGAGAAGGAAAGAAAGGGAAATTCCGTTTTTGTTTAGTGGATGCTCTGTAGTAGACGATAATTACGTATCATGAAGCCAAAATGGAACCATGTTTGCTAAAGTCCTTATGGGTTTTCGGGATCAATGTTACTTTTTAGAATAGTTTTCTATTTAGGGTACCTTTGCTGAAGTTTTGAGAGCTAGAGCATATTGCCCTGTAGCTATCGAAGCAAGCCTTTTAAAGATTGTATATTAACGATTGTTGCTATTGATCTTTCAGGAGAAAGGTTGTAACGAGAGAGACGGTTGGTTTACACCTGAAGTTATCATAAGTATGCGATCATTGATAGCGAAAAAGGTCGAAGCTCGCATGGAGAAGGAACTTAACGACAGAGATAAAAAAGCTGAGATTGAAGATGGATTACAAGTAAATGAGGAGATGAATTACAGTAATGAAGAACTTCTGAATGAAGATGAAGATAATATTACTGAGTATGAACAGACTGATGAGTAGTTCTGGTGGGTGCAATCAAAGGATCTGTAGGTACGGTGTATTTTACTCTTTTGAGTATTATCACATCTTACATATTTTATTGTTAGTTTGTTCTTTACATTTTTGATTAATATTGCTATTCCACTCGCCATGCTTTAATCAAATTTTACTAGCTCAGTTTCAGTCTGAGCTCAGGGAACTATTGACGATTGGCGTAGAACTAAATGGGAAGTACCACGTCAGATTTCTGCGCAGTGTTTTGCTTTTACTCTTCAACAAGGTTGTGAGTGTCTAAGAGTTCTTTGGTAAATTCTCAGTCCTACGCAATACTATACCTGGCAATAGTAAGATACCATTCTTTAATCGAAAAGTAGCTATTTTTCATCGGATTACGGTTAATTTTTTGTATTTTGTCAGTCATCTATTCATGATGGTAGTACATCTACTCTCTTATGGCATATATCACCAAGATCGTCATTTGAATGTATAGATCGCATTATTGACACACGTGTGCGCAGGCGCGCGTGCATACGCACCACCACCACCGCCACCACAACCGCCACCACCGCCATCACCACAACCACCACCGCCACCACCACCACCACCACCACCACAACCACCACCACAACCACCACCACAACCACCACCACTTCCACCACCACCACCACCACCACCACCACCACCACCACCACCACCACCACCACCACCACCACACAGAAGTACGGTCTGTAAAGCATTTCTTTCACTCCTTTCATTCCCACCCGTGTTATGTATATTCTCTTGCTGAACATTTTTATTGATATCTTTACAGCTCTGTCAGATATTTTCTCACTTGCTCTTGATATGAATATCTTTAACTTTCTTTGCTTGTCATGGTCATGTATTCCATTAGGTAGCACATGATTAAAGAACCACTTTGTATCATCTTCTTTATTTTCTTATCAAATTTTCATTTGTATTGTAACGGAGTTTTTCTAATTTTCATCTACATAGTTAATTTCATATTTACTTTAGTATTTACTCTCTATTTATCATTGTAGTGCTGTTTCGGGTTGATTATAAAACGGAGCTATAACTATCTTTTCTTGTGCTGACTTGTTCTTTCATTTTTATTTCTTTTGCTCTATTGTCACACAACATTGTCATATTGGCTTAACAAGTCAATGATACCTTATCATTTTCAATTGACCTTCGTTCACTCTCAGTGTTTTGAAGATCTCACAGTATATACTATGCTCTTGGTCTGGATGCGATGTCAGGGCATCACGCTATCTACAACCTAGTTATCTGACGCCCAGTTTCATTACGTTTATTATCTTATGATGTTCTGTACTTCATAGAAAAAAGAATGAACCAAGGATGTAAAGAGTATTGGTAACTAACCAACGTTGTAAGAGGATATCTTTTAGTGGAAAAGTTGGAGTACCTTGTAATTCCTTGTTGATCGACACTATTCGAAACGTTTGTTTTGTATCTAAAGGAAAACTGCAAAGCTATATAGTTAATAATTCAGTCGAGGATAGTGACCCTCAGAATACTAGAACTATATTAGTTACTGACTATATCTGAATTTGGATTTATTTATAAAAGCATCTAGCTCTGGTCATTTTCGGACCCTTTTTTATATTAAATGTCAACTTTAATTAAAAAACCTCTGTACTTAAACGAAATATCTATTTTACACAAAAGTAACCTGTTTGTACATTTTTCCCCCTCCTTCTAGCGATGACCGAAGTCTTTTTCGTCTTTCTTTGTAGCCTCCGTTGTTCTCCTCCTCTGATTTCAGGACTTCTACGCATTCTCTCAATTTCTCCTCGTAGGCCTCCTTCACTCCGTTCTTCTGCGGAGCAACTGTGGCATTATTTGCAACGACGTCTACGAAATGCTGCGATATCTTTTTCTCATCAACTCTCAATGACTTGATTTCTTCGTGACTTCGGAAGCACAAATACGATATGAATACAAGCATTATTACAACACAGGACAGTGGTAACGTGATCATTATTATTAGCTTCGTTTTACTGTCTTTTTTAACTGTAGCCACTTCTGCTGGAAAAAAGAAGAGAAACATGTATACAGTGATTAATAGGCCGCATGTAAGACCCTGAATTTCTTACTTTGGCCTAAGTTGGTTCTTTTGTAGACGGTGCTTAAATCAAATTTTCGCTTCCAAGTTTCCTACTTTTGGTTGTTAAATATGAATATCAACCGGATATACTGTACATCTATATAGATATGCATGAATATAAATATATACATATATAAATATTTCTTGCACAATGGAAGAAGATTAACACCAACATCAGAAAACAGGCATCAAGTTGATCTTTTGCACATTTCTATCGCATTCTTAGTATGTATCGCTGACTAGTTTCGGCCGACGGGCTATCTTCAGGGATTGTAAAACTCCAGCGGTTTTTTATAGTGGCAGCTATGTATTTATCAGTTTGCTAGTGCTCTTAAAAGGATATATATATATATATATATATATATATATATATATATATATATATATATATATATATATATATATATATATATATATATATATATATATATATATATATATATATATATAGACGTCAAAAAGCTACAACCAACCAAGTAATTTATCAGTATACCGAGAATTCAAGAAATAAAATCACACCATTTCAAATATACATATACACGCTTTTTTTATAAGGAACCTAACTAAAGGCCTAGTTCTAAAAGTTCCTTATTTTCGGACCTCTTTTTATCAAATTCTAGTACTAAAAGTTCCTTAATAGTTCCTTAATTTTCAGTTCACATAGAGTGCCACAAAATGACACAGACACTAGAAAAGCATTGAAATTCTGAATTTACCTTTAATTATGGCTAGGACTCAACCTCAAAAGCACAAATGTGACAGGAAATAAGTTCTAAATATGCAAAAGCATAATTTCAACCAAGAAGTATCATGTCTATTCCATTGATATCATCCAATGTAATGTAATCTTCACTTGCATCTGAGTACAGCACTCGGAATTTGAAAATGAAAAGTTCCTTAGGGATTTTTCCTTTAGTAGTATAAGTTCTTTAAATATTTCGGCCTTCTATATGTATGTTTCTTATAAAGTGGTTCCTTATATAAAAAAGGCGTGTGTATATATATATATATATATATATATATATATATATATATATATATATATATATATATATATATATATATATATATATATATATATATATATATATATATATATATATATATACATATATTTTTATAATACAACGTGGTATACCTGCTTGAGAGAAAAAACTTAATGTCAAGTTACTTCTAAATAGATGATACCCTAACTCAACAGTCTCTTTGTATCGTACATGTTTGCTCCACTGATAAAAGTCTATCTTGAACCTCAAGCGGAAATGGGTTCTTCTTTGGAGGAGGCTTGAAATGAAAACGCAGCTTAACAGGCTCTTAAAACCCAGGTCCTTATGTACGGGATAGTACTGTATGCACGAGGTTTTACTTTACAATAATTCCCATATCAGTTGCCAGAAGGTACCCGCTGTAACTATCTGACAACCTTATCTTTTCCTAACGCAATTGAAAGGAAAACATTTGACTTGATGGCCTGTTGCCAAATGGCCTTTCAAACAGCAAATAGTGTATCTGTATTCTCGGTAAGTTTAATCACAGATTAATTTAATGATTTTTCGTACGAGCTCGGCTGGGCTGAGTTTGATGAAAATGCCGTAAATTTGCTGATAAGCAAATGATACATAAAATGTTTATAGTTCAATAAACACATTGCCAAGTATGTAAAGTTACAGTAGCGTAACACAAACATGTTTCAAGTATGTAAAGTTACAGTAGCGTAACACAAACATGTTTTTGAATATGATACCGAGGGGTAATTTTTTCCACACCTTTACGATCGAAAAACACCATATTCTTCCAATGAGACATGGGCGCACCATTTTACATGACTAGCATACGATTTCGCCGGCGAGGCGCGTTCGTGCCTCTAGGCACGTTATGATAATCATTTACAATCACTTGAGTTTACTACATGCGATTCTAATTTGTGGATAAGTACACAACTGGTCACTTCATTAGTGTGCTCGCATATTTAGTATTCAAAGCACATAATGCTTATGTTGGCAATTCAAGTGTCGATTATCCGAATCCTATTGCTTCTGATAGGCTTAGGACTCTACTGTCATTGCGAATCCCCTTGATTCGAAATCAAATATGAAGTTGTCTTTATAGCTCTTATTTACTTTAATTGAGTATCCAACTCTTTTGGTGCAATGCTTTCAGGTACATTTTGTATAAGCTACCATGATCTTCAGTTGTGCGTCTTTAAGGCAGTACTTAGAAGCGTTTATGTCATGCAATCGGACAAACACCAGTTGTTGTCTGTTGTTGACGCCTCAATATTTATAGATTATTGATGAGGAGGAAAGAGAAGGGTTACACGCCTTTTTTATAAGGAACCTAGCTCAAGGCCTAGATCCTAAAGTTCCTTATTTTTGGGCCTCCATTAGTCAAATTCTAGTGCTAAAAGTTCCTTAATAGTTCCTTAATTTTCATTCCACATTTTGTCATATATATGGTACAGACGCAAGTAAACATTGAAGTTCTGAATGTTGCCTTTAATTTTGGCTATAACTTAGGACCAATGAAACATGAAACACCTGAAGCATGCATAGCAAACAATCTATGCTGGTTTTGGCTGCAGATAAACGGAACCGGCTTCCTAATTCTTGATTGTTTGCTGTTAAAAAATTTTTCGAATTGAACACCTCCTTAGGAAATTTTCCTTTAGCAGCATAAGTTCTTTAAGTATTTTGGCGTTCTACATGCAGGTTCCTTATAAAGTGGTTCCTTGTAAAAATGGCTTGTAGAAAGCAGAATTCAGAAGAAGTTCCAGCCTTCCTTCGAATGTATAATCTTCACCATAAACTTTCTCTTTTACGACAATCAAAACTCGCCAAAGTTCTTGAACTCTGCATTGTGCATGTCTTGAAAAATTTTTACTATAGAAGGGCTGTATCTTTCACAGCCAATGTCGCATTAACGAAAATTTCGCTGAAACTGGGTTACTAAACCTTCCTCAAATATGACATAGAAAGCAAAATCTTCGTCCGGCTCAGAACCGCGGAGCCGTGACTTTTTCTGGACTCTGGTAGAAAGATAGGTAAATGCATTATGTATGGATTGAATGTGGATAGATGTAGGTGAGTTTTCAGGTAAGCTTTTGCTGGATAGCCTCTCTGTGACATTTTTCTACTCTTTACTGTTTCACCCTACAGCTCGTGTCTCGTTTCTGGTTGGATCTCTTTGTTGGTGATATTTGCTAATGCATCATTTCCAATCTATTATATTGCCAGTTTGTTGTTTCAGTTGTGTTTTGTCAGCTTGTCACTTTTGTATAGAAGCACACTTGCGGTACAAACAATATCCATATGGAAAATGCAATGTTCCACAAGCCGTATATACTGATATTCCCCTTCTGTGGGTGCAACCGTTGATTTGTGGGAGGACACGCTTTTCTATCATTGTGTAGTCAACTATGCCTTTCGCTTGAGACATACGAGTTTACGAGATGAGAAATTTTTGCTTACGCATGTAATTGATTCCAAGATGATGAGGATGATGATGACGATGATGATAATGATTATGACGATGAAAATGATTATGGCTAGCCCATGGTTGGAAACCTCCTCGTGGTGGCAAGCGGGCACAGAGAGACACTGTCCTTAAGTTGATAGCGATTCATTTCGCGAAGATTCAGAATTGGGGCAGATGTTGACGACCTGTGGCAAACTGTCCTACCAGGCCCCTTCAGTGAAAGTCAGGCACAGCAGCTTCAGGCTGCAGTTCTGATAAGTAACTGTTGGGGTAACAGAGTGGATTGAGTGTAGCCGACTCAATCACCTCATCTAAACAAATTGAAGGCGATACTGACCCCAGGGTCAGCCTAGGCCCCGTAAGGGGCGTACAGGAAAAAGACAGACAGACAGATAATGATTATGACGATGATAATGATAATGATGACTATGATGATAGTGATGATGATGATGATGATGATGATGATGATGATGATGATGATGATGATGATGATGATGATGATGATGATGATGATGATGATGATGATGATGATGATGATGATGATATGATGATGATGATGATGATAATGATGATGGTGATGATAATGATGATGATGATGATAATGATGATGATGATGATATGATAATGATGATGATAATAATGATGATGGTGATGATAATGATGATGATATGATAATGATGATGATAATGATGATGATGACGGCAATGGTGACGATGGCGATATCAATGATGACGATAACAGTGATGACAATAGCAGTGGTGACGTTGCTTTAGCACCTGAACCTCTGCGCATAGTTATCTTGATCGCAAATGATTGTTTAGATCTGCCTCACAATTTGTTTAGACTATCAGTTAACGTGTTTGATAGCAAACCTTTATTTCTGCCTGCTCGTTACGAAGAACTTTGTTATAGTGTATGGCAGTGTCCAGTTTGTTTTAGCCTCCCTACCTTTAAGTTAATTAGTCTTCTTCAAAAAACTATTTGACTTGCAAGTCCTTTGCTTAATTCGCTCTCAATACACTGTCATTAAATAGCCATTTAGCGTTTTCCTCAATAAAGCAAATAATTCTTTTCAACATATGAATTAGTGTTACGTTGTATTCATATGTATTGCTAAACAATCAATTGTAGAAGAATTGTTCGAAACATACAATTGCACCAGCCTTGGAAGATTATCTTTTGCTGTTGGTTTCTATCATCAGCGTAGATTAATGTTCTGTTGATATGGAAGCGAGCTGAAATTTTGTCCAATCTGTATCATCAGGTTTAAATACTGAATAGATTTCGTGAATAGGTATGCATATAAGGGGAAGAAGAACTGTTCGTTTCAGAGCAACTGGCTCGCACGAAGAGCTCCTAAACGATGTATTTTAGCTAACCATACATTTACATTCCTTTCAACTTCTATGGCTAGCATGCCTGCCTTCATTCCAGTCAATTGAGATCCCTTTGGTTTTAAGGGAGAAATCAGTCAGACATTCAGGCGGGCCTGCTTCTCGCATGAGCACAAGTACCTATTTCAGTACAAATCGCTATGCAGACTAGACTCCGCCTAGACGTACTGGCCCGCTTTAACGAGTAGGCCCGCTGTATCAAGCTAGCCGGTTTTACAGTGCTAGTGCTCTTCAAACAAGCGCTAAGGTACCCCTTCACAGGGAGCAGCCTGTCCCCGTTCCTTACACCTGCATATGTAAGTTTTCAACAAGGAAAAGTCTAAGTACGACCGTTTGGATGTGTTTGTCTCAGTTGTGCTTGTCCTCAAAAATTAAAACTTTCAACAGTAAAATAGTCCGTTGGTACTACAGAATTTCACTGATTTCACGAAAACGTGGAGACATTCTTTAGCATACACTGGTGACCAAAGTTAATGGGACGCTTTCGATAGACAACAAAATCTGGCAACATCTTGAAAATACGATTGCAATAACAATCATGAGCAAAGTTTAAGGCAGAAATTGGTTCTCCTATGCGTAAAAATTGGTTTTGAGATATAAAAAGTTAATGCTATGCTAATGCATAGGCGAGTGCCCAAGTGTGGAAGTTAAATGCGGCGAGGAAGAAAACTGGCCACCCTACTTCACCTTGCCGACCGCTCAGGATAAGTGTCCCCTCTATCGGGCACTCCGGAATGGAATCTTGAATGGGATTAACCTTTACCAATCCCTTACGAATAGTACTAGCACGCATATTATGCTACTGTTCCCGCTTTTTCGTACAATAGTGGGACTTTTAATGGTGGGAAATACCTTAGACGAATATTGTCTTTCAAAAAACATGCTATGTATTGAAGTATGCTTGACGTACCTCGTTTACAAACGAACTGTAGCTTCCTGTAGCAGAGCGTATTGCTCCAGTATCCACCCGGGATGATTTGCACACAATTGCCGTCATTGTTTGGTCTCTCAAATAGCCAGTTGCTATATACATTTGGTGTCTTGTCCACCCACGTGTACTCCTTGGCTGGCGGTAAAATTCTTAGCCCTATCCAGGCCTCAGTGTATCTTGTATCAGTCCGGACTATTTCTTCGATAATCTTGTTCTCCTCTATGTCACCAATCGATGCTAATGTTGCGCCATTATTTTGACAAATTGTATTTGCTGACGTAAAGTATTCAAATGTGTTGAACACTCGATAGCATTTCGACTTGTGAAAAACCCATTTGTTGTCTGTGCATTTGGTAATAACTATGAAAAATTGCAAAGCATTGAAGTCAATATGCGTTAAAGAGAATTACTTTCAATATCAATAATGCTAACCAGGGCCTAAAGATAATATCAATGTTATCAATATAAGCAATATTTTAGTGCATTTGTATCTCCTTTCCTCTAAATTAGTTATTTTGTTTTGGTTTTTTAACACAGGGCCAATTGTAAAACAGTTAATCTTAATTTATACCCTGTATAAATATGTAAGACTTAATGAAATGAAATATTCAATCAGAGCATTTGCTCACATTTCTGAGAGAAGTTGTGCAGAAATAATACGGGGTGTTAGCTGTGTGTCTACTAGGTCTTAAAAATTGCCGTCTACATTGTTTACATGGCTTCTAGTCATTTCGTTTGTTTTTAATGGTTTGTTCGAGGTTGCCACTAATTTCTATAGACATCGGTCATCGCAAGCTTATCAACTTAATTACGTACCAGGTATGTAAATCGTTGATACCAACGTAACCTACTTTCAAACGAATCGATGTTTCAAATATTCATGATAGGATTTGTTCTTCTGTTTGTAGAAGATCAATTATTACTGACTACTCCGTCCGTTTTAGGTGATTCTATAATAATCATTCATTCACTTTGTCTTACTTAAAACGATTAATTTTATTGAATAAAACCAAGATGAGAAATATCACCTGGGTTGGTAATGACCGTAGAGTTGGTTGCTAGAACGGTTGCATTCACCAATGCTCTCCTTGATAACTTTAGTAGGTTGCAATTTTCATCGATCATGATACTGTTCACAATAAACACAAAGCATGAAAACTGAACAGTGTTCATCATTAGCAAGAAAGTAACGAGCCTAGCACGATTACTGCTCCAAAGTCTGTTACATTATCCGAATGATCATCATCTTCTCCCGTTGTTTTCTTTTTGATCAGTACAATATTTCCAAATTTGAATGCACCCTATTGAATACTATCTCAATACAATCGATGTTCGTGACTGAATCAATTGGCGTGTTTCTTCTAGATTTTGTCGATAACAGGAACGGAGCTAAGGGCGATTTGCTTCTTCTTACTCTCACAAACGACAAGTCATCATTCTAAGTGTCTTGCTCCGATGGACGTGTTTTCAACAACACGTCAATCGTTGCCACTTCCAACGTGGTACCTTCTTCAAGTAGTGTGGTGTCAAGCTCTTTAATCAGACATGAGGTCCGCTTTGAACAGGGTATCTGAAATTATAATATTAATAATTTAACGTAAATTAAACGTGCTGTTGATAACCGAGAACACTCTAGGATTTTAGCTGCTTTTGTCCGAGATTATCTGTGTTATGATGACTTTTTCAACCTGCCGATTTCTTATCTCCTCAAAGAACTTTTGTTTTGATAGGAGTCATGATTATGGTCACTTGTACTTTACAATTCTCGAAGGTGTCTTTAGGTGCAACGGCGTTCTGATTAAGCCTGATAGGAATTGACTTTAGCAATTGATACTTCAGCCTTATGTGTGAATACTAGGCTTGGTAGCACAGGCAAACAAACAATATCCCTAGGATCTTTTAGTAGTGATATTTCCACGTAACAGTTTCCTCGTCCATTGTCTATGCCTACATTAAGGGCCAATTGTTATCTGTTCATTGCATTTCAGTATTGGATTTCTTTTGTTCTACACGAGTCATTCTGAAATGCAGTGTTAAAGCCTTTATTACATCAAGATTGCTTCTATGAATTGCAATAGCAACGTGGAAGGAATCTTAATATCTTGTTATATCATAAATGTGTATTCATATATACATATACATATATTTATATATATATATATATATATATATATATATATATATTTATATTTATATATATGTATGTATTTATGCATATATATCTATATATCTATCGCTTCCCTGTGGCCAATCAACACATCAGTCATATTACTTATTTCGCGTCAGATACACAAACATTCTATAAATGGAGTGACAGTGAAACAATTTATCTATTCTCCTGATGATGACACAAATGTTGAAACTAGTCAAGAATTGATGTTCCTGATAGTCTTTCGTTATGTTAATATATATATATATATATATATATATATATATATATATATATATATATATATATATATATATATATATATATATATATATATATATATATTTATATATACTAAGTCATGAGTGGGCTACCACAATTGGAAAATTTATTTTTGGCCCCAGTGCGGATTCGAACTCACGATGTTTAGATCAGAAGACTCCTGTGCTAATCAATTGCGCCATCCAGGCACCAAGCATCCTAGCCTTAGCCGAATTAATATATATATATATATATATATATATATATATATATATATATATATATATATATATATATATATATATATATATATATATATATATATATATATATATATATATATATATATATATATATATATATATATATATATATATATATATATATATATATCCAGAAGTGGGCTACCACAGTTTTATCATCACCATTGTTTGTCTGGAATCCGTTTTATTTGAATATGTATAGTAAGCACAAAGAACTCAATAAGTCAATTTTCATTTATGACGAATGCCAGGTAACTCGAGCTCTTTCCCATCTCAGTTGGTTTTTGTATACTTTTAGACATGAAATAGCCATGGATGAATTAAACTCTTCTGCCTCCCGTCAGCAAATAAATCCGCTTTAAGTTGAACAAAGTCGGCGAAATCACAGGAATTTCACTCAAGCAACCTTACGTATGAAATGCTCAGTAACTGTTCTTACCAAAGATCTGATCAGCTCAGGGGAATAAATACAATTACTCAACTTATCGAATAGCTCTTTATGATAATTAATTACACCACCCTCGAATTTCAGTTGACGTGGAACATGTACGTCATTGAGAATTCATTTACCGGATAATATTTCTTCAGAAAAAGACTTAAATCATGGCAAATTTCCCTTTTCTACACATCTAAACAAAGCAATATGCTGTGCGAACACAGGTTGTCTGAAGAAGACAAGGATGTCAGAGATAGAGTGTGTTTGTGTGTGTACTCTGATGCTGTTGAGACAGACTTTGCAATAATACGGCACCAGTTGGACATGACAAACTATTCAAGCCTTTAAGCTGAAATATAGTAGAAAGCAGACTTAAGCCTATTTTGCCGTTTCTTTGCAATGAATGTTGCGCATTGATAACCTACATAATGCAAATCTTGGCTGCAAATTAGTACATGCCAAACATGGTACTAATTGGAAGCAACAGTAAGCTTTTCGTTGTAGATCCCACTAAGTATAACAAATTTGATCTTCTGGAGCCACTATGGTATGTAAGAACGATTTGGAGCAGTGGCGGACACTTAGTTGTTGGGGGGAGGGGGGAGGGGGAGAGATAACTAGACCACTGGAATCTGAGGCAAAGCTTCAGCAAAGCTTCTAGCAGCCACGCCCTTAAAATTTCATCGGTGGTTAGAATTATTGGGGGTGACTGCCCTCTAATATCCCCCATTGGCTTTGAGAAAATTACATTCATTGCAAGTGAGTGCTCAAATCTGGTGTATACACAGTCATTTTGAGCAGGTCTGCCGAGAGCCATGTGCGACCGGACAAAACTGGGCTCCCCTTGACCTTATTGTGAGAAAGTCTGGAAACTAGGAAATATAGGGAATTCCTACTGCATTGTAGAAAGATGTGATCCGAGAATTTGCAAAAAGGTAACAATACGCAGACAATACGTAACTGTTCATTCGTTCGAAACCGATTGGCACTGATTGATGTGATTTTTTTCTATTCAAATATGAATATTTAAAATATGTCTTACATTAACTATACCTATTCTAATTACTATACAAACACTACAGGTACGATACCATGGGGAGCAAGAAACAATGACTACCCCATGGCTAATACAAAAAGACATGCAACATTAAACTAACATACAACTACATTACAACGATTAGAACTAATTGAAAATGTATTAGAACCTGTCCCACATCAAATGCCAGGCAAGGGTTGCGATGACGAAAGTCACATTGATGTGATGATCCCGGTGAACAAGAATGGGGAAGAGAGGGAAGAGGAACAATTCAAGAATACCTGGGGCATTGCATGTAGAGTAAAACAGTTGTAATGAGGAGTAGTACCTAATACATCAATATTAAGTAGGCCATTTGAAGTAGTTCAGAGTTTTTCTGGGAGGGTAGTGCTACCTCTCTTGGAACTGCAGACTGCTGTGCTGAGATGTGAACCTCAGAGATTCTGGTTGGAATTTAAATACTAGAAAAGTCTACTCTTTAAGCAAAGTTTTATTCCATTTCAAGTTATTGTTTTATTCAACTTCAGCTACATTATATGCTATCAAACGAAACTGCCCAATTTACAACTTGTGGTAGTAAACAAAATCAATATAAGACAAATCCTGATCAAATTTTCTTATTCGTTGTTCTTTCAATAGTTTCATCTCGTCTCATTCACCTGTCAAATCTTGGTCATCCTCGCTTGGAAGGTGTTATAACTGTATATATCATCATCATCATCATCATCTGTAGCCTGTCACGCCACTGCTGGTGGATGGCCTCCACACCTTCCTCCACTCATTACGATCTTGTGCTCTCTGAGTCCACGTACTGCCTGCCTTCTTCTCGATGTCATCTCTCCACCTTATTTTGGGTCTTCCTTTTGATCTCTTTCTATCTAATGGGGTCCATTCAGTCGTTTTTTTGGCCCATTCATGGTTCTTCATTCGGGCTATGTGTCCTGCCCACTTGCCTTTGGCTTCAACAGCTTTCTGAATGACATCCTTCACTTTTGTTCTTGCTCTTAAGTCTTCGTTCCTGATCTTATCTCTCTTGGTACCTCCCAGTGTTGCTCTCTCCATACTTCTTTCAGTGACGGCGAACTTATCCTTCTGACGGTTGGTAAGGGACCAAGTCTCTGCTCCATATGTCATTGATGGTAGTATGATGGTGTCCATGATCTTCTTTTTCAGGCACATTGGCACCCATTGGCACATCGGCATCCAACTGTATATATCAATTCAACAAATACCCTACTTGTGTTTCCTATCTCAAGTTCGATCAATCCTAACTACTTGTTCCCATTCATCTAGCCACGAGCAGTAGCCATCGTTTTGTACGCATAGTATTCATTTTTAACTCTGTATATAGATAGGTAAAATGAGACGTTTGGCAAATCTCTTAGGATTTTTTATCCGCAGATTAATGGTACTTGTCAGTTGCACGCAAGCCGATAAATAACTTTTTTCAATTGTGAAGCAAATTCACACTTTTCCAATGTTCACTTCATAAAACCCTCTTACTTCCTCTTGTTCAATTTTTTATTTGTACAATACTCGCAAACCCTAAATATTCTTGCGATTACGCTCTCACACGCAAGTCTTCCTTTATTCATCTGTTGTATTTCGCAATTTCTTCTTCATTGCTAGATTGGATTAAATTTCTTGAATACCTGTTGTTCTCATAGCATTATACCATGGTATATGTGAGTACACTAGCTCAGCATGCGTTTGTTTTCTTTGTAATCTTTCGGTGTCCGTCTCACGATGTTTATATATGTATGCTCTGCATGTATGGTAAAATTGTTCTTCACAAAGCTTTTATGTAAGAGTGTTAGTGTTGCTGATTTTTTCTTTAATATATTCAACTTTTAAGTAACATTAGTTTGTTTAATGCAATTCGATATCTCCATGTATCATTCCTATTACTTGGTTCTTGAATGTTCGTACAATCCATGAGTAAAATTTAGTTTACAACTTGAAAATTACTCTTTTTACACAGTTTGGAACACACTTGTATCTCATTTTCTAACACCAAATACCTGTTTTCATTACACGAAATAGCTCTAAAAGTTCCTAATGTTTGAGCTTCATTTAGCCACATGTCAGCTCTAAGAGTTCGCTAGTCGTTCCTTAGTTTTAACTGCATATGTTCAAGCCCTGAAAATATCACAGAAGCAAGAAAAAATGTTAACTGTCAAGTGTTATGACAGAATACTATAGAGATCACAAACCACTTTGTGTATCACGTCTTCCAAGTATATATATATATATATATATATATATATATATATATATATATATATATATATATATATATATATATATATATATATATATATATATATATATATATATATAATAAGTCAAAGCCGCACTTAACTAAGTATATAAGTAAAACATAGAGAAATTCAGAAATATGATTTCTTGTGTAGTAAACGTTTCGATGTATTATCTTCATCAGTACTAACCAGAGTTAGCACTGATGAAGATAATACATCGAAACGTTTACTACACAAGAAAGTATATTTTTGAATTTCTCTCTCTCTCTCTATATATATATATATATATATATATATATATATATATATATATATATATATATTTCAAAGAGTTCATACGAGTTTGACTTCACTGAATGGGACCACCTTCCCAAATGCGAATTGTTTCCAGTGACAGAATTGCTGGAAATTGCAAAGTTGCTTATTGATATTGTCTTTAGTACTACAATCTCGAGCGAGTGGCCAAGTAGTTAGAGTGCTTGACTGCTGAGCAAAACATCGATGGTTCGAGCCGGACCCTCGGATCATAGTTGGGACGTTCACTCACTGTCCACCCAGCTGCAAATGGGCACCTGGTGGCAGCACTAGGGAAGTTAAAAGGAAGCGAGGAAAGGAACTGGCCACCCTGCCTTACTATAGGGGGGCTCAGGATAAGTGTACTCTCAAACAGGTACTCCCCAACGCACGGAATCGTATATGGGACTGATCTTTACCGTATACAAGTTCCTTATATTCTAAGCGCTCTTTATGTCAGTTCCTTTTAAAGAGGTTCCATATGAAAATCGTGTATTGTTTTGCAGCAATCTGCTTTTCTTTTGAAGGCATTGTTAGCAAAATTAAGCGCCAAATATTGAAGATCTAGAGACAGTAGGGTATCTATTGTACTAAAATCTATAAGTCAAGTCCCCTAAAGATACAGAGAAATGCCTATGTAGGAATTCTGAATCAAAGCTGCCTTCTTCATCGATTTCGCCACAGGGTTCCTATAGGTCTTTAGCATAAAGCCTGGATAATCGTTAATATTAGCTTTCTTCGTAGTTTCCCATTGCACGTTTTTTGGAGGGAAGTGGTAGTCCTCTTAGGTAGCGGTTCACAGGCGGTTTTTCGTTTAAATTTGCAGTGTCCATAGTACCATGTCTTGACACTGACCATTCGCAATGTCTATAGCACATAATGTGCGGTTAAAGTTAACTAACTGGTAAGGAACTTTTGGAACTAAAATGTGGTTAAATGGGGTCCAGGAATAAGGGATGTTTAGAAATAGGCATCTGCTAGGTTCCTCGTAAGAAACATTTATTAGTGATTATTTACAGCCTATCATTTACTGTCTCAAAGCTGGACGCAAGCACTTTGAAAACTAAGCAGGAGACTGGAAGCTAGAATGGTGTCATATCAAGGTCATTTTGCGGTCGAAGCACATGACTTGCAAAGGAACAATCTTCTTTAACTACACTTTGTTTGTTCTTTGTAAGTGATTTGTGCTTCACCCTGTATTGAAACTTTCTTTGCTTCCCTTGATTTCTGTATTGAAACTTTCTTAAGATTTCTTCAGCAAGAAAAGCTGAGCCTGCATGATATTGCAGTGTTACACAGACAGACCAGCACTCTCTACTACATCGGTCACCACAATAACTCAGTACTGAAATTTCCTATCATTTGGACATTCGAGTATTACTCTCGTAGTAGACCGCTTTCTTATAAAAAAGAACGTGTAATCATGGGTATTTCCTTCGCAATTTTTTAATTTGTTTTACAAGCTCAAAATTGAAATTGATATACAGCACTTTCTCCTTCTTTTACTCTACCTTGCATTAAGCAACTGAAGGACAGGGGCCAGTGAAAATTGTGTGTAGTTCGTGGAGGAAGCAACAAAACCACTACACAAGAGCTCAACTGCATAGGGTTTGAACCTTCTTTTGATTTTGATCTATTCACTTTTTCATCAATATAGCGCTGTGCTACTTTAAACCAGTGCTGAACCAAGTTTATTTATCATTAACAAGTTGGGTTTTTATAAAACTGAAGATATTTCTCAAAGGAGTTCTGGAACCTATCACTCTGGTCGCTAATAGCTCACTAGTTAGTATGAAAGATGAAATCCCAGATTCCTTGAACAACTTTTCCTAAGTCACGTCGCCTATTAAAAAATGCTTTTGGTGTCCTTGGCCAACTGAATGGTTAGGAATTGCTAAACTCAACAGAATCTTGTGGTTGAATGGCATTGCAAAATCCCCTCAACCTTAATTATCAAATTAAGTTTGGTTGCTGGTGCCATAATGTACTTTAATGTACCAATTTCTTGCGGTGTGTGGTCGGACAAGATAGCTATGATAGAACTGTATCACAGGAATGTAGAAAAACACAGCTAGGTCCTGTAAGCTATTAAATATTAAATACCACTTCTCATATAATATTAATACAGCGAATTTTTCAATATAGGATGATCCTTCAACTCAAATAGGGCTATTTTTACTAAATAGAGCCTTATAAATATGGAGATGTGAATAAATTCCAAATTCAACTCGACTATACACAATCCACATTCTCGTCTAAAAAATATACAAAATTTAGTGGAATCAGCACCTTGTGTTTGGGATATTTTTTTACCTATTTTAGAAAAAAGATTCCTTCCTACCGACTAGGCCCTATGAGGATGTTCGTCAAGGCCAAATATGCTACAAATGTCATGTATTTTGAAAATTTTTGTTATCAGTGTCTCGCCAATACCTACCAATACGTTTACAAGGAGTGACCTTCTTAGAGATAACAATAGTTTGCGACGTATTTTAGTAAAAAAAGAGATCATGAAATTGTTAATTGTTGTATGCTCACGTTTGGATACTGCTATCGATCTCGTTGAGTGAACATCCAGAAGACGACCTCTAATGCAGAGAACATCCGTCGGTGAATGGACAGCTTTTATTTAACTTTTAAATAACATTCTTGCCATTGAAATCACGAATGAATGTATTAGAATTGAATAAATTTCCCTTTGTGTACCTGTTCTAAACGCTTTGTTGGAAAATTGACGGTGTAGCTGCACGGCTGCGTAACAAAACATCTAGACCTGAAGTATCCTTGGAACTACCTGCCCTCGTTGTTTGCATTGTTTACCGTGATCTCTAATTTCGAAGCTACCGAAGATGAGAGTGAATGAAGTACATCAAAACAACTATTCTTACGTAGCTTTGTTTTAGCAGAGCGTTTGTACAGATTTCTGCTCATGCAAATAGAAGCATATCATTTGTTTGTGTTCAGTTTGTTGCAGATGTCAACTTTGATGTTGCAAAAACATCTGTAAAAGCAACATAGTGTTCTATTTTCTTTTTATGGCTATACACGAATTGTTTTGCTCATGAGCACAATATATCAATTTGGCAGCATGTGAAATTAGCCTACACATGAAATAGAGCCACATGCAAACAGTTGGGTGATTGATGAAGATATGGCGAATGGACAATACGTATTATATTCTATGGCCCTCGCTAGAATGATAAGATATATGAATGCATTAAGTTAATTGTAAGATATCATGTCTTGAGAAAATGATAGGAGTCTAAAACCCAGTTTAGATAATCCGAAATTTGACGCAACATCTTATCGGAAATGTATACAAACGTTGAGCATTTGCGTGCAGAGGTTCTGAAACAGTCCAATGTTTCGCCAAGTGTTTCCCCTAATGGTTCACCTAGCACCGAGACCTAAGGAAATTTTTATCGGCTTTTGAATTTGCCAGACATTTGCCAAGTGGGTCACCTAGCACCGGGGCCTAAGGATATTTTTGTCGGTTTTTGACTGTTTCGGCAAACATTTCGCCGAGTGGCTCCCCTAGCACCGAGACTTGAAAGGAATTTTTATTGGTTTTGAATTTTTTGCCAGCATACGCTCATTGAAAAAGGGGCTTAGCCCCCCAAAAGAGCTCTCTTCGTTATAAAAAAGGGGATTCAGCCCTCGAACCCCTTTCCACGGCATCCCTACTTATAATTTGGTATGCCATACCATGTATATAGATTATGCAGCTCAATCTGGCAAATTGTAGAAGCCAGTTCTGTGGGTTGCAGGCCAGTTCATATACCGTGCGTAGTTTGCACTTCAAGTGTGCCATAAATTAAGATAAATGGCATTTTGAGAATTCTCATGAATTCCATTATTACCTGCATATTAGACTACATCAAATATTAAATCAGTGGTTTTCTGAAGTGCTTTTTTTCTCCCATTCTATTGCATGAAAATCCATGCTATTTCATTACTTGTTTTTACCTTAGAAGTTCACTTGTTTTGGTGAGGAACCCAGCACAAGGCTTAGTTCTCAATCTTTGGCCTATTTTGCAACATTGTCGTGCTAAATGCTCCTTCATAGTTCCTAGATAATAATTATGTGCTTAGAATTATATGAACTTTCTGGTGCTGATTGTTAAGTTAGGATACACTGAAAAACACAGATTTTCTATGGAAATCTATGCAAATTAAACAGAGGAGATGATGCGCATACGTGAAAATTGGAACTGCAAGTATGTATCAACTTATCAACTTGTTTAGGTCTCAGAAATCCGGTACTGGACTTCTTAACTTTTCAACAACCGAGTATTGCTGTCATTTAAGCCACTTTCTCATAAAAAAAGTAGGTGTACTACAATTTATGGTTTCAGCACAGGCCCCCAGTATGACACACTTTTTTATAGCAATACCTAACTTGTCACTGAGCCTCAATATTCATAGATTCTCTTTTATTTTGAGCTTGAGAATACTCTTAAATCCTTCGATTTTGAACATTGATACCCACATAGGCTGTATTCTTATAATACAATGTGTGTAGCTGACACTCTCCATAGAGTTGCTGTGTCGCCTTATAGTGCAATGACTCACATACCTACCAGGTGAAGCTCAAATTTGCTTTGTTTTCTAAAGAGAGCTCAAATGTGCAAAAATCTAAGCCTTGATGAAGCTTGAGCCTTGCATTATTCTTAAATTATTCTTAAATGTCAGCGATTCTGAGCCTAAGTATTCCTATAGACAATATTGTTATGAAAAAGCGTGTACACCCCTACATGCACTGCACAAAATGCGTGCGAATTTGACTGCAGTACGGCAGTGGAATTGTCTTCCTTACTATTAAATTTTGTACAGTGATAGATGTTCAAAGTCGAAGAGTCCTTGAGGGACTTTGCCGTTAGTAGTAGATGTTCATGGGTGAGGTGGCCAAGTGGTTAGAGCACTTGACTGCTAAGCGGAACATCGATGGTTCGAACCGAACCCTCTGATCATAGTTGGGATACTCGCTCATTGTCCACCCAGCAGCAGGTGAGTACCTGGTGGCAACATTAAGGAAGTTAATGATGGCGAGAAAAGGAACTGGCCACCCTACCTCACCACGCCGACGGCTTAGGATAAGTGCCCTCTCTAACAGGCTCTCCCCAACGTACGGAATCGTATATGGGGCTAACCTTTACCTAATATAAGTTCTCTAGATCTTTGGCCTTTTACAGATAAGTGCTTATAAACTGGCTCCTTACAAAATACATATACCTTGAGTTTAGTGATCTTTCAATTACTTTCTAAGAAGTCATCGCTGTTCTCTTTACGAGCCGATGTCACCTTGGCGGGCCAACTAATTTTAGCAGATGTTGGGATAAGAACACTGGAGCGAAACAAACAGATTCTAAGGAGCAATTAAAGAATTACGTGAGGTTAGTATATAATGTTTGCTGATTCAATCCTGTGTTTCTTTCCAACATTTAGAATCTGTACGTAAGCAAGGTTGATTTCTCATGAGAGCAATGCAGATGGTCTTTCTAAATTAAGATATAGAAGATTTGCCATCAAACAGGCATTTATGGATGGTTGTTTTCCTTCATGTTGTCCTAACTAATTAAAGGCATGCAATTGCAGTGTGTTGTTAGGTTAGACTGCAAACAAACTCACGCAAATCGTTTTCACAAGAAAGACTCTGCCCCATCTTTCTTTGTGGTGATTTCGTATTTGTCCAGCTAATGGGCTTTCCTGTATGTGGACGACACATCATTAGAAAAATTAAATCAAGCTGCAATGTCATACCTGAGTTGACCAGATATTTGCGGAGGCCCTCAAATCAAAACTCGCTATTTAGAACTGGGTATGTTTGTATATTATGTCCTTGCGTCAGCCAGCCATGCGTAAGTGCCCTGGCCATCATATCTGTTACCTGTGCTTTCAAGTGTTTAGAAGTTATGCTGAATAAGACCGCTCTAAATTGTGAACTCTGAGTGACGCATTCATAATTCATTATCGATCAGTTGACGCATACCCACGAGGCATAATTTTACATTCAATTAAAAGCTCTCTGTAGTTGCTATCGTCTATATAGAACAATTAATGGGGACGCTTGGATTTAGTGATAAGTATCGATACACGGTGGATTAATTTTACTTACAGAATTGTCTGGCCCATTGTTCTGTCCGTTTCTAGCTAATCTTGGTACAGTTGTTGCAGTTGAGTTGAAGCTGAATTGACTCTGCATTAACGGAAAATCTCTAGTTTTGTAATTGTTACAATAACGTACTGTTTGTGTATCATACAGTTTCCTAATGTTGTGCAAAAACGTTATTGTGATTCAGTCTTTTGCCAATGAAACTCGAGGGGTGCCATTCATTGCAACATGATGACAGCATAATTGTTTGACAACATAGCTGAGAACCTGTACAAAAAGGGATATTTTCTGGGGTCAAAAACCTCTTCACTCGGGGGCAAAGCTGAGAACTGGGGGGGGGGGGGCGCACGCGCGCACAAGTACATACACGAACGTCACAGCTTTTGCATAATGAGTTTTATGAGTTTGTTGGATGCATGTAGAATTTTACGAAATGTTTTTCTTTCTATCAATACGATTCCGCTTATTAGCAGGAAGAAGTATTGCTCCACGGTAAGATTTTGACCCTCCTTTGCTTCTTTTACGCTCGTGATTCCGCAACTGTTTGATTGAGCAAATACCAACCTGAACCAACATCCGACTTCAAGAATATCTTATGCTATAGGGATATAATTTCTTTAATCGAAACGTTCAATGAATTTATTCGCATTGTTGGTGGACCATGGTCATCATAGCAGTTGATATGTCCAGCTTTCGTGTCTTCGTATGAATATATCTGGTACACTAAGGGGAAGTACAAAGGAGACCACGAAATATTGAAGAGACCCATCCCATCATTGCAGTTCACGGAGTGGATTGTCCAAACGAGGCAGAAACATGGTGATTGAGACCTCGATACACAATCGATGATGAGGACCTCGATGCCGGATGCAATCTATATTTGACTTTGTGAATCTAGACCTTTGAATATCTACCAAACAGCCAGTCGCCTTGACTATATCACACGGTCTAGGAGCTTTACTTTCCCGCTGCAATCACCCGACGACAAAATTTTATACTCACAAATTCCTAGTGTCTGTTGTTGCTCACCATATAGATAATTCTCTCATACAAATGAAAAGTCTGCTTAATGAACGTCTGTTTCCATTTGAAGATGGGGGTATAACTCAGTGTGGAATATGACCTTTTTATAGACTTCCATGTATAAGGAAAGCTCTCTATACAGAGGATGCTACCTCCTGTATTGACATGATTATCGGGCAGGAGCAGCAGTGCACTGAAATAGTTTACTAGAAGGAGATATTCATTAGAAAAAGTTACTTTTTAGGAGACGAATCTTGCGTCTCGTTGCTCGTCGCTTCGAATTTGAGGGGCTCGATTCACTAGTGAGTCGTGCAACTCTTCAGGCATTTTGCTTCTGTTTCTCGTAAGCAAATCAAGAAGAAGAGTCCTCTTCTCTTCTCCTTTTACCGACAAAAGTCTTCATCAAATTGTTGAAGCACTTTGCAAATATCCATATTTTTTCCTCGTCCGCCCTTCACCCGTCGCAATCTTGATTTGTAACAGTTCTCTTTCTCTTGACTGTACTTCCGACTATCAAGCTCTAGACTATGGCAGAGATTGTCATTCCCTATATATCAATCAACATTGTTCCAGGGGAAGGGAGAAAAAGAACGTCAGCAATTTACCTAGAAAGGTGATGTAGTTGTCCCATGGAACTGCCATCTGTTTTCATTCCAACTTTGACAAGACTTGTAGGTAGAAGGCTTCAGGTGCCTTCGCAACCTAAAGACACTTCATCAGTGCTTGCGATACGAGAGTTCAAGATTGTTTACTGAATGTTCAGAATATTATTAAATTGTGCTGGATGGAGTTTCCGAATCAAACTAAATCGAGCAAACATTTATTCTATGACATTTAAAAAGAAACACTCACTTCTTTCTATAGAAGAGTGGGTTGTAGAGTTTTTTGATTGTAAATCGCCTACTTTATTCTGCAAACGCTTCAAAGCACGGCATGCTGATTCTGATGGCCCTGGATAGTTGTCACGGCAACACTATAAATACAGTTGAATATATATAAATATATATATATATATATATATATATCTTCAATTTCGGCGGATGAGGCTATCCTTGGCCGAAATTGAAGAGATGGTAGTAGTATGCTTGGCATTATATGCCGAAACATAGAAAAGGCCCTAGATGCGTTGAAGGACTCACATTAGAATGACCTTAAGATTCCACAGCTGTTTTTTTGCCTGGTTGGCGCAATTGATTAGCAAAGGAGTCTTCTGATCGAAACATTGTGAGTTCAAATCCGCATTGGGGCCAAAATAAATTTTCCCATTGCGGTAGCCCACTAATGACATAATATATATATATATATATATATATATATATATATATATATATATATATATATATATATATATATATATATATAGAATAAACCACAAATATACTATCCTTTAAGTAAACGTTTCGATCAGAATCTTCATCAGTACTAAACTTACAATGACATTGGGCCTGCTTAAATTACCTACATAACAATGGGGTCACAATTGATATTACCTAAGGGGGACCTACCTATTAACACCTCATGATAAATTAAGAATACATTATATGGGGAGGGCCGAAGCTGTGAAGTAAGAAACAAAGGAGGATAATATAGAGCATATAAGGTGATGCAAAGAGTGCGAGAAGTGTGAAGAAAAGAAGAATAGATGCTGGATAGACGCAAAATGGACAAAAGAAGCAATTAACGCTAGGAAAGTGCATAGGGGATTGCTAATGATCTGCATATCTGACGTTAAGTCCCTCAGGTATAAAGCTCTGTAGTCTAAACTGCCAGAATCCCTCCTTATGTCTAGAAACTCCAAATACCCTATCTATAATTTGAAAACTAACATCCTCTAAAAATCCATGATGGTTGGCTTCTGTAAAATGTCTAAACAACTCTGCCTGCGTCACTGCTACTCCACTAGAAAACTTCCTACTAGATGACTTATAATTGTTAAACCTGGCTCTAAATGATGTAAAGGTGCTACCTACATACTGCTTGCCACATACTTTACAGCCTAATAAATACACTACCCCTGAAGAATCGCAATTAAAATCACTATTTATATCATACTCCCTACCTGAAACATTACATCTAAACCCACTACCCTCTGACATATAACTGCAAACTTGACATCGCGCTTTACCACACCTAAAACAACCCCTAACTCCTTCTGTCCGAATCTTAGGAAGCTTATTGTGACCCCATTGTTATGTAGGTAATTTAAGCAGGCCCAATGTCATTGTAAGTTTAGTACTGATGAAGATTCTGATCGAAACGTTTACTTAAAGGATAGTATATTTGTGGTTTATTCTATTTATGTAATTTATATACGTTGTGGATGCGGCTTAGGTTTAGTTTGTATATATATATATATATATATATATATATATATATATATATATATATATATATATATATATATATATATATATATATATATATATATATATATATATATATATATATATATATATATATATATAATTTAAACTTATTAGAAAAAGAGAAGTAAACCATGCAGAGCGGTGGTTACACAATATAATATGTTATTGCAGCTTCTGAATTATTTTGTATCTTTCATAAACTAGGCAAATTTCATAATTTTTACGAACTCAAGCTCATTCGTAAGCTCGAAATAAGTCAATAGCTCTTTTCGTTTCTCTATTTTATCATTCAAAGTCTCAGAAATTCTTCTACTTTTCGAGAAAGCGAAAAACTTTGCTTGAACCACCAAACCAAAAACTTTGACAGTGTAAGTAGAGAGACAAACATACCGTCAAATAAAATTTGTTTCTATAATATTTTGAATTTTTTATAAGCGCTACCCTCTAATAGTGCCGCACATTTTCGTCAGTTTATGGCTAAGCACTAATAAGAGGAAATATGGTATGCATGTATTTATGTATATATGAAAATCATACAGAAAATTTCTATTGCTTACACATGTACTCTCGTTTAGTTTCGTCGTAGCTTGTCATTCCCGAATCCATTTGCATTGTGTTTTAGGGAGCTGAAGCAGCAGTACGCAGAAAAACTTCCAACATTTTTTCCCTAAACCTCCAGCCCTGTGGTGGGTTTCGAAGCTCCTGCCCTTGAAAATGTACTTTGTATCGTCTAACTCAAAGTATGTTAAAACATAGCGCATTATGGGCGAGTTCAGTTTTCAATTCACTTATGATAAATAGTCTGTAAGTAAATTTGGCATTTGTCTATTCAGGAGCATAGATTTAATTCGCCCAACACTAATAATTTACTTACTTATCAAGACCTTAGAATTTCCCCCAATCGATTCATATGTTGCAGTTTTTGATTTCCGTAAAATGGTAGTTTGTCTGATATTGATTAAAATTTAGAAAACATTTTAACTGGCGAACATATAAAAGCAACTAGCTTTCTTTTCTTTTTTCTCACTTATATTCCTATTTTCTGGTATTTTTGAAGTGCATGCGTACCAGGACAAATTGTTGCGAAAGCACTGAAATTATTGTTTTTTCCAATAATATTTAACTCCAGCCATGGAGTAGGTGTATGAATCCTCAATGGCTTCTATTAATTGTCTCAGATTGTGTTGTCAATCCACCACCAGTCTTTTTCATGGCTGAATTGTCTATTTTTATCTGTAAGCCACAAGTTTGTCTTCTCATGAGACATGGTAATCTTTAGTTTATTGTATGAGATATTATTGAGATCAGGGTAAGTGCAAGTCATTTCGCGGTACTTTTTCTTGTAGCCATTATGATCTGCTAATTAGTCAACATATACAACAATTAATCAGTCGCGAGGTCTTTACCAACTCATTAGTTCCTATAGCACTAATTCATTCGCTAGTTCATCTTCACTTTTGTAGCAGCTTCCAATGCATCGTAATCATCTGCCATTTATTGTCAGAAGGTTTATTTTGATCACGAATATAGGACTAGACTTTGGTCAGAAAATAATGCCTAACAACCAAAGTTCCTAGACCTATATTTCTTTCAATGATGCTGACCATTACAGTATTAGATAATATGATGGCTTCTAAGTAGTAGCAAAACTTAGAAATATTGAATACACATGCTTCGTGCGTTTTGTGGTTCTATACCGTTGTTACCATTGGCTAAGATTATCTTCATGTATCACAGAGAAAGCTAATATGCTACAAGAATTTCTTCCTAGCATGATGCACATGTCATATAACACTTCAGATTCATTCAAGTAAAGAAAACGTTTAGTTCGGATGAGAATCTTATGAAAAAGAAACAAGGGACAAAATGGCTAACCTGTGAGATTCAGTACAATAGCAAAATGTTTGTGTGTATATATACATACATTATATGTACAAGAGGCAATATGAAAAACATACTTCACTTAAATGTAGACGTTTCGATAAATATCTTCATCAGTACTCATGAACTGATGAACATATTTATCGAAACGTCTACATTTAAGTAAAGTATATTTTTGATTTTGTCTCTTATATAGATTTATATACTATGCGAATGCGGCTGTGATTCAGTGATATATATATATATATATATATATATATATATATATATATATATATATATATATATATATATATATATATATATATATATATATATATATATATATATATATATATATATATATATATATATATATATATATATATATATATATATATATATATATATACACTCAAATTGCTCCAATCATAAAGAAATTTTTAAAGACATAAATAGACCCTCAAGAAAAAATTCCAACTCTTAAAACATTTCGGCACTAACTGATGAAGGCTTGTGCCGAAACGTTTTAAGAGTTGGAATTTTTTCTTGAGGGTTTATATATATATATATATATATATATATATATATATATATATATATATATATATATATATATATATATATATATATATATATATATATATATATATATATACACACACACTCAGAAGCTCAAAAGGCGTTTTCTTGTATTGTTTAGATACTTCTTCATTAGTAAGGAGTGTTTGCATACATACGTGCATATAGACTTGACTACCGGAGCAAATAGGCAGGCCAGCGCTGTACAAAGACATTCAACAATGACGATTAACGGGATTTGCAGAAATGCAAAGATTCAAGAAGTAGCACCTGCCAACGTTTGAGCATAGAATGATCCATTGACACATGCTCACCACTTGTATATATCGATGCTTCAAGGTTTTAAAATATACGAATGAAATTGGTTAAATCAATTTACTATACTTGGTACAAAATTCAAAATCGCAATGTATAGAAGACCTATCTGGCAGCTGCTATCTCGAACTATCAGCATGACCCCAGCATGAAAGGATTTCTCTCCTGCTCCACGTCGAGCCCTTGGACTGGCCTGTGCAAGTACTCTAGACAAAAACTGGAGTAGAACTCGCTGTAAAAACTAATAGTTCAAACGAATAAGATGCATAACAGTCATGTGAAAAGACTTTCTCCACCTGAAGATAGTCGTGCTTTCAGCTTTTAAAAGTAGGTAATAGGAAGCTTACAACTGCATACCTTCAAACACACCATGAATAGTATAGAATGGGAATCACAGCGAACACAACTTGATCTGCTCAAGGGAGTGTAGAGGTAAAAGCCACAAACAGTATACGAACAAAACATTCTAAAGATAATCGAATATCAACAGTAGTTGCCAACCAAAGCGACAGCTCTGTATACGAGGTTTGTTTACTTTTGGCTGGTAACACGAAAGCTGTCTATCTTTGTCTGCTAGCCATACACAGATGTGATTTAACTTAATGTCTGGTTGTTACCAGGTGCAAAGAATTTTCTTCATTCATTTACATCAAGTGCGCCGTACACTGGCCGTTTTTGCCATTGCCAGCAGTAGTAAGTCATTCGCGCCGGTCACCAACCCTGAAATTTGTTGAATCACGAGCTAGCACTCAAGATTATTGTGACTTGGGTATCACTATTCTGGAGTAAAAAAATAGAATTACACCTTTTGACAAGCAATATATATATATATATATATATATATATATATATATATATATATATATATATTGTTAGGAGTTAGAAGTTAAGGGTTCTCTTCTGAAGTGTTATAAGTACAAACCTTTGACTCAATTGATGCACTTTTGTGCATAGGTGTTATTCGCTACGGAGTTTCACTGCTGTTTTTCTTGGTATGTTTTATTAGTGAATTTTCTAAAGCACAAGCTTTATATGAGAGAGAGCAAGTGTATATAGGTACTAGGCATACTTGGAACTAAGCCTTAGAAAGTTGAACAAATGCAACTATGAGCAAGCTGCAATAAGAATATCTCACGAAACATATAATTTTTGTTTAGGGAGCGGTCATTTTGTATGAACGGGGTGGAGACTGAAGATAAAATGGTGGGGTAACTGAGAAAATAAGCTTTCTCTTCAGTCCCCACCCTGGCCTTAAATGATGACCACTCCCTTATTTAGCACCATTTGGCCAAATATTTTAATACTCACTACACTAAATTTTTTTATCTATGCTTACAACCCTTTATTTTGCAGACTTTCTAACTTGATCAGTAATACTAATAATAATAGTAATAATAATAATAATAATAATAATTGATTAATTACAGTGTCTAAAACATTTAGCATTTCTACTAATTGGGGGCACTATTTACATAGCATTAAAACGCCTTAAAATAATACACTCTTTTTTAAATTAACCTAATTGTAAAAGTTAATTTAAAAAGGAATGTATTATTTAAGGCGTTTTAATGGTATGTAAATATAAGCTCAGTAATCCCCCTTAGTCTTATTCTTTAAAGATCTATGTTAAAATCCTCTGTCGATTTTTGCGTATCTGTATTTGTCAATAGAAGACAGAGATGCTTTGTCTGCCATAGAATAAATTTTGATCTAGAACATGTCAGTGATGTCAGCAGTATACGCACTTTGGGACTGTGTTATGTCTCGTGCTGCACACCTGCAGGAAGTGTTTTCATTGCACCATTGCTTTTATTCATCTCAAGGCCATGATTTTGCTAGGAAATCATTTATCGATTGATTTCAAGAAAGAGAATTAGGATCCAATTCCTTACTGGGAATCGCGTTGGAAGAATTGATTGCAACTATTTCCTATTATTGTCAAATCAGATCCACTAATTTTGATAACAAGAATACTACAAATAATTTTTTTAAAATTTCATTTCATTCATGAACAATTTGAAAATTTCAGTTATTCATCTCATTAATCAACAGACTATGTAAAATTGGCATATCTGCATAAAAAATAGTACATCAGCAGTAAAGTAACATACAACACAAAGACGAATATATACTGAAGAGAAAACGAGGAAACAGTTAAGTTTGAAAAAAGCAAATGGAATTCAATTAAAAGTTTAATACTTCGGGGTTTGTCCACGCCTTGTTTCTTCTACAGAGTACATGGTAGGTGTACCTCACTGCAATGTTCATAATATTTTCAATGATTGCTTTTAACACCAAGAGTGCCCATAGAAATATTTATCAAGTTGATCCTATGATACCGTGGTTTTAAGTCGAGCAAAAGGGGCGCTTGTACTTAGCAGCTTTGCGATTACTATTAATTTTTATATTTGTTTCAAATCCAACCGTTAATTCTAAAGCATAAAGAGAATTGTTTGAAGAAATCAAAGCAAGAAGAGAATTACAAGCGAAGGAGATGGGAAAAAGGGAGATCAGCATATACGAGGCAATTCTGTATGGAAGAAAATGATTTTGCAATGAAGAACAGAATTGAGACGCCAGGTGTACCTGCCATCATCTAGATAAGGCCTGCAACTCGAGACAATATGCTGAAGCTTTTCCAACTGGAGACAAAAGGAGCAAGTTGGCAAATCGGAAAGAGACCTTTTAAAAAGGTTCTTGCGAGTTGCCAAAGTACTGTTAATACGCTTAGTCATAAAATTGAAACTATTTTTCGGCATGTTGTGTTGTACAGTTGACCACAGATCACAGGTTTTATGATTGGAGAGCTAAAGGACGGAAGACATGATGAAACATTGAGATGTTAATTCATAGTTAGTGCGATCCTCATGGTCCTTTTGAATGGCAGAGTGAACCTGCTTTGTAGTTATGTATTGATCATATTGAATATTTGAGTCCTTGCTGGTCGCTGTCCACAGAGAATTGATGTCAGGATTGGGAGAGGTTTAAAGAGCATTTCTAAGAGAGTGGTCATTTTTAATCCTAGGTACCAGGGCGGAGGATAATTTCACATAATCACAATAAATTTCATACCCCATCTTGAATATTGAAACATTCTTCACACCCCACCATATGTAAGTGAAAAAGTTTGGTACCCCATTCCAAATAATACATACATTTAGCAAGTCTGACTTCAGCTTCACTATTGAGAAACATGATAGGGTTGAAAATGGTTTTGACAAGCTATTGCCAAAGTTGCACTTGAAGGGCCTGAAATTGCTGTTAGAAAATAGTGTCTTTGCAGATTTTGATGGGAGCCTTCTACAAGCAGAACAAGCGGTTGAGAGGATGGAACAAAATTTATTGAAATCAAATGACATAACCATAAAGAAAAAGCAACTCAAGCTGCAGAGAGACGTTAATGACTGCAAACAAACCTTACTTGCAGCATTCTTTACAAACAAAAATTAACAATGTTTGAAAACTTGTTCTGAGTGTATGCTGTGTACTAAGTCTTATATGCTGTTGCGTTTCCTTTTAGATGTTGACTAATGACTGTACATATATTTTTTTCAAAACAAAATAGTTTCGTACCCCCATAACAATGTTCCTTGAAAGTTTCATACCCCTACCAAATGAGTACAAGAAGTTTCATACCCCTGTCAAAAATCCTCCGCCCTGGTACCCAGAATTGAAAATGACCACTCCCTAATGACTGTTTGGCATTGAATAAATATTGCAGAAGGTAAAACAAGAGTGATTCTACACTTTGATTTCTTTAGGGTGAGAGTGCTTAGAGTTGAGCTTATTGGAAGATCAAGCCATCGCCTGAAACACCTTGTAACAATGCTATCCAGATTCTGGACTACCGATGTCTTACTAAGGTCAGCAATAGTACGATGCCAGGACAAATTAGATAGAGCAAACTTATAATGTATCAAGAGTTTATTCTCTGGATGGCAAAAGAAGCTATCTATTCTCTTAGTGATCATAATCATCATTATATAACAAGTATAGTTTAGTTTGGTGTATTTGATCATTGAACCCGTTCTGGAAACACAAAAAGCAAGGGATTTCTAGCGATTGGGTATCAGCCACCAAGAGCCTCGGCACTGCTAGATCAAGATAAGGCACAGAGTCAATGGCCAACATAGAAGTTTATGTGCCACTCTCTATTCTTGTCCCATTTAGGCAGTATATATATATATATATATATATATATATATATATATATATATATATATATATATATATATATATATATATCACTGAATCAGGGCCGCATTCGCATAGTATATAAATATATATAAGAGAGAGAATAAAAAATATACTTCACTTAAACTATAGACGTTTCGATAAATATCTCTTCATCAGTACTCTCAGTACTTTCAGAGTCTCTCTCTCTTATTTATATATATATATATATATATATATATATATATATATATATATATATATATATATATATTATATATATATATATATATATATAGGAGAACGTGAATAAACAGGAGTGCTTATCGTTACATACACTACATGTTTCGCTATAAAATTGGAGCTCTTCAGACAAAATCCCTTCGCTCGGCACAGTTTGATCGATAAGGTATTATGCCAAGAGTTTGGCTTGGGCGATAGCTCCTTGCTATGTTGATAAGTAATTTCAATAGCCTATCAGCTTGAAGATTACAGTTTACGAGCCGGACGTTGTAGAAAAGAATACAAATATAAAACCTTAAACGACAGATTGAATTTCGATTCAAATAATATAGCTAATCTTCTTATCTCATGCAGCAAATGCTACGAATTGATAAATCCAAATCTTTGCTGATATCGTAATATCACTGGATCAATGCAAAGTCACCTTTTTGTTTTCTGTTTTACGCAACCTCATCTTAGACTACCATCCAACGTGAAAGTGACGTGGAGGGTAGTAAACTTTGATCGCCCTTCTATTCTTATGAATCACTGAGGACAATCAAGAGTGTCATATACAAAGACTTTCCTTTCTAGTCGAATGGTACTCATTATCTGCAGTGTGATGTACAAACTCTACTAATGTTCTTTCGAATATTTGCAAAATATTTTTCAGGGATGCCTGCGCAAGAGGTAGGCAGGGGGGCAGATTTTCTTTATTATAATTGTTAGGTATTAAGAGCGTGGAGCAGGTTATTTGTTAGCATTTTGGAACGATCACACCGGTTGTCCCCTGCTGCAGGCGTCCGTGGTGTTGCTGGGCATTCCTCTTTTGAAGATGGTGAACTGAGTTCATTTTTTTACACGAGTGTACGTTTAAAGTTGCCCTACCAACTTTGAAATTCACTCATTTATGTAGCATCCCTTTCAAATCACCCCCTGGCACATTTATTTTTCTGATTATAATGAACTCCATGCATCAAAAATACATAAACTTAAATATCTTCAATAGATTGTTCCCTTATTCATCACTAAAGGAACACTTCTCAACCTTTTTAGGAAAAGGAATACATATTTTTCTCAGTGCTGTGGCCGCAAGCCTCAGATATCCTATGACTCTAAAAAATCTGTATGTACAGTCATCTCGCTCGACTCTCTACTTTACCACCCCACCCCACCCCCCCCCCCTATCCTTTTCTCATTCACTGAACTCTTCCTGCCTTCTGCCTTTCATTTGTTTCTTGTATCATTACGACAAGGTGTTATAGACTTTCTAAATGAAGAATTTAATTTAATAGGCTGATTAAGTATTAGAGAAGCGTAGAAGGTATGATTGATTTTAACCTCAGTTTCTGATAAGAGACTCAGGCATATACTTGATTTCGGTATATATATCGAAGATGAGCAGGCGCGTAGATTTGATATACTAATAATGTGCATATTTAGAGATCAAACTTTGGTACTATTTCTACCATCAACTCATTGATGCATAACATCATAAACATCATAAACACCCATGACTATATGAAATCATTTGCAATCATATGAAATCATACACAATCATATAAAATCATAGACAATTATATCAAATCATATCAATCATAGACAGTCATATTGCAGACATATCGTAGGAAGTTATGAAATCTTTGAAAACCATATCAAATCAACGAAGATCACATCATATCAAAAGCAATCACATAATATCATAGAAAATCATGCCATATCTTTGATCATAGAAAATCAGGCCGCTGTGTTCACTTTCTGTTTTAGTCTGCTTTTAAGTGCTAACACGAAACGGGTGTTATTGCTTGCTCTTTAGTGGTTGTTTACTCTATTTATTCCAGAATTATATTTTGAGCTGATTCATTAGTTCAGTATTTTCGAGAAATATTTCTTGAAATATTTACGAAACTGCATACAAATCAGACAACTGCATCATAACGATTCTATTTGTTTAAAACTGAGTGTACGTTTAGTGCTTGTTTCTGACTTTTTGCCCACTGCTGTTTGAGATAGCCTTCCCTTATGCGCACAAACGATTGTTGAAAATGGTGCAGATACATAATTTTTCTCGTTGCAAATAAATAAATTTCCTTACTTTACAATGCCACCAGGTGCCAATTTGAATGTTGGAAATTCAGGACTGGGACTTTCTGTTGACTTTATTCTCTTTAATTCTCAGTTTTGATCTATTTTCTTCTGTATGTTAATGCCATTTCATCCTCCAAACAACAACGTGAGTTTCTCTACTCAAAATCTTGTATCGTCTGTTATACTTTGTTAGAATATTACTCAGAAATCTTCGCTCTTTCTCAGATATTCGGCCGTTTAGCTAGCTTAGGTCTTCCTCTTACTTTTTCAAATATTTGCATTGTCATTGTTGTATAGTCTATTCTTGCATTTGATGTTTGCAAACAGCTGAGTCTCGATATTATCCCTTTCTAAACAAAGGAGATAATTTTATCAATAAACTCTCCCTTAAAGTTAGTAAGTATTTGAAAAGCATTCTTGTTGCGTGGAGCTGCGTCATTACAACGAGATGCGTTTCCCACTCGCTGTGTCTGTAGCCATGACAACTGTCAGGAATAAGACCATTAAGCAGAGCATTTTTGTAAAGTTTTACGACTTTTGAAGAATAACCTTAAGAATTTGCTTCTTCCGTAGCCTTATATTTTTATTGCAAGCTGATTGTATGAGTGTGTAGTGATTAACCGAAGTAAGTTGAAGTAAGGCGTGCGTTCTTCAAGCCAAATGTATTGAGGCCAATAGGAAAAGTTTTTGTACAAGATGTACTTAGCTCAAGAACCGTAGTCCATTGGAGGGATTTTAATCACCTCTTGGTGTCAAGAAATCACTTTTTTGATAAGAGCATATACTGTTTGGCCAGGCTTGTAAGGTTGTGGCACTGATATCAGAAAACTTGAGAAATTTTCCATCTTGTGTAAGAGGTTTGAAGATTTTTACGGGTAGAATGGAATCCAACAATACAAAGTGAT
This sequence comes from Mastigias papua, assembly GCA_964019165.1. Classification (NCBI taxonomy): domain Eukaryota; kingdom Metazoa; phylum Cnidaria; class Scyphozoa; order Rhizostomeae; family Mastigiidae; genus Mastigias; species Mastigias papua. The sequence continues at coordinate 4,971,176 of OZ025273.1, read as the reverse complement.
CGCGTTAGCAGTATATTGGGAATATACAATCCCCAATTTTTAGTCTCAGTTTTCTTAATACACATTCATAGAGTGATGTTAGGCTGTGGGTCTGGAGTAAGAATGTCCGGGGGAGGGTTTCAAAAAGTTATTTATAAATAGATGGCAATGTTTATTTCGAATTCGATAGAATACCAACGCAACATAGTGTATAGCCACATAGCATGAATATAGAAGTGGAGAGATTTTGGATAGTTCCAGAGCATATAACTACAGTCAACCTTTCCAGTTTGGGAGACAATAACTGCCGTTGATTTCCTCATATTACTGTAAATCCATACATTAGCACCCCTCAAGAAAGCCTCCCTCGAACAAGTCCCATGCTAGAACTTCAAGTTGGTAGTAACCCAACCTCGAGTAAGCCTTAGGTACAAGCAATGATGACCACCTTGTTGTAGACTGATGCTGAAACTTGGACCGTTCTTTTACTATTGTGGAGAAAAAGAGTTTTGAAATTAAGTTTTCATGCAGCATGTTTCAGATCCTCCCTTCCAAAAAGCCCCCAGTTAAAAGCATAAAATATAAATCAACCTCTAAGTGGCTATTACGAGGATTTACAGTATGCTTCGTGTATCACTTTTATTTTTTACTTCATTACAAAGTTGTCAACGTTCTACATTACGTGGAAATTATACCAATGAATGATAAACTAAGAATTCTAATAGGTTTAAATTAGCTGACATATTTGAGCAAAACCGTTTTGTTCAATATTTTCTAATCTCGTAGCCTTGTTTCCATCTCGTTAATTTTACATATTTTTTGTTGCTCTTTTAATGTAAGATAGTATGTATGCCTTTTTTAATCAGGTCTTATTTTATTTTGATGTTTTTGCAGGGCAGTGTGTAAATCAGTCTTGTACTTAGCTAAAGTTTGTACCCTGTTGTATCTTAATGATACAATAAAATGAATTGAGTTAAATAAATGAAGTTAATAGGTGAAAGGAAATTTTTTAAATGCGAACTCTGTCATTCGTCTGAGAGTTAATGAGAGGAGAACCCCCTCCCCCTCCCCCGATTAGAGAGTATATCATGATCAACAGTCATGAGCTTGACTAGCAAATGTTATAAAGAACGTAAAATATGTTTAAGGACAGTAAATGAGGTATCAATAGATGCCTTTGAAATATATAGATGATTAATTACTTGGCATTATTGCTAAAACTTGTTTCTTCTATAACAGATTTTAGCAAACCACCATTTCCACCCACCATCGTATCAGTATTTCCACCTTGTGATCTGGAACAAGTGTCCAATCTTTGTACACTTTGCGAGCACAAAGTACGTCGCAGCATTGTAGCTAGACCACGCATATGCCTGTTCATCTCCTTGTGCATCTTTGCGTACACCAATGGATTAATACAGCTGTTCATTGCACTTAGGCATGGTAGGATTGTGTAGATTTGAATTAAGTAGGGACTGTTTGCTTCAACTCTAAACAGGTATATGTAATGGTAAACGATCTGATAAACGGCATTTGGCATCGTGCATGCGAAGAACAAGGCTACTACAACAACAAACATCTTCACAACCTCTCTGTTCTCTCTGCGTATCTGCCGTTGCATAACTCTAGCATGAGAATGGTAGTCTTCGCTCATTTTCAGTTGTCCAGCTGTTTTGTAGTAGAGAGTTACAAGTATAACTCCAGGAACAATCCATCCTACGGTGATGTAGCATGCGGCATAGACAATCTGGTGCACAGGTGGGTATGAAGTGGCCACGCAGATGAGTGCATCATCTATGTAGCTTAATCGTATTGCAAGTGGTAGGCTCGCTGCCACACCTACCACCCAGACAGCACCAATCAAAACTGCTCTTGTTTTTATGGGCAGCATATCACTGAACGGTTTTGAAATAATGCTGCAAGTGAAAGACAGCTAAATTATAAAGTTGGCCTAAGTTAGGATAGACCTAATTTGCATCCTGTCAATATTAGCATTAGGGACAAATTTATCTGGGTTGTAGGGGTGTAACAACCCTTGACCTAATTTACATCCTGTCAATATTAGCATTAGGGACAAATGTATCTGGGGTTGTGGGGGTGTAAAAACCCCTGAAATTGCGCCTTTTGTCGGTAAATCGCTACTCCATTCCAAAGAATAGGCAAGACCTGTCTATACCAGTTTACCAACATACATGCACTCGTCAGGAACTGCATTGAGACGAGGACTGATATTTCAATAATTAATATTGAATGGCATAAAAATATTGCCTTTTACTGTGTAAAACTTTTAACTGTAATAGGGAGCTCCCAATTTGTACAAGACGCTACGTAGAATTAGAAGGTCGTGTCCTTAACGTTTGACATTACAAATGCATAAGTTAGATTGTAAGAGGAGATGCTGTTGTTATGAATCAAAAGAAACCCACTTTGATAAAGCTAGAAGCTGTTAGGACTTTGGCAGGCTTCGAATCTCAAAATTTGTTTATTTCATTCCTTAGTAGTGCATTTAACTATTTGTGAAAGATGGTACCAAACCTTGAAACATGACTTTTCAGTACTTATTTTTATGACAAAACGAGATATTAATTCTTTCAACTACACACCAGCCAATGCTTACCGGTAGCGATCAATTGAAATTACAACCAATGCCCAGGAAGATGCGACAAGGGTGACTGGGTTAAGTGCTGGAAGTAGATGGCACAAAAAGCTGCCAAGATTCCACCTGCCAATGCACAACAGATCATGGATGATCACCAATGGCACTGCTGCAGAAGCCAGAATGTCAGCAACTGCCAGGTTGACTATAAAGATATTACCGTTGTTGCTTCTGTGCCGCCTCTGCCTTAGGCCCAACACATATATCACCATGGAATTGCCTGGAACGCCGATCAAGAAGACCATGGTGCAGCAGAATATTAGCGGTATTAAAATACGTAGATCTTGCGGATTATTATCAGTGGTTGTATGAAAAGTATTGCTTTGGTTCATTACCAGCACTGTCGACTTTATCAGCAGCGTAATATTTGGTGTAACTGTTTGTGGCATCATTATCATCTGATAATAACCATTGATATAATACAATTTGATAGTAGTTACAATCTGTGAGTTTTACTCTATTATTCTATTCTTCTTTAAAGTATGCTGTGCTAACTATTTTTGCCAGCTGTACTTCCCTAGAACTTTTTGTAGTGCTGGTGCCTCTTTCATAACTTTTTCTCGTCATCTTGACCTCAACAGCCGTTCCTTTGTAGCTTAGTTTTCTCCTCCCAAGAAAGAGCTACAAGTTGCATTAAATAGTGTAGCATCTATACTAGAGCAACTAATAATGTTGACTTTCCATAATGAAAAGACACTGCCTGCCATCCTCTCTTTATTCAGGAAATTCTGGATTTGCGTTTAAACAGCAAATATGGACAAGGAATTAGAATACATTTTAGATTGAACGACAAATACCTAATGTCAATTTGCCAGCAACTTCTTGTTGCTTCGCAACTTTTACACAATTTTCTATTGCATGTTTATGAAGAATATTTCTGTTGACTCTCCCTGGTGTAAAACTGATGAATGGAACGCCCTTTTTATAGTTCGTTAGATGGCATTATAATTTGAGTTTTCTTAATACCTTTGACTTCTGCTGATTTCTAAATACTTTGTTAGACAAAATATTTGTGAATGTGGCAGGACGAATAGAACTGATGGTAGAAATACATATCAAGCTGATTTGCATGTTGAGCTATTTGCTTAAAATACTCACATATCACCTGCAGTACAGGTTTTTGTATAAGAAAGTAGTTTGCAGGAAAGCAGTATTCGGCTGCTCAAAAAGTTAAGAAAGTTCTGTACTGGATTTTTGAGACCTAAGAAAGTTGATACGTTGGTGTCAACATCATCTCTTGTGTTTAACTTGCACAGATTTCATAAAAAAATTTAAGTGCAGTATTTCAGTGTTATGTTTGTGTAGTGCCTATCTGTCTGTGTAGCACTGCATTACTAAGAAAGTGCTAAGAAATTTTCAGCACTGAAATCATAAAAAAGCTAGGAAGGTTTCAGTACTATGCTTAAAATACCATCTTATAAAACGAAGGCCATGCATATTACAAACATCGGCTGAGACATTGGTGTAAACTCTCTTTGCTGTCGAATGTTGCCAGGGGTGAAACGTGGTTGCTTCCATTAGGGGTGTGAAGCATAGATACCTGACGATAGGACACACTGTTCCTGAGAAAGGGAAACTATGTCAACTAATGTGGTAAAACTATTAGATACTTCTTTTGACTTTCCGTAGACTTTGTAATATATTAGTGCAGAAGACAGCGGTGAATTAGCAACCTAAATGAATTTTCCAGAGTTGCCCTAGCAGTATATACGAGTAACTAAAATGATTGCCCGAATAGCCCCCTTTTTGATTATTAAAGTGGGGGTGCTGCACCCCCTATACCCACAATAATTTATTTCCTGAACTTTTGAATAAACTGTATGTTCTTTGATCTGTATGGAAAGTTGGCAGCAAAAATGTTGCATAGATGTAGATTGCACTGCAAAGAGCAAGGCATCTTTCAAAATTGTGACTGCTTGGCCATTCGCACATTGGGTCATCTTCCTCTTCTCCTCAAAATGTAAATATTAGGCATATGTCAGTCATTCAGTGGACTGAGCACAAGAGCAAAGGGCTACTATGTAGCTTCTGCTGTCTTTTTTGGGCATACAGACTGAACTTGGCTGTAGATGGACTGCGACCGAATTGCTAATGAAATTTACTAAATACTTGATGCCCTGGTAAAAGGTAATTGTATGGAAAATATGACCTCTATGGTGCCACACTTTTTCTCACATTTGCTAGAAGGTTTTAAATCTATTGGGGCCTAGGCCCCTTAAAGCATACCTTAAATTGCTCGTCACGTGATTAATACTCAGCACGCAGTTTGCAAGAGCTTTTGTTTCAGATAACGATGCTTGCCTGCTAAACGCTTTCTTATAATAAGCAAGCATTCTACTTTCAGCCTGGGTGTTTGATAATATTCTGTGAAATCTGGCCTTAATTAAAATGTTTCTTTATTCATTTCTTGAAATTTCCTACAACACCAACAACAGTCTAGACACAGAGGAGACAACGGTGTGACAACAACAAGACATAAGACAGTCTTTCAAAGAAATTTTTTCAAAGTTTATTTTTGAAGCTCAGCATGCCTGTGTTTTTAGAATTTGTCTTAATTTTTCACTGATTTGAGCCACATGTTTCTTATATGCTTGCTTCTCATAGAAGAAATACGTGTATGAGAAGACATTATTATTTATCTCAATAGAGATGCTTAAATGATTAACTTTATCTTGTTGTAATACATGTCCACAACGTAGGCACAGACAATCTCAACCGTCCAGGGGTCGCGTGGCAGGGGGACCGGGGGGCTATGGCACCCCACTTTTATCAGATACATTTTTCAGTTGGAAAGATATTTGATATTGAGCAGTTTTGTATCATGGAAGTTTCCTCGAAATTCTGGTGACAGCTCATGATTGTCAAATTGCAATATTGATTGTAGATAAATCATGCCTGTCAATGATGTGATTTCCCCGTACTCTCTCTCTCTCTCTGTGAGCACAGAATGTACCAAGTCTACCATAGAGAAAGGCTGAAAAATTCAAACAAGGCCTAGATTTCAAATTCTAATATCTCGTAGTTGTGCTATATACTAGGTCTAATGACGAGAAAATAGGTAAAACGAAGTGCTAAGCTGGTCAGGGAAGGATTCTGAATCAAATGTTCAAGCTTCATCTTGTCCATGCACTTCACAAGCCCCTGGCGAAATTTCTTCATCCGATCATCCATTTCATCCACCTGCCACATTTTATTTCCCAACGATTAAACTCAGTACTCGTGAGAAGTCATGTCAGCATGGGTGGCGTCAGAGGGGACAGTGTTCGTCTGTATAGGGTAACTTGTGTTGATGTGGCATGCTTAGCAGACTGGAATATCAGAAGGAATGGCAGTTTCCAGAAATGCATATGGGTCTGGGCATTATGCCCTTCCTCCAACGTTTTTCCAAGACTTTTCAACACCTTTATGCTGATTTTAGATTTTTCTTAGATCTGAGCCTAAGCACAATTATAACCTGGGAGATAGATTTTAAGCCATTCTAGAGGGCAGAATTTGAAAAATTTTCTGTGGCGTAGGACCCAACCATAGTGGGTCCTCCTATCTCACTGCCAGAGATTATTTACTTCCATGTATTATCGTTGATCCCTGTAAATCAACATTAATTTGTTCATGATTCATACCTCTTACGATATAGAAAAGAAATAGACTTAACACTACTATGGGTGTTCTACCTCATAGGGTGTCTTTAGGTCCTGTCTCAATGCTTGGTACTTTATGCTGACGACTGCAGACGATAGCAGCACTCGACCCAGCCTTCCACAGTATTGTTTTTATCTTTGAATCGTGACCAGTGATCATGACAGGATGATAACATCAGTAGGTAGTCCACCTTACATGAGTATGCGATCACATCACACTTATCAAAGTACAGAACTTAATCAATTTTTTAGTTCAGATTTGTGAATCAATATGTCATACAGAGTCCAAGAGGGCATATCAAATCGCCTAGGAAATAGCGAATGTGAAACGTTTCCCTCAGAAATTGATGAACCCAATACGCAGGATAATGGCCTAGTCACTGCTGTAAATAGTTCATGTGAAGATCTTCCAGCGTCTGAGAAAACACCTTTAGTTGACAGTAATCTCAGCCATAGAAGAAATAATGGAACTTGGTCCATGTATGCTCTGACTTTCTTTGCAGCACTTGGTGGCTTTTTATTTGGATATGATACGGGTGTAATATCAGGGGCGTTACTACCATTAGCAAGACTTTTCCACTTAGATAATCTTTGGAAGGAATTAGTTGTTAGTTCGACCGTCGGTGCTGCAATATTTGGAGCAATTTCTGGTGGATGGTTTAATGATAAATTTGGAAGAAAGCTGGTTCTGATAACAAGCTCAGTGATATTCACATCAGGAGCAGTTATTATGGCAGTGGCGACGGAAAAAGAAATTTTGCTGATTGGAAGGCTTGTTGTTGGAGTTGCAATTGGTAATGAAAAACGTTTCAATAAAATGCTGGGAAATCTGCAATGAAAATATTGCTTGCTTTTTTTGTGCGAGTAAACGTTTATTTCACACGTATCAGATTTCCTCGTCAGGTGTCCCTAACTGCAGAGTTTAGCATGTGCACACTCCAGATTCTTATTTTCAAATGGTGCTGCACACCCTGAAATGGGCGTGACAAGATGCTGAAAAGCGTGATAGGGTGTGGTTTAAGAGCTTAGTTTCATTCATAACAAGATTTTTCAAGCTATCATACTGATAATGATGAAGCATTTGTTTGACAGTCTTATTCCACTACATAAAATACAGGAGATAGCCAAACTTAATTTAATTTGTAAGCTAAAAAGTCCAGTGCACACTTAAAATGCACACTTGAGACCAAGTTCATACTTGCACTTATGCACACTTGAGATCTTGTTGAAAAAGGCCATACTCTGTAGTCAAGTCAGTCTCTTTTGAGTTTGGGTAAGGCATAAAACTGACATTTAGACCCATCTTATTTTTTACATTCCATAAAAGGCACATGAAAAATTACTTAATAGTATAAATTACAAAGTACATCACATACACTGCAAGAACAATATCCAAGGGAACAATAATTGTGACTACCCCAGGGCCACAACATGGAAAATATGAAAATGCAACAGCAATGATCATATTTTGCAGTCAACATTAACCAAAACAATGCAGCATTGTACTTTGGCTAATCCAAGACTATTGGAGGCAAGGTAATTAGAGTCTGTGAACTTACTGAACTTCAGTGATTAGTCAAGAAATAAACTATCATAAAGCATGAGATACCACCATAGTATGATGCTGAGTATAACAACATCAAGTTCACATGTTGACTCACATGAGGGTGCTTAAGCTCTTGAAATTTAATCATGGCATAAGCTAAGTTCTCACAGCATTGAGTTGTTATGCTTGGTACTTATGAAGAATAAGCTTGGAAGCCTCTTTATGCAACCTAAAATAAAAGCTAGGTGCAATATAAGTGAGAATAATTTGTCAAAATTCTTACAGAATAGGATTATTCATATGGGTCTTTCACAAGAGGTTTGAAATTTTGAATATGCAATCCTCTGATATAAATTGACATAGATAACATTGTAGAGACAGAGTACCTTGTTTCTTTAATGGCCTTTATAGTAGTTGTTGATTCACATTTTGGAGATTTAGACTGTTGTCACCTCAATATTAATTATTTAGGCACACTTAGAATTTTCATCTTCTGTCCTTTGATATTTTGCAGGAATTTTCCTTTTGTTTTTCATTTTAAGTGTTTACATTGCCATTGTGTGCATTATATGTGGACAATCAGTTTCAAGGTTAAAGCTCCAGATAGGATAAAGCCATATGGACTGAGTTTTATCCACATAAAAGGAGATTATATAATTTTTGACCCTAATGTGGAGCAGTTATACTCTGTTGTGTTGAATTGCCTATGAGATAAGTACCTCTATGAAGACTTGGCAGAACACTTCCTTACATGAATCTGATTAGTTAACTTCAAAGAACAGTAAACACACTAAATATGCAGCATTTTGGTTTCTCATGACATCCTCATGACTTTTTTGTCTTCATGTATTTTGCAAACTTTTTGTGCATTGACATATGTAGAATAGCTATTTTTGCTAACAGTTGAAACTGTGGCAGAGAGCTACATTTTTTGCATCAGGGCCTTTGCCAATATAAGGGGCAAATCTTTATCAGGTGCATTAAAAACTTCTTGAGAACAATGAAGGGTGTGATAAGAATGAATCTGTGATGAGACCACACCCTCCATAGTTCTCAAGAAGTTTTAAATGCATCAATATTTTATTGGAAACTAGTGAACCAATGATCTGTGGGAGTAATAATTAGATATGCAGTTTTAATCTAGTTCTATTTGTCTAATTAATATATTTACATCACCCAGAGAAAGAGAAGGGGGCCATTCATTTAGTACGTACGCACGAAGGGGGGGAGGGGGGTCAAGCAAATGCGTACGAATGCGTACAAGGGGGAGGGGGGGTTGACACATGAAGTACGTACGCAAAGCAAAACCTTATCATCTTTTTGCATACATCCTGCAATATTTTCATTTGCAAAGGTCCCTTAACAGATATTTAATTAACGTAGTACGTATTCAGTTGAAATTACTTCTAGCACAGGGGTGTCAATCATACGGCCCGCAGGCCGAATCCGTCAATGTGGCCCCCTAGGAATTTTGAATAAACTGAAACCCAGCGATATTTTTCCCATTGTAATAGCGGCATTTACTAGTGGCTTTTACAAGGCTGAATACCCAGTTTTTCGTCGTTATCTAGCACGCCAGATAGGAAACATGCGATGACTTATGTATATTTGAAAGCCCCTATTACCTAGCCCTCTCGGGTTCTGTCAACCTACCCGGTCACTGTGGCGCCATGTTATATGCTATGTGGCCCTTGGGCCAAATGAATTTGACAACCCCTGTTCTAGTATAATGCTATTTTGTTTGAACAATATTATAAATTTTTTATGAAATACATGTGAAGTGATCATTTTAATTTCTCGTGAATGCTTACAAAGTCTTTCTCCGTCATTTTGAATGTCTAGAAACTTTCTTTTAGAGATGGGGGGGGGGGTCAAACAACCAAGAATACGTACGCAAAAAGGGGGGTGAGTATCAAGCGTACGTGTGCGTACGAGGGGGGAGGGGGGGTCAAATTTTAGCCAATTTAGAGCGTACGTACTAATTGAATGACCCCAAGGAGGCCCAACTTCTCTATGAAAATAAAAGGGGGGCTGAGGCCTGCCATGCACCCTCATCTTCCATGATTCCATGAAGTTTTCCTCATTTTCTCTTAAGTGATATCTAGTGTATTTTTAATTTTCCCCTCTACTTGTTTGCTTAGGATATGCATCAACAACATGTCCAATGTATGTAGCAGAATGTGCTCCTGCAGATATCAGAGGTAAACTTATTACCATATATCAGATGTTTATCACATTTGGACAGTTTGTTGCATCAGTTGTTGATGGGCTGTTCTCAAGAGATGAAGAACATGGTTGGAGGTACTTATATATTTGCTAAAGAATGTGTCTTTCATTTTTGAACACTACTTTTGCATTGATTTTTTGGGGTATGCATGCTAGTAGCTTTGAATGTATGGGTCGGTCAACTCTGGATTAAACTAAAAGCAATGCATTTGATGTATGAGATTTAGAACCTCTTTGATAAACATTTTTATGTAAGTAGATCTCCAAGTAGGTTATTAAAAGATGAGTTTTGCTCAAGATGTTCAGCTCATATCATCTGATTTGAAGCAACTGAAGTAAATCCCAAAGATAAGTAATTTTTGATAGGCCTGTAAGCAAATATCAACTTGTATGCTTTCAAGTATTACTACATTTTGGTACACATTCAGTGATCTTGAGTGATAGTTTCACATGATCAGGAATGTGGTTGTTGACTGGCAAATTGACAGGGTATGCTTTTGTTTATGGGATAGTACCCTTTTGTAACTGAATGCATTCTTGGCTTTCCCATGCTTATCTCTGTAGAAATTTCTCTGTTCTTGATAAAGAAGAATATAGATGATGATTAAGCTGTGTGAATTTCATTTGTTTTATCAGAATTATGTGACTATGATTGGCCTAACGAGTTTCTTTGCAATTGTATCTCTGAAGGTATATGCTTGGTATTGGGGGAGTGCCTGCAGTAATTATGCTATTTGGTATGCTCTTCATGCCTGAAAGTCCAAGACATTTAGTGCACCTAGGTAGTTTTAAAGAATTATTTGATTCAATATCATTGATAGTTACTCTTCTTTGATACCTTGAAAAAGGATTTGCTGATAATAAGCCTTTCCTTCTTGGGAATAAAATGGTCAAGTTTTCTGTATTTCATAGCTAGATCCAATTATCTTTGTGCAACAGTTTTGTGTTTTAGTTGCTCAGCTGTTATGTCATTCAACTGGTGGTAGAGCAAAGTTAACTAAGAGCTTCTGTTTCTGAAGATCCCAGTGCTCCTCAGTCTAGCTTGATTTCGTAGCATACTGATTTACACTCTGAAGTAGTTTTATAGTACCGTACAATGTTGTAGGCAGATTTTTAATACTCTGAAAATGCAATATGATATCTTGCAATCTCAAAGTTTTAGTTTGAACAGAATGTTGATGGAAAGAGACATGTACTATGAGGTCTTACTTCAAGTCCTCATACCAGGTAAATAGGGGATTTTACAGGTCCAATGCATTTTGGTTCTAGAAATAAACCATTATATACCATAGCACTGTATGTTGATAAAAAACAGGGTTCCATAGCCCAGTGAGACTATCAGAACAGCATTTAAACATAGTTGAATAATTGTATTTGTATGCAAACTTGAATAAAGAAGACACAAACAGAACAAATTTTTCTTTCCATATCTTGATTGCTGCACATTCTTAGTGTTTCATAAATGATGTACTGGCTAGAAATGCTAAGGACATTCTTGAAAGTTTTTAATGTTGCAGTGATTTGACCAGGTTGAATTTGCATCTTTTGCTCACTTCCTTGTACAGGGAAACTTGCAGAAGCCGAGACCGTTCTCATTAGGCTGCGTAGTACAAATGATGTAGAGGAGGAGTTGAAAGCAATTGTAAGCAACTGTCAGAGCAATGCTTCTCACGGTAATTGTGTGTTTATTGCCTTCAACATAGTTTGAATTGTTTTTCAAATTGGTTATTTATTTTCTGAGTTGGAGAAGTGTTATGACATCTCTATTAGGTGATGTAAGTTGATATGTAATTGAGGAGAAATGAGATAAGCCTTCAAAAGTTACCATTTAGAACTACACTGTTAACTTGCAATTAATCATGTTTTTAGTTCATAAATCCCATCAAAATAGGCCTCCGTCACAGAAGATAGGAAAAGCATTGTTGGAACTAACTTTTATATATAGCATACGTAAAATGATTCACTGTTGTGTGAAATTTTTCAGAAAATTCTATAGGCCTCCTCGTATATCCCCCCCTCAGATATGCCCCCTTCGAAAACGTCAAAAATAGATAAACCCCATGGGACTGATTCAAGAATGCTCTTTTCTAGCTTGTACTGAGATGTCACTTTGTTTGGCGTGTATGTTTCTGAGAAATTATACACTCACCCCGACGAGATTGAAATCTTCAAATTATTATCTTTTCGTTCTTTATTTTACAGTTTATTGGAAGAATTGTTAAGTCTCATTATTTGTGCTCAATTTGATCACTTCTTATGGATCATACATATGGTTTCAAGAGTAACTCCTTCACAACAGTTTCACAGAGCGAATGCATAAAAACAGGATATTACATCAATTTGATCATTTTCCTTTACATTCATCACGTTAGCAATTTCACAACACGGTTCATGATGCACCCATGTCCTGTAATGTAAACGCGGATGCCTTGCACTAGTGTCATTGACTGTGCACATCGAAATCAATCCCTATTTTCTGTTATTAGCAAAAAGTCGACAGAATTATTGGCTTTCTACAACTTACCTTTGATGCACGATACATTCCTTTTGTATTTTGCGTTAATGGACCTTTACTCCGCTTTTTCTTTTCTTACTTGTGGTAGAAAAAGAAAACATATTTAAGACATTTGCCAGAGTGTGGAAGACATCATACACAAGACGAGCCATAATTGTTGGCTGTGGATTGCAGGCTATTCAACAGCTTTCTGGCATCAACACTGTCATGTAAGTGTCTTTATACATACGTGTCATTTGAAAGCAAATTATTTTGCAACTTGAAATGTTTTTGTTTTTACTTTTGGTTGTGATAGATCTTATCAGATTTTCACTATACAGTAGAATCCCGTTATGTCGGGATCTCAAGGTAAATTGGAAATGGGTCCGAGTTAACTAGTGTCCAAGTTAACCGAAGCTCTGAATAAGTTGGAGTGAATCCATGGGGAATGAGAAATCAGTCCGACTAAGCGAAGGTCGGAATTATCCAGGGTACGACTTAGCGGGATTGAACTGTACTTTATTTGAAGATTTCAGTTGATCACTAACGATATCAGAGTCTTAGTGCAACAGTGCAACAGTGCCACCTAATTGAACTATCCATCAAATGATAATCTAAATGACCCAGGTTGTAGTGTGTTTAATTTGGAGATTTTGTCCACTATTGATGTGAATTTCCTTTTGCTTTGAAATAGCCACCGTTGACTTGTGTGTTCATCGTTGGTGATCCGGCTTTCTTTTGGAATGAAGTGTGAAGTCCCTATGCACAGAACGTAATATCTCGCTCTAACAAAAAGGCATTGGCAAGAGAAATATCTGTTATGATTTCTTAGTGCTAAAACACTATAAAGATAAAGATCAGTCCCATATACGATTCCGTGCGTTAGGGAGTGCCAGTTAGAGAGGAAACTTACCCTGAGCCGCCGCCATAGTGAGGCAAGGTAGCCAGTTCCTTTCCTCGCCGCCTTTAACTTCCCCAGTGTTGCCACTAGCCACCCATTTGTTGCTGGGTGGACAGTGAGCGAGCACACCACCTATGATCGGAGGGTTCGGCTTGAGCCATCGATGTTTTGCTCAGCAGTCAAGCGCTCTAACCACTTGGCCTCTCGCCCATCAAAACACTATAGACGTCAAAATGTTGTTTTAGGCCAACACTTTCCTAACCCTAGCTGTTACCCCCCTCCCCAGCACTTTAAATTGTTAATTCCTAGTGTAGCCCTAATGAAACAGATTTTAACGGGTAATGGAAAAGGTTTATTGGTCAGTTATAGTCAGGCTACTCTTTCCTTGCAAGAAGATCGCAGCACCTTAGGCTAAAATTTAGGCTTTGGTTTACCTATTGGACTTGTGTGCAAGTCAGTTAGGTATATTTTTGCTGAAAATTTTCTGAATGTGAATTTTCCACTGAGAGAGTATAACTATCAACCGATTCAAAGATGTATTTGAATTGAGATGGGGCTTTTATCAGGTAGATGAAGAGTATTAAAGCGGTGGAAAGGAAGAAATCGTTTTGGTAATGAGGGAGTATATATTATCTTGCTGGAATTACTGTGAACTGAACTATTCGCCATTCGCCTTAAAATGTTTCCGTGCTATCCTGTCTCGGAGCTTTTCTTGAGTACTGAGCGAAATCAGAAAGGCCGTCAGTGTATCCACACTTTAGGCTTTTCTAAATGCCTTGTACAATGAAAGGACTGAATTGCTCTCAACAGAACCTAGCATAGTGTCCTAAAGCAAGCCTAGTGGTTAAGAAATGGGCACAAAGCGGCCCCACTTTCGTCATCTTCTTTTGGTCATTCTGTACTCCATTGGTATTCCACCTCTTGGCGAATTTCTATTTAACTTTATGGCTGTTGACGCTGCTGTAGGCCACCTTGCTGAATATACTTCTTGTCCAGTTGTGTTGAAGCATTTCAGACACAGTTGTAACGATGAAAGATCCAGATAGAAAGAATTAATCTTCTTTGCGGCTTCAGAGCATACTATTTGGTAGTCTAATTGGAGAAGATAGATTTGTTAATATTCGAATGAATTTCGAGGTTCGTTACTTGTAAATAGAGCGCCCTGTTCCATTATGGAAGTGTTCACATTACTTTTTCAGGTATTACAGTGCAACAATTATATCGCTTGCTGGCATTGAGGACGAACAAACTGCGATTTGGTACGCTGCTGTCGTTGCTGCGGGGAACTTCGTATTTACATTTGCAGCATTGTTCCTTGTAGAACGAGCTGGAAGGCGGAAACTGACATTAGGTAGCTTACTGGGGGTAGTCTTGTCGCTGTGTTTGCTTGCAGCAACATTCATTTTAGTAAAGAACGAGTCGCCAAAGACTACAATTAGTTACCCCCAGGATGAGTGCAGCATCCAGTACAGCACTTGTTATGATTGTCTTAAAAACTCCAAGTGTGGATTTTGCTATGAGAATCCAGTGAAAGATATATATGTGAATAGTTCTTGTTTATCGTTTGCGACTTCAGGAATACGACCAACACTGTGTAATTCTACATCATTACACTGGAGTGAAAAGTCCTGCCCAACGAGCTATGCTTGGCTTGCTGTCCTGTCCATGATTCTATACCTCGCTGTATTTGCACCAGGTATGGGTCCAATGCCATGGGCTATAAATGCCGAAATTTACCCATTATGGGCACGGAGTATTGGAACAGCATCTTCAACAGCTGTTAATTGGTTTTTTAACCTGATTGTAGCCCTAACGTTTTTGAACTTGATATCATTACTGTCGAGGCCTGGTGCTTTTCTATTTTATGCTGGCCTGGCTGGAATTGGATGGGTGTTCTTATTGTTGTTGTTGCCAGAAACAAAAGGCAAGTCACTGGAAGATATCGAAGAGCTGTTTAAAGGAAAGATGATTGTAGGATGCAATGGAGGTAATACTACGAACCGGACCTAGATCTGTTCCATGACTATTAAATGCTCTTTGGCTTTCTATCGTATGAAAAAAGCTTTTATGGTGGTGGGTGTTGATATAGTTGCTAGTGATCAATGATGCAAGAGGCTGGAAAAGAGGGGATATTGCAGATCGCTTTGAACAGTTAGAAGTAATGAGGCTCTGTGTTTGAGCAGAGCTCGCATGATTTAGAGGACATTTAATCATTATCGATCGTATTATTTGGTTAGATCTATTTTCTAAATTACTTTTTAATCATTCGAAGTGTTTTAGCAAAGTGGGGCACAGATGTTGGTCAGAAGTGCAGGTTTTGCTTGGTTTTCATAAATTGATCATTGCGAATGGTTTAGATTTTGCTCAGATGGTTTTTGTATTGGTTTTACGAGCACCAGTATTATATTCGAAGTCTTGTTGCAAAAGAGCTTCATTGCCATCGCTAGAACTGTGAGGAACTATGATGCTTGGCATCATTTTGCTGATGTTTACATTAGATTGAAGAATAGTAACAGTGTAAAGGAGAATCTCCAAGTACGGAGTAAGAATGACCATATGTTTTCATATCGAGCTGATCACCGAATACAATCTGAGCGAACTACTTTTGAGTATTCAGTTAGTTGGATGCAGCTTTTTGTATACTTTCCTTCTTTCATATCTAATGCTGCAATTGATCTAGCAGCATGGTGTTTTTGTTCTTTGTTTGATTGCCGGATTTTCAGTCTCAATGGTTCTCTCGTAGTTGGGTAATGCTTGCGTCAAGGACATTGCTAAAATCTGAATTTTGAAAATAATTTGTCGATAATGTTGGTCTTGCCTATACATCTTGTTGTTGCTGTTGTTGTTGTGGTTGCTGTTCCATTTTAGCTAATGTTACGATATTCTTTTCATGTTATTGGGGATTTTGACGCTCTTTTATAATAAAACTGTCAGATTCACTGACTAACTATTTTGCAATGAAAAAGATTTAGCATAATTTTTATAAACTTATAGGGATGTTGTAAATAGTATCTGATAAATTGACATTTCTGAATGGGGTATTTAATTGAGGAGTTTGGTATTCTCCTTGTCTTTTTTCAAAGTATTGTTCTACTGTGCTTTACTATATTTTGGCTATTTGTTTTTCAATCATTCATTTGGAAGATCAATGCTTATAAAGTATTACCGACAGATATGCATCTTACTTTCAAGATCACTATAGTATTTGCCATTGAAGCAATGCAAAGTACATCCTTCCCCTAATTTTAGATCAGTTGCATTTTCATCTTGACCTCAACATTGCTCCAGAAAGATCTTACTTGAAAGAAGGAGAGTTTTAAAAGGTGATCCCACAAAGTTTCAAAGTTATTTTTTATGTGCTCATAAAATTCCAAGCAAACTGACATAGCCATACAATACAGCTGCAAAACAATACCATAGGGAGCATGACAATACATAGCAACCCTATGGCAAGTTAAAATTGAAATAGATAAATAAAAATTAAGATAAGATAAGATTTATCAACAACAAACAACTGCCATGTTCACTCTAATGGGCGACCAAAGGCGCTCAAAGGCGTTCAATTTCAGAGTTCCCTAGCATTTGCAACGGCGATCTTCTCTTTTCCGTACGGAGGGCTTATTCTTTATGAGTTTTCCGCCATCAAAGGAATAGCCAGGAGTAGTATCACACCTGCCACTTTCGTGAAAATTCTTTTTTATGATTTTCCTCGCCTTCTAACATCCGGAGCGTGTCGACATGTGGAAGTATGTGTTGTGTTGGAGAGCGTCTAGGGTTCTACGGAGTCTGAAAACCCTGGATAATCTTGAAAGGTCAGTAATTTAAATTTGAAGTTAGTGAAAACCTGGAAATATCCAGGAATATTTTTTTGGTCCGGGACTTTTCTCTCACTTTGCTCCTTCATTGTGGGTACATATGCCATATCCTATCCTTGGCCCGTTTAAAACTGTTATGAAAATGTGGAAAATTCAGTGACTTTTGTGCTGGAAGATCTGGAGAAGTCAGGGAATGTTTTTGAAAATTGTTCTGAGAACCCTGGTGTCACACCCCCACTTTGCAGCATTAGTTTTAGTTAGTTGAGTTGAAACAAAATTATACTCTATACGCAAGTACACCATAACTGTAATAATATTTCATATATGTTTAGATGTTTATGAGCATAATTCTACATTACACTAATGTGGACTAATTTATACCAATTATTTACAATTTTACAGTTTTATGTTTCTCATTCCTATGAATAGCGGAAAAGGAATTGATGTCATCAAGCGATTTAGTAATTTCTTAACAATTTACGACGTAAAATGAACAGCATTTGTGACTGGGGCATGACAAATAGAAATGAAAATGTGCAAATATGTTTTATTTATGTGCAACTTCATCTTGCTCAAAATACCCCTTTTATAACCTGCATTTTATTACAAATTTTAACAAAGCCACTGGTGTGGGCCCTGTTTGTTGTCGAATGTTTGGATAAAGTGTACGTTCTTTGATCTTTTCGAATAGCTGACAGAAGGTATAGATGTACAAAGTACAAGCCATGTATAATATATAGAGAATGCCTCTACATTAATATTTGACCTCCTTTATGCCACACTCGTTACCACATTTGCTAAGGGATGATTACATGCTCATTTTTCGTTCAGATAGATGTACTGTCTCTGTAGTCGGGTTACTTTGCAGAGTAACATTTGAAGAGGCACTCTTTACCTTTGCAGTGTGTGTGTGTGTGTGTGTGTGTGTGTGTGTGTGTGTGTGTGTGTGTGTGTGTGTGTGTGTGTGTGTGTGTGTGTGTGTGTGTGTGTGTGCGTGTGTGCGTGTGTGCGTGCGCGCGCGCGTGTATGTGTGTGTGTATTTAAGTAAGAGACAGAATTAAAAATATAGTTACTTCACTTAGATGTAGACGTTTCGCCTATGCCTTTTCCAAAAGCATCAGAATGCTGAAGTTGAAAAAAACGTGAGGACGTGAGTTTAAATGTATACGTTTTGATAAATATCTTCATCATATTTATATACTATGCGACTGTGGCTCTGCTTCTGTCCACAATGATGTTTCAGACGGTCATGCGTCAACTGCAATCCAGATGAATTGTGCATGCTTTTTCAAAATGAACTCGTGCTGGCATGAATCCCGTGCCTGCTTGACATTTCCCAAGTGAAAGCCCTACTCAATGGCTATGAGCCTATTTCTTACAGGAAACAGGTCCAAGCGTGAGGCTCAAATTAAGTAAAATTTAAGAAGCATTAGGAAACACAGGCAGGCTGAGTTTCAAAAGTAAAGTTGAAAAATCTGTTTTTGCGCGAAAATTCAAATTTTAACAAAATACAAATAGCATCCGTCTCTCAAATGTCTTGACTAAAATTTCTGTTTTTTGCCGCGCAGTTGTCTTGTTGGTATAAGTTATTTCAAGAAATTTAAGAAAGTTTCTGGCTGAGTTTTGCAAAATATTAAGAAACATGCAGGCTATAAGGAGAAAGTTTGTTTCTTATAACAAAAAGAAATGTATTGGCTATACAAAAACACTGTCCCGACAATTCATGAAGCTGAATTACAAGAGGATGCCCTGGTAGCAATATAACAGTATATCCTATATATCATAAACAACATTGGGGGTGCCTGTTGGAGAAGACGCTTATCCCGGGCGCCGTCGGCATCATGAGGTGGGGTGGCTATTTCCTTTCTTCGCCACCTTTTTCTTACAAGTGTTACCAACTGATACCTAGCGAGCATCTAAGCCAGAGGTGCGATCCCAGAAAGTTGAGAAGGGATGCTTTGGTGTAGGTAACGATCAATGTCAACATGTGGCTTTTATATAATTTAAATTTACAAAATAAATGTCTAGTTAATGGTATTTGACTGAAAATATGCATAAGGCCGTAGTAAAGGGTTGGTTCTTACTACAGGTTTTTCCTCCCAAACTCTCCTAACTTTAGCAATGGGGCCTGAGTCCCCGAGCTCGCTTCATGGCACCCCTGATCTAAACTATAACCCTAGGTGCGCCTCTAACCGTCGATCTGCCAAACACCAGATGAACGCCGTAGCCTCTTGGCCACTTGCCCACTCAGCATATACTGTATAGTATATTGTTTGTATGCCCACATTTACATATTCACATATATATTCACACAAAACATATTCACACAAGTACCACTTGATGTCACGGGATAAATTCAGTAGCATTCCAAGGAGACCGCAACAGTGTCCTTTGTCGCTCTTACGCAGCTACAATCCATCAGTCTTCTATATATTACTACTTTATATTTCCATTCCTCTACCTCGTGCTGATCCATACTCCTGGCGCATGACATCGTGATGCCATTTATATTCATCCTCATAGTGATTCTTCATACGCACTTGTAACATTAAGTGAGTCAGACATTGTTTTTGTCGAATTTTGTCTTTCAATATGTCATATAGAGTGCAAGGTGATGTGTTACAACGCCCAGGTAATGATGAGATTGCAGCGTTGCCCCGCGAAGTAGATGAAGCTGAAGCCCAAGGTGCTTCCCATATAAACTCTATAGCCTCTGAGAAAACTCCTCTATTAGAAAGTGACATCAAGACATGCAGTAGGACATGGTCCGTATATGTTCTTACATGCATTGTAGCACTTGGTGGCTTTTTATTTGGGTATGATACGGGTGTAATATCAGGGGCGTTACTGCCACTGACAAGACTTTTCCACTTAGATGATCTTTGGAAGGAATTAGTTGTTAGTTCGACCGTTGGTGCTGCGATAGTAGGAGCAATTTCTGGTGGATGGTTTAATGATAAATTTGGAAGAAAGCTGGTTCTAATAATAAGCTCAGTGATATTCACATCAGGAGCAGTTATTATGGCAGTGGCATCCGAAAAAGAAATTTTGTTGACTGGAAGGCTTGTTGTTGGAGTGGCAGTTGGTAAGAATACAAATTTCATTTAAATCTTATCAAGTTTGTAATGAGAATATTGCTTGCAGCCAGCATATTTTTGTTAGGGGGGCACAGCTTACTCTGAGCATAGGGAGTATCAATCAGCTGGGTTGCCTGGTAGCCCCCCAGTGGTGTTCAAATTGCATTGAAGTACATGATTTAAGTTGAATTCTGACAAATAATGCGCAATGATGAACAAAATGCTCTAGTGCTCTATCTCTAAGGGGGATTGAGTGATCTTTGGATTCCAGGTGGGGCCTTGCCCCAGGACACCCCCTGGCTACGGGTATGGCTTTCAACTTCTTTCTTGGAGTTATTTCTTTGTTTCACACACATCAGATTTTATTTCTTCAGAATTTGGGTAAGGGTAGAACTTTATGGGGGAGACCTAAGCATTCAACGCAATCTTCTTTTTCGTGGGAATGCCAGGAGTTTCATCGCCGTGGGATTAAAAGAACTGTACAGTTTTACTTCTGTATGCAGGGGTGCCTAGAGGAGGGCAGGGGAGATTGTCGCTATGCCCCAAGTCTGAGAGTGGCCCCGCAAAGTTAGGAAAGGATTCGTTGGTGACTGCAATGTGACTCCCTGTAAAATTTGATTTCATTTTTCCTTGCTCAGTTTTGCCATGTTTTTTTATGATTTCCAGAGTAGTTTTTCCCTCCAAATTGTGACTTGCTTCTACAGGACAGAAGCCTGATCTTATATTATGTTATATCTCTGCTGTATATGTTAGACAATTCCATTTCATTTCCTTCCTTTGCGAGCAGTGGATCTGAGAGACTGTATTTTTACAAGTTCTAAACAGGTTTATAAGAAACCTAATACTAGACAAAGAAACTTTTAGAGCTACAAGGAAAGAGTCAGGAAACTTCAGAATTTTCTGTACCATCTTTCACAGTTCAGGAAACCCCTTTTTCTCCACAGATTTAACAAGTTTTCAATACAGTATGTTATATATGTATAAGGGTAAAATTTAGATACTTTTCTAGCGTGGGGCTACTGATAACGTCATGGTGACCCCACCTACGTCAATCTATTGTCTATAGAAAAGTTCATCAGTCTCCTAGTAAATGAGTTCGTCGACCCACTGGCATCGATTCGTGGTAACATCCCTGATTCTAGGGTATTCAGCTCACTGTAACTGACCATACCTAATTTCTATTTCTGAGAGGCTTTAATGACTACAAATTGTCAGAACATTATCCAACCTGTAGGTGAAAACCTTTGCTACACCCCTACTCAAACATCCTTGGATACGTTGCTGTACAGCTGCCTAGGGACGATGCTCCGAAGTGAATTTTAGCGATCACCTCCCAAAAATACCATTTGTCTTGGGATGCTCCAGTGTCTGCCACTGATTTGTAACAAACAGAACTCCACTTATTTCAAGAAAAGTATCAGTGGTAAATATCTCAAAGGACTGGCATGAAACTCCCTCATTTTCTGTTGAGCAGTATCCAAAAGCGAAAGAGGAAAAGGGGCTGGGGGCTTGCAGTCCTCCTAGTTGAGTTGATGACCATTTTATTAGGACAATTTCATAAGAAACGGCATCATTTCGACAGGAAATACCTTTGGCTCAGTACGGTTAGGCAGCAAGTAACACGAGAAATTGACGTGCATCCTTTTCTTGTTCATTTGAAAAACAGTTTGTAGCCCTATCCCCCCTCCAAGTTTTGAGCCCTCCTTTGCCTATAGCAATATCTAATCAGTTTTCGAATTCCTTCTACCTATTTGTTTAGGTTACGCATCAACAACATGCCCATTGTATGTAGCAGAATGTGCTCCTGCAGATATCAGAGGTAAACTTATAACGCTATACCAGATGTTCATCACGATTGGCGCATTAGCTGCATCAATTGTTGATGGATTGTTCTCAAGAGATTCAGAGCATGGTTGGAGGTAGAGTTTTCATTTACTCATTAGTGTGTCTTTATTTCCAATATTGCTTTTGTATTGTTTTGTTTTGAGTGCAGATGCATGTGCCATAGAAGTAATACATGATTAGGTTACTAAGGTTACTCAGGCCTGCCAGGAGCTTTAATGGGCCCTGGGCAAAAGGAGCAATGGGCTACTGAAAGATTCTTAAAAAACTATAGTAATTGAATTGTAATTAAAACCATCATTGTGAGCTTTAAAATCCCCAAGGAATCTTTTCATAGCACTTGGAGCCCCCATCAGGCTCAAGGCACTAGATAGTTTGCCCCCTTGCCCTTTCCCCCTCTTGGCGGGCCTAAGGTTATCACTAGTATAAATCCACGGGCTATGTATTTTGCTCCTGAAGTTGGAAGCTCCTTCTAGTGGCGTGCCGAAGGAATTTTGACTAAGGTGTAGCACATAAAATTCACCTACAGGTTTTAACAATGCACCATAATTGGCAATAAGACTGGGCCGTTTTGCTAACTTTTACGGACAAGCCAACAATTTACCGGGAGCTTCTGCAAAAAGTGGGGGAGCAACCACCACATCCCCTACTGTAACAATTCCCCTAACTGTGTCCGATAATTAAATTTTCATTTTCATTTCATAATTTTTATACAGAAAGTAACCCTTCAGCTTAACAAAAAGAATTAGAAACTAAGTTATTTATAATAAAAGCAACCATTAAATAGACAAAAGAGCATAAGAAAGACCTATTTATTGTAGAGCTGCTCTTTCAGGGGGTTGTGTTTATTCATGCCTTGCTCTTCATATACAATTTCAGTTGCCTTTTAAAGGTATTTATTGTTGGCAACTCACGTATATTACTAGGCGTATTATACGTCATTTGCTTTCTGTTGGAAATTTTTTGATAAATATTTTAACTAGGTAGATCTTCAAGTAGTTGGCAAAAGACTGAGTTTGTAAAGGTTGTCCAATGCACGAAAGTAGATTTTAAGCTTTAGGAATAAATCCCGCAGTGGAACTTATTGATACATCTTTAAGCAAATGCTAGTTAATAATATTTGTAGTCTTGATTGTTCCGACATTTTCATTTTTGAATTCCTTGTTTTTCACAGCAAAAAATAAAGAGCCTGCTTCAGGTGTTTATGTTATATGTATTTAATACGAAGATATTTGGATATGTTTGGCATAATGAAATTTTTTGAATTGTATCTCCGAAGGTATATGCTTGGTATTGGGGGAGTGCCTGCAGTAATTATGCTACTTGGTATGCTCTTCATGCCTGAAAGTCCAAGACATTTAGTGAATATGGGTAATTTCAAACACTTATTTGATTCAGTATCATGGAAAAATGTCTTCTCTCAATAGCGAGCTGCTATACCTCTTGGAAATTTATTATTCATGACTTTTCAGTGTTGCAATAGACTGTAAAATTCGCATATTCGATTTTTTTTGACTGCAACAGACCAACAAGATAGTTGATCCAAGCTTAGGCCTACGCGAAAGGCCTAGGCCTGAAATTGATGCGACTCGATGGAATTCTCGATTGGTGTTGGTTCACATGCTAATACAAACTGTTCTTAATGATATTAGGAATAGCTGGTGTGAGTATCTGTGCCAGTCTAAGGTAGTTGTGTATCACACTAGTAAAGGTGTAGGTAGGAGATTGTAAACACAGATCAAATGGATGAGACAGAATACAGAAAGGCTTGAATATTTCTTCATCCGTCTTGTTAATTCCAGGGTCGAGAACCTCCAATATGATGTACTGGCTATTAGTGCAAGAACTAAATGACATCTCGAGAATTTTAAGATGGCTTATAGTGCTTTCTCTCACAGGCAAAATATTTCAATGTTGCAATGATTTGATTATGTTGAAATATAGGTATTTTGCTAGCTCCCATCTATACACAGGACAACTTGAGAAGGCTGAAAAAGTCCTCATTAGGCTACGTGGTACCAATGATGTAGAGGAAGAGCTGAAAGCAATTGTACACACCTGTCAAGTCAGTGCTAGCCTTGGTAAATTTTTGCTAGTTTTTATGAATAAAGTATCAACTGGCTGTTTAATCTCTGAGTCATACACATGTTACGATGGATCTAACAATATTATATCATATTGCATTACAATATTATATTATATTACATTATATTTTATTATATTATATTATATTATATTATATTATATTATATTATATTATATTATATTATATTATATTATATTATATTTGTATTATATATTCTATTTTTAGTTAACTTCTCATTCGTCAAAGAAATATTTATTTTATTATGCTCTGTTATATTACATTATACTATAGAGTATTGTGCTATATTATATTATTTTATTTTATACTACATAATATTCTGTTATATAACATTTTATTTTGCTGTTATATTATATTGCATTATATTATTTTATAGAACATTATATACTTTTAAGCTATACTATATTACATTATATTATGCTATGTTATGTTACATTTATTTTATTATATTATAGTTTATTGTATCATGTTAAATAATATATGTACTATCTTATGTATTTATACATGGCTGTAATTTCCTTATTTTTATGCTTACTAAGTTCTCGTTTTGTTTGATGTGTAAACTTCTCAGGAGTACACTCACCCGGATGAGTGTAGAATCTTTTGTTTCATCCTTATCATTCATTCCACTTTTGTTGTAAAAATTATTTGTTTGAAAGCACAGTATGTACAGTTGGTCCCTTCACAGCCACTTAAAAACACCAGTAAATGGATGGAAGATTTTACATCAATTAGATCATTTTCTCTCATAACAATCATATTGGCAACTTCGAAGTTGGTTAATGAAGTACTGTAGCCTTTCTCTGTAAACCTTTATGCCTGGCTCAGATATCAATGACCATAAAAGGTAAAGGTAAAGGTGAGTCCCATGTACGATTCCGTACGTTGGGGGAGTGCCCGTTAGAGGGACACTTATCCTGAGCCGCCGGCATAGTGAGGTAGGGTGGCCAGTTCCTTTCCTCGCCGCCTTTAGCTTCCCTAGTGTTGCCACCGGGTACCCATTTACTGCTGGGTGGACAGTGAGCGAGCATCCCAACTATGATCCGAGGGTTCGGCTCGAACCATCGATGTTTCGCACAGCAGTCAAGCGCTCTAACCACTTGGCCACTCGCCCACATCAATGACCATACTTATCATAAATCAATACCTAATGATGTTATTGGCTTTCCATAACATTTCTTTGATTCGTCATGTACTCTAAGAATACATTGAGTTTTAGCAGACTTATACTCCACTTTTTTCTTTTTCAATTTGTGTTAGAAACAGAAAATGTATTTGAAAAAATTGTCAAGGTATGGAAGACATCACACACAAGACGAGCTTTAATTGTTGGCTGTGGGTTCCAGGCTATTCAACAGCTTTGTGGCATCAACACTGTCATGTAAGTGTATTTGTACATTGTTGTCATTTGATAGCATATTATTTAGCAACTTGAAACGTTTTGCTACCTTTGATTGTAATGGATGAAACTGTGCTAGTTTGGATCCGATCCATATAGCTCTTGTATGAACACATGAATCCGATCAAACTTGGATATGAAAAACGAGGCTTGTTCTCTAATATGAGAACGCATTATTTGCGCGTGGCCTCTGATGCCTATTCATTTCGCATTTCGCATGCT
The DNA here is from genome assembly GCA_964019165.1 of Mastigias papua. Lineage (NCBI taxonomy): Eukaryota > Metazoa > Cnidaria > Scyphozoa > Rhizostomeae > Mastigiidae > Mastigias > Mastigias papua. The sequence goes on along the minus strand of OZ025273.1, from coordinate 4,945,277 downwards.
AGCTTTTTGTTCCCAGTCCACATTCGAACGTTCGCACATCGCAAAACGTTCGCATATGGACTGGGGGCAATGAACTCGCATCCGAAATGCGAAATTCGAATGTAAGTGGAAATGGGCCTTAAATATGCGTTTCGTAACTGTACCCTTTGGGATCGGATCTGTGTTCACACAAGAGCTATACGAGATATGGATGGATCCAAGCTTTAAATCGTATGGGTCGGATCCAAACGGATCCACTGTCGCGTGCACGAAGTCTTAATTCTTATGTCTGTTTTGTTTACCGTTCATTCTGAAGGTATGAAGTTATATTCAGCAAACACATTCTGGTTGCTTTTGCTATTTTGCGAATGCACGAACCACTTTGTCATGCATGTTGTAATCACAATACGGCTATTTCCCAAGTAACTCTGGTGAAGCACTTATAGACGCACTCCGCCTATAGTCGCACTTCGGTTGCAGCCAGTACTATCCCCCCAAACAGCAGAATACCCCCCTTTTATAGTCATATTTGACGAGGAAATTGTTGAATTCTCAACAGTTAGCTTCTTAGGAAAGGAGTTTTCTTACTTTTTTCCCTTAGTTTTGTTTGTATTTTTCATTGATTCAAATCAACGATCACATGGATTCATTACCCATGCAGTAAATGATATCACCTTTGTTTACGGATGCCAGATTTATTTGCTGCAATGCACAAGTTCAGGCGATGTCTGTAGGAAAGTTATGAAGTTTTGGTGAAGTATTATTAGCCAAAATGGATGAATTTATTGCGCAGGATTCATGTGACATGCGGACACACAAGGCCCCTTCTAGATTACACGTTTTTTTAATAGAAAAACATGAATCGGTACCTAGTATTGAGAGTCTCTTAATTTGGTATGAAAATTTTCGAATGCTAGTACTGAGAGTTTTTTAATTGGTTTCTAATTTTCTGGACAAAAAATTTCCCTAATTGTTTGGAAGTCGAGAATTTCTAGATGGATATAAACGTTGAACGTCACGAGAAATGCCCATGCAGATCAAAATCAAAAGTTGGGACCTTTTCCAAGCAAAAAAAAACAAACTAATTCTTTGCAAAAGCCGTTGAAAATAGAGTTCACCATCTACTGTCTCTTTTCTGAAGTTTTCTTTAGCAAGTAACAGAGCTTTTTTTTTGTTGTTGTTTACTTTATTTTGAGTAGGCTGTTATATCTAGCGTTTTCAGCTAATTTAGGCCTACTGTGCATGCCGCATCCAGGCATGGGACCCCTAGTTTAACGTCCCTTCCGAAGGACGGCGGAGTGAGTTGCTTTGGTCGTTTATCTGGATAGTCGCCCATCCAGCTGCTGACCTAACACAGCCAAGCTTAACCTCAGCTAGCTAACGGAAGCCAACTGAACCGCTTGGCCACTCACCCCACTAAAGTTTTTAAAGTTTTTTGCCAGGCTAGTAGTAGTTGCCTATAAAGCAGTTTCTTTTAAACTGGAAAACGTGTACTACCCGTCATGAACCATAGTTAATAACCAATTGCATTTATGGCACCCCTCTAAAGCTATAGGCTAGTTCCATTTACGTTTCCGTACGTCGTGGGACTTGGGGGCAGTTTTGAGATGGGTTCTCATCGGATTTTTAGCATTTGGGTCTAGGTCTACCACTGTGCCAAGTTTCATGCTGGACTCACAATGTGCACATTTTGGCCTTAAAACTGCACTTTTTCCCCTCACTAAAAGAGGAAAACTATCCTGAACCGTCGGTATAGTGAGGTAGGGTGGCCGGTTCCTTTCCTCACCTCCTTTAGCCTCCCCAGTGTTGCCACCAGGTACCCAATTGCTGCTGGGTGGACAGTGAGCGAGCACCCCACCTTTGGTCCGACGGTTCGCCTCGTACCATCGATGTTTTGCTCTACAGTCAAGAGCTCTAGCCACTAGGCTACTCGCCCATTGGCTCCCCTTTACCAATGCGTATTATCTAATTCGTATTTTCCTTTCATTAATATCGTTCGATTTTTCCTGCCAGTCCTCTGTACGAGTTTTCTAAACACCCATTGTATTTGTTCGACAGAAGGGACTGCTTCACTTTGGACATGTTCTCGTTACTTTTTCAGGTATTACAGTGCAACAATTATATCGCTTGCTGGCGTTGAAGACGAACAAACTGCGATTTGGTACGCTGCTCTCGTTGCTGCCGGGAACTTCGTATTTACACTTGTAGCATTGTTCGTTGTAGAGCGAGTTAAGAGGCGGAAGCTAACACTAGCTAGCTTATTGGGGGTAATTTTGTCGCTGTGTTTGCTTGCAGTCACGTTTATTTTGCTAAAGAAAGATTCACCAAGAACCACGGTTCGTTACCCCCAGGATGAATGCAGTATCAAGTACAGCACTTGTTCTGACTGTCTTAAAATCTCAAAGTGTGGATTTTGCTATGAGAATCCAATGAAAGATATATACGTGAATAGTTCTTGTTTATCGTTTGCGACTTCAGGAATACGACCAACACTGTGTAATTCTACATCATTACACTGGAGTGAAAAGTCGTGTCCAACGAGCTATGCTTGGCTTGCTGCTCTGTCCATGATTCTATACCTCGCTGCATTTGCACCAGGTATGGGTCCGATGCCATGGGCTGTAAATGCCGAAATTTACCCATTATGGGCACGGAGTATTGGAACAGCATCTTCAACATCTGTTAATTGGCTTTTTAATCTGATTGTAGCGCAGACGTTTTTGTATGTGATAAGGTTGTTCTCGAGTGCTGGTGCTTTTATGTTTTATGCTGGCCTGGCTGGAATTGGATGGGTTTTCTTATTGTTGTTGTTGCCGGAAACAAAAGGCAAGTCACTGGAAGATATAGAAGAACTGTTTAAAGGAAAGATGATTGTTGGATGCAAAGGAGGTGATACTATGAACCAGGAATAGCTCTTCTACGGGACTATTGAATTAGTTTACCCTCAGGAAGGGGATGCACGGATGGCTGGAAAACATGTAAACATTACATGATGTAGTGGGCATATATGATCTTTTTCTATAGTAGTATTTGTTTAGATCTAAGTGTTAATTACTTTTGAATAATTTGCAGTGTTTCTTCATTTTTGGGGCACTTACTTTACTCCGGTGTACTACACACTCTTTTTTATAAGGAACCACTTTATAAGGAACCTACGTGTAGAATGCAAAGATATTTATAGAACTTATACTACTAAAGGAAAATTCCCTAAGGAACTTTTCAATTTGAAAATTTTTTTAGCAGCAAACCATCAAGAATTAGGAACCCGGTTCCATTCATTTGTAGCCAAAAGCAGCATAGATTGTTTGCTATGCTTGCTTCAGGTGTTTCATGTTTCATTGGTCCTAAGTTATAGCCAAAATTAAAGGTAAAATTCAGAACTTCAATGTTTACTTGTGTCTGTATCATATGTATGGTACTAAATGTGGAGTGAAAATTAAGGATCCATTAAGGAACTTTAAGTACTACAGATTGATCATTGTAGGTCCAGAAAAAAGGAACTTTTGGAATTAGGCCTTGAGCTAGGTTCCTTATAAAAAAAGCGTGTAGTTATGGTTGGTTGTCATAACTTGATAAATAGGAAAGCTTGAAGTTATGATGATCTGGTTTTTGTATTAGTTTTGCAAACACGATTTCTATATTGGAAGCAATATTCCACAAGAGCTTCACAGCTTTTGCTAGAACTTTGGTGACTATATTGTGTAGTATGATTTTGTAGACCTCCATATTCATTTCCCTCCTTGGATTGAGGAAAGGTGACGGTTGGTGTAGATGAGACTTTCCTACTGGAGAGCACGAATTGCCATAGTTTGACATGTTTCATTACACACTGACAGCGACGTCGATAAAGGGGAGCAAGGGGAGTTAGAAAACCCCTGGGAACTCAGCAGAAGGGATGCTCCAAGATATACAGTATTACATCTTTTCATGGGAGTATGAGTACTGTATTACCAATTAAAACCTTTAGTTTTCGTTGTTGTCTGAAAATAATTTAAAGGGTAAAATTCTACTAAATATATTAAAATTGATTCAGGATAAGCAGGTTTACACCATAGACGATTGAAATTGCAAACTGACCTATAAAGGTAATCTCTGTCTTGGAGCCACACTTTGCTAAATAACGTATGGTATTGCCTTGCTCCTCGCTTTGCTGAAAAGTTTTTCGCACCAAGAAACTATGTTTAAATTGTTCTTTTTTGAGCAAGAGCCAAACGCTTCCCAACATCACAGACAAATTTCTAAGTAACATTCTTCTGCAAATTGCTTGCTCGTCTATTTTGATCAAAGAAAACTGAAGAGCGCGCCAACAGGTCTTTCGTTATAAGCAGCCTTAGTTACCGGCATAGATACCGGTAGAATAATCAATGGAAACGTCTTGCCTGCAGATTCCCAGGCTGTCCCAGGCAATTGATTGCCATTAAGTAACACTGCTTGCGGCTGCCGCAGGCACGATGCTTGGGACAATCGCAGACAATCGCAGGCAATATATGGATTACGGTTATATGGAAACCAGGCTTTACATTCAAACAATAGAAAAAGTTGAACACTGCTCAACTTTTTCTCAACCATCGCAGGCAATTCCTGGTTGCAATAGTTTGTCGCAGGCAAGTAGTTTCCAGTAACGCTTTGCCTGCGGTTACCGCAAGTACGATGCCTGGGACAATCACAGGCAATCGCAGCCAAGTTTCGGTTTTATGGAAGCCTAGCTTGAACGCAAGAACACAAAGCCAAAAACAGAGCTAAACAGACCCGTTTTTGTTCAAACACGGAATAGTGTGAAAGGGGCCATAGTGATTTTCATCTTGTTTTTATATCATATTGTCATTTTGCCCTTTAGACTACTGTAGAACTTAGTATAGCTACCATATGTTTGAGAGCTCTGATCACGTCTCTATTCTCTAAACTGATTGACCAATCGTCATACAAAATTGACCTAGCTTTAACTGTGGACCGCATGCTTGGTGAGCATCCTGCATGCTGATTGGTCAGTTAGGTTGGGAGAAAACAGACCTGATCAGAGCTCTCAGACATCTGGCAGCTAATGCTGTAGAACATGCTTGCCATGAAACCACGGATATGTAACATGTTGCATAGTGAATTCTCCAGGTTCTTTAACTCACTATTTTGCAGTCAGAAGTATTTTGCAATATTTTGTTATAAATAATGAAGAATATTGTTAATAATAATTAGTAAATGGAATTTTTTGAATTGAACATTTGATTGGTTAGCTGGAGATATAGATGTTATGGTTCACATGTCATCTGTGTAAATCAGAAGAGTCAGTTACACTCCTGGTCTTACATAAGGGTGTTTTTCTATTGTATTGTGTTTTTCTATTGTATTGTGTTTTTCTATTGTATTGTGTTTTTCTATTGTATTGTGCTTTCTATTGTATTGTGTTTTTCTATTGTATTGTGTTTTTCTATTGTATTGTATTTTTCTATTGTATTGTGTTTTTCTATTGTATTGTGTTTTTCTATTGTATTGTATTTTTCTATTGTATTGTGTTTTTCTATTGTATTGTGTTTTTCTATTGTATTGTGTTTTTCTATTGTATTGTGTTTTTCTATTGTATTGTGTTTTTCTATTGTATTGTGCTTTCTATTGTATTGTGTTTTTCTATTGTATTGTGTTTTTCTATTGTATTGTGTTTTTCTATTGTATTGTATTTTTCTATTGTATTGTGTTTTTCTATTGTATTGTGTTTTTCTATTGTATTGTGTTTTTCTATTGTATTGTGCTTTCTATTGTATTGTGTTTTTCTATTGTATTGTGTTTTTCTATTGTATTGTGTTTTTCTATTGTATTGTGTTTTTCTATTGTATTGTGTTTTTCTATTGTATTGTGCTTTCTATTGTATTGTGTTTTTCTATTGTATTGTGTTTTTCTATTGTATTGTATTTTTCTATTGTATTGTGTTTTTCTATTGTATTGTGTTTTTCTATTGTATTGTGTTTTTCTATTGTATTGTATTTTTCTATTGTATTGTGTTTTTCTATTGTATTGTATTTTTCTATTGTATTGTGTTTTTCTATTGTATTGTATTTTTCTATTGTATTGTGTTTTTCTATTGTATTGTGTTTTTCTATTGTATTGTGTTTTTCTATTGTATTGTGCTTTCTATTGTATTGTGTTTTTCTATTGTATTGTGTTTTTCTATTGTATTGTGTTTTTCTATTGTGTTGTGTTTTTCTATTGTATTGTGTTTTTCTATTGTATTGTGTTTTTCTATTGTATTGTGTTTTTCTATTGTATTGTGTTTTTCTATTGTATTGTGCTTTCTATTGTATTGTGTTTTTCTATTGTATTGTGTTTTTCTATTGTATTGTGTTTTTCTATTGTATTGTATTTTTCTATTGTATTGTGTTTTTCTATTGTATTGTGTTTTTCTATTGTATTGTGTTTTTCTATTGTATTGTGTTTTTCTATTGTATTGTGTTTTTCTATTGTATTGTGCTTTCTATTGTATTGTGTTTTTCTATTGTATTGTGTTTTTCTATTGTATTGTGCTTTCTATTGTATTGTGTTTTTCTATTGTATTGTGTTTTTCTATTGTATTGTGTTTTTCTATTGTATTGTGTTTTTCTATTGTATTGTGTTTTTCTATTGTATTGTGTTTTTCTATTGTATTGTGTTTTTCTATTGTATTGTGCTTTCTATTGTATTGTGTTTTTCTATTGTATTGTATTTTTCTATTGTGTTGTGTTTTTCTATTGTGTTGTGTTTTTCTATTGTGTTGTGTTTTTCTATTGTGTTGTGTTTTTCTATTGTGTTGTGTTTTTCTATTGTGTTGTGTTTTTCTATTGTGTTGTGTTTTTCTATTGTGTTGTGTTTTTCTATTGTATTGTATTTTTCTATTGTATTGTGTTTTTCTATTGTATTGTGTTTTTCTATTGTATTGTGTTTTTCTATTGTGTTGTGTTTTTCTATTGTATTGTATTTTTCTATTGTGTTGTGTTTTTCTATTGTATTATGTTTTTCTATTGTATTGTATTTTTCTATTGTATTGTATTTTTCTATTGTATTGTGTTTTTCTATTGTGTTGTGTTTTTCTATTGTATTGTATTTTTCTATTGTGTTGTGTTTTTCTATTGTATTATGTTTTTCTATTGTATTGTATTTTTCTATTGTATTGTATTTTTCTATTGTATTGTGTTTTTCTATTGTGTTGTGTTTTTCTATTGTATTGTATTTTTCTATTGTATTGTGTTTTTCTATTGTATTGTGCTTTCTATTGTATTGTGTTTTTCTATTGTATTGTATTTTTCTATTGTGTTGTGTTTTTCTATTGTGTTGTGTTTTTCTATTGTGTTGTGTTTTTCTATTGTATTGTATTTTTCTATTGTGTTGTGTTTTTCTATTGTGTTGTGTTTTTCTATTGTGTTGTGTTTTTCTATTGTGTTGTGTTTTTCTATTGTATTGTATTTTTCTATTGTATTGTGTTTTTCTATTGTATTGTATTTTTCTATTGTATTGTATTTTTCTATTGTATTGTGTTTTTCTATTGTGTTGTGTTTTTCTATTGTGTTGTGTTTTTCTATTGTGTTGTGTTTTTCTATTGTGTTGTGTTTTTCTATTGTATTGTATTTTTCTATTGTATTGTGTTTTTCTATTGTATTGTGTTTTTCTATTGTATTGTGTTTTTCTATTGTGTTGTGTTTTTCTATTGTATTGTATTTTTCTATTGTGTTGTGTTTTTCTATTGTATTATGTTTTTCTATTGTATTGTATTTTTCTATTGTATTGTATTTTTCTATTGTATTGTGTTTTTCTATTGTGTTGTGTTTTTCTATTGTATTGTATTTTTCTATTGTGTTGTGTTTTTCTATTGTATTATGTTTTTCTATTGTATTGTATTTTTCTATTGTATTGTATTTTTCTATTGTATTGTGTTTTTCTATTGTGTTGTGTTTTTCTATTGTATTGTGTTTTTCTATTGTGTTGTGTTTTTCTATTGTATTGTATTTTTCTATTGTATTGTGTTTTTCTATTGTGTTGTGTTTTTCTATTGTATTGTGCTTTCTATTGTATTGTGTTTTTCTATTGTATTGTGTTTTTCTATTGTATTGTGTTTTTCTATTGTATTGTGTTTTTCTATTGTGTTGTGTTTTTCTATTGTATTGTATTTTTCTATTGTATTGTATTTTTCTATTGTATTGTGTTTTTCTATTGTGTTGTGTTTTTCTATTGTATTGTGCTTTCTATTGTATTGTGTTTTTCTATTGTATTGTGTTTTTCTATTGTATTGTGTTTTTCTATTGTATTGTGTTTTTCTATTGTGTTGTGTTTTTCTATTGTATTGTATTTTTCTATTGTGTTGTGTTTTTCTATTGTATTATGTTTTTCTATTGTATTGTATTTTTCTATTGTATTGTGCTTTCTATTGTATTGTGTTTTTCTATTGCATTAGCCAAACTTTTATTAGTGTAAGTTACATGACCAGAGTAACTGAAGTAGAAGGGCAAGTACTCATGGAGATCTGGCGCATAGCTCCTGGAAAATGTTTTGCCTGCCACCTTTATCTTAATGTTGGGGGCATCTCCCAAATATAATGCTTCCCCCTAATGATAAAGTACCAAAGTAAAGGAGTTTCGATGACTATATTTCACTAAAATTGATGGGACGCTTGCCGCCATCACCCCTGCTACGCCACTGATTATTTTCACTATTTTTATTTCAACCCGTCATTTGAGATATGAAGGGCCGTAAAATATGGCAGACAGATGCGCCTCTATGTCGAGATCATTTGCTATGATTCCAGTTAATCTAAAGCAACTTTAATATTCCACGTACGCTTAAAGCAGTCTCATCTGCATCTTTAGCTCAACAGTCCTCCCGACAGTGTTTATATGAAAGAATGCAGACTTTAAAATCGCTCACAGATATAACTTCTGAATTGGCCTTGCAAAGCTCGAAGTTTCCCCAACAGTTGTTATAACATTCATCTCTTTTCCATACGTAGCCAGGATTCATTCCTTGTGACTTTTCCACCATCACGAGAATTGCCATCACTAATACGAACAGTTGAATTTTCATGATGCCTCTTTTCTACGTTTCTTATCGACTTTCTACAATAAAAATTAAGACTTTCTTAGAGAGAACAATCGAATTTGTGTAACGCTGCAGTGTTGCAAAGTGAGAAAGGCACTACACAAGCATAGCACTGACAAGCATGCATATTGAACAAAAGAGATGGTGGGCTTGCATGAAATATGCTTTTCAAATGTTTATATGAACTTATCAGCTTTCTACGGTCTGAAACATCCATTAGTGAACTTTCTTAGCTTTTTGAACAGTTGAGTACTGCTTCCTTACAAATCACTGACTCATACAAAACGTGTGTATGATCACTGTTGATCCGATACATTAGCGCTGCTGTTCACTTGTGTTTGCACTCTATTGGTAGAGTTCCAGCACTTCACAGATGAACGGTGTGCCTTTGACTTAGGAGATACTAGATTGTGCCTCATGTACCAATATCATGCGTGCGGCTGCCATATTCGACAATATGAATTCTAGCGCTTTGAACCGTTGCAATTACGCCACATTTTTCTTAAAATTATGCCGGATTCACTACTATTATGCTGAATTTAAATTCCAGGCCAATGTGCAAGAAAACTTGTCTACTGCATTCGCAGTCTAAAGCAATCAGAATGTATTCGATGAATATACCTTCAATGCCTGAAAATGAACAGTTAGCAGAACAGACACAAGCATATAATTTAAAACACTTGTTCAACAACATTTTAGAAGCTCAAGCAAAAATGTGGTCCCACCCTCTTCATTTCTGAACACACCAGATTACACGTTCTTTTTTTTATAAGAAAAAATTTTTTTTTCCTGAGGCTCAATTTTCTTAACTTTTCACGAATTTGAGGCTGAGATTTTCTTAAGATTTTCTTAACTATTGCAGGAATAAACTGGCTGAAACAGGCTACTTTGTATTTGTTGGGCCACCATCAAGTCTTGACCTTTGTACGAGAGTTTGCAAAAATGAGCCGATATCAATTTCTGGCATGTAAAGAAGATGAACTGTAATTTTCTTAGCATTTTCTTGAACTCGAGCCTTGTGATTTTCTTAGGATTTTCTTACGATTTTGACCATTTGAGCCTCATTTTCTTATAAAGTTTTTTCTTATAAAAAAAACAAGTGTATTTTATTTTCGTGTTGAAAAAAGTGCTTTTTCCTTTGCATCAAAATGCAAAATGCAACTACTCAATAATAACTTGGTAGTATTTATAAGATGCGGGATGGTTACCTTGTTGGTGAAGACAATCTCCTACAATAATATTCTCCAAGACAAACTTAACTCGCATCGATGTTTTCGATTCGATGTTCCTGATTTTCTGGTAATTTTAGGGTCAAGCGTTCTGAAAATTGTTCTAACTTCAAGGTGCTAGTTAAGCTCAGCTGAATGAGACCGTTAGCAAAGATCTTGAGAGCTTTGATCATTGGCTTAAAGGAAACAAGCTATCGTTAAACATACATAAAACTAACGTAAGTGTTTATGTGTGTTAATGAATATGGTTTTATTTAACTTACTTAAGGTATGAAACTACCAAAATACAATTTGTACATAAAACTGTTTCCATGTATATCCTAACTCGTCAAAAAGTTAGAAGTTATCAGGTGACTTAGACTTGAAAATACGTGACACAAATATCCAAAATGTAAAAGAAACAAGATATCTTGGTCTTCAGATTGATAGGCATCTCGCTTGGAAAAAGCACGTGGATATAATATCGAGAAAGGTTTTCCGTGCCATAGGAGTACTGAAGCATGCAAAACAGTTTCTACCACAATATATCTTGGAGAACTTGTATATAAGCATAATAGAACCACATTTTCGATATTGCTCATCTGTTTGCGGTGTTTTAGCACAACTTACATGAATAGACTCCAAAAGCTACAGAATAGAGCAGTTAGAATAATAACTAACAGTACGTTTGACGCCCCTGCTAGTCCATTGTAAACAGACTTTGGCTTAAGATCTGTAAGGGCACTTTGTGAACATGAGACAAAGCTTATAACCTTTAAATCTCTCAATGATCTTGCTCCAAATTACCTTAGAAAACTTCTATTTCGAAACTCTCAACATTCTTGTAGAACCCTAAGAAATACGTAAACTGATTTAAGGTCGCCGTTGAAAAAAACTAATAATGGGCAAAAAGGATATTCTTTCAGAGGAAGAACATCATGGAATAGTCTCCCAGCTGATGCTAAACGTGCACCATCCCTGTCATCATTCAAATCTTATTTGTAAGTAGTTACTTTACATTAGCATCTTTCAGATCTTATTTGCGATTAGTTAATTTATATGGGTCAATTTGATAACTTTAAGATCTAGACTTTTAAGATATGCAATTTTTTAGCTTTTTTTGTTTTGTAAATAGACGGCCCCTTGGAAATCAGATACGCTGAATGGGCAACCGTCTATGAATAACTAAAATGTATGAACGTATGTTTGTAAGCGAGCTCTTACAGTTATTTTATTTTGTTGTCAAATCGAGCCTCAGTGTTCTTATAAAACTTGTTCGCATAAAAGAAGATTGAATTTCTTTTTGACAAATGAAACAAGCTATTGAATTAAAAAATTCTTCTTGATATTGGTTTTTGATTATCATATGAAATATTCAAATTCTACACTTCAAGCTTGAGCTCTCCTTACGTTCGCGAGTTAGACAAAAACTTGCGATCTTTCAACATAGAACATTTTGTCTTTTATTCTCTTTTCGTCGAGTATTTGGTTTATTTACCTTCTCTTCTTCTTCTTCTTCTTCTTCTTGATGTTGGTAAGAAATAAAGCTCAAATTTTGTCTTCTGTGTACAAATATAATACTTAAAATATGGGATTGCAAAAAATTCAATTTGACTCACTTTTCTCGCTGATTCATTTGTATAATAAAGCAAGAAACAAGATTATTTGAAGAAGGAGACGCTCTGCTACAACCCTTACCTTTCATAGATGTTGAACTACTTCTAAGAAGTTTTGCTCTTGCTCCGTCTGGTGTCTGCATGAATACCATGGGTCCTGCGCAAGGTGAGTCATCCAATTTATAGGTGCATGCAACAAAGCGTTCACACCCGTCTTAGTTGCAGATTCGCACCAACTTTGCAAATCGCGAATACATGGGATCAATCTCATGGAATATTTAATGAGAAATAGCCACCTGTTTTTGCGTTTCGTTCAAAGTGAGCAATGTAAAGTAATTCAATTAATCTTCATTTCCTTATCCCTTTGGATAATATTGAGGTCTTTGGGACCAGATTGCAAATTTATAAGCACCATAATCCACCGTATTTCAATTGATAGCAGAAATTGAGCCATTTGCGTAATTGCAGCATGCATGCAACTTTTTATGGCTAATTCTGAGCATGTACGATATCTTTACAATAAAACTCAAGCACTTCCTCTGTTGCCCTGATGCAAAGACACTACTTGCGGTGAAAGTGTTCTGACAACGACAGTACAATTTAAGGACGAATTTCGGATAATTCGATCAATGATTGCTTTACAGTAAACTGCTACTTTAGAAGCCAGCTATATCTCATTCATTAAAGCAACTACACGTCTTGAATGAATGCCTTGAGAGCTAACAGCAGTGACCCCATCCCCAGTCATTGTTTCTTTGTCATCTGGATAGCTTGGTTCCAAATATATAAATCTAATTTGAGATGCAACCAGACGGATGGAAATTTTATTATAGTTGCTTTTCTTACTTTATTTGGCATCAAGCTATCTCAGATATTTTCTGTGTATAGTTCTTTTATGTAAAGTAAGGTATTGAAATTGTAAGTCTCAAGCAAGGCGAAGACTAGATGACCAAGTGTCCTTTGCCGCTTTGGATGGCACAGCCAAATGCAAAATGTAATACTGTTTGTATGTTTTTGTGTTTAGTCTTTTTTACGATGATAAAAAAACGAAACCAGCCCTAAGATCAATTCAGAATTCTGGGTGGCACATGAGATCTTCCAAGGAATGTTCTGGGGAATTGAAACCCAGCAACATTCCAAACAGGGACTGTGGAGACTTGATCGTAGAATTTTTGCCCTAGATTTTCTCTATTCTGCTTCCTGTGCACACCTTTTTATAAGAAACGAGCACATAAGAAGCATTAGGGAAGCACATACAGATTGAGTTTCCAAAGTAATTTAAAATTTGAAATATCTGTTTTTGCAAGGAAATGTTTATTAAACTGGAAGCAAACTACACATACAGTAATGATTCGATTAAGAAACATCCGGGCTGAAAGGAGAAAGCTTGCTGGCTGACAGGAGAAAGTTTGCTTCCTATAAAAAATGTGTAATACCAGAAAATCAAGCAAACATTCATTGACAATAATGAAAGAAGGAATATAGAAAGTTATTTGACACATGGACAGTGTACGGAGACATTTCAAAATTGATTTTGAAGCAATTTTAAACAAAGGTACACGTTTTTTACAAGAAACAAGTATATAAGAAACATGGGGCTCAAATCAGTTAAAAATCAAGAAACAATTAAAAACACAGGTAGGCTGAGCTTCAAAAGTAAACTTGAAAAATCTGTTTTTGTGCGAAAATTTTTAATTGAACTAGAAACAAAAGTCAAACAACATCCATCTCTCAAATGTTTATAACTAAAATTCAATTTCTTTTCTCATAGTTGCATTGTTGCTATAGGAAATTTTAAGAGTTTGAAGGAACACTTGAGAAATATTTAAAGCTTGATTTGACAACATATTGAGAAATATCCAGGTTGAAAGGAGAAAGATTGCTTCTAATAAAAAAAACGTGTAAACTTGCTAGTGGGAATCATAGGCTAACTAGTGGGGAAATTTAAATATCTGATGGGAAATTTGAAACTTCCCTATTAGTTTGTATTTTAAAAGATACCTTAGGGTAGCATGGATAGCTTCAGAAAGTAGTGCATGGATATATAAGATATGGTATGCCAAAAACTGCCCTTAAGCTTCAATACCCTTCTGTTTCCTAATTTAAAAGTCTACGTTGCTTAAAAATTCCTATTGATCTCTGGTGAAATAAGAGGGTCCTCCTTCCGGATACAAATCACTCTGTTCTTTCAGAATTATCACATTTTTGGTAGTTCTCTGCCTCAGTTTAAGAATTCCATAACCGTCCATGCTTTCAGGCGGAGGTCAAACAGCCCATCACCAACTTGGACTATGCTCAAACGACCCACCATTCTACTTGCAATAGAAAGATGCTGTATTGGCAGGATTGATCGAATAATATTTTGTCTAATTGAATTAGATTCAATTACCACTCGGCTATCGAGTTCTCTGTTTGCCTGGTTTCAAAATTCAGATTGATTGTTTGATACCAACGAAGCACATTCTCTAAATTAATATTGATCTGTATGGTAATAATTTAAATCTATATTCATTTCTCCACGAGCAGGCATATCGAATGTGTTATGTTGAATAGTACCACCTGAATTCAAAACAAATTTTCTCAGATATAGTTCTCCATTTTAAAGATTGGCAAGTGATTCCAATTAAGAAGGTCGAAGATCCAATTATGGTTCTCATTTGGATATCCCAGAAATACCCAATCAGATTGAATTTAGATCGGCAAGAAATAAGGGCATGCTTCCTTGTACATTCGCAATTGCGGACGGATGAAGAATATTCGTGAAAATCCCAGTGAAAAGGTGAAAGGGGACAATTTGCTGAGCTGCTCAATTAATTTCCGAGGGGGCAGTAGACATTGATAAGATTATTAATTTTAGAGAAGTCACTGCACTATATGTATAATGGCATTATATGGCATTACTGTGTGTATAATATGTCAAACTGGAATACCTTCACGATCCTTTTGTCTGAGCACCCACAAGTAATACCTTAGACCGAAAACATCGAAAGATTTTGAGTCAACTATTGCTGGAAGCCTAACAATGGGCCCTGAGTTAGTACACCAATGTCCACACATTAACACAAGCTGATGACAATGTAAATATACCAGATACTTAAAGGGAGCTGCAAATTTATACCCTCCATCCATCCATTCATACATACAAACAAATATAAATAAAACTTATATTCATATTATATAAATATATATTATATATATTTATATTTATATATTCCCAAAAGTTTTCGACAGTATGAGCCTAGATAGAAGGCGAAAAAATGCGACGATACTTTTTGTTTTGCAAGGCATGTTTCGGATTGTTCTAATCCATCATCAGTTCCTAAATGCAATGAAAAACCTCTAGGTACATAAATAAACATTACATCGTGAATCGAATGTAGTAATCGGAAAAGGAATAGCGAAAAGGAGTGAAACGGTTATAGAAAAAGAGCTAAAAGCTTAATGAAAAGTTATAATGCTGAATCTGCTCATTTTAAATCAGGCCTTTCCCACAAGATATGCACTGCCTCTTCAGTCTATGCCTCTTTAATTATAATGAGTGTTGGCAGAATGCAACACTTTAAAACAGATACTATCATTGCAAGCCTCTTAATGGTTCCATTGTTTGTAAAGAGGCTTGCAATGACAACTGCTTTAAAGTGTTGGATTCTACTAACACTCCTTAGTGTACTCTGCGGTAAGTGCTGGCACAGATGATAAACAACCGCAAGCTAAGCATAAGCCCCGTTTACACCCTCTTTTTTCGTATTAAAGAGTAGATACTTATGCCTATTTTACATGAAACTGTGCACAGTAATTAGCAAAAAATACAGGAAAATGAGCATTTTTGTCTCCGCTTCTACACAAACATGAATTAGTGTGAACAGGTGTTGTGTATCTATGACATCAGCAACATTAAAAAAAGAGCAATGCCAGCGGAGTTATAGAAGAGAAATGTCTGTTGGCAAAGATATGAAATTCAGTTCAATAATAATAAAATTAAATCAAATTCTTATCTGTCTTTTAGGGGCAGTTACCTTTGGAACACCCTGGATGACAATATCAAGGATTAACCAACAGTGTTAGTTGCCAAACAGAAAATCAAACATGTCTTAACTTTAATACATGAATATGCCTGTAATATCAACATCAAGAAGAAGAAATGTCTCTGTTCCTTGTTGCGATCTTGGTACTGAAGTTTATCCCAAAGCTGCTTTCCCTACGACAAGATCAAAAATTGGGTTGGAAAAGAATACACCTGCAGACAGTGCCACTAATTAACTTCCGTTTTATATGTAGAATAGATTTCTTTTTGTAAATAGTTGGCTTTAATTAGTATCTTTTAGTACTATTATAATCACCAACTGTAAATATGGAACAATTAAAGCAGAACTCAAAGCCGACAACAACACACTGCTTAACAAAAGACCCGAGACTGTCCAAATGCCATCTTCAGAACAAGTACCTCCTAATGAATAATAGAACTGTTACGAATGGATCATTAGAAGAACAGAACATAATCACACCCTCTATCCATGAGAGTCGTTTCTTAGAAATAATAGTACTCAGAATAGACTCTGTCTGACAATTGCAATAACATGAAACTGAGAGTCACTATCAGAGGACGCATCTTTTCTTTAATTTTTTTCTTCTAATGTATAAATATATATATTAATTTTCACCCATTTCAGGAGGTCAATCAAGCAATGAAGATGTGATTTCATATGCACAAAGAGAGCAAAGACTTTGAACAGCCTTTATGTATACCATTTTAGCAACCATTTCTATCCTTTGATGATGACAGATATACATACATACATACATACATACATACATACATACATACATATATATATATATATATATATATATATATATATATATATATATATATATATATATATATATATATATATATATATATATATATATATATATCACTGAATCAGAGCCGCATTCGCATAGTATATAAATATATATAAGAGAAAGAATAAAAAATACACTTCACTTAAATTATAGACGTTTCGACAAATATCTTCATCAGTACTAATCTTACAATCAAGGAGTTATAAATATAAAAATACATACATACATACATACATACATACATACATACATACATACATACATACATACATACATACATACATACATACATACATACATACATATATATAAATATATATATATATAAATAAATATATATATATATATAAATATATATATATATATATGTATATATATATATATATATATATATATATATATATATATATATATATATATATATATATATATATATATATATATATATATATATATATATATATATATATATATATATATACGCGTATATATACGTTGAAACGCTCTCATATGCGTTGCAGCTAGATAGAAGTATAGAAGTTTTGACACCTGCAAGCAAACACTAAGTATTTCTAATGCAAAATGCATATATTGATCCGGATATCTTAGTTTAATATTGCAAGTGGCGTACGTTTTCACATTAAATTCAATTAGAACCATAGAGCCTGTTTTATTTTCCTACATAAGCATATAATATGCTACAATTGGCATAGAGCCAGTTGTAGTTATGTTCCATGCAAACTACTTATACTTCGTTTCGTCTATATGGCTCTAAAGCTGTTTCTGTGTTAAAGCGTCGAAAGTAACACATTGATTCCTTCTTTTTCTTTCTTGTCTAAATTCCTTTTACCATTTTTAATAACAAGAATATAAAATAGCATGAAATGCTGCACACTACGTTATTGTTATTGGGTATCTTTATAGTTGTGAAGTTTCGCTGAACCTCTGTTTCTGCAAAGATTGAACATTTATGAGGAATGTGGTTTTATCAGTTTTTACAAGTGATTCAAAAGCTTTCTGGCAAGTGTGGTACTTATTATTTTTTACAAACAGGGAGATAACTTGTCACAGTTTAAGTGAATATTGAGAGACCCAGATAAAAAATCTTGCGTGCATTCATTCTTGATCTTTCGTTTAAAGCTGCTTACCAAATCAGTAGTCTGTTTTGCTGAATGGGATAGGGGCTTAGAGGCTAAGGCAGGATGTTTGGAGTGTTGCAGCTCATGGGTAGATACAGGATTTATGTTGATAGTTGCACCTTGCGCTTATAAAAATCCCTGTGCTATGCTCATACACAGTGAAAAAATATACAAGGAATCAAAGGAAGTTTGGAGCTATTGAAGTAGACACAGTTGAAACCAAGCTTTGCTATGAATTCAACAATAAGACAAATGATTTTATACGATTTAACAGCTCGCTAAAACATGAGCAACTCATCAAATCTAGTTGGTACTCAATAATGAAATTAGCGGCAACCTTCTTAGATAGGTCCTCAGTGCAAGCAGAGGCGTGTGGGGTGTCACACCCCACATACTCCCAAACAGTGAGAAAAATCTGACGAATTTTCAGAGATAAAACATATTTATCTTGAATTTATCGTATTGGAGAGCTTTTTCACTGCTAAATATAAAACTAGCAACTATAAATAGTTACCTTGTTCGGTCGAAACATGTGAGCAAAACTCCCACACTTAATTTTTTATCGGTTTTTATTGAAATTGAACATATGACGTGTTAAGAAAAGTCGGGAACCAGTTTTGCTACCCTCCCCCCGATATTTGAAGCATCAATACGCCCCTGAGTATTAACAACAAGCAGTTCACTTGGAAATATCGTAGCATTCCATCAATCATAATTATTCTCTTCTGTGGTTCACATAATAAACACTCTGTGAAAGTTCCAGAATTCTCAGAGAAGCGTTTGTGCAACTTAGCTATCTATCATCGTGTGCACAGACTTTTCAGTTGCACCAGGTTGCTATTTCATTGGTCACGGCCGGCATACATTTGCATAATAATAGCGAGTGCAACACAAACAACATTTTAAAAAACATCGTGCTCACAGACTAGACTACCTTTGTTTATTTTTCATTTTTTTCATTTTTATTTTAAAATTCCAAAAAACATTAAAAATTCCTTTTAATCAATAACTATAAATAACATTACTAACAACAAGAAATAAAGCAATAGATTACAATAAAGGTAAACACAATCACAAAGACAGCATAAAAACAACAGAAAGTTATAATGAATATACAAAGAGACCTAAACTGATTTAATTTAAAGGGAAAATGTAAGTATGGAATTTCTTAAGGAGGAGAATTTCACAATTGAGACGAAGAGGTACATACTAGGACTGAACCTGAAGGACTAAATGCAAGAAGACTTCACTCAGAGAATCTAAGTGTCTTCCGTGCAGCAAGTGCAACCCACTGTATCCACCACTGCAGCTCATCCCCCCCAGTAACTCTGTCCCTAAATACGGTGCTGTTCCAGAATAATGCTTACAGTCATTTCAGTTCCGTTTATTTCATTTTATTTCACTTCATTGTCCGGATTGCACTTTAGCAATGTTGACTTTCAATGGAGCCCTAAAACTTCTGTACTTTAGCTTTCAACACCATTCAGACAGTTTGGAAGATGATTTTATTTGGGATGTGTTAGCTAATTGTCTAAGTCCCCTCGAAGAAGCCTTTCCTTCGCATAAGCTCCAAACCAAAAATATCAAAAATAAATAAGCCGTAAATTGACCATTTTCTGCATACATTTTCAAAATGACGAAGTCACCTCTCCCCAGACCTCCAAGTCACATCGTCATCGAAGGCGAATTACCAAGGAATCTTTATCCAAGCAGCAAAGGGATGGTGTAACACTGCAACCTATCGTCAAGTTCCGTATTATCATCAAAGTTAGGATTCGTCTATACAAGCAACTCTATTTATTAACTACTTGCTGAGCTTGATGCGTGGTGATTTGGATAAGTAATTGCCTCGGTTTAGCTGCTTGGAACACGGTTTTCACTTGTTCACACCATAAGCAACGGTAGGCCTACTTATAGTGGACTGAACCGTTTCAAACTATTGTTACCCTGCTACTGTCTTTGATTCAAAGTTGCATCACATGTACATATTATGGTTTCATTATGGTATGTAAATATGCAATGGCAAAGCAGGGTAGACTGTATCCTTTGAAGTTAAAGAGCAGTTCATTTTAATGGGCAGGTCTTGTGTTGATCATTGGTGTCTGCTGGTATTATCGCAGTGGGGAAAATAATAAGCCATTGGACTCGTCTGGGGAAAATAATAAGCCAGAGAAAGTTGGTCAACTAAGTTATGTTTTGATGTACTTAGCTTCACAGCTTGTCTTTGAATTACGATTAAGCCATCGCACTTCAAGGTACATGTGCTTTGAGTAATTTAAGAGCTTAATGGAAAGGGAAGTTTTGAATGAAGACTAGGGACATTATCACTCTCTTGAATATTATACAATATTGTGGCAATGCTTGTGATGGGATATAAGCAAGAAGCAAAACATCTAACCTCTTTAGTTTAAGAAGAAAAACTGAATGACTAGCAAAGCATATAAAGGAAGTGCTCAGAAGAACTTTAGAAGAGCTAAAATAACAGTTCCTTTATCAAACACTGGGTGGACTATGTTGAAGTTGAAAAACTCAGCAAAACCCAATGACTTCTTAATTTCTTTGTGGAGCACCTTTGTGTGTTAATCTCCACATGAATGCTGTAATACTGATAGTAATAATACAGACACATTCAAAGTTAGAGAGCATATGAGGGGGGGGGGGATTGGGTGTGCAACACCTATGTTATCAAGTCTGCATTGTATCTACATGATCCAGCATTCAGAAGCATTTGGGTGAAATAGATTTAAACCAATTGTGTTTGTCTTCATATCGATATGTTACTTACAAGTTAATCAAGCTCTATAGCTGTCAGACAGTGACACATTGGCACATAGGAGCACATACACAAACATGCATGCTTGCACATACACACACACACACACACACACACACATGCTTTGTATCAAAATATATCTTAATGTCAAGGAACTCAACAAGTCAAGGGTCCAACTGGCTTCTATGTTTATTTCACAGTTTTGTTTACTTCATTTTTCTGTAAGCCTAGAACAGAGAGCTTCATTTTGATACCTATCATTTATTGTATATCATGTCCTGATTTGAAGATTTTATGAATTAATAACAATCACCTTGTGATGTTTGCTATCTGATATATTTGTAGGTTTTATTGCACAAAAACAGATCATCAAAATGGCAGCTGGACCATACAACTATTCGTATATTTTTAAATACATAATTATTGGTTAGTAAATTTCTCCTTTATGTGATCAAAGAGTTCAAACTTATGCAAAAGATATATCAAATTATGTGTGATAAGTTTCTTTGCTCTACAAAGTTATCAGATGTTTGTCTTACTTGATAATCAACCAATGTGACTGTTTGCAATAGAAACTGTATGCAGCAAGATTATGATCTTTTAGCATATTGAAGAATAAAGCTGTGTTTTCTCCCTCCATTTAACATTCCATTTTGCACCTAATCTGTTTCATATTTTGAATCTGAAGTGTTTACCTTTCTAGGTGATATGGGTGTTGGCAAATCATGTTTATTGCATCAATTTACTGAAAAGAAATGTAAGTTAATGTATTGAGACTCTTTTGAATGGCTGAGTGCTGATTGAATGGCTAAGTGCTATAGTTCTGCAATAATTAGAATGCATGTGGGCTTGCAGTAAGCTTTTTTATCAATAGATTTAACTGAATTTTAAAGTTACAGTTTTCTATGCCACTCATAGCAGAAGTGGACATAAAATCATCTGGTTCTTAATACAAATAGCATTAACCATTCATTTAAACATGCATGAAAGCATATGGAAAAAAGCAGCAAGGCAACCTGTGTACCACAGCACCATCTCATTAGCAAGGTGTGGACATGCACCAGCTTTGCAGTAAATATGCCCAGCTTCATAGTAATTTTGGTCCAACCTAAGTCACATCAGATATATCAGAATTGTACTGAACACCTATCTGGACAACAGTTTGCAGCAAATTTTGCAAATATGTATGCATAATTAGCTACCAGCCAACTGGATTAGGCCCTAGTTGTAACTGTAGTAGTCTATAGGGATTACACAATGGTCTATAGGGATTATGCAATTACCTGAACTCATGGACACATGGCTCTTGCCTCAGGAGCTATTGTCTCAGTTGTATTAGGTTTGGTAAACAGGTTGTTTTCAGTCAGTTCAAAGCTTCTAAAATTTTAGTGTGTTTAAGGCTTCGATGTTTTTATGCAATACTTCCCAGGAGATATCACTTATAGAAGGACTTTTAATATGGGTAGCTAATAATAACATCCAAGCCTTAAACACATGTAAAATTGTGAGAGCTGTGGAGATAGGAAAGTACAAAAATAACTTTATGAGTGGTTGTGTAGGATGCATATTATCTACAGACTGATGTCAATCTAACTGTTTCCAATTTTATCATTATCACTGATGAAGCCCTTACAGGCAAAACATCTGATGTAAAGAATCAATTAATTAACCTTAGAAAGTATTCTTATTGATGTATATTCACATTTTTATCTGAGGCATGGCTACATCTAATCGTTCAATATATATATATATATATGTATATATATATATATATATATATATATATATATATATATATATATATATATATATATATATATATATATATATATATATATATATATATATATATATATATATATATATATTATATATATATATATATATATTAAAGGAAGTGCACCTATTTTCTTTGTGGTTTGTACCCTATAGATTATTGTAGACATTGAAGTTGAGAGGACTTTGCATAATTCAATCCATTCATATCAGTTTGATGGCATTTGTCTATTATTTCAGTTATGGCTGATTGTCCGCACACAATTGGTGTTGAATTTGGAACTAGAATTGTTGAAGTTGCTGGGCAAAAGATTAAATTACAAATTTGGGATACTGCAGGGCAAGAGAGATTCAGGTATTATTTATGAATATTTTTGTAGCCTTCACAGTTTTTTTAATTTCCGTGTCGATGGTCCTCCTTGTTTTCAGCTTTGAATCCTTTTTCATATCTGATTACAACTAGATTGGTAGATTCTAATAATTCTGTAACTTTTGTACTTGCAGAGCTGTTACCAGAAGTTATTATAGAGGTGCTGCCGGTGCCCTTATGGTGTATGATATAACCAGGTATGATAGTTTTCCCATTGTGAGAAGACTTGTGTATCTAGCTTTATTTTCTAGTATGACTAATTTTATTTTGATTTGTTTACAATGTGTGTTGGCATGTATAGGAAAAATAGTACTGCTTCCCTCTAGGCCTTTAATCATGTTATTTTGGTAAGCTCGTTTGGGCAATTTGCTGGCATCACCATCTGGCCTCTTCATAAGGATCTCAGCAGTTGTAGGGCTGATAGTGTGCTTCATGGCAAAGTTTTGCATTGAGACATGAAACTTGCACCTTATCTCATTAAGACATGTGCTAGGGCATGCATGCATAATCATGTGCCTTGGATGGAGAATCATCCTGCAAATAGCCTTATAGGACATCTTAAATATTGGTATTCTTGAGGCTGTAGGCTGTACACAAGGTTTGCAGTTCAAACTTTAGTTGTGAGCTCACTCACTGCTCTCCCAGAAGCACACATGTAGATGTCAGTGGCACTAGGGGAATTAAAGCAGGTAGGAAAAGAACTAGTTGGTCTACCCCACAAAGCCAATGGTGTTAGAAAATTTTTCCTTCTAGGCAGAGTGATAAATATGTCAATATTATATTTGGCTTAGCTTTGCCTTTTTTCTGGACGAGGGAAGTTAGCAAGCCTCTGTCCAAGCATGTAATTAGGGGCCAAAATATGGCCAACTCTGGCTTATCTCCCACTTTGTTTTAATTGCTTATTCTTAATTATTCATATATCTGTGTCATCTATTGGTGTCTTGGTGCCAGATCTCATAGGTGCACCACTGTGGTTCATTGGCCACCATGAAAATCAGCTATAAAAGTCTTCTATGATTTGGAAATATGAAGCTACTATTGTTACTGATATCATTTTCCTGTCTATTGTAATCCCTGCTAACTTTTTCTTGTTTTTATAGGCAGTTTCTTTGTTATCTAGTTAAACATCATTGATCTTTACTACCTTACCTGTTTGGGTATTTTATTTTGTATATATGTATCATCTCTTTGATTTTCAAGACGAAGCACATACAACCATCTCAGCAGCTGGCTGACTGATGCTAGGAATTTAACAAACCCAAATACAGTATGCAAATGACTACAATTCCTATTCTTTATATGAAAATTTGTTTATTTTGGGACATTGGCAATCAGATTCTGCCACATTTGTAAACCTCATAATTATAAGCCAAGCTGAATCATAAGAAAGGCTAATACAGGCAATAGTTTATTAGCTATATTTGGAGAAACTGGTCCAGAATTGCAACATTTTTATTAATCGCTCAATTATTAATTCCTGTCTATTCACTTTTGGAATTATTTAGTTTGGTGTAAAGCACCATTGTATCCCACAAGCATAGAATGACTCATTGGACATAAAAGTTGGGCTACTTTGATTAATGTCTTTTGGTTTATTGCACCTGGATTATTTTGGGGAATATTCTTTCATTTTGAGTCTTCCACTCTTCATATGCCTAGCTGGCAATACTGCTGTTTGTGTGATGAAAATTGAAATCCTATCATATTGACCCCTATGCCTAATTATTAGTAGTATCAACAGGGCTTATCTGTTTCATCTGTTTTTGTGTAATTGTTTTAGTGTAGTGTTTTTGAATTTTCTCACTGGGGCAGAGGCTCTTTTCATTTGAATGAATTCGGTCAAATGAATTTTCTCAATCAGTTTATTCATCTAGAGAGCTATACAGTTGTGTAGTGTATTGTCCAGAATTGTTAGAATTCCATATCCTATTTGGCTAGACATAGGGAATTTTTCAAATGTGTATTCACTGCAGTGGTTTCCAATGCCACTTTGAAAGCACATACCTACAAAGCTATGTCCTAGTTTTCATTTTATGTATAGACAAGTGAAATTCTAACCTCTGTCTCAACTTTTAGTGGACATGTTTATTTGACTGCTACTAATCATATCTTGGGAATTTTATTCAATAAGTGAATATGTTTTGTGCCACAATTTCTTTGTGGTACAAAGTAGAGACATTTGATTGAAAATGGCATGCATGAGCAAAGTTCCTGGAAGATCTTTTTGTAGATGCTCTCCAGGGCTTAAGACATCAGTCCAGTGTTGAAAACGTTCTGGTATTTTGTACTGTGAGGAGTGTCAGCCAAGAGACCAGAAACAGTGTAATGTTTCAGGAAACAGGACTGTTTTTAAATCAGATATTGTAGTTTAACTTAGAATCTACCCTCTTAAATTGGCTGAATTTCATTGCAGCGTTTCAAGGTATCATCTCTATTTCTAGGTTATCATAATGATAGGAAACAAATCTGATCTTGATGCTCAGGTATGTAAACATATGTATCAGCTTAGAGTTACTTGTTATCTGTTATTACTTATTAGGGAATGATCTTGCCATCAGGCTTTCAACTAGAGGGGTCATAGAGGACTGTACCCTTTACTCTTTTCCTTAGCAAGATAAAAGTTCTCCTTTTCTTTGGATGTTATGAAACGGTATATTATAGCTTTGGTGAGTTAATCTGCTGCTTGTGATAATTGTCAAACTTGATAGTAGCGAAGTCTTTGAAAATCCTTTTGCTGTTTCTTCCGTTTCTAGATGTTACAAACTATTTCAATTTGTATCCTCCTGTGGCAATTCTTAGTGTACCCTTTTTGTAGATTAGATTCCTGCGCTGGAAGCATCCTAGTTGCGAATATGGTCATGTACCTTCAGGATCTATGATGTAATATAGTAGCTTTTCCTTGTAACTTCCTCACTAGGGATACAACTTGATCGTCACTGTACTAGAATCTGCTATATAGAACCCGCTTTGATTTCAATTCAATAACATTGTAAGGATGAAATTTGAATTTAGTTATATCACTAATTTTACTAGTACATCGGATACATAATGGGAAATTCGATAATCGCAAAATACAGGAGCAGTTCGGTTAGGTATCTCGTGTTGGTCAGGACTTAACATAGAAGTACACCACTCTGTGATCGGATATGGCACCTTGCTGTTCCCCCCTTAGGAATTGCATTCCCCTAGGGCGAACCCCAGATATTCTTATTCGGCATTTCATTAGGAAATTGTAATGTGCTCCGCTTTCCGCCTAAGATTTCTGGATTTACATATTATCATCGGTGTGTTTTTGGTAGTTCACACTATTAGACAGAAAATTTTAATGATATGAGTTTGTTTTTTATCAGCGAGATGTGACTTACGAAGAAGCCAAGCAATTTGCTGATGAAAATGGTCAGTTTATCTATCTTGGGATATTTTTCTTTTTTCGATCTTGTTACTTTGCTGGAAAGGCCCCTTATTGAAGATTTGTTATTGTATTCCTAGGAGGTCACTTTTTCCTACGTAGAAGAAGAGATAATGAGCCACATTTAACTTTTGACTGATTCTACACTCTATAAGAGCTTCCTAAAAGTTACTGTACTTTCCGATCCCACTAGATAAGACAAAGTGGTGTGTACAAAAGTTGAATGAAAAGAGTTAGTTCGTGTTAACTGATATAAGAAAACGCAGATTTTGGGAAAGCCTATTGAAAATTATCTTGCCATGTGGTCGCACTAGATAAAATCATACGCACTTCTTTTTAAAAGAGCACGGCTTACGAGTGGAATGGCCTGTTTAGCCCAGCTGTAGTTTTAACTGTTTAAGGAAATTTATCATTCTTTCTTCTGTTTTAGGTTTACTATTTCTTGAAGCAAGCGCAAAGACGTAAGTTGATAACAGTTCACAGTTGTAAAGTAGCGTTTTTTAAGTGATTTTGATTTCAAGTGAATATTTTAGTTGTTTCCGTTTCTCAGTCGACCTACGCATTATTCTTAAATAAAGTTGAAACTTATTATTATCAGTTGTATTCACTAGTTTTAGTGATGATTAAAAGACAGCTATTGTTTATTGTAACTGTCAATGTGGTCTTTTCTTCAGAGGCGAAAATGTCGAGGATGCATTTTTGGAAACAGCGAAAAAAATTTTCCAAAGTATACAAGATGGGAGGTATATTGTGATGAGTTTTTCCTTGCCTGTGACATGACCAGCTCATTTATACTTTTGCATTCTGATGATAGTGAAAGTCATAAGATCTTGGGTTCATGGGTGTTTGAAGGATGCACTCCAATATCTTTTGTGCGGTGTTCCCCCTTGTGTTCTTCCCCTTTCCGATATGCCCTCCGCTCTCATATCCCGTATTTCGGTTTATTGAAGGAAAGAACCTAATGTGTTGCCAAGCATAGAAAATATTCGGTCAAATGCATATATGAAGTTGCTAAATATTGATTTTTCAGAATTTTTATGCTGAAAAGCCCCATGTTTTGAGAAAAAAGATCCACGTAAAAGCTTTTAGAATTTTGCAGGAAATATCCCAACACATTGAAATATTATTCCAACCTTCTTGCCTTACCAATCCCAAGTCCTCAATAATCCTGTGGGATCAATTAGGACATCAATTAGGTGGTCAAATGAATAAGCTCACAACGGGAATACGGGATACAAAATGTTATTCAAAAGCTGAAGATTTAATTTTCAAAATGTGTCTAGTTCTGAACTTATCAGCATTATTTTTGAGATGATGTTGAGGATTCGTAACTGACACAACCAACACTTGGAAGACAATTGTGTTAAAGAAAGACATCTTTTGTTAGTTGTTTCTATTTTATTTTCTTGTTTGTTCATTTTATCTTCATCTTTGTTTTCATAGTTTGATTTATTAAATTTTCCATCTTATTTTAGCCTCGATCTGAATGCAGCTGAGTCCGGTGTACAGCATAAGCCTGCCGGAAGAGGAGCCACCGCCTTCCCTCAAGAGCAACCAAGCAACCAAGATAAATGCAATTGTTAAGTGCTACTCTTGTCGCCACATAAATAAACAGTGAATTTAACCATGATTTCCATTAACTTTAATTTAGGAATTTATCCTTAGTTGCCCTACGGTTGAAGGCAATATATGGGAAGCCGGAGCTGATAAGCTAAGGTCGAACCAATTATTCTTTCACGATCGATCGGATACATTTAATACTTTTGTACAAATTTATTACAGCTGTAGTTAGGTATCGGACTCTCTCCTAGTACATATATTCTAAAATGGGACGCGAAACGTAGCATCGTGCGCACGACTGGTGTGGTGAGGTTGTTCATTTGAGCTATATAGAGAACTTCTCATTTAATTGCAGTAACATCATTTGTGTCAATTGTCTTCTCCGTTGCCACTTGGTGTCAATGCAGAAGTTTTTTTTGCATCTGGGGATTCTAATGTACTTCATCGTGATTTGTTTTCTCTGTGAGAACGCCACTGTGCCGGAAGCTGAGTTGTTTTGTAAAAGCCAAAGATGATGAACTGCTTGTTAATTTTATTTTTAAATTACTGTCTCATACTACTTTGTACTTCTCGCATCTATTGAAGGAGAAATCTCTCAAGTTTTTATTTGAATTTCAGTGTTATCAGCCTCAATCAAATTTTCAACGCTTATTAGGTTGTTTTGCCTTACAATTTTGGTTCCTATCTTTTCCCCAGGCTCGAGCAGCAAACCTTTTTAGCGCGTTGATCCCGATCCGACATTGCATAGAGCTCTCTTGATGACCGAACAGATTTTCATGTCTATGATGGGATGAAAGGAGGGTCCTTTTAATCTCTGCCTTTTGCAAGTGGGGATTGCCACTGAATTTGTTGGAAAATACGAGACACCGAACTACTGTATTACAATTATTGAACACGTGAAAAACGTTGCTTTTATCCATTGTTAGGATTGTTTACTGTTCTTTATTCGTTATTTCATAGACTGCTGTTTCAACTTTTTCAACATATGGCATGGTATTATACGCCCGGCTTGGGATTAGTGCAATACCCCTTATCTTAGTCCACCGTGCACATATTGATTTTATAGGAAATCCATCTTAAACCTTAATAGAAGTATGATATCATATTTGATTTATATAGCATAATTGAAGTGATGGAAACCTCAGTACAAGTTGTTTTGATTGACTAATATAGTTTCATCTGCAGTTGTCAAAGGAACTGTAAGATTCTTTGTCTTCATCCTAAGTAGCTGACCATCACTGTAGTTACACTACACGTTTTTTTATTAAGAAACTACTTCATTGTATGTGCCTCAATTTTCTTAACTTTTCCCCAGATTGAGGCTGAGATTTTCGTAAGATTTTCTTAGCTTTTACTGGAGTAAACTGGCTAGAAGAGGTTACTATTATTTGTTGTAAAGAAGTTTGATCTTTGTTATTCAAGTTATCAAGAAAAGTTTAGTGCTTTATAAAGGAGCTTGGAAAGAATGAGCTACTATCGATTTCTGGCACGTTGAAAGATGATCTTTGGAACTTGAGCCTCGTGATTTTTTTTTTAACATCTTCTTAACATTTTGGCCTTTTGAGCCTCATTTTCTTATAAATTTTTTTCTTATAGAAAAAACTTGTATGCATTTTTTATTTATAAGATATTTTTTTGCAATTTTATGGGTTTTTTAACGACTTAGGTATCACGGTCAGTATCAGAACTTTCTCAAGTCTCTCTTAGCAAAATATTTGAGTTGTGATTGTTTTGTGCATCTGTGCTCAAAAGGAAAGAACGTTGAATAGCACTTCGGTATTCCACAAACGGACAGGCACTACAGAAGTACAACATGGAATGCATAGATTAGCACAGAAATATGCACGAATTAAAGAGATGATGGACTGGCATGAAAATTGGAATTTCAAAGTATGTGAATTTATCAACTTTCTTAGATCCCAAAAGTCCCGTATTTTTTTTTCGTAACATTGTGAGAAGTCGCGCTCCTGTTTTTTAGCACAGGGTTGCCACCAAATCAGGAGAATGAGGGAAAATCGGGAAATTTTTTCCTCAAATAGTAGTAGCAACCCTGTATCACCTACTTCCTTATAAATCAACATGTATTATTGGAGACTAACGAAGTTATAGCATGCCTTATGCTGTTCTCTTTTGGATGAAATTGGTCGGGTATCGAAGTATCGAATGGGGCCAATTAACATAGGAGCAAATGCTGTCACAATCTTTATCAGCGCCCTCTTTGCTGCTACCAGCAAGCGCAATCATTTCTGATGTGCTAGGAGTTTAACAACTTTTCTCTTGCTTCTTATTCTTCTCTCTTTCTTATATATGCTTTGATTTACTTTGTAGCTTTCATTAGGTCTTTGCTTTTTTCAGTTACCAGCAATTCTTTCTCACCGTTCTTCTCCGAGAATTTGAATTTCTCAGTAGCATGCAGCGCATGTGTGTGCTTGAATCCAATTTTAGCAACGGTGATTTTTTCTGATTTATCATGGTATTAATATTTCACGACTCAAATATCTAGAATTTCGGATAATTCCAGTTTTTACAACATTACCTGGCAAATATTACATGCTATAAGTATTTCGATGTGACGGTCTCAGTGTAAACTTTTCGTTTAAAAAAGTCACATAGTTTTTGCTGAAACTCCATGTCTTTAATATATTTATGATTTTAGACTCTAATGTTTTAGAATTGTTCTTATTTCAAGACTAGATTTTTCAAAATATTTGAGAAACTACATGCAGTACGCAGTTCCCAAGATATTCATTTGAGCCGCTGTTTAAAATGAATAAGCGAATGCTGATGTATGCCCATAAACTATTAATAACCTCGTCAAAAGTTGCCAAACGAATAAGCATAGTTAAGTGCATGTGAAAATTCTGATCTAAAGCTGAGCTTGCTCTAGCATTGTTGGCATTTTTTGGCAAACTGAGCTTCACCTTTCTTAAAAAGTGTGCTCGTGTAAAAAGAAGAGAGTATTGGCGCTCCTTGCACCCAGTGGAACCGTTACTACTCAAAGAACGGCTTTCTAGACGCGTTTGCGGTAAGAAAATCGAATGATACTTAAAATTATTGAAGTACTTAGTCAAGTTATCTCATATGCATAGTCATGTGAGCAATAACGGATGTTTAGTTCCCATTTAGTGGAGCGACATGAGTCATTTGGTTTTGGCTTCTACAGTGTAATAAACGCAAGGGAATCATCTCCTCACACCCTTACCTAGTTTATTTATTCCAGAACCGATTTCCTATGCAAGGTTTTCATGTATTCAGTTCTATTACCTTTCTTTCGGTTTCTCGTCTTCACTTTGGTGTATTTCCGCCGGTATTTTCTACTATATGTGTAAGTGGAGTTTTAGTTGAACTTTTGTACTTTTTGGTTGACTGTAAGCCCCTTCAATTGTTGAGCTCCTTGTCAACTCCTAAAGCGTGGCATGCCATGTGGGAAGTTAAGAAGCACTTTTGTAGACATAAAAGTATGAATTCAGTGATGTTGTATTAATTTTTATCTTCTTTTTCTCTTGGGTATTACTTTCAGGGTATCAGCTGGACTGACATGAGCGGAAAGAAAAGCTTGTAACCAAGCTTCGCAGAGGCTAAAGTTGGGCACAGACCAATTCAAGATGGTGCACGAAGATTATTTTCCGAAGTATGGAGGAGTGTGAATGGATACGGTGCAAAGTCATTGCTTTATCGCCAAATGATTCAATATGGTTGATAGTAGGCTAAGGTAGTATGTCCTCAATTAAGAATTTAATAGATTTATGATGGATGTTTTGAAGCGCTTGTGGTAGGCCCTTCTTGGAGTATACGCTTTAATTAATATTTATAGCGCATATGTTATATAAGGGAAAGAGTTCAATGAGATAGCCTGTAACTGATAGCAGTGTTATCCGGTATAAATGTACTTTTTCGTGAAGTTTGACTCTTGTAATTATAGCACGTCGTCATGCCAGAGTTTGCGACAAAAGTTCTGTTTTGCCATTTTCGCATTTAGCAGGAAGTGATTTTGCATTACCAATGTCGACATATATTTAAGCTCAACAATTTCAATTGATCTTGAAATTTGTATATTTCAAGATATTGGTTTCATGTTTATGGAAGATACACTACTGCTTTGCATTTTAAACATAAGTAAGGTGTGGGTGTTGTCTTAATTTCATCATAAGGCTGGATCGAATTTGTTGTATAGCATGTTTGTTCTTAAAGTAAAAAAATTACAAAATACGTCGATATCGAACTGGTTCACAAGTATATCAGTGTATCTGCACATTTTAATCGAATCGTTCTACGCCCACTCTGGAAATTTCTGTTCATTCATCCAGTGCTAGAGTTTTGTTGTTGACATTCGATGCCTTCTTAACATGCTAGGTAACACTCACTTACTGGACAAAGACCACAACAGATTCTATCACTAACAGCAAACGTATACCCATGTCCTGAATTCAGGAAGTATATCATAGTCTTATAATGAGCATGATTAATGTTTTTTTCAGAATACCACTGCCAAGGCTGTATGAATGTTTTGCTAAAGTACTTGCACCAGATGATGAAAATGGCAAAGGTATATTATGCTTGTTTCTTTTCTTTTTGAGAGCATGATTGTGTTTTGTTCACAATTGTCTTGAGTTATAAGAAAACAACTAAAATCATGAAAACATTTTGATATTACAGCCAATAATTACATAAATTTGTTCTCATTAGACTCATGTGTTTTGCATTTATATTCCTTTCTATGCACATATTAGTGTTTCATAGACAATACTTGATATTGTTAGAACCAGAAATTGAAACATATTATCCAGATGAAATCAAAGAACAGGTAAATATAATTATCAATGTCTTTTGCTTCAATATTTCATATAAAAGTAATAAAATAATCAACCAAGAATCTTGTATGTTTCTCATATCTACCCAAGTTGAGAATAGCTGATCATATCACAAATGCAGCCGGCCTAGAAATTTGAAACTTGTAACTTGAGGTTTCTGTGCTGAAATTGCTTCTAGAGCACTGAAGGGCAGACATTTAAATCACTTGAGGGCATTTGAGAGTAAACCAGAACTCTGGGTCTATTGCATTATGTACAGAACTCTTAACTTCTAATTTACAATCCAAGGGCTATCATGATCCTATTTTGTTTGAAAGCTGTCTAAGAAGAAGCCAAATTGATCTTAATTTATAATAAATTGATAAATTTAGTAAGAGTTATCTCTTGTACTTTTAGAAGGAACTAATTTCCCAGATTCCAACTTTTTGCTTCCCATGTCGAACTGATAGGTAAAGTAATGACTGCTTATTTCATTATTCTATTTGCTCTTTTGGTATTATGCTGTTTATCAGCAAAGTATAGAGTAATTCTGTGTAGATTGTAACCCCTTACTATAGTTGAAATGTTTTTTGCAGTTTATGTTTGACATTACACTATAATGCTTTTGTGTTAAATGAGAGGTGTTATGTTTCAATGGTTTCATGGGAATCTGCTGTACTCTGGAATTGTTCTCCACTAGGAAATCACCCATTGCATTGGTTTTGTGCAGTTCCCTCATCACACCTCAATTCAGGTCATGTTTTCTTCCCATAGGAATTTTTTTTCTTTAATTCATTATTGGAGTAGTGCCATTGCTGCTAAATATAGTCATTATATGCTTCTAGCTTCCTTGATTGTGTGATCTTTGCCTCAGCTGATATTTCTGTGGCTGCATTCTTGACCTTATTGTTGTAGTCCTGGAGTGCAATATTTCACTTTTGTCCTGACTGATATTGATGGCAAGTTTCGATTTGGTTTCTGCCGTTACCCGGCACATGCCCCATCATGCATTTGTATAATCAGGTATCCACTTTGGCATCAGATTTATAATTTTCCTTGTGTGCTTCTAGCTGCATGATTTTTTACCAATAAATTTGCCTTTCTAAAGGCACAAATTTGCATATTTTTGTCACAACATTGAAATGGTATACTTCTCAATGCTTGTTCTGTAATCATTAAAGCCAGGAAATGCAAGGGCTTAGAAAGTATAAATAAGTTTACTATACATAAACTAGTGTAGATTATTATAGGTGTTGGTTAAGTGGGTAAAATTCAGGAATTGCTAGAGACCTTTTAGTGTATATCAAAGTTATGTGCAATGGGTAAGATCAGATATAAGTGTAATTTAACTAGTCCATTACAAACTGAGGAATCATAGAATCATGTGAATTTTATTAAAACTACAGTAATGAGCAATAGTTAGTTTGAATTTGATATGTAATTATTAGAGATAAGTATGGCAGTTCTAAAGAAATTTGTTCTAGAGGTTTTTGTAGCAACACTTATTTCAAGCCCCGCCCTCAAAGCTTTGCAAAGGCACCTGTCTAGTTGTCATTTTTATAGTCTTTTGAGTACACAGAAGTACTATATATTGCATGAACATGGAGATGTCCAGCAATGATGTTCCATTTGATGGACATTATCTGCGTTCCTTTTTTCTTGACGTATATGATTACCTCTACCAAAGTGAATGAAATAAAAAAGAATGCAGTTCTGTTGGTTTGGAAGTGTTTTGATAGACAGCTTTGTGAAAGCTTTCAAAACTTTGTCACTGTCAGAGAACATGAACAGAATACAAGAACCACAGGCTTATGCTTGAAATCCTAAATATCAAATTACAAATTGCCAAGTCTATTTTCGGTCAATTATTAGGTCTTTTATCCTTTGGTTGGACTGTTGTAGCTTTCAGTTTGGAGCAAGATATTGTAAATTGAATTGTGTAAATTGAGACTGCAATATTTAAGGTTTTTTGTTTGCATATTCATTGCATTTCTACCTTTATTTCAGTTATGCGCCATGGTTTGAGATGTTTTATGCTGTCCTGAATAATATATCTGAAGCAGAAATTAAGGGAAATGTAAGAGACATACAAATAATTTTCCCCCTGAACAGAATTCAACATTTATATGTGATATTAAATCATAGGCAAATTTGTTCCTTCTGTTACTATTTGTCTTTTTTTATTGCCATACCCTTCATTCTTATGTTGCCATATACCTTTCTTCATTTATGCACACATTGCTAGCTTATTAAGCCATATGTTCATCCTTTTCCCTTCAAGTGATTTGGGTGTTTAGTAAAACAAATCATTCATCATTACATATGTCTCATTTTCTGCCATTATACTCTAGCCTCTTTGCAATTTTCCATTCTCTATAGCATGAACTGGTAATTTCACTTCTTGATGCTCTCAAAGCCTGCCCCATACCAGATGTAGGGTCATCTTTTACGGTTACAACCAAAGCTGAGAAGAAGGTAATGTAGTTTTATCTTTCTTCCCAGCATGTAGAAAATCACCATCAATTTTCATTTTCCATTTGCTCAGCTTGTTTGTTTTTTGTTGTTCTTGATGATTCCTTTGTTGAAATTTCAGGAATTTAAATATGATGTGCCAGATACAACAAAGCTTCCAACTATTCCAGAAAATGTGAGCAGAGTTTGTTTGAGTCTTTGTTATTTAGTCACTGTATTTGTATTTATCAATATTTCATTCTTTGGCACTGTGCAGTTACTTATATTTGTTAGCTAATGTAATGATTCAATTAACCCCCCATATAAGCCCCAGCCCAATGTGATTTCTGATAAGTAATCCCCCACCCTCAAATATGCCCCCATTGGAGTTATCTGGGTTCAGTATACCACAGGTTAAATGCAACAAACATCAACAAATTGATTCTACCTTATGTATGTCTTTTTGTCACCTGAAATCAATCCTCAATTGGGATGGCTTCTATTTCAGAGGAATCTGACAGATTACTTTGCTGGTGTTACTCCTGAGATAATGGTTCGGCTATTTGTTAGGTTAGTGAACTTGTATTCTCATGCTCTCTTGCTGCTCAAGGAAAACTGTTCTATTATGTTGTGTGTAAACGAAGCTGATTTGGTAAAAGTACTTTCTTCCTGCGACATTAATTTGGAGGCACTTGGTCACAATGACAGATTGGATCTAGCAAATATGATGGCGTTTCAGTCAGATCTCCAGGGTCACTGTTGTCTCCTTGTCTTCCCTTGAACAAGCATACATTAGGCAGCGTTGAATATCGATGTAGATTTGTTAATCTCGTTCGCTACATTTTGTTTTTAGTATGCTATTTGAAAGGAGGATTCTGGTAACATCAAAGAAACTTAGCCTTGTAGGTAACCTGTTTTCTATTCACTACATTATTCCAGTTTATTTGACTCTGTTTTGTATGTACGGTAATATGACAGCTTTAATTATGTGTATGAACTTTACTATTCAACATAGCTTTTGTGTCAAAACCTTCCTTAGTATTTGGATCTTCGCCTTAATCAATCGGTATATCAGAGAGCTATCATTTGTCTTTAATACATGGAGCCAAGTTTATCTCGGACAATCCTACCTAGTGGAGAGACTTTTACATAAAATAAAAACTGAATTTCAAAAGAGTTTTGTTCTGGTAGAGTTTCTCGTGCTGTATTTTTATGAATCATCTATTAGCTGCAATGGCGACTTACTACTGGCTTTCATTTCAGGTTACTGCTGTGGTTCATGGTGCGGTCTCTTTGCTTTATCCAATGCAATGGTATGAATTTTCTTCATTTCAAACAAAATGCTGCCTGATTTTCATTTCACATTAATGCTGTTTGAGTCGTGTGGTCTTTTGAGTACGCAGAGGTACTATATATTGCATGCACACGGAGATGACCAGAAATGATGTCCATTTGATGGACATGATCTGCGTTCTTTTTTTCTTGACGTATATGATTACCTCTACCGAAGTGAATGAAATAAAAACGAATGCAGTTCTGTTAGTTTGGAAGTGTTTTGATAGACAGCTTTGTGAAAGCTTTCAAAACTTTTTCACCGTCAGAGAACATGAACAGAATACAAGAACCACAGGCTTATGCTTGAAATCTTAAATGTCAAATTATAAACTGCCATGTCTAGTTTTCGATCGAT
This sequence comes from Mastigias papua, assembly GCA_964019165.1. Lineage (NCBI taxonomy): Eukaryota > Metazoa > Cnidaria > Scyphozoa > Rhizostomeae > Mastigiidae > Mastigias > Mastigias papua. The sequence continues at coordinate 4,908,620 of OZ025273.1, read as the reverse complement.
TTGTTTAAAAGTATGCAATGACTTGCCAATTCAAAGTCTTCAAACTGATAGCTTTTTGACATTTAATGGACTTTAAAGCAAATATTTTAACATTTAATAAAAATTTTTATTGATTATGGGTACGTTTTTAATCATTTCATTTTGACAGGATACATATTAATAGCTATGTAAGTAACGTTGAAATGTACATCCTAAATAAAGATTTAGATTATTATTATATTTTTAATATTTTTATTAATACTTGATGGGCCACCTTTGAAGTATCAAACTCCAATCAATTTCCCGACATCCCTGAAATGTTGTGCGGTGGTTGTCCTTATTAAGCTGTTTTTAAATTTGGCACGTGAAGCTTTCTGTCAGTCACGCGTCGTCCCATCCCTAGCGCGTCGTAATTTTTCTGATCGTTCCAGCTCCCTGATCTAATACTAAGCGCTAGCTTATGTCAGCAAACACTTAATGCTTCTTTGATTTTGAAACTCTTTGTGAATCATTAACTTCTTTCAGTATTTTTTGTATTATTGCTGCGTTTTTAGGCAAATATTTTCACTTTGCACTCGACCATTTTTTAAAGTTGCCACCTCCCTAGATTTCTCTTTTTGTTCTAATTTACTCATAGTAAAAGTGGTACCTTGCCCTAGACTTCCTTTAACCCCTATTTGTTTAAAAACAATACAAGAGCTTTTCATTGAGTATTGTATATTTGACTTGTTTGAGGTTGGCCGCTTCATGCACGCTTCTTGTGTTCATGATATCCACTCATCTCTGCAGAACGATTTACAGTATGATATTATGTCGTCGTCTTGTAGCATATGATGTATTTGCGAAAAGACCAAACGGAGTTTTGTTGAAGCAAATGATTTTACACACTGCATATAGTGACACAGTTTTATGCATCTTGTTTATTTAAGGCAGCACATTTATGTTCCAGTTCTACCGCCTAAGCTTTTGGATTACTGCTGGTGAGTTTTAATTGTTCTTGGTGTTCTTTCAAAAATCGACTTATTTTGATACTGCCGTGTCATGTTGACATGAACGAATGGTGTAAAACAAGTGGTGCAGCGAGTGGTAGAATGAGTGATGTAAAACGAGTGCTGTAAAAATGAGTTGTTGAACAAATGGTATAAGGAATAGTAAATCAAGTGGTACAGGGAGTGGTAAAACGAGTGATGTAGAGCAAGTGATTAGGGTGCGGTGCCGCAAGTCATGTGCTTGTATACGCAGCAAACTGAGTTTTTGTCTTATGAAAGCATTGCATGTACGTAATCCCCAGTCCCCCCCCCCCCCGGTCCATTTCTAGTATGCTCATTTACCTTCATTTGAGATTTGGACATCTGTATTTCGACTGTATTGCTGCTTCAAATGTCACATGCCATCTCATATCAACAATTTGTTGTATTCGTTGCATTAGCACAGAGTGTATTGTTGCGCATTTTTACAGCAAGTAAACTGTGCAATGTAAGGTACGCCTATGAGAAGGAGCTTCGCACACTAAGCAATGCAAGGTGCGCCTATAAGTAGGAGCTTCGGTGTACTGCTGGGCGTGCCTATGAACAGGAGCTTTGCTATATACAATGAGCAGGAGCCTTGTATATTATGCAATATCAGATGTGCCTATGAACAGGAGCTTTGCCATATACAATTAGCAGGAGCCTTGTATATTATGCAATATCAGATGTGCCTATGAACAGGAGCTTTGCCATATACAATTAGCAGGAGCCTTGTATATTATGCAATATCAGATGTGCCCTATGAGCATGAGCTTTGCAGACCATACAATGTCAAGTATGCCTATGAGCAGGAGCTTTGCAGGCCACTTATTTAGTTAAACCATATGACTAGCTGGGGGTCTTAAAATGTTGATGTTTTTGGAATGTTTAAGCTAACTGTGCAAAAGGTAGTGTTTTTGCAGTCTCATTCCTTTTCACCTATATACATAGTGCTTGTTTTCAAATGGTTTATACCTGTTCTTACTTATCATTTCTTTATTTCAAAAATATCATCATAGCAAATACCCACTTCATTTTCATCATATATTCTTCTAATATTTACTGTATATTTAATTCGTCTACATTATAAATCGTACTTTTTTGTGTTACATTTGTTACCCATGCTTAATACCAAATCATCAATTATCTCGTAGTGCTCCCATGCCATTTTTTCTTGGAGTGCATTCTTCCATGATGGATGTAAGTTATTCTTCGGCATATATCCAATATCTCTTTGTCTATATAGCTACATTTTTATCAGGACGTCATTTGACTTCCTTTCTTTGATATTGGCATTCATTGATTTGGTATGTCCGTTGTTGTGAAGTCAGTATGTCATATACGTCATCGTAGTTTATCGCTTCACACGTGCTCTCCCCAGTCTCTGTAGCTTGTAAATATGCGTTGTATTGATTTGGTAGTGTAGATGTGATTTATACAGAAAGAATTATTATCACATACCCTTATAGCATTAATATTGTTCTGTTTTTTTCAAAAGGTTGTTCGTCGTATGCCTTTGGATGATGTAGTTATTTTTGATATTGACAAGAGTGAATTCCACAGTCCGTTTAGCGATATGGAAGTGTTCCCTCGTGAAGTGGTAGGTCGTTATGTATTTTGTTCTTACTGTGCAGGATGACTAGCTTTGTCCACTATTGTCACTGTCATCACAAACATGACCACTGTTCTTGCTATCTCTGTCATTAGCTATCATAATCAGCATCAACATCAACAACATCATATTCATCTTTTGTATTGTCATCAGTATCATCGTTATCATGATCATCATGATCATGATCATCGTCATCATCATCATTACCATAGCAATCAGCATCATTACCATCACAATCAGTATCATCATCATATCACGATCGTGCTTGTCTCCTTGGGAATTTGACACAACTCTAGTTGTTGCCGCTCAGTATACATTTTTCCATTTCAGAGTTCGCGACTGTTGCATAAATTAAAGAAGTTAGACCGTGCTCTCGACGATTACATTGCAAGCCAATTTCTCCGTGCACTTGTTAAAGTGATTGGTGGTTACCATGATGCCTTAAGGTTTACAGAACAAGAAAACGAGGTTAGCTATGAAATTATGCAGGTATTTGCAGTCGTTTGTTGACATCTAAGTTTTGTGTTTCATTGGTGGTGAATAATATGTTTTTTCTTAATCCATTTGAAGCCGAATAGGAAGGAAGTTGAGATGATTCGTTTTCTAACCAAAATGCCGAAATTGGCATAGAATAAATAAGAATGGGAAATGCATAATCGGCTAGGCCAAAAAGAAGCAATATGAGGACTTTTAGCCATAACTGCTATTCCAGGATCTCTATAAATATATATATGGTGGCGAATTTCTGTGAATATGTGAATAACTGTATCCATATGTGAATTTGTGAATGTTAAGGATGTATAATCCAATCGTCTTCTTACAGAAAAGTAGTATATCAGTATATTTGTGGTTTATTCTTTCTATGCAATTTATATACGTTGTGGATGCGGCTTAGGATCAGTTTATATATATATATATATATATATATATATATATATATATATATATATATATATATATATATATATATATATATATATATATATATATATATATATATATATATATATATATATATATATATATATAAAGTATGCTTATATTTACATTTGTTGCGCTATTTTTAAATATTTTATTTTTTGCAAGGATGCCAAAATTGTTTTCGATGAAGAAGCGTAAGTATTAATTTCAAATTATTCGAATTGTTCTTTTTGTATTGTTCTGTGTGTTCAATTTAAGGCATTAGTCTTCAATGTTAATGCTACTTGCACATCATTTATTACCGTATCATCATCACCTTTAGAATTTAAACTGTCAAATTTCCGGATATCTGAAATATTACCTCAGTTTGGATAATGCCACTCTTACATTCTACAGCTCATTTTCGTTTGCAGAGGATAGAAATATTTTAGAATCAAAGTGAAATATATATGTTTGTTTGCAGTTTTGTAATTTCAAGATCAAGCTCTATCAGGCCTTTTTTGGAGCAAATTTTGCACTTGCAGTCCTTCATGCAAGTATGTATTGATTATTATCCTGTCAACTAAGTTTCTTGACCTTAAATTAATAAGTAATAACTACATTCATTATGGCTTTGTCATCATAGTATGTAAAATTCACAGAATTTTCCTGCATATTTGTTCAACATTGTTTCTAGCTAATCCTTGACCTATACCCGTCGACAAATGATGAATTCTCTTCGGAATTCTTTGTTTTGTGTGACGAGTGTCAAACGAAAAGCTTTCCTCTATGCTTAAAGAATGTTCCCACTTTTTCGAGCTGTATTGAATATATATACTGAGTGTTGAAATTCTTCGGCGCATATGACATAGTCACTCAACTGAAAAATTAGATATGTGTATCATTTCTTGTTTACTTTAATTGTAGTTTATTGCTGGACGCTTGGATCTTCTGAACGCTGGCATAGAAGTCACCGATGTTTTTGAGCAAGAAATCTCCAGTGAAAGTGGAGGTATGATATTTCTTCTGCCGTAGCAAGCGTACTACCTCAAATGCGCAGTATTTTGACAATGTGAAGGAGCTTCTTATGGACTTAATTTGTTACATAGCACTGGATAAGTTGACTTATCTTACTTACTATTTTATTGTTGATTTCTTGTGTACTACCATAGCTCTTCTATTGAACATTGTTGTTTTCCAACGCATTTGACACCAAAACGCCCTTCTTCATATTGCCAGACACATCCAAATGGAAATTTCAACATCAACAGTGGGTGAATAAAATGAAGGTAAATTGTATATATATATATCGTATAAGTATATCTACGCATTTGGGAGTGCGCCACTTTTATTTTTACTATCAGCGCTTTTTGAATAGCATCTTGGATTGATTTTTCTGGCTAACACCTAAAGGTGAGCCAAGGAACGAGATTTAGGCATTTCAACAGATTTCACTCCCTGCCATCGAAGCAGGGAATAGAGATATAGGAGAGATGCTATCGAGGAAAGAGAAACAGGTCGTGCAAATAACCATCTTGGCAGGCCAAGGGCTTTTTTGGATTTCTTAATTAGACGGGGACTCTCTAGGATAAAAAATCCGTTCCATATGATATTTTCCTGACATGCTTTTTTGTTTATTCGTAAAGTTTTCACTTTCAGAAAGGCGGAGGAGCCTTGAAGAAAACTGTTGGTATACAGTATACGTATTTGAAGGGAAAGGCAAACGATATAGAGCTGAAGAGTAAAGTGAAAGCTTTCTATAAAGGAGCAAAAAGTGGAGTTAAAACCGGATACAAAGGTGCCAAACATCAATTTAAAGAAATAAAACAGCAACTTAAAACAAAGGTAAATATTGCCGTCAGTGTTTTCCTTACTCTCAGTGGTTTAAGTTTGAAATGATATTTTCAGTTTCTCTCCAGTCATCTTCTATCATTTGATCTGAGGTGTAGAAAAAGGGGGCCCGGGGTCTCAAATGCTCCTACCTTTCGAAGAGGAGCTTAGTTTTGTTCTTTTATTCTGGGTAATGTTAATGTACGAATAAGAGTAGTAGAATGGGGTTCAAATGGAAGCAGGCTATGATACATCACTGATTCATCAATTTGCAAGAAAATATGTTGTTGCTCTTGAATCTTTTGGAAAACTGTGAAGATGTCTTCTCATCAAAGTTTCAGTGGACCAGTAGTTTCATTGAATAGCTATTTTGTAGCAGTAAATGTTCTGTGTCAATAACGGGCTTGTGTGAGGGGGAAGGCCTTCAAATGAAGCATGCAACGTGAAAAGCTTATTTTTAGAACTCCCCCAATTCTGGTACCATGTAACGTATCGCAGAGGAGAAGAACGAAACCACACGTGTACGAAATGAACGAAGCAATATCTATTTATTAAACAATGAACAAATTACCAACTACAACAACAACATTACGTCACACTCCTCTTTTCGTAATATGAAAATAATAGCTTAGATGTTATGATTGGTCCATAACAAAGTATTCAGCATCTTCTGTGATGGTGGCTTATTCAAGTGAGCATTTTAGCAGTTTGTAATTCCAGTATAGTTGCTCATTCGAGGAGCTTTTTTGAAGGGATGACTAACTCGAGGATTTACGGTAGGTTGTTTGAAAGATCTCTGCTGCATTTGAAAGTTATAATTGAACGGTTTAATTTGTCTATTGATTAGTTAACTAACTTAGGTCATTTGTAAAACTTTTAGGATGTACAAGGTAACATGACTTCCGGCACGGTAAAAAGATCAGAATCACTTCCTGCAGCTCAGCTTGGTGCTTCGAAGAATATTGGTTCATCCCCGTTCCGTCATACGATGTACAGCACACTACCATCTCACAGAATCGTATGGCATTCGTTGTTTATTGTTTATGCTGTTGGTCTAGATTGCAATCCATAAGAATTTGCGGGATTTTGAGCTACTTGGTGATAACTTACTTATTCCGTAGCATGTGTTAGATACTCTAGGCAGGTTTATTGTCTCCCAATCTAATTGACCAATCATCACGCAGGATTCTGACCTCACATGCTAAGACTAGGCCCATTTGAATGGTGATTGGTCAATTAGGTTTGGAGAATATAGACCATACGAGAGTTTTCAAACATTTGGCAGATATGCTGTCTAGGTATCATTCCTTTTTCTATTTAGACCAACCTTTTCTTCCTCCTTCGCAATCCTTTCAAGTTGAGTCCTATTAATGTGTTATAAGAGTTTAGATAGCAGATTTTTGATTAAAAGTTCAAGTTTAAAAATTTTAGGATGAGACTGTAGCGGTTCATTTTTCAGTTTAAAATGGAGTTTTCGCGATGATTTAGTTATTCTTACTAGTTAGACATTGTTGAGAGGTTTATATCGTATAGAATTCTGTCACCAGAAATGTCGCCATTAACTTATCAATGATATTGTTTATAGATCATTTTATCATTGACGGGTACAGTAATAGTCCGCATACAAGAACCTGGATTTGTCAGTCTAGCCTAAGTAGATTATTACATTTTATGCCATATACCATATGCCATATACCATATGCTATATATATATATATATATATATATATATATATATATATATATATATATATATATATATATATATATATATATATATATATATATATATATATATATATATATATATATATATATATATATATATATATATATATAAATATATATATATATATATATATATATATATATATTTATATATATATATATTTATATATATATATATTTATATATATTTGTATAGATATATATATATATATATATATATATATATATATATATATATATATATATATATATATATATATATATATATATATCTATATATATATCTATACAAATATATATAAATATATATATATATATATATATAGAATTCATGAAATAAAATTACTCCATTTCAAACGTTTCGGCACAAGCCTTCATCAGTAAATACATATACATATATATATATATATATATATATATATATATATATATATATATATATATATATATATATATATATATATATATATATAAATATATATGTGTGTTTCTGTGTGTGTGTGTGTGTGTGTGTGTGTGTGTGTGTGTGTGTGTGTGTGTGTGTGTGTGTGTATGTGTGTGTGTGTGTGTGTGCGTGCGTGCGTGCGTTCGTACGTGTATGTGTATTTATGATAGATATCATCTCATAATATAGTATAAATCATTTATACGTATCATAAAGCTATGCCTATGAAACCTAATTTAATATTTTAACCTAAGTAAGCTCTCGTTTGGAGGAGGATTGAAATGTAATTTTTTCAAAACAGGTACTTACCACCCAGGTTCCTATACGCGGCCTATTACTGTTTAATGTTTTACTTGCCTGTATAAGTTGAGCTATTTGTGGTGTTATTTTAGAAACATGGCCCAAAAAGTCTGATGAACACGAAAACAGAGCTAGGCATATCACGATCAACATCATCTGATTGTTTGTCAGTAAGGACGAAGCAAGGAGCTCTTGATGAAAATGAGGAGTTATCGCGGAAGTTATCAGTAGCAGACTCGCACAGCGATAGTAATGTTGCAAACCTGATCGAATTTGATGATCCTGTTGATGTCGACACCAGCTCTAAACAGGTAAGCCTCATATGTGTGACGTTATCACATAAAAATATTTTGCCCAATATCAGCATTTTATAGTGGTGGACTTTTGCATATCTTTAGCTGGGGCATCAGTTATAAATTTGCTGACTTTTGTAGCAGATTTGCCCAATATCCATATTTTAGTTGATATAGTCGCCTTGCAATGTTGGAATTTGCTAGCTAATCAACCTCAGGAGGGCATTGGCCCCACTGTTTACTCCTGAAATTTGCCAATGATATCTCACCTTTTTATTCTAACTGCTGATGGAAGTGATAGAAAATAAAATTTATTTTACGGAACTTATCTTATTGCTGCTACAGATATTTATATGAAATTATTTCTGTTGTACCAATATATCTGTTCATCGAGCGACAGCTTTACCATATGTTCTCGAGTAGAAGCTGTGGCTTCCATTTTTTATTCTCTTTTCAACAATGCGGCTTCTGTTCCAAAGCGACTTCTGTTTTCTATATTCCCTTTGGCAACTTTGGGGTCTCTGTTATGGCGCCATTACTTGGAAATTTATTCTCCCCTCTCTATTGTATTAGTCCTGTATTCTTACCCTTTTTATGCTTCTATTTTGGTTATGAATTTTCCAATAAGTAAGTGAGACTCTTGCTTGAGACCTGCTTATACTCGTGAATATACGGTATGTGGAGTTTGATAACCTATCAACGAAGGGTTGTTTTTCGTTTCAGCTGGAACAGTCAGGAGGACAGGAAGGACGGGGACAAGGAAAGACAAATGCAACTTTTTCAGAAGATCAATTTTTAGTAGTTGGTGTTGAAGACATCAAGCTGAACTTGAATGAAACAAATAATTCTGGAAGAAGTGAAAATGCGGGTTGGGTGACTTTTGATGATTCTCCAACCAGTCAGCCTCAGATGGAATTGAAGGCAAGTCCAATGGTCGAAATTGGATACGAAGATTTGTTCAAACAGACTCCAGATGAGAGTTATTTAATCGTCTCTCCGGATCATGATTTTTTCACGGTAACGGATAGTAACTCAGTTCTTGAGAAAAAAGATATTGGCACACCTTCGGGTTCAGCCGGTAATTTGGATTCATCGTTATTGAGAGATACTCTCAGCTCGATGTCTTTAGAGACACGCACCTTGTTTACCAAACCTATGAAGGAGCAAGATCAATCACCGACAGAGCAATGCAGTACAACTGAATACTCCACAAATCCATTCCGTCCCAGTGTGCAAGACGCGGCGGAAAAGAAAAGACGTCGTCCACCACCAAGGCCACCGCCACCGTCAATCAGCCAGAGCTCGGCTAGAAAGTCGCCAAATGTCAGCCTACCACCTAGGAATGCTCATAGTTCAAAACCAACTGTACCCAAGAACAGACCTAATATGACATCAACTGCATTTAGTGAACTAAAAGCAAGCACCGCTGTCTTAAATCAGACAAATTCAAATCAATCGCATCCAAGTAACGATCCATTTGCAGAACTGCTGAAAGAAACTCGGAATGGGCTGACTCAGAATTTGAATAAGAATTAATGATAGGCTGAAAATACATAACATTGTTAGAGAGTCATCAGATAGTAGAATATTAATGTAATGATTGCGTAGTATATTTAGATAATTACCCTTCTCATTTATATGAAATATACCATGTTATGCAGTTTGTGTTTATTGTTGATTGCATGTTTTGTTGGTATTACTTTCAGAACTGTGCATTTGTTTTAGTGGAATCTCTTGACCATACATTTAGCATTATTCTACTTTCGCAGTTAACTCGACCACAGTTGATTCAACTGCAGGCCTCTTGCATCTCTCTAAAGCCTAGTGCACACGGGTGATTTTGTCGCAGATACAGAAAAGCGTTTGTTTTCGTTCCTTGTTTTAGTTGGCCGCAGACGAGCGATTTTTAAAGTAGTAAAAGCTAATCACGCGGTAGCTCAAGCGCATCTGATTGGATCATCTGTCAAGTACAGTTTTTGTTTCAGCCACGTGTCCGCACACAGTGCGATTTTTGTTTTTCGTTGCAGAAAACAAAATTCAATATTAAGCATGTTTGACTGGAAAATCTGTTTCCTGTGGCAAAAATCGCATGTTTTTGCTACCAGACACTGGCGATTTTAATCGCTTGCAACAAATTTTTACTGTTTTTGTGACAAAAATCGCCCATTTGCGATAGGCATAAGCTAATTTTGAACTTATAATTTTCTGAAAAATTTCGTGTACGTTATGCACAACTTTCTAATATGCTATTGTGCTGTTAACTTTCGAGAACTGGTGATATGGACAGTTTGATGAACAATTACATTGCAAGCCTACAGAGAGCCGTATGGTACAAATGGTGATAATGAAGCCAGAAAGGTAAGGGAATTTGCATGAATAATGAGCACTTTGATGGAGAGGAAAATTACATGGAAAATAGGATTTGCTGAATGAAGTATTTGGTGATAGAAAAATACGCTGGAAGAAAAATGTACTCAAGGAAGAATGTGCTGATGGACAAATATGTTGGAAGATGTATCTGATGAAAGAAAATGTGCTGGAAGAAAAATTTGCTCAAGGAAGAATATGCTGATGGACAAATGTGTTGAAAGATGTATCTGCTGAAAGAACAATTTGCTGAAAGAGATGTGCGCTGGAGGAAGTGTGACATAAAAATTTGCTCATAAGAAAACTGTGTGCTGAAGGAAAAGTGCTTAAGGAAAAATTGCTGAAGGAAAAGTGATGAAGGAAAAAGTGCGGAAAGAGAACAGTGCTGAGAGAAGTGGTTAATAAAAGAAAAATGTGTTGAAAGAAAAGTGCATTGAAGGCAACGATGAATGTAAACCAGAAGATTCTCATGTAGCATACGCGTAAGATTTATGCCAAAAAGTATTGTTTTCTAGCGAGTCAAATGACAATTTTGGCCTCAGTGCAAATTTCTCTAGCATTGATTCTATATGTAATTATGACAACTTGGAGAAGAATGATGGGTGGATGGAGTTTTCACTTTTTAATGGAAGTTTGAGCTCCGTTGGTGATAAATTAAACTCACTTGACCTAAGATTAAAAATTTATCAATACTAGTATGAAATATTAATTTTAGAGAACCGTCCCTCATTAGGCAACCATGAATAAGCCATCTTTTTACAGGTGACGTATTTCGATGGAGTTAACACTCTCCCTTTCTTGGGGTCCAATTTGTTATATAGATTAAATGGCGCCTGACGTTATCTCTTATGAATTAGTTATATGTGTTGACATTGATCGTCATAATTTCCCCTTTTGCAGTCTTAACTAGGTTAACTTGGCCATGTTGGCTGTAGCTGACGAGTGAGTTTGATCCAATTATTGTTGTAGAAAACTCAGTTAATGTGACATTGTTTTAATAACAGTTTACAGGTGGTTCTGTGAGAGGATACAAATACGACATTGTAAGTTGTTGTTTGTATGAGTACTCGTGTAATTTGCATTTATGAATACAATTTCTTGCCCAGCAGATGCTTATATGGCTGTTTCAATGATGGACTATTTCACGTAATGGTTTCAAGACGCCTGTGAATTTGCAATACTAGATGGCTCTTAGCATTGGAAAAGCATCCATTCTCTCCATTTGTATATCTGTCATTGTCTCCTGGATAGGGGCACTTGTGATAATGGGCCTGGAATATTCTGGCCTGAAAAAACAGCAATCTCCTCAACGGATAAACGCCACTTCACAGTTGCAGAGATTTCTAAAGACAAAGTTATCCGTAGATATCAATGCATCTAATGTTGATCTGATTTTGGAGGAAATGAGAAAATACATACACATGAATCACAACCAAGCATCAAATTCTTGGAAAACTGAAATCAGTCTTTCCAGTGTTCGTAAATGGCACTATTTCATAACAGCTACCATGTCGACAGTTGGTGAGATGTTTTTCTTTTCTATACAACGCCAATAAACCGTACCAGTGTCTATTTTAGTGTGGTCTTGGCCGCGGTCTGCACTGAGCCACACGAAAATGCAAACTGTCTCTGTATATTACTACTACTGCATACACAAGGACGCACTGAAAAGACAGTATTTGTAGCTCATATTGAAGCTTTGAAAGTGTAGAACTATTACATAAAAAAAGGTAAAAGTGAAAGCATGCCGCATTAACGATATTATCTTGACTTTTCAATGAAGTAAACTGGTTACTAATAACAATACGTTCAATGTTTCAGGGTTTTTCTCACTGCTTTTAGTCTATTTTTTCTTTACATTTGTGGCTTATATTGACTAGTGAGTGGACATTGCGGAAGTTTTGTACATACGTGCACGATTTTGCTATTTCTAAGATGACTTTTATAGTAAAATCCCCATTCGCTGCTATAATCTTTTGCAGGTTATGGAGACGTGTATCCAGAAACAACTGGCGGGAAGGTCTTTGCAATTCTGTTCTCTTTGATTGGAATCCCAGTCTGTACTTACATGATTGCAACTGTAGGCAGCCTATTTTGCATGACATTTTCCAACGTCAAGTACTGGCTGAAGAAGGATATGCTAAAGCAACAGGTTGAGCCGAAAGTGACAATTTTTTGTGTTATGCAGTGCATGGCAATCACTCTTTCATTTGTCGTTATTTCTGGCCTTCTCCGTGCAGCAGATGAGGGTAAATATAAGTAATTTTGCATAGAAGCGTACCTAGGGGGGTAGAAACGGGGACGTAGTACCAAAGATTTTGAGGGACTATGCCCTTTAAACTATCACAAATACAAGTACAAGGAAACGCCCTTTTGAAAATGTTTCTACTAATTCATGTGAATTAGCTATTGTAAATAGTTAGTATTTGATTCATAGTAACGTTGTTTTAGAATAATGGGGGTCTGGAACCCCACTCCTCGCTTGGGTACGCCACTGATTCTGTATGTATGTAAATGAAACATCCCAAAGCCTTCCTGATAAGAAACTAAAGCAAATTTTGCAATTTCCTTGCATAAAACGTAGCATGTATTTAATAGAGTGATATTTGGCAGGGGCAAACCATTAGGAGATGTGAAGCATAGATGCCCGATGAAACTGCGTGGTCTGTATGATGAAAGGACATCTCAGTCCAGGAAAAATGAAAACTGAATGAAGAAATGGGACAAAAACTATCAAACATTTAATTCCGTTCATTTTCTATAAACTTCATAATATACTGGTGCAAAAAGCAGTAGGGAATGAGCTACATAGATTAAATGCACCAGAATTCCCCTACAGATATATGGGTAGCCGAAAAGATTTCCTTAGATATCCCTTGTTTTAATAACTGAAAGGTGCTGCACCTCTTATACTCCTATTAGTTTCACTTCTGGCTTTGGGTATACCTTTATTAGTAGTTAAGAGGAAGCTCCATACTAGAGGTTCTTTTCTCAGATGAAGTATAAATTTCAAGTAGTATTGGATTTTACTCAAAGTGAGGCTTAATCCGATATATAAAGCAGATAGGTGTTGATGTACAAGGTTTGGGTTTGTAGCTATAGATTGTGTTCTAAAAAGAAGGCGGACAGACTTCCTTGTATAAAGTTTCAAAACTACTAAAGAGGCAAGGGAATTTTAGCATACTCAAAGTTCTGATTCATTCGACTCATACTTGAATGTAAAAGATTGTAAAAGAGGGGAATGTTCATAGAATTGCAACCGATGCAAGCGCAAAGCATTTACATTTTCTTAAAGCATAATGTTATTTTAACTGTTTTTGGTAAATTAGTAAAATGTTATCTCCAGCTGACCTCAACCTCACAAGACATTTTGTATTATAATCTTCAGCAAGTTTTTAAATTGCTGAGGAAGCATTTTCAAGAACGGTCTATCTGGAAATAGACTGGAGATTGGCTTTTCACTACTGTCAATCTCCTCCAATCCCTTGCCATAAAACTGTTTAATGGTTCCAAAAAAGGCTGGTAGATGATGCAACAATAAGTAGCCGTAAAACAAGTGCTTTCCGTGAGTCCATCTATCATAGATTTTGCTATATAGCACTATTTTTCTAACTAACTAAACTTCATTTTAATATCCAATGCTTGGCAACTATGATACGTGGCATACGTGAAATAGTATAATTCACAAAGTATAACTAACAAAGGAAGAAAATAATTGAATTCTCATTTTTTTTCAAGGTTGGAGCAACTTTGATGGAGTTTACTTTTCCTTCATTACCTTCACAACAATAGGGTACGGGGACATAACACCATCGCCGACATCCAAATGGTCGGAAATTCTAAGTGCAGTTGGCATTATTGGACTCGTTCTCATGGCCATGACCCTAAACACAATGGTTAAACTGGTAGAACTCAAGCAGAATAGTACAAAGCCCATAGAAGAGAAAAGGAAATCATCACCAGAGATGACTATAGCAACAACAACAACAACAACAACAACTGCAATATGACATTGGGAATGAGTATCTGCATGAGGAACATAAGTATATGAGACTTATTCCTACTTCAGGAGATAGATTGAAGTTTTTTGTAACAGTACATTCTATTTGACACTATTTTCACATATTTGACAACATTAGCAACACCAATTAAGCCTCTTGGAGGCATCTGCTAGTTAATGATTGGCTGTGAATGCTGTGGTGGGCTTCTTTTTCATGCGACTAAACAAACTGGCAATGCCTTAGATAATATGTTCCATCCGAGAGCGAAGAGAAATTTGGATTACAAATGAAAAGGAGACAAGATCAAAGCCAAAACTAAGTTTTCAACGAAATCTTATCTACAAGGTTTGCATTTCCTAAGTAGCTGCAGGGGCGTTCCTAGAAACTTCTTATGGCTGGAGTGTAGGAACTGCAATTTGCCAACAAATGGGAGTGGCTCCCATGATTGAAGAGTAATGCTTATATTAAGCTTCTGCGTATTATGTGGTCCACTTGTTGGCAAAGTGTGCGGATTTGTAAATGTAGTAAATTCATGAACTGTTTGCTTCCCTGCAGCACCTAAGTATTCTTCTTAGGCTCCTAGAATACAAAAAGTGAAAGCAAATCTTGACAATTCGCAAAGACAGTTTTTGTCTGAGAAGGGTGTGATATCCCTGCACCCCATTGTAAGAATGGGCCTGAATAACTGATAAAAAGCACTTTTCAAGTACAGTTCGCACAAGAACCTACGAGTTGAAATGAGCCTGTTCACGGTCCTATGCAATGAGATAGTTCCAGCAATCAGGGTACAGGTTCTTCAAACTGGTCTTATCCGGATGTAGCCCTTTGTCTAACGCCGTGGCTTATGTAGGTTTTGGAGCATACATAATATGGTTGATTGGCAAACAGGGGCTGGTCGGAATCGGGGATGATTTTTACTGCAAAGTGTATCAATTTTGTATTGAAGTCATCCCGGTCTAATCTGACTAAAAGCATAAAATGCTCTGACCGAATACAGATTACAAAGTTGGCTTTCCATATCTACGACTATCAAAGCAATAGATGCGCCTAGGCTCACGATCCTGGGGTTCACAATTCCTCTGTGTATTACCACAAACGATTATTAATACATTCGACGACGTCATATCTTTCAATCTTTCGTAGTGCGTTCTTAAACTGTCCGACAGTAATCTCTTGTCCGGATAGGACTTCTATTAGCTTCATAGTTGGCTCTTTTGTTTTAAGTAAATTCCTTATTTGCTGTTCGTCTGAAATTCGAAAGACTGCAGCGAGATCTTTCCAATTCGATAAGCCTTTGAGATAAACATCAAGTCGCCTGCACACCTCATCTCGTAAGTGTATGTCAAAGCAATGGAGAATGAGTTCATCTAAACAATGATAAGATTACAGAGAAGTTAATCAATGTTATTCGTATACAAAAAAGGTATCAGGAACATTTGATGTCTTATGTCCTCTATGTCATTTTCTAAATATCCCCCTTTCCCGTACTTCTAGTAGAAATATCCCATATCTCGTTCATTTTCTCGAGCAATACCCCACTCCCGAAATCCTAATTGGGCACTATGTGCTAGCCCTTCAACTGTGGACACAACACAAACAAATCAAAATCAGTTCATATTCACTGCATGAATTTTGCACTGTTGGATGTTACAATGTTAGCCCATATTAACTGCCTTTATACCCATACATGTAGTTAACTTAAAGATAAATTATGTATATACATGCACCTAAATACAATAACAGACCAGCCACTTCAATATTCTCATGCATGGCTTTTCTGCTGCACACTACGGCAATGAATTCGATGGTGGAAATACTGTGGCGGGAGCAAGGCAAAAAAACATCAAATGAATGATCTAAAGGATGAAAAAATTAGAAGACAGCGAATTCTTTACCGTCGATAGACCTTTCAGTCATTTCATCAACGTCTGATTTCTGAGAGGATATAATACTCATGCCATCGAATGATGCAGGAGCTATAAAGAAGAATAAGAAATCTATCTGACCAAATGGAGGGAGCTGGTAAAATCACCTATTCATGGGGTTTTAATAGTAGGAACACAGGAAAATCCAGCCAACAAGCAGTCAGCTACTGCTAACTATCAGATCAGAGAGTGAAAAATGGAGCAAAATCACCAAAAAGAACCAAAGAATCAAGGTGTGAACTAACTTATTAAAAAACAAGAACTGGTAAAGAAACACGTCTGGCAAACTTTGTACTTTTTGCTAAGTAAGATCATTCTATCAACAAATACAATGCACTAAATATTATCTAGGTAGAGCACCTAGATAATGAACAGCAACTACAGACGTTCCAACCTTTACAGCAGGAAAAGCGGGAGATATCGCGAGCGCAGCGAGCGAAAAATTGGAACTGGGGGTATGGGGGACGCTCTGAGCCCCCTAAAAAAATGTAGCGATTACATGCCGCTTAGATTAGCTTAAAATGATAAGAAAGGTTATCTCTTATGATGATTTAACAATGGCAAATGTTAATAAAACGAAAAATAATATTGTAACGTAAACCAGAAAACTCAGTTTACGCACGAAAATACTAAAAACAAAATATATCATAAAAATTCTAATCTAATACAAATTGTGAAGCAGAATGCTGCTTATTATATTCTTTACAGGCAGCCTTGCATTTCTTAAGTAGATCGAAAATTTCCACTGATAGCACTATACACGCTTTTTTTATAAGGAATCTAGCTAAAGGCCTAGTTCTAAAAGTTCCTTATTTTCGGACCTCTTTTTATCAAATTCTAGTACTAAAAGTTCCTTAATAGTTCCTTAATTTTCACTGCACATTGAGTGCCACAAAATGGCACAGACACTAGAAAAGCATTGAAATTCTGAACTTTACCTTTAATTATGGCTAGAACTCAACCTCAAAAGCACAAATGCGACAGAAAATAAGTTCTATATATGCAAAAGCATAATTTCAATCAAGAAGTATCATATCTATTCCATTGATATGATCCAATGTAATGTAATCTTCACTTGCATCTGAGTACAGCACTCGGAATTTGAAAATGAAAAGTTCCTTAGGGATTTTTCCTTTAGTAGTATAAGTTCTTTAAATATTCTGGCCTTCTACATGTAGGTTCCTTATAAAGTGGTTCCATATAAAAAAGCGTGTATATAAAGTTCAATAGAATCGCCAAACAAAAGACTTGACCACGCATAGACGTGTGAACAAAAGAAGTATGCTGTGCAGTGAATAGCGGAGAGTAGTCATGTAAACTGTCTGGAAACGGCATGAAAAATAATCCGATATCGTGTAAACGCAGCCTTAATCTTATGCCAGATATTCATTTTCATTAGATTTTTTTTCAAAAAGCGGGAGGATTTCAAAATTTTCGGGAGATCGGGAGACGACCTCTGAAACCGGGAGCCTCCCGGTCATACCGGAAGGGTTGGAACATATGCAACTAACCAGGTGAAATTCGTGGCTCATCCTCCTTTGGTACCAGAAATCTGTTGTCAGGCATCAGTGTATCTAGAGAAATAACACTTGTGAACTTCTTCATAATATGTTCTATTGTATAAATGGATCTATCAATATACAAGGACCTAAGGGTGCCATCATAAAAAGTTAAGAAGGGAGGCTATTGTGGAGAATACTTTTATGGTATGGTTAACAGCCAATGTCCATACCTCATATTATATTCAAACTGTTCCCAATTCAATATATGCAAAGTTATAGGTATGGAATATACATAAAACCTCAGTAGAGGGGTGTTTCATAATACATACTACAAGTTCACCAAATGAGCCCATACTCATTGGAAGAGGGTACTGTGCCTCCCAAAGCACTTACCATTTCAGCACAGGAGCTGAGACCCCAAGTTCCACCAGGACACCCCTGCAGGACCTAACTGACCTCATAATTCTAAAGACCTAGGATTTGAAGCTTGAAGTTAACAGTGGTTTTGCATGGTAGCATTGTAACATGCATTTACCTGGTGGTCGATATGTACTAACTTTTGGTGAAATATACTGTATCTGGGCATGAAATCCAGTCAATGTATCCTTCTGTAACTCAGCAGAACCTATAATGTGCAAAATCATTCATTATGTAAAATATAATAAAACTTTTTTATTATTATTGTTATTTTTACAAAATATATATTATAGTCGATTTAACACAAATGTACCCTCCAAGAATACACATTAATAGACATTCATCACTAAATATTGTAAAAAGATGCAAAATATTGGATACTGTATATGAATGTTAACAGACATTTACCTGCAAGTTTTACTTGGAATTTTCTAGCAACAGAATCCACAGTTTCAGGTGGATACCTTAGTGCGATGTTCATTGCCATGCGAGGATACCAAGTTGATACATCCATATCAGAAACCTGATACCAAATAGGATGCAAGATTTGATTTTCCATCAGGAGAATGTCACAAAGATAATCCAGGTCATCGAACTCAAAGCCAACGTCCATGAATTTCTTGCTTATGATAATAATGCCGTATAATGCACTATTGAAACCTGCAAAAGTGAAGTCAATTCATAACTAAAAGAAGCCACCTGACTCGATTCCCTGCTGCTGAATTTAGATCGATAGACAGTGTATATGCAGTTATTCGGACAAACACATGAAACATATCTCCAACAGTGACCAAGCTGGTAAAAGTGTCATGGAAAACAGTGAAAATATGCTCTGTAGGTCAGTAGTCGATCTCATACCTTCAACGATAGCATCCTGAAGAGGTCGATGGTTTACATCGATTGGCCTAGGCAAGCTCTTTTTATACAGAACTGACAAATTTATCCTCTCAAAACCCTTGGCAATTTGACGAGCGAAATCCGCGTCTGCTCTCGCAAATAAAATGAAGACATCGTATTTCATGGCTATTCCTCTTTCATTCACGTTCCCACAAACTAAGTGTTTAGCATACACAACGCATATGTTGCTATGTTGCTAGGGCTACGGCCTTGACAATAAGAGGATTATTATCGATTATTGCTTTTATTGATTGACACGATTCAATACAGTTTACTTCCTGTCAATTGTTCTTCGACTCTCAAGACAGTCGTCAACAAACTGAGTATTTACCCCAGGGAAGACAAACACACCATATTGTATAGTGCAAGTTATGTTATGAATTTGCTCCTTCTACATAGTAAGGAATATATTTATTAACACAATAAGAACAAAAGAATATACTTCATGACATCAAAACACATCTAGCCTCTTTATCAGGATAAGTTATGAGCTATGGGGTTGTTGCTGTTCAGTGACTTGCTTTTGAGCACTTTTGAAGCAGAAGCCAAAACTACTTATTGCGTTATATAGCTTGAGTGTGGTTTGAGTATCGAACATTGAACAGAAGGTAATAAATTAGTGTCAAAGGTTTGTAGTGTACCTTATATTGAAACTTAACTGGTCCTGAATATATTGATTCGAGCATAATAAGCCTGCTGTACCCAAATGTCCTTGCTGTGCAGTAATCGTGCAGACTTCAGTATTCATTTCATTTCAGTTGAGGGTTGTCCTTGAACAAAGCTAATTTCCATGGCATGCTTTTATTAGCAACAGACAGTAGATAAAATTGATAGGTAGTGCAAAGAAACTATAATTTAGTGTCAGTTTTCAATTGCTTACTTATACCCCTGCTCTGAACTAGGCCAGTGTTTTAATTTTGCTTACCCGGTGGAATGTATATAATAATATGTATATTAGTGTGCGTAGCCAGACTATTTGGCATTACGTACAGCGTGGTTATTATGGTTAGTAAAACTAAACTTGAGCGTCAGCAATAATTTGAGTTTACATGAGATAGAAACATTTTGTAACATTTTAGATAGCCATTTTAATAGCTTTACTATACTCTTTCATCTACAGTCACCACCTCGCGGTAGCATTTCAGTTGCTTTGTATATTCTAGTGGCAATCCTTTTTCAAATTTATGAAGGAGATATATGGATATAACAATGATATATAGTTCACTTGGCGATCCTTCATTTCAACTATGGTGGCCAGTTTGTATAGCAAACTGTTGCCAATTTGTACAATGAACTGCTTTTGCAGTCAGTGCACAATAGTTATCTCTAACCAAAGAGCCCTTTGCATTCAAATATTCAAAACAGCAAAACAATTAAACCCACCTTGTATGCAGACATTTTTGAATTACAAACCTCATATGTTATTCTTTATGAATTCTTTATGAAAATTGGCAGAAAATTTTAAAAGTTTAGAGAAGCTAATAAAAGACTGGAATGGACCCTCTTGTAGATGCAGTGTTTGTCAGTGCCTGCCTGTCAATAATAAGTCATAAGTTAAAACATTGCACCTGTTGATTTTGAAATTTGATTATTGTAATTTATAGAAAATACAGCCTTATTTATTTTACATAGTTTTATTCGATTTAGATTAATTATCCTTGTACACACCCACACACAAACACACACACACGCACACACACATGCATGCACAAACACATATCCCCCCACACACAGACACACACACACACACACACACACACACACACACACACACACACACACACACACACACACACACACACACACACACACACATGGCCTTTGTTGTTCAAGTATTTTATTTTTTTTCAAGATGTTGCACCCCCTTGGAGGCCTACGAGAATATATGACTTTGCATTGAGCTATTTCCATCACAAAATCAGAGGACTATATCTTTTGAACTGCACCATGGACACATATTGCACTTTCTCCTATACTTTGTTACATTGAGTATTGAGAAGTAAATGTCTCATGCTGTGGCCAGTTGGTTGGAGAATTTTGTGAGGAAGGCATGGTAAATCAATAACAATGAGCAAGGCAGAAGAAGACAAACAATCAATAGATGAAGAGGAATGGCAATATTCAGTAAGTGATATAAGAAGCTTGTATGTCACTGATTTTTATGTTGGCTTATTTTATACATATTAGAATGTACTCATATACAGCATGATCTCCTATAATTTTCAGTGTGGTTCAATGCAGAGGTTCTCTGATATCTTTTTTGTTTTGCTAGCATCCAGCTTATTTGAAGTGTATTGAAGATGACTGGGAGCCAAAAGGTATTCTGTCTGTTTCTCATTAGTCTCTGTTTACCAAATCAATTTCTGTACTAGCTACTTGGATTTTCTAGTCTGATCTTATGTTGAATTTACTTCAGTGAATATTGGCTTTTAGTATGTAAAATAATTTAACATTCTGAAGATAGTAGTAGTGTTTTAATTTAGCTTTTTTGCCTCAAAGCCTAAAGATGCTTTAGTTCATGTGGCTCAAGTGAACTTAAGCACTTTTAACCTTGATATGGCTGAGTTTGTTTGAAATTCTTTTTTTTCATCAATTATAACTTAGACTCATTCACATAAAGGAGAGAGAGAGTTTATGTTTACAACAAAGGGGTAAAGGAGTACTTACAACATTTATTTGTGTAATGTTAAGTTTAAGCATTCACAATATACCTATCTCTGTCCTTGCCTTTAAAGAACAGTTTGGTGGCTTTCTGACTGTTAGAAACAGGTTGAAAATGATTAAATCAAAGTATTAGAAATCAATGGAAGGCAATAAATGTAGAATCACATATGCAGACCAAATATATGTATGCTTGGGTGCAAAGGGGGGGAATCAAAATCTTCAAAATTCTGTGCATACATACTATATGAAAGACCTACTTAGTATTCCTGTTTTGATTCTAAGGGCTCTGTGGACTCAGTAACATGGGGAATACATGTTATATGAATGCTGCCATTCAGTCGTTATCCAACTGGTAATTTTCATTTTCTTTTCTTCTTCTCATTTAACACTAACATAAAATGAATATTTTGGAACTATTGATGCATCCTTGTTGCAGTGTTAGTATGAAATTATTTCTTTAGTGTTAAAGGTCTTTTCACCTATATAGCTGAAGGAAGCTTTTTATTACTGCAATTTTCCATTATTTTTAGAGCTACTTATCCTAAAATCATTTTTATGACGTTGATGCAGGGAATGATTTTACTTTCTTTGAAAGTCCAGATGTACCTTTGTGATCACTTAGTTGTTAGAACCATCCATATGTTTTACTTGAGATTTGTCTTCCAAAATAGGGCAGTAGATATCATTAATATTTGTCTCCATGTAGTCTATTACATTTTGGTCTTGACATTGATACTACTAAATTGTACTATTACTTTTTTTCATTTATTTCTTTGTCTCAGCATTCCTTTGACTCAATTTTTCTTGAAATGCAATGCATTCATAAAGCAAAGTGAAGGCAGCAGACCAAGTGTATCAGCTGAGTACTGTAAACTAATGAAACTTATTTGGGGGCACAAGAGGTAAAGAAAATGTTATGTATATTCGTGTAGTATGCATGAGATTTTTCATCAATTGGGAACAGGTCTTTTGAAAGCATGCTTATGGTGGACCTGATAAACCATTTGCACCTTAGATGCAGTAAGAAATTTTCAGATATATTTTGATATTTTGGAGTAGCTGGTCAGGAATTATGAAGGCATAAATTAGATAGTCTTTTCACATAAATTAATATTGTTAGCAGATGGGACTTAACATTATCTACCTTAGCACTATGAATATAGTGTCAGTGCATAATCTTCTTTTAAACAGGAGCCCTTCTTTTGTTAAGGGCTTAATCTGAAGCACTCCCATTTTTACAGTTGTTTATATAATTGTAATGTTTGCATCATAAATAGAGGTGCCTACCTCTAACTAGATTTCCTTATACATTGAAAGTAGTTAATGTACATCTCAAATGCTTTGCTCCTCACATCTCAAATTTTCATGTCTCCCAATGTATTATGGTATTTGCATTACAGGCAGAGGTATTTATGCCCAACTGGATTGTCTAGATC
Source organism: Mastigias papua (assembly GCA_964019165.1). Lineage (NCBI taxonomy): Eukaryota > Metazoa > Cnidaria > Scyphozoa > Rhizostomeae > Mastigiidae > Mastigias > Mastigias papua. Next base: position 4,885,317 of record OZ025273.1, on the reverse strand, counting down.
AGTAAGAATGGTCTATACACAGTTCAGAGGCTTTGGTCAACAGGATTCTCAAGAATTCCTTCGCTGCTTAATGGATCGATTGCATTGGGAGCTAAAGAGGCCAATTATGAGCTTTCAGTCACAACAAAATCAGATGCAGTCTAAAGGGGACTTCATTAAACATCAGAGTAAAAAGCTTTTGGGTGGAAATGGGTCACCTGAGAGTAAGTGCTGTTTGTCCTACCAACGAGTTTTTCCATTGAACTTGTTTGAGAAAAATGCATGAGACTACATTTGTAGATGACAGTAATATGACAATGCAGACATGACAATGCAGATATTACAATGCAGCAAACACTTCTGTTTATTTTGTGTTATTTGAATAGCTGTGTTTTATTGTGTGTTAGGAAAGCTGTCTTCTTTGTTTACATCACCTTGTGTGTTTTCTTGAGTGTTAGCTGTCATATTGTGGGTTGAAGCCTCAAATGTGCTTCACTAGAAGTTTACTGTTTTTATTTGAACCTCTCTATGGGTACATAAATGTCATGTTGACCGCTTGTATGTTTGCACATGGTGAATTAATTTCATGATATTTAATTAGGTACAGTAATGAAATATTGTCAAGTGGATTCTCCATATGCATACCAGCAAGAGGTCAACATGACATCTACTTATGCAAATCTCATGCATTTTTATATTTCAAATAATCCAGTTGTATATTTACTAGTATTATGCATACACATATGTAGTATAAATAAATAAGATCAGTTGGTTATTTATTGGTGGAGGGTATTGACACTGTGGGAGGTTGGGGTTGATGTTGAGAGAACAACCATATACTACAATTTTTCATTGTTCTTGAAGATTATTTTGTATGACTGCACTTTTCGACCCTAGGATGTCAGTCACTGATCATAGTATGATAATTTGATTATATTATTTAGTAAGATAGCTAATTACATTCTAGCCAGCTAAGAGCATCAATTTCCATTGTAGTATTTTGCATGTATGTTTTGCTGGGTGTATTTTGTGGTGAAATCAGCTTTATACTCTCAATATTTACTTCAATAATTGTTTGTTTTGATGTCAGTGGACCAATTCATCAAAGCTGATAATGAATCAGAGAGTGATCTAAATGACAGTGACCATTCTGAGAAGCAGAGTGCAAATGGTAAATCGTTTTACGAATATTCTAGCTATTCTACTGCCATTTCAGTCTCGTTATTTCCCATCATGACTTATAAAAGTCTTTAATGGGTATTCTCAACTCTATATGGATGCTATAATTTAATACGGTACTCTGCTAGTTTTTTTCAATGAATTGTGAAGGTACCAGCTTTTTAAATAGTTTGTGGAAGTAGTCTTGAAATTCTAGTGTACAAGTGTCCATTCAGCTCAGTGCAGTTCAGGTCAATTGAGTTTCACTTCAATTCACTTCAATTCAGTTCCTAACTCCACTATGTACAAATTCGTAACCAAAATATATCGCCCACAATTAAACTACAAAAGTTATACAAAATTTATCAACTACGATGCGACAGAACAAAGTATATGCAAAGCAAAGGAGAGATTTGCATGTGGGGAATTTCATTTTGTAGGGGCTCTCTCAATAAAGTAACCGAAGACACAGCACGCAGATATACTGATAAAAGAGGACAAACTGTTATACAGAAAACATAATTTCTTATAGCTTTCTCAAGATAATAGCTTCTAAATGTTGTGCAAAAATTGCCGTACTCCCTTGTAAAGAATCGAAAGGAACCAGTTTCAATGTATCTAGCAGGAAGGTCATAATTTCGTAAGAAATCCTGAAGATGCTAATTTTATAAATATTCTGTGAACACATTTCACAATTATTCATTTTTGAGATTCGCATTTTCTCATTAGCGCAAATGCCGAGAGGTCACTAATAGATATTTTGTCTTCTCATTCCGTTAAACGTTTGATAGAGACCACTTCCATGTAGAGTGCCTAAGGTCTGTCTTTAGCAAGCTGCTATGAAGTCTTCGAGCCTGTCAAATGACAATTTATACAGGATTGCCGTTAAATTCAATTCCTGTAACGCAGTAATTTCTATGACTCATATGAAAAGTGTATATTGATTTTCCGTGTTGCTAATTTTGTTGTGTTTTTCATTATTAGAGAAGGCAAGTTTGTCATATCACAGTATCATAACAGACATTTTCAATGGGAAATTAAAGAGTTCCGTTCAGTGCTTAGCATGCAACAGGGTAATTTCATCTTGTAATTTTATCGCCAAATTATGTGATTTTTCGGAGTAGGTTTTTCGCCTGTGATGAAGAGAAGTGAAAAATAAAATAAGCAATTAACTGTCTGACATAGATCGACTTCATTGTAAAGACTTTTTTATTGATCTTTCTAGCTTCTTGTTTGGATGGAGTGCACAGTAGCACCTGTTGCAATTATTCTTTAAAAAAATTAATATTTGTTAATACTGAACATGACCAGAGCGAAGGCATAGTGTTACAGCGTCCATTTCATAACCGGGAGGGGTCGTATATCTAAGCCCAGGCCGTGTCATAATAGTGACTTATGAAATGGTGCTCACTGCCTTCTCATCTGACGCTTGACATGTAGAGATGGAATCGGAAAGTTATTCATACCCTGCTGTACTTTCCACTGGCCTAGCCCCTACTGTAGTCTTCACTGCATCAGGAGACTGGGGACCTAGGGCTAAAAGAACGGAGATAGATGCTGCCTTATGTGCCATTGGGGCGGGAAGGGACGTTGACGTTGAGCTTGAGTACTGAACTTGTTATCGTTCTAATTTCGTAAAGTTAGTATCATAGTGGAAATTAATATTCTCAGTTTGTTTCTTTGTTGAGTTGATTACTTATAGCTCTAAATATTTCTCGTTTTTGCTAGGTTTCAACAACTATAGAAAATTTTCAAGATTTATCTCTCCCGATACCTGGTAAGGAGCCATACGACTTGTTTTTGCTCTCCCTCTTACAAATATCACTCAAAATTCCATGTAATCCCTTATTTATATTTTCATTCATTCGCTTGCTTGTTTTCGAGTATCCATGATACAGTAAATCTCTTTTAGCCATGAGAGGAATGAGATGATCTATTATTTTTTCTTACTTCGTGTTTTTTCCTCAAATGTGAGTTAGAACAAAACACGTCCAGCGAACAGCTTTGGCATACTAGGCCAAAAGTTAGCATTAGCTGTAATTTAGGCAGAAATTTCAAGCATGGCGGAACTGTTCAAAGGCATAAGTCTCATCCTGATGCTAATTATTTCGAGTTTAGAAAGTCGTAGAAACAATTTGTGATGAGAAGTCACAAGGATATTAGAATCAATTGAAAAATGTAGTATAGATGCGAGAGAGGATGCCGTTATAAATACCCTGACAGTTTTGATTTGGTGATAAGATTCTCAGCGTAGCTTGAAGTAACTTTCTTTAATCGTGACTCCACGTTGCTATTTTTATAGCGAAGCATTGTTCCGTTTCTTCTAAGACTCTTCTAATATCAACTCTACATTTAAAAGTACTAATTGTGTAATTATATGAAAATCCAGCTTTCCTACCAGCCTTGGAACACGTATTTTGCTATACAAGTTCCTCCTGCTGTATAGTTTCCTTTCTGTTTTGCTTTTCTGATATGGCCTTGAAGTAGCTTATAAGAACTGAACAGCTCTACTTATTACGGTTTTCATTGTTTTCTTTGTATACAGGGAAAGATGATTTATATCGCATCCATTCACAACGCTCTTCACAAACGATCTCTAACTCCTCTGATTATTACTGGATAGGGTTTCTGAGAAATATCGTTGAATGGGCTGGAAGGTAATTGTATTTGTTCGAGTTTATTGCTCTTTCTTTCATGTATATACCCGAAACCTTTTTTTATAAGCAACTCCTTTATAAGCAACTGAGCTCGATTTGAAAAATTATTACGTAATTTCAGTTCTTTAATAATATGAAGCAACTACCAAATATTACCACTTAATAAATATAGAATATTCACCTCTTTATTCGCAGATTCATTGCAGCGCGTTGAGTTTGTATATTGTTTATTCCAATTCTTATCTAGGACAAATCCCATCTCTAATGATTCTGTTTACCTAGTTGGTTTATTGGGCCTCAAGTGTCTTTGCAAGACTGCCTTGCAGCATTTTTCGCAAAAGATGAACTCAAGGGTATGTCTTGCATTGATGTTGTTTGTGACCATTTTTGCATCCTTAGGGGATTGATTTTGTAACACCTTAGGACATCGATATTGCTAGTATTGTTCAACATTGTAGCTGTATAGAAGTGACAATGTTGCTGCCATTATCTAATCTGCTAAACATAATTGAGATTAAGTGTTATTAACATTTTTTATTTTGATTAACTATTATTATTTTTATTTTTCTATTTTAATATTATATCTGCAAATGTCTTTTGCAGGGTAAATTTCGATTGAATGCCACACTTTGTATACTGCATCATTTCAACTGAAAAAGATATTAGTGCATCTTTCTTATGTTAACTCATTAAATCTAGAATTTTTGAAAATGTTTCTAAAACTGAATACGTGTCTATTGTGTGTAGTTGATCATGCGTTGGTTTCTTGTAGGTGATAACATGTATAATTGCGAAAGGTGCAACAAGTATGTTGATCTTACGTATATGGTATCTGTGGTGTTTTGTTTAGAAAATGCAAAATATATGTTGGATGACAGGGGGATGAGAATGACGCTCATTGCAGACAAGTTATTGAGCAGTGTAAATCTGTGTTAAACACATCCATTAAGGTAGACGTATCCTGATAGACGGCAATTGGAAACATATCCAAGTTAACCTGTATACATCTACCTGGTTTCGTCTTCGGCAGTGGATTTGTTTAATAGAGACTTGTCCCGCTCAGCATAGCCACCAAATGTTTAAGAGGCTGATCAGATCTATTTTCTCCCAACCTGATAGACCAATCATCATGCAGGATTCTCACCACACATGTGCTCCACAGCTACATTTAGGCCCATTTTGCACGCTGATTGGTCAGCTAGGTTGGGGGAAAACAGACCTGATTGGAGGTTTCAAACATTTGGCGGCTATGCTGTCCCGCTCAACAACTTTTCTGCAATTATCGTCGTTCTCATTTTGATCATCAGCTATTTGATCAGACTGCGTCCCCCCCCCTCGAGCCCCTGTAAATGCAAAGTAACTTTACTGACATAATTGGATGGCAAGTAGGAATTTTTATTGAGCCTGCGTCTCCCACCCGAAGTTCCCATGTCAGAAATAGTCTGTTATTGAGGTCCACATAAGATCCCGTGCGTTTGGCATTGTTAGTTAAGCTGTCCAGTTCCTTTCCTCACCGCCTTTATCTTACTAGTATTGTCACTAGGTACCCATTTATTTTTAGGGACAGTGAGTGAGCACCCAAATAGTTACCCGTAACTATAGATCTTTCACACCTCTGATGAGCTACCTCCCAATATTGTAGAGCCCCAATCATTAGTGACATTTAAAAAGAATTATCTCCCTGCGCAATGAAGTGTGATTATAGATTGTGCAAAACTTTTATTTCTGGGGTAGGTTTTACCTAATATGAATTAATTTAGTTAACTTTATACCGTTTACCTTATTTAATTCATGTCGATTGTTGGCCTTTATTAGCTGTATATAGCTATAGTTGTTATGAATATTAACCAACTTAAAATAAATCATTTCTTATTATTATTGTTATTATTAGTATATAGCGCGCTCTCCACTTGGCCTCTCTCCCATTTTATCTTATTATTTCTGATATCAAATGCTTATAACCTTTGCTATGTTATGTGATTATTATGGAAAGTGTATAAGCAAAACTTGAAAGAAGTTGAGAAAATTGTATAGTATATCGAAAAACTAGATTGGTATGGGGACTTTTTAAAATTGATCTAATTTATATTATGTTGTTTTTGCGTAGAATTCATCAAAAGAAAGTTTCATATCATTCGTCAAATTTGAAGATAGAAGTGTACTTTTGAGATTTTCTTTTTTGCAGGCTACGGAACGGTGTCAAATATCTTAAAGTTTTGTCACTCCCTGAGGTATTTTTTAGGATTGCTATGTTTTCATCTATCCTTCTTTCTCTATATTTGTAGTTATATATATGAAGGCTATTATCTCTGAATACTATTATTGCTAATTAGGGATTTGGTATCCATTAATTTTTCTATCCATCGTTCATAAGGGGTATGAACCCCAGCAATATCTACAAGTCACTTCACACGTTTGACGAATTCGGTTTAGTTCACAGCTGTCGAACTTCTTTGTCTACTAATTTTTAATTTCGTTGCGGCATATTAGATAAGTGAATTTATTCATTGAAACATTCTTCTCTACACCTCAGGTTCTTTCAATTCACTTAAAAAGATTTCGACATGAAATGTATTATTCATCAAAAATTAGCAGCAATGTTTCATTTCCTGTAAATGGCTTAGATTTGAGGCCTTTTCTTGATGCAGGTATTTGTTTCGTTGGATTTGTCTTTTCTCTTATTTGATTGTTTATTTGTTATTTCGATTTTGAGCTTGAGACATTAAGTAGTTTTTTCTTTAAAACTGCGAACCAGTGCTTGTGCAGATTTGGAGAGATAGAAAAGATGCTATGATTCTTAAATACCCCCATTCATATCAGCGATGAAATAATTTATTCATGAAGGAAATTTATTTATTTATGAAAGCTTTCCACATATTGATAATTTTGTCCTTTTCGACCTACTAGTATTTCCCTTATATTACAATCACCTTTTTCTCTTTCGCTATAGATTTCATCGTACAATTGAAGTAATATTGTCACATTTTTGTTTAATTACTAGATTGCGATTCCGACTTCACAACTTATGATCTCTGTGCTGTTATTACTCATTTTGGTAATGTTGGCGGTAGGTGAAGTTGTATTTGCAAAAGGTTCTTGATTGACTTGAATCTGATTACCCGTAATATCAAATACATACTCATCAACTTGTACAATTTCTAGCAATTTGTTTTTTACTTTAGATGTCTTTTTAGTCACTATAAATCATTTTTGATAAATTTTGTTCCTGCCAGACACTCCCTATTCTTGTGTATGATAGTTTCGGTGTCCTTTAATGGATTTTAAAAGTATTTCATTTTCTTTTGAAATCTGATATAATGATGGTAACATAAGGTAGAGTAAGAAGCATAGCCGCTAGATGATTGAGACCTCTAATCAGGTCCGTTTTCTTCCAACCTAGCTGACCAATCAGAATGCAACATGGGCCTAAATTTATCTGAGGAGCACATGTGTGGCCAGAGCCCTGCATGATTATTGGTCATTTAAGTTGGGAGGAAATAGATCTGATCAGCCTCTTAAACATTTGGTGGCTATGCTAGACTAAGATAAATAGAATAAGCGCGTAAAAGTTTTTAGCACCTACTCCCTTTTATGTACAACGTATCTTTGAGATACGAAGTCACAACAACGATTCCTGTTGCGACTGTGAGTTCCATTCATCCAATTTCATATTCATTGTATATTTCAGGTGGCCATTATGTCGCATACGCCAAGAACTGTATCAACGATAAATGGTACGAGTTCAATGATTCAATGGTATCAGAAGGTAAACAGCTTATCTCTTAGTCCGTGATTGATTCGCAGTATTTACTGGGATTTTCTATTTTCTTCCTCTTGTTTTTTTCATTTATTTCGTCAAAATGTTTTGGAGGTAGGTAGCCCTTTAAGAGAACTTTCATGAGTCTTGAAAACCTGGAGAAGTCATGGAAGCTGTTCACACTCATTGGTCTTTTCTATTCATTCTCGGTACCTATGCCAAATTTTTTCCTTGGTCCGTCGAAGAGTTCTGGGAAAAATTGCAAGAAGTCGGAGACTTTTGTAGACTTCATTTGGAGAACCTGGAAAAATCAGGGAATTTATTTGACAAAAGTTCTAGGGATCCAGTTTCGTTGATTTGCAAAAGGGGCTCTTAAAACCAGGTCGTGAAAAAAGTGATACTTCAATCATTTCCTGAAAACAAATGGCTACATATATTAAAGTAAAAAGTTATACTGAAACCATGCAACCAAGCAAATCATTATTCAAAAATGCAGCAAAAGGACGCAAAGGCACAATAAGCCATTTCTAGCAGTTGCCTTTAGCGGCTGTTTGAATATGTTATTTTTTATAGCTTATTTGATTCACTTGTATAGTCTAGTAAGTCTGCGTTATCAGACGTTTCTCGTGGCTACAATCAACTTAGTTTTGTATGTTTCATTCTATTTGTTCATGATTTATTTGTTGTTTTTGTTAGTTTCGGAGTATCGCGTTGAAAATGCAGAAGCTTACGTGTTGTTCTACAAGTAAGAAAAATCATGTTTTTTTATTTACTGTCTTTAGTTCATCTTGCTAGTAGAATTGGAAATTTTGGAAATTTGTTCAGAAGCATTTAGGAAACTCTCATCAAGTACATTGGCGTTACATGAAGGCTTGAGGGCCCTTTGAAGTTTAAAATTCTCCCCAATTAACAATATGGATAAAATAGCAAATATGGATTTTATCACTAATGGAGAAGGGGAGTGGCTTTTTCTCTGTACACCGCGTGGTTTTTGGCGGGGGATGTTACGTTTGACTTCTCTGGGAGTTGGGAAAGATTCTCTTGCAAGTGATGTCATGCTGGATGTAGAGCATAAGTTTTTTCTTTCTTAATGAGAATAGTTGAAGTGTACATTCTTCTCTCGTGTTTTTCCTAAAGCAAAAGATCATCAAACGAACAAGAGTTTCGTGCATATATGCGAGAAGAAATTGAGAAATCAAGCTCTATAGTAAGTTTTTTTCCATTCTGAACCAGAACTTATTGCTGTTTTGTTTGCATTTTGTCACTACCTGCCGAAAGCTTACTCTCTGGAAATTAAATTTAGGATTGAAGTTATTTTAAGATGAGTTTTCTCAATGATATACGGATTGTTAGGCAACAGATTGGAGCAAATGTAGCATAAGTGACCGTGGAAATAATTGCCAGAATTCCTTAGATACATGCACTATTTTTGTTGTTGTTTACTTTATTCCTAGTAGTATGTAGTCCTATTAGTAGGCTCTTATACCTAGCTTATGCAGCAAATTCAGGCCTATTGTGCATGCCGCATGTAGGCATGGGACGCCTGGTTTAACCTCCCACCCGGAGGATGGTGGAGTGAGTTGTTTTGGTCGTTTATCCGGAAAGTGGCCCTTCCAGTTGCTGACCTAACACGGCCAGGCTTAACTTCAGTTATGATAACGGAAGCTAGCTGAGCCACTTTGCCACTCACCCCACCATTCAGTAGCATGACTTTTGTCTTCATCGTTGTATGTATTTGGTGAGCACCATATGTTCGTCTTGAATACAAACATATATTTGTATTTGTTTATGTTTATGTTTATGTTTATGTTTGATTCCTGTCCTATTGATTCATGATTTACAATTCGCATATGTTCTATTCAGCCTGATTTTGATGGAGTTTACATATCCAAGGAATGGCTGACCAGGCTTGAAACTTGTGTTGAACCAGGTATGAATATTCGTTGTAGTCCATTGTGACTGTAAAATTTTACTAGTGCAGGAAACAGCGGGATAACTCTTTGGCATACTTGAAGCACTTTTTTCGTCCCACACTCGATAGGGACCATTCACAAAGGATGTCCGAGCACAAGGGGGAGGGGTCTAGTGAAATAGGAAAAACTTGGACTTGGGGGGGTGTTTACGCAATGCGGGCCTTCAGGTGTTCAGAATGTTATAACAAGACAGCCATTCAGGATAACTGATGAATACGGCATCCAGTTGACCATATGGTTGGCCAATGGGTACGCATTCGCTGTTGTTTACCTGGAGGATCCGAAGGAGAAAACGATCCTTGGTTATATAAGACCGAGTTTGAATTAATTGCACATTGACGCGATATGGAGTTTGTACCTATCGTGCTTTACGATAGAGCATTCGGCCATTCGTTCAAATTCCAGACCCTAATTCTGAACGTAAGTTGCTCTTACTGTTAAATGTACGTGAATTGTAAATTGCCATAGTGTTGCTATGTATTGCTTTGCTCCCTATAGTATTGTCTTGTAATATCTATGTTTTGTGTATGTTAATAACTTTTATGAGCATATAAACATGGTTGCTTTTTAGGCCAGATATCAAACTGCGACTTTCTCTGTAGACACGGAGGTGAGAAACCTTAGCTTCTTTTCTTAAATCGCCTTATACCTCTTTGAAAAACATACTTTCGAGCTGTTATGATATCTGGTTATGATATCTGAATTGTTTTGAGTTGTTTACTTTGTGATTTTGTCGCATTGATGTTTCTATTCGTTGTTGTAGATATCCCTCCAACTGCGGTGCTGGGCTTAGACAATTTTGTGAAGTATATTCCAGTCAAAACTTGGAATTCGCTTCATGCAAGGTTTGGATTGGTTACTTTTAAGTTGCTTTGTTATGTGCGATTGAGCACTTATACTACATTTAAATCGTTTGGACATTAAATGGTGTCATTCCGAGCGACAAGCAAAAACCACAGCTTGCCAAGGAATTTGAGTAAAGAATATCGGTTTAGGTCTAGTAAAAAGCAAGAGAACAGAGAGAATAGAGACATAGAAAGACGATACAACCGATATATAGCACGTGGAACTTAATCGTTCCTGTTCTCAACCTTGTTTTTGATACAGGCTTGGCAACTTTTTGTTTGATAGTCTTTTCGATCAAATCTGATAAGATACTTAGCATTTCCAGTCATGCACATGGGGTTGTGGTAGCATATATTGTTCTTTTCAATAGATTCGGAGGTGGCCCAGAAGTCAGAATGTTAACTGAATGTAAGATTTGCAAGGTAAGTACTAGATTTGACTTAAAGTTTTGATGGAAAACGTTGTTCTATTGGCTGGCAATGTGACTTATTTATATATATACATACATATATTTGAAATTTGTCTTCCGTCTTTTTGTGCAGGAACTACAGCAAAGACGCGAGTATGAAATGAACACATTTACAAAGGTAACCGTTTTCTATATACATAAATATATTTATAAATTGAGATGTATGATATATCATTAATGTATGTTGAATATTATAACATATTATAACGTACAAATATATATATATATATATATATATATATATATATATATATATATATATATATATATATATATATATATATATATATATATATATATATACAACTCAATTTAAAAAATTATCAAGCAACTTCATTATTCTAAAGGTATGAATACTTCAGTGTAAATTAGGCTTTATCAGACTGTTCTTCTCCATAGCTTCACGAAGAATTTCAAAAAGACCCTGATCCAGAATTGTCGTACTGTTTAAGTATTTCCTGGTATAGAAGATGGGAGGCATTCACCAAAGATGCTGAACTAGGTTGGTTTATGTTTTGATGATTGACCTAAGAACTGTGTAAATTCTTGGCTGACTAACTTCCTAGAGCTTATCGAGAATATTGCTGTTTCAAGGTATGAAGATAGATTTGAAGTAGATTTTCAAAATAGATGTAAAGAATGGTAACGTAATGTAGAAATAGTAATATGCAATATATAGAAATGTGAGGTAGGTAGGTAATTGAGAAAGGATAAAGCATAATTTGGTATTGGCCAGCCATGCAAGCAGGGGCACTGTCCTAAACAGTTAAGAAAGAGACTTGTGCTGTTATATGAACAATGCCAATAGCATGGCCAGACGCAATATTTTATTCGAATTTTTCACTTCAATGAAATATAAGGATATAAGGAAGTTTACGCAAGTTGGTTTATACTGCCAAGCTATGAATTCACCAAACAAGCACACGCTCAAGAGAAGGGGAACTCATCCCCCCCCCCCCCCTTCGTAACAATCTTCATTTTAACAGAGGAAGCTCAACCCACGATCACGAGCCCCTCCAAGGCAACCCTGTATACAGGATGATTTTGATTGATCTTTTGAATTTATTCGTGTAATTAAATGTTGAAAACACGGCTGTCGTGCAGGGTTAAATTACCTGATGAATTTTCTAGAAATTATGTTTAAATTGAATATTATCACAGAATGATTCTATCCCAATGGTGTCAACCTTTTTGCAATCGCCATCAATCGCATGCAAAACTCAAAATCTTTTGTGCTCATCCTTAGAGCCTCCGGGTGCAATCGACAACAGTAGTATAGTGCAAAAGAAAGGAAACCAACTTGTTCTTAATGAAGGTATTTTGCGCTTTAGCTATTTATTTTGAAATATTTGCTATAGAATCCTATATGAAATCAAGAGGCACAATGTTTGTCGTCTTTATATCAGTACTGCGTTTGACTTTATGGGTCTGTAGTTCATGAGATTTTGTTGTTCATGAGATTTTGTTCTTCTTGAAGAATTTGGAGAATAGCTTCGGGGACAGGTATATATTTGCATGTATGAATGTATCTATGTATGTATGCTTTTGCATTAATAGTTACAGCTTGAATGAAAATAAGCACTTTTGGGCAATTCATTTGTCATAAATTACATCTTTGATAGTGTTATTGCAAAGTTAGTTGATTATCCAAATGTCTACTTTTAGATTCTCAATATGGCTTAGTTTCCTTGGAAGTCTGGAAGTTTCTACATTCAAAATACGGTGGTGGACCTGAATTCATAAAAAATAATAGAAGTAATGAAGAGAAGATGGATTTGACGTGAATTACCAGTTGACGGTTGACGGTATCCATAGTGTCAATTCATCTATATATATAAATATATATATATATATATATATATATATATATATATATATATATATATATATATATATATATATATATATATAAATATATATATACGAATCTAGCATCAGCATGTCAACATGACTTTTCCTGGGTAGATATATTTTTCGTGATCGTAAATAACATGCATTTCAGATCGTATGCCTTCTAATGTAAGCCAAATATTAGATACTGAACCTTCAGAAGGGTCAGTGGCCAATTTCTTTAGAAAAAAATTATCCCCTATTTAGTCAAGTTCTTAGAGAATTGTTTTTGCCTGTTGTTTTATTACGTTCAAGTGTACAAAGAAATCAAGCAGAGTACGTACTGAATAGAGTTCATTATAATGTTGTTTTGTACAATAACCTGAAAGAACTCGACAGACACCGCATTTGTTCATTCAGTCTATCTCCAAACCCACTTTGAACTTTGCAGGCAACACTCGTTATCACCCTAAAATCATCAGCCATTGATTATAGCCACATTGCTCGGTTTGAAAGGCACTCCTGTTTCAAACTATTTCCACATTCAACTTTCAACACACAGATATCTACCACAGTTATCCATCTTCGGCAGAAAAGTCACATCAAGCCATGCCAGCCAAGACCAATGTGTTTCACCAGTCAGGTTTCCAGCCACAGTCGGTGCACAATTTTTTGCACTGTGAATGCTCCACTTTGCACTCTTTTTGCCGTTTGATTACATTCAGTGGAATATTAATGTGGCACCCATCACAAAAAGGTGGACATGCTGTATGCTTGCATGCACATAGTTGGTACTGTGTCTGGTTTTCTGACGGCACTATCCATTTCAATGGTTGAAACCCTGTGCCTTTGTGAGAGCCTAAGTAAATAAGGTTGAAGCATGAAAAAGTAAAGTGGCTGTGGATTGTGTATCGTCTAAATTTTTCCTGTAGAGAGGGTTTTGTTGAGGATGATGATGATGACGGATGATGACAGATGATGATTGGATAACTTCGCGGGGTATAATAATAATAATATTAATAATAATAAATTCTTTGTTTAGAGTTAGCTATGTTTTCTAGCTGTGTGCTAATTAAAGCCAACTATATATAAAAAAATAAGATTACTTAAAACTAAAACTAATTAATCTCAGATGAAACCTATGCCTGGAACAGAATTTTTACACAATCTACAACTGCAATCAAGGTTTCTAATTAATTTAATTTTTTGTTTGAAAATCTCTTTGATTTCTGTTGGTAGTGTTGGTAAGGTAATTTCTTTCATGCAGATCTTCCAAATCTAGGGGCGATTTTAGCAGTTCTAGTACCCTGCTAATCGTACCTTAGTCTCCCAGACCCCCGTCGGAAAATTCCTGGCGTCACCCTAGATTTCCATGGCAATACTAGTATGCGTTCGCAGTTCAGTGTACTGCTAAAGTTGTAGTCTTTAGACTTGATAGGTCAACGCCCACTTTATTTACGGAACCATACGTGGACGCTCTTCTGGGAATCCCTCCAGCCTCTTCGGGTATGTCTTGTAAGTCCCCAAAGTCAAAGCCTGTTGGCACGACGAAAGTAAAGCATCGTATTATATGCAATTATGATCTCAATATCTGTCACTCAAAATCATGCACAAACTAAGGCCTACCATCACACCAAGGTTGCTTTTTGCTTAAGCCGCACGAGCACCACTGTTTTACTTGGCCAGGTGTAAGATTACGAATGTTGCACGGACCATACTGAAATCAAAGAAGAAAACATCAATGGTAATCTGGTAAATAAACAAAATTTCGAAAAGGATTTACTTTAGGCCTAGCTGCACGTAGCACACTTGGATGTGATGCAGGAAGGAATGGTCCGTTCCCTGCTGATTTGTTTTTCTGGTTGGAATGTTCCAATGCATTTCCACTACGTAAAGGCTTGCGTCTAATTAATCAATTGTTGAATGAAAACGATTTGAAAGAAAACAATGTGCACAACGATTAAGTATTCAATTTATGGTCAATTGATTCCTGCAGTCACAATTCTAAATCATCGCGGGAACGATTTCCTTTAAAAATTGATAACTGATCGTCGAGTACGCCTCCAGATCATAACCGTTTGCTCTACTCAAACTACAAAAGTAAGAAGTCACTTTGTCGAATAAAAAGACTTAGAACTTGAAAAGTAAGTTGCTCAGAATACGTTTTGATTTCTAATCTTTACATTACTTTAAGTAATCTCAGGTGGTAAAAGGTTGTCAACCACTGGCCAATCTCCTATAGTTTTCCTTCAACCATTAGCCAGTTATTTTATGCAAATAATGCCATAATTGTCTAGTACTGTTTTCTTTGAACAATGAAAGTACATTGGCGACCTGCAAGTTGTAGTGTGGTGGAGGACAAGTGGTAATGCTAGTAAACAGTCTAGCAAAAGATGTGACTGCGATGAGGGAAACTGAGAAAGTATGTGAAAATAGAACAAAGTCATAATGAACTTTTGTTTTTGGAGATAAAATGTTCTGACAGGGCCTGTGATTTTGCGAAAAGTTCTTATCTACTTGCCAGAGGGGTACCAGCCAATAACAAAACAGAGCATTAATAAGACCACACACTTCTTAGTTTTGGAAAATGTTTTAATATATTATTGCAATCCCATTCTATTATTTTCATTTAGCAAACAGAAAAAGGGCATAGCCCCTCTTTGAAGTATAAAAGGAGCTGAGCCCCCAAGTTCACTTTTACAGCCCTGGTACCTGCTACCACAGATTGGGGGATTCAAGGAGTTGAGCCGTCTTAAAGCCACACCCTATGGCTACCCAATTTGGCTGCCACACCCTTCCATACAATGGTGTACAATAAAAGATGGGACTAGCATGTGATAGAGAACAATGTGCAAAGAAAGAAAAAATTAAACCTTGCTGAAAGTCCCACATCCTCCCCAGCTTTTTATCTCTAAATTGAAAAAATTAGAAAATTAATCCCAAAGAAAACTGAGGTGCATACCCCCAGCTACCTCCCCCCTGTGGCAACACTGCAGTCAATTGCTGCTTCATTCTCCCTGTAATTTCCATTTGTATTTTGGTATCAGGTCTAAAATGGGTTTGAAAAGCAAAATTTTCTGTACTTCACATTACATGTTCATAAAAGTCAACCAACAGTCAAATGCAATCTTTTATGTAAGAAGCCGTAAGTGTAGTGAAATGGCTAGATAATATGTCTTAGCAGTAGAGCAAGAAACATAACCCTGCAACATCTTTGTATATGAATACCAAGGGGGTGACCTGGGTCAAAGGCCCTATGGAGTTCAAAGTGTGACTTAGTGCCCCTCCCCCAGAAATAGAGTACCTCAAGATTATGGCATCTTTTTGGAATCATTTTCTTCAGAATTTAGCCAAAATCATGAAATTCAATGCATTTTGAATACCATTGGGGGCTACCCGGCTGATCATCACTTACTACACTCAAGCAAACTGTGCCTCCCTAACAAGGTCCCTACCAGCCCTCCGAAAGAAATACCCCCCCCCATTCTCTGACTACAAATAGCTAAGTATTGGTCCACAAGAGTTTACATTCTAAAATAGGTTAATTTTTGTGGAAAGTTGTTACATCTATTTACTGCATTTCAGAATGGCACAAAGAGCTGGACATATCATGATATCATACCAATGGGACTATCAACCAGAAGTTAGAAAAATATGTGAGACATTGAAGAGAACTGGATTTAATGTCTGGATGGACCTCGACAAGATGTCTGGAGATATTTACAAAAAAATGGCAGAAGCTGTAGAGGGAGCTGATATCATTATTGTGTGTATGTCAACAAAATATCAGATGTCTGAAAACTGCAACAAAGAATTTGAGTATGCACAAGTAAAAAAGAAGAAAATCATCCCCATCAAAATGGAAAAGGACTTCCATGCCACTGGATCATTGGGTCTAATTACAGCTGGAAAGCTCTACATTGATTTTAGCAACATGTCAAAGTTTGATGAAAATATGAAGAGCTTAAAGAAAGAAATTGAGTCTCATATGAGTCCTTCTGGTATGTTTAGTTAGCATTGACTGTGAGATTGGAATTCTATCAAAGCTATACTGCGCATACCCTTGTCACATATATGTGCAATGTCATAGCCAAATAGAATGTCTTGAAGGGGGCATTGTGTCTCTAAGAGTATATGAGAGACATACTCTTAGAGACATTGTGTCTTAGGGGCATTGTGTCTCTAAGTATATGAGGGGCATTGTGTCTCTAAGAGTATAACTGTATATGAAACAAAGATTTAGGCAAGTATCCACTGTTCTGTTTGTGCAGTATTTCTAACTGACAATATGCCTAATCCCCATAGGTAGGTGGGTGGGTGCAGCTGGGGCCTGGAGTCCTCTCATTTGGGGAGATCCATTTTGTTCAGCCAGTTTCTTTGGGAAAGCAATAGTTTTTATCAAAAATAGCTTCCAACCAATACATCTGGACAACAATCAACATTGGAAACTGTTTTCCATCCTGACCACTCTTCTTGTTCATTCAGGCACATAGTTTACACACCCCTCCTACATTTTGATTAGGTTGTAGATTCAAATACAGGCCTCTCTTTGATAACTGCATGGCATTTGCTGAGCAGCTAACTCAGTCTACACAATACTACTATTGTTATTCTTGTCCAGCTAAAAATATCAATATTTTTTGTAGAAGCAAATCAAAACAAGAAAAACATGCCATCATCAGGTATGTTATATGCAATTGCAGTCTTCATTATATTGCACAAGCCTTCATCCCAGAATTAACTTGCTATATCATTCACCATAGAAACCACTGTTAGAGTCTAATGACTCTATTTCACAATCTATTTATACTATGAACTACAATATACAAAAATCAAGTTCCTCAGCTCACAAAAAAGTACAACTTCAACATAGCTCCATTCCTAGTGCTATTCTAGACAGAAAAGCTTATCTACACTCTACACTTGTGCAATAATCTACTTGGATGAGGATGTACACCAAACTCATTTGTATCACAAACCAGGGGCATGCCAAAGTAGAGGTGTGGGGCAACATACCCCCCTCCCCACTTTTGCAGAAGCTGTCAGTAATTTTTTGCTTGTTATTAAAAGTTGATAATGACTGTGACTTGTTTATAGTTATGGTGCTTTGTCAGCAATCATGGGGCTTTTCTCAAACCTGTTGGAAAATTTCTCTTGCAACACTCTCCCCACTCAAAAGTCCTTTGGCACCCCACTGCCCCAAACACAGACTCAATTTGTATTACCAGTCAAGATGTCTTAATTGCATATTAGTATAATTTGCATATTTGTAGTACCATGTCAACATTCCAATTTTTGTAACTCTTTAGGATCATGGCACCAGGTGACATCTCTCGCAGAGATTGATCACTTTCTAGTTGATGACAATGAATACAATAGAGCTGGCTGTCTTGCACTGAAAACATCAAGAAAGCGCTGGCTGTGTGCAGAATCAGACAAACAGAC
This sequence comes from Mastigias papua, assembly GCA_964019165.1. Classification (NCBI taxonomy): domain Eukaryota; kingdom Metazoa; phylum Cnidaria; class Scyphozoa; order Rhizostomeae; family Mastigiidae; genus Mastigias; species Mastigias papua. The sequence goes on along the minus strand of OZ025273.1, from coordinate 4,867,203 downwards.
TATTAAAGCTGACCGTGGATCAATTGGTCCATGGGAGAAGTTTGAAATTATATCTTCAAAACCTGGTTTCTTTTCAATTAAAGCATGGACTGGGTGTTACCTATCAGCTGCTGCCAATGGAATAGTAAAAATTTCCAGCACAAATGTTGGCCCAAATGAGGTTTGGTCACTCTTCATACGAAACCATGCAATAGCACTTAAATCCAGCCATGGAAAATACCTCTCTGCTCAGCCAAATGGTATTCTTGAAGCAAAACAAGGTAGTATTAGTAATTATGAGCAATTCTTCCCTTATGATGACAGTGATACTCAATGGAAGATGTGAAACAGAACACAGCTCAATGAAACAGTAAAACGTCAGTTAAAAACAGTGTAGTGAAAGAGGACCATCTTTCCTAGTTACAACTGGTATTTGTTTTGCTCTAAACGTAACAATACAGTACTCATGCACCATCCCATTCCATAATAAATGCACTGTCACTTGAAGCTTCAATAACAATTTTGTTTAGTTCTGTATGAAATCCTCTATTACTAAAAGCAGCAGATTCCAGTGAATGATAACTATAGAGGTACAATGTTGCCATGCAACAACCAATTTCAATAATGTGTACAGATTTGACTTTTCACCTAACATTCATATGGATATATGAGTTCCTAGCTTAGCAAAAGTGTTAAACCTCCCTACATAACCAGCTGTACCAATGGCATATGATAGTCAGAGATGACAGACACAAGGACAATATTATCAAGAGACGACTGATGAACTACACAAAACAGAATTTTGTCACTATTGAAACCACATATTTTCAAAAAATAATCCAAAAGCACAGCTTAGAAAGTATTCAGCTTTCACTATGATTGGCTATATGACATTTGTTGTTATTTCTACCATATTTGGCTGAAGAAGGTGCTCACTTTATCTAACTATCTAAAAGTATGTTTTACTTGGTACCATCACTCATTTGATACATCAAAGTAGATTATTGTAAAAGCCAGTGCATAGCTTTTTCTAATTTTGGAGTGCATCATTCCATAAGGAAAAGTTAAGTCCTTGTTCATAGAGGATGTGTTCTGTTGTCATCAACAACTGAAAAACAGAAAATTATTACCACATATTCCTATAAACATGCACACAACACTTGACATTATTTTGTCAGAAGCACTGTGGATGGTAGGTAGAAGGATTAAGAAAACAGTTGAGAGAACATTTGCAGCTGTTATTCCCTGCTTCCACTGACATGTATGCAAAATGAAGCCAAATATTTTTCACTGGAGTAAGACAAAGTACATCAAAACAGTTGCCACATTTTGTAAATTAATACACTCTAGGGAACATGTTGTAAACTATCCATTTTGAGTTTATCAGCAGGTTTGTCAATGAAGAATTCCAGTACTCTTTTGTTCGTACCTCATCTTTCTTTCCATTCAGCAGTTTCATTAGACCAGTTCAAATGATGCAGAACTTGATTAAATTGAAAAATGTCTAAGGTATTTGTTTTATTTTTGGTGCTGTAGAGTAGCGGTGTGGCCTATACACAGGGTTGACTTAAACTCTTAGGTCCCAAATAAGTAGGGGGGCATAATAAGCAGGGTGTTAGAAATTGGCCTAAACTGGTGCCAATCTGTTTTCATACAAAACCACAATAAAAGCCTCCACAAATAATGCCCAATCATTATTTGGTCATGACTACATAATTTGTAACACTTATGTACTTCTACACATTACTATTATGATTATGGAAATTCACACTCAGTAACTTAATTATGTTACAGGCTTATCCAAGAATACATGAAAATTTAAAAAGCAGGGGGTCCTATTAAGAGTGGGAGACCAGACATTTCTTCCACAAAAATAGGCAGGGAGACACCTATTTAGGACCAAAGAGTAAGTGGATATTTACAGGCCTTTCAATGAGTGAATTTAACGCGCGCTGCCAATCGCACGCGTGGGATCATTTGTGCTCACTAAACATTCAATTGTGAGATCTTTCCTTGGTACTTGGAAATACATCTTTGATAAAGCTGGCATGAGTGACATGTCGAGCGCGTGAACTGAGCTGGACACGTGTCTGCGCGCTTGTGCACGATCACGCGTGTCTCATTGAAAAGCCTGTGTTTACTGTATGCTAAGAGAAATTATTTTAAACTTAAATACTTCAGCTCAGATATCCCCCTACTAACCATATGACGTTAAAAAATGACACACACTATTATCAAAATTACATCATCTGCTACATATCATATTTTTGGTACAAGCCACATCCTCCCTAGCAGTGGAATTGGGTGTTTCATTTCATATGCAGGTTCAACTTTAATACCTTTGACATAGGAAAACAAGCCTAGAATTTCTTTTTCTTTTCTGAACATAATCTTCCAGTTTCTCTCAGTGTCATGTCTGTACCCCATTAAATGACAAAGGCTATGTGCAATAAAACGAATCATATTCACATGAAATGATATCCCTCTCTGGTGGCACTTTTCAATGATCAGCGGTGGGCACAAATAGATGTCACCAAGATTGAAGTCACAAGGGTTTGTAGGTGTGGGAATTCTGCCATTATATGCATTTTCATGGTATGCAAATGAGAGAACCTCACTGGCATGATCCTTACCACGTGTCTGCATGTTCAGATGCTTCATTCTACCTTTACTGATACATATTACACTGGTGTCATATGCTGAAATGCCAAGGAGGTGTTGTAAAAAGGAAACATCACTTTTCAATAACTTTGTATCAACTTGGACAACTTTCTGAAGATTCCTCACAACAAGGGATCCTCGTTTTAAACATCGAAATTGCATATTTATACTGCTTTTGATAGGATTAGCCACAGTCTAGATAGTTCCACCCTATGAAAAAGAATCATAACTCCTTACCAAATCCACCTGGCAGAAACACTAAAGAACTGTGTGCTATTTATGACACAGAGTAAAAATTGAAAGATTCTACATCTTCAAGACAGTCATTAAAATCTGAGAGATTTACCTAGAAAACAAAGGATGAATGTTGAAGGAAGAGCCAGAGGATGAATGTTCTGAAAGTTGTATCACAAGTTTTCTCAAAACATATGCACCTCGTCTTCAAAGTTTCCTAGCTGATTTTGTCCAGTCAGGTAAAAATACAGTATAAAATGTGATTGAAGATGACGGGAGGTGTGGAAAACATCATATAAATCATCAACATGCAATTACAAGATTGTGACAAGCTCATAATTCAGGCTTGAGAGTCCAGTGAGAGAAGCAGTATACATACTGCACAGTTCATCTAACAGAGATAAGCAGGGTCATGTTGGAGAAAATGAATTCTGCCCAGAGCAGAGTGGAGATATTACTCATTGGGCGCTATCGAGTAGCATATAATTTACTGGGGCAGGTTTTCTATTTCTAGGAGAGGCACATATTTGGAATAGCGACGTCAAGTTTTACAATTCTAGGAGGTCGTACTCCCAGGCTCCCATTGGCTACGGGCCTTTTGGCTTTACAGCCAGGCTGTCCTCAGCTACCTGATATAAAACAAATTGAGCTTCATACCATTGCAACTGCTGGATGGAGATCTTTCTTACAGTTCGAATCAGATGGCGTATCATTCGAAGCCATATTGCATTGTAGTGGGTAGGCCCCCATCCATATATCCATATATGCCCAGGGTCACTACATCCACAACGAGCTTTTCAGTCAGTCTCTACATTCGAGCTGCGCGTGCGCAATCATTACATCAAAACCATCAAAACCCTATTTTCGTTACAAAATTATCGTATTTTCTCGAATAGAAGCAGCGGCTTCTATTATTTTTTTTGTTTAAATTGCGGCTTCTATTTGAGCGCGGCTTGTAGTCGAGGACGGCTTTTATTCACTTTTTCAGTAGTTACATTGCATTCGAATTTGCTTAACAAGCCAAACTGTGCTTTTCTGTGAGTCTGTGTGGTACACTTGGCGCCACCCCTGGCAAACTGTATGGCCCGAATGACTTTGTCCTTACTAATTAAAGATTTCTATCTGTTAAAAACAGTTGGACAATCATCGAGTACATTGAAAACCACTCTAGAATGTGCATATTTACGTATAGTGGGGGGAGGGAAGGAGGCTAGAACTTACATGGACTCGTGTGGCCCCCGTGTGGTAACTATTTTTGAAATTTCACACATATTCTCTCTTTCTCTCTCTCTTTTCTTTTTTTAGAATTTGATACAAAAATCGGAATTAGGTTTGATTTTATTTATGACAGGTTCCAGTACCTTTGACTACAAATTGAAGGGAACGATTCTAAATCTTGCACCTTCATTCTATTACTTATAAACAGCCTATGCATTAGTAGCTTTGTATTGAAATATGCTGACCTTGAAACGCTGAAATACAATAACTCTTTCTTCAGAAAGTGCATGGTTCTACTGTAATTCCTTGCGCTACCTCCATAAAATCACTGTTCAAACTTTTCTGTCGATAAATCTCAATAGTTTTATGATTTTGTTTTGATTCGAGATAAACTAAATGACAACTACTTTCCCGCCTAAATTAAGATGGAAGAAGTACCTACAGTGTGAGAATTTTGTTATGTAAATTGTCGAGATTAAGCCCTTGACTGCCAACAGCGGCCATTTTTATCAAGGGGTTCCAGTACATTTGACTAGGGACTGTACACTAAAAAGGCTATTTCTCTTGGAGCTCATTACAAACAACATACCTCAGCCAGGGGTAGTGATAGAATATTTTTGTAGGGGAGAGTGGGGGGGGTCAGGTCTCAAGTTGTCTAGAAGGTAACTCATGGTGCATCACTAGCATTCTTTATTGATGGCTATAAGAAATATATGGATTAAAACTCAAGTAATTAGGGGGTCCGTTGGGAGGCTCCTAAGCGAAAAGTCTCAATTCCATGCACCTAGACCCGCTGTGGTGACGATTTTTTCAATGGTAAACCTTATCATTTGCAGAAAAATATAATCCCTTAGGCTTGTACATATCAATATCGCCAACATTAAAGATTTTAACATATAGCTACAGTCTCTTAAATCTGCCGCTTCTAATCAGCAGAATTTTATAGCGAATCTGAAATTCTCTTCTTGCTAGTTTGTAGAGACACACGAAAAAGACACAGTTTTCTGATCGCTATATACTCTTTTGAATCATTACAAGTCTACTGTCACTATACGGCTGTAAAGTGAGATCGAACGTGATTGGTCGAATAGCTCAGTCCTTAGTTACGTGGTAGCAACCGACCTACATTCAAGTGTGATGTGTTGTGTACGTGGATGTTCCGTTTTATGAGTCTATGGAAGATCGCTTTTATCAAGCTATTTTGTGAACTCAGAGCCAACATTTGATTTTATCTGTTTTGATAGTCGTTTTGACGTCACCTTTTGGTATTTAGACCTGTTTTTTCCTTATTTTTAATGCCTACGAATGTTGATTCCACGATTTGTGTAGCGTAGGCCTACGGGATATCATGCCCTTGAATATAAATCACAGCAACTTTAGGGACTTCTTTATTGTCATCGTTACAAACAGCCAAAAACTTGTCCTGTATTTTGGTTGCAATTTATCACTTAGCTACATCTACCGAATTATTTTCCAATACCCATCTGAACACCATACGAAGCGGTCCTGGATAGTGAGAGTACGCGGGGAGGGATTCAATGCCCCTTCCACATCTTACTTGTGTAGTAGGTATTGCTCGTAAGACCAGTTGTCTGTGGTAAGAGTGATGCCCCTGGAGACATGGAGAGAAAGAGTAAAGAGCGGGTCGATACCTATCCCAAATCGTCGTGGAAGTGTGATAGATGAACGTATACAAAAGAGGATCAACACCGTTTCCAGAGGCCTCTGATCTCTTATGCGCTAAACCCCTTTTCCCATATTCCTGGACAGCAATAAAGAATGAACCACCAACATGGAGAGTTTTGACTCTCCAGATAGGGAAGGGGAACATCAAATAACTAAGTTTAAACAACAATCATGTCAACAAAGTAGCATTAGAACTTGAACAAGCGTACCTGACAATCAGAACATTTAAGAAAGCTATGTTTTCATACAAAAACTTGACCGGTTACGAAATTCTACACTACACTGGATTAAGTACCCCTATATTCAATTCACTCGCTCACTTGATAAGTCGTTTTCCTTCTGATCTGGAGCATCTGTTTCATGTGTGGAAAATGAGTACCACATTCGTATTTTGTTTACGAAATTGAGACTAGACTACATGTGCGATCCACACAACTGACTGACTTTTCAGTAGTACGACTGTTTTAAGTCTTGGAGGCGTAGCTTGTGTTAATGCCTTTCCTCTGTGGGAATTCATACTACCTAACTAGTTTATAACTGTTGGGTAAAAATATACTTTTATATCCGGCCTACTTAAAAAGGACGATGTAAACAATACAGCTATAAAGAGGAAGGACTAGGATATACATGGCAAGGTGTTGATGGTAAGATGGTATGTAAACAAAGGCCAAGATGTGACGGAATGGAAACGTTCGCATAATCCTAGTTTAGTATTATCGTTGGGGAATGTTCACAGTAAGTTGCTACTTAAGGGAAAGTAATGAACATGCACTAAATGAATGCCTAAATGAATGTATTAGAAATAAAATAATACTGGAATGGTTACAAAATGATTTGTTTATGGAGATGGCCTAACTCAGTCGAACTTCAAAGCACGAGTCGAAGTTATGCAGCGCAAAAATAAATAATAAATAGAAAAAACTATTGAAATAAAGAGCTTCCAAGGAAGAATAAATATAATAGCTAAGCAATTTGACGAAATATTAGGGTAGAAACACTCTACCCTAATCTTGTACAGTGCAAGACCATAGTAGTCTTCTCCAGAGACAGCCGGTTGCTACCACGTAACTAAGGACTGAGCTATTCGACCAATCACGTTCGATCTAACTTTACAGCCGTATAGGCTTGTTCCATTTAGCCTCATCTCTCCCCTGCAGTAACCAACGAAGGGTATTATACACTTTAATAACAGGAATTATAAATTTAGCTAACCAATCAATAATAAGAAAAACAATTAGTCAACCCAATAAAATTCAACATTACATGGCCCTTTATAAAATAATTAGATGTCAAAGCATATTCTATAAAACAGGGATGGGCAAACTTTTGAGTGCAAGGGCCATATTTACAAATTCTAAGTCTTTCTAGGGCCACATAGTATGTTGCCAAATATTTCTCAATACACAGAGTGGTATATAAGCAGCTATTGAAGTAATATTCTGTAATGTGAAACAGTAGAAACTTGAACTGAAGCACATACATTTGGAAAACAAAGTTATGTAGTGACTAACTGTTATGAAAAGGACAATGTCAATGAGAATGTCATAAACGAAAAGGACAATGTCATAAACAAAGTTATTCTTGCTTCCTAACAGTTTTTGGTGGGCCGCAAGAAAGCACTTGGTGGGCTGCATGTGGCCCGCAGGCCGTAGTTTGCCCATCTCTGCTATAAAAGTCATAGATCTGACTCATGCCCAAATCTCTACATCAATTAGAGGTTATTACACATGACGCGCTAAGCATGTAGAGCAACTGGGAATTACTAAGCCTAAAACATGTAAAAACAACAGCGATGAATCAGCTTGCAATACCAATGTTCATGATCTGCTACGAATACAAGGGTTTTTTCCAACAAATGTTTTAAGAACGTTTTGGTGCTGAAATCATAAAAATTATGTGTTGGAAGGGAATAGACTCTGACTTTGTTATAACATATACAGGGACTGTCTACTCAGCAGACTCACTGGGCAGATTCGTAATTGTTGCAAATGATGCAATTGCCCCATATTTTAAAATGAAGTAATTGAACACATTTTTCCAATTTGGGCAAGAAAAGGAGGCTCTCTGCTCAACTACTTTCTCAAACAGGAACAAAAATATCATATACTGCAAACAATGTGTAGAGTTGTCTATTGGGCACACCAGAATTTATTCACATGGATGAAAAAATTTCTGACTTTTTCCTGACTGTATTCAGGTTTCAATAAAATTTCCAGATTTTTCCTGACTGTCCTTAGAAATACAGGTTTTTCCTGACTGTATGACCGTGCATAGTGGGAGCTTCTTCAAAAGTTAACTCAATGTTTCATGAATTCTCAAGTTTTGCAACATCTCTTGAGAATGGAACCCAAAATTCATCCTATCTGCAATATGCATATCATAAGTCTATGACTTTAAAAGCTTAAAAAGTAATCTATTCAAGGTCTAGAAGTAATAATATACCGAGAAGATTCATCGCACATCATGCGAGTCTATTACAAAATTCACAGACAAGCTTAGGGCTTGAGAAAAAGTACCACTTAGCAGCTCTTCTTTCTTTTGGTTATAGGAAATCCATTTTACAGTACATAGTGGATAGACTTCTAAAGGCAGAAAATTCATGAACTATACCTCAAGCACAATGCTTAGCTGCGGTGCCCAAACTAAAAGGCAGTTAGTGTTATTTTATGGTTTGAGGGAAAATCTCAATTCATTGTCAAAAATTTGTTTTGCCTCTACGTGGAAGCCATGGATCAAATGCTGTAACAAGCTGCACATATAACTTAGGGCCAAAAAGCTTTACAATAACAAGGTAAGGATTCAAACAATAAACAAAAACGGACTGCCAATACTTGCTTTGCAATTGTGTGTGAAGTATGCAGAAAAACATACTTGAAACTCAAGAATTAACGTCCGCCCATGATATTCTATATTGCAACTATTGAATCTGTCCTCCTTAATCTAATCTCAAGCTAGTATTTATGTGTCTTTCTGGACTGTTCTGAGACTTTACCGACCTCAAGATCACATGACTGCACATCCGCCCCTCCATCACAGCCATAAAATCTATTCAAGGAACAATAGGCGGTGCACTGGTTTCTGCCACTACTTCTCAAAGTAAAACATATCAGCAAACTTGTAAACTTAGTACAAATTGTGGAGTGTAATAAAGCTTCGGCGCTAGTACGGTTTTGCACCTCACAGTGATAACAGGGGGCTACCCCCACAAATTATACACCATTCGATAGCTCTTCATCTGTACATTCATATGCTACCCCATTTACCCCCATAGGGGTAGGGGTAGGGGTGGGGTCAGGGTTAGGGTTAGTGTTAGTTATTTCTTGCCAGCCATTATGAATATCATCGAAATACTCACGATATTCATAATGGCGGACACGAAACAACTAACGCTAGCCCTAACCCTTCCCTTACTGCTAATGTAAACCCTACCCTATGGGGGTAAATGGGGTAGCATATGAATGTACAGATGAAGAGCTATTGAAGTTAGCCTCGCTTTCAATAATCAGACCTCTATTTCAAAATGAATGTGAAAGTGGCCTATTCAGTTGAAAATGGGCATTTACTTTTAGCCATGTCAAGAGATTCTCGTGATTACAGTCAATGGTTACAAAATGGGATGGAACTGCAGATATTTGTACATGGCTCTGCTCGCCCAGTTATTGAGAGTTTTGATTACAAGAACGCCGATAACATCAGCATTGTTTTGAAAGCTTTTTTGCGAGTCACTGTGAGGATGTATTACATTTTGTATTTTGCATTTTGCAAGGTTGTTTAGCTCAACAATAAAAATCGCCCCAAAAGTTGTTTACCAGTTGCTTAAATTTTGACCTAAATTCGGGGTGGTTGTTTAAATTTGTGTCTAAATTTTGTAAAAATTTTTCTATTTTGATAGAGTTAACACAATCGATTAGTAATTTTTGATTTGTTTGTGAATGAAGTGTTCTGAACTGTTTTAAGGAAACATGCCATACATGTACTGTAACCATTTTTATCAAGTCTTTTGTTCATTTTATCTTCTTATATGTATGTATGTATGTATGTATGTATGTATGTATGTATGTATGTATGTACGTACGTACGTACGTATGTATGTATGTATGTATGTATGTATGTATGTATGTATGTATGTATGTATGTATGTAATAAATATTTAACGTGGTTACAAGGCTAAGCAAGAGCTTGTTTCCAGCTTGGACCACAAAATAAATAAAATTTACAAGCTATATATATATATATCTATATAGGTCTAAGTAAAGAAAAGAAAAATATATATATATATATATATATATATATATATACATATATATATATATATATATATATATATATATATATATATATATATATATATATATATATATATATATATATATATATATATAATGCCCTTAAGTTACAGTTTTAAAAAGAACAAGATATGAACAACACCTTTCACATAATGTCTAAAAAGTTGTTTAATTTTATTGCTGCAAATTCACCCCCATTGAAGTTGCTTAGCAGTTGTTTAATTTTTGAGCCAATTTCGGGGCAGTTGTTTATTTTAAGAGTTGTTTATAAAAAAAAGTTTATATTATAAGTTACATACACAGACAACATTTTGAGCAATTTACTTTTTTGTTTTCAACAAACCCAATGCTGTATGCAAGAAATAGGCATCATTTCTTGAGCTTTTTCATACTATACATTCTTTCATGTATAAGAAACCTGGCTCAAGCCCTCATTGTAAAAGTTCCTAAATTTTTGGCATTTTAGTTTTGAAAGTTTTTAAAAGTTTCTTTATCTAATGAAACGTGACAGCTATAACAGAACATAAACATTGTCTTTAGTAGTGTCTATCAGGCTTATTAGCTGTTAAGCACATAAACATAGTATAGTGGACACTTTTAAATCTGTGGAGGAAAATATGTTTTTGAAGCTGTGAAAGGTGGCACAGAAATTTCTGGAGTTTCTTAGCTCCTTCCTTATGGTTCTAAATTTTTTAAATTGTAGGGTTTCCATTACTGGGTTTCTTATAAACCGGCTCGTATTAAACTCGTGTACCTTTAAGAAACCACACATGAAGCTCTGAGTGCTAAAATTGCAAAAGCATTTTAGGAGGCTTTCAGTACTGGCATCTTTCACTGGTTTCTTATATACGTGTAGCACTTCGCGACAAATGAATTTCTGATCACTCCAACTTTTCCACATCATGTCACCATTTTCTGAACCTGAAAGGGCTTTTTCCGCCCTTTGGGTTATGGGTCGAAAGTGCTTAGAAAATGCACTGCACTTTAATAGTGATCAATAGATGTATTAACGATGGAACCAGTACAAATCAGTTACCTTCTGCTATTCCAAAATTTTTTAAATAATTACCCAAACATTACTAGTCAAGCGTTTTGTGTTCATTTTTCTCACTTTTGATGCAGGACGACATTTTGAATATTTCTCGTCTCAACTTAAAACTATTTTTTGGAATTTCTTGGCCGAATATTCTCTATTGCCCCCCCCCCGTCGTTTCGTCTTCCCAGTCATCAGCGCCTTTTATATAGTCAATATCTCTTGTGATGGAAACCAGCTCTTCCATCTATAAGACGGTCAGTATATTTCAGAGTCGACTCTTCCATCATTACCACCTTTCACACCCACAGATGCTCTGTACCGGGCATTCTTAGCACTATCCTGTATTTTATGATACAATAAGAATAGATGCTGATAACTATATTATGATTTATGTTGTTTGAGATTTAAGTGCCTTTTCAATGGATTGATTTGCATAGATTTAGCAGATGCCTTCACATAAATCTCTTGCATGAGATTTTTCATTAAACTTACTTGAAATTTTACCTAAAATGTGTTGGCAAAGTTCAGACAAGCACTTTTGACACCCTCCCCCACCCCCAACCAGTTGAACTTTAGAAGCGACCTAAACCCTTTCATTTTCTTTTGCAGAATGGAGTAGAAGATATATCTTATATTGCTAAGGTGTGTAGATCAAGTTGCCTGCTTACCTCGTTACATAAACTCAAAGCAATTTGATGTCAGTTGCTCGGGCTAAACTTTTGATAAGCTCGTATAGGAGGTGGCTTGCAAAAACTATTTAGCAAACTGATTTGAGTCGCTCTATTTCTTAGAAAATTGGAAATAAAGGATGCTTTGAACTTATAAAGGACAACAGCGCAGTGGACTATCAGAAAGACGACTTCATTACTTATGTCTTCCGGTTATCCTCTCTGAAAAACGTTGTAAGTTTTCAAGTTTCAGATTTTCCTGTTTCACTAATGCTTTCGAATTTTCATGTTTCGGAAGTGCTGTCGGTCTATCCTGTTTCATACAATTTTCTGCTTGTCCAGTTTCGCAACCGATATAAGCTTCAACTCCTCTTCCAGTATACTATTTGGGGTCAAATTACATGCATTTTGATGTCAGTATTCCACTAATTGCGGTGATATTTTAAGGAAACCACACCGAACTACTTCTACCCGCCCCGCCCCCTTGGAGAACAACTGTTCTTGGATGCTGGGATTGCATTCCGTTTTTTAATCACGTAGTTTTTTTCAGATTCTGCACTTTGATGTAATAGGCCATGGTGAGTGCTCTTATGGTTGTGCCATGTTTGAAAATTCCTATGGAAAAGTCAAAGTTCCTCTTAGAAGTAAAAACAATGAAGTCATCGGGCTAATGAATTGTGAGTGCTCCTTTGTGTTCATTTCTATACTCTTGCATTTATATATGTGTGGTTCCACATCCTTCGAATTTTGAATAGTTTGTAAGAGGTATATTGGCATTATGTACTTGACAGAAAATAGAAGGGAATTATGTCATATTGTTGGTGGAGCAATTTACGTACTTCCAATGATGAGCAATGACACAGTTCATACGGTCAAAAAAACTCAGAAATAAACTGTTTTTGAGGACAGTCAGGAAAAAGTCAGGAAAAGGTGGGAAATTTGATTGACACTTGAAGAAAAGTCAAGAAAAAGTTAGGAATTGTTATCATCCATGCGGATGAATTCTTCCAAAAGTCAGGAAAAAACATTTGTCAGGATATGTATGAACCCTGTAATGATTGCTTTGTCAACAGCTTCTTTTTCTCGCGATCTACATGACACCACTTGATATGATAGTTAAACTTTTCATTTTACATATAGGGATAGGGCAGTTGGTACACAATAGGAGGAATCTGGTGCTATCCGTTTTGAACGTCTAAATTTTTGTGTCATTGATTACACGTTTTTTATAGGAAACAAGTAAATAAGAAGCATGAGGCTCAAATCAGTCAAAAATTAAGACACAATTAAGACCTTTCCTATTTGTAACCTTTCCTTCATCCTGGGCATTAGTTTTTAAAGTAGTTAATTTCATTATTTCATTACCAGTTGATTACTTGATAATTACGCCTTGGGAAAACGGAGTTAGATGGAGGGTTGAAGAGATAGATGTCCCACGCTGGAACCCTTTGTGTGGAAAATCAGCTTTAAGATCCTTAGAGATGGGCCATAGAGGCTGTGGCTCTACGAATGGGCAAGTTTGGTAAGCTGATTAACTGCTAAATCTATAGCTTTGACCATCAATCTTTTTGTACCAGTCAATACGGTCTTTTGCACGACAGAGCCGTCCTTTTTTGAATTGTTTTTGTCTATTCGTTTGAAGGCTGCTTTTGATATTTTGGACCCCCCGATTACCACTGGCTTTATTTTTGTTATCATGTCTTTCTGCTTCCCGGTATCTTTTGAGGTTCTCGGGTCGGGTCACAGTAACATTGTATATCTGGCTTCCATGTTGAATACACTTGTTTCTTCCATATCTCCTAAATCTTTCCTAGCTTGAACCCTGTAGTTTTGGTATCACCCCCATCATCCTGTTTTCGGTAGGAAAAATTTTTCACTCATTTCATTCCTTCATTCATTCATTCATTCATTCATTCACTCATTCATTTATTCATTCAGTCATTCATTCATTCATTCATTCCTTCATTCATTCATTATTATTCATTCAATCAGTCATTCATTCATTCATTCATTCATTCATTCATTCATTCATTATTATTCATTCAATCATTTCATACATTTATGGAGGGCAACCCTTCATTATTGCTGATTTCATAGGGGCTCTCCAATACATATGATGTAAATAATAGCAAATATAAAAATCTAGCCCATTACCTATTTACAATAAAAGTTCAACCTACTTTAAAAGTCCCTATGTAAAAGGAGCTTTACAATAAAAATAAAATTCCTCGTAGCAAACACCTATTTACTGAGCGTTATGACTCTTAGAACTGTTCAAAGAGGATGCTTGCTTGGACTCATCTGAGAGGCCATTCCATACCTTGCTACCTCTATACGAGAAACATTTCAAATGAGACATCTTTACTTTTTTTGCTGAAATTTCTTCTTCTTACGTAGCTTTTCTATACCCTTTGAATTTGACTGCAGGTGTCGTTTTTGCCTCACAGCATAGCATGTGTGAATTCAGTTAGCATTTGTATCATACATTTGTGCATCCGTTTTAGTGCCATCAAGCCTTAGACCAAGGGGCTCCCATAGATCGGACTCCCACGGGGCCCCACGAAACTTCGTGGAAGAGCAGGTTTTTGAATTAAGGGGTATTTTGTACAATCAATTCAAAGCGCCCATAAAATGCACGTAAGATTGAAATTTGATCTTTGAGCAGCCGCAAAATATTGATGCAAAATATAGCTTGTCAAGTATGTTATGAGTATCTATATCCTTTAGTCAGCGAGCGCTTAGGTTCCAAATTATTACTCAAATATAATATAGTATAGGGACCTCAACCATCAAATTCACTAAGGACCCCAAACGGCTCCGTTACTACCGTAACCAAACCTCAATGGACAGTGCTATTGTGTATGTCATTATTGAAAGTCCCGATTCTTTGCATAATGTTTAACTTGCTATTTTCATAGTCGACATGGTGGATTTGTTTCAGGTCGGTTGATACCCCGATTGAGAATACGATTGCTTCGTTTGAGCTGGCCTTCGAAAAGGTACGTTTCTGCCAGTTTATTGAATTTTGATGCCAAATCGAACCATACTTAGGTTAGGATCATTCTCAATTTTTTGAGAATTTTTGAGAATAGTTAACATGAAAATTTGTCACTGTAAATTTGGCTGAAAATAGGGTATATTGGGCTGAGTCCTTAATCAGATTTTATGACAACGCCTTTATTTTGGCTTTCAATATAAGCGACGCTATTTTGCCATAAGGTTGTTAGAATGAGGATCGAACAGTGATTGCTAATTTTTAGACAATGATTAGTGATTACTGCTGATATCACAATTGTCACCTTAATCAAAAGAGATTTTGCCACAAAGTCATGTGAATACACTTGTGAAGAGTTAGATAGTATTATTATCTCTGAACACTGAAACTATTTTACCTATGCACATGAATTTGGGATTTTCATCATTTGCCATTTACGCCTGTTTCTACAGGGCGCCGACTTCGTTGAACTTGATGTGCATTTGTCCAAAGATCTTCAGCCAATAGTTTTCCATGATTTCCATGTTGCAGTGAAAGTGAAGGAGGTTTGTTCTTGGTCTTATGGTAATGTGAACGCGTTTACGGCTTAATTTCCTGTCATTTCACAGTTCTTCTTTTTGCTGTTCAGTCTGTTTCATTGAGTTACAGTAAATCCTCGAACCAGTCCCCTGTTGGCTTAGTTATTTTTTGTACTTTTTGGACAGGAGCTTATGCGAGAGGGGGCTTATTCGAGGGAAGCTATGAAAAGTATCTGACACATGCTACTTAGAGAGCTGATTATCAAAAACCATTTTCTCCGTAATATTACAAGAACCTTCTAAATTAAGCGTCAATCTACAACAAATTGCTCATTATCCTCTATGGTGGACAGGGCTTACTCGAGGGGGCTTTTTAGGCCTAGGGGCTTCTTCGAGGGGGCCCGAGGGGGACTTGTTCGAAGGGGCCCGGTATCTTCTATACGTGGTTTAATCTAAATATGATTTGATGTTTGCCAGTTTTATACACATCAATTGTACCTTTTTCTCTTGTTTTATTTGTGTGCATTATCCCTCGCTTCATATGTCATTTTACTTTTTCCTATTTCTTTTTACTTTTGTAGCGCTCTGTTGGTGAGAGAAAGTTACTTATTCCAATAAGTGAACTAACTTACGAAGAAATGTCAAACACAAAGGTTCTTAACATCTATGAAAATTTGTGAATGGAAAATAAAGAAATATATTTCTTTGATCTCTAAAAATTTCGGTTCAGTTGGAAGCTTTAGGTGCTCTCCCACCACCGAAGTTAAATCCCATCGAAATTTTTTGCGTTTAATGTATATAGTGTATAACAATGACAACGAGGAGCTTGAGGCACTCTTGCCTTGCATAATGATGGAACTCTGACAACTCACAAGAGAAATTTGCAAAAACTAATGCTTGAAATTTATAGGACGATCAACCATTTGAAGTTCTCCATATATTCAGTATCTATACTAAGTATAGTTACTATTTGTTCTTAAAGCTTGTAGAAAGATAATCGAGTAATCTGATTTGCAGTAAAACTTTGAAGAATTTTGAGATTGTACCGCATCTACTCTCAGCTGGTTTTATGAACAATCAAACTGAATAGGCTTTGTTTTTATGTAATTTTTTGTTTCCACTGTAGTTGCTCTTTTCTTTACCTACCTCTAATGTTGTGTACCATTGTTTCTACATGTGTTAAAGGACTTGATTTTGCGATTTCTTTAACATCTTGTTACTCTATTTGCCATTAGTTTATCAAGTGATTTTTCTTTTATCCTGTGGTTACAGAATGTTTTTTTGAGAATAGTGTCATCTGGCAACATTGACTGACAATCATTTCTGACTATTACCAAAGTTTCTCAGCAATAGTAAATTAGGGATAAACCTGGCAAAAATGAGGATAAATTTCAGCGTATAAGACACTTTTTGATTGATTCGATAATAATCTGCAATTACAGAATAGGCATAATACCCGTAGAAAGGATATAAATATGATAATTTGTTAGGTGGGAAAAGAGAAATTTATTCTAGTAGTGCAAAGATTTATAATGCATTGTCCACGTATTTAAAAACAGTAAAATTTTACTCGTATTTGAGCAAGTCCGCACATAACACTGCATGGATTGTGAGCCCTTTTGAATTAATTACTTTATTTTATTCCATCACTTACTTTTGCAGTAAGTTTTTTAAAGTGTAAACAATGCAATTCTTCATTTATGCTTGAAAATAGAAACAGGACATCTAAGGATGGCAGTTAATGAGTAGCCGATTGAATCGTCATGTAGAGATAATGTATTGTTGCTATCATCATCGTTTCTACACTAGAAAATCTATCATCGTTTTTGTCAAGTTTATCTGTACATTTTACCATACTTTGTATTAGCATTTACAGAGTTTCACCTTTTTGCAGCTATTAGCTGAAAATATTTATATGTTACTATTTCAGCTTTTATTGTCTAATGATAAACTCGATAAATATGGTGAAGATTTCTTGCAAGGGAGAATGTCTTTATTTCCATCTCTAGAGAAGGTAAATACTTCATTTTAAGTTTGTAATTTTATTTGCACAGTTCCGTGCAAAATATTGCCTTATGTCTTCTTCAACCTAGTTATCATCTTGTTTATCTTATGTTTTCAAATCAAATTAGCGAACGAGACTTTATCAAGTTTAGTGTCTGTTTGCAATCTTGTATTCTTGTATCTGAACTTTATTGCACTTTGGCATTATATACATATTTATCGATAAGCACATTTGCGCCCGCGCGTGTGTGTGTCTGTGTCTTTGTACTTATATGTTTGTATATTATTAACGACATTTAGCGGTTCTTTCTTGGTAGCTTTGAATTCATAGGTCCTTTCAGGTACTTAAACTAGCAAATCCTAATTTCTGTTTTTCTCAATGTGACTTCACACCTAATAACTGATAGCTCCCGTTTCTGAGATCAGACTTAGTGTGTGTGCAAATCATGTTTCAATTTCCAACCACAGGTTATAAAGGATTCTCCGTCTGAGCTGGGTATGTTTATTGAAGTGAAGTTCCCGATGCAAGATGTGGTAAAGTACAATAATGGTTTTGCAGTTTTTACATTTTTGTAGATATATCTGTTATTCTCCATTTTCTTTAGATGCTTCTTCTGTCTTACTACATAGATGGAATATCACTGGATCCATTCTTGTTGATGGCTTTTTGTAGCAGTTTTGATGACATATAATAACCGTTTTGATTTCATTTGATAGCAGTTTTGATTTCATGTGACTACCATATTTTCTTGATGCCATTTATCTAATGACCGAGTACTGTTGTTCTCGTATGGTTATGCATCCAAGATGCATACTATTGCTTCAAGTAATGGAATCCTTTACGTTTCCTGTTCGAATTTTTGAGAGTATGTGATTTCCTTAAGAATGGTGTTTGGGAAGCTGACTTTTTACCAAATAAAGACAAATTGGTGGAAAGAACTTTGGACATAGTTTATACTCATGCCAGACAAAGAAGAATTATATTTGGCTCATTTGATCCTGATATATGCGTGATGTAAGTAAAGTATTTATGGACTTTTTGTCACACTGAATCTGTTGCGTTATAGAAGAGCCTTATGTTTGCCATGATAGGCGTAGGATGCGGGAGGGCTATGGGGGCTACAGGCCCTCCCCCAGTTTGGCAGAAATCTATTTCATTGATGTAATTTCTTCAGAAAAACAATATAATTTACGGACAGTAGCTGCATCTCAATACGGTTAGACAAAAATTCATTAGGACTATAGATGGGTGATTCGTGCAGACAGTTTGCAGCCCTCCTGCGCCTAATATCGGGCTGAACTGCTACTGCCAAAGACTTTCCCAATTAACCTGATCTACCATTGAGATGTAGTTCATTGTTATTTTGTATTATTTTATGCAGGATTAAGCTGAAACAGCCACATTATCCTGTTGTGTTTATTACTGCCGGGAATAATGAAACCTGGCCACTTCTGATGGATCTGCGGTGCCGTAATTTTGAAATGGCAGTTGGTTTCGCAAAAGGAGCAGGTTTCGAGGTGAAACAAGTGACAATTGATATTTGATTAGGCTTGATTTTCAGTTATTGAAAGTGATAAACGATTCACGTTTAATTATCATTTTTTCCGATAATCAAGACTGTATTGTGATAGTGATGATCATGATGATGATCATGATGATGGGTGATGATTATGGTGGCTTTGATGTTTATTGAAGATATTGGTCATAGCGCTGATGTTAATGGTGATTGTTGATGATGGTGACGATTAGGCCTTGGGATATCGATACCGCACCAATTTAGTTATTCATGCTGAATAGGTGTGATGAGTCATGATTGATATTTGATTCACTGTGATGCTTAGTGGATCATAGATGAATGCTATCAATGATTAACCTCTATTGTGACAATTTGTCGAAAGATCTGTTTGTTTTTGCAGGGTATCTCAGTTTACGCTGACCCTTTGAAGCAACGAATGAAGGAATTCTCGAGTTATGTAAAGAATAATGGTTTGGAACTATTCACGTGGGGAGATGTAAACACAGAAAAAGCATTTCTTGCTTTTCAACGAAGCATTCATGTAACAGGAATAATTTATGACAGGTATTTCAAAACCCCCTTAGTATTTAGCTCTATGACGAGAAACACCTCAAAAATTTATTTGATTAGCAGTAGTTGCAGCAGGTTTCACAGAAAAATCTTGAATTATTGAAACGAGGATAAAACTGTAATGACATACACTAATGCGCCGTATGTAAGAATATGCAGCTTTCAATTTAGGCTCAACAGGTTCGTATGTAAATGGTACTTGAAGCAAATTTAGGCTGTCTTTAGAAATAGGTCCTTATATTTTCATAGAAATATTGTCTCATAATACATACAATATTTTACTTAAGGTGGAAAGAAAAATTGCTATGTCAAATTCCTTTTCATTAGACTATCTAAATTCTGCAGTTTCTACCTATACACTTTTACAGCAACTGATTTTAACTTGTATAGTTTATTAAGATCAAAGTTAATATAAAGATAAATAGAACAACGGATGAACAATAGATAAACACGCACAAACAGAAATTATAAAGGTAGGTCTACGCCGTTAGACAATTGCAGACGTTTTTCACCTAGATTACCTAAATTCATTTAAAGGAAAAGAACTTCTCCTTTCCATCCAGTTGTTCATTGCTTTACCCATTCTTCTTAACGCTTTCCTCTTTATCTCATTTTCATCTGTTTTACGCTTTCCTTCGTTTATTTTAGGTTACATCAACTGAAGTGAAAACCCAGTCTTTTAAGTTTCGGTAGTGAGTCACGTCTTAATTTTCGAAATCAAATGTTGTGTTGGACAGAAACAGGCCAAACACTGCTTGGCTACCGCAAATGTGCCCACGATTGTTATGCCTTCCTTAGAAACTTGAATAGAGCTATATGAACAATTTCTACCTCTGATTCTAATGTAAATAGAAATTTAAATGAAGTTTTTCCAAAGTGTTCTTGTCCGTTGATCGTATCTCATATTTTACTCATTGTTTTCTCAATCCAGTCCAAATAGTTCGTCACTCGTGTATAATATCCTTGGGCACCGTCATCCCCACAGGCCCCGGTTGCCCAACTAACAACGCCCATTATTTTAAATCTGTATTTCACTTCGTCTTCATCTGTTGGTAAGCTGATTGCGAATGGACCACCACTGTCACCTTTACACGCGTCTTCCTTGCTACCTGCGTCTCCTGCACAGAACATTTTGTCCTTGTCAAATTCTTGTACTTCGCAAGTCTTGTTGCTGTTTACACCAAGTGACACAACTTTTAATTCCTCTGGAAGGCTCCAATTTTTCATCGAAGTGTATCCCCAACCAGATACGTACCCATGTATCCTTTCGGCCTTGGAAGCTGGTTCTTTCAAGTAGTCCTTGTGTTCCGGCAAACAGATTGGTCGAATTCTACGTGACCACGTGACTGGTTCTTCCAGCTGAAGAAGTGCAATGTCATTGTCATAATCATGCTTGTTGTTTTTACCGTGGGTAAAGTTCTGATGCACAATAATATTGCTCACTCGCAAACCGTTATGCAAGAGCCATTCAGTCTTGTCTTTGTCAGGTAAATTTCTCTTTATTTTTGTTTCACCAGATATTATTCTGTACCTTAAAGCAAAGATTAAGGTGATGAAGAGCAATGCTTTTCAATTGGTTATGTATATCTGTAGCAAAATCCCAGCGTGGGTAATTCTTCAGATGCAAAAGTTGAGTGGAAGTCGGTGAGGTATAGGAGAACCATCATTTCATCGATCAAAATTTACTATTTTAAGGCTTATCACAATAGCAAAGATAACATGTTTGATGTGATTAAGACATCTGCAATGTGAGATTTCTTGATCGAACTTCCCGAAACAGCTCCTTCGGCCAACACTGTTCAGAGACATTTGCATGTCCAGTAGCTATTTATAGTTTATTAGTGAGTTTGCTTTCGTTTCGCATTCTCTTTGCATACACGGTCACGTTACATTCAAGTTCATTGGCAAATTGTAGGTATTACACCCCCTCCCAAAGAAAGCTTTTAGAAACGACCCTGAACTCTCGATAATCCTTGCTGTTTCACGTACTCTAGATGACGTTAAGCACTGACGTACGTCCTCAAACTTAGAAAAATTTTTCCATGGAAAGAACATACGTACAAGAAAAACAATGCCAGCATTAAGAGTGAGTTTTACCTTCTGGCATACGGACAATAATTACCTTTGCTTTACGGGTATTTCTTACCAGTTTCTAATTTTGCAATCAATTCAACATCCCCAGATCCTCAATGGTTCTCAAAGTATTAATAATCTCATATACATTACGTATTGTTTATCATTTGAAAAATTTGCTGACATAGCCTTAGACATTTTTATAGAATACATTAATAGCCCGCGTATGAGAACCAGGGTTTTAAGACCTTGCTAGGCTAAATTTTCATGTCAACTGTCCTGCGCATTAGAACCTATTTAGGCTAAACTTTTGTGCTAGATTCCTATCATTGGAATTGCAGTAAAAGTGTATTGGTAGAAACTGCTGCATTAATATCATTACCTATTTAAAAGTAGCTTGATACAACTTTTTCATTCCATCTTATATACATGATAGGCTATGTATAGCATATTCAAATGAAATTGGCATGAAAATCAGAGAACTGATTTGAAGAACCAGGATAACTAATATTTGCTATAAGTACAATTTACATAAGAACCTATTAAGGTCCGCATTGAACAAGTCAGATTCTCATATACGCGGGCTATTACTGTATGCTGTAGCTTGAACGGCAAGGAGAAGGATTGCCTGTAACTTTTCTATAACTTACTGTTTCTCTTGCAACCGGGGTCTTCTTTCACCATCTACTTCGTCCTCCAGGCAATGAGCAGCTGTTATTATCAAATCGTCACGAATAAATGCCCCTCCGCAGGAACTCCTGTAGAAACTCTCATCTGAAATTTAAGAATAATTCCTGTGTGCGAGATGACTAGGATGTGCCAAGATGACTAAAAATACTTCACAAGAATTTTGCAAGAAATTAAAGTAGAATTAACACAAAAAAGTAGAATGAGAATTAAGCGGGTGCTAAAAAGTAACGTAGGGCATCTTTATAAAAGAAACTAAACGGCCAAACCAAATAATGCGTAAAGTATAGTGGGGCAAACAAGAAACAAAGAGACATCAAAATTGACACACCTCCCTTGGTTTCTAATCGGAATATAGCAACCATCCACGGCAAACTATTCTTTTTCACCAGTTGTCCACCGAGGATACGCCCTCGGGATTTGATGTAGCCTTCACCACAACCACTGTAGTCTGTAATGTAGAGATAAATGATGTTCGCCTAAAAGTTTCAGATCCATACTATACTCAAAACACATTAAATCTGTTGTCTTGATAAATGCATTCCCCTCTCACTTTTTCTGTTTATGTTTACTAAAACGTACCTTTTAAAACGTAGTAAAGTAACCCCATGTCAATTCATAACTATGACAGGCTCACAAGACAATCTGAACTCTTCTACTCCGTACACGTTTTTCGTATAAAAAAGGTGGTTTATAAGAAAGATGTACTCAACTGTTCAAAAAGTTAAGAAAATTGCACTACTGGATTTCTATAGGAGTCCCTCCATCAAGGTATCTTATTATTTCTCGTAAGAAAGTTTATAAATTGATGCACTTTTGACATTTCAGTTTTCAAGCAAGCAAACCCATCGTTTCTTGCTTACTTTATATAGATTTCCTTTCATAATCTATGGGCGAGTGGCCAAGTGGTTAGAGCGCTTGACTGCTGTGCGAAACATCGATGGTTCGAGCCGAACCTTCGGATCATAATTGGGATGCTCGCTCACTATTCACCCAGCAGCAAATGGGTACATGGTGGCAACACTAGGGAAGCTAAAGGCGGCGAGGAAAGGAACTGGCCACCCTACCTCACTATGCCGGCGGCTCAGGATAAGTATCCCTCTAACGGGCACTCCCCCAACGTACGGAATCGTACATGGGACTCATCTTTTGATAATCTATACATTTCAGTGTTACATTTGTGTTGTGCCTATCAGTCTGCGAAACACTGCACTGGGGTGATATACAAACTTATATGTTCTTGCTAAGAAATTCTTAAGAAAGTTGTAGTGCTGAAATCATGAAAATCTAAGCAGAGTTTCAGTGCTGGGCAGAATAAGCATTCTTACAAACAAACGTGTATCGTAACAGCTACCTCTCTCGAACATAAGTAAAGCAGGCGTGATTCTTATGAACTTCAATCTCTTATTATCCTTACCTCTATGAATCAAACCCTCAATTATCTTATCAATATCATTATAATTTGCAAGTTGGAAAACATGTCCTTTATTTCTTTGCCCAACCAGCAACCGTAACTCTCTCCTGTTGATGCTTTGTCCAATTCCAATTGCATATATCTTCACACCATATTTTGTCCTTAAATCATAGGCAATGTCAATTGGGTCTCCTGCATTTGAAATGAAAAGTCGTAATCGAATTATCAAATACCAAATACACAGATTAATGAATTTATATATATATTTATATATATATATATATATATATATATATATATATATATATATATATATATATATATATATATATATATATATATATATATATGTATGTATATATTTATATTTATATTTATATATGTTTATGTATTATACTTTAATATGTGTATCATATATCCTATAATATATAATTACTCTAATGATAATCAAAGTAAAAACCTCTACAATAACAGTCAAAATTATTCTTAATCGACCAAGTGTACAGTGCAACCTGTTCCATCTGACATCCTATCAAAGAGATCATTTACCTTCGACATTATGTTTGCCATCTGTTATGATGATCAATGCCGTTGTTCTCCTCCTATCTATAGGCACTGCGTTTTGAATCAGCTTTAAGCCACTTCTCGTCGCAGTCCCTCCTCCAAGGTACCTTATTTGTCCCGTCTCTTCGCGTGCTCTTTCTACGCTATCCACATGAGGGTCTCCTAAATTGTATACGAGATCCGCTCTTGTGTTGAAAGTTATAGCAGCGATTCTTGTACCACCAGGTCTGAAAATATGCACAGTTGCATTTTGAGTTATAGCTAAATTAGTGCTGAATTGATCTGAATTGAAGTTATAATTAAAGTAGACTTGACTAGGAATTGAGCTGATTTTGATTTCCTCTCGTTTATAGCCTTGCCACTAGACTTCCCATGATAAATTCTCGTAGGTTCATAAAATATAATCAATATCCCTGCAAACATCTCTTTATGATAACGGATTTAGGATCCACATTCGTACAAAACTTCACAATACATTCGCTACTTCCAGCTAATCAAACCGTGAATTCAGGCCCGAAAACTGATTTGACTTGGAATCAGATCATGGCTTACGAAAGAATGTAGCATTTGTCAAATTATCATGCATTATCAATACAATCATTAAAAATATGTATATTCTCAGATTTGGTGCATTACAGTTTACGCCTTGAAAACAGATTGCAACAAGTAAATTGAGGCTTCAAAGGCAATTCATTCCTCTTCAGGTCTCTAGCACCTTCATTTATACACGTTTTCTATAATAAAGTGGTTTATAGAAAATCAGTACTTGGTTGCTCAAAAAGTTAAGAAATTTCAGTACTGGATTTCTGAGACCTAAGAAATTTGATAAATTGATGCACACTTGAAATCCCAATTTTCACGCATGCGCATCATCTCTTTTGCTTAACTTTCATAGATTTCCTACGAAAAGCCATGTATTTCAGTGCTATTACTGTGTAAGTGCCTGTCTGTCTGCGTACCAAATCAATGCTACTACTGGGTGAAAACAATTTTTAATTTTAAAAAATCATATATTTCTGTTGTTCCTAATATTCCTGTTTTTGCACATGTCCTATATTAAAAGTAATTCTACTCTTCTCTATCCATTTATCTATAAAAACAGACTACATAAGAAACAAACTAGCTAGTAAACATACTAGATAGGCAGTCATAGGATATTGGTACTTTGCCATTAGAGCGAAATCTTACCCATAATCAACTCCGAATTGGCCGATTAAGTGCTTTGTCAGCTTTAGTGCCAAAGAAAAGTTCTTTTTGCCAATACTGCTGGAAGAATCGATCATAAAGATAACGTCTAGCCCATTGGCACTATCAATGTTTATGGAGCGTCCGCGGATAAGTGTTCGCAAACATTTGCCTTTTTCATCAGTCTTACAGGTTTCTGGTGCTAGTGCTTCTATAACATTGCTTGCCAGGAGATCGACTGTCTCATTAAGAGGGGGGAAAATGATCTTGTTGTCATCTACAAGGCAAAATTATCAATGATATTCACAACAGTTGGCAATCCTTTACCTTACATAAAAGGGATGGCAATTTCCTTTAGGGCAAAAGCCGCCTGCATTAATGTTGCAGCTCTTGATGCAATGAAGACAGAGGTGTTCTACAATACCTGTTGAAAGGTGCTCGCCATGCCACATGGATCAACAGTAAATGCTGCAAGGATGGTTTTCTGCTCAATTTGTTCAAGATCCTCTTAGAAAAGAGATGCAACATACACGCTTTGTTACAAGAAAGTGGTTTATAAGAAATTAGTACTCGACTGTTCAAAAAGTTAAGAAAGTTCAGTACTGGATTTCTGAGACCTAAGAAAGTTTGGTAAGTTGATACACATTTGAAATCCTAGTTTTTACGCAGACCCACTGTCTCTTTTGTTTAATTTATATAGATTTCATGTGATAATCAACATTTCAGAACTATGTTTGCACTAAGTTTGCGCTAACTTTCAATAAATAGCTAATAATAATAATAAGTACGCAGTGCCTGTCTGTCCATGTAACACTGCTCAGATACATTGAGCTACCGGTCCAGCTGAAAAGAGATCTGAAACCGTACTGGTGCATTGCAAACCGAAAAGAAAATCCGACTGTTGAATTTGGTCAAATTTAAGCTGTTAAAATGGAAATGCAGCATTATGTAATACCTTCACATGTGGCAGGGATACCGGTCCAGTTCCCATCTTTCTTGCATCTTCTCTTCGGTGAACCATACAAAGTGAAACCAGATCCGCACTCGAATCGAACTACGTCACCGATATTGAAGCCATCACCGAAGCGTCTGCCATTGGTAGGGCTCCCAGGATTAACACAGTCAGTATCTGCAATGAAAATTTTTCGTTGAAAATTGGTTAGGTTTACGAAACTCATTTGCTGTCAGTATTATGCAGAGTTCGCAAGGCATTTCCACGATGGTAGCAGAGAGGCAAATAATTAATCTAATGAAAAAACAAACAGCAAATTCAATGGGCAAATGAGACATCTTTGGGGAATTGATCCTACGTCAAAAGTGGGTTTAACTTAACATACAGGACACTTCACGTTTCAGCGTTTAGAGGCGGTGGTGGACATTAAGGGGCGAGGGAGCCTCTCCAGTGATCTAGTTTATCCTCTCCCCCCATAAAATCGGCCAAGTGTCCGCCACCGTTTACAAGTTGTTACAAGCCTTGCTTGAGCAAAGATGTCAGTGTACTGTATTGCATTTCTGCCAGTATGAAGTTAAAGTTCATGGCCTGTAGGCAGGCCTAAGCTCTCTCCTTAATATCCCTACTCTCCTGTCAACATGGCTACATACAAGTAAAAGGTTTTTTCAGATAAGTTGATTTATATCTAATAAGAAGGCCGTACTTCCTTTGTCACATACTGGTTGATTTCCGCTCCACTGACCACTTGGCAAACACGTCCGGACTTCATCTCCGAGTAGCTTGTATCCGGAGTAGCAATAAAATTTTACTTTGGATCCGATCATGAAAGTGCTTGCACCCATAGCACCATCATCAGGTGTACCTGGATCTCCACATCGTATTGCTGAAAGTACGAATACAAAAATATTATGACACAACTGTTCTGGATGAACTCAACTCAGCTAGACATAAAGTTGGATGCACCTACTACTTCCTAAGGTTCGATAGTGAATTATTGTATGGAATATAGGAATGGAAGCGCCAAACTCATCACAGTCATTTTTGCTCTTTGTACTCTGCCGCAAAAGATCGAAAGATGCATAGAAATTTGTCGGTCAGGATCTTTCAACGACAGCCCAGAGCTACAATAGTAGCCAAAATTACTGGGACGCTTTGCAATTCTTTTCCCTGCACTGATCTTTCACCCCCTCCTCCCCCTAAACAATGTTGGTTATGCAGGGAGTACATGCAATAGCCGGAAAATTCAATGTGTGCAATAGCATCAAGTGTCTCCTGGAGCAACCAACACTGTTCTTGGGGGGAAGGAGGCCCCTATTAAGTGTACAGATAAGGAAGTTCAGGGGAATATGCATTTCTATACTTTTCGTGCAGGTGCCCCGAGGACTTTTGCCTAGTATTGTACAAATTGCACTCATTAGTAACATAGTGAGGAATAATCCTTGATACTCGTTTTGTGATAAGTGTGTTAAAGTGCTTGGTTCACATTCTCATGATTGAAGTTACAGAAAAAAAACTTATAAGCGAATCCTTCAAAATAAATACATAACGTAATCTGTACAGATAATTCTACAAAAAGTTTTCAGAACTGTATGCTAACAAATCCTGTTGATGCCCTGCTCCTAATGATAGGAAATACTTACGAAAGCATCTTGGGACATACGGTGGCTGCCATACCATCCTTCCACTTTTATCCTGTATGCAAGTCATCGCATCGGGTGATCTCGAAGACACTGTATAACTCTCATTGCATGCAATAGTAATTGTTGTCATGTATTCGAAGTTCTCATTATCAGTCACATAATGTCCATTTCTCAAGAATTTTAGTCCATATGGCTTGTGACACCTTCCAACTAACAAAGCAAGTTAATTAAACACAGGGGATTTTAGCTGTTTCACTAATTTCCACAAAATCTACGCACTATAAAGTATTTCGGCTTCTAAAAATATAAATGTTGTAGCTCATTCACAACTCCTACAGTAAATGGAGGTATATTTGGGGGAAATTGTAGCCTCGTTAGAGTTGTGCACAATTCTAGTCTTCTATCTAAAACATAGAATGACCTCGTTTTGACACTGATGCAGAACACCCAGTTAATAATCATTTACTCATTCACTTATTTTTGCAGTCTATTACTATGGGAACATATTTTCTAAAAGCTTTTATAAATACCTTGGTCTGGCAGGCTACAAATACCAACTTGCTCTTTGACTATTTGGGCAAGAAATTCAACTTGTCTCTAACTGTGTTAAACAGCTTGTGTCTAACTGTGCTAAACAACTTGTGTCTAAACAACTTGTGTCTAACTGTGTTAAACAACTTGTGTCTAACTGTTACAAAAAGCTGACATCGTTACCTTTACAAACTGGTGGAGCATTTGACCATCGTCTAGTTTTTAGACATCTAATTTTCCAGGACCCATGAAGAACGAATCCTCTATTACACGAGTAGATAATCTTTGAACCAACTTTTGAGAACTTTTTCCCATGGAATCTTTTGTAACGCACTGTCGAGTTGCCTGGAACTTTCGGCAACTTGCAAAAATGTTTTTCTGTACAAAGGAAGAGATTTAGTTACAGTGAATGTCTCCTATCATAAAGCTGTCAGGTATTCGCACAAACTTTAAATTGTATAGTACGCGTTGTTTTCTATAATAAAGTTGCTTTCACCCAGTACTGCAACTTCTCAACTTTTTCATTAATTCAGTACTGAAACTTTCTTAGCAAGAAGAGCCAAGTTTGCGTAAAACTAGAGTTACACAGACAGATAGGCAATACACAAATCTCGGGGGGGGGGGGTAACTAAGCCTAGTTTTAGAGGGGATGGTGCCATTTTGATCAAAAATTTGGACCTATAATTCCGGCCATGTATGAAAAAATGTGACCCATAAATCCCCAAACATGATGAATACCACGCACATAATCCACATGGCAAAGAACATTATTCGATAACTAACAAAAACTTTGCAATATTTTTCGAAAATGGGGCCCATAATTCTGCATTTTTCTTCAAATGGTACCCATACTTCCGCACATATTTCAAAAACTGATAGTCATACTTCAGCACTTTTCAGGAAAAGGCACCCCTAAGTAATGGCACATCTCCGTACCCCAAATCTACTAAGTTACCCCCGCCCCCCGAGACACAAATATAACATTCTACAAAATACACATATTTTTTATAAGAATATAGTCTATAACAATATGAAGACTCAAATTTCCTTAACATTAAGAATAATGTAAGAATAATCAAGGTTTAGATTTTTTGCTAATTTGAGCATTTTTAGTAAACAAAACAAGAGTGAGCTTCATTTACCTTGCCTGGAACTCGTTACACTATCATGCAACTCAACAACCCTTCGGGGATGGTCAGTCACACACTTTTATAATAAGTATACACGCTTTTTTATAAGGAACCTAGCTCAAGGCCTAGTTCCAAAAGCTCCATATTTTTGAACCTCCATTGATCAATTTGTAGTACTAAAAGTTCCTTAACAGTTTTTTAATTTTCAGCGCACAATTGATGCCATAAACATGGTACAGACACAAAGAAAACCTTGAATTTTGTCTTTGATTTTGGCTGCGACGTAAGATGAAAAATGAAGGACATAACACAAGCATAGCAAACAATCTATGAGGGCTTTGGCTGCAAATGAATAGAACCAGCTTCCTAATTCTTGATTGTTTAATGATATAAAAGCTGTTCAAATTGAGAAGTTCCTCGGGACTTTCCTTTAGAAGTATAAGTTCTTTAAATATTTCGGCATTCTACATGTATGTTCCTTACTAAATGGTTTCTTATAAAAAAGCGTGTATAATATA
Organism: Mastigias papua; assembly: GCA_964019165.1. Taxonomy (NCBI): domain Eukaryota; kingdom Metazoa; phylum Cnidaria; class Scyphozoa; order Rhizostomeae; family Mastigiidae; genus Mastigias; species Mastigias papua. The sequence continues at coordinate 4,837,137 of OZ025273.1, read as the reverse complement.
TACAAGAATTATAGCTACAGTCGCTAAAATTTAAGAATAATTTAAGAATAGCCTTAGGCTCAAAATCACAAAAAAATTTAAGAATACTGAGGCTCAGTGAAAAATATGGTACTCTTACAAAAAAGGTGTGTATGTTGCCACAAGAAATATCTATATAAATTAAGTAAAAGGGACCATTGTCTTGAGTGAATAATGAAATTCTAAACGTGCATGGATAAGCCAGAGAACTGAGAAATTGAGAAATAAGGACCACAAAACCAATATTAGAGGTATTTAGATACTGAACTGTAAACAGAAAATCCTTAAAATAAAATAGTCGAGGAATACTTACTTTTCCTCTTGGAGGAGCAAACGGTTGCCATGATGGCAAGAAATAGAAGAACCACTAGTAGCGTCTTCATATTTTGAACCTTGAAAATGCGAGAAGTATTAGAATTTATCCCAATCAAATACTTTTCTCATCACGATAACGTTACCATAATCTACTCAAAGGGTAAACAAGCTTATTGCTAAAAAACAAACGGATAGCAGGAAGAAACTTAGTCCTTTCCTCGACTGTCTCAGTCAACGGCTGCCATATCGGTGATGTGTGTCAAATGTGCCATGTGCCTATGTCAAGTGTTTTCAAAACAATCAAATGACTCTGAAGTACCACTTGTAACGACACTCAGCAACCCTCAATGAGTGGGTATAGAGTTGTGCCGAACAGTGTTCTCTTGCTCTTGACACACATCTATTCTATGCTCTTTAGAAACCGATGTTCACTAGGTTCTGTGTGATTCACTATCCTCGCAGACGAGGATGAACATAATTCTAGAAAGCGTCTGTCCATTAAAGCAATGCTAACTGGAGCTCAGTCCAACAAAGAAATTGCCGCTTTGTTTATAAAGTATCACAAAACTTGAAAGCTGTAACTACCTATTTATTGATAAACCAGTTCTGTATATCTATAGCATTGTCCACAGTTAAAATGCTCATACTCCCAAAACTGTACGTTTTTAACATCCGGTTGTATTTGCTTCCGGGTTGCGGTTGGCAGAGCTGATTTCTGATTGACAGATTTAGAGAAGTGGAAAAGAGAGGCTAGTACTAAACTGAGATTGGTTCAAGATGTTGCCAGCGGGAAAGATGAAGTATTCATAGAATGGAAGCTGCTACTGGATTGTAGGAAAAGGCTTAGAAAGACCAGATCCAATGCAATAACTCAACCAGAGGTGACTATGTACAGTACTTTCCTTTATAATACACAAACTTCAGTGTGATGAAGATGTATGTGTATTGAACAAAAACCTTGTTCCATTTTGGTAATTTTGTTTGAAAGTTTCTTTCAAGAGGCAGTTCAACATGAACTCCTTTTGCTTATCATGATTTACTTTTGTCATAGATGAATGTGTTGGAGAACCTCCATAGGTTTCTTGTTCCAAAGAGCCATGAGATTAATCTGCAAGAGAAAACTAAGTCTGCCATTTTTCTCTTACAAACATTGCCATGTGCAAGAGTTGCAGTTCTTGATCAAATTGGTGAAGTGTTTCATGAAGCAGCCCAGAAGTATATAACCGAGGTTGAAAAGCAAATGCTATCAGGTCAGGTTTACATCATTATACCATGCTGTGTATTCGAGGCATAATGGAAATTTTTCATTTGAACTGATATCGAGATTATTTCGCAAAGTGCATAGCTTGTTTGCAATTTCTCTTGAAGTTTATAAATATATGATTTATCATTAACTGTTATTGGTAATAGTAGGTATCAAGTGAAATCTTTAATTTGTGTTAACTTATCATATTGTTTATTAATTTGGTTTGGTTTAGGGGCCATTCAGAAAAGTATCCACACTCTGAAGGGGGGAGGGGGTACCCAAAAGGCATATGAAAATGTACAAGGGGAGGGGGCTCTCGTAAGAAAGTATGTATGCCCATGTAATTTGCAAATGCTAATTACTTGCAAAGCATCCTACATAAATAAAATTATCTTTTAAAAGTATACTCACAAGATTGTTCTAATCATGAAAAACCTTAACTTTAGATTTTTGATTTCTCGGGTGTGTATTAAATTTGGTGAACTTTGAGCTTAGTGAGATAAACAATAAATTCAAATATTTAGGTTGGAGGGGGTGATGACTTGCAATTATGTATACTCAGGGAGGTGGTACCTCCAAAACATACAAAAGTATGCCAGAAGGGTGCAGTCCAAAATTGATGAATATTGTGTGTACATTTTTTTAATGATCCTTTATGTGAGGTTGGGATCTGGCAATGGATTTTGTGTATATTCTGTTACAAAATTGTTAAAAGTATATGAAAGTTAGAGGTGCACCCTAGGTTTAGATTGATTCCAGCCAAGAGATTGTTTATTACATTTGCTATTGTTGGAAGGCCAGTTATCAAAGTATCATTTCAATTTTTACCTCTGTTCAGTCATCCCTTTCTACAGTTAATAGTTTGGATGAAACTGAAGACTTTTTACTCATTAGTGCAGCACTTTTTATCATTGTACAGTAAGATCTAATGAAATTGCTTTAGTTAACATGTGGTAGGAAAGTTTGAAAATATAAAGATGCTAGTCTTCTTAGCAGAGCCAAAGCCTTTTAGATTTCCACATTCAACCATTAAGGTATAAATTGTGTATGCTTGAAAAAGTAGATGGAAGTGATTTAGGATAGTAATGTGTTGTTTTTCTTGTTTATTAAGCATATGCAAGTTGTGTAAAAGCATGCCTTTCTTATTTGATTTGTTCATTATCTTATGTTGTTAGTAATTAATTGTACTTTTGTTATCAGGTCAACATGGCTTTGTAGAGACTAGCACTCCAGAAGTAGATTTGCTTATCAAAGAAATTCAGAAGATATTGTCAAGCTTTATTGAATATAATCATGATGCCTGGGCCCCACAGATTGCTAGGGTATGTATAGATTTCTATGATATATTTCTGTTAAACTCCTGTAACATTATGGTATTTATCCAAACATTCAAGTTTCTCAAATGTTACATCTAGCTCATCTTCACAGAATCTTAAGCCATATGTTTCCATCAATTGATTATTGATAGACCTATATATGAGTAGGTTGTATGTTAATTTTTTCTTTCATTCCTTGAGTAATAAGTTAAAGTGTAGACCTGTATGAGTTGTAGCCCATGTTATCTCTTCACTTCTAATAAACTTACTAATCTGTGAATGCCTTGCTTGTAGTGGTCAGTGAATCTAGTTGGTGAGATATGCAGTCAATATGGTATACTAAGAGGTATAATATTTCACTGAAATAGCAAGTTTGCCTTTTCCAATTGAATTTGTGTGAACTCTTCAGAGAACCAAGAGAACTGAATGAAATGTTGATGACTCATATCATTGCAGTTGATTGCCCTTGTGTGTTATTGAATTTGCAGTTCACTGTTTTAGCATTTTCAAATATGCAAATAGATGAACGTCTTCAACTTTGGATGACATGCCCAGGTATGACTTGAGAGTTTTGTAGAGTAGCATTTGTTTTATTTTATAGAATTTATGTTTTAGTACCCAATAGCCTCTTTCAGCAAATTTCTCATCAAAGGAATTCAGAAAATGTAGACCAAGAGAGTTCATCTATAATTGTATCATGTTGAGGATAATTAGCTATTTTATGTGTGATATTAAATTTCATGATTTTGATATCATTCATGGAGGTTAATATCAATAATTTGTGCCACTGGCCAGCTCAATGTATCACAATCTACATCTACCCTGCTACCTTTTTACATAATCAAGTCTTAGCTGTGCTGAATTTCCTTTCTTTTTTGTTCTGTTTTATAGCCTGCAGAATACTCATGGAAATATCAGTTACTTGTTTTGGATACATGTATGTGAATTTCTCAGATCCTATGTATAGATTAGAACTGTTTTATTTCTCTATTTGGAAAATAAGAAATTTGATGATATTATGGTCTATTACAGATTTTGTATTGTGTATTTGGTCATATTGTGATAGGCTTTCATGTGCTGCTTTTACATAGCATGCTACAGAGGCTGTTCCAGAGTCGTTTTCGACTTTTGACATCATTTCCAGTACTCGCGGAGAGCCTTGCAATACTGTTGACTGCGTCATGTTATCAAAATTTTGCTCCTTATATCTGACTGTGAATCTAGGAGTACTAATGATCAAATTATCTTCTTAATTTTTAAAATATTGAACAAATAGTCAGAAGCGTTTTTAAGCATACTGAAGGTACTGTTCTAGTCCTATGCTCATCAGAGTTCTATGAAAACAACGGATAATGGCCGAAAGGTAATGCAGTGGAATAAAAATCAGCCGTACAAAACATTCACATGGCCCCTATGATTTTTTAGTAGTTCCGTGGCTGAGATTGTTTTCATATGAACTACTAATTTGTAATAAGAATATAGAACATACCGCTTGTTGTCTTGACTTCAGTATGTATGCACAGAATAAAACTACTGCACATTGAGGACAGATATCCAGAAGATGCCCCTCTTCCTTGTTGTAAGGAATAGCGTGTGCCAAGTTTTTAGCAGAAAAGCCGCTTAGCCCTGGCTCCCGGTTCCCTGAATTAAAAAAAGAAGTAAAAATGCAATTACCATTTGTCTCTACATTGTGAAGCTTCGTGTGGTTTACAGATCTAAGGTAGAGCTACCATCTGCTACATAAGGTCACGTTCCTGCTGCTCAAACAGGTTTTGCAGTTTGTGAATTCTTGTGCTACGAATTATGAGCTTGGTACGTAGGACGGACTATGCGGAGACTTGCATATTAACCAAAACAACATGCTCTTCTGATCATTAGGAAAAACACCGAGTTTATGAGTGAACTGCCATCTCGTATATGTAAGGGATCTAATACTAAAATGAAGTGTGAATCAGCCAGAGGACGGCATCTTGTTTAAAAATCTAGAATGCACCGAAACATAAACAAACGATAATTTCGGATTGTTGGGCAAGCAAGATCGTCTTTTCATTTACCCTAAGTGTTTTGGAATTTCTCTACATAAACACTCGAGGCCCAGTTTCATGTGCAGAAAGAGTTGGTTTTTCTTCCTGTGACTCTGTTACTGGAAGAGGAATGGGTGGGCGCTTCAGGGTCATATCATGTAGCTAATTAAGCGTATAAAATCCTATTGTCACGAGAGTTCACTTAGATCTGGGTATATTTTCTTATTCATCTTTGGTTCGTTGTTCCATTTTTGATGCTCAATATTAAACAATTTTGGCGAAAAGTCCTTTCAGTATGCTCAAAAATGTTGCCGCTAGTTTTGAAAAGTGAAATTCTGCAATATTAGCAGAATATTTACTATTTTTTCATAATTTTACAGTAAATAGATTTTCTTACTATTTTTATTGCGTATTATTTATAACATTTTGTTCTTGTTATGCACAATATTGGTAGTGGCATAATATTCAAATAATAAGTAGAGATACTAGGATTTTGAAATGTTTTGAAGTAAATTTGCGAGTAGATGAATCACCAGAGGAGGATTCGAACCGATGATCCTGGTCTTTCTACGCCTGCTGCTCTACCACTGATTCATCGCGTCACACACCAAACCAGCCAGCGAGCATTTCCAAGTAATGGATATTTCAGACTTTTGATTTTTCTATTTCCTTCATTTATTTGTATAACACCGGATCAATGTTTGCATGTCTCAACAGCATTGACGATTCTCCGGACGTTTGTGTCGATTACCTTTTGGATACAGCATCTAAAAGTTCCCCATATTTTGATTGGGCAATTGTACATATTTCGTATGTATTAATATTTTTCTTTGACTTATTCACCTAGTCCCCTATTGCTTTACTATGTACATTCACATGCCTGTTTTGGTCGCATGAGACCACCTGCGCCGACCATTTCTTCTTCGTTCAGTGCTTTTCTACATCCCCAGAGAACCCATAATACGCACCATTGATTTCTCATTCTATATTCCTGTTTAGACTTATTTCATTTCTGTATAGTATTGTGTGTTAGTTCTTTTACCTTTTCCTTCAGTTACCACATGGTTTCTGACCCTGAATCATTGAATTCCAAGCTTCTCTGCAAGATTTAAACTATCATGACATTTTGTAATCAAGTTAATTGGTGTCCCCTAAATTGTTCTGCCTCTGTATTTCTAAACTGGTCCTTTGAATAACACGTATAACTACTGCCCCTTCTGTATTTCTAAACCGGGACATTCTCTGATATCTGCTATGCTTTAGATGTCTTTAAAATCGCATCTAGCTTTAGTATTCAATGTTGCAAATATAATTTTGTCGCATATACAAGTGGAGATGTTTCCTATTTTTTTCCTCCAGATGCTGTTTCCTTGATGTTATTCCATATGGCATTTTGTCTCATGCTCTCGTTGCCTTCAGTATGCAAGCGAAAAATGCTGAAATTGTCATCAATTGTGTTATTCGGGTTTATGACTTTTTACTGAGTCAGCATGGGAAAGTTTTGCAGAATGCAGTTCTTGATCTTTTCAAGGTACTTCAATTTGTCTTAGAGTTTCGAGTGCTTCTGCGTAAACCCGTTCTTTACCATTTGTTTCTTTAATGCCAAAACGACATTCCAGTGATTGACTGCTATGGGTCTAAGTAGAAGCGACTACAGGGCAATTTGTTTTTTGGGTGGCTTTCGTTTGGTGGTAGAAAGCAGTGGTATGACAGAATGACTCGGGCCCCATAGGAATATTTTGCTTTGGGGACCTTTTCACCCTTTTCACAAAGTAACAAATATAGATTTTTATCAATGAGGGAAAGAGAAGAAATAAGTAATCTGTAAACTGAAGAATGTCGGCTTAATGTCTGTCCACTTTAGTTAATGTTAAAGAAATTGTCCCTTGGAAATCATTTGTCTCTTGACAACCTCTTGGGGATCCTTAGGAGTTGCACTATCCTCAGCCTATGTCGGTTGCGCCATCTTAGACTTTGATTCGCGTTTTTTACTAAATATATTATATATTATCAGTATGGTAAATATATCATAAGGTATTCTGCAAATTCGAAATATTCCCTTTTTGACAGGACAGTGTATCCGCTGACAGTGTAGAAGCCGGTTCAAATCAGGAACACATCGATAAATGCACTCTTCCATTTTTACTCCACCTGGCCTTGCAAGCACCAAGACTCGTCGATCAAATTTCTGAGAAAGTTACAGATCTTCGTGAGCAGCGCTTATTATTTTCCATAATTTTCTTATTTGGATTATGGATGTCCTTTCTACTTACTAGAGCAAAATCCCCCCCTCCCTCCCGCTTACTAGACGATCCATTTACTGCACTCTGAGAAAACGTTCACCTCTGATTTATTGGGTCCCCCTCCACTGTTTGTTTGGCAGTAAAGAATATAGTTGCGAGATCCATATATATTCTCTAGGGGGACAAAATTATTGCAATACCCTGCTTGAAATGGCGGCTTTCTGCGGTCGATGGCCTAGTATTTGCATAACAAAATTATCACAATGTAGGGGCTATATTGTATATTTTGTTTTGCTTGTGTTTCAGTTGACATGAAAACAATCATCGCTCTAAGTGAGCAGTCAAACAAAAGAGATGTTGTGCTTCAGCGAGGGTAATTTCATTTTTGTGTTTATATATTCGTAAATAGATTTCGTACTTTGTATCCTACACGGCAACCGGTTTGCTATCTCATTGGCAACAGCCAATAGTGATGGTTTAGTAACAACTGAAACACTTTCCAGTTGGATGGGATAAGATAACCAGAATGACGACAAGAGACATGTTAAAAACCATTTCAGAAGATTAAGAAAATACAAGGATTCTTGTCTTCCATTAAATATGATTGGTTACATAATCGTTTGAATGATGACGAATCCAGTTAAAGATGACCCATTGACAGAAGCCTTAAGCTGAACGTTCTGATAGCGAATCCATTGACAGAAACCTTAGGCTAAACATTAAGGTGACGAATCCATTGACAAAAGCCTTAAGTTAGACGTTAAGATAGCAAATCCATCGACAAAAGCCTTATGTTTAATTATCATGTAAATTCCTCAGTTTGTCGACGAGCTTCTGCTAATTTGAGCTTAAAACTTCTTAACGTTGAATTGTCATTAAATTGCTTTACAGACTGCTCTCAAGAGTGCTAGATATTCTAAAGAACGTGGGCAGTTCTACTTTCAAGATCGTGACGTACCTCATCAACAGTTCGTGTTTCAGCGACGAAAACGTTACAAAGGGTGGGTTTTGTGCATTCGCTTTCTCATCTCTATGTATTAGGACCTGGGGCTTATTTTTCGCTTCTCTACCGATCATGAATCAATTCTCAGTTGAAGCGGCTTTTTTATGCTCATAACAATTGCTTACATCCGATAAACATATATATTACAAGATACAAGACTGTACCATATGGAGTATAGCAATACAAAGCAACCCTATGGCAATTTGCAATTCACGTACTTAAAATCAATCAACAATCTACTTACATTTACCATACTCTTTCCCTCTCTAATAAGCGACCGGGGGCGCTAATTTAAGTTTTTGTCATCCGAGATGAGGCCCTCACTCAATAGAAGCAGTGACTTGATATAGAACAGCCCATCAATACCATAGTGTTGTGTTCCTAGTATTTCTACTTTAATGGTCCATTTATTCTCATTTTTTCTTTTTCGATTCCAATTTTTTCATTCTGATGCTGCTACTCTTTTTTATAGAGCAAGCCGAATACTATAATGAAAGAAAAAGAATTTGTGGCACATTATTGGTAACATTGACTCTCTTATCAAAGCATGCCTGATCTATTTCTTTCTTCTGCTTTCCAAATACATTTACGTGGATCAGGTAGCAGGCCAGCGCTGATGGGCACAGCTGAGCCAATGTCCCAAATTGAAAATTTTTAAGTGTCCTCCCTCTTGTATGCATCCAAGAGTACAACCTTCTTGAAATATAGTCACAGAAGCATTCTTGCTACCGGCTGTCCTGCTTTAAATTTTCCATTTTTTCTGAATTTTTAACAAAAGCATGTTTTATCCTTAAAACGTATAGATGGATGAACGGGACAGAATTTTTATGTTGAGCTGGCAGTTCCTCCCCGGCCCAATGCGAGTTGCTAGTTGATATAACTTTTAGACTGTTGTTGTCATTTGAGATTTGTATGGTGATGATGTAGTTGATTACAAATACGTCCTTTGTCAGACTGCCCTTTGTACGGCTTTGTAATGAACACACGTTAAAGGGGAGCTTGCCATTCCAGACCAAAAATCACCGACAAAAGCTTGCAGCTTATGTTTTTGGACTGAGGTCTAAACTCGCTGCAGAAATTTGTCTTTGCATTTTGTTACATGTGGATAATATCGGCCTCGTTCTAGGAAATGCTGCTTTTGCAATTGCATGACAATGTCCAAAGCTCGCTGGCCAAGAGGAAATCTGATAAGGAAGATCTCGTAGAAGATTTGATGGTAGAGAGTCCATTTCTGAAGGGACTGGAAAAACACGTCAAGAATCTTTGTCACGAATTGCTGCAGTCTGGTTCCGACTTAAAGTAAGTCTACGTTCCTTATACTTTATCATTGTCATGCTTTATTATTTTTATTATTGTCACATTTCTTGGTATTGTATAAGGTACTGAAGAATTTCCTGAAAAGCAATCTTTCTGAAAAGAAAATCACCGAACTGGTTATTTGTGTGCTAGCTTGGCAAGTAGCCTAGGGAGCTAGTAGTTTATTAACTAAATGGAAAAGTATGTAAATAGGCAGGTAGGAAGATATGAGTGTAAGAAAGTAATAGGAATTTGCACGCTTCTTGCCAACAGTTGGCCATTCTATACCCTGCGACTTTCTGCCAGAGTCAACACATTGCCAGGGTTGCATGTAGCATTGTTTCAACTTGCCTGTCTGGCACGGGCCATCGCTCGCACAATTAATCAATAGTTTCAAAGAGGCTACAGCTCTGCGTTCGATGCATATTGAAATAGGATTCAAGCCAGGTGCACCATGACTATGAGGTAGAGGAGAAATTGACCGCCGCAACATCGGTTGGCATCAATATTAAGAGCTGCATTTAACTTGTTTTGAATATCATTTATATCAATTTGCCCATCCATTGATACCTATTTATATTCACAGAATATTTATTTATTCAATATTTATCAGTCAAAGCATAAAACATATTTATTTGCATTTATACACATGCTGATTTTGTGTGAGATTTTGGATATTTCGAGTGCTTCAGATGTTGAGCCTTACCAGAGTGATCCCATACATCTGTTTTCACGTACTTTCTTTCTTGTTTTAGAGCAAAATTGGTCATTAGAGTTTTATCTCTGTTGATTCTGAATGGAGGATCGACAGTTTCTACAGATGCTTTCTCCATTTTACTAATAAATGCGAAAACAACACAAAATGTTCGTATTATCTTTAAAGTTGTTGTAGTTAAGTTCGATCCCTTCTCACCTTTGAGCATGCTGTTACATCTGTATCAGTTTCTCTCGGTTTTCTCTCAACTCACTTCAAACGTATACGCACTTGGATGGATTTTAAATAGGCTCCTCAACAGACTGTTGTTTATTTTCGCTATCACCTAACTTTGTTGGATACATACATACATATATACATACACGCATACATCCTTGTTGCCGTTTATCTGGCGTTAAAAAACTTACAAAATACTTTGTTGTCGTGTACACAACCAGTAAAACTTATAAATACTTCAGTAGTTGAATGTATGTAAGAATGTATGAATGTATGAATGTATGAATGTATGTATATATCTAACAACGTTAATATATATATCGAACAGTATTAATACATATATATATATATATATATATATATATATATATAAATATATATATATATATATATATATATATATATATATATATATATATATATATATATATATATATATATATACATAATTTATATATATTTATTTATGTTTATAGCTATATTTATATTTATATGTACATGGCTACCCCACTGGCAATTACATTTTGATTAGCCAGAAACAATAAACATTGCACGAACTGAAAGAGCTAAGTTCAGACCCTGAAGCTTCGATACACTTTAGAACATTCTACGCAGTACTTATATCTTAACGCCAAGGCAAGCTGCTTTGCTGAGTTGTATCATACTGGCCTGTAAACACATTTGCAGTTACCTATTCCGTGTGTGTTAGAGTTCAAGCCTGTCTGCTTAGATAATATGGTTGGTCTTCTGCACTTGACTCTTGATTACTAATTGTTACTAGCTGTTCTGATAATCCATGTTTTACTCCTCGACAAATCTGATGTTTCATTTCAGCTGTCTCATTTTCTGGCTCTTCAGTGTGAATTGGAAATGTACAACGAGAGAATCCTTGAGCAATCTTTGTCTGCATTTGGAAGTACGATTTGTGGCCCAAATTCGTCTTTATCCAGATACCAAGTATGTTATCACGGTATTCTTTCGGAACTAATAATTTCCCTAGTTGTTCTGTTCCTTGTTTTTTTTTTTTTTTTTTTTATATATATATATACGTCTAAATCTTACAGTACAAGAAATAAAAAACACAAAGTACATAAACGATACTGCAAGGAGTATGCTATGCCATATCAACCCTGCAGCCTACACATATAAGGGATCATTCACCCTTTACGCAACGCCTCAAAAGGGGAGGGAGGGGAATTTGAATTCCGTTGTAGTTATTGCGAAACCCATATGGGGGCACGCCAACGGAAAAGAAGAATCTCAAGGGGAAAAAAAGTTCCTTGTTTTCTAGTCGATAGCTGGTTTCCTATTTGGACAGTACTAGCATGCTGCTGGAAGTACATAAGTTTGGATACTCACTAAGTGAAATCGTGTATTTTCTGTTGAAATTAGATCTAGCAAAGTTTACCTCGACTTGAGATTTACCATGTCGGAATGTTACTTGTTTTAGATTGAAAACACTCTAAGAAATTGCATCAAAATCGTACACCAAGAATCATACAAGTTGGAACCGGAACGGTAAATAGAAAGTAAATTGTACGTAGTTGATTGTACTGTGGTGTTGAGCTGCCAAGATTATTCTGCTTTGTTCGTTAATTTTTGGTGATATATTTTCTTTTGGTCATTGGTACGAGAGTGTTTAGTTGCCCACCAGAATCAGATTACACGTTTTTGTATTCAAGAATTCGAGAATTTTGAAAACCGTTTCCACTCTGATTGCATTCAACGTCACAAGAATTAAATGTATTTCATTTACCATTTGTTTCAACATATGTTCAACAGTTGTTTGTTCCGTTAAAACTTGTAATGTCTGAAGTGTCCTGTCTTAACTCTTAACTCTTAGGATGTCTATAGTGCTCTGTTTACAGATAAAGTAATGGAGTTATTTAATACCTCTTACTGCTTCAGTGTTGTTAAATAAGGTTCAAAATTAAAAAATTTAAGATCTAGGCCTTGAGCTGCGTTCCTTATGATAAACCTACATTGGAGTTATTTCTGGCCAATCTCCAAAGCTATTTGGTAAATGTTTTTGATGCAATCCCATTTATGATATTAGTATCCCTTTTTGCCTTGTAGAATGAAGCTGAAAGACTGTTTGAAAATGGAGTGGACAAAATTCACGGCTTTGACGTATTTTGAAAACTACACTGTCGCACAGCAAAGCATAATGCTTTTGAATCTGTTGCCTTTACCATCTCACTGCTCATTGTCAGATGTTTTCAAATCGTGTCAAAACCTCACGACGGCATATTTCAAACTTTTACACTTGATTTCACACAAGCTCGAGCTTGCTGGTTGGTATACATTGTAATCTCCTTAGCCTGTAGCAGGGACGCCGAGAGAGGGGCAAGGGACAGATTGACGGGACCCGTGAACCTGAGATCGGTCCCCTAAAGTTATGCAATAGTTCCTTAGTGATGGCAATAACTATCAAAATTTCATAATGGTACCACAAGTGCACCCCCTTCGGCTCTTGGTTGACCTGATCTGTAGATATCATTTAATTTGCTGACGTATTCTTTATTGCTGTTTACTTTCTAACTGATTTCATCCTTATGCAAAATAGAAAAATTTCTTCAAGCATATTAGGCATAGCCGAAATATACTGATGTAGCTAGTTTCAAATCATAAGTTTAGAATGGTGAGATCCCGTTCTTGGTCTTTAGTTACAGGCTGTATAGATTGATTATGTCAAACGTGAATGCAAAGATGACAGTTTTGTAGTCCCAGCTCTATCCAAATCCAATGAACTGACCAGAGTCCAGAAAAAGCCACAGCTCCACGGCTCTGAGCAGGAGTAAGATTTTGCTTTCTATGTCGTATTTGAAGAAGGTTTAGTAATTTGTACCAGCAAGCCAGTTTCAGCAAAGTTGTCAGTTCATAGGGCATCGACTGTGAGAGGCATAGTCTTTCTACAGTGAAAGTTCCCGAGGCGTGCACAATGCGGAGTTCAAGAACTTAGACTAGTTTTGATTGTGTTAAATGAGGAAGGTTTATGATGAAGATTTAACAGCCGAAGGAAGGTTGGAACTTTTCTGGACTCTGGAACTGACTACATGTGCACTACACTCCTCACATAGCAGTATGGATGACGAGGATTGTCTTTTTTCATTATTCTGGGCCATGTAGCCTTGGTTAGAGAAAGGCATTTTGTTTAAGCACCTTGCAAATATATGTTACCCTCAAAGAAGACAAGAATTGGTTTTAATTCTATGGCAATGAACTCTGCGCTCATCTGCGGGAGACCAGTATATTCCAGTATACCCAGTCAGCCAGAGTTTATTTTGAATTAAATTTTGTATGCATTGTCAGTTAGTCTTCCTTTGGTATAAATTGCCATACGGATTACCGGAGAGGCTTTCCAACAGTTACTGCATTTTTTGCTTCTCTTTGTTTGATGCAATTACAATCGTTTTCACAGACCTACTGGATACATTTGCTGCTTGTGAAGAACTATTGATCAAAGTCGTTAAGCAAAATAGCATCGTGCAGAACACTGCTGTTAGGCTCGTAATCGAGAGTCTATTTGAAGATGTAAGAATATCATATTTTTGCTTGCGATCTGCATGCCTGTTCGCATTTACTGATCAGAACTTGCCTTCAATCCATCACTGTTTAATATTTAATAAATTAAGCGTGCAATATCATTTGAAATACTTGTAAATTTAAAGTATTCGTACAAAATTTCTATGCAGCAACTTTCTTATTTTATAGGAGAACATATCGCTAATTACTGGAGATCCAACTAAATTCGGTATGTCATGTGTTTTGCATTCTTTGGAGCGACTCGTGTTGGAAAACTAGTCTGTTATAAGTTCAAATATACCTTACTAAATTAAGAGTAGCGTTAATTTTTTTTGTTTATTTGGCGTTCAGTTTATTTGGCATTAATATATTCATCAATTTAGTTAACTTTTATACATAGCATTGATACAATATTCAATCATCTCCTTAAAATCTATAAAATTATTATTATTATTCATCTTAAAATTATTATCAGATCATTCATCAGACCAATAGAAAATCAACATCTGGTTATCAATTTTTAGTCGAATCGAGATTTTTGTAAATATTGGACATATTAGGTATAAGAACCCGTGCTCTTTGATTTATTCGCTGATGATGACTCTAGCTACATTCGACGAGACGTTCATGTATATCGCCGTGTAGTTCTTAACTCATTTTAGTTAACGGTTATCATCCTTAGTTCCTTTGTTTCATCTTTACTGTTTATGTCCTTATTATCATCATGCAAAGTTGAAGAATGAATATGTTCTCATATGACATCGTCCGCGTTGTAAATTGAATACCAGGTCTTTTTGCTGTTTATGTACTGGGAGTAGTTTGGCAGCCAGAATGCATTAATGCGAATGCTTGTAGTGTAGTATCAAGTGCACAACTTCCTGCACATAAAGAGAGTGGTCTAAACAACTGCTGCAGTATTTTTTGCACCAGCAACATGACGGTACCTGACTTTATATCCCATTATTCTTTTCATAAATTTCTTAGTTATTTTCCATTCTCATTATCATTATATCATTTTGCTCAGCAGACCATGAAGATTATATGCTTCATTCTGAGCCAAAAATTCAACTCTTGGAAAGGAACAATTCACCAGATGTTGTGTCCAGGATTCCAGTGAATAAATCTTCTATATTATACATTGGGTCTTTGAACAGAAACAAGAGGAAAATAAAGGAAGGGGATGTCTTTGATTCGCTTGTGAGTATTACATCTTTTCCTATATTAATTTATATCATATCGTATACTTAGAAATGCTGATTTGTAACAGATTATGGGAAACGACAGCTCAGCGATATTTTTGTCTGATTTCAACTCATTGATGATCATTGACATGACAGGCTTAAGATTATAAAGAAATTTGCTATTATAACTCGATACGTTTATGCATATTCACCAATTCCATGTTTCCTACAATCTAAACGAATCTATGGATGTGATCATGTTGTAGCAGACAACACTGGACGACATGTCGGTCGGTATGCCTAAAGCAAGTGTTTTGCCATACACTATTCTGTTGGGTTGTCCCAGTTATTTTATTAATTATACTTTTTAGTTCATATTTTTCTTCTCTTCACGGTGCTGTTTGTATTTTCAGACCAGTGCTGGGTCCATACGGCAAACTATCTTGAGTACCCTTGATGGTATGCTGTCCATCAAATATACGCTTGGTGACAAAATTGGCACTGAGAATTCAATGGAGACAAGTCACCAACATGTTACATGCTCTTTTTATGACGCCTGGCTATCAAGGTTGCAAAATGATTCCTGCAAGCCAAGCTATGTCTTCTTAGCCAATCTTCTGTCAGAAATCATTTGTCCCGATGTTTCTCCCACTCTTTCTTGGCCGGATGAAGACCTTCTTAAATATACAATCGAAAGGTTAGCATATGAATTTATTTTCAAAAGCAATTTTTTCGTAGTTTAAATTTGAAGTTGTGATGTTGATAAAACTGATCTAGTAATGAATCGTAGAGCCATATTGACGAAAACAATCATATCATTTGAGCGAAATAGCTTTCATTTAGAAACATTCATTGCCTATTGGAGACCAGACTAATCCATAATTTGTATGTGGAAATGAACGCTTTCTCGAATAATATGATTCTTTCTGGTCATTTTGATTCTACGACACTAGCAGCAGTAGTTTCTGAAGAATATACCAATAATCTCTACTTTTATAGTAGTAGCCTAATGGAATTCAATAGGCTCATCGTTGATGTCAAGGATGAAGGTGATGATCGTTGTTGATACAGCTCTTTTAGCCTTATTCGTTGTTCATTCACGACAAAAGCCTTGTATAACAAATAGATGTGACCATGGTACTGTGACCTAAACGATTTGAAACTTAGCCGTGAGGAAACCGAGGATTGTCCCTTTTGTTGAAGCCAATTATTAGGCCGGTGAAGTTCTAAGCCAATCATTGTCCGGGGAATCTATTGCCGATGCACGAATCTGGCATTAGATTTGCACTGTCCACAATCAAGCAAAATGAAAATATGGTTCTGCGCGTGCTCATCGATTCCCTTGTGGGAATGACTGTTACAAGCCTTGAACATCAAGGACTCTTACCGCCAACAAGATAGTAACTCCCATCATTATCAGCCAAAAGTGACTGATGAGAATTTAGTTTTATACCATTAGCATCCAAACTCAATTTTGTAAAGAACTGAGTAATAACTGTGGGGCTAGAAAGTCCAAAGGGGCTAGAGGAAGAAGAATGGAGATCTTTATTTGGAAGGCTTAGCAACTGGTGATCTTTCATTATTAGTAGAAATAAGTGAATCACCAAGTCGAACTCAATAGCTGCTTTGTCCACATTTCAAGGACCTTTCTAAGTATGCATAATGTCCAGTTGGTGCCATGTTAATGCAAGTTCTTTGTATGTCGTGTCTGCAACCCTGAAAATGACGTTCATCCTGAGATTGAGCCTAATCTGTAACAAACTGGAGCTTGTTTCATGATTTTATTTGTGAGTAGTCATGAAATTTGAAGTTTACTCCGCGACAGGGTAATTTCAATACTCCTCTCTTCTTAAGGGATATCAAGATTAAAAATCAATTTGAGACTAATCCATTCCTTTGGGATTTGATATCTTTAATAAGCATCGGTGAGTGATTTTCTTGTTGCATCTCTTTTTCATAGTCTAGATACTAGGCTGATTGTTTTGTATTGATGTCACTTATGTTTTCACAATAGATCCACAATATTAAGTAAGGACATTTTATTAGCGTCTATCTACTGTTCCTATGTTGATTTTCTGGAATATTCACTAACGATATTGTTGGCTTAGGTTATGTGAAACATCATGAAGTGATGACCATTTTACGATTTCAAGTTTTGGTGACGCATCATGAAGCGATCATATTGTGTTATGATCTTTGGTTCTGTGAAGCTCGTAGAAGTGAGCGTATTATGGCCTTAGGTTGATGAATCATTCTGAAGTGTGTACTGAAATGAAATGTTTTCAATTTTTTTTATCTAGAACGACCAGCATTGTGCTATTGCAATGTAGTGGTTCAAAGTCTGTTTGCGACCTGCTTGACATATTGGGAGACTGACAGGAAACCGACAGTAAAAGTATCAGCAAAGCAGCTCGACTCAACTCGTAGAGTTCTCTCATTGATAAAACAAGTAGGTTGAATATAGTTCTAGTTATGACCTGACTCAGTTGTGTGAAGACAAGATATAATATACGTAATTATAGGGGAAATTTGTCACTGGATATTTTGCCAAAAACGGGGGATCATTGGCTGCAGCCTTCTGATAGACTTCCTTACCACACCTTTTATTTTTGCTGTCGATGTGAGGGGCACAATTTTGCCACCAAGTAAACAAAATAAACATTTAATAATGATTGTTAGTTATTGATTATCGATTTGTGATTATTATTGGTATTGACATTGATGTGTCAATCAAAGGAAATTATGTAGATATGATCATGTAGATACACCTTTAAGGGGGGGCGGGAAGTAGTTTTTTCATTGCACACTTTACTTGTTTATCACAACAGAAACTATCTTATCATTGCATAAATTAGTTCTCACAGCACCCTAAAATTAAGCACGCTATGTGGTAAAATATGATCAAGGAAGTGGAAAAGTGACGAACTGAATGCACATGGTTAATGCTTCTAGGTGTTTGTCGATTTTTTTCTCGTTTAGTAACAATTTACAGGATTCCAGATCACTGTGCCCCCCTACGAATTTCCAAACTTCCAATTGCACTCTTGTAGGCAGGTTGGATCCCAGATCCATGGTGCAATGCGGGCATAATCATCGATCTTTTGACCCCAGATGAATTATATTTGTTACTGAGCGGAATATGGCGATTTTGCAAGGTTTGTCATATTTGTACTATCCTTTTTTTCACATTCCATGATCTATGCTACAATTAATTTTTACTACCTTCTAGAAATGTTCATAATTTAAAGCAGCAACAGGTTATCTCAATCGGCCCCTATTTGATTTTGGTCCCCGTTCCTCATGAAGTGCCATCCGTGGCAATATTTTGGCTGCCAGACTGAGCCATTCGTTGTTATCATGCCATAGTGGCAATTCCAACACCTTTGTTTCTACAGTACGTGTTTTGTGTTTTTACCATCGTAGGAAGTGAATGTTACCCCGCAAGTGTACACTGGCGTAAGGCCATCGATAGTCTTTACCAATGGTCAGTTGAAAGTTATTTTGTTATCTTACACTATTACATCATATTACATTATTTGCTATTATTATATAACATTATTCTTTGTGTATTGACAGAACTGGCATATTTGGTATATTTTATTTTATTTACCATTTCATTCTATTCATGCAATAAACAATCTATACATGTGATGTCTTATGGCACGTTTTGTTATACTATGATTTGTCATCATATTCTGTGTTTTGATACTCTATACTGTTCTATTTTATATTACATCATGTTGAGTTACATTTTGCTTTATCTATCTATCTCTATCTATATGTATTGCACATTAACATAGAATACGGTTATTACGCTCAGAGTTGTTAACATTGATACATGGCGGATATATAGTTGATAAATCTGCATTATTGCAGAGATAGACTGTTTGTCCTTTGAATTATTAATTGAATGAATATTTGAAATGCTTCTATATCCGTCATCTACCAATGTTAAACAGGATAATGAAATATTAAGTGAAACTAAATAAAATTAAATATAATTAAATAAAAGATCAGTCTACAATTTGGAGTAATTTAGTTGACCCAAGGCTGTTAGCAAAGGATGACACTGAGCTCTGATTTCTAATTTCTGTTGGAACAGTGTTCCATAACCGAGCTGCACTAGGAAAAAACGAGTGCTTTTATGTGTCAGTTCGGCAGTATGGCGTAAATAGTGTTGCTTTTTCTCTGGTATAATTTAAGGTTATACATGAGTGAACTTTAAGGTTATATATCTACATGTCATTTCAGAATCTTGTAGGTCATTACCACTTTTGCTTTCCCCCGTCTTTCTGCTAGGCTCTCCCTCCCTAAATCATTGATCATAGTGCTTCGAATCGCTCTTCTTCTATAATTATTAATTATTCAATTATATAATTATTCAATAATACTCTATGATTTTAACAAATCTGGCCTCACGACTCGGGATCGTCTCAAGCTTTGGTATATTCTTGGTTGTGAAGGGGTCCCATGCAGTACATAAATATTCTATTTGGGGCTTAACGAGTGATTATAGCATCTTTCTTTTACACTTTGAGGACAGTTTCCCATATTTCTTCTGAGCAGATTACTTGTATTATTTGCCTTTGTGTAAATGTTCTACACATAGTCATTCCAGCTTGTTTTGTGATGCTGACTATATCGTGTTATGTTGCAATGTCACTGTCACTTTTTATCATATCTTTCTTACCTTCTAGATCAGCATGAAAGCCTGAGAAGGTTATTTCGAAGTATATTCATTAGGAACATGGCAACTTTGGGAGTCTTTTACAAACAGTTCTTTTATCCAGATTGACCGTGTGAAATTGTAAGGACGGATAGATATCAGCTAGACATAACCCATTAAACAACACGTTCTCGGTGTACATTACTTGTGTATAATTTAAAATAGCAGATACTGATGATAATCGGTGTTTTTTAATCGAAGCTAGATTTCTGTTGGAAATCGAAGATGAATTTACAGTAAACTTCGGGGAGTGAAGGAAAGTAAACGAAGCCCTCTAAGAATTAAGAATAATTCAAAAAGACAATGATTCTCTCATGGAGTGGTCATGCAAACAATATTCTTTCGAATACTTTCGAAAATACCCTGCAGAATTTGGTGTATTTATATCTTCTTTAGCAACAAAATGATGACCAACAGCTTGTTTTTATGGTTGGGTTCACAACATACTCTTTTGTGCTTAATTGTAGGGGGGTGGAATTAGCAGGGGGGTGGATATTTTTTAGATTTTCATAAAGTGGAGGGGTGGTAATAAAATGACCTACCGGGAAAATCGCAACAACCCTGAAGGAAATAGAAGAGTTGATGATCCCACCAGATGATGCTAAGTGAAAATTGGATGGAGTGGTAAACAGTGTTCCACCTGAAAAGGGTTGTGAAGTGCTTGATGGAGAGTTGACTCACGAATAGCAAGATAAAAATGACAATAAAAATTTTGCTGATGGTGATGATTCTCACATTTTGCTAAAATGGGGGGTCATAATAAAATGTTATGAGGGGTGAAAATTTTCAAAAAGTGCAATATGACTCCCCCTACAATTAAGCACAAAAGAGTACTGTGGGTATGTTGATACATACCCACGTTGGTTGATCCCACTGATCTCTAAAAAAAGACTTTTTTGTCTTTTTTAGAGATCAGTGGTTGATCCAGACATCCACTTCTAACTGCCTCCTCTTCCTCCAAATGCTGAATCTATTCGAGGCTATTCGATGAGGTTAAAGTTCATAGTGCTGTATGTTGTTATATTGATTGCAGCCGATGCATGGATATCTTACATACAATTTTTGACAAATTTATCCGTTTTTGACAACGTTAGTCGTACATGCACAGCTGGCCTCATAGAAGAGTTGATGTGATAAGATTTCTTCAACGTTGATTTTATTATCACACCTAAGTTAGATTGGAGGTGCTACCACTGCCTTGTTGCATGGTAGCTGGAACCTCGCCCAATATTTACGAATGAGCATATGCCATGGCTTGATGTTTTTGCTTAGCAAGTTATACTATGAACAGGTAGAATTAAAGCAAACAGTTCAACACCCTGTGTTAGTGTGGTTTGGAGCTGTCAAATCTAGGAAGAGCAACAGAACACTATGAGGTGGTTGGCAACCGTGAGGACCACCATTAGCACCATTATTTCTCAAAATGTGTCGGGGCGTCAAATCACGCTAGTAGTTGTAACATCTTTGTGTGGAATTGGTTGCATTGCTTATATGATGCTGGTTGGAAGACGAAATGACACTTCAAAGAAAAGACTTCGAAGAATGAAAGGTCGGAAAAGTTTACCACTTGGATCAGAGATCATTTTGCATCTGGCTGAAAGTAATGCGTTATATTTCTTCTTCTGTATTTTTATTTAGGTTCCAATTCAAACAGATTGATATATTCTTATTCGAGTATTATTTTATCTGAATGGAATTTTTCATTTTAAAGTAGAGTTGAAAAGTGAAGCTGTAAAAACCTACCGTAAGAATATGAAAATTGTCATCACTTTCAGTTCAGTTCATTTTCATTTTAAAAATTCAACTACATACAAGAATCCTTTAAACTAACAAGATTACAAAATCGTACAATATGACAAGTTACAGAAGATGACAAAATTACAATAAGATTACATAGAACATAAGAAATTTATATGGAGAAGAATTGTCTTAAAAGAGGAGCTCTCTCAGTGGATAAACTGATTGAGGAGAGAGCAATGATAATAGTAGCTTACACTATAAACCAAGGATCTTTTTAGGACAATAGACCCTAGGTTCTTCCACTTATGTATGCTGTTACTCTTATGGATTTGCACATTGACACATATATGTTAGTAATGTCACACTGCCTGGTATCACTTGCATCTAGACTGCAGAGTTTGGTAGGTGTGCACTTGATATGTTTTGTCTCAAATATTACTACACTCAGCTATGGGCATAACAGGGTGTTGGAAGGCATGATATCAGGCCCGTAGCCAGCTTGAATTCACATAGGGGCACAACCAATATATATAATAAATATATATGTATAATTCATGTCTTTTGAGAAGACAAAGAGTCAAATTTCACAAGTCCAGGGGGCCTTACCTCCAGGCCCCCCTTGGCTATGGGCCTGCATGATATGGCATGGTGTAATTGTTTAATTTGAATATTTTCAGCTATTGTCATGATAGTACTGAACCAAAAATTGTCCTGACATGGATACAACACATAATTGTTAAGTGCCGGGGTCTACCCCACAGAAAATGAAGCACTGAACATTTTTTGAAGAAGAACATCTTGCAATAATATTTTTAAAATATATATTATGAGACTTTACAAGCAGGTCTACTTGTACAAAATACAATAGATAATTAACATTCAGACATGCAACTATGGAGGGGGAAAGGGCAGGGGTTTAGACCCTTAGGATCCCCTCCATAGTTGTACATTTTCTGTAGTATAGCAACCATGTTTAGTCCATTGTTTACAGATTGTTCATGTAATCTGTGTCTTGCATTAGCTATACTCTAGTAATCAATATCCCTTTACTACTTATCTTCAATTTTAACTGTACCCTACATTTAAACCTTGGCTGCTGAGCAATACAGCTTTATACTGGATTATAAAGGTGGAGACAAATGAAATAGAGAATGATAGCCATGAGAATATGACAGTTCTGGGCCATTTTTGTGTACCTTAATGATAGTAACATATGCAGATGCTACCCAGTACCTTATAAGAGGTACACTGGCAAAAAGGTTTGCTACTACTTTATCATGTTTTTTTCTCTTTTATTGCATTTTTATCAGAAGCTGGCCTAGAAAAGACATATAGATATCCCGAAGACAACCAGCAGCAAGGTGAGGCCATTGTGGTATGTTTTTCTGCTATAGATTACAAGTTTTTGGCTATGACTGATACCTATTCATGTTCTCATCTTGCATAATACATTTTCTGTAGTATAGCAACCATGTTTAGTCCATTGTTTACAGATAGTTCATGCAATCTGTGTCTTGCATCTGCTATACTCTAGTAATTGACATCTCTTTACCACTTATCTTCAATTTCAACTGCACCCTACTTTTAAACTTTGGTGTCTGATTAGTACAGCTTTGTACTGCATTATAAAGGTAGAAATAAATAAAATAGAGAATGATATCCATGAGAATATAACAGTTCCAGGCCATTTTTGTTAAAGACAATATTGTCTTTTTCAGCTTTGGATGATCTTGTGGTGACAATGGACCAGCTAGAGTATTTGCTATCTTGTATCAGGGAAAAAGACCTCTTAACAGAGTCTGCTGATTATGTCATATCAATTAAGGAGAGAATTGTTACCTTGAATAACATGATAGATACTAGAGCTGGCAAAGTGAAAATAAGATCATTAAATGAAGCACTGACACCAAAGGAGGATGACAATTGCACTTTCAGTGCTACACCAATCAGCAGAGCAGTTGTACCAAGGCATGATGATGACAGTGATAGCTCTTGCAGTGATGACTCATTTGTTTCTGCAGCAGAATCTATTCCTTACATGGTATGCTACTTATTAAATACTGCTTTTTCCTTTCATCTTTCTTGCTAGAAAAGCCTCTTGGCAGCAGCAGCAGAGCAAATTTTGGATTGGGGGTTAATTGAGAAGTATGTATATGCATACATAGAATGATAGCATTAAACTTTGGTTGCTCAATAAGTAGGCTGTTCATTCTATTTGTCTAAAAGATGCCAGCTTCTTTCTATTTAGCAGAGATATCTACCTGTCAATTTTTTTGTGTCGTTAGATAGCCTTCAATACTTTACACCAAATTTTCTAAATTTGATGTGAACTGTTACTGTAGTAATTGATGTTGAACATTTTTTTTTTTTTATATCAATGTCAATCTAAAACTCAACAAAATACAATATTCTGTGCCGTCCATAGCAGAAAAGGACATGATGTCATCTGGTTCTGACTATGAACAGCACTTACAATTCCTTTAACAACAATCTAAGCGTACAAAACAAAGAACAACAAAAACAATACAAAAACAAAGTTTAAGCACTCTGTGTACCATGGCACCATCCCAATTTGACAGGCGCCAGCATGCGCCAGCCTGGGTGGTTGAAATTCATTGAACATTGTTGAACATTGTTGAACATGTTGAACATTGTTTGGCACAGCATATGCACTACACACATGCATATGTGCATGAATCATGTTCGTCAGTAATGAGTATAGCAATGCTTCTTGGAAACAATTTTGGAAGCTTTGGCCCTCCCAACTCCCAAACTTCCATAGTGCCCTCCTCTATGTATCATTTCTAATAGATGGAAGAAAACCTGTTTCAGTCCCAATGCTTCTCTGATGAAATTGTAATGAGAATAGTGATCTATTATCTTTTTTCTTATAGATAGAAATTAAATTGAAAGAGGAGGGCATTGACACAAAATAGAGTCATTTTAACCAATTTGGTTCATTTTGTGACACACTGAATTAGTATTATAATGATAGTAATACATTGAATAGACATGAGCTGAAGACAAGGAAACTCCTTATATGACACAGCCATTATGAATATGCTAAAAACGTGAGAAGTATTATAAAATAAGTTTACTTTCAGAATTTAATTGCTATGGATAGTACATATGATGATGAAACTACAGCCCTTTTATTTCAATATGGGTATGTATATGGACTTACATCTCTGTACAAGCATATCCTTTTTCTTTGTTGTTTATTCCCACATTCATAAAGCGTATTTTATTTTCCTTTTTTATATTGACATAAAACCTTCATTTAAGAAGTGGTCAATTAACCTATGCAGTTGTAAATGTAAATGTATTCTTGGTGAAATTGTGTACCCTCAATCCAGTTCAAGGCTTTCACCCAGTTTTTACCCATGAAATTACCAGTGAAGGTAGGTTACTAACTAATGGTGTCAATGAGCCTTACAGTGCTTTTGCTTCTCTTTAATTATTTGATGTCTTGGAGACTTTCATATACGTATAAAGTTAGCAGTCATTTTTATGAGAATCAACAGTTTGATTTCCTTCCTTTTTAGGCAACTAGATTTTTACAGAGAAGGCATCGAGGAATACGCAAATCATGGAATTAATGTACGGACAATAAGGTAGTATTGGATTGCTCTTTTACTTCTTTGAAGTTCTTTTATATCAGTTTGCTGTTTGAGACTTGAGAATTAACTCGATATCTATAAAGATCAGGCCTCATTAATGTTTACAATCAGGTCAGCTACGTTCATAGGCTCAAAGTGTTGCACTGCAAATTTATACAGCCACTATTGTTCCGAACCTACATATTGATTGTTGCTACTTGCGTAACCATGGGCTGGGGGCTATAGCCCCTCCACTTTTTTAGCAGATGTGCTTTAGTGTCGGCTTTTGCACACTATATATTTCTTCAATTTTAATCTGTCCACTCGAGCCCCCCTCCTCACCCAAAATATTTCTTCGCCACCCCTGTATATGTTAGTGTACCAGCACATAGCGCAACTGGAAAACACAGTAAAAGACAAGTTTACAAGTTATCTTGACCTAACCATATGTAAACCTTGTTTTGATTTGCAGATAAATTTGGTTTCTTGCAACTATGGTTTTTGTAGGATCTGTTACCTTTTCGTTTTGTTGAAGTGAAGGTAGTTTATGATGTAGTAAAATAGTGTGAAGTATGAAGTGTAATATGAAAGTTCAGCATGATTTGGTTCAGTGAGTCATTAGGAGGAGGCCACTGCAGACCCGTAGCCAAGGGGGGCCTGGGGGGCAAGGCCCACATAAATATATGTATTATATATAATGGCTGTGCCCCCCTTGCGAATTCAAGCTTGTTACGGGCCTGGGCCACTGTGTTTATTATGACATATCTGTCGGATGAAGGATACAGGCCCAGGATAATAGGCTTGTGAAGAACATAGTGTTTGTAATGATAGAAGGTAAGAATAAGAGGGAGACGTAAAGGGGGGATGGTTGGATGACATACAGGGATGACATACAGGAATGATATAGAAAACCAGCTGACATTTGTAGAGATGCCATGAATAGAACAAAATGGAAGAAGCACGTAAACAGAGCCGCTGTCAGCACCACAGCCAATGGAGTAAAGGAGATTAATAATGGAAATTGTTGATGTTGTTCGATTAAACTACAATTACAAATCTCACTATTGCAGGGTAACTTGTAATTGGCTAGCCAGGGTTACTCTACAATGAAAAAGATAAATAACAACCATATTATTCGAATGATATCTCAAAGCAAAAAACCAAACATACAAACAAACTTAGGAATAAAATAGCTCAGGACTTGTCCATGCTTTAACTTAACAGCGATAATCATGCTCCATGCATGGAATTATGTACTTCTCTTGATTAATTGATTATCATCTCTCCCAGGACAGAAATGTTAGGATGTGAAAATGATGCTGACTTCAAGATTAAAGTTCACTGCATTAGACAAGCGTTTAGTGTAAGTGGTTAATGCTCTGCCTTCTGTTCTTTGACTGTACTTTCATTCTGTTATCCTTTTCGCCGTTTTTTCTCTATTTTATTGAAGAAAAAAACATTAGGCATATTATAGTTCTGTAATTTAGTAATACACTAGTTTACTTTAGAACACCTGTAGGATTTTAGCTGTTTAGTGAAATTCCACATTTGATCATTATAGCGGTGAACGTGTTCGACGTGTCTCAACAGGATTTTTGGAGAGGGTTGTGGCAAACCACGTTTGCCGATTAGAGTCCAGATTGCAGATATGTGTAGAAAAAGCAAAGGCATTTTTGCTGACTGGCATAGCATTTTGCATCGATTTAGCATCTGAACATTTTTAGGAGTGTCACGCCCTGGACATCCTCAAATGTAGTGGCAGCCCCCGAGAGTTTTCTCTCTTTTACATTTTCACCTTGTTGAGTGCCAGTTTTCTAAACCATAAGTTGATCAACCCAGGTGGGCAAGGTGAATGACTTGCCGTGCAAAGGTCCTTTTATGTCACTTTTCACTGAACAGATTGTGAATGAGGAAGGGGGCTGCGAAGCGGTGGCGCAGTGGCTAGAGGAAGGAGGGCTATAGCCCCCAACATATTTATCATTTAAGACGGAAGTTTAAGACTTTTGGCTACTTTGTTGGAATCCTTTGTACCACAATACCATTTCTAAATTTGTTGGAAAATGTTTGAAAATTTTGGCACTTTGTCCGGAAATTATCAGAAAATATTTCCCTCTAACACCCCAGACAAGTACCTAACAATTACCCCAACCCCACTGCTCCCCTGCTGTTCCGTAGATGTTTTAATGGTGGAGGATGTTGTTTTGTGCATTTTTCTTTGAATTTTTGGCTTTCTGACAAACTGAGTAAGCATATGCTTTTATTCTGTTCTTAGGATTTATTACAAAAAGATGAATGTAGAAAGTGGCTACTTGAGACTGGTCATAACTTGCTCATCGATCTAATGAAAATTGGTGAAAAGGTTAGGCACTTTATACCCTTTCTTGTTGCACTGTATAACATTCAGTTGAACTTTGTCTCGTTACCAATGGACTCCTTCTGCTAGACTGTCGATTTCATCTCGAGGCGATAGAGAGCAGCTTGTTAGCTAGAAGCGCTGTGGTACCTAAAGGCTTAAGCACTGCCTTATCCGCTGCGGAAGGACCCTCCTTCTTGACATGAAAAGACATCAGCGATAGAAGGAGATACGCATGCAATTACTGTTGATTACGATCTCTGACCGATATTGCTCCACAGAGAGCTGATTATGGTTCTTTGTGCGTCATATGTACGTCACAACCTGCGTCTGATATCTAATCCGGCATGTAAATCACCATATAGGTTAATATAGGCGTCTCGTCCACATTTTGTTGCATTTGTTTTGATCTGCAAAAGGATCAGTCATTACCGTAAATCCTTGAATTAGCCCCGTGGGGGCTTATTTATTTTTGATGCTTTTTGGGTGGGGGCTTATTCGAAGGGAGAGCTTATAAAATTATTTGACAAATGTCGTATTAAAAGCTCATTTTCAAAGCTCCTTGTCTCCATACTATTAGAAGAACAGTCTAAATTTAGGCATTAGTCTTTATCAAAGTCTTCATCATCATCTGGCGTGGGGGCTTATTCGAGGGAGGGGCTTATTCGAAGGGGGGCCAATTCGAGGATTTATGGTATTAATACAGGATGGTGGGCCGAAAGATCTTTAGAGGGACCACCAGAAGGTTTGAATTTCAAAGGGGGGTCATCAGAAATAAGCTGCAAATAGGGGGATTATTAATAGTAACATGAAGTGTTCTCTTAAAGTATATCAAATCATTGAAATTGTTGCGTTAATTGTCTGTAATATTCCTTGATTTCAACTAGATATCAGTCATATCAGAAAGTTTCATTTCACTGTTACTATCATCACTATCACTTCAGTAATCAATACCATCACAATCTTAAGCTGTAGATTTTTTTGTTTGCCAACAGCTGCCTCAAGCTTTAATTTGGACCCCTCCTGAATTCCTTTTCTTTGATGGGTTCTCATTTTTGGCAAGATTAACTTCATTTTCATCAAATAACTTTGAACAACATCACAAATTTCTAGAGAAACTCCCTGTGGGTGCATTGGGATATGAAAATCTCATGCACGTTAGAAAAATCACTGAGATAAAGAGTACAAAATTACTACAATCCAAGAGCCTAGTATTTAGAAAAAATGGTACTTTTCATGTGCTCGTCCGCACATGTATAAGAAAGGGCCAAACTTTGAGGCTTTCAGAGGCAGAAGCAAAAAACCATAGTCCTGTCAGTAGTGTAATGGATTTTTATCTACCTATATAAATCCTCACAGAATAGCTGACTTGGATAAAATGGCTAACAGACATTGCAGTATACGTTTCAATTGATCTGAGGCTTTATCCCAACATTGTACTTTCAAGACTGAAGGATGAACTGCAGGAATAGTCGTCAGTTCTAATGAACTCAGGAAGAACTCCAACATTATTTTTTTGAAAATTAATACTTTCTAATGAGTTTTTGTGTCTGTAGACTCTGTCCATAAACGCTATAATATATGTTCTGGATAAATTTTCAGTTCTTGGTTATCTTCAGTGTAGACAGATCAGTAGGCATTAGGCCTACTCAGAAGGCATCAATATTCTGTCTTGCTCAAGTCTACCAAAGTAATTAATAACCATACGAGAGAACAGCTTAGGCTGGTAAACCCTCAACGACATCCCAGCTTCATAAACTCTACAGGAACTATCGGGGCTCTCATGTAATATAAATGCACCTGCCCCACCAGAAATTCAGCCCACGAGCCGCCACTGTGTATTTCATACCCAAAAGAACTTGTTGTGAGATTTCATTTTATTCCCTTTATCTTTTTATCGTCTTATCTTTATCAAAATTTCCTGATATTGTACTTTTTCTCCTTTTAGAATATTATTGACTTTGACAAAGATTTCGAGATTTTACTCGATTATTGTCAAGATCAAAGAAACTGGATCGAAATCGAAAAAGAGTTGAAAGGCAGACAGGTTATGTTCTTTATTTATAACGCTCTTTATGAGGGAACTACACATAGGAGGCCAAAAAATTGTAAGGAATTTGTAGTGCTATTAGAAAAATCTTTAAGGTTCAATTTCAAAAATTTGTACCACTGTAGACAATTGAGAATTAAGACTCCAAGAACATAACCGCGAAATGCTTGAGAGCCCTGTCAGGTCTATTTTCTCCCAACCTAATTGACCAGTCATCATGCAGAATGGGCCTAATCTTAGCCTGTGTGGTCAGAATCCAGCATGATGATTGGTCAATTAGGTTGGGAGAAAATTGATCGGACAGGGTTCTCAAACATTTGGCGGCTATGCAGACTCCAAGATCATTCGTTGCAGTCCAATTTGCATGAATTGTATGTAGTCCGTGGAACAATTGTTGTATAATCCTTCAGTTGGCAATTATAATGTCTCAAATATCCTGTCTTGACACTTCACTTTTACATCGTTTTCTCGCTTTTGTGTTGCACGTTTTTTGTAAATTTAAAACAGTAATCAACTAGTTAACATGTTTAGAAAGTTCAATGCTGGATTTTTGAGACCTAGGAAAATTGAAAAGTTGATACGCATTTGAAATTCCAAATTTCACGCAGGCGCGCCATCTCTTTTTTTGGTTTGTGTAGATTACCTTCTATGTATTTCGGTTTTATGTGTTTGTGAAGTGCCTGTCTATCCCACTTCTTTTCAATTTGATTAATAACACTTGACATACTGGAAAATATGCCATATTTCGTCGATTATAAGGCGCCCTTGTTTGTAAGCCTCCTTCGCTTGTAAAAGGCCACCTTCGATTGCATTCTTCCGCACGGCGTGCAAAGATTGTTTTTGCAAACTTATTGGCTTCGAACCTGTTTGAATAACATCAAATTTTGCTTAGGTTGCTATCTATTGTGTCTTTGTGCTATGAGAGTGTTAACACATTTCCGAAAAGAAAGCATTATTGATGTGTCACCAGGGCCTAAATTTTTAGCCAAATTTACAAGGCCGCGATTTAGGAGAAGTTAAAGGTACATGAGCGAAACCCTACCAACAATTTTCTAGGACCACACCCGTTTCGTACATAAAACGCTTTTTTATTGTAATATACTTCTATGCTTCCTTTTTGCAAGAAAATTTCGTAATTGCAATACCCACTAATTTTAACACCACTAATTTTTATCTCCGGGACCACTGTTGGTGGTCAAGACCACTGCTTTTAAGATCCCGTTTGTCACGTAACCGGCAGAACTTTCTTTTCATATTGCACATCCTTTTATTCGGTAAGACCTATTTAGGCTCGATTCCTTAATTATGTTCTGGGCATTTAACTCAATTCCAATAACTCCCCGATCATTTTGATCGGCGCTTT
Organism: Mastigias papua; assembly: GCA_964019165.1. Lineage (NCBI taxonomy): Eukaryota > Metazoa > Cnidaria > Scyphozoa > Rhizostomeae > Mastigiidae > Mastigias > Mastigias papua. The sequence continues at coordinate 4,806,208 of OZ025273.1, read as the reverse complement.
TGTCTAATTATTGACTCTGCTCGATTCCTTTCCTTCATGATTTGTACTTCTCTTTATCATATCTGTTATTTAAACATGGCTTTTGTTGCTACGGGCTTATTGATCTTAGTAATTAGATTTCACGTTTCTGTTATCTTTGTCTATTCACATTTGGTTCACGACAACCGCAAGAGATAGTAAACTAATGATAAGGAAGACAAAATGATATTTGTCTGTGATAGCTTTGCTAGCCTTGTCATTCTTAAATATCTGAGGAAATTTCGATTGCGTTGAGTAGGACAAAAGACATTGGCTTGGAGTTTATTTATATCGAAGTGCTGTTTAGTTCAGCCGGCTGGACTCCCCTGAGTGTACCCTCTACTCGTACGAGTCATAACAGTAGTGAGGTATCGCATGTATTTTCTAGCTATCCAGAGGCGAAAATTTATGTTTTTATCGATGGTGGGGGTGGGGTGGGGTGGGGTGGGGTGGGGTGGGGTGCCTGACGATGGGATCGAATGCCTAGTGACAGAGCGAGCCTTCAGAATGTGGAAGGATATTTTTACTAACACACCTTGTCAGTTTTAGAGAACCTCAACCCCCCCCCCCCCCCAGTGCATCTGCTGTTTTCTATCTATTCTAGTCGGTGCTACTGTAAATAGAAAATAGCTGATGGTTATTCAAAATCAGAAAAACCGTGTTCAAAGCCGGATCAAGGCCGACTTTATTCCTATCAAATGGCAACTGGGACCCGTTGCAGAAATTATTGGTGGATGTGATATTTTCACTCCTGTATCCGCCTTATACGAGCTGATTTGCTCCTCAGAATTGCACTTTTGGGAACATCTTATCACCACTGGTGTCCTTGTTTCACAGTTGAAATGGGTGACTCTACAGTCACATTCCTTAGGGGGAAATCGAACGTATACAGGGGGAGTAGCTAGCTGCCACCGTCGATCACAATATGATGGCATGCCCTGATCAGAACGGTCTCTCTGACAAAACTGCTCCATTTTGTGATTAATTCCACTACATCCGATGTACTAGTAACATAAGTGATGTAATGGCATTATTTTTACATTTTCAACTAACATCTAATAGTGTCAACTAGCGTCCATCTAAATTTGGTTTCAATTTACTTTAGTGAGGGGGAATCTCATTCCCCTGTATTCTGCAAAGGGGAGAATATTTTTATATCTAATAACGCTCTCAGCTACGAAATCAGTCGAATTTTTGCATTTATTTTTCAGGTCTGTTGTATGAGTTTTTATGATATAGTTTTGGATTTTATAATTATGGATTCTTTTGATGATTTGGCAAATCCTCCGTACGTGCTCACATCCGTTTTACAGAACGGTTGGCTTACAGATTCATTCAAAGAATCGGTACGTGCTTGATTATTTGCTTAGAAATTTCATTTTTGATAATCGACGCGTTTCTCAACCAGTTTGCGCCAGCGATACTTGTAGTTGATGGGCAGGGTTAGGTGGGATGGCTGATGGAATCTGAAATGTGAATAGCTACGTTGTGATATGGGATATTCTTGTAAGCGTTTGGTAGAAAGTTTGAGTTGGTAGAAGGCAAGAAGTCTAAGTCCTTCCAACCCTCCATTCTCCATTTAGCCTAGAAAGCCTGTTTGTTTATGACTGTGATTAACGTAGCATCTAGGAAACAGCCTGCCATCATTAATCTTCAATCACCATTAATCGTCAATCATCGACAGTCAATCATCAATCCTGGATCATCAGTAATCCTCAATCACCATTAGTCGTCGATCACCAATAACCAGTCATCAATCTTCGATGGTTGCTCGTCGATCATCAATCATCAGCATAAATGGTCGATCATCAACCGTCGATCATCAATCCTGGATCATCAGTAATCCTCAATCACCATTAGTCGTCGATCACCAATTACCAGTCATCAATCTTCGATAGTCGTTCGTCGATCATCAATCATCAGCATAAATCGTCGATCATCAACCGTCGATCATCAATCATCATCACTACATATCATGATCAGCCTTAGCCAGTACATCTCCATTATCATTATTGATCATAGATATCACACTAATCGTCTTTAGCATTCATCCCTTTTAGTAGCATCAGCTCCTACAACATTGCTGTCATGATTTTTGTCGTCAGATTTGCTATCACAGACGTCATCTCTGTCATTGAGCTCCTCAGAAGTGAAATGCAGTTCAGGAGACTTAGCTCTAGCAGTCGTTTTTACTCAAGTTCTTGTCCCCTTTGACATTTTTAACTTTGATTCGTTTATTCTAGGCTATGTCGGCAGCTGTCTGGTCTCTTCTCACTGCAAAAGTTCGTATGCTAAAGGTAGGTCATGTCAGTGGTCAAGAACTTAATTTTGTACAATGGACTCTTTCTAGTGCGAAGGGCGTGGCAAAAACTAAAAGTTGGCTAGACCACACCCATCAAAACTTTTGAAGAGTTTTAGAAGTCCCTACACTTGATTGCAAACCGGCGGAACAATGCTGTATGCTACTAATAATTGGAAGAGCAGTTTAAATCTTACTCTATTATCATTACTCAGAGAAAGAGACATGGGGCCTAGTCCCTCTTCGAAAAATAGACTGGGACTTAGTGCTCCGGAGCCCCCTTCTTCTTCAGCTCTGGGTCATATGTGAAAAGATCACTCTCTTCGTGATAAACACTTGAACGATTTGATTCGAGTTATAGCACAGAATCAGTTGAAATTCCATTTCAATATTGCTTTATTTCATATTTGTTGTAGGCAGATCTAGTTATCAAAATTACAACAGCCATCTTCACAGTTGTCCAAGAGACAGGAGTGACTTGCATCCTTGTGGGGAAAACGCAGGGGTATAGACCAACATGGTATCCTCCACATTCCCTTATTCTACAGCCCTGGCTGGTGCCGGAGGTTTTTTAAGGCAAGAGTTTGGCTATTGTAGATCCACACTGAGTTGGCTTCCTATCCTCTCAAATACCCATTTATACTTTGTTGACGAGCGTACGTTATCTGTACTTTAGTTTTATTTTATCAACACACTGGGGTTTCTTGCTTACTTAGAACCCAAACGCATTCATGGGAAAATTATATCAGCTATCACAGCACATCACGCCAGTTTTGGTTTGGGGATTGTTAGGCCCAAGTGGAAAGCTGAAAAGTTCATGTACCTCCTTCAAAGTGAGTACAGCCACATTTTATAGAACTTTTTGCCGTAGCTATTTATTTTTTCACTAGATTTGAATGGAATTATATTTCAAGGAAATCTAGCATATGCTTATTTGTATGTAAGTGTCTTACACCGTAAAGTATATGACGAAAAACAGTGAAGATGTTATATTTGTAAGGAAAGTTCCAATCAAGAAGAATTTAGCAACATGGTTTTGTTTTACTTTATTATGTCATTAGGGTTTTAAACTTATTGCTAACCACACAATTTCCTGGAAACTATGTTCTCAGGTATTTTCCCATATCTGCTATGATATTGAATTTTATTGCTTAAGTCTCTTTACGAGTACCTACCTTCAGCATGTCACTACCTTCAGCATGTCAGTCATGCAGTGGTTCACTGACTCCTGCGATAAAACTAGCTATTCTCATACTGTTTGTTGTTCGTTGTTCGTAGTTTTATACCGCTGTTGAACTTTGAAGTTGAAAACCTTGAACATTGTGTTTTCTTTATCTACCTAGATAGGTCGAGTAGCAAAATTCCGCTGTTTTCTTCATGAATAAATCTTTTACGTTAGAGCAATGCAGCTATGCCAGCAATGTGCTAAAGTAGGATCATTAAAACTGTGTAATGAGAGACCATTTAGGCCGTGTGCACACTAATTATTTTATATGGGACCTATCTCAAGGCCTAGTTCCAAAAGTTCCTTCTTTTTGGACCTCCGATGATCAAATTGTAGTACTAAAAGTTCCTTAATAGTTCCTTAACTTTCACTGCACATTCAGTGCCATAGAATTGGTACAGACGCAAATAAAACATTGAAATTCTGAATTTTGCTTTTAATTTTGGCTAAAGCTTAAGACCAGACACAAAGAAGATAGGAAAGAAGTTTTATAAATGTTGAAGCATAATGTCAGAATGTAAAAAGCATAATTCTTGATCGTTTGCTGTTTCAAAAGTTTTTCAAACGGAAAAGTTACTTAGGGAATTTTCCTTTAGTGGTATAGGTTCTTTAGATATTTTTCATTCTACAAGTAGGATCCTTATACAGTGGTTCCTTATAAAAAATGGGTGTATAGTCCTTGTGGACAGGGTGGTGCTAGCCACCGAAGACTGGAGGGGATTCTACGAGCTGTGCCTTTGTGGGGACCACGCGTTTTGAGAACAACCCCCTTTGGTACAACGTCATACAATACATAAAAGTCGCGACTGAAGTGTGATGAAGAGCAATGATATGAAATGATAAAGAATTAAGATTGTTTGAACTCTCACATTCTAAACCGAGCTTTTCACGACGAGTTTAGACGTATCTATCAGAAAATCAATTCTGGAGATGATTGTTGGGATATATGTCTCCCAAATCATTGCAGCTTGCGCACCTTCTACTTGTGAACCTTGACAGGTTTCGTATCTACAATGGCCGCCAAAAGTAGTTGGAACAGTAGCGTGGAATTGCCAGGAAATAGATATTTAGCGCTTCATTGTCGTATTTCACGTAAACAGCCCCCCTTCCCCCCCTGAAACAATAGTAAGAAGAACGAAGAATATGTCCAAGGATGTGCTATGCACTTGGTGAAGTTAGATCTCAATTTTTCTTCGTTTCCTAGCCATATTACTGACAACATTGTACAGAGGGGAGGGGAGATATTGTATAGAGATAAGAAGCATGGCGTTCCAAGAGTTTTGGCGGTCATTGTAGATTTGTAAAGCTGATTTTTTCTTATTTCAAGGATATCCTGCTGGACTTTCTACAAGACATTTTCTCATTGGGTCGCTGTAACTACAGTACAAAGGAGACACTGTCTGAGAACATTATCACTAATGCTAAACAAAGACTTTTACAGAAAGAGAACCTTTAGATTCAACCTTCGCTTTTATATATAACGTTTTGTCACTGACATGTGTTATCTGTTAATGTGATCGATCAGCTTCTTGAGAGCAACTCAAAGCGGACGTACAATAGGCTCTGTGACAATAGGACTGATTCGCACCAGAGGATGGCAGACTCCATACACTAATCCGTATTGTTTCATGTCTCAAAAGCTCAGTGTGCATTGGGAACCGCATATACTTTACAACATGCATTGGCTCGGCAGTGCAAAGGTTATCGTAGTTGTGCGAATAGGCCTTTAATCTCATTTCTATTAGATCTGCCAAATACCCTTTTGAAAACATCTGGCAGAGGGGCACCAGTCAGGGGCGCCGTGGAGGGAGGGTTCGGGGAGCTCAACCTCCATTGTTCTGTTAAAGAGTGATCTTGGGGGCTCAGTCGCCTTTGCTAGGATGAAGACAGACCTTAGGGGGACTCGGTCCCTTTGTTAGAATGAAGAGACATCTTAGGGGGGGCTCAGCCCCACTTTCAATGAGCGCATGCTGGTTTTGTGAGTTCTTGACTTGGTTGTATGAACCTACTTTTCCTACTATTTTACGTATATTTGACACCAAGTCCGTATACCTTTTATATCACCTGGTATGTATTTGAATTTGAACAGTTTAGAGCGAAATATTGGGTGTGGCAATGGGTGTGATCCGCAGAATAGCCTATAGCACAATCCCCCTTGTTAAATTTATAGGATGGTACCCTTGACGCCAGCTACCACAGTCATAACAAGGAATTATACCTTAATTCCCCAGTGGCGCTCCAACAGCTCTCTTGCCCCCATGCTTTCAACCAATCAAAGACTTGAAACGTTTAGCTCTATGTTCAGAAGAAATAGTTCCCTTGGTCCGCACAATGTATGTAATGACTGTTGTTCCGGTGTGTTAGACATGTCCAATGTCGCCTAGGTTAATTTATTTGTTATTGAAATGAGGTCTCGTATGCCCAAGAGACAGGGTAGCTTCATCAGCGATAGTCAACGTGAAAAGAAAACGTCTTGGAAGAAGCGGACACCTCAGACTAATCACGGCACAATGTTTTCGTTATCAATCGGAGTTATTTTAGCAACTCTACATTTAGTGCTGTCGATCGATTTGCAGCCGAGATGTGAGCCGATACGAACACCGTTGTGCAAGGATCTCAGAAAATATTACAACAGTGAGCGTATGTACAACACGACGATATACCCAAACATTTTGAGTCACAGAAACCAGGATGAAGCAGGGCTGGAAGTGCACCAATTTTTCCCGCTTATCAAAGTCAATTGCTCAAATCACATGCTGCTTTTCCTGTGCACAGTTTATGTACCAATGTGCACCAAGCCACTGATTCGCCCTTGTCGATCTCTTTGCGAAGGAGTACGTGACGACTGCCTGCCGTTAATGCGGCAGTTTGGATTTGGTTGGCCTGAATCGTTGAAATGTGAGCAGTATCCACTGAAGTCAGAGAAAGTGTGTTTTGGTGGCCCTAGCAACAACGATACTAACAGAGATAAAGGTAGTGTATTTGCATTCTCATGTACTTATTTTCATTGTTTTTAAAGTACACAAAAAAGACGTATACATAAACAATTTACCAAAAGTTGCTGTTCACGGGGTTGCACTATAACCTCACTTGCCCATGTTTATTTTGCTCCATCTGCATTCCCATCGTTATTAACTATGTGTATTTTCTTGTCCTTCTAGCGTACTAGCGCACTTTTATGTAATACCAATGTACACTTGTTTTATAGGAAAGTGGTTTATTCAAGTATTACCCCAGGGGGGCCCATATATTGACATGGACCCCCCGTATAGAGAACTAGGGAGCACCCTCCCTGGGAGTAGTACTCAGTTGATTAAAAAGATATGAAAGTTCATTACTGGATTTCTGAGGCCTAAGAGACCCGGGCTGAGAGAGCTGATAGTTAAAACACATTGAAAGTTCATTTTAACGCAAGCAAACCATATCTCTTGCCTAATCTGCATAGATATTTCCTATGAAGATCTATGCATTTCAGTGTTTTGTTTGTGAACTTACTGCCCCGTCCGTCTGTGTTGCACGGCTGTGTTACACAAACTCGAATGTTCTCGCGAAGAAAGCCTTAGGGCCCTTTGAGTTAATGGTTTAACTTATAAATTACCCGCTTATGTGTACTTATTTGGAAGTAGAAGTCAGTGAACATTCACATGAGCAGTACACGTCATTGTTATAAGACTTTTTTGCTTAGTATGGAAACTTTCCTAGCATTTTCGTGATTTCAGTGCTGAACATTTCTTGCGCCTTACTTGGGGGGAGGATTACACGTTTTTCTGCAAAAAAGTTTTTTTCGCCTAGTACTGAGACTCTTAGCTTTTTCATGATTTTTGAAACTTTCTGAAGACTTTCGTTTTTAAGAATGTCCTAGTTGGCGTGACACTCAAGTGCTGCTCAGACACACACACTACCCAAACGTAGCACTACACTAGAGAATATCTTAAATTGAGCGCCTCCGGTCGCTCATTGGAGTGAACACGGCATACGCTCTTAAACCGGAAACGTGTAGTGATTGGTCAAGTGTACTGAGCCTTAGCGACTCGGTAGCAACCAGCTAACATTCATAAGTTTCACGATACTTCTGCTAATTAGTGTAGTGTCAAACACTTAATGAAGATTCCAACGGAGTAAAAACTTGAGTGTCATCACAAGTTAATACCAGATTGAACTTTTGCTAATTTATCATCATTCACTTCGTCGAAAGGATTTCTCTTGTTATTGAACATCGTGTGAACTTTTGAGCTGCGTGGTTAGGCCATTGAATTCTCGTTTTACCGCAATACATATTGATTTTGGTTGTATATAATATATGTTGTTCATTTTTTGAGTTCTTTAAAATACATTCATCGTTTTGTCGCTTCGTCCATAAATCTCGTGGAGTAAGTTCAAAGATGGCTAATGAAATAATCACAATAGCTGGAATGGTGAATTTTTTCAAAGAGGACACCAATACCATAACCAAAGGAGAATTGAAATATAAGGCTGACTTTGTGCTAGACTTACGTTTGACTGGCTTGACAGTTGTTTCCAAAGTAAGGGCATCCATGAAAGATAAGAGTTACTCGGTGACTCTTACTATTGATGGTGATGGTAGTATTTTAATGGGGAATTGTGAATGCCCTCGTGGCAATTGGATCTGTAGCCATATGGCTGCAACGGCCATTTATGTGAACAAAAAGGGTATGTCAAAGACTGACTTGCCCAATACCTGGCTGGCAAAACCAAAGAAAGCTGCCAAACTAGGCACTAAAACACTGGCAGAATTTTTTCCTCACCCAAAACCTGGGTATAAAGCCTGCTCCAGAGAGATCACAACAGAAGACAGGGACTATTTTTGTGAAAAATTAACAGCAGCATCTAAAAGTGGAGATTGCTTGCCACTTCAGTGGATCCTAGGGCCTGAGCCATCACATTCAGTATCTAATTTGGCACCATACTTAATAGAGGATATTATGGAGGATTTTATCACTGATAAATGTATATTTATTGAAAAAGCTACAGTAACTAAGGAGCAAATCTCTTGGCTTGCTAGGGCAACTGTTGAACAAAGAAAATCTGCATTGTGGGGCCAGTTTCGTAAACTTAGGTTGACTGGAAGCAACTTTGGTGAGGTCATTGCTGCATGTTTGAGAAAGGAACAAAGTAAGAAACCCTTTCCACCATCACTGTTCAAAAGACTAAGGGGCGAGTATTCAATTGGCAGCAAAGACTCAGTATTGTGGGGGCAAATGCATGAAGCCAGTGCTATTGCTAAATACCAAGAAATTACTGGGAATCATGTTCAGCCAATTGGTCTTGTCTTGCTTCCTTGTGGGTTTTTGGGAAGTAGTCCTGATGGGATAATTTTTGATATCAGTCAAGAGGGGGCAGCTACTCAAGGGGTATTAGAAATAAAATGCCCTTGGTCTCATAGGAACTCTTCCATAAATCAAATGGTAGCTGAAGAATTAAAGGGCAAGGACAAAAAGAAGAGTTTTTTTCTAACAGCTACCAAAGAGCTAAACAAAGAACACAATTATTGGCATCAAGTCCAGGCAGAGATTCTGGCAGCTAATGTTACATGGGCCCATTTTGTAATCTGGACTACAGTGGACTGTGCAATTTTGAGGATTGAGAAAGACTTAGCTTGGGAGGCCAAGTATGTCCCCATGCTTAAAGAGTTTTATTTGAATGACTTAATTCCAACCTGTTTTTTAAAAGAGGATGAGTAATGAGTGTAAAAATATATCAGTTTCAATACAATAGTCTATGGTATTAGGTCTTTGCTGGAAGTAATGCCTGCCTGGTATTCTTGGAAAATTCCTGCTATAATGGGTGTCTGTAGGTTAACAAGTGCTGCACACACTTGAACAATCATGTCTGTGAAAGGCCTTAGATGACCATTAATGTATCCAAGAATTTTGTAGTTCCTTAACCGCTCAATTGCTCTTTCTACATGAATCCTGCATCTTGAGAGCTTTCGAGAATATACAGCCTCTTCCTTTGTAAATTTGGTTTTACCAGAAAGGAAGGCAGGCATATTTAAAAAAACATTCTTTGGAAGTATGTCATGAATGACAAATCCTTTGTCTGCTAAAATCAAGTCACCAGCCTGTAAGAGAAGGAACTTACTCAGCTTACAATTAAGAGTACCTTCATGAAATAATACCAGTAATACACAGGAGGTAATCATCAATACTTAGTAACTAACCCAATGGCAAAGCTATATATGCCTATCCTTTTAAGTTGCTCAGGTATGTCTTCATGAGGAGACTTAAAATCATTATAGAAACATGATGTGCAAAGCAGACTAGAGTCCATATTGCCATAAGACTCACCTTTAAGTGTGATAAAACTCCAGATTCACATGTAACTACTTTGTCACTCGTGCCTCCAGGAAACCCTTGGCTAACAAATGTAATTGCTCCATTGGGAGCTACACCGATTAAGAACTTGGCTGTCAAATAATGTTTATAATTGCTGTAAACTGCTGAGGCTGCTAAAAGGTCACTCCTTGGAGCTGCAATTCTAAATTCTGTGCAGTCTATAATAAGTCTACAATTTGTAAAATCTCCAAATAAATCTGGTAAACTCGATTTGTTTTTTAATTGTGATGGAATACTGGACATGCACCCAACAACGATGGTCTCATGTAAAGCATGTAGAAAAGTCATGAAGATGTTTTGAATAGTTGTCTGACTCAAACCAAATCTCTGAGCAAGATCAAAATAGGGCAAATCAAGTCGAAGTCTCATAAGACATATCAGAAGTTGGTTCTCCACACTAATTGTTCTAACTGCCTTGCCAGACCAATAATTTAATGGGGAAACTACTTTAATCATGTCCACAATTGCTTCAAAAATTGAACTTGCAACGCCAGTATAATTTTTTACGTCAGTATCAGACAAATTTGAAAACGTAAATGTAAGTTTTTGAAGACATTCGATTTTTTGTACAAGTTGTTCTACATCAGCAGTTGCATTACAAATTTTTTCACAGGAGCTTGCAGCTGGCGTTGCGAAGACTGGCTTAAAAGCAGCGTTTTCAAAGGCGTCCAGACCTACTACTTCTACAGCATCTGCTGATTCTGCTGTTCTTTTGTCTCTATTTAGGACACGAGTGGAACGCTTCCCTACTTTCTCATCGTCAGGTTTACCACGAAGATTAACGCTTGGTACTGCGCCCTTGCATAGGCGGCGTTTTTTGTAGGTATGTGGCGTGTCTGTATCTGGCACGTACATGTCATGTTCAAGAAAATGCCTAGAACATACATATGATGTTGAACTAGGGGTAAAATTCTCTCTCCTTACGCGACAAACCCAAGCGTTAAGCAGTTTTACATCCTTAGGATAACGGAAAAATGACAAGTCTGGATTTTTCACTGAAGAACTATAGCAGCCGTAAACAGAGCAATAATTCGGCATGATCTTGGAGCGCTATTCACACCATATAAAAGCGATGTGCAATAATTAGACGAGAAGCCACTGGCCTAACCAAAACCTGAAGTTGAAATATTAGAACGATCAAGTAGCTGGTAATAACGAGAGCCAATCCTTTTTGATGAACAGCAATTCAGGGATAAGCTAACAAACTATCAATACAGCAACTAATTTCGATTAACATAATACATACACATTCGTAAACATAGTGCGATGAAACGGGAAGTCAATGGCCTAACTGCAGCTCAAAAGTTCAAACGACATTCAATAACGAGACACAATCCTTTCGACGAAGTGTATGAAGAAAAATGAAAAACAGCAAAATTCAGTCAATTCTAGTAATAACTTGTGATGGAATTCAAGTGTTTTCTCCGTCGAACAGTTCACCACATGTTGCATTTCACTCCACTAAATAGTGAAAGTATGGCACAACTTGTAAATATTAGCTGGTTGCTACCGAGTCGCTAAGGCTCAGCACAGCTAACCAATCACAATACGTTTCCGGTTTAAGAGCGTATATGAATGTTTGTTTGTTTGTTTGTTGATAAATGTTATTTTATCTTGATTTTTACATTGCTATGGGATTGCTACGTATTACCATGCTCTCTGTGGTATTGTTTTGTAGAGTGTAACTTTATGAGCATACATAAAAACATCCTAACGCCACTCGAATACAGGTTACCACAGAAAGGTATGCAAATTAGGTCAAAGCCACAATGATATATGTCTTCAGACTTAACAACTTTCCTAGGTCTCAGAAGTCATGAAGTACTGACCTTTTTCAAGTTTTTTAGCAGTCGAGTACTACTTTCTAAAAAACCACGTTTTATAAAAGTAGTGAGTACTCAAGTTTCATTGACCGTGAAGCGTATGTGTGATTGATAGAGCTACCGAAACTCGTGATACTCAAGCCAACGAGCGCCGAAGGAGCTAATAGTTCTAGGGGTTCGGTGGCATGCTTCCCCAGGATAATTTTAGGATCTCCATCATCTGAAAGCGCTGGAAACGCGTTAATTCTAATTATTCTTGTGAAATTTTGGACTTTGCTATGGACCTTACAGAGAACAGAACGTTATTGGGGATATTGTATGACGTCGAGGTCAGCCTCGGGGTTTGGTCAAGATAAGCCAAAATTACGTTAGTGGTTGTCATTGTAACTAATGAATTCTTTGATGACATCAAATCACAGAGCATCTGTTCTTGTTTTCTGCATATTTAAATTGCAACATAATTCGTTGTTGAGTGATCTGTGCTCTTAGCCAGGTTTTCATTCTCCGTCCAGTTGAAAATGATCTTTCACCTCCAGCTGCAATGGCTGAATTGACGTAGAGAAGTTAGCAGATCTGCACAATCTCACTTGCCGTTGATCACTGATTCGAGACAAAGCCCTTCACTTCATCTAGTATGTCAGAAAAACTGTCGACTTTCCCCCATTCTACAGGCCCGTAACCAGCTTGAATTCACAAGGGGGGCACAGCCAACATATATAATACATAAATCTATATAATTCATGTCTTTAGGGGGGCACAGAGTAAATTTTTACAAGTTCAGGGGGCCTTGCCCCCAAGCCCCCCTTGGCTACGGGCCTACCTTTCTAGGAATCTTAAAACTCTCCAACTGAGGAAGAATGTACACACACTTTATGTCAGCAGCATAGTTTCTTTCACAAACTCCATTTCAGAAGAAATATTATCGACTTTTATAACGTTCATGAGAAGACTTCCCAAGTTTTTAAAAGGTATGACACTTGGCAGATCGAACAATGCAAAAAGCAAAAGTAATCCCAGAACTTCAAGACATATCTGTCGATAGTGGTCCTCTACATTTCCGAGGTAAAGAGCATGCTCCTGATCCAACCTCAAACCTTTCAGGATCCTCTCTCTTGCGTGGAAATTGAGAGTGAAAGACATGCGGATGACAAACTCTTCGTATCTAGAAAACAAGTCTACGTTCTTAACCATTCCATTTATTTGTGTTGATTAAATTTCTAAATACTATTAATTTCCTTTTTATTCTTTCAATCTTCTTTTGTCATGATTGTTTCTATGCTAACTGCGCTAAAACCCGTCCAAATTATTGGTGGGGTTATAGCCCATCCAGCCCCATACCTTCACGGTCCATAAGTTTGCGTAACACTGCAGTGTTAGACAGTCACTAGACAAGAGATCTATGCAAATTTTGTATATGCGATGATTGTCTGGCTTGAATATTTGAATTTTAAAGGTATTTGACTTATCAACTTTCTTGGGTTTCAAAAGCCCAGTACTGAACTTCTGAACATTTTGAGCAGTTGAGCACTACTGTGTTTTGAGCCACTGTCTTGTAAAAAATAACGCACTCTTAAGTATGAAATCTAGCCGAGAATATCATATTGTATATGATATGACACTAAACAGTAACATATTTGCTGCTCTTTATACACAGTTTGCCCAATCTTATGGTATTACGCCGAGAAAAGAGATGGTTAATACCTGATATCTCTGGCAAAGGCTGCATGGGATGCACACAGGAGAAAGATGAAATGATTTATTGACAAATGTTAATGAGACTGAAAAGTAGCGAGTGGTGTAATTAGGCTGGGCATTGTTGATGTACCTGTAGCCCTTAGCACCTGCACCATTTGGTTTTCCCAGTTCTCAGTAAGTTACATCTTTCAAAACTAATGTCTTATTCTGTTTCAGGCAAAGAAAAAGAGAATACTTGCAAAGACTGTTTGGAGAACTCAATTGATGCCCAGAAACGTAGAAAACTGTGTGACAATAATGATATTGGTAAGTTCCTATATTTTAAAATTTTGGATCATTTTGTGAGGTGTAATCCTCATTAATGTGCAAGCAGGATTTTTGAGTCCCACACATTGCATATGCTATTTCTTTTATAAAACACTAACTTTGAAGTGTGGGACTACAACATGTTTCTAAATTTTGTTAAAAATTCTGGAATTTCTTTATCAGTGTTTCACTTTAGCATGTTTAACCACCATAAGTGTGCGATTGCAGTGAACAAATTGCACTTTGAACTTATTCTAACCTTCATGTGTGCTGCAGTTTTCAAGTTATAAATTGACGTTGCCAGTTATGATTGCTATTTTCGGGTTGGCGTGATGTTTCACATAGTTCAGCATTTTATTAGCTTATAGTAGTTTGTATCCTCGGTTTTCACAAACTAGTTTCGTATAGAGCCATTTGGAGGCTTTTGGAGACCAGAACGGCAAATGCTAGCATTTTTGGCATATGATCGGAAGAATCTAGGGACTTAGATTAAGAATGGAAAGAAGTGTCGCACACCAGAACCATATTTATGTTAACTAGTTTACAATAGTCGGCATATTTACCACAAGTTCCTCCTATAGGTTACCAAATCTCTTCCACTGCCTCTAGCCAGTTGCCCAATGTGCCCTAGCAATGATGCCATTGAGACCACGGAACACTTTCTTTTTCTCTGCCACTCCGTTGAGGCTGAACATCGAAATCTTCTCGCTGGCGTTGTTGAATTATCACAGCCATATAGATATACCAATCTTCCAAATGAGGTATTGGCACATCTTCTACTTTATGGTGATAAAGACATCCCAAGTAGCCTCAACAGTAAAATAATCGAGTTTACCCTACAGTATATCCACACAACTGGTCGCTTCCAGTCCATATCCACACACCTTATATAACCACTAAGTCCCTTGTCGTGTATTTTTAACGAGTCTACTTTTTTCTTTTTTCTTTTATTATATTATTTTTCTTTGTCCCATTTCACATATGACACCGTGGTTGTATGGTGCCAAAAACCGCTCATGACACCATACCTATCCTTTTCTATTAGTCCTATCCTAGTAGTCCGCTTGCAATTAGCGGCGATCTTTTCTTTTTCTATGCGCAGCGGCGGGAACAGTTGATTCCGCTGTTAAATCTTCCAGTCAGGGCTCCAAATATAATAAAGTAATATATATATATATATATATATATATATATATATATATATATATATATATATATATATATATATATATATATATATATATATATATATATATATATATATATATATATATATATATATATATCTTGGGGTTGGGTCTTATTCAAAGGAGGGGCTTAATCAAATCATTATAATACTTGTTCCATTCAAAGTTGTGAAGCCTGTCATTCATATTGTAGGGTAGGAAGATATGAGGAAAGGCAAGAAAAACTTTAGGTAATGAAAGTGAGGAACCTAAACACTCCCACAAGAATAATACAGAGAACTAAACCCCTTGGAGCCCTTCTTCTCTTCTATACTAACGTATGAGACAATTTTGAACTTAGATGTCCTGAAGTAGGAACTACACAGTTGGGACACACACTTTAGATAGTATTGTTGAAATGCTGAACTTGAATTGATTTCTTTCTTAAGTTAAACACTCTAATGATCTCTTTCCAGTCCTTGTCGGCAAAGTGATGAATATCAGAGGTGACAGGAGAGTTAAATTTAGAGTGAAGCAAGAGGTACAAGTCAAGAATAATATTGGGAAAATAATCAGGAAAAGGTTGCGACAAAAGAAGATGATGGTGAAACTTTCTTTTCCAAAGAAGGCTTGTGTTGGTAAGTGTAAAAAGTTTGAAAAGGGAAAGTCCTATGTCGTGTTTCTGAAAGTCAAGAAGGGTAAAAGAGCAGTGTACAATCAGGCGGGAGTTATTTTGTACAGAAAAGGGATGAAAATATGTTGAAATGGGAACAGAAACGAAGAATATTAAAGGACATGCACTGCCTTGTATTAAACATGGATCTTGTTTGAGTGGTTTTTAAAGTAGCTGTAGATTTGTGCGAAATTATGTCTTGTATAAGAAGTGTAAAGATCTAGTTTTTTTGTAATCAATTTGCATCTTCCCATCAGCAAGTTTAGCATGAACATATGACAATATTATACGTAGATTACGACATATACTGGCAACACTTTGTAATAATCCAATAGTTCTCGTATTTGTATGCAATGTTGAGAAACATGCAGTGTATAAGTGGAGAGTCCTTCTATGAGTCTTTGTAATTCTTGTGTAAACTGCTCTCAAACTCATTTTCAACGTTATTGTTTTGAAAATAGAACTCGCTTGAACTTTCCATCCTTTCTTTACCTTCCTTTGAATCCATGATACGTATGCCATCTTGCGTGACCATCAATTCTTTTTCGAGCATTAATAAAAGCCTGTAGTGCCTGATAGATATGGGGGGGCGTGGTGCCCACCTCACCACCCCAGACCACACATCTTTGCTCATACCTCATCTTTGCAGTGTTATTTTCAAGGCACCCACCATTTTTACGAGCGTCTATAAGCTGAATATGATGAAAATGCGTGAATTCAAGATCTACCAATTTCTGGCTCAGAAAGTAACGTTATATCCGTCGCTTTTTGATGAAAATGAAGTAATTACAAGATCAATCGATAGTCAACTAACATTTAAATGCCTTGATTTTCATTGAAAAAATCAAAACTAGCCTTGGCATTTTGGCCGAAATCGACAGATCTTAAATTCCTTGATTTTCATTGAAAAGTCAACGTTTTAGCCTTGACATTTTGACCAAAATCGATAGATCTTAAATTCCTTCATTTTCATTGAAAATTCAACACTTTAGCCTTGACATTTTGGCAGAAATCGACAGATCTTAAATTGCTTTATTTTTTAAAACTATGCCAAGGCTGTAGCTTTACTTATTGAGCCAAAATTAATCTATCTTGAAATTTCTTGAGTTCAAAAGCAACCTATCTTTAAAAATGCTTGGTTTTAAACTAATTTTTGCCAAAACGTTAGTCTGTAGCCTTGGTATTCGGTCCAGAAATGTCGGAAATTGAAATTGATTTTGATTGTAAATTGCAAAGTGATAAAAATGGGTGAATTTTGGCGGAAAAGTGTTGCTATAGACTTGGTATTTACTTGAGAAATGATCGAAAATGGAAATCAAGGATGTTGACTGTAGATCATAAAGTGATCAAAATGTGCCTGTTTGAGCGAATACCCTACCATTTTCTGAATAACTTTGAATGATATTACATTGACTGGAATCTTTATTGGTGACCACCGATATTGTCAAAATTTCTCGTATTTTATTGTGCTGGCCATGGTGATCAATCGAAGTAACGTGAGCTGTGTTCACAGACCCTTCATGTTATAAACAGAAGCCCATCATGAGTACACACTGTATACCTTGAAAGCAAGGGTAGCAAAGATGAGGCTCAGCCCCTTATGTTAACATAAGAGTTTCCTGGAGGGGGGCTCAACCCCCTTCCAATTCGTTTATGCTAGGGAGATGAGTTCCTGGCTTGGTAGTTGAAACCGGGGGTGAGTGGGACGTTCAGCGTGAAGCGAAGAAAATTTTTTTGCGCAATGTTTTCTGTGCCACAAGCATGGGTACCCCTGCGCCAAAAACGTCTTAATTAGGACATGGAAGGTTTGTTAGAGAACGCATATACACAGAAAGAGGAGCAAGTTAACGATTAAGTTTACAAAATGCCATTTGATTGTGGTGACTTCAATGATTGTTACGCCACAGATTTGTGGCAAAATTTCTTGCAGCATACTTCTGCGCCACAATGTCGGCGACTTGACGCTCTGATCCGCAGATCTTCTGCAAGTATGTGCTCAGATTTACCTGGGGGTGTGAACCAACGATTTTTTACTAGCCTGGTTTTAGAACATACTTTCATACAGCCTCATGCATTTAACTGTGAACATTTTAGAATGAATTATTGCATGATGCAAAATGTCTGTAATTTGAAACACCATAAGAGCCCTCGTACTCTTGACTCACTTGAAAGTTCTTCAAAGTTCAGATGCCTTTTTACAAAGCCAATACTATTGGCGAGGCCTTTTCCACCATTTATTGGACTTTCATGCGTGTCAAAGGAGTATGGGAGCTCTTGCAGCGCTTTATGTATTTGCACATATATTTTGTATCATGCATTATCAGACTCTCCTTGCTTCGGCAACAACTTTGTCATAACGAATGAAGTACTGGGTGCCGTGATGGGTGTGGTCCGTAGAATAGCCTGCAGCACCACTGCCTGCAAAGTAGGTCCACCAATCAAAATGCTCTATTCTACCTGCAAGGTAGTTCCACCAATCAAATGCTTTCTTCTATCAAATGCCACGTCCAGCCTCATAACTGCTTCAGGCTAGTCTCACTTTGACAAATTCATGGCGACTTACAGAATGTTTGGAGCGGGAGAAAACAGTTATCGAAACGAAGCATTTACCACTGCAAGTCATGGAATAATCAGAAGTGGATGTTCAAGTTTCCAAGTGTCCTAAATAGACTATCTCAGATTGGATGTCTGTAGTATTCCAGCCCTCTGCCGATGCTGAAGATCAATGGAAAGGTATGTTTACCATTATTATTCTTTTTTCGGTCGATGGTAGGCACAATTGTTCACTCACTGTTAGACACCGACGGTCTACTTACGAAGGGTCCTTTTTCAGTTTTGTTTTTTATTGATCAAATATATTACATTCTGAACGAAATTCATGAAGCTGCTTTGGACATTTCGCTTAAGCTTCAACGTTCGAATAAGCCCTTGGCTTGATCTGATTTTATTTTGCGGATTGAAGTCTTCCCTGGCTGAAGAGTTCGGCAAGTGTATAGGCCTACTCGAGATTTTTGCTCAAATTATACTGCACACCCCAAAATGGGGGTGGGAGTACTTGGCGTAATTTTTTAATTTAAACTTTATAGGAAATATTTTTCAGCTGTCACAAAAAAAATAACACTATTCGTTCTTACCTAAAACCCAAAAATTTGCCACTTTGGGGTTACTTCTCTTTGATACTTTTAAAATAAGAGCTAATTCGAGGGAGGGACTAACGAAGTTATATGACTTGTCCAGGGGCTTTTTTGAGTGGGATTGCGGTGTATATTTTATGGTGAGAATTCTCTATTGGTGCTGGCGCACTAAACAGTCACTTATCAGTACTTGATATAGGAAAGTTCAACACAGGATGTTTATTTTTTCAACAAAATTTATTACTCCACATCCCTCTCTTGACCACACCCAGAAGTCCCCTATCATTGACTACTCAGTTGACAATATCACGATTCGTCACTGATATTCCCCACAAATGATCCACATTTAAACAGGGATGGCGCTAGAACCGACAAATTGATTTGCTGACAAATCCAGATGAGTGCCGAAAAACTTGAAAATGAATCATCGACAAGACTTTGTACAACTTTGTTCTGACCTATATTGCTAAAATTGCACTTCACTGCAAAATTTACCGTGTATCTCAAATGTGCTGCCCGAAAGTCACCGAGTGTTGGTTGTCTAGGGGTAAACCCAAGAAAATTTTTTTGGATTACACCCTGTCACTTTTAGGGAAACGCCGGTTTTACACGCTGCTATGTTGTTACATCTTTTTCAAATTGAAATATATAAGGGTGACAAAAAGAAAGTAACCACAAATTAAATAGATATGACGGGACATTGCAGCTTGATCCAGAGCGTCACACAGAAAAGATACAAAAAATCAACGATCACTTCATCTCAACAATTACTTTATTTATATATGATCTGATGTATTTCAACATCAGTTCGATGGCACAAACTTCTCCATTTCAGTACAAAATGGCTATCTCAGATTTTCTAAATAACACCTCACGAAAATATAAAGCTAGTCACTGACTGCTGATTCAAAAAGCTATACCATTGGTAAATTGTCCAAGACTTACAACCTTTTAAACTGATTGATTTTGATTCCAACCTGTAAAGTGATGAACATGAATTACTTCTGGCCACAAGGTAAAGCTATATCCTTGGTACTTCCCCAAGAGTGACAATAATTCACATCATTCCTTTAACTAAAAACTCAACAGTCAAGAAACTGAGACATTATTGGCCACACAGTAAGAATATTGCCTTGGTATATTCCCTGCCATCACGACAACTAAATCTTCTTCACATTTATGGCAAATTCACATATCAGGAACATCAGCTATTAATATGCAACAAGTAAGGTTATACCCCTAGAGTTTTCCAACAACTGATCTAACCATACCACCCTTCACTGACTGCCCACAGACAAGTGATAACAATAAGCGATTTTTGGCCAAAAAGTAAGGCTATAACCTTGGTATTTTGCCGACAAATGACCAAAATTGAAATTGATTGATTTTGATTGCACACTGAAAAGTGATCCAAATCAGCGATGTTTGGCCTAAAAGTAAGGCTATAGCCTTGGTAGTTTGCCGAAAAATGACCAAAATTGAAATTGATTGATTGTGATTGCACACTGAAAAGTGATCCAAATCAGCGATTTTTGGCCAAAAAGTAAGGCTATAACCTTGGTATTTTGCCGAAAAATGACCAAAATTGAAATTGATTGATTTTGATTGCACACTGAAAAGTGATCCAAATCAGCGATTTTTGGCCAGAAAGTAAGGCTATAACCTTGGTATTTTGCCGACAAATGACCAAAATTGAAATTGATTGATTTTGATTGCACACTGAAAAATGATCCAAATCAGCGATTTTTGGCCAAAAAGTAAGGCTATAACCTTGGTATTTTGCGGAAAAATGACCAAAATTGAAATTGATTGATTTTGATTGCACACTGAAAAATGATCCAAATCAGCGATGTTTGGCCTAAAAGTAAGGCTATAGCCTTGGTATTTTGCCGAAAAATGACCAAAATTGAAATTGATTGATTTTGATTACACACTGAAAAGTGATCCAAATCAGCGATTTTTGGCCAAAAAGTAAGGCTATAACCTTGGTATTTTGCCAAAAAATGACCAAAATTGAAATTGATTGAGTTTGATTGCACACTGAAAGTGATCCAAATCAGCGATTTTTGGCCAAAAAGTAAGGCTATAACCTTGGTCTTTTGCCGAAAAATGACTGTTGAATAATACTACAATAGACCCTTTTCACATTCCAAAGTCACGTGGATCTATGAAATCGAAAGCGAGGCTAACGATGATGTCCTCAACCTTCGTACAGAGTGACGATGTGTTGTGATGCAGTATTTTACGTCTTGCCAAGTCTTAACAATGGATTAGTTCAATAAGATGCTTCAAGATGGAAAATATATTATTGTTTAGATGATTTACTGTCTTCGACAGTCATTTAGCGCAAAATAATCTTAGTTTCACTGTGAACTAACAATGCCGATCTCGTTCGTTCTATATTTGAGGTGAAAGCAGGTAACTCAATCATCCACACATTGTGTAAGGAGTCCCTTTGGTGCAAATATTACAACACAGATTCTTTACAGTACGGGTATTTGCCTTGGAGTTCTGGTTTGTGAGATATTACACCATCCACTTGATCATTCCATTACATGACAATTGACAACTTGATTTTGCATAATTTTAAATGCAAAAGACATGATATTAAAGTAGGTTTGCTGCTAAAATGCCAAGTTCAAAGTTTGGTATAACACCTTCAATGTGAAAAATTTGTATTGCTAAAGATGGCAACCATATTTTTTCGATAAATGCATGGCAAGAATCTTGTATTGAATATTCATCATTGACACTGAAAGTGCAATTGATGTTGATATCAATATATTCTTGCTATTGATACTTCTGGAAATGTGGTCAGTGGTGCATGCACCTGTTTGGTAGGCTTCGTTTTAGGTGTGTGTATGGAAATTTAATTATATTGGCTGTATTTTGTTTATTGGGAGATAAGGAGGAATTAGTCAGGATGCTCCCCATCCTCAAAAGCTGTGTCATATTTTCAATAAATAAGGTTCTTCTATCAAAATTAAGCCTTGATAAATAAAGTGATAAAAGATATAAGCCCAGATTCAATCTTCATTGAGTTCTATGACTCAAGGAGCATCAAATCTTGGCCACCATCAAAATAAGGATAAGCTTTTACATGATTATTGGTGTGAACACAGGTCATACAGATGAATGCCTTCGCCTTCTCCAATGCAATCTGCCTGCAGCCAACATAGCAGGCATCCTGCCTAATATTCTTTCCTGACTTTCCCCTTTTTCTTGAAAATTTAGGTGTTTTGCTTGACTACATATTAGAGATACATAATTGTTGCAAATGATGTAACTGCCCCATCCTTTAAAACTAAGTAATTGAACACATTTTTCCAATTTGAGTAAGAAAAGGAGGCTCTCTGGTCAACTACTTTCTCAAACAGGAACAAAAACTATCATATATTGCATACAATGTGTAGAGTTGTCTATTGGGCACTACAGAATTTATTCACGTTGATGAAAAAGCTCCTGACTTTTTCCTGACTTTATTCAGATTTCAATAAAATTTCCTGACTTTTCCTGACTGTCCTTAAAAACACAGTTTTTTCCTGACTGTATAACCCTGCATAGTGGAAGCTTCTTCAAAAGTTAACTCAATGTTTCATGAATTCTCAAGTTTTGCAATATCTCTTGAGAATGGAGCCCAAATTTCATCCTATCTGCAATATGCATATCATAACTTTATGACTTTAAAAAAGCTTAAAAAATAATCTATTTAACGTATAGAATTAATATTATAGAGAGAAGATTCATTGCACATCTTGTGAGTTTATTACAAAATTCACAGACAAGCCTAGGGCTTGAGAAAAAGTAACACTTAGTAGCTCTTCTTTTGGTTATAGGAAATCCATGTTACATAGTGGATAGACTTCTAAGGGCAGAAAAATCATGAACTATTTTTCAAACACAATGCTTAGCTGCAGTGCCCAGACCAAAAGGCAGTTAGTGTTATTTTATGGTTTGAGGGGGAAACCACAATTCATTGTTAAAAAACCTGTTTTGTCTCTATGTGGAAGCCCTCCTGCTTGAATACTAAATAAAATGGATTCTGTAATAAGCTGCGCTTCCATATAACTTAGAGCCAAAAAGCTATACAAAAACCAAGTTAAGGATTCAAACAGTAAACAAAACCGGACTGTCAATATTTGGTTTGCAATTGTGTGTAAAGTATGAAGAAAAACATATTTGAAACTTGAGAATTAACGTCCGCCCATGATATTCTCTATTGCAACTAATGAATCTGTCCTCCTTAATCTGATCTCAAGCTCGTATTTATGTTTCTTTCTGGATTTAACGGCATCCCGTGAAGGCCAGTCGGTACTCCATCACAGCTATAAAATCTATTCAAGGAACAATAGGCGGTGCACTGTGTTCCAGCTGGCATAACACTCAACTCATTTCCAATGCTTTCTGCCAGTACTTCTCAAAGTAAAACATATCAGCAAACTTGTAAACTTAGTACAAATTGTGGAATGTAGTAAGGCTTCGCTACTGCAAATCCCAGGACATCATCGTTAGCCTCGCTTTCAACACTCAGACCTCTATTTCAAAATGAATGTGAAAGTGGTCTATTAAATAGTAAGCAGCGCTCTTGAACAATGCACTTCACAGCATTTTTGATTGACATTAATTGTTGTCTACTATGAATGTTTTGTTGTCTGGAACTGGACTTATTAGGGAGTGTTTTGTTTGGTTTACGGTGTTTGTTTTAACTTCAATGTCTGGGTATTTTGTTTTTGCTTGCTGTTTGATTCGATGTTTACATTTGATAAAAGCTGAGTTAAAGTTGTTTCTTTTGGTTTTATTCCTTCGCTACTACTCTGCAGTGAAAGTATGGCTTAAAATTTAACAGGTTATGGGCCCAGAAGTGGATAATTCTGAAGAAATTTGTATCTAAGAGTATCTGAGACTTTGGCGTGGAGTTTGAATCGAAATGGCGGAAAATAATAGTTTATCGTCTCTAAAGTTAACCCAGCTCAATCGTGAGAATTGGCAAGGGTGGAGAAAAATGATGAACTGTTACTTATTGGCAAATGAGCTGTGGGGTATAGTTAATGGTACCGAAGCTGCTCCTGGAGCTTCCGAAAATGAAGTTGCGGACTACAACAAAAGAAAGCGTCGTGCCTGTGCTGTACTTGTCTCAGCTATTCATACTGACCTTATGTATTTATTGCCTGAGGGAAATGAGCTTTCTGATCCAAGAGCAATTTGGACTGCATTGTCTACACATTTTGATCACGCCAGTACTTACAGCATAACCCAAGAAAAAAGGAAGTTGTTGCTAAACACACTTACAGACAAAATGGATCCAAGTGACTGGATGAAGGAACGCATTATTGTTTATCAGAAATTACAACAAATGGGTGTTACAGTTGAAGCAGGTGATCAGGTTAAGGACACATTAACTATGTTACCTACATTGTATCAGCCTATTGAATGTGTTGTCACTGCTCAGATAGATGGTGGTTCAGATATTACTATGCAAGCCTTGACAACTCTGTTGGAGAATTTCTGGAAGAAAAACAAGCCCAAAGTTGCTGCATCGAGAGAAGAAACAGCCCTTTTTGCCAAACCAGGAAAAGGTAAAAATTTTAAAAGGAGAAAAGGTAAGGCTGATAGTGTATCCTTTCAGAGTGTAGCAGGTAGTTTTGGTGACTTGCACAAACAGAGAAGTAGTAAACCCAAGGAGCTTAAATGCTACGAATATGGTGGGGTTGGCCACTTCCGTGCTGAATGCCCTACATTCCTGAAAAAGAAAAAGGACCCTAACCAAGCCTTTTGTGTTTCATCATATGCAGCTGTCTATAAAATTGCAAAAAATGAAGATGTATTAGTTGATTCAGGTGCTTCTTGTCATATGTCACCACGTAGAGACTGCTTTTTGGAGCTTAACCCTCTCACACCCCCACTTAAGGTAACAGCTGCAGGTAATCATGTATTGTTAGCAACTGCTAGAGGTGTTTTGAATGTTCTTGTTAAATGCAGTGATGGGTCAACAAGGGAAATCATCTTTAATGATTGTCTATATGTGCCTGACTTAGACTTCACATTGTTTTCTGTGGATGCAGCTCTTGCACTTGATTCTGAACGTCATTTTGTTCTACACAAAAATGGTGCTGAACTGTGGAATGCTGAAAAAGTGCTTCTTAGTGCAACAAAAAGGAATTCGTTTTATTTCTTAAATTGTGATCTAATGCCAGTTGAAGACAATTATCCTGAAAACAAAATTCAGAACTATGTGCAGGAACAGAGGGAGAACACAAATGGATCAAATATTACATCAGAGAACGATAAGAAGCCACCAGAAGTGACTGTAAAATGTGCTCATGAACGTATGGGACATCTAGGTGTTGATGCTCTGTTGAGAATGTTTAATGATGACTGTGTGAAGGGACTTAATCTGAGTAATAAGGATATGGATTTTTGTGAACCGTGTGTTGAAAGTAAGGCTCACCAATTACCATTTCCTAAGCACTCAGAGACCAAAAGCCAGCACAAGCTAGAACTAGTACACAGTGATGTGATTGGTCCAATGCCTGAATCTATCGGAGGAGCAAAGTATGCTGTATCATTCGTTGATGATTTCACACATTTTGTTTGGACCTATTCAATCCAGAAGAAGAGTGATGTCTTTCAAACATTCAAAATATGGCTTGAACTTGTTGAAAATCAATCAAACCATCGACTCAAAGTTTTCAGATCAGACCGAGGAGGAGAGTATGAATCTCTAGAGTTCAAAACCTTTCTTGAAAGTCGTGGAATCATACATCAAACCTCCGTAGCTGACTGTCCTCAACAGAACGGAGTCGGAGAGAGAATGAATAGAACATTGATGGAACGTACTCGTGCTATGAAACAAGCTGCCAAATTGCCAGATGAATTTTGGGCTGAAGCTTTTAATACTGCAACGTATCTGACAAACAGAGCCCCCAGCAGTGTTCTACCCAGAGGCAAGACACCATATGAAATGTGGTGGGGCCAAAAACCATCCATTGCTCATGTTCGTATATTTGGCTGCCTAACGTATGCTTACATCCCAAACAAGTTTCGTCGAAAGCTAGATCCAAAAACAGAAAAATGCGTGTTACTTGGTTACAGTACCAAATCTAAAGGATATCGGCTGTGGTCCTTCAAGAGGAAGAATCTGATTATTCGCCGGCATGTAACATTCAATGAAAGTGTTTTTGCTTTTGAAGAAAATCCAGATAAGGAATCAACCTTGAAGCAAGATGAGCAGGTAGTTGATGTTCCTGTTATTGGCGAGGATGAACATGAACAATTTTATGGAGATATGGAAGATGAGGGAGAAGAGCCTCGTCAGTTTAACCCACCAGTACTTCAAGATGCTGAACAACATCGATATCCACTCCGAGAGAACAGAGGTGTGCCACCAGCAAGATATGGACACTTTCTAAATGCAAATGAAATTGGAAATATTGGTGTTTTTCACACATCTTCGGATGAACCAAAGAATTTTCAAGAAGCTTTGAAATCACCTGAACGTGAAAAATGGATGAAGGCTGCAGAAGCTGAAATGCAATCTCTCAGGCAACACAACACCTGGAAACTTGTAGAGCCACCACCAGGGAAGAAAATTATTGGAAATAGAATGATTTTCAAGGTGAAGCTAGATGAAAATGGCCTAGTTGAGAGATACAAGGCTAGATTGGTTGCTCAAGGTTTTTCACAAGTCTTTGGAGAAGATTATAATCAGGTGTTTGCCCCAGTTGTTCGTTGGGAATCAGTGAGAGCCCTAATCAGTATGGCAACTCAGTTAAATATGCAGATACACCAAATGGATGTTAATGTTGCATTTCTGAATGGTATTCTCAAGGAGGATATCTATATGCAACAACCAGATGGGTTTGTTGAGAAAGGAAAAGAGCATCTCGTTTGTAAATTGGAACGCTCTATCTATGGACTAAAGCAAAGTCCTCGGTGTTGGAATGAAGTCCTTGACGAACATTTGCAATCCATGGGTTTCCAAAAGAGTGCAGCTGATGAATGCATATACACAGGAAAGATAAATGGTGATCTTGTACTTTTGGCTGTTTACGTTGATGATATTATTTTGGCTTCTAAGAAAGAGCAAACCATCAATAAGACTAAAGAAGTCTTTGCTAAACGCTTTGCAGTTAAAGATATGGGACCATTACATTATTTCCTTGGTGTTTGTGTTGTTCAAAATCAGCATAGTGTTTGGCTTGGTCAAGACAAGTACGCTCAAGAAATCTTAGACAGATTTAACATGAAAGACTGCAAGCCTATGAGTACACCTATGGAAGCATCTGCGAAACCTCAAAAGGCTACTGAAGATTCAGAAAAGTTTGATAAAAGAATCTACCAGTCTGCAATAGGAAGCCTCTTGTACATTGCTAATGCTACAAGACCTGATTTGTCACAAGCTGTTAACCGTATGGCTTCTTACTGTAATGAACCAACATCTGTACATTGGCGGATGGTGAAAAGAATTATGAGGTACCTTAAAGGCACAATAAACCTTGGTATCATGTACCAAAGAGAAATTAATCCAGAGTTGGTTGCCTACTCAGATTCAGATTATGCTGGTGATATTGATACAAGGCGATCTACGTCTGGATATGTGTCATTGAAAAATGGAGCGCCAATAGCATGGAAGAGCAAGAAACAAGAGATTGTCGCTCAGTCTACGGCAGAAGCTGAATATGTTGCTTTATTTTATGCTACTCAGGATGTTATATGGATTCGTAACCTACTAAAAGAACTGGGAGAAAAGGACCAGAAAGCAACAATAATTTTTGAAGATAACCAAGCTTCAATCAAAATCAGTGAGAATCCAGTTCATCATCCTCGTACAAAGCACATTAGCACAAAGTATCACTTCACCCGAGAGATGATTAAAAATGGGCAAGTAAAGTTGCAATTCTGTCCTACTGAAGTGATGATTGCTGATGTACTTACCAAGCCACTTGCAAGAGACAGATTTCAACGTCTCACGAAAGCTATGGGTGTGGTAGTCGAGCCTGCTTAAGAGGGAGTGTTGAATAATACTACAATTAAATAGTAAGCAGCGCTCTTGAACAATGCACTTCACAGCATTTTTGATTGACATTAATTGTTGTCTACTATGAATGTTTTGTTGTCTGGAACTGGACTTATTAGGGAGTGTTTTGTTTGGTTTACGGTGTTTGTTTTAACTTCAATGTCTGGGTATTTTGTTTTTGCTTGCTGTTTGATTCGATGTTTACATTTGATAAAAGCTGAGTTAAAGTTGTTTCTTTTGGTTTTATTCCTTCGCTACTACTCTGCAGTGAAAGTATGGCTTAAAATTTAACAATGACCAAAATTGAAATTGATTGATTTTGATTGCACACTGAAAAGTGATCCAAATCAGCGATTTTTGGCCAAAAAGTAAGGCTATAACCTTGGTATTTTGCCGAAAAATGACCAAAATTGAAATTGATTGATTTTGATTGCACACTGAAAAGTGATCCAAATCAGCGATTTTTGGCCAAAAAGTAAGGCTATAACCTTGGTATTTTGCCGACAAATGACCAAAATTGAAATTGATTGATTTTGATTGCACACTGAAAAGTGATCCAAATCAGCGATTTTTGGCCAAAAAGTAAGGCTATAACCTTGGTATTTTGCCGAAAAATGACCAAAATTGAAATTGATTGATTTTGATTGCACACTGAAAAGTGATCCAAATCAGCGATTTTTGGCCAAAAAGTAAGGCTATAACCTTGGTATTTTGCCGACAAATGACCAAAATTGAAATTGATTGATTTTGATTGCACACTGAAAAGTGATCCAAATCAGCGATTTTTGGCCAAAAAGTAAGGCTATAACCTTGGTATTTTGCCGAAAAATGACCAAAATTGAAATTGATTGATTTTGATTGCACACTGAAAAGTGACCCAAATCAGCGATTTTTGGCCAAAAAGTAAGGCTATAACCTTGGTATTTTGCCGAAAAATGACCAAAATTGAAATTGATTGATTTTGATTGCACACTGAAAAGTGATCCAAATCAGCGATTTTTGGCCAAAACGTAAGGCTATAACCTTGGTATTTTGCCGACAAATGACCAAAATTGAAATTGATTGATTTTGATTGCACACTGAAAAATGATCCAAATCAGCGATGTTTGGCCTAAAAGTAATGCTGTAGCCTTGGTAGTTTGCTGACAAATGACCAAAATTGAAATTGATTGATTTTGATTGCACACTGAAAAGTGATCCAAATCAGCGATTTTTGGCCAAAAAGTAAGGCTATAACCTTGGTATTTTGCCGAAAAATGACCAAAATTGAAATTGATTGATTTTGATTGCACACTGAAAAGTGATCCAAATCAGGGATTTTTGGCCAAAAAGTAAGGCTATAACCTTGGTATTTTGCCGAGAAATGACCAAAATTGAAATTGATTGATTTTGATTGCACACTGAAAAGTGATCCAAATCAGCGATTTTTGGCCAAAAAGTAAGGCTATAACCTTGGTATTTTGCCGAAAAATGACCAAAGTTGAAATTGATTGATTTTGATTGCACACTGAAAAGTGATCCAAATCAGCGATTTTTGGCCAAAAAGTAAGGCTATAACCTTGGTATTTTGCCGACAAATGACCAAAATTGAAATTGATTGATTTTGATTGCACACTGAAAAGTGATCCAAATCAGCGATTTTTGGCCAAAAAGTAAGGCTATAACCTTGGTATTTTGCCGAAAAATGACCAAAATTGAAATTGATTGATTTTGATTGCACACTGAAAAGTGATCCAAATCAGCGATTTTTGGCCAAAAAGTAAGGCTATAACCTTGGTATTTTGCCGACAAATGACCAAAATTGAAATTGATTGATTTTGATTGCACACTGAAAAGTGATCCAAATCAGCGATTTTTGGCCAAAAAGTAAGGCTATAACCTTGGTATTTTGCCGAAAAATGACCAAAATTGAAATTGATTGATTTTGATTGCACACTGAAAAGTGATCCAAATCAGCGATTTTTGGCCAAAAAGTAAGGCTATAACCTTGGTATTTTGCCGAAAAATGACCAAAATTGAAATTGATTGATTTTGATTGCACACTGAAAAGTGATCCAAATCAGCGATTTTTGGCCAAAACGTAAGGCTATAACCTTGGTATTTTGCCGACAAATGACCAAAATTGAAATTGATTGATTTTGATTGCACACTGAAAAATGATCCAAATCAGCGATGTTTGGCCTAAAAGTAAGGCTGTAGCCTTGGTAGTTTGCCGACAAATGACCAAAATTGAAATTGATTGATTTTGATTGCACACTGAAAAGTGATCCAAATCAGCGATTTTTGGCCAAAAAGTAAGGCTATAACCTTGGTATTTTGCCGAAAAATGACCAAAATTGAAATTGATTGATTTTGATTGCACACTGAAAAGTGATCCAAATCAGGGATTTTTGGCCAAAAAGTAAGGCTATAACCTTGGTATTTTGCCGAGAAATGACCAAAATTGAAATTGATTGATTTTGATTGCACACTGAAAAGTGATCCAAATCAGCGATTTTTGGCCAAAAAGTAAGGCTATAACCTTGGTATTTTGCCGAAAATTGACCAAAATTGAAATTGATTGATTTTGATTGCACACTGAAAAGTGATCCAAATCAGCGATTTTTGGCCAAAAAGTAAGGCTATAACCTTGGTATTTTGCCGAAAAATGACCAAAATTGAAATTGATTGATTTTGATTGCACACTGAAAAGTGATCCAAATCAGCGATTTTTGGCCAAGCAGTAAGGCTATAACCTTGGTATTTTGCCGACAAATGACCAAAATTGAAATTGATTGATTTTGATTGCACACTGAAAAGTGATCCAAATCAGCGATTTTTGGCCAAAACGTAAGGCTATAACCTTGGTATTTTGCCGAAAAATGACCAAAATTGAAATTGATTGATTTTGATTGCACACTGAAAAGTGATCCAAATCAGCGATTTTTGGCCAAAAAGTAAGGCTATAACCTTGGTATTTTGCCGACAAATGACCAAAATTGAAATTGATTGATTTTGATTGCACACTGAAAAGTGATCCAAATCAGCGATTTTTGGCCAAAAAGTAAGGCTATAACCTTGGTATTTTGCCGAAAAATGACCAAAATTGAAATTGATTGATTTTGATTGCACACTGAAAAGTGATCCAAATCAGCGATTTTTGGCCAAAAAGTAAGGCTATAACCTTGATATTTTGCGGAAAAATGACCAAAATTGAAATTGATTGATTTTGATTGCACACTGAAAAGTGATCCAAATCAGCGATGTTTGGCCAAAAAGTAAGGCTATAACCTTGGTATTTTGCCGAAAAATGACCAAAATTGAAATTGATTGATTTTGATTGCACACTGAAAAGTGATCCAAATCAGCGATTTTTGGCCAAAAAGTAAGGCTATAACCTTGGTATTTTGCCGGAAAATGACCAAAATTGAAATTGATTGATTTTGATTGCACACTGAAAAGTGATCCAAATCAGCGATTTTTGGCCAAAAAGTAAGGCTATAACCTTGGTATTTTGCGGAAAATTGACCAAAATTGAAATTGATTGATTTTGATTGCACACTGAAAAGTGATCCAAATCAGCGATTTCTGGCCAAAAAGTAAGGCTATAACCTTGGTATTTTGCCGAAAAATGACCAAAATTGAAATTGATTGATTTTGATTGCACACTGAAAAGTGATCCAAATCAGCGATTTATGGCCAAAAAGTAAGGCTATCACCTTGGTATTTTGCCGAGAAATGACCAAAATTGAAATTGATTGATTTTGATTGCACACTGAAAAGTGATCCAAATCAGCGATTTTTGGCCAAAACGTAAGGCTATAACCTTGGTATTTTGCCGAAAATTGACCAAAATTGAAATTGATTGATTTTGATTGCACACTGAAAAGTGATCCAAATCAGCGATTTTTGGCCAAAAAGTAAGGCTATAACCTTGGTATTTTGCCGAAAAATGACCAAAATTGAAATTGATTGATTTTGATTGCACACTGAAAAGTGATCCAAATCAGCGATTTTTGGCCAAAAAGTAAGGCTATAACCTTGGTATTTTGCCGAAAAATGACCAAAATTGAAATTGATTGATTTTGATTGCACACTGAAAAATGATCCAAATCAGCGATTTTTGGCCAAAAAGTAAGGCTATAACCTTGGTATTTTGCCGAAAAATGACCAAACTTGAAATTGATTGATTTTGATTGCACACTGAAAAGTGATCCAAATCAGCGATTTTTGGCCAAAAAGTAAGGCTATAACCTTGCTATTTTGCCGACAAATGACCAAAATTGAAATTGATTGATTTTGATTGCACACTGAAAAGTGATCCAAATCAGCGATTTTTGGCCAAAAAGTAAGGCTATAACCTTGGTATTTTGCGGAAAAATGACCAAAATTGAAATTGATTGATTTTGATTGCACACTGAAAAGTGATCCAAATCAGCGATTTTTGGCCAAAAAGTAAGGCTATAACCTTGGTATTTTGCCGAAAAATGACCAAAATTGAAATTGATTGATTTTGATTGCACACTGAAAAGTGATCCAAATCAGCGATTTTTGGCCAAAAAGTAAGGCTATAACCTTGGTATTTTGCCGAAAAATGACCAAAATTGAAATTGATTGATTTTGATTGCACACTGAAAAGTGATCCAAATCAGCGATTTTTGGCCAAAAAGTAAGGCTATAACCTTGGTATTTTGCCGAAAAATGACCAAAATTGAAATTGATTGATTTTGATTGCACACTGAAAAGTGATCCAAATCAGCGATTTTTGGCCAAAAAGTAAGGCTATAACCTTGCTATTTTGCCGACAAATGACCAAAATTGAAATTGATTGATTTTGATTGCACACTGAAAAGTGATCCAAATCAGCGATTTTTGGCCAAAAAGTAAGGCTATAACCTTGGTATTTTGCGGAAAAATGACCAAAATTGAAATTGATTGATTTTGATTGCACACTGAAAAGTGATCCAAATCAGCGATTTTTGGCCAAAAAGTAAGGCTATAACCTTGGTATTTTGCCGAAAAATGACCAAAATTGAAATTGATTGATTTTGATTGCACACTGAAAAGTGATCCAAATCAGCGATTTTTGGCCAAAAAGTAAGGCTATAACCTTGGTATTTTGCCGAAAAATGACCAAAATTGAAATTGATTGATTTTGATTGCACACTGAAAAGTGATCCAAATCAGCGATTTTTGGCCAAAAAGTAAGGCTATAACCTTGGTATTTTGCCGAAAAATGACCAAAATTGAAATTGATTGATTTTGATTGCACACTGAAAAGTGATCCAAATCAGCGATTTTTGGCCAAAAAGTAAGGCTATAACCTTGGTATTTTGCCGGAAAATGACCAAAATTGAAATTGATTGATTTTGATTGCACACTGAAAAGTGATCCAAATCAGCGATTTTTGGCCAAAAAGTAAGGCTATAACCTTGGTATTTTGCCGAAAAATGACCAAAATTGAAATTGATTGATTTTGATTGCACACTGAAAAGTGATCCAAATCAGCGATTTGTGGCCAAAAAGTAAGGCTATAACCTTGGTATTTTGCCGACAAATGACCAAAATTGAAATTGATTGATTTTGATTGCACACTGAAAAGTGATCCAAATCAGCGATTTTTGGCCAAAAAGTAAGGCTATAACCTTGGTATTTTGCGGAAAATTGACCAAAATTGAAATTGATTGATTTTGATTGCACACTGAAAAGTGATCCAAATCAGCGATTTCTGGCCAAAAAGTAAGGCTATAACCTTGGTATTTTGCCGACAAATGACCAAAATTGAAATTGATTGATTTTGATTGCACACTGAAAAGTGATCCAAATCAGCGATTTTTGGCCAAAAAGTAAGGCTATAACCTTGGTATTTTGCGGAAAATTGACCAAAATTGAAATTGATTGATTTTGATTGCACACTGAAAAGTGATCCAAATCAGCGATTTCTGGCCAAAAAGTAAGGCTATAACCTTGGTATTTTGCCGACAAATGACCAAAATTGAAATTGATTGATTTTGATTGCACACTGAAAAGTGATCCAAATCAGCGATTTTTGGCCAAAAAGTAAGGCTATAACCTTGGTATTTTGCGGAAAATTGACCAAAATTGAAATTGATTGATTTTGATTGCACACTGAAAAGTGATCCAAATCAGCGATTTCTGGCCAAAAAGTAAGGCTATAACCTTGGTATTTTGCCGAAAAATGACCAAAATTGAAATTGATTGATTTTGATTGCACACTGAAAAGTGATCCAAATCAGCGATTTATGGCCAAAAAGTAAGGCTATAACCTTGGTATTTGCCGTGAAATGACCAAAATTGAAATTGATTGATTTTGATTGCACACTGAAAAGTGATCCAAATCAGCGATTTTTGGCCAAACAGTAAGGCTATAACCTTGGTATTTTGCCGAACAATGACCAAAATTGAAATTGATTGATTTTGATTGCACACTGAAAAGTGTTCCAAATCAGCGATTTTTGGCCAAAAAGTAAGGCTATAACCTTGGTATTTTGCCGACAAATGACCAAAATTGAAATTGATTGATTTTGATTGCACACTGAAAAGTGATCCAAATCAGCGATTTTTGGCCAAAAAGTAAGGCTATAACCTTGGTATTTTGCCGAAAAATGACCACAATTGAAATTGATTGATTTTGATTGCACACTGAAAAGTGATCCAAATCAGCGATTTATGGCCAAAAAGTAAGGCTATAACCTTGGTATTTTGCCGAAAAATGACCAAAATTGAAATTGATTGATTTTGATTGCACACTGAAAAGTGATCCAAATCAGCGATTTTTGGCCAAAAAGTAAGGCTATAACCTTGGTATTTTGCCGAAAAATGACCAAAATTGAAATTGATTGATTTTGATTGCACACTGAAAAGTGATCCAAATCAGCGATTTCTGGCCAAAAAGTAAGGCTATAACCTTGGTATTTTGCCGAAAAATGACCACAATTGAAATTGATTCATTTTGATTGCACACTGAAAAGTGATCCAAATCAGCGATTTTTGGCCAAAAAGTAAGGCTATAACCTTGGTATTTTGCGGAAACATGACCAAAATTGAAATTGATTGATTTTGATTGCACACTGAAAAGTGATCCAAATCAGCGATTTTTGGCCAAAAAGTAAGGCTATAACCTTGGTATTTTGCCGAAAAATGACCAAAATTGAAATTGATTGATTTTGATTGCACACTGAAAAGTGATCCAAATCAGCGATTTTTGGCCAAAAAGTAAGGCTATAACCTTGGTATTTTGCCGAAAAATGACCACAATTGAAATTGATTGATTTTGATTGCACACTGAAAAGTGATCCAAATCAGCGATTTGTGGCCAAAAAGTAAGGCTATAACCTTGGTATTTTGCCGACAAATGACCAAAATTGAAATTGATTGATTTTGATTGCACACTGAAAAGTGATCCAAATCAGCGATTTTTGGCCAAAAAGTAAGGCTATAACCTTGGTATTTTGCCGAAAAATGACCACAATTGAAATTGATTGATTTTGATTGCACACTGAAAAGTGATCCAAATCAGCGATGTCTGGCCAAAAAGTAAGGCTATAACCTTGGTATTTTGCGGAAAAATGACCAAAATTGAAATTGATTGATTTTGATTGCACACTGAAAAGTGATCCAAATCAGCGATTTTTGGCCAAAAAGTAAGGCTATAACCTTGGTATTTTGCCGAAAAATGACCAAATTGAAATTGATTGATTTTGGATTGCACACTGAAAAGTGATCCAAATCAGCGATTTTTGGCCAAAAGTAAGGCTATAACCTTGGTATTTTGCGGAAAAATGACCAAAATTGAAATTGATTGATTTTGATTGCACACTGAAAAGTGATCCAAATCAGCGATTTGTGGCCAAAAAGTAACGCTATAACCTTGGTATTTTGCCGACAAATGACCAAAATTGAAATTGATTGATTTTGATTGCACACTGAAAAGTGATCCAAATCAGCGATTTTTGGCCAAAAAGTAAGGCTATAACCTTGGT
This sequence comes from Mastigias papua, assembly GCA_964019165.1. Classification (NCBI taxonomy): domain Eukaryota; kingdom Metazoa; phylum Cnidaria; class Scyphozoa; order Rhizostomeae; family Mastigiidae; genus Mastigias; species Mastigias papua. The sequence continues at coordinate 4,770,515 of OZ025273.1, read as the reverse complement.
ATTTTGCCGAAAAATGACCACAATTGAAATTGATTGATTTTGATTGCACACTGAAAAGTGATCCAAATCAGCGATTTATGGCCAAAAAGTAAGGCTATAACCTTGGTATTTTGCCGAAAAATGACCAAAATTGAAATTGATTGATTTTGATTGCACACTGAAAAGTGATCCAAATCAGCGATTTTTGGCCAAAAAGTAAGGCTATAACCTTGGTATTTTGCCGAAAAATGACCAAAATTGAAATTGATTGATTTTGATTGCACACTGAAAAGTGATCCAAATCAGCGATTTCTGGCCAAAAAGTAAGGCTATAACCTTGGTATTTTGCCGAAAAATGACCACAATTGAAATTGATTCATTTTGATTGCACACTGAAAAGTGATCCAAATCAGCGATTTTTGGCCAAAAAGTAAGGCTATAACCTTGGTATTTTGCGGAAAAATGACCAAAATTGAAATTGATTGATTTTGATTGCACACTGAAAAGTGATCCAAATCAGCGATTTTTGGCCAAAAAGTAAGGCTATAACCTTGGTATTTTGCCGAAAAATGACCAAAATTGAAATTGATTGATTTTGATTGCACACTGAAAAGTGATCCAAATCAGCGATTTTTGGCCAAAAAGTAAGGCTATAACCTTGGTATTTTGCCGAAAAATGACCAAAATTGAAATTGATTGATTTTGATTGCACACTGAAAAGTGATCCAAATCAGCGATTTGTGGCCAAAAAGTAAGGCTATAACCTTGGTATTTTGCCGAGAAATGACCAAAATTGAAATTGATTGATTTTGATTGCACACTGAAAAGTGATCCAAATCAGCGATTTTTGGCCAAAAAGTAAGGCTATAACCTTGGTATTTTGCCGAAAAATGACCACAATTGAAATTGATTGATTTTGATTGCACACTGAAAAGTGATCCAAATCAGCGATGTCTGGCCAAAAAGTAAGGCTATAACCTTGGTATTTTGCGGAAAAATGACCAAAATTGAAATTGATTGATTTTGATTGCACACTGAAAAGTGATCCAAATCAGCGATTTTTGGCCAAAAAGTAAGGCTATAACCTTGGTATTTTGCCGAAAAATGACCAAAATTGAAATTGATTGATTTTGATTGCACACTGAAAAGTGATCCAAATCAGCGATTTATGGCCAAAAAGTAAGGCTATAACCTTGGTATTTTGCCGAAAAATGACCAAAATTGAAATTGATTGATTTTGATTGCACACTGAAAAGTGATCCAAATCAGCGATTTTTGGCCAAAAAGTAAGGCTATAACCTTGGTATTTTGCCGAAAAATGACCAAAATTGAAATTGATTGATTTTGATTGCACACTCAAAAGTGATCCAAATCAGCGATTTCTGGCCAAAAAGTAAGGCTATAACCTTGGTATTTTGCCGAAAAATGACCACAATTGAAATTGATTCATTTTGATTGCACACTGAAAAGTGATCCAAATCAGCGATTTTTGGCCAAAAAGTAAGGCTATAACCTTGGTATTTTGCTGAAAAATGACCAAAATTGAAATTGATTGATTTTGATTGCACACTGAAAAGTGATCCAAATCAGCGATTTTTGGCCAAAAAGTAAGGCTATAACCTTGGTATTTTGCCGAAAAATGACCAAAATTGAAATTGATTGATTTTGATTGCACACTGAAAAGTGATCCAAATCAGCGATTTTTGGCCAAAAAGTAAGGCTATAACCTTGGTATTTTGCCGAAAAATGACCAAAATTGAAATTGATTGATTTTGATTGCACACTGAAAAGTGATCCAAATCAGCGATTTGTGGCCAAAAAGTAAGGCTATAACCTTGGTATTTTGCCGACAAATGACCAAAATTGAAATTGATTGATTTTGATTGCACACTGAAAAGTGATCCAAATCAGCGATTTTTGGCCAAAAAGTAAGGCTATAACCTTGGTATTTTGCCGAAAAATGACCACAATTGAAATTGATTGATTTTGATTGCACACTGAAAAGTGATCCAAATCAGCGATGTCTGGCCAAAAAGTAAGGCTATAACCTTGGTATTTTGCGGAAAAATGACCAAAATTGAAATTGATTGATTTTGATTGCACACTGAAAAGTGATCCAAATCAGCGATTTTTGGCCAAAAAGTAAGGCTATAACCTTGGTATTTTGCCGAAAAATGACCAAAATTGAAATTGATTGATTTTGATTGCACACTGAAAAGTGATCCAAATCAGCGATTTTTGGCCAAAAAGTAAGGCTATAACCTTGGTATTTTGCCGAAAAATGACCAAAATTGAAATTGATTGATTTTGATTGCACACTGAAAAGTGATCCAAATCAGCGATGTTTGGCCAAAAAGTAAGGCTATAACCTTGGTATTTTGCGGAAAAATGACCAAAATTGAAATTGATTGATTTTGATTGCACACTGAAAAGTGATCCAAATCAGCGATTTTTGGCCAAAAAGTAAGGCTATAACCTTGGTATTTTGCCGACAAATGACCAAAATTGAAATTGATTGATTTTGATTGCACACTGAAAAGTGATCCAAATCAGCGATGTTTGGCCAAAAAGTAAGGCTATAACCTTGGTATTTTGCCGAAAAATGACCAAAATTGAAATTGATTGATTTTGATTGCACACTGAAAAGTGATCCAAATCAGCGATTTTTGGCCAAAAAGTAAGGCTATAACCTTGGTATTTTGCCGACAAATGACCAAAATTGAAATTGATTGATTTTGATTGCACACTGAAAAGTGATCCAAATCAGCGATTTCTGGCCAAAAAGTAAGGCTATAACCTTGGTATTTTGCCGAAAAATGACCAAAATTGAAATTGATTGATTTTGATTGCACACTGAAAAGTGATCCAAATCAGCGATTTTTGGCCAAAAAGTAAGGCTATAACCTTGGTATTTTGCCGAAAAATGACCAAAATTGAAATTGATTGATTTTGATTGCACACTGAAAAGTGATCCAAATCAGCGATTTTTGGCCAAAAAGTAAGGCTATAACCTTGGTATTTTGCCGAAAAATGACCAAAATTGAAATTGATTGATTTTGATTGCACACTGAAAAGTGATCCAAATCAGCGATTTTTGGCCAAAAAGTAAGGCTATAACCTTGGTATTTTGCGGAAAAATGACCAAAATTGAAATTGATTGATTTTGATTGCACACTGAAAAGTGATCCAATTCAGCGACTTCTGGCCAAAAAGTAAGGCTATAACCTTGGTATTTTGCCGAAAAATGACCAAACTTGAAATTGATTGATTTTGATTGCACACTGAAAAGTGATCCAAATCAGCGATTTTTGGCCAAAAAGTAAGGCTATAACCTTGGTATTTTTCCCGACAAATGACCAAAATTGAAATTGATTGATTTTGATTGCACACTGAAAAGTGATCCAAATCAGCGATTTTTGGCCAAAAAGTAAGGCTATAACCTTGGTATTTTGCCGAAAAATGACCAAAATTGAAATTGATTGATTTTGATTGCACACTGAAAAGTGATCCAAATCAGCGATATTTGGCCAAAAAGTAAGGCTATGACCTTGGTATTTTGCCGAAAAATGACCAAAATTGAAATTGATTGATTTTGATTGCACACTGAAAAGTGATCCAATTCAGCGATTTCTGGCCAAAAAGTAAGGCTATAACCTTGGTATTTTGCCGAAAAATGACCAAAATTGAAATTGATTGATTTTGATTGCAAACTGAAAAGTGATCCAAATCAGCGATTTTTGGCCAAAAAGTAAGGCTATAACCTTGGTATTTTGCCTTGAAATGACCAAAATTGAAATTGATTGATTTTGATTGCACACTGAAAAGTGATCCAAATCAGCGATGTTTGGCCAAAAAGTAAGGCTATAACCTTGGTGTTTTGCGGAAAAATGACCAAAATTGAAATTGATTGATTTTGATTGCACACTGAAAAGTGATCCAAATCAGCGATTTTTGGCCAAAAAGTAAGGCTATAACCTTGGTATTTTGCCGACAAATGACCAAAATTGAAATTGATTGATTTTGATTGCACACTGAAAAGTGATCCAAATCAGCGATGTTTGGCCAAAAAGTAAGGCTATAACCTTGGTATGTTGCCGAAAAATGACCAAAATTGAAATTGATTGATTTTGATTGCACACTGAAAAGTGATCCAAATCAGCGATTTTTGGCCAAAAAGTAAGGCTATAACCTTGGTATTTTGCGGAAAAATGACCAAAATTGAAATTGATTGATTTTGATTGCACACTGAAAAGTGATCCAAATCAGCGATTTCTGGCCAAAAAGTAAGGCTATAACCTTGGTATTTTGCCGAAAAATGACCAAAATTGAAATTGATTGATTTTGATTGCACACTGAAAAGTGATCCAAATCAGCGATTTTTGGCCAAAAAGTAAGGCTATAACCTTGGTATTTTGCCGAAAAATGACCAAAATTGAAATTGATTGATTTTGATTGCACACTGAAAAGTGATCCAAATCAGCGATTTTTGGCCAAAAAGTAAGGCTATAACCTTGGTATTTTGCCGAAAAATGACCAAAATTGAAATTGATTGATTTTGATTGCACACTGAAAAGTGATCCAAATCAGCGATTTTTGGCCAAAAAGTAAGGCTATAACCTTGGTATTTTGCGGAAAAATGACCAAAATTGAAATTGATTGATTTTGATTGCACACTGAAAAGTGATCCAATTCAGCGACTTCTGGCCAAAAAGTAAGGCTATAACCTTGGTATTTTGCCGAAAAATGACCAAAATTGAAATTGATTGATTTTGATTGCACACTGAAAAGTGATCCAAATCAGCGATATTTGGCCAAAAAGTAAGGCTATAACCTTGGTATTTTGCGGAAAAATGACCAAAATTGAAATTGATTGATTTTGATTGCACACTGAAAAGTGATCCAAATCAGCGATTTTTGGCCAAAAAGTAAGGCTATAACCTTGGTATTTTGCGGAAAAATGACCAAAATTGAAATTGATTGATTTTGATTGCACACTGAAAAGTGATCCAAATCAGCGATTTTTGGCCAAAAAGTAAGGCTATAACCTTGGTATTTTGCCGAAAAATGACCAAAATTGAAATTGATTGATTTTGATTGCACACTGAAAAGTGATCCAAATCAGCGATTTTTGGCCAAAAAGTAAGGCTATAACCTTGGTATTTTGCCGAAAAATGACCACAATTGAAATTGATTGATTTTGATTGCACACTGAAAAGTGATCCAAATCAGCGATTTTTGGCCAAAAAGTAAGGCTATAACCTTGGTATTTTGCCGAAAAATGACCAAAATTGAAATTGATTGATTTTGATTCCACACTGAAAAGTGATCCAAATCAGCGATTTTTGGCCAAAAAGTAAGGCTATAACCTTGGTATTTTGCCGAAAAATGACCAAAATTGAAATTGATTGATTTTGATTGCACACTGAAAAGTGATCCAAATCAGCGATTTCTGGCCAAAAAGTAAGGCTATAACCTTGGTATTTTGCCGAAAAATGACCAAAATTGAAATTGATTGATTTTGATTGCACACTGAAAAGTGATCCAAATCAGCGATTTTTGGCCAAAAAGTAAGGCTATAACCTTGGTATTTTGCCGAAAAATGACCAAAATTGAAATTGATTGATTTTGATTGCACACTGAAAAGTGATCCAAATCAGCGATTTTTGGCCAAAAAGTAAGGCTATAACCTTGGTATTTTCCCGAAAAATGACCAAAATTGAAATTGATTGATTTTGATTGCACACTGAAAAGTGATCCAACTCAGCGATTTTTGGCCAAAAAGTAAGGCTATAACCTTGGTATTTTGCCGAAAAATGACCAAAATTGACATTGATTGATTTTGATTGCACACTGAAAAGTGATCCAATTCAGTGATTTCTGGCCAAAAAGTAAGGCTATAACCTTGGTATTTTGCCGAAAAATGACCAAAATTGAAATTGATTGATTTTGATTGCACACTGAAAAGTGATCCAAATCAGCGATTTTTGGCCAAAAAGTAAGGCTATAACCTTGGTATTTTGCGGAAAAATGACCAAAATTGAAATTGATTGATTTTGATTGCACACTGAAAAGTGATCCAAATCAGCGATTTTTGGCCAAAAAGTAAGGCTATAACCTTGGTATTTTGCCGACAAATGACCAAAATTGAAATTGATTGATTTTGATTGCACACTGAAAAGTGATCCAAATCAGCGATGTTTGGCCAAAAAGTAAGGCTATAACCTTGGTATTTTGCCGAAAAATGACCAAAATTGAAATTGATTGATTTTGATTGCACACTGAAAAGTGATCCAAATCAGCGATTTTTGGCCAAAAAGTAAGGCTATAACCTTGGTATTTTGCCGAAAAATGACCAAAATTGAAATTGATTGATTTTGATTGCACACTGAAAAGTGATCCAAATCAGCGATTTTTGGCCAAAAAGTAAGGCTATAACCTTGGTATTTTGCCGACAAATGACCAAAATTGAAATTGATTGATTTTGATTGCACACTGAAAAGTGATGCAAATCAGCGATTTTTGGCCAAACAGTAAGGCTATAACCTTGGTATTTTGCCGAAAAATGACCACAATTGAAATTGATTGATTTTGATTGCACACTGAAAAGTGATCCAAATCAGCGATTTCTGGCCAAAAAGTAAGGCTATAACCTTGGTATTTTGCGGAAAAATGACCAAAATTGAAATTGATTGATTTTGATTGCACACTGAAAAGTGATCCAAAATCAGCGATTTTTGGCCAAAAAGTAAGGCTATAACCTTGGTATTTTGCGGAAAAATGACCAAAATTGAAATTGATTGATTTTGATTGCACACTGAAAAGTGATCCAAATCAGCGATTTTTGGCCAAAAAGTAAGGCTATAACCTTGGTATTTTGCCGACAAATGACCAAAATTGAAATTGATTGATTTTGATTGCACACTGAAAAGTGATCCAAATCAGCGATTTTTGGCCAAACAGTAAGGCTATAACCTTGGTATTTTGCCGAAAAATGACCACAATTGAAATTGATTGATTTTGATTGCACACTGAAAAGTGATCCAAATCAGCGATTTCTGGCCAAAAAGTAAGGCTATAACCTTGGTATTTTGCGGAAAAATGACCAAAATTGAAATTGATTGATTTTGATTGCACACTGAAAAGTGATCCAAATCAGCGATTTCTGGCCAAAAAGTAAGGCTATAACCTTGGTATTTTGCCGAAAAATGACCAAAATTGAAATTGATTGATTTTGATTGCACACTGAAAAGTGATCCAAATCAGCGATTTTTGGCCAAAAAGTAAGGCTATAACCTTGGTATTTTGCCGAAAAATGACCACATTTGAAATTGATTCATTTTGATTGCACACTGAAAAGTGATCCAAATCAGCGATTTGTGGCCAAAAAGTAAGGCTATAACCTTGGTATTTTGCCGAAAAATGACCAAAATTGAAATTGATTGATTTTGATTGCACACTGAAAAGTGATCCAAATCAGCGATTTGTGGCCAAAAAGTAAGGCTATAACCTTGGTATTTTGCCGAGAAATGACCAAAATTGAAATTGATTGATTTTGATTGCACACTGAAAAATGATCTAAATCAGCGATTTTTGGCCAAAAAGTAAGGCTATAACCTTGGTATTTTGCCGAAAAATGACCAAAATTGAAATTGATTGATTTTGATTGCACACTGAAAAGTGATCCAAATCAGCGATTTTTGGCCAAAAAGTAAGGCTATAACCTTGGTATTTTGCCGAAAAATGACCAAAATTGAAATTGATTGATTTTGATTGCACACTGAAAAATGATCCAAATCAGCGATTTTTGGCCAAAAAGTAAGGCTATAACCTTGGTATTTTGCCGACAAATGACCAAAATTGAAATTGATTGATTTTGATTGCACACTGAAAAGTGATCCAAATCAGCGATGTTTGGCCAAAAGTAAGGCTATAACCTTGGTATTTTGCCGAAAAATGACCAAAATTGAAATTGATTGATTTTGATTGCACACTGAAAAGTGATCCAAATCAGCGATTTTTGGCCAAAAAGTAAGGCTATAACCTTGGTATTTTGCCAAAAAATGACCAAAATTGAAATTGATTGATTTTGATTGCACACTGAAAAGTGATCCAAATCAGCGATTTCTGGCCAAAAAGTAAGGCTATAACCTTGGTATTTTGCGGAAAAATGACCAAAATTGAAATTGATTGATTTTGATTGCACACTGAAAAGTGATCCAAATCAGCGATTTTTGGCCAAAAAGTAAGGCTATAACCTTGGTATTTTGCGGAAAAATGACCAAAATTGAAATTGATTGATTTTGATTGCACACTGAAAAGTGATCCAAATCAGCGATTTCTGGCCTAAAAGTAAGGCTATAGCCTTGGTAGTTTGCCGAAAAATGACCAAAATTGAAATTGATTGATTGTGATTGCACACTGAAAAGTGATCCAAATCAGCGATTTTTGGCCAAAAAGTAAGGCTATAACCTTGGTATTTTGCCGAAAAATGACCAAAATTGAAATTGATTGATTTTGATTGCACACTGAAAAGTGATCCAAATCAGCGATTTTTGGCCAGAAAGTAAGGCTATAACCTTGGTATTTTGCCGACAAATGACCAAAATTGAAATTGATTGATTTTGATTGCACACTGAAAAATGATCCAAATCAGCGATTTTTGGCCAAAAAGTAAGGCTATAACCTTGGTATTTTGCGGAAAAATGACCAAAATTGAAATTGATTGATTTTGATTGCACACTGAAAAATGATCCAAATCAGCGATGTTTGGCCTAAAAGTAAGGCTATAGCCTTGGTATTTTGCCGAAAAATGACCAAAATTGAAATTGATTGATTTTGATTACACACTGAAAAGTGATCCAAATCAGCGATTTTTGGCCAAAAAGTAAGGCTATAACCTTGGTATTTTGCCAAAAAATGACCAAAATTGAAATTGATTGAGTTTGATTGCACACTGAAAGTGATCCAAATCAGCGATTTTTGGCCAAAAAGTAAGGCTATAACCTTGGTCTTTTGCCGAAAAATGACTGTTGAATAATACTACAATAGACCCTTTTCACATTCCAAAGTCACGTGGATCTATGAAATCGAAAGCGAGGCTAACGATGATGTCCTCAACCTTCGTACAGAGTGACGATGTGTTGTGATGCAGTATTTTACGTCTTGCCAAGTCTTAACAATGGATTAGTTCAATAAGATGCTTCAAGATGGAAAATATATTATTGTTTAGATGATTTACTGTCTTCGACAGTCATTTAGCGCAAAATAATCTTAGTTTCACTGTGAACTAACAATGCCGATCTCGTTCGTTCTATATTTGAGGTGAAAGCAGGTAACTCAATCATCCACACATTGTGTAAGGAGTCCCTTTGGTGCAAATATTACAACACAGATTCTTTACAGTACGGGTATTTGCCTTGGAGTTCTGGTTTGTGAGATATTACACCATCCACTTGATCATTCCATTACATGACAATTGACAACTTGATTTTGCATAATTTTAAATGCAAAAGACATGATATTAAAGTAGGTTTGCTGCTAAAATGCCAAGTTCAAAGTTTGGTATAACACCTTCAATGTGAAAAATTTGTATTGCTAAAGATGGCAACCATATTTTTTCGATAAATGCATGGCAAGAATCTTGTATTGAATATTCATCATTGACACTGAAAGTGCAATTGATGTTGATATCAATATATTCTTGCTATTGATACTTCTGGAAATGTGGTCAGTGGTGCATGCACCTGTTTGGTAGGCTTCGTTTTAGGTGTGTGTATGGAAATTTAATTATATTGGCTGTATTTTGTTTATTGGGAGATAAGGAGGAATTAGTCAGGATGCTCCCCATCCTCAAAAGCTGTGTCATATTTTCAATAAATAAGGTTCTTCTATCAAAATTAAGCCTTGATAAATAAAGTGATAAAAGATATAAGCCCAGATTCAATCTTCATTGAGTTCTATGACTCAAGGAGCATCAAATCTTGGCCACCATCAAAATAAGGATAAGCTTTTACATGATTATTGGTGTGAACACAGGTCATACAGATGAATGCCTTCGCCTTCTCCAATGCAATCTGCCTGCAGCCAACATAGCAGGCATCCTGCCTAATATTCTTTCCTGACTTTCCCCTTTTTCTTGAAAATTTAGGTGTTTTGCTTGACTACATATTAGAGATACATAATTGTTGCAAATGATGTAACTGCCCCATCCTTTAAAACTAAGTAATTGAACACATTTTTCCAATTTGAGTAAGAAAAGGAGGCTCTCTGGTCAACTACTTTCTCAAACAGGAACAAAAACTATCATATATTGCATACAATGTGTAGAGTTGTCTATTGGGCACTACAGAATTTATTCACGTTGATGAAAAAGCTCCTGACTTTTTCCTGACTTTATTCAGATTTCAATAAAATTTCCTGACTTTTCCTGACTGTCCTTAAAAACACAGTTTTTTCCTGACTGTATAACCCTGCATAGTGGAAGCTTCTTCAAAAGTTAACTCAATGTTTCATGAATTCTCAAGTTTTGCAATATCTCTTGAGAATGGAGCCCAAATTTCATCCTATCTGCAATATGCATATCATAACTTTATGACTTTAAAAAAGCTTAAAAAATAATCTATTTAACGTATAGAATTAATATTATAGAGAGAAGATTCATTGCACATCTTGTGAGTTTATTACAAAATTCACAGACAAGCCTAGGGCTTGAGAAAAAGTAACACTTAGTAGCTCTTCTTTTGGTTATAGGAAATCCATGTTACATAGTGGATAGACTTCTAAGGGCAGAAAAATCATGAACTATTTTTCAAACACAATGCTTAGCTGCAGTGCCCAGACCAAAAGGCAGTTAGTGTTATTTTATGGTTTGAGGGGGAAACCACAATTCATTGTTAAAAAACCTGTTTTGTCTCTATGTGGAAGCCCTCCTGCTTGAATACTAAATAAAATGGATTCTGTAATAAGCTGCGCTTCCATATAACTTAGAGCCAAAAAGCTATACAAAAACCAAGTTAAGGATTCAAACAGTAAACAAAACCGGACTGTCAATATTTGGTTTGCAATTGTGTGTAAAGTATGAAGAAAAACATATTTGAAACTTGAGAATTAACGTCCGCCCATGATATTCTCTATTGCAACTAATGAATCTGTCCTCCTTAATCTGATCTCAAGCTCGTATTTATGTTTCTTTCTGGATTTAACGGCATCCCGTGAAGGCCAGTCGGTACTCCATCACAGCTATAAAATCTATTCAAGGAACAATAGGCGGTGCACTGTGTTCCAGCTGGCATAACACTCAACTCATTTCCAATGCTTTCTGCCAGTACTTCTCAAAGTAAAACATATCAGCAAACTTGTAAACTTAGTACAAATTGTGGAATGTAGTAAGGCTTCGCTACTGCAAATCCCAGGACATCATCGTTAGCCTCGCTTTCAACACTCAGACCTCTATTTCAAAATGAATGTGAAAGTGGTCTATTAAATAGTAAGCAGCGCTCTTGAACAATGCACTTCACAGCATTTTTGATTGACATTAATTGTTGTCTACTATGAATGTTTTGTTGTCTGGAACTGGACTTATTAGGGAGTGTTTTGTTTGGTTTACGGTGTTTGTTTTAACTTCAATGTCTGGGTATTTTGTTTTTGCTTGCTGTTTGATTCGATGTTTACATTTGATAAAAGCTGAGTTAAAGTTGTTTCTTTTGGTTTTATTCCTTCGCTACTACTCTGCAGTGAAAGTATGGCTTAAAATTTAACAGGTTATGGGCCCAGAAGTGGATAATTCTGAAGAAATTTGTATCTAAGAGTATCTGAGACTTTGGCGTGGAGTTTGAATCGAAATGGCGGAAAATAATAGTTTATCGTCTCTAAAGTTAACCCAGCTCAATCGTGAGAATTGGCAAGGGTGGAGAAAAATGATGAACTGTTACTTATTGGCAAATGAGCTGTGGGGTATAGTTAATGGTACCGAAGCTGCTCCTGGAGCTTCCGAAAATGAAGTTGCGGACTACAACAAAAGAAAGCGTCGTGCCTGTGCTGTACTTGTCTCAGCTATTCATACTGACCTTATGTATTTATTGCCTGAGGGAAATGAGCTTTCTGATCCAAGAGCAATTTGGACTGCATTGTCTACACATTTTGATCACGCCAGTACTTACAGCATAACCCAAGAAAAAAGGAAGTTGTTGCTAAACACACTTACAGACAAAATGGATCCAAGTGACTGGATGAAGGAACGCATTATTGTTTATCAGAAATTACAACAAATGGGTGTTACAGTTGAAGCAGGTGATCAGGTTAAGGACACATTAACTATGTTACCTACATTGTATCAGCCTATTGAATGTGTTGTCACTGCTCAGATAGATGGTGGTTCAGATATTACTATGCAAGCCTTGACAACTCTGTTGGAGAATTTCTGGAAGAAAAACAAGCCCAAAGTTGCTGCATCGAGAGAAGAAACAGCCCTTTTTGCCAAACCAGGAAAAGGTAAAAATTTTAAAAGGAGAAAAGGTAAGGCTGATAGTGTATCCTTTCAGAGTGTAGCAGGTAGTTTTGGTGACTTGCACAAACAGAGAAGTAGTAAACCCAAGGAGCTTAAATGCTACGAATATGGTGGGGTTGGCCACTTCCGTGCTGAATGCCCTACATTCCTGAAAAAGAAAAAGGACCCTAACCAAGCCTTTTGTGTTTCATCATATGCAGCTGTCTATAAAATTGCAAAAAATGAAGATGTATTAGTTGATTCAGGTGCTTCTTGTCATATGTCACCACGTAGAGACTGCTTTTTGGAGCTTAACCCTCTCACACCCCCACTTAAGGTAACAGCTGCAGGTAATCATGTATTGTTAGCAACTGCTAGAGGTGTTTTGAATGTTCTTGTTAAATGCAGTGATGGGTCAACAAGGGAAATCATCTTTAATGATTGTCTATATGTGCCTGACTTAGACTTCACATTGTTTTCTGTGGATGCAGCTCTTGCACTTGATTCTGAACGTCATTTTGTTCTACACAAAAATGGTGCTGAACTGTGGAATGCTGAAAAAGTGCTTCTTAGTGCAACAAAAAGGAATTCGTTTTATTTCTTAAATTGTGATCTAATGCCAGTTGAAGACAATTATCCTGAAAACAAAATTCAGAACTATGTGCAGGAACAGAGGGAGAACACAAATGGATCAAATATTACATCAGAGAACGATAAGAAGCCACCAGAAGTGACTGTAAAATGTGCTCATGAACGTATGGGACATCTAGGTGTTGATGCTCTGTTGAGAATGTTTAATGATGACTGTGTGAAGGGACTTAATCTGAGTAATAAGGATATGGATTTTTGTGAACCGTGTGTTGAAAGTAAGGCTCACCAATTACCATTTCCTAAGCACTCAGAGACCAAAAGCCAGCACAAGCTAGAACTAGTACACAGTGATGTGATTGGTCCAATGCCTGAATCTATCGGAGGAGCAAAGTATGCTGTATCATTCGTTGATGATTTCACACATTTTGTTTGGACCTATTCAATCCAGAAGAAGAGTGATGTCTTTCAAACATTCAAAATATGGCTTGAACTTGTTGAAAATCAATCAAACCATCGACTCAAAGTTTTCAGATCAGACCGAGGAGGAGAGTATGAATCTCTAGAGTTCAAAACCTTTCTTGAAAGTCGTGGAATCATACATCAAACCTCCGTAGCTGACTGTCCTCAACAGAACGGAGTCGGAGAGAGAATGAATAGAACATTGATGGAACGTACTCGTGCTATGAAACAAGCTGCCAAATTGCCAGATGAATTTTGGGCTGAAGCTTTTAATACTGCAACGTATCTGACAAACAGAGCCCCCAGCAGTGTTCTACCCAGAGGCAAGACACCATATGAAATGTGGTGGGGCCAAAAACCATCCATTGCTCATGTTCGTATATTTGGCTGCCTAACGTATGCTTACATCCCAAACAAGTTTCGTCGAAAGCTAGATCCAAAAACAGAAAAATGCGTGTTACTTGGTTACAGTACCAAATCTAAAGGATATCGGCTGTGGTCCTTCAAGAGGAAGAATCTGATTATTCGCCGGCATGTAACATTCAATGAAAGTGTTTTTGCTTTTGAAGAAAATCCAGATAAGGAATCAACCTTGAAGCAAGATGAGCAGGTAGTTGATGTTCCTGTTATTGGCGAGGATGAACATGAACAATTTTATGGAGATATGGAAGATGAGGGAGAAGAGCCTCGTCAGTTTAACCCACCAGTACTTCAAGATGCTGAACAACATCGATATCCACTCCGAGAGAACAGAGGTGTGCCACCAGCAAGATATGGACACTTTCTAAATGCAAATGAAATTGGAAATATTGGTGTTTTTCACACATCTTCGGATGAACCAAAGAATTTTCAAGAAGCTTTGAAATCACCTGAACGTGAAAAATGGATGAAGGCTGCAGAAGCTGAAATGCAATCTCTCAGGCAACACAACACCTGGAAACTTGTAGAGCCACCACCAGGGAAGAAAATTATTGGAAATAGAATGATTTTCAAGGTGAAGCTAGATGAAAATGGCCTAGTTGAGAGATACAAGGCTAGATTGGTTGCTCAAGGTTTTTCACAAGTCTTTGGAGAAGATTATAATCAGGTGTTTGCCCCAGTTGTTCGTTGGGAATCAGTGAGAGCCCTAATCAGTATGGCAACTCAGTTAAATATGCAGATACACCAAATGGATGTTAATGTTGCATTTCTGAATGGTATTCTCAAGGAGGATATCTATATGCAACAACCAGATGGGTTTGTTGAGAAAGGAAAAGAGCATCTCGTTTGTAAATTGGAACGCTCTATCTATGGACTAAAGCAAAGTCCTCGGTGTTGGAATGAAGTCCTTGACGAACATTTGCAATCCATGGGTTTCCAAAAGAGTGCAGCTGATGAATGCATATACACAGGAAAGATAAATGGTGATCTTGTACTTTTGGCTGTTTACGTTGATGATATTATTTTGGCTTCTAAGAAAGAGCAAACCATCAATAAGACTAAAGAAGTCTTTGCTAAACGCTTTGCAGTTAAAGATATGGGACCATTACATTATTTCCTTGGTGTTTGTGTTGTTCAAAATCAGCATAGTGTTTGGCTTGGTCAAGACAAGTACGCTCAAGAAATCTTAGACAGATTTAACATGAAAGACTGCAAGCCTATGAGTACACCTATGGAAGCATCTGCGAAACCTCAAAAGGCTACTGAAGATTCAGAAAAGTTTGATAAAAGAATCTACCAGTCTGCAATAGGAAGCCTCTTGTACATTGCTAATGCTACAAGACCTGATTTGTCACAAGCTGTTAACCGTATGGCTTCTTACTGTAATGAACCAACATCTGTACATTGGCGGATGGTGAAAAGAATTATGAGGTACCTTAAAGGCACAATAAACCTTGGTATCATGTACCAAAGAGAAATTAATCCAGAGTTGGTTGCCTACTCAGATTCAGATTATGCTGGTGATATTGATACAAGGCGATCTACGTCTGGATATGTGTCATTGAAAAATGGAGCGCCAATAGCATGGAAGAGCAAGAAACAAGAGATTGTCGCTCAGTCTACGGCAGAAGCTGAATATGTTGCTTTATTTTATGCTACTCAGGATGTTATATGGATTCGTAACCTACTAAAAGAACTGGGAGAAAAGGACCAGAAAGCAACAATAATTTTTGAAGATAACCAAGCTTCAATCAAAATCAGTGAGAATCCAGTTCATCATCCTCGTACAAAGCACATTAGCACAAAGTATCACTTCACCCGAGAGATGATTAAAAATGGGCAAGTAAAGTTGCAATTCTGTCCTACTGAAGTGATGATTGCTGATGTACTTACCAAGCCACTTGCAAGAGACAGATTTCAACGTCTCACGAAAGCTATGGGTGTGGTAGTCGAGCCTGCTTAAGAGGGAGTGTTGAATAATACTACAATTAAATAGTAAGCAGCGCTCTTGAACAATGCACTTCACAGCATTTTTGATTGACATTAATTGTTGTCTACTATGAATGTTTTGTTGTCTGGAACTGGACTTATTAGGGAGTGTTTTGTTTGGTTTACGGTGTTTGTTTTAACTTCAATGTCTGGGTATTTTGTTTTTGCTTGCTGTTTGATTCGATGTTTACATTTGATAAAAGCTGAGTTAAAGTTGTTTCTTTTGGTTTTATTCCTTCGCTACTACTCTGCAGTGAAAGTATGGCTTAAAATTTAACAATGACCAAAATTGAAATTGATTGATTTTGATTGCACACTGAAAAGTGATCCAAATCAGCGATTTTTGGCCAAAAAGTAAGGCTATAACCTTGGTATTTTGCCAAAAAATGACCAAAATTGAAATTGATTGATTTTGATTGCACACTGAAAAGTGATCCAAATCAGCGATTTTTGGCCAAAAAGTAAGGCTATAATCTTTGTATTTTGCTGAAAAATGACCAAAATTGAAATTGATTGATTTTGATTGCACACTGAAAAGTGATCCAAATCAGCGATTTTTGGCCAAAAAGTAAGGCTATAACCTTGGTATTTTGCCGAAAAATGACCAAAATTGAAATTGATTGATTTTGATTGCACACTGAAAAGTGATCCAAATCAGCGATTTTTGGCCAAAAAGTAAGGCTATAACCTTGGTATTTTGCCGACAAATGACCAAAATTGAAATTGATTGATTTTGATTGCACACTGAAAAGTGATCCAAATCAGCGATTTTTGGCCAAAAAGTAAGGCTATAACCTTGGTATTTTGCCGAAAAATGACCACAATTGAAATTGATTCATTTTGATTGCACACTGAAAAGTGATCCAAATCAGCGATTTTTGGCCAAAAAGTAAGGCTATAACCTTGGTATTTTGCCGAAAAATGACCAAAATTGAAATTGATTGATTTTGATTGCACACTGAAAAATGATCTAAATCAGCGATTTTTGGCCAAAAAGTAAGGCTATAACCTTGGTATTTTGCCGAAAAATGACCAAAATTGAAATTGATTGATTTTGATTGCACACTGAAAAGTGATCCAAATCAGCGATTTTTGGCCAAAAAGTAAGGCTATAACCTTGGTATTTTGCCGAAAAATGACCAAAATTGAAATTGATTGATTTTGATTGCACACTGAAAAATGATCCAAATCAGCGATTTTTGGCCAAAAAGTAAGGCTATAACCTTGGTATTTTGCCGACAAATGACCAAAATTGAAATTGATTGATTTTGATTGCACACTGAAAAGTGATCCAAATCAGCGATGTTTGGCCAAAAAGTAAGGCTATAACCTTGGTATTTTGCCGAAAAATGACCAAAATTGAAATTGATTGATTTTGATTGCACACTGAAAAGTGATCCAAATCAGCGATTTTTGGCCAAAAAGTAAGGCTATAACCTTGGTATTTTGCGGAAAAATGACCAAAATTGAAATTGATTGATTTTGATTGCACACTGAAAAGTGATCCAAATCAGCGATTTCTGGCCAAAAAGTAAGGCTATAACCTTGGTATTTTGCCGAAAAATGACCAAAATTGAAATTGATTGATTTTGATTGCACACTGAAAAGTGATCCAAATCAGCGATTTTTGGCCAAAAAGTAAGGCTATAACCTTGGTATTTTGCGGAAAAATGACCAAAATTGAAATTGATTGATTTTGATTGCACACTGAAAAGTGATCCAAATCAGCGATTTCTGGCCTAAAAGTACGGCTATAGCCTTGGTAGTTTGCCGAAAAATGACCAAAATTGAAATTGATTGATTGTGATTGCACACTGAAAAGTGATCCAAATCAGCGATTTTTGGCCAAAAAGTAAGGCTATAACCTTGGTATTTTGCCGAAAAATGACCAAAATTGAAATTGATTGATTTTGATTGCACACTGAAAAGTGATCCAAATCAGCGATTTTTGGCCAAAAAGTAAGGCTATAACCTTGGTATTTTGCGGAAAAATGACCAAAATTGAAATTGATTGATTTTGATTGCACACTGAAAAGTGATCCAAATCAGCGATTTTTGGCCAAAAAGTAAGGCTATAACCTTGGTATTTTGCCAAAAAATGACCAAAATTGAAATTGATTGATTTTGATTGCACACTGAAAAGTGATCCAAATCAGCGATTTTTGGCCAAAAAGTAAGGCTATAATCTTTGTATTTTGCTGAAAAATGACCAAAATTGAAATTGATTGATTTTGATTGCACACTGAAAAGTGATCCAAATCAGCGATTTTTGGCCAAAAAGTAAGGCTATAACCTTGGTATTTTGCCGAAAAATGACCAAAATTGAAATTGATTGATTTTGATTGCACACTGAAAAGTGATCCAAATCAGCGATTTTTGGCCAAAAAGTAAGGCTATAACCTTGGTATTTTGCCGAAAAATGACCAAAATTGAAATTGATTGATTTTGATTGCACACTGAAAAGTGATCCAAATCAGCGATTTTTGGCCAAAAAGTAAGGCTATAACCTTGGTATTTTGCGGAAAAATGACCAAAATTGAAATTGATTGATTTTGATTGCACACTGAAAAGTGATCCAAATCAGCGATTTATGGCAAAAAGTAAGGCTATAACCTTGGTAGTTTGCCGTGAAATGACCAAAATTGAAATTGATTGATTTTGATTGCACACTGAAAAGTGATCCAAATCAGCGATTTTTGGCCAAAAAGTAAGGCTATAACCTTGGTATTTTGCCGAAAAATGACCAAAATTGAAATTGATTGATTTTGATTGCACACTGAAAAGTGATCCAAATCAGCGATGTCTGGCCAAAAAGTAAGGCTATAACCTTGGTATTTTGCCGAAAAATGACCAAAATTGAAATTGATTGATTTTGATTGCACACTGAAAAGTGATCCAAATCAGCGATTTTTGGCCAAAAAGTAAGGCTATAACCTTGGTATTTTGCCGAAAAATGACCAAAATTGAAATTGATTGATTTTGATTGCACACTGAAAAGTGATCCAAATCAGCGATTTTTGGCCAAAAAGTAAGGCTATAACCTTGGTATTTTGCCGAAAAATGACCAAAATTGAAATTGATTGATTTTGATTGCACACTGAAAAGTGATCCAAATCAGCGATTTTTGGCCAAAAAGTAAGGCTATAACCTTGGTATTTTGCGGAAAAATGACCAAAATTGAAATTGATTGATTTTGATTGCACACTGAAAAGTGATCCAAATCAGCGATTTTTGGCCAAAAAGTAAGGCTATAACCTTGGTATTTTGCCAAAAAATGACCAAAATTGAAATTGATTGATTTTGATTGCACACTGAAAAGTGATCCAAATCAGCGATTTTTGGCCAAAAAGTAAGGCTATAACCTTGGTATTTTGCCGAAAAATGACCAAAATTGAAATTGATTGATTTTGATTGCACACTGAAAAGTGATCCAAATCAGCGATTTTTGGCCAAAAAGTAAGGCTATAACCTTGGTATTTTGCCGAAAAATGACCAAAA
This sequence comes from Mastigias papua, assembly GCA_964019165.1. Taxonomy (NCBI): domain Eukaryota; kingdom Metazoa; phylum Cnidaria; class Scyphozoa; order Rhizostomeae; family Mastigiidae; genus Mastigias; species Mastigias papua. The sequence goes on along the minus strand of OZ025273.1, from coordinate 4,751,095 downwards.
TTGAAATTGATTGATTTTGATTGCACACTGAAAAGTGATCCAAATCAGCGATTTTTGGCCAAAAAGTAAGGCTATAACCTTGGTATTTTGCCGAAAAATGACCAAAATTGAAATTGATTGATTTTGATTGCACACTGAAAAGTGATCCAAATCAGCGATTTGTGGCCAAAAAGTAAGGCTATAACCTTGGTATTTTGCCGAAAAATGACCAAAATTGAAATTGATTGATTTTGATTGCACACTGAAAAGTGATCCAAATCAGCGATTTTTGGCCAAAAAGTAAGGCTATAACCTTGGTAGTTTGCCGAAAAATGACCAAAATTGAAATTGATTGATTTTGATTGCACACTGAAAAGTGATCCAAATCAGCGATGTTTGGCCAAAAAGTAAGGCTATAACCTTGGTATTTTGCCGAAAAATGACCAAAATTGAAATTGATTGATTTTGATTGCACACTGAAAAGTGATCCAAATCAGCGATTTTTGGCCAAAAAGTAAGGCTATAACCTTGGTATTTTGCCGAAAAATGACCAAAATTGAAATTGATTGATTTTGATTGCACACTGAAAAGTGATCCAAATCACCGACTTTTGGCCAAAAAGTAAGGCTATAACCTTGGTATTTTGCCGAAAATTGACCAAAATTGAAATTGATTGATTTTGATTGCACACTGAAAAGTGATCCAAATCAGCGATTTTTGGCCAAAAAGTAAGGCTATAACCTTGGTATTTTGCCGAAAAATGACCAAAACTGAAATTGATTGATTTTGATTGCACACTGAAAAGTGATCCAAATCAGCGATTTCTGGCCAAAAAGTAAGGCTATAACCTTGGTATTTTGCCGAAAAATGACCAAAATTGAAATTGATTGATTGTGAGTGCACACTGAAAAGTGATCCAAATCAGCGATTTTTGGCCAGAAAGTAAGGCTATAACCTTGGTATTTTGCCGAAAAATGACCAAAATTGAAATTGATTGATTTTGATTGCACACTGAAAAGTGATCCAAATCAGCGATTTTTGGCCAAAAAGTAAGGCTACAACCTTGGTATTTTGCCGAAAAATGACCAAAATTGAAAGTGGTTCAGTGTCAGTGGAGAGTGAGAGGTTATGAAAAGTAGGCATTGTGTGCTTAAAAGTAATGCAATAGTGATGATAGTGTGATGTAAAATTGACGAAAAAGGACATTTGCTATTGTACAAAAAAGTGGTAACATTGTTTAAGCATTCTGAAAAGGTTGTGGTCGTCGAACACTCATCAGAGTATGAAACATTGGATAACGAATGAAGGTGAACTTAAATATATAGCTAGATTTCAGGTCACCTATCGGTCATGATCCGACGTGTCATACTCTGATGAGTGTGAGATGAAAAAAGGGTTTTTAGCATGTTTAAAGAATGCTACCTCTTTTTCGTGCTATAGTGAAGTTCTGTAGTACCAATGGACTTTCACATAAAATTGATATGTATTGATTTTAATTGGAGATTGAAAAGTGATGATAAGAAGCCATGTTTGACCATAAAGCAAGGCTACGTCTGTGGTAATGCGAGTCTACTATCATCTGGGTTATATATGGTTAGTGACACCTGTCTGTTGCTACTTTAAGGGTGATAGTCTAAGGATTGCCAGATGAAGAATGGTTGATAGAACGGTAAGGAATATTTCCAATCTATTATGCAATATCCTACATTTGTAAATATCACCCTATGTATGACTAAGAACTGGTGAAAGGGCTGTATATACGGTCTGAGGAACCAAAATGTTATATGGAAATTTAGGGAGACAATGAAGTAAAATCCTAAATACTCGAAAGCAGGGGCATTACATAGCAGAAAAGAACAAGATGGAAAATACCAAATAGATTATTACCCATAGGAGGGCACAATGATGCGAATTACTTAAGAAAGAAATTTACAAATTTTAAATGCGAAGAAGTACAAAATATGATTCTAATTTCTATTTTGGGCATGCACGTCTGAAGAATATCATCTGGGCAGTCGGCCTGCCAATGCGTGAGAGAAATTACAGTTCTGGCCATTTCTGCAACCAGTTGGCGTCATGAAATGGCGACAAGGTGGCGGTTCTAAAAAGGAAAAGCTGTGCGGGTTAGCAAGGTAGTTTTCTCTGTCGCAATAGAGATTGGTAATCTGTCTGTTTGAAATCTCCTATTACCCGATACAACAATATCCAAGTTGACTATATCCTATTTGGCCATTATACAATTCAGATTGGCTTTCTTTTATAGGACTAAGCGTCCAAGAACATCATGGATTGTACAAGTCTCTCCAGATGAATTTCCCTGGCTTTTTCTACTATTCATTAAAACCAGATGATTTTCTATGAGCATCTCCCATATTACTTCCTTTAGAGGCCTGGCAGTTTAATGTGGGCCGTTGTCCGCATTCACCTCCATACCCTCCTGAATCATCCAAGTTGGGCAATTTATCCCCTACCTCATTGCTTATTTGCTAAAGAAACCATCTGCCTTGGCTAGTTCTTTACTATTCGCCAGAACTGGGCAAATTACTTAAGAAAATTAAGTTGATAAATTACTTTTACAGAAAAGTAACTACAGTACTTTCTCCATTATCCCGCTGCTGCAAGACACAACCTTTCTAAAAGGGGGTCGAATAACCCAACATGGCCGGTTAAGCAGAATTACACTTCTGGACATCATCCACAAGAAAAAATGAGGTAAAGTACTTGGAAAGTGTCTCTATCATGCACAAGTAGAATTATTACTGTTACATTCCTTAAACTTATATTAAGGTATAGAAAGGAACAGCTCCTAAAAGGCACATCCTATTCGTCAAGCTTGTCGGAAATTCCCTTTTTCAAGGTTTTGGTGATTTTCGTGAACTTCGAAATTCTCATCTAACTCTTTGCTATTTTAAGCGATTGTGAATTATCTTCACTTTTGCAGATATCCAATTAACCTACCGATGTTGAACTTATTCATTATTTCTGCCAGTGGCGCTTATTTTGTGGACCATTTCACAAACTTTCAACTTACAGTCGACGGTGAAATCTACTCTTTTTTCGCTTAACATCCGAAGAAGACGTTTGATGAGCTCAAATATTGTAAGAATGAATCAATAGGTAAACTGGTTTTGACGAACTAGTGGCCAAAGAAATTGTTGTTCTACATCATAGTATAAAACCACTCCCTGAAAGAAATATTTATAACCACATGATGTGATTTGAACAGCAAATAGCAAGATATTATTTTCATAAAAGGAAGATAGCACTTCAATTAAAATAAAGTCTAGCACAAGGGTCATGGCCGGATAATCAAGGGGCGGTTAATCGAGATTTGATTAGCCGAAGAGGTACAATAATAAACATTACAAATAGCTTTGAAAACAAATCATTTTACAAAAGGGGATATTGATCGCTGAAGTAAGGTAGATGAGTGAAAAAGTAGGTTATTTTTCACGCCTGATCTGCAGTACACAAAGGAAATTGATAACTTGTTATAAAGACCTGTTTCAGTTAACAGAGCTAATTTGTTCAATGATTTTAGAAATCCGTCACAGCAATCATTTGCGAAAAATTATAAGAAATGTCAAGCAAAACGGATCGATGGTGGAGATTAAGACGTTTGGAAAATACATAAGTTGTTTCTGAATCAGACTTGGCTACTGGCAACGAATTTTCTTTTAATGAAGAACAATAGATAAAAAAATTACGTCATTGGTTTTTGAAAATCTTCTTCTACTGTTATAAGGACCCATTTACTTTAGTTCAGAACAATGAGCTTTCTTTTCAAGTATGCTTCAAAGCACTCCCGAGCCAGTTTTATGTATTGAAAAACCACCCGGTTGACACCAACAAGAAGGGGGAATCATTACCGGCCTACTCAAAATTCTTGTGGCCAGGCCTGTAATTAGCAATGAAGCAATCCTAGTAAGTTCCAGTCAGCTTGACGGCTTTGCAATGTACATACTTAATATCGAAACCCAGAAAATTCGTTAAAAATAACACAGAAAGGCACATGGTCTTCGTAAGCGAAGCAGACATGCACAGTTAGCTAAAAGAGTACAACACAAATATACCAAAGTTTTCATAGTGTCACTGGAAGTTCTTTAGATACAGGGGGGTTGCAGAGAATTCCATACAATAGGATCAACTATGAGACTTTTCCGACTACTTCCTAACCTTCTAAAAGGTGGGAAGAAGTCACAAACTATTATAGGCTCTCTCTGACGTCAAACAAAGTCAGTCATGGATTTTCGGAAACTCTAGCAAGGGTATCGTTGGCAAACTTGCCACCTTTTTTAAAAACAGATTTAGAGACTTAAATTCATAGAAATATCCCAACATATGCCAAACTTCCAGCTAATCTACTTCAAAACAGTACTTACCACTCTCTCCCCCCAAAAAACAACCACAGTCAAAAATTGACCAATCTAGAAACTCTTTCCAGGTTTTACAAACACTGTACGAGCCACCTAACCATTAGTTTAAAGGACTTAACAATTTCAATTTGAATAAGTTTTGGATTTAAGCATATCTCCAATACTCATTCATTTTAACCTCTATATCTACGATCAGATCAGTGGATCCCATCCTGGGGATCACGAGAGGTTGTCACGGGGACCACGAGAGGCTGTTGTCAAGGGGACCACGAGAAGTTGTCGTCATTTGTTCAACCCGTTGCTATATTAGGGTCTATCACTGGTGATATTTGTTTTTCGTGAAAGTATGCTTATCATGATATATATTTATCCCTCCAGATGACCCCGAAAAGAACAAGTACATCGTAAGTGACCGTCACGTAAACAGTAATTTGACAAGTTTGGAAACAACAGGATCAGATGCTAAAACAATTAAAATTTCTGCAATGTGCTGCAATGAAGGAAGGGATAATTTTCTAAAAAACTGACCTCGTTTTCCACGTCCTCGAATTTGCAGCCCGCCTCTGGCTCTACCTCTGCCTCGAAAGTGTTCTTCAGCACTTTGCATTGGGTCCTTCAAAAGACAATACTTAATTCTAATACTTGAATGCAAACAAGGTGAGACACAACTAGGTCGCAATAATTTCAACAGGTACTTTTAGGTCAATGAGGCAAAATGACATCGCAGGGAAATTGGTGATACCAAAATAACACGTCATGTAATCGTATGGAAGTTTGAAATACTATGACACAAAGCAGCACTAAACATCATTTTTTTGCAGCTGATGTTTGGAGGAGAGTCTACATATGAAAGCGCCTCCTTTCCAGTCTGTGCCTGAGTAACAAGATCATAATGGGAGGGCCATACCAATCCCTTAAGTGCATCTTCAAAAAGCAAACAAAAAAGCAATAAACCAAACTACCATGAAATGTCACATATCATCTACTAATAATACCTTATTCCCAGTTTCCATGCCAACAGCTGGAGCATGAAACCGAGTTCTCATCAATCCACGAGGAATCATCGGCCTCCCTCTGAAGTTCCCCCTCGGTCTATACTGGATATTCATGAGAAGCCTTGGTGCGCCAGGACGCATTAGAAATCGAGGTGGTCCAGCAGGGAACCCTTGGGCAAGTGCACTGGGTCCTGTAAAAGTCATGGAACATGAATGACAGTTCATAACAATGGGAAACATGGCAGTATGAAGAAAGATAGCTCTTGAGCGAGCACAATAGAATCAAATTTCATTATCAAATGGCCGTATGCATGAAAAACCTCCTTCTAATAAATGACATGATCAACACGTAAGCAGATAAGCATGTAAGTTCAATAAGATCTTTACTGGTGAGATATCCCACAATGGCTATGCTTATTATCTTTGCAGATGTAGACCAGACTGTGATAATTAGCAAACAAAATCGAGGTATGTTGAGTAACAAACATTGTGTGCACACGTGTGTCAGTGAATTGTGGTGCGAGAAAACATGTCATGTATTCAGTGAGTTTGGCACAACACAAGTTAGAGCTCCACCAGTAAACAAACGAGTATACGCTAAAAACGGGACAAAATTTCAAAACAGCGTAAGAATGACATACTCATAGGCCTTCCACCACGTACACTCAAATCTGCTCCATTTGGGTGTGGAAATTCGCTAGGACGAATGTGGCTATTGCCCTAAAGAAACAAAGAGTATTTGGAAATCAAAGGAAATATATCTATGAAATATATCTACTCCTTAGAAGTATACATACATTATTTACTACATTAAAGTGACCAAATTACATTGAATTAGCAAAAGAATAATGAACACAATAAATCATGGCTCTACTTTGCATATAACAAGAGGGTATACTTAGCTATTTTGTCCTGTCTTAGGCTATTCAATGCATATAGTACCTCAGATGGATTAAATCGCTTCAGCTATCGCAAGTAGGATATTCCATACTTCTACAGATATAATCAAATGTGCTACATACCATTGGGTTTATCAATTTATGACCTGCTGCCACAGAATCTAGAATGATTAGAAAACTTGTCTAAGTCAATAATTTACTATATTATACGCACATACCTATATAAATATAAATATAAATATAAATATATATATATATATATATATATATATATATATATATATATATATATATATATATATATATATATATATATATATATATAATGAATTCAGTAGCTTGTGAGTAACCAGGATTTCTCCTTTTTCAGTGCAGACAGAAACATTATTATTCTCAGAAAAATCAGGAGAAAATTAAAACTTGCCACCACCGGAAAACGACCCACGGATCTCTTGCTTTCTGGGCAAGCGTCTTAACCACTAGATCACAGCTATATATTGCTAATATAACATACACAAAAAGTATAAAAAAGGTCATATTGAGACAATTCAAATTTATGAACAAACTCAATCTATTGTAAGAACGTGATTTGGTGCTTCCTATAGACTGCTGTATTCATTCACTAAGATACTTCGTTGATCCGTGTTGAGCTGCTATCATTATTTAACGTGCAGAGAGCACTGAGGCAGAGAGAGGAGACGGCGATGTTGACTGTATGCAAACTCTACTCTGACTAACTTTATATTACAACTAACATGTGTGATGACAGGAGTGACGCAGGATGATGTCCAAGGTGTGTGATTCAGAAATGTGAGTGAATGAAAGAAAGTCAGCGTTGAGTGAGAAATGGCCTAAGCGTACAATGTTTTACGTTCACTACACCATACTTAATATGTTCCTACAAAGAAAGCGTACAATACCTTGATCTTTAGTGCTGGCAAGCATTTCTGCAGTTGGATCACCAAGTAAACTACTGGCTTCTACAAATAAACAAATAAAGTTCAAAGATTCACCCAAAATGCAGCTTAACTCTTGCAACACTAATATTACATACTAAGTGGAAAGTAAAAATACTGTCAAAAGTATCCAACTGAAAACAAATTGACTTATCCCAGGCATAGTTCAGTAAAAAAATTTCACCACCAAAAATCTATGCTAGTTCAAAATCAAACGTTATAGATGTATGCATGAAAACTGTAGTAGCCAACAAACAACAACAACAAGAGGATACAACTACTCTGAGATTACAATTTAATTCACAACACAAACCCTCAGTATCTGTACTTGCTGGCGTTGCATCAATAGTTGATTGCGAGCCACTGCTGGGCGGAGCAGACGATGTAATGGTTTGAATAGATGGTTTAGGGTAAAGTGTTCCTTCCTTCGAAAACAAAAAAAGTGAATTTACCTGGCAACAGACCACAAAACAACAGAAAAAATCAAACTCTACTGTACTAAATACAGAAATCTCAATGTCTAGGGCACGTATTGGCGAATTGGAAATGACTTATCTACGGTATGTAAGGTCAAGGAAGCCATTCTCTGATTTATACATTTCCTTGGCCTTACATGAAAAATGACATGAAGCTTGCTCTTTCTCTACACCAAAATCCACCACGAAACTACTTTCCTCAAAACAAAATAGATCACATACTGCCAATAATCATTGGAAAAGCCCAAACATCATAATGTTTGACATATTTTTATCCCGTTTAATTTGAACAACACGCATGCGAAAAGCATTGAAAATCCAAAGAAACAAAAATTTCTTGAATATGTAGCTAACTCCAAACCCATACAGTGTTTGGATATTTTGAATAAAATAGTGTTATCACCAACCAAAATTCAAGTAACGTGACGATCAGTGGAAGCAGGAGTCGTAAAATGTGCCAAAGTCATAGGAGCAGATGAAACATGACAGTCTGCTTTTGAAAATGGGAACAACTTCCTTGATTTTTTCTGAATTATCAAAGAATCTCTTTTCCCTTTGATATTCCCTGATTGAACATAAATTCCCTGATTTCCCTGATTTGGTGGCAACCCTGCATCTGGGACAAACCTCTATCCCATATGGGACAAACCTCTATCCCATATGGGACAAACCTCTATCCCATATGGGACCAACAGTTCAGATTGGCAGCTCTTGAATGGTGGTTGAGATTTGATCAAGTGAAAAATCCTACATTATGTCAACTGGGCCATCACATATCCAAGCCAAACTAGGGAAACATGGAAATTGCTTTGAATGATTCAAGTTGGCTCACCTCATCATGAGGGATCAATTTAGGCTCACTCGGACCACTATCATCTGATAAGCTGTCGGGCTCTGCAGGACTATCGGGCAAACTGCAATATATAAACAAAAGTAGAAAAATCAGTCCAAAGAGTCTGGGTCCGATCGATACTATTATAATTTGGATTCATTCTGTAATGATAATCGCATATCCGTAGAAGACTAGCATTTGTAACAAAATAGCATAGTTGATATCAAGGAGTACTAATAGTTATCGTTAATATTTGAAAGAACGTCAGAGTACGAACAATCTTTGGCACTTATTAATGGGGCTACTTGCAGGCCTGGTTCTTTCTGGCGAAACAAAACTAAGTGGTGATTTTAGTTACCTTGCTTTTGTCAAGAATATATCAGCTAATACTTTCTGTTCTCTCTCTTTCTAAAATGAAATGGTCAAAAAAGGTGTAAAGTACACTGATAAAAATCGTATTACATTTCAGAGGTATACAGAAAGTCAAATAAGTTAATAGCAGACTTGTTCAGAGAACTCAGAGAAGCACTTTCAACCACATTGAATTGACAATTTTTAATGCAGTTGAATAAACCAAACATGCACAAATATTATGAAGAAAATGGAAGGAAGATGATATAAAATGATTCACTATAGCATTTCACTGTTTCGTTATAGCTCGAAAAAGCGGGAACGTTCTTTAAGCAAACTGAAAAGCTTTTTTCGTCCGACACTCGTCAGAGTATGAAATGTAGGATAACGATCGAAAGGCGAACCGAAATATGTAGCCAGATGCGGATACACCTGATATGATAAATAATGCTTCTAGCTGGCCCTATGATTGGCCAATCAGCACTTATTCACAAATGTCCCCGCTTTTTCGAGCCACAGTGAAGTTCTGCAGTACCAACATAATATTTCACTGTGTCTCCTAAACCACTCATGAGACAAAACAGTCAAAGCTCATAGGACAGGCAATAAATGGCAAAACATTATTAAAAATTCCTCCCTTCTGTTATCAGTGTTCCTGGCAAGAGTTCTTTTCTAGGGGGTTAAAGGTGAAAGGGGAATAATTATAGCAAATCAAAACTGGCAATATAACTTCATAATATTCAGTCATTTCGCACAAGCTTTATCCTTAAAGCTCATAGTACTTGCAGATACCTTATCTAATTTAATTTGGGCAAGATGCGTGGGCAATTTTTTACATTTAAAGGAAGATTTCATCTCATTGACTTTTTCCCGGTACTACTTCCTGTTTTCTAGTCGGTGGTCAATTTGGCCATATGTAACAACATGTAGGGACTCAATCTCAAACACCAATCCAATCACAAGTTGAAAAACATTCAATATAAGATAAATCCCAGCGGTTTTTTCTTACCTGTATATACTTTTCTCTGCTCTTTTCACCAGGCTCGATAGGCAACGGAGTTAACTCCACTAAAAACGGCCGTTTCCACTGGAAAATAGAAAAACAGGCCATTTGAATAAAATAATGAATAGCGCAAAAATAGAATTAATATTACAAGAAGGCAGCAGTAAAAATTTTTAGAATGGCACTGCTATTGCACATAGTAAAATCTCCATTCGACTGAAGCACTCATAATAATATAGGCTAGTGCATGTCATTAGTCAAGGTTGGAAAAGGAGTTATAGCACAAAAAAATTAAAGGCAGACATTGACTCATTAAAAGCAGAGAAGGTAAAATCTCTGACAAATATTTACACACCTTTGCCTTTTCAATCATTCTGTCTTCACCGAGTCGTCGAGCATTTTCTAATGCCTAGAGACAATAATGTTTCCCTATTCAAATTCAGTTCTTAAACATTAGAATATTTGTAAACCATTTGCAAGCCAAACAACATAGCCTGAAATTGGGTATATATACTCAACATCGTAAAGAGCAAAATTAACTGACTGGGGCAAAAACAACGCCCTGGCACAAAATGAAATATGAATGACGAAATAATCATAAACTAACCTCTCTTTCGCGAATAAGCTCGTTATGTTTAGCAGCCATAAAACTGACTGTGTGATGCATGGCAGCTGAAGAGAGAAATTAAATACCATGATTAGCCAAAAAAGTGTTTACCTGACCTAGAATTCATGTCAGTTACCTATTCCTGCAGTAAAACAGCTTCTACCTTTTGTGACTGCTACCAGGAATTCAACTGGAAAGAAATACCAACTAGAGAAACCTGGCCTACCGAGAGCTGTTGTGGAGCCTGGGACAAATGAAAAACATTGGGCCTTTGATGACATCATCTCGAAATTTAACAGTTATGATGGTCAACAAAGAAGTACTTCATAACCTCCTGGGACCCCTTTACAGTTCATGGCCCGGGGCAATTCGCCAAACCTGCCCCTCTCTCGGCGCTTCTGGCAGGGATCTTTGATCCCATTCTTAAAGTCAGCTGATACGAGAATTACAGAAATGCAATGAAATTAAATTAGCTTCAGAAGACTAGGTTTCACTATGCACTAAATCCATTCGATGGTAAAAGCAAAGCAGATAGCCGGCTGGTGGGTAACTTGCAGGACAATAGTACTCGCTTAAGTTCACGAATGCAGTGAGAAATTAAGTTCATTCTCACCACGCTCCTCTTCGTCAAGCTCAAAATAACAGACTTTAATTAAACTCTCCTCATCGGCCCACGATATTGACTTCTTCCCCTTTTTAGCTTTCTTTGAAGATGGCTGAGATCCATCCCTACTTGAATCATCTTCGTCTGCGATAAAAGAAAAGTATGCACAATATAACAAGTCCAAAAGACGAAAACAAAACCAAACATCTACATCAAACTATACCGGCTGGATTGCAAATAGCTCTCGAACTTCGTATATTTCCGATACAATTATGGAAACTTATTAAATTGTGCTTAAAATCAAAGAAAAATGTTTGACGGTAAAAAAAACTTGCGAACAAAAATTGTGCAAATCATTCAGCTTTTGCATAAATTCTTCAGTTTTATACACTTGGAAATAAGCTGTAGTATGATACCAGAAGGCCACAATTCTCTTTACTTACATCACTGGTGCGAATGCTAATAGGCTAATGAATAAGTCAACATATCTGAAGATATAAAGGAATTCAAAACGAACCTTAAACTCATATTAACTTACAACGGATCCAGGCAACGATAACAGAAGAGAGGTAGAAATTCAGAGCACTAATGGAGAATTTAGGATGCATAAAGGAAACAAAAGAAGTCAAGAAAACACAACCAAAGTAAATCAAACAACATACAACTCATATCTGCGTCTGCATCTCTTGATTGTTGATCGGCCTGAAAAGAAAATGAATCAACGGTTAATCAATAAAAATACAGCTGCACAATTATGAACAAACCACTATAAATCTAACAAGGAAACTAATGCTTTTCTTCATTGTATAGCAAGTATGCATTGTCAAAGTCGCTCTGAACTGTAATGTTATTCTATTGGGTATGTTTGAATACAATTTTTGTAATAAATCGATATCTGTAGCGAGGATACAAAATTAAACTAGCTAAGCATAAACAAGCATTACACATGTAAAGCCTCATAATGCCCTTCAAAGCAATAAGTCTCCATATTTCCTACATTCAAAATGTGAACTTAACTGTCGAGATTTCTAATTGAGATATAAGAATCAAAAGATCTTACTTCATTTTCAGGAGCATTTACTTCATTGAGTTTCTCTCCTAAAGCAAAAAAAGGAACTGAAGACGTCATTCGATGAAACAACTATATTCCAACAAAAATACACCCAACGAACAAAAGCGACTTTCATACATCGGTGGGTGCAAAACTGGGACCAACCTTCCCACTGAGGCTAAGCAGTCATCCTATTGTCTCTGGTATGATTCAAACAATTCCGCTGCTAAGTATCCGACCGATGTTAGAAAGTATACAACAATAATATCTATGTTCTGTTTAATGCCTTGTAAGTATTTGTTCTACATCAAATATATTTAATGACTACTGCCGTCATTATTATGCTAAGGCTTCTAATAACTCGCACGTTGGTACTACTTTGCAAATGGAAGGCCTATTGAAAAACAGCTTTGCTGAATGGGCTACCATTCTTAAAGAAAGCGAAATTGTTATTTTTATACATCCTACGCACATCATAGCACAATAACCATTCAGAAAGGCGGAAACTTTAAGAAACCTTCAGATGATTCAAAACAATTGATCAAGGAAAGTGTATAAATGTCCATACCTTTTTCTGAATCTTCTCTTATTGGCGAAGCATCTGGTAGGTTAGAAGTTCTAGAAAAAGGGATGCTCAAGAACTCAGACACGAAGAAATATCTTGCAATGCCCTTCGACAACTGTAGCAACATATATACTCTGGATCTCCAATGAGTTTGTTCTCCTTTGCAAATTACAAAATACAGAAGAAAAACAAAAATATGACAGCAGTTAAGTGGCCGTGAATGAAAGACGACACTAGTGAAACAATGAAGTTAACTCTCAATGGTCATCAAAATCAGGACATTGGTGCAACAAATGCCAAGTATAGCAGAGAAACCAGAAAACATACCAGCCAACAGTTATGAGTTGGGCACACACTACACATACTGAAAATAAAGATGTGTGGCTTTGCCTAATTTCCTAAATGGACTAATAAATATATATAAAAACGATCTACATTTGATAAAATGGCACAATGAATCAATAACTCACTTTTCCTTAGGTTTTGATTTATTGTTCAAAATGTCGTCCAGAGGTAAAGTAGGCTGAAAATTAAATTTGCAAATCATATTCTGAAAGGCAAGGTGCTGTGTCACCAGCTTAGAGGATAAAACACATAGACATAGAGCAACAGAGATAGACACAGGGGCAAGTTCTAATGCGAAAATGGGTCATAAAAGCAGTAACTTCATTATTCATAGCCATATTAACATGGCAATATGTGGCAGCGTGTGAACAGAAGTATATGCACTAGATTATCGCATGATCTAATGTGCAAAGTTACAGATCAATACTTGGGAAAGGTTCATCCACCAAATTTGCTGTCAGTGATGCAGACTGAATGCCAAAGTGCCAGAATAATTCAAACATCTAATAATTTAACTGGTCTACGTACCACCTCACATAACCCACTTAAAAAACTCATGGTAACAAATATGATACCCATGAACATTTCCATTTTAAGATCTAATGAGGTAGATGACTGTGGGTTGGGGTAGATCTAGGTCAGCTAAATATTAGGTCTACAACCTATGAATCAATAGTAGGAAATGATCTCAGCTTTCAAAATATACACAAAAACTGTTTCACTGCTAGATTGTTAAAAACAGTGGCCTACCTTTGATTGCAAGGGCTTCTTCTTTTTCTTAGGCACCTTTGATGCAACAGCTCCAATTGCATTCATCAGTCCAAAACTTTCTACAGCTCCTCCTAAATTATCAAGAGAAGGAGAAAAGACCAACTGTAAGAGATTGCAAGAGCTCACACTTTGTAGATAAAAGACTTTTGCATATCTTATCATCTTTTCAAAATTACCGAGAATCATTAAAAATTGAAAAACTTGGTACCCTTTGCTTCTGGACTCTTGCCCTTTTGCTGTTTTTCATCAGCTTGCTTTATTTTCTTCTCTGGTGGAGGCTGCATCTTCTCCTCAGTACTTCCTTGTCTACATGACAACAATAAATAGTAAACCATATGATCTTTGAAAAGAAGGCTCTACCTTATGGAGTATCAAGGAAACAAGTTAGGTGACAAGCAGCTATGACATCATACCACAAACCTTCTAATACATTACTACTTTCGCACAGACTGAAATCTCATTAATTTACACATGCTTCATACCTCTGTCTTTTTCCAGCACTTGAAGGACTCTCCTCACCTAAAAAGAAATCATTAAGACTTCAATGTTGTTAAGCATGGCAAAGAGGTTTCATAGCACAGTGACAGTTTAGTGTTCACCAAATACTCATCAGCAACTGAAACATTTGAGAATGACCAAATTGTGACAAGGAACATGAAGCCAAATGAGAACCTAAATTCACATGACAGGAGCAACAGTGTTTGATTGGCTACTCATTATGCCAATAAGGGCCTATATAATTATTGCATAGTTGAAAGAGTCCAAAAAAACTAAACCTATGATAAATAACAGTCACTGTCATAAAATAAGATAATGCTGACAGAGAGAAACAGATTTAACTATCATTGATAAGATAATAAAGAAACAAAGCAAAGAGTTACTGTTTATAATATACCCTTTTCTGATGTCTCTTTTGAATTGCTTTTGCTTGGTTTTTCTGATTAAAAAGCATTGATATGGTTTCAAGAAACAGATGATTTAAAAATCCATTATTTTGCTCTAATGCTCAAGAATGTTAATAACAGATGATTTAAAAATCCATTATTTTGCTCTAATGCTCAAGAATGTTAATAACAGCCTTGGGTACATGATAGCTGAAAAGGGCCACTTTGCACCATCCATATTCTTTCTGACTTTTCTACTTCACTCAGATTACAGAAAGAAAAACTAAAAATATAATTATATTGGACTCAACTACCTATCTCATCTCATACTCATAGGGATCATCTTCAGAGTATTTAAAACTTCACACAAATCTATATTTGGAGTCCTTCTTTACATACATATATAAATATAAATATAATTATAAATATATATAAATAAAGGTAAAGGTGCGTCCCATGTATGAGTCCATATGTTGGGGGGGGGTGCCTGTCAGAGGGACACTTATCCTGAGCCACCGTCATAGTGAGGTAGGGTGGCCAGTTCCTTTCCTTGCCACCTTTAACTTCCCAGTGTTGCCACAAGGTACCCATTTGCTGCTGGGTGGACAGTGGGCAAACATCCCAACTATAATCCGAGGATTTGACTTGAACCATCAATGTTTTGCTCAACTGTCAAGTGCTTTAACCACTTAGCCACTTGCCCATATATATAAATATATATATATATATATATATATATATATATATATATATATATATATATATATATATATATATATATATATATACGTACTAACATATAAAAGCAAGAGAAGAAAACATGCTCACCATGATTCCCACTCCTAATCATACTTTTCCACTGTTTAATGAGCTGCATTGCTCCATTCCTCACATCTGCAAAGTCAGATAAAACTTGCTTTAGTTATGCTAAAAGTTTATCCACATCCTTTCTAGCTAAAATATAATTTATTATCTTAATTTGTACTGGCATAGATCAACAAATGGAATCTAAGACACACCCATACGATGTCATAAAATTAAGACATGATGAAGAAAAGTAGAATAGTCCGGCATACATATTGGAAGAATAGGGATATATGTCTCTGTTAATCATGCTGATAATAAACCTTACTTAACCTTGCTATACACAGGGACGTAGGAAGCATCTAAAAAGCAGGGGGGCCAAGTCCTAAAAGGGGCACAATATCACACCCATTTTGGGCTTCAAAGGGGCACTTCTGCATAGTCTGCTAAAAAGTGGGGGGGCATGGCCCTCTGGCCCCCCCAGCTCCTACGTCCCTGGCTATACAGCAAATTGTAATCAAACCAGCTAAGAAACCCACAGATCAAAACACAACACACATTATTGAGGGGCTCTGTGTCATCAGGCCTGGAATTTGATTTGTCTTCTTCCTATCCGGTATTCAGCATGTTTGTCTGCCAGTGCCTCTTCACCAATGACAGTCACAACATAATGCTTGATAGAAATAAAACAACTCAGGCTTGACAACAAAATACCATAACACCTACCTGCATGATCATTTTTTGTAAGTTTGTTCACAACTTTACCAGTATTCCCCTGTAAAAAAGATGACAACAGTGTATGGGCTGACAACAAGAACATCAAAATGTGACCCATCAAAATGTTGGATCTATTGGCAAAGCTTTACTCAAGTCATTCTCCAGCAAGAATCAAAGCAAACAGAATAATGGAGACTATTAAAAACTTCTGTTGTCCATATGAATCAAGCAGAAACAATACTAAATAACAAGCAAAGCTCCATTGCTATATGTTGCAATATTACCTGTTTAAGTATGCTGATAGTCACAGGAAGAGATTGTAATACCTAAATAAAGCAAAGAATCATTAACTCTAACATATGAAAAGCTTGACAAAAGAGCATTGCTAAGCATACAACTTTGCACCTAAGTCAGAAAGTCTCAATATTGACCATGGAAAGTGGCCAATGTAATTCAAAGTCAGTTGCAGAATGTTTGTGGGGATATGCCGTAGGGTCTGATGAACAAACTGACAATCAAATTCAAATGGCAAAATGCAAGTGAATGCAAACATAGTGTTCCATATGCGTTCTCCTTGATCCTTCTGATGAACACAGCTGTTCCTCAGTGGTAGACACGATGGTATTTGCTGGGGGGGGGGGGAGCAGAGACCACAAGAATTTTGAGCAAAGCTCCATGGAACATTTCTAATGACCATACCTAAATGCTCAAGTGTTCTTTGATATTACTGGGGGGTGGAGGCAACCACCCTCTTGCCCCCTGGCATCCACCACTGATTTTCCTGTATGTCATATCGTAAATCCTCGAATTAGCCCCCCCTCGAATAAGCCCCCATGCTAGAACTTCAAATTGTTAATAAGCCCCCCTCGAATAAGCCCCCACCCCTGATGATGATGATGACTTTCATAAAGACTAATGCTCAAATTTATACTGTTCTTGTAATATTTTGGAGAAAAGGAGCTTTGACAATGAGCTTTTTATACGGCCTTTGTCAAATAATTTTATAAGCCCCCCCTCAAATAAGCCCCCCTTGAATAAGCCCCTTCTCAAAAAGCATCAAAAATAAATAAGCCCCCAGGGGGCTAATTCGAGGATTTATGGTAACTGCTTCCTCTACCATCTGACAAAGAGTTTGCTGAGTTTCCACAAACCTATTTCAAGCATGTAAATGCCAAATGATACCTGAAGCACTCAGTAAATGAAAAGTAACTGACAAAACAAAAACCTCAATGATCTCTATTAAGACTGGAATATTCTCACTGCCTGAATATTCATTCAACCATTTGTTCAAGATTCCCCATCCACCTGACACCAAGAATCTAAGGAAACAATATGAAAACAATATAGAAGCACAAAATATCAAACTAATCATAAG
This sequence comes from Mastigias papua, assembly GCA_964019165.1. NCBI lineage: Eukaryota > Metazoa > Cnidaria > Scyphozoa > Rhizostomeae > Mastigiidae > Mastigias > Mastigias papua. The sequence goes on along the minus strand of OZ025273.1, from coordinate 4,733,505 downwards.
AAGCACAAAATATCAAAATTTGCTTGACTACTAAAGTGACAGTCTTCTGTAAGACTATCTCAATAGTGTAACTAACAAAACTATATAAGTCTGTGAAAGGAAGCTTCTGGTATGGTGTTCATTGTCCAATCAAATTTCTGCAACAAAACATGTGATCTTGCGAAAAGGACATAATCATAAAAATAATGTGTATATATATATATATATATATATATATATATATATATATATATATATATATATATATATATATATATATATATATATATATATATATATATATATATATATATATATATATATATATATATATATATATCACTATAGCACGAAAAAGCGGAAGCATTCTTTTAGCATACTGAAAGCTTTTTTTCGTCCGACACTCATCAGAGTATGAAACGTCGGATAACGACCGAAAGGTGAACCGAAATATATAGCCAGATGCGGGTGCACGTGATATGATGAATAATGCGTCTATGCTAAAAGAATGTTTCCGCTTTTTCGTGCTATAGTGAAGTTCTGTAGTACCAACAGACTTTTCATATCACGTGCACCCGCATCTGGCTATATATTTCGGTATATATATATATATATATATATATATATATATATATATATATATATATATCTAATACAGAGAAGCAGCAAATCTTGAAGCAACAAAATTACAGGTATCCACATGAATGCTTCCCATTGATGCCCAAATCTAATAAAAATGTATGATGTGTTGTCAAAACAAAGGTTGTGCACCTTAGATTGAAGAAGAACATTTTCTACAATGAAGAGCATTTTTCTACAAACCTATCTAAGGTATCTTTCTTATTGCCATTCAGTTTTGATTGGTTGCAGGTCGCTCTTAAAACATTCAGAAAAATGCATCTACTCATCATTTTCTCTGCATCTTTCATTAACCTGCAAATGATAATACATAACATTATCATCAGGGCTCTCAGGATTATTTAAAACATCCCAACTTCTCCATGCATCCTAGATGAAATGTTCAAAAGTCACATGGCATTTTTGCAGCAGTTTTTGATGCTAAAACAAGAGAATGATTAGGCAAATGTAGCGATAATTAAGGAGGAAAAACAATGATAGTGAGGAAAATTCCTGGAACAGGAAAAAATTCCTTGACCCTCCCCAGGTTTTCCAGACTCTTGAGAACTCAGATTACATTAAAATCCAATAGGATAACAAAACTAAAGACAGGATCTTTAAATCCATGATTCACTTTCAAATACCAAAAAGCACAGTTTAATAGTAATACAATCTATCAGACTACTCACTATTTCATTTATAATTACTAAGACTTATATTGTCTTGAGATAAAAGTTTCTGCTATCCTCAAAAACCATTGTGTATATGCCAGGGTCTCTGAGCACTGCACTTGGCAATGTGACAAAGATAGGCATGAGGAAATCACTCAAAGATAGGCAAACTCACCCAACCACACGTAACACTTCCTGTGGTGTTTTTATGTCTCCATCAGCTCCAAGAACTGGCTTCAAGGAATTGAGTATGACCAATGGGTCAGCAGATGTTGTCTAGTGAAAAATGTTGAATCAAGTAATAATAATCATTCTAACATCTAACAATACCATCAAGTGATAGGGAATGGCAAATGGGCATGCAAAACAATACCACAGGGGTCTCAAATTGCAACAATGAAAAAGCACTCAGACAACACACCTCCATGGTAATATACACATGATTGTGACACAATTTTCTATCATCCCAAATGTACCCTAAAATTTAACCTGGTGCCAAAGGTTGACTGCCTGGTTAGATTCACAAGGTAAATTTCAGATAGGTTCCTTGCTGTAAGGACCTTCCAAAATCATCATTTCATTCTAAATATAAGCTACAAAGTAAGACAATAAGTCTCTAAATTCTAGTTAGAGTGTCTTGTACCCTTGTAACAACCAGAACACAATTGGAACTTTTGCATTTAAAAAACACAGAAACAGTTGGTTTTGGGACAACATGTACACAGGCAATATTTGTGTTTCAAACACACTCTTCCACACTGGGAAAATCTTATCTTGCTAACACTCATTGAAGTCCAATAAATCTGTCTACGAGCAGTACACACAGGCAACAGAATTTCTTTCTAATTGAAAGACGAACATCTTTCTGCTTGAAACACAAATAATGCTCATGTGTGCTATGCTTAAGAGATGAAAGAGGTGAATCCTCTAGAAATTCAGTTTAGTTTCATTTCAAAATTCCAATACATACTAAGAATTTCAAAGTAAATTACCATATTTCCTCGAGAGAATGCCTCCCTTCGAAATAGTGCCCATTCAAAAGAACGCCTCCCCTAAAGTAAATAGTTTTAAATCAGTGCCCCCTTGAATGAGTGCCCCCTTTAACAACAAGTTGCTAACAATAACGAAGAGAATGAAAACAAGACAAACCAAACCAATCAAATCAAACATGTGAAAACTGTTTGATCTATTGCCTTAAAAAGGGCCATGCTGGTCATGACATATTCAGGAAGGAACAGTTATCAATTTTGAGTGAACCAGGCTTGAATCCATTTGAAAGGCTGGTTTCAGAACAGGATATTGCTGATGCTACACCAGAATCCAAGGTAATAGATATTGATGAAGAGGACAAAATTGATATTTTTCTTGTAACCCTTTCCTTTATATTGCCTTGTAAGCTTTTCATTTTCATATGGTTTTCTGAATGATTCCCTTCTCCCTGCATTTCCTATTTCTTCATAAGTCGCATTTATGTGTCTACCCTAAGCTATTGGGAAACATTGTCTCTATGTCTAGGAAATCAAATGAGTGCCCCCCCCCCCAAAAGAAGCAGATTTGTAAATGAGCACCCCTCAAATGAGCACCCCCATCGAATGACTGCGTCCCTTCAAAGGCTGACTTTTCCATGAGCACCCTGGGCACTCTTTCGAGGAAATATAGTAAGTGTAAATATAAGTGCAAACAAAACTAATGATGTAAGGAAAAATGGTAAATCTGCTTGCAGGAAATTTCTTGAGCAGGGGCCCTATTAATAGGTAAACTAATTGAGGAAAAGGCACCCTGTGTTAGAAAAGAATCAGAAGTTTGTTGGAAATAGTGAGAACTTATGCTGATTGGTGCGAAGAATGAAGCAGCAATATATCAATGTGAGGTCATAGCATTACAGGGTACCAGACAGGTGAATACCCATTCAGACCTAGGAGCACTCTTTTACTCAATCTGAAAAATATTGGCGATGAAAAATGTTTTGAGATTGTTTTGAAAGCTGAAGACTGGGGCTAAATTTGATAAACAGAAGGGAAAACTGCAATAAAATGCCCTCTATGAAGGAAAAAGGGGCATATAACGTAAGGTGTTTATAATTTTGTGGCTAGTACTAAATCCTGAAAATTGCCAGAGGTCTAAAGACAAATATTCTGCAATTCTTGGCTTCTAAGTTGTTAACATAAGCACATATTCTATTTTTATAACTAAGATAAAATCTCCTTACCATAGTTGCAGGATATGCAATGTGCCCTGAGTCTGAAAAAAGAAGGGAAACAAACCTACAATACTGAGAAAGGGTGAGCTTGCAAAAAACCAAATTATCCATTTTTGGGACAAAAATCATTAAAAAGCCATGGGTGAGACACATCAGAATCCTAGGGGAACAAGGCAAACCATTACCCAACACTAGGGACACAACTTTTAAGCTTCTGTACATAACAGTGGACAAAATTGGTAAAAAACTGACATCATATTTATGCTAAAAAACCCTAAGGGGGCACCATCTGCAGGACTCTTGGCATCCCTGGTACACACTTGCAGATCTTCCAGCCTCTCCAGCCCCAAACCCTCAGTCTAAAAAATTATATTTCAACAACCTTAACATTTGTCCTAAAGAGCAAGGGAAATGAGATCTTTTCAATGTGCTATAAAAATAACAAACACTTTTTATAGAGCATATCTGGTCACACTGCATATAAAGAAAGTCTTCTTGAAGCATGCACTCTACATCTGGGGGTGGGGGGCGCTACTTAATCTCTACATAAGGATCTTCAAGGGTGCATACCATGCTTTTGGATATGAAATCATTTGACTTAGAATCAATGTTCTCAATTCTACTTTTTTGGCTAAAATGTCCTAGATGTGCCATGACTTAGTTTGATTGGTTCATAGATCAAGGCCAATCTAGTTGACGAGAAAAATAAGTCAAAAACATGCTGATCTACCTCTCTATAGAAATCTATGTATAAAGTTTCATTGTGATTATCACTAACTAAAGGGAAACTCTGAGATATAGACATTAGTGAGTGAAACCTAAAGTCTCACAGCCAAACTGAGAGTTGAAAGGTCAGCAGTTGCCATACTCTGTAGGCTTGCTGTCCTCTTTGTTCAATCAGTTCTACAATTTGTCTCTTTCAAGTCCAAAGTCAAATAAACTACCACTTCTCCCTCTCTACTTAGCCTTTCTCTTTCTTCTTTTGTTGGGTGCATTGCTATACACCTCAAGGTCTTCCTTCAAGGTAACAAGGCCCAAAGCAAAGCCCCGGTAACATACTTAAAAATAGGCTAATTGTCAGTGCTTTATAACCACCCTAATGTTCGAAAGAAACTAGATCAGTAAACAATTATCTATAATAGCACTGACAAAGACCACACCAAAAAAACAAATTCAGAAGAATATATGCAATTTATTCTCTTTTCGGAATATTCAACATTTATACAATAATCTGCCACTGTTCCCTTTCTATTGTGACAAAGGCAGAGAGCCAAACGACTTTTTTCTACCCAAAGCAAGCTAAAAATTGTTCTTAATTTAACACTCTTAAATTCACCAGTTCCCGTTGTCGTGCCCTTACCAAATATCACGTTTTCAATCGCACTTATGCTAAGTGCTGACAAAGCAGGCTTCCCATAAAAGGGGCATCAATGCATTTACGTAAAACATCAACTGCTTCGGCAAAACTTACGTTAAAGCACAAATCAATACAGTTACTGACAACTATGCCGACTAGTCGACTAATGTATATCAAGAATGTAAAACTCTTTTATGACACAAAACACCAACAAGCCTAATTATGACGTCATAGATATCGTGTGCAAGCAAAATAACACACAACGACTAGTACTTAAGTCTTTTTATTCTCCTAACTTCTAGAACTACTACAAGCAATCTTTTCTTATGCTGTATGATAAATTGCCAAACAAAAACGATACTAAGGGCTCCTCGATCAGAATGGGGCATGAAAGCAAAGACGGTAGTGTGTCAGACTGCAAACTAGGCCATTGCATTCTAAAAGTAATAGGAATAAGCCACATTGTGTACACTGCAATAAGCCTCCTGAGGAACCTATCAATGAGCTAATGGTCTGGAAATAAATAGCATGGCTCTTCTCACACCTGGCATGCAAGGTCGTAGATTCCCCATAACTGTAAATGCTTCCCTTCTTCAGTGCCAGTCTTGAATGGCAACTGCTCGCACGCCTAAACAACCAGAATAGTTCTCTCGCTACCTCTTATCTCACGAGAACTGGTGATCCGACCAATGACCAGTATTCCAGACAAGGCAAAACATCTGAAGTAAAACATCATCTAACTGGGTTGCAGTATTAGCATTTAGTACGAAAAATAGCAACAAAATAAGCAAACCATCATCACTACCCGTCCTCTTACGGCGAAGGCTTAGATCTTATAGATATTACAATTAACGAGCGCTCTCATTCCAGCACTCAACATACTTTCCATTCACTCTAGCAACCCCTATCTACTCTCGGAAATAAAGCAACGAAAGACATGTACAATTGCTAACTCACTTCCAAGTAATAGCAAGTTATAGTATGGTACGCACACTCTATTACCCCCGAGCGCTTTGCTGTCTACAATCCGCCTACAATCCTCCATTTTGAATTTTGAGATGCAACTGAGAGCCCTAACGTTTCAACAGATTTACTATGTGCAATATCTTCTGTGATATTGATTATTTCATTTCTCTTTTGTTACTTCATATCTTTATCGAGAGCACTTTCAAGTAAGTGTCCTTATGACTAGGCAGATATTGTGTTGAACTGGCCTAAAGCCAGAGATACAACGCAATCCCTTTCGCCTACAGATACTCCAAACGATTCTTCCGCAAATAAAAGCCCAACATCTTTCAAAAACTTAGTATGGTTTTTAATCTTAATACCTTGCGTTATAAAAAAGAAACATGAAATAATATCATCTTCTATTCGACTTTTCCTTTCCTAAAATTCTCGTAGCATATCCAAGATGGCTAACGAATTCACTCAAGGCGTCTGCATTCTACAAGACTGGAAGAAACAATATAACTATCAACAGGTGATGTGATTCATGTGTCAATCAAATCGCAAAATCGGAAGCAATCCTCTATATTTGGTCATAAAGGCTCCTTATATGGAACACCTAAGACAAGCAGATGAGTTAAGAGGTATATTTGGTATTGACCCATAATGCTTTCTGACATTCAAATAGATGATAAATGGAATGCACAAAATACATTAGTTTTAATGGATACCAGGATTGTTTGGGTTGACCTAGAAATGACAGGGCTGGACTGCGATAAAGATGCGATTATTGAGATTGCTTGCATTATTACTGACGGAGACCTGAATATTGTTGCAACCAGCCCAGATTTGGTAATTAATCAGTCAAAGGATGTAATGGACAATATGGCTGAATGGTGCACAGAGCACCATGGAAAATCTGGCCTCACAGAACAAGTTCTTCAATCAAAAATATCATTACAAGATGCAGAGGACATAATTTATAACTTTGTCTGCCAGTACACTGCAAAGGGAGTTTGCCCTCTTGCAGGAAATTCGATTCATGTGGATAAACAATTTCTTGAGAAGCAAATGCCAAGTGTTATCAGGCATTTACACTACAGGATCATAGACGTTAGTACAATTAAGGAACTTTGTCGTCGTTGGTATCCACTTGAGTATTCTAAATGCCCCAGAAAGAAGATGCTTCATAGGGCACTTGATGACATCAACGAAAGCATAGATGAATTGAAATTTTACAGGAGAACAATTTTTAAAACTGACGGAGTGACTTATGAATCAGGGATATTCTAATTGAAGTTTGTTAGCTTTCTCTTGAATATGGGAACCAAAAGGGCAGGTAGGAAGAGTGTAAACAAAACTACTCCATTTGCAGTATATACTGATCTTTGTATGTTAACTAATGGCTTTCAATAATTGTAGCATAACAATGTTTGTTATGAATTTACATACATTATATATATTATATATACAGTTCTGACAATATGTGATTATCTGATGACTATAAAACAGTCTACACAATAAAGCAGTATTACAATGGATAACACTTGAAATTGAAAGGAAGGGAAATTATAGCCAGCATAAAGGAAAAGGGTATTGGAGAAGATGATACCCACTGCCCCACCTTGGTAGAGAGAAAACCATACAAGAACAAAGTTGGTGTGAGATAGAATAGAAAGGAAACTCAATACAACCTAGAAAGGATCATATGAATCACAGTTAAATGAAAAGTTAATCTTATGCTCCTTTCTAGTTACAAGGGAATAGACACTATCACTATCTGACATAAATTTACACTCATGACATCTGGGCTTTTCACAACAAGTATAACCCCTTTCATCACAATTATTTTTAGTAGCAAGCCTAGCCCTAACATACAGGTCCTTAAGGAAAATACATCACCTAAAAGCAGTGACAAAAAGTTCAGGAACAACCTCTCCATTGGCCTCTGAGTTTGAACACATAGTGGAAACTCCTTTTTGTTTTCCCCATACTGTTGAATGCTGGATGGTATATAATAACTAATGGAATGCTATCCCCCTTCCAGGGTTGGGTCCCCTGTCTGTCTCAGCTAGAAGAGTCTCCCTATCTAACCTATATACCCTGTCTATCTATTCATTAACCAGTGACTCTTCATAGCCCCTATACATGAATCATTATATATATGCATATATACCATAAATTCTCAAATTGCCCCCCTCAAATAAGCCCCTCTCTTGAATAAGCTCCCATTCTAGAACTTCAAATTGCTAATAAGGCCCCTCAAATAAGCCCCCACCCCAGATGGTGAAGAAGACTTTGATAAAGACTAATGCTTGAATTTAGACTGTTTTTCTAATAGTATGGAGAAAAAGAGCTTTGACAATGAGCTTTTTATACAACATTTGTCAAATAATTTTATAAGTCCCCCTTCAAATAAGCCCTGCCCTTGAATAAGCCCAAGCTTCAGATATACTGTCACATACATGCAAATATATATAAATATATATATATATATATATATATATATATATATATATATATATATATATATATATATATATATATATATATATATATATATATTTGCATGTATGTGACAGTATGCATTGTCTATGTTGACAAAACAGTGCTTAATGCCTGAGCAGAGAAATAGTGCTAGCAGGTAACCCACCAAGGGCATAAAAGGCACAAAAGACATACACATATAAAATAGACATAATTTTCAGAGAAATGCAATCATAAAAGACATATTTTCAGATATATTCAGAAAAAATTTAATTAATAGTGAAATATTTTTTCTCAGCAGAACATACAGATGTGCAAACCTTTTAATGCTATCAGTTATGGTGCCTATTATCCTACATTGCAGACCTTTGAGACACCAATATCAATCAGTTTGTCTTGTTTTGGCACAGGGGTGAGGCTTTTGAAGTTGGTGAATTATCTGGCAGCTGGAAAATTGTAATTCTTGAATCTTGGAAAATTCAGGTTAAGTCAAATTTCATTATGATATTCAAAATGTCTTTGACAGTTATACAAGTTTGGTTGTTGGACTAGTATCTTGGATTCACACTTCTGTGTCCCTTTATACTCTCTACTCTGTCCATTTGACTGGCCACATCACAGTTTCTACCCTTGTTTTGTCTTCAAACTTGCCTGAATTTGTTGCTGAAGGATAATGTATTTCAAATATGGGATGAATGGAGCCTGTCCTTTGTAACATCCAGAAGCAGAAAATTGGGGAAATCTTTTTGTGATTGTTTTAGATTAAAAGTACCAAAAAAGAGTGTATGTGGAAGAGGTACTGTATTTCTATAAGCAAGTAGCAATTTGACATCACTTAGTGGGAGTACAAGTGCCTAGAAAATCATGCGTGTCAAGTGATAACTACCAGAAAACAGATAATTTTTTAGATTTCCCAGTACTATTGTGATTTGTGTCATGATAAATCTGAATGTACCTGTTGTTAATGCTGTTAAGTTTCAGTGGCATCAGTTGTGGTTGGGGTCATCCATAAAAGACATCTGGATTTTGGGGGCAATTTTTGATCTTCCTCCCCTCTGTCCAGACTTTCTTTTGGAAAAACAGGTCACTTTTATCAGGGTGTCCATTTTCCTGTGATCCTCTCCCCCTTGTTATGGACATTTTTATAGATAGCTCCAGCACAATGATCTGCTCTTGACACAAAATGGGCAAACATAGAATGGACATATTTTGAAAACTGGAAACACATAAAACACATAAAATAAGGCAAAACTCTAATGGGGCCCTACAATAGAGCAATATATATAATATACAGTATATATAAACTAAGCCAAGAGTGGGCTGCCACAATTTGGAATAAATTTGTTTCTTTTAGGAAAACCATGTATTCCAAATTTTGGCAGCCCACTCTTGATTTAGGTTATATACTGTATGTCAGCCTTAGCTCTATATGTCAGCCTTAGCTAAAAGATCTTTACAAAATATGCTTGACTGTGAAGAAGGCATAATGCTGAAACATAAAAAGTGCCTCAGTTGAGTGAACAGCTCGTTGGGTTCAAAGGGTCACAGCTATTTCATATATATATATATATATATATATATATATATATATATATATATATATATATATATATATATATATATATATATATATATATATATATATATATATAGACATAATAAAAACTCAAACTAGAAGCACTAGGAAGTTTCCACATAATGGATAGGCATCAAGAATACTCTTTGACCCTTTTAAAATTGTTCAATAAAAGCTATACACACATATCTTATCAACCAACTCACTTTTCTCCAAGGATGGCAGCCTAAAATGATTATACTTCCCAACCCTATCAATATTGAGAGGATCAAGCTTCCTTGTTTCAATGTTGTAGTTACACTAAATGGCCATGTCACAAACAAACACATGATTGACACATTCTGGGACTATTTCTGGGCTGTTTTTGTATCCTCTGTCAGGCCCTCAACACAGTAACTTTTTGCAAAGTGTCCATTTCTGCTACATTAGGAAAAATCATTGCTGGTGAGCCACACTGTATCATTTAACATTGATTACTGGTTGTGCAACTGAGTAAATTCCAAGGCATATTTAGGAGGAAAATTTTTCATTATTGTTGGCTAGAAAAGTCTGGCATTTTCAAGTCTGTACATGCTCCTGGGTTTACCAGAGTTATCAGTAGATAACTTTTATGGCAGGGAAAACTAATAATCTCAAAATAAAACTCTCATTACATCATTTCCTCTTGCAACAGTTAATAAAATATTTTCCATTCAAGGGTAGCTATATGCAAATTCTATTTACAAAAAATGAGCTTGATACTCATAAAAATGTCCATCAAGTTAGCAATAAAGCAAACTGTCAATGCTCTGGGTAAATACAGATAAGAATGTTAACATAAGTCTCTGTTTGTTAAAATACTAATGCTAACCCCTTCATCAAAAATAATCAACTTCAAAAGCTCTGTATAATAATGAGAAATTAACACAAAGTGATGTATGAATATAAATTGGGGAGGTTGGAGGATTCTCTAAAATCAAATAAACAGGGAGCCAAAATACACTGGGCAATTGGAAAATGCCCTCATAGTTATCTCCTGCATCAATTTAAAGCAGTTGTATGCTAGGGTTTCACGAATGTCATGGAGAGCAAAGAAATACAATGAGAATGTCCTCAGATAAATTAGCCATGTTAAAATTTGTTAAAATGGATGAAAATTAGGCAAATGAAATTCTTGGGTCATGTTCTCAGAAAAGAGAACTTGGAACACCTATCTCTAACTGGATTGATACACAGTGTAGACAATGGCAAACATATCTAAAACAGTTTAGTAAAAGCCCAAATAATACTATCCATGATGCATATGACTAAAAAGCATGGCAAAAAGTTATTCATGAGGCAATCAATGTATGGAACAGACAGGGTACAAGATGATGATGATGCTAGGGTGGTACAGTCACTAGAGTTTGAACTAGCTTTACTGCTCTAATACAGCAAAGCAAAAGGAACAAGAGAATCAAACATTATACAGTTAAAAAAATTTCATGAGCTATCAGATTTCTATTTGTGTTCCAGACTGTCACAAATGTGGAATCTCTCCCCACAAATTACTATTTGGGTGGAGCTTTAGAACAAGAGTGCCCTGAGTATAAAAGACTTCAAAAAGTAATTAGCAAGTGGGGGAGTCTATTAGGAAATGAAGGGAAAATAGTAAAAAAGACTACTCATGCACAATAAAAATAATATAATCAAAAAATCAATAGATTCTATTAAAATTGCCTACAAATGAAGTTTTTGGCTTCATGAGTTGGAATCCTAAAGACCAGCTAATGGTAGAGGGACATTATGGTATTCAGTTGAAACAAGAATATGCCGTGGAACAGCACACACTCCTACTGAATCAACAACCTTGACATCTCTTACCCAATCTGGTGCTGTCCATTTTTCCCAATCAGGTGCTGAATTTGGATAGATTTCTATTGGTACAATGACAGAAAGATCACTGTCTAGAAGGACATCAAGTTCAAGTTCAACTTCAAGATAACATCTGCATTTCACAATCGAACCAGATGATGTTGCAACTATGTCATTCTCACTGTGTTGTAGAAAAATAGGTACATCAAACGATTTACTCTTAACTGTACCCATCTCAAGCGGGACTGTACACAACTCTTGTTGATGAAATGTTTCATTGGTCTTGTGCTGCTTACCTTCATCATCATCCCTTGTACCAGCAACACCAATAGTTTTGAACAGTCTGATTCTTGCTGTGGAAAGCTGCTCATTTGATTTATTCTCAACTTGAAATTTCACATGCATTGTCTCACCAAGTGTGAACAGTTTTTTATCCAGTGTCACGAATAATGCTATTTCACCCTTTTTAAAGCAGGAGCACTTCCAAATGATTTTCCGCGCAGAGTAAGTTTCTACTGTGTTCGATCTTGTCATGAATTCTTCATGTCTCAGAACAAATTTACTTGAGGATTTAATACTAGACTCATTTCTTGACTTTGAGTTCTTTAGCATGGCAGTCAAAGTGTAACTCACTTGAGCACTGTATGAACTCCTTTTCACATCATCAACACACATCACTTTTTCAAAACTGTTTGGCAGCCCTGCCTTGAGCGCTAGCTGAAACGGGAAAGCGTAACAACCGAGTGGAATCACTCCTTCTGGATAATCCTTTAGCTTTATATCACATCTTACATGCGTCAATTTTCCAGAAAACACAACCTCCCTAAAGGTTACTTCCATCGAATTTGTCTCCAGCCCCTCCTGAAATCCAGTATCTGTCGAATTTTGAGAAACTGCTCTACTTCGTCCATCCCTATGAACTGGGACAAATTTCTTCCAGGAGCATGTCTCCTCCCCTAAAAAAGATACCACGACCGTGTCGGCAACTACCGGTTCGACAAGCTGTAGGTAAACAGCTCCATAAACTGTACTGCCTCCTGCATATTCACCACGGTTTGTCCTTACAAGTATTTGATTCATACCTTGAGAGGTAGAAAACTACTTCAGTTCCTGAATCGGGCAATGGCCTACTTGATTGGTCTTAATACCAGGCGGCGCCGATCTCCAGTATTACAGATAGATCGTGAAACGACAGACTACCATAATGTTTTGCAGATCTAAAGTAACTCGCTACTTTATATTTAGTGCAAATAATAAACTAGAACCAGCCTTGATTTCCTCTTCCTAGAAATATCACACCTCCTTCAACAACAACAGCCCCAAGGAAATCTGCGTTTTATAGCACTTGCGCATGGCATTCTTAACTGTGGCAATCCCGAAGATACAAATAAAGAGGAATGTATTAGGGTTCGATAAGTTTGAGTTGAGTCAAGTGATAAATACAATAATAGTAGGGTTGTAGGGCGAAATTCTGTACAAGGTGGTTCTTTCTAGTGTGAAAGGTGTGCCAACTCAAAACGTTGACGAGATCGCGCCCTTCATTCCATGGTTTCTGAAAACCGTTAGAAGACTTCGTTATGCCGGTGGACCAACGATGCGATACGGAGTTTTGATAATGAGCTTTATATGCAGCATGTGTCAAATAATTTTATAAGCCTGTCCCCTCGCGAAAAGTATAAAAAATGAATAAGTCCCCAGGGTGCTAATTTGAGGATTTACAGTAGTGCAGGATATCTGTGCAATACAAAAGAGATGAGGGGATTGCATCAAGCGTGCAACTAGGGCAGGGATCTGGTATGCATAGAGAGGCACACCAAAACTTTTTTCCAGAGCGGAACACAATTTGGAATACTAGTTTTCAGACATAGGATTGGCGCATAGCCAAGGAGATTTGTTAGCGAAGAGGGGCACACTTACTCCACTCCTTGTGGCGACTACCAGTCTATTACGTGGTCTAAGGGGAATTGTGGGAAGACTCAATGCTTCCTTTAGTGACATAGGAGCACCCAACATAGTTGGGTGTGACGCGACAGACAATTTTTCAAATGTCGCCCCTGTGGAGTGGCCCAAAAAGCACCTGGCAGACTATAATTTGGCTGTGATCAATCGCGGATCCATGAAAAATCTACAATAACATGCAAAGTAAAAAGTAGAAAGTTTCTTGAAAAATGGCGTCAGTCCTGATGGATGAAAACAAAGCGATGTGGGTTAAATATCATTCCCGTATCCAGTGGTGGAGCAGGGGGGGGGAGGGCAGATGCCCAATTCCAAGATTGTATTTCAAGATTTTTTTATATTTTTAGTATATAATGTCAGGGAAAGGCCTGACAAAGGAAGAAAGAGAAAGGAAAGTTAATTAGATAGGGAGATGAGATCCAGTTTGTTGATGTTAGATTTGATGCAAGATAAGTTGTAGGATTGAGGAAAGGAAGTGGAAGGTAAGGTGTTCCAAATTTGACAGGTACTTGGAATGAAAGAAGATTTGTGGGAAAGAGTCCGTGGATTGGATAGTATGACTTGGAAAGGGTGTGACTGAGTAGAGCTTCTAGTGGGTCGAACATGCTTCAGGGGATCAGGAATAATACTCTTGATTTCCTGTGAGCAATGTCCATGAAAATATCGATAGAAAATGGACAGATCTGCAACCAGAGGACGATGAGAGAGAGATTGGAGAGATTTGGTGAGACGGATTATTTATGAGACGAATATCTTTGGGCTGGACTTTGTCAAGAAGATGTAGAGAAGATCTGGGAGCACCACCCCAAACATGGGAGCAGTACTCCAGAGAAGGAAGAATCTGAGAATTGTATATAGTCAGTAGCTGAGAAGGAGAGAAAAGGCCACGGGCTCTAGAAAGGAAGCCAAGTTTCTGAGATGCATGTTTGGCAGTGGAGTGGATGTGGGTTTTCCAAGAAAGATTAGATGACACTGAAAGGCCAAGCTGAGTGAAAGAAGACGAAATGTCCAGTTCATGAACACTCATGAATACAGGGGGGAAATCTCGGTGATGTTTACGTGAAATAACAACCTGTGTCGTCTTTCACTGATTAAACTTAACACGGTTGTCATTAACCCACATCTCTATGGTTGACAGGTCATTAGTGAGAAGTGAAGCTGAGGTGTTACGATAGGATGAAACATTGGAGTGGGAAAGATTTGGTGGGTTAGATGAAAAAGATGAACTTAGATAAGTATCATCATCAAAAGAGTAAATACTGGAAGATGTAGAGGAAAGTAGGTCATTTATGAATAGGATGAATAAAACCGGGGAGACAACAGAGCCCTGAGGTACACCAGAGTTGATAGAATGAGGTTCGGAGAGGACACCATCGACCCTAATTGCAATTGATCTGTCAGAAAGAAAGCTAGCAATCCATTTAATGAGGTTGTGTGCAGACCAAACATTGGTAGTTTAGCAAGGAGACCTTTGTGCCAGACACGATCGAAGGCTTTGGAGCTATCAAGAGAAAGCACTCTGCTCTCACCATAGGATTCTAGAGCAGAGGACCAAGTATGAACAGCAGGATGCATTAAATAGCTGTTTTATCTTATAGCATGACACATTTCCCCCCACCCCCATCCAGGTCAGCTGCCTATGGACCTGTACGACATCAAAACAGACGAAGAAATTGGGTTCCAAGCTCTCTCCAGTTGGACCTCCATGGAGTAAAAGACAGTGCTAGAGTTTATTTCTTCCATAAGAATCGTCCTTTCACACGAGAGATAGGCAACGTCACAGTCTCTTATTGTTTTTCTTAAAGACGTTGGGGAAGATCAACTCTCTCCAAAACAGAAATATCATGAACAGCCAGTGAAGATGACCGAGGAAGATTTGTGAAGAAAGGAAATTAGATGAGAAATCTATGGTTTACGTGTTGTCTACGTGCTGTGATGAAGTCATAATCTGCTTGCAAGTGAGCCTAACCTAATGAATGCGAAGATGATGCAAAAATGTTAGAATACAAATAGAAGAATTTTGAGGATTTCTCTACTTTCAAATCTAAGGTTGACTATAATCAGCGCAAAAATGCCAGTAAATAGTTCCAAATTATTCCACGAAAAAGAGCACTTCTGTACTTCTAAGAGAAAAGGGCAGGGGTTCGGAACCCCAGGATCCCCAGGCGCGCCTGTGCATGAAAATAGGAATGCCAAGTGTGTAATAACCGTCTGCAATAAGGCTGATTTTACTTTCGAAAGAAGGGAGGCAACACGCCCTGAGCATTGCTTCGCGTATGTTACTTGCTGTGCCCTATGCCATAAGTGTTTATACATGCTCTATAGTTCGTTTTATTTCCATTTAAGAATATGGTTGGGCCAAGTAATAGCTGCTTACGTGTAGCCATTCCGGCTATGACGCAAACTCTAAGTAAAATGCAAAGAATCCACCATGGTAGTAACTAATGGAAAGAGTAGCTGCTATCTTGCACCACTAGTGTAGAGCTGGGGGAGGGGGCTCGGTGGACTGGCCCCCTAGTTAATTTTTTCTTATTTCAGCCCCCAAATTATTCTCAAGAAATAGTGATTTTCTTGAGTTTCGTAATATGGCTGAAATTTGGTCAATTTTCTTTGATCTGCTTTCATTAAAACTTTTACCTTCTCAAACTGAAAACTAGCCTTTTTTCGTTTGGATGATTTCCACTCTGTATATCATTGCTTCCATTGTTACATGGCCTCGTTCGGGAATATGATGCTCTATTTGGTGCAAAGCCTCGTTTTGAAATGCATGACTTGATTTATACACGAGCAGCTCTACACCACTTTCTGGTAATATAAAAACCATTGCTGTGGAAGAGTGGGACTGAGCCCCTTTCTACTCCCAACAAAGAGGCTAGACCATCTTCTCTTTGATAACGTATTTTACACAAAGCTTGCGCATCATATTATGGAAAAGTGGGGATCTGGGCACTCCTAGCCGTCCTTTGGGCACATCACTGAATGTAAAACCATTTAAAACAGAGGAACATTAAGTTACTTAAGTATAATCTGTGGGCAAATCAGAGAGCAATCTGACGATTCACTGGGGACCAAGTGTTAATGAGGTCCAAGCTAAGGCACAAGGTGATAATCATGGACATCATTATAATCCTGGGAGTACAGAAGACCTAAAAATCTGCAAACAGCATGCCTGTCACATTTTAAACCCTAGAGTAGACACAAATGAATGCTTACAGGTCATTCATTATACAAGAAAAGCGGCACACTGGCCATAACATGCAAGGAATTTCACTCCTCGGTGTTGTAGCTACATTGCTAATACAGCCACCCATGGGAAAGATAAACAGCCCAACCAACAAATGATATAAATCAGTGGTTCCCAGCCTATTTGGTCCTACACCCACTGACTGTTTGCTCTGATCTTGCACCACTCCCAAAACACGTATTTTGCTCAAGGCTGTTGATGCATATTAAATACATCCAGTCCTTGCAACTAAGGCAGACACTTCTTGCATCCCTGTAAATGACGTTTTGTATCCCAAGGGGTGTAAATGATTGTTGTTGGTATCATTAATGTGCAATATCTTTTGCTTCCTGCACCCAAATATTAGATAACGCTATACATTTGAATCTAGCTCTATTTGAATCTACAATCGTTACCAAAATTGTTGGAACGAAATGCAGATTTTTCACGCTTTTCCATACCCAGCTTCCCCCCCCATACAATGTTGTGTTACTGTGATATACGCTTGGCGTCTCGTAGAATTCGATCGTTTTCAAACGTAACAACATCTTAAGTCACTTAAACGGCTTGCTTTGTATCAGTACTATTTGTGTCAATAGCCTGCCTTTTTAATCTCAGAGATGCGTGGTGCTCCAAGTAATTTTGGCAACGATTGTAGCTTATACAGCTCAATAGAACTTTACGGATTAAATTCTAACATTCTAAAAATATTTATATAATCTAATACCAAAACAGTCGTGAATTATTTAATGGGCAGTGATGACATCTTGTGCAGTATTTAACAATCTAGATATATTCTGGCCATAGCTTCGCAGCCATAACTCAAACTTCTAGGTAAACCATTCATATTATGAAAACTTGACATTATATTTTGTCACGAGTAATAGCTGTTCTTCAGAATTCAAAGTATGGAATAAACTTTACTTTGCACTCTATGAAAGCTAATAAATGAAAGACTGTTATTGGAAATGCTCTAAAATCTTCTCTGAAATGTCAATTCCCTATGTGCTGCAACTAGTAATGGCAGTTATAAAGCTGTTAAGTACAAGCCTCTTTTATTCAAACTTAATTCATACTATTGTGGCATCCATCTCATAAACATGTCGATGAATGGCTTTGGAATTTTTTAATTCTCCTCTGATTCAGGCTGGTTATCACCTAAAGTGTGCAATAGTAGATCACCCATACTTGCATAGACAAAAAACAGTGAAAAATATCTGCAATAAATATATTATAACTAAAATAAACATAAAACTTGCAAAAAACCAATAATGCACAAAAAAGGACCACTAGGATCAATCATCATCTGAATCAATAACAATTATAGAGCTACTGGTTGTATCACTTTTTGGGATACATCCTTTGTTAAGTGTGTTTATTAGACCAATAGCAATGTCAAAGTTACCCACAGTCTCCTCTCTGGCCTCTTTTTTCACTGTTTGCAATCGATCTCTATGTTCCAACATACCTTCAGTCTTGCAGTTTACTTCTGTGCAATTCCCATTATAGTTTCTGAGTTTATCATCGCTCATTTCAACAATGCTACTATCAGATGGTGCATTGTCTATAGACAATTGGTCATAGAATCCACCAATATTCTTCGGATGACAAGAATTTCCTTCCCATTTCAAATTTTTCACCTTGCAAACCCCTATATTAGTACCAGGCTCCAGTAGAGTATCATTAACTGTAGAGTTTGACAAAATCATTTCCCTACACGTGGATGAAGGAGGGCTTGCTCTGTTTTCTGCATTTGACAATATCCCTCCATGTGGTGTATCAGGCTCCAATCTGACTTTACTTTCTGTTTTGCAATGCTCTACTTCCATTGGAAGCAATTTCTTTTGCTTTCTTAACATTGCTTTCTCAACTTCCTCATCATTACTTGAATGGTCATTCTCACATCCCCGATATTGCAGCTTAGAATAGTGCTTGAAAAGTTTCTCTGTGTTTGACTTGGATATTTTCTTATTTCTCTTTAGCTTCTTCCTAAGATTATGGTCATTCAAGGCTGGATCTTCTAGATCTGTAGCCCTATCTGTCAAGAAAGACCCAGAGTACTTTGTAAATTCCCTTTTTCTCTTCATTTGCAGCTTGTTTCCAATCTCACTGAAAACTTCTTCTGCTACATCTGCTTCCTCCTGGGGTTTTAAACCAAGCATGTAAGTTTTGTTAGTGTTGCCCACAACACTTTTGATGTCAAAAAAATCTGGAAACTTCTTCTTATGCTTCAAATACTTTTCAGCTTCTCTGTTTATTTCAGGGTAGGGAGAACCCTCAATTTTAATTCTCAAATACTGACTGCCACTTAAAATATGCTTTGATCCTTGAAGCGTGCAAAGCTTTCTGAAAAGTCTAGAGTATCTATTTTTAAGCTTGCTCTCTAGAATATAACTGCTGTTTTCACTATCCATTTCATCAAGTATCAGTTCTGCTTCCATTAGCCTTTTGATTTCCCGGTCATAAAAAGCAAGCCTCCTTTTTATTGATTTAATTAGCAACTGTCTCCTCTGTTCCCTGTCCTCTATAACAGGGGAAATATCTGTTTCTGTCACTTGACTACTACTTAGTCTTGAAGCAGATCCACTAGGGAAAACAGTTGGGTGAGAATTATCTGTAATCTTATGTTCGATAACCGAAACTATGATAATATCATTGTCATCATCATTACCTGTTTCTTCATTGCATTTTGAATTGGAGCAATCCATATAGTTTTTGCAATCATCATTTACAGGCTTTGCTTGATCTGAGGTGCTTTCAGTACCATATAATATTGATGAAGTAATTATGTGATGCTGGTCAGTGTCATTTAACATGCTACTTTTTTCCTTGTTAATTCCATGGCTATCACAACACTGTCTTCTTTCATAGGTCTCATTGTCTACTTCTCTACTATTATCTGGAGTTCCTGTATTCGGTGTATGTATTCCATTTCTGCGTACATTACTTTTGGCACGCACCAAGCATCCAAGTGGACTGCATTTTCCATTGGTAACTATTGATTCCTGGGTACTTACACCTTGCTGCGATGTATCTAAGTGGTTGTGATCTCTAGATTTCTTATTTGCTTGACTGTTAAAGAATTCGATCAATTTTCGTTTGGCATCCTCTACATCACTTGACAACGTCCTCGGAGATGTGTTGGTTTGAGACAGAGACAAAGGTAACGTTACAGGTCGTGAACAGTGTGGGCTCATATAGCTAATTTTCTCTTCACGTAAACATTGATCTACCTCTCTCATGATTTGCCGTGCGTTTTCTTTTCTGATTCGTACCAAAACTCCACAAATAAATGGCACAAAATCGCCACTCCGAAAATCGGCACTCGCATTTCGAAATACATTCCGTATCTTTCGCACATCGTTATCCGTAATACCAAACAAAGCACTTTTATGCAAAAACTTCTCAAATAAATTTATGGAGATACCATGACCATCGCCTAGGCCCAAGGAGGTGTCATCTTCGCTCGAAGAATCTTCATCACTTGATATTTCAATATAAATAGAAGGCTTTGAAATGGCAGCTTCCATAAGTATCGTTCAAAAACACGTTAATTATAACTTGAACAAAATCAAATCCTTCTCACATAATGTCATCCCAAAGCTTTGCCGCCATTGCTATTTTAGTCCCAAGACGTGGTTGCTGTTCGTAATAAACGAAATGTGTCAATCAGAAAGTAATTATAAAGTCCCGGATAAGACAATTAGCCTAATAAGGTAATTTTATTGCCCTTATTTGGCAGCATTCCTAAGATATGTCCAAATTTGCATAATAACAGTATTGTATGCAAAGTACAGGAAGTGACGTCACAGTAACAATGACGTAGGGGATTAGGCACGCTGCATTGAAACAAAAGGCCTTTGTTAAGAATGTGAACTGTAGCAATAGCAATAGAAAAAAGCAATACAAGTCAGTGCTACAATAGATCACTAAAGAGTCACCATTTTCTGGCAAACAAGAATGTGTGAATAAATAGTAAACATACCTGGTGCCAACTCAGTGTCGCTTAAGTCATCATCATCACTAGCACTGTTTACTCTAGCACAGATCCAAACTGGTACAGTACCATTTTAGATCTATAGATATAGATATCAAATTTTTTAGCATTTACACTGGATTGGATCCAAATTAGTACCCTGGTACACTGGGTACTGTACTGGAATGGTTCCACTCACTTGCTGCCATCTCACTTGCTTCAATGTGCACTATTCATAAATTGGGCCAAATGATCCTAATTGGGATAATAATGGCTACTTTGTTTGCTATATATCAGTACTAATTTTATCCAACATTGCTTGCTGGCATGCAGGAGGGATGTGAAGTTGTGGTATACCAAGTTGTAAATTGTGCTTTATTGTGTGCAAATCAATCATGTAACAAATACAGTAAAATACATAGCATAAGTTCATCTGCTAAACATTAGAAACAATATTATCCTTACTCAGTTGTTGTTTAAACATTCTGTAATTATTTATTGATATAAAAAATAGTAAATGAAAGGCATGGAAAGTTTGTTGCCACAAATCTCTCAAACAACATAGAAAGTATCTGAATGATTCCGACAGTTTTGATGATGAGGATTGAAGTGGGAGCCATCAAAATTCTACAGACATTAATGAAAATTGAAATGACATATAACTCACTTACCATTGATTCATGGTTCACAAGTGTAGATCTGGTATTTTGAACAAACAATCTCCAAGCATCTTAATCAAGCATTCCTGTGTCCATATAAGATTTTGCATGGTTGAAATCACAGATTACATCTAGGAAAGGCAGGGTTGGTTCTATTCCAACATTGCCTACTTGAGTCTGAAGAAGCGACTATGCTTTCCAACTGCAAACATTTCTCCTGAACTTGATGAAAACGTGCGACCTGCTTCCCATGGACCATTGCAATAGTAGATGTAGATTCAAACAGAAACTTCGGAGATTTGAGCACAGCAAATACTAGTATTCCTTTGCGATTACAAATTAATGCAATGCAAAGAGCAACTAAACCATTTATCACTGGTGCAAGACAAGTGTCAAAAGAAGAAAGAGTTGCAACATTTTGCAATGTTAGTTATCAAAGTCTATGGAAGCTGCTACTTGGATTCTAGTAAGCAATTACAAAAAAGTGATGGAAATGTGCCTTTAATCTTTACCCCTAACATAGAACCCCATTGCCTTAAAAAATTGATATAATAAACAATGCGTGTGCATTCATCTATGAAAATTACTTACAGATAGATGGATGAGAATATTCCAGGCTTCAAAGATACTAGGTTCATACAAACCAACAACTCTAATGAAATCTAGAGTTGAAACTATCTCTAACTCCTGTTCCTTTGCTAATATTTAAACCCCAATGACTCAGTTTCACCACTGCTCTTTCTTACGTAAGTCATTGTACCACACAAACTACGAAACAGTGAAACTACATCTTTGAATGAGCAGACATAAAAATAATACTAATAATTTCACCTTTTTAAGGACAAAAGATTGTGCAATAAACTAAAACCTGACTATTTTGGTTAAAGAAATTTCACATTTAATAATTTAAGATTACGATGCATACCATTGTTCTTATTTTCAATGCGTGATTTCTACTTTAGCCCGTTGCTAGCAACAAAAACATCAATGCTCTGTACAGGTTCCTTAACAATATACAGCAGTCAGTACTGTATGGCAGATGCCATGCTCGAGTCAGTTACCGCACTCTATGGATTCTTTCAAACAAGGATATCGTAGAAAAATTCAAGCATAAGTGTTGAAAAGTAAATCTGGGAAATAAAAGACACCCGCTGGAAAGATCATTCGACAAGCTAATACCAAACTCGTCAGCAAAGAAACTTTTCCATAGACAAATCCTAAAAATACATCTTACAGTTCATTATCTTCTTGTAGGCATCAATGTTCAAAGGTTCAAACTTCTGAGAACGTGAATCATAATAATACAAAGCATCACCACCAGCTTTGCTAGGATCAAAGTTGTCTTTACGCAGCTGGACCTTTTGATACTTAAATGTGGCAGTTGTTGAAATCTGTGGAGAAAAACATACAAACACTAAATATTATGCAAGCTTTCCACAAATAGACCTGGGCTATGAAGCATAGGCTCCAAATCTTTGATTGGTTAGGAGCTCTGATCACATTTAAATTCTCCATACCGTTCTAGCCAATTAGAGCGCATGATTCTGTAAAGAAAAATCCCCTTCATGCCGGGCTACGACCAATCAAAAGTTGCATATGTGAAGGAGTCTGGAACGGAATGCTAGTAACATGTGTAGTTTTGCTGTTGTAGAGTAGAGTTAGAGTAGAGATAGAGTAGAACGGAGTAGAGAGAGAAGAGAAAGACAAGGAAAAGGTTGGATTTGAGATTAATGTGGTAAAGTTGTGTCTAGTAGGGGTGTTGAATTGTATATATAGTGTATATAAACTATCTTGGCTGTATTGCTTACATGTATCCGAACTATTAGTACCACCACTTTGACACATATTTTTGAGGTCCCATCGAGATGAAAGGTCAAAGTTAAATGTCACCGCGCTAATCAGAGACGAAGGTGAAAAAGTTGCAAACCCGGAAGGGCAAGTTGAGGAACAAGCAAAACTTTCATTCTCACTGTTGCGTCGTCCCGAGAAGTATCCAATTAGAGAAGACTCTGTATTGTTTATAAGAAACTAAATTTGTACTTTGCAGCTATTGGACTTGCGAATTACAGACAGGCCATTTGCACTACCGTTTGATTTCAGCGAGAATGAATTTCGCTTAGCGGAATCGGTAGATTTTTCGGAGTCAAATGACTGGGAAGACTTTGTAAAGCGTTTAAAGGCTTTGTTCGAAAGAAATCAAACTGACACTGAGAAATGCTACAGCTTTCACAAAAGGGTAAAACAACCAGATGAAAGTGTTGACTCGTTCGCAAGATGCATTTCGCTTAGCTGAATTGATAGATCTACGGGAGTCAAATCAATGGAAAGGCTCGGTAGAGCGTTCAAAGACTTTATGGATAATTCTCATGATGGAAGAAAATCTAGCCTCATGACTGTATCAAACCATTTTCACTGATATTTCGAACGGTGCTATAACACCTTACCCACATAAGGGTCTATATCTGCAGGGGGTGGGCAACTGGGTATTTTTCTATACCTGTCTCAAATGAAGTGAAACAGTGCTATGTACTTATAAAATAGCGCTAAATCAATTCACTTCACTGGCAAAGCAATCGAAACAATGTTTCTATAACTACAGTTTATTATCTGTGTTTGGAGCCATCTTTAACGCTACCTACTGGTTTTATATGTCCAAACCACACTATGGCAAGAGGTTTATCTCATTGTCACCCTATCAAATGACTTGAACTTGCAGGCACAACTCAGCAACAATAACAAAGCAATATTCAATATCTCAACTTTAGAACTTGTCGGTGGGCATGGCTCATTAATGTTTGCAAGAACACGACGAGTGTCACTCACAGGCACAAAATGAGTCAATTAGAATTTCTACAGGCACTATTGATCAAAATCTACCCACTGATTGTTCACTCACTGACCTATCCGAATCTACTTTTAAATGCTAGTGTAACAACACCTAACGCGGCTGGGGACTCAATCGAATAAACAGAAATCAAAAGTACAATATGCCAAAGTTCTAGAGTACTACCTCACGTTGTTTTCGAATGAAGATGGGTATAGCATATCTCGGTAGTGATTTCTTCAGGTCTTCTGCCAACTTGTCAAGATCAACCAGGTTATCTGGATCTGATATGGCTGCCATGCCTGCTTTACCTTCAGTTCCAGGGATATTCACACCGAAAACAACAACATCTCGAAGATGCAGAATCTTGCTGATAACCGATTCAACCTCCGCCGTTGATACGTTCTCGCCTTTCCATCTAAATGTATCACCTATAATTGAAGTCAGCGGCCGATAATAACAAGGATGGCAAACATATTGTGCTTGATTTTTCGATGCAAATGCTACAAATAGGTACTAATGACGTCATAGAAACAAAACTCTTATATGAAATCAGACTTGAATACATGGAATGATTTCAAGGTCCATGTACGCTGGCTAAAGTTTCTACCAACAGATGCATGATTCTTGGTAGCCAGCGCATATAGAAGCAAGTAAATTTATAGATATCGATAAGCATTTGCTCAGAAGTATATCCATTAACAAACAATTCACAGGATCTTGCTGTAGACTTAAAATATATTGCAGTAAAAGAAAAAGCATGGACAACCAAAGACCTATCAATCTAGTATACATTACAACTTCTAACTACAACACTGCAAATGGACCTTTCCTTATATTGATGAACCTGAGTCATTGCCTGTAATGTATTGGGAGTAGAAGATAGAGATAATGTGTGGCAACGATCATAAACGACCGATTAACTGACTGACAGAGCGACCAATTGACTGGCAGACTGGCTGACAAACCAACCAACGCACTGTCCGACAAACCAACTGACTGCTTGATGCACCAAATGACTGACTGATAAGCAAACTGATAATAACCTTCACCATAAAGAGGTTAAGCCCCAGTTAAATGAATTCAACATTTCACCGAGAAGCGCACAACATTTGCACACCTTTGCTCTGCCTTGCCCAGCGCTGCTCGATGTAGAGTGGTCAACAAACTAAACATTTCAGGCAACATTTCTTGAGCGTAGTGAGTGCCTGCGCGGTGCTCCATAGGAATTAAAACTTTCGCGCCACATGTATTGCAAACAGGAGGCGTAGTACTTACAAATATGACAAACTTCCGTCATGCAATGAAACGAAAAGCAGTAGAACATGATTCAAATCCCTCCAGGCTTGCTGCTTCTTTGTATTCCTTTTCCTCACCTACCTCTGAAGCTGTCATTAAACTGCCAGCCATTGTCCCTAACTTAAGATTGATTCCCATAAGATCGCAAGAGTCAGGAACGTGACGCAGATCCCTTCTGCCATCTTCCCTAGCAATCAAAGAAGGAATGTTCCCATTGGTTGGGAAGAAGTTGACCATTGTCAGACTTCACTGTATCCTGTCATTCATTTAGTACTTATCTGCATTTTTCTGGACTCTGGCAAAAATTTTGTGTCACATGATTATACGATGAATGGTTCATTATATCCATTTGACCACTTTTTGAGAAGCATATGCATCGGCAACCTCTGTTTTTGCTCTCTTTTCTGTGACCGGAAGCATGGCAAGTGTCGGGAAGGTTGAACTCAAACCAACTCCACCGACCCTTGCGATTCACAGTTGGCGCAGTCGTAAGGATCGTACCACTATGTTCTCACCAAAGTCGGGAGACAATCGCAAACTGTTGCCGACACTCTTACGATCTTATGGGAACCAGCTTCATAACCTAGTATCTTTTTGCTTCTTCCCTTCCTTCAAAACTAAAGCCCTTTAACTTTTCCATTGAAATATATTAGCTGGATATTTGTTTCCGAGAGAGAATGCCAACTTCGGAAATATGCAAAATGACTTGAAACAAGTCAATGCCACACGAAGACTGGGAATGCGCGATTTCAATGACTTGTACATCATTTGTTATAGCCACCAAATCGCAAAGAGCAGTACCAAACATGACCCAACAAATGTTCAAATGAATACAACATTTCATCCAGCAGGAACGTTGGGCACTGCTCAGTGCAATGTTGTATTCGCTTGACCAGGGCTTTACCAAGGCAATCAAACCTAAACTATGAAAGTTACTTTTGATAATGTGAATAGCCAAATTCCCAACAGCTAGCCCATTTTTCCATGCACTCCCTGTAGAAATTCGCTACTTACTGATTGACGGATTGCAAAAGAGACAGGTGGACAGACACAGGCAAACAGACACATAAGAAGACAGATGGTAAAACAAATAGGCAAGTAGATATAAAGGTAAAGAGAGGGTCAGAGCATAAAGTAACGTAGAAGACTGACATTCAATGGATTCTATAAAACAAAATCCGAAAAACATAGTATTTATGAAGAATATTCCTTTGTGGTCAAAAACAACTTCATGTTTCAGCAGCATGTTATTTGTACCAACCTGTACGATCATGGAAGTAGAAATAACCATATTTATCTTGGTACAGGACATCTCCAGAGAGAAAGGCAGAGTCACCATGCGCAAATACATCATGCACAATTCTTTTACTTGTAGACTGCTCGCTCAGATAACCATCAAACTTCCGCAAAGGGTCATCTAGCAAAAGAGAATCGTTTACCATTAGTGCCAGCCTAAGCACCTTTTGCAAAGCCTCAAATATCTCTAGAATATAGATGAGATGGAGTAGGAGTAGTAAATAAAGGAACGCAAAACCTGATAAAATTGTTGGAAATACACTCTAACCAGGCCGTACTAGAACTTTCGTTTATTCCTTTGAACATTCCAGAACAAACTTACGGCCTATTCACAATGACGTAATCTAGCATTTATATTTGTGATCGTACGTTGCTAGAAACTTCTAGGCTAAAACATGTAAACTATATAAGTGATCGTAACCTCATTGGAATCGTTCATTGTTGGTGAATGGTTAATGTTAATGGCTAATAGCTAGTTGCTATATTGTTCAATATTCAGTTGATTACAATAAAGGCGCAGACTTCTTGGTGAATACCTTAAACAAAAATTCCACGCTAAGATCTCACATTAATTTCATAGCTTGGTTCTCACGGTCAAAGAACCTGTGAGGAATAAAACGCAATAGACAAGTATCGAGCAACTGAACTCCATAAAGAAAAACAACAACGACTCACTTGAGATTATTTTGCCAACCATTTCTCCTGGCTCATCGTAATTGCACGGTACAGCAAGACCATTTGCATCCCTTACTAATTCACCAGTTACTTCATCGGTTCTAAAAAGTTTTACCGGAAAAACCCATGGGGCCAATACAGAAGTGAATCCAACGGCACCTTCTCTATTTTCGGTATTAATCACATTTGCATTCCCTTCAGTTGATCCGTAGAATTCTCCGATTTGTTTTATACCAAATCGAGTCTGAAAATCTCTCCATATTTGAGGTCTAAGACCATTTCCAATTGCTAATCGTAGACTGTGACCTTTGTCTGATGATTTATGAGGCTGAGCCATCAAGTAACGACAGATCTCTCCAATGTAATGTGTCATCTAAGAGAACGTCATCAAATGAATCACAACACCAAATTTATTGTTAAAGTTAAAATACAGCTACTGTCATGCGAGACCCTATGTTCTAGGGGGTTTTCTCTAATGTCCATGTCCTCATCGCCATATTTCTCCCTGGTCAATCAGCTAATCTACTAATATCATTCATTCAAATAAGAATTTGAAATCAGATGTAATAAATTTTTGCACAATTTTCACACTAACACATATCAAGTAAAATGAAAAAACATCTCTGAAAGGTTTCTATTACAGAAGAAACGATGGGTGCTAAAATGAAATCTACCGAGCCTCACTATGGATTAGTAATATGCACTTCATTGGGGAGATGCCAGGTGGGTGGAATACTTGTCTGCTATGTGAAAGCTCGATGGTGTAGGCACACTTTGGGTCATAGTTCTGGATGCTTGTTCAAACATTTGCCCAATAGTAAATGGGCAACTAGTGGTAATACTGTGGAGATAGGATTTGTATTTACCATTTACTATATATATATATTACGTCTTATGGAATGGGGAAATATACTTTATTACATGCTTTTCATATGATCTGAGGTCAGTTCTGTTAAAAAACCTTGTCATTTTTATTCATTTTTATTCTACATAATTATGGAGGGTAGCTCTTCAGATCGCCTGATTTATAAGAGGTCAGGTCATCTGTCAAAAACTTACAAATTAAAAATTACTGTACTAATACAAAAAATAAATAGCCTATTTAGAATTCAAATTACAATTACAAAGTAAAAGAGCCAGTCTAATATCATAAATAAAAATATATAATGAGTGAGCTGTTTAGTTGTGGCAAAAAACCCTGTGATCATAATTTGACTAACAATGCTGAGGAACTCGCCAGCAGCCTGCCTCATGGTTTTGCGAATAACTACTGACTCTAAATTTAACCTCATACTTCTGCTAGCATCCCAGTCAAACAAGCAAGAACTCAGTAGTAGGAACTTACTGTAGCTTTATACTTCTGACAATCTTCAAAAAAGTTGCTGGCTGAGAACTTTTTCCTGATTGCAGCAGTATTTCCACGAAGTAAAGTCAACCCTATGCCAATGACACCACCATTTGAATGATAAAGTGGTAAGGGAATGTAATTAATATCACTTGGATTGACATCAAAGACTTCTCCCATTCCATAACTCATGTAAAAGAACCTGAAGAATCACATTAGAAAACGAAGCTAATTGAGAAGCAATGAGTGAAAGGGACAGTTAGTATACTACAAGCTTAGCCTCTATCTTAGAATAAAACATCTCCAATAAAAATAGCTTACAAAACAATGTAATATAACTAAGAGACAAATCATTAAATAATTGAGAAAGTGAAGAAAAAGTATAGAAAAACTGACAAGAAATGAAAAGACCAAGAAATGCTGACAAGAAGGTGTGAAAATAACCTGAAAACTTGCCTACTGAGTGATAATAGAAGCTGGACATATAATGAATTAAAGTGCTGCCTTTTCTTGGAACTGAGATCCAACTTGCTAGTATAACGGTCTTTTGCAAACATACAAGGAGGTTACTATATCTGACTAATTAGAATATTCTACTATAAGGAAATTCCATTGACATTGTGTGGCATTGCATCTAAAAACTAACTCATAATACACATACCTTCCATGTTTGATTACAGCTGCTTTAGGGAGACCAGTAGTTCCAGATGTATATATGTACAGCAGCTTATCTAAATAGAAAAAAGCAAAAAATTAAAGTAAAAGCAGTCTCAACTACATTATCACAACAATAGGGCTCTATGAATAAAAAACATCTCCAAGCAAAATTTGACATGTGGTGGCAAATGCATTTCAAATCCTTATATCAGTTTCCTTAAAAACCAAAATCCACCTGAACTCTATCAACCCAGATGTCACCTTATAGACAGTAGTATCATTAGCATGGGCAAGTGGCCAAGTGGCTAGAGAGCCTGACTTGCTGAGTGGAACATCAATGTCTCGATGCAAACCCTCCAACCAAAGTTGGGATACTCGCTCATTGTCCATCCAGCAGCAAATGGGCATCTGGTGGCAACACTGGGGAAGTAAAAGGTGGTGAAAGAAGGAACTAGCCACCTTACCTCACTATGGTGACAGCTCAGGATAAGTGTTCTCTCTTACAGACACTCCCTAATGTACAGCATGGTAAATGGGGCCAAACTTTCAAAAAAACTTTTACTTCTAAAGAGCATAGAAATATAGTTACAGCATTTTCTCAAATAGTAGCTGCCGCTTCTATTAGTTTTTCTTTTGTTAAAGTTGGGCTTCTATTTAGGCATGGCTTGTATTCAAGGGCAGCTTTTATTCACTTTTCAGTCATTGCAGTGCATTTGTGAACCCACTACATTGTCGTAGGGAAACCTACTAGACAGCATTATCAACATACAGTATTTGCTGCATAAAACAGTTCATTGATATTCTAAAAGTGTATATTAACCTAAAATATTTGTGTTACTGCTTAACATTTTACCCATAGGTACCCCATTTCATGCCTGAGAGTGTTGATAAATAAATGCCACTTCTATTTGAGGGTGGCTACTCCATTATTGTTCCTAAATGCGGCTTCTTTTGAGGGCAGCTTTTAATAATTTTTTATCACAAACTGGGCTTCTATTTGAGGGTGGCTTCTATTGGAGGGCAGCTTCTATTCAAGAAAATACAGTATACTAAAATTGTAGTTGAACACCTTGTCATGACCTAATGAGTGTAAATAGAGCTAGATGATATCATAAGTCGGTTGAACTTGATAAAAACCAGAATACCATAAAAGTCCCGTTCCTTTGGTCCAGGCGGCTCATTTGTCGCACTCTGTTCTAAAAGAGGTAGAAGATTTTCAACATCTGGGCACTTTTCATCATTCCCAGCACAATAAAATTTTATTTCTGTTCCCAGTAGGTTCTTCACTTCTGAAATTGCACCTGAAATGAAACAAATGTACTTATAAAGCTCAGTTATATATTAACAGTAGCCTATAGAGGCGAGTTTTTAGAAGTATCAAACAAGTAGCTAGTAACAAGCTAGAAGTCACCAATATACAAAAATCAGTCCTAACTTATTACATAATATCTAACTAAGGCCTATCTGTTTCGATAATATCAGTTGTGAGACCAACTGTGCATCTTGTGGAGAAATTTCAGAACAAGGTGTCTGACTTAGTTCCAACAACTATTGTCAAGGTGCATGATCTGGTCAGTTTTCAAGAATGAGGCACATAACAAAATGCACACATTGCTTCATTATGGTGCATGCTGAGGTGCGGGTATGCAGTTGTGTACCTTAACCAGAGAGGCCTGATCTAGATAACAGTTGTATTTTCCTCCCCAACTATACCCTCACTTATCAAAGCCTGCATAAAACAATTAGAGGATATTTTGCTCCTCACCAATAAGCATACCTTAAGTGTGCACTGATAGCTAATTTGCATGGTGACAAAATGGCTTTGTAGAGTGACAAACAGTAGTAGAAGTTTGCAATGATGTTTGAATTTAGCATACCAGATAATGATGGTGAATATATGACAGCTTTGGCTTTGGCAATGTTGATGCAGTGTGCCAATGAGTCACCTTTTAAGTTGAAATTGATCAGAGCTGACACAACACCTATCTTTGATAATCCTAGCCAATAGCAGGCATATTCAATGCTTGATTCCATAAAAATTGCTACAACATCATCTTTTTGATAGTTTGCACCATAGAATACATTTCCTACTTGATTTGACAAATAATCAGCTTCAGTAAAGGTCATTGATTTTCCTGTTTCCACACTAATAAATGCAACTCTGTTGGGGTATTTATCAACAACTGTACTCTTGAAAAGGTGCCCAATAGACTCTTTATTCTGCCGATGCTTTTTCATGATCATTTTAACATGGATGAGCTTTCTAACTCCTCTGAAGAAAAGAATAACAGAAAGCTTAAATTCATAATCACACACAGTCATGAAACAAGTTTTAGTCAGGGCCATCTGGAGAGACTTTTGGTACACAGGTGTTACAAATTTTGTTCATCTACTGGAATCAAAATTGCAAGTACAAGTCTACACCCATTTTGGCCAATACTCTTTGATTTTGTGATGTCAAGGAACACAATGCTACATAAGAAACTCAGATCAATGCATTTTGATGTCTATTCAACAAGAAGAGTTGCAGTGGTTCTTCAATAATTGCAAAAATACTGCATCTCAGTTCTGAAAGAAAAATCAAAACAAAAGCTAACAAAGCAGAAATAAACTTAAAATCACACAAGGGACAATCCATTAGAATGTGCAGTCAGCCTAACTCTCTCAAATATGTATGCACATATTTGACTATATAGCAATAAGCAAACTATTCTTGTGCAACATCACTTGGTGATGTAAAACTGCCTAAAGCACAACTATTTTCTTGGGTTTATATCTTTGTGGAAAATAAATGACCTAAGATAAAAAGTGCCCTGCTAAAAAGCAATGCCAACATTGAGTAATAGGATTGTTTACAATTCAAATATGTGATTGCAGTCTGGCAGCTTGTTATTCAAACATAGGTTGAGATCAAACTGACATGTAGTTACAATGGATGAGTGGCTACAAACTCTATTTTACTATCTTTCCATTCACCAGTCTACAACGACCGACAGATGCACACTCGAAGGAAATCATAACCATGGAGGCTGCACGCGAAAATACAAGACTTTGATCGCTATAATGCTGAAAGAGACTACAAGAGAAGAATGGTAACAGAAGCATGGGAACCGTACACGCCAAGGTACGAGGACAGTTCTCAGCCTACGACATGCAAGCAGGAAATTTCCATAAAACATAACATCCTGTCGAATTCAATAATCCAGATATGGCCATACACTTGTTGAGTATTACAGGACTCATATCACTACATACTGTTACGTTGGTTAAAATCATAAAAAAGTGGAACTTTGATCAGATAGTTCAGTACTTTGATCAGTTAGCTCATGGACACAATGACAATGAGGCTTCAGTCAAATGATCGCATCAAAACCCTCATATCTGTACATGGGACTGGCAGAAGCATTAGAGACAGTAACATTTTCAATCCTTTGTGATCACAAGATAACAATAAAAACATATACTTTTTTGAGATGGTCGCAATTTACATTCTTATATCTGACCTTAAATCTCTAGGAAGTGTTAGAATTACGGTAAGCACATATCTCCATCCTCCACTGCCAAGGTAGTAAGATGAACCAAAAATGGCAGCAACTACTGGAAAATAATACCATTGCAAACGTAACCATCCTGTAATGAAAGAGCTTAAGCCTAAGAAGGCGAATGCTTTACTATACTCCAACATGTTTCTGCGAATATGCCTAGCAAAGATTGTGAGAGGCAACCGCCGCTTCATGCAGGTCCAGAAGGTGAACTTTGGTATGAGGTCGCTAGCACCCTCCCTACGCCAACTCCACAAGTGATGTACCAAAGGGCACTTTTGTGTTTTACGACCACAAGTGATCTTTGGACTAACTGTGTTGTTGCAGCTGCAGTTCTAAGATAATTTTCCCGATGTCAGCATTGATCTGAAAGCCAAGTTGTTGTCGCAAGAAACAAAACAGGAAGATACCCAAGATGCCAACAAACAACTCGGCCTCAGTCCTGCTTGAGAAAAAAGCACTTACAACTTGAACACGAGGCAGTCGCTAGCACGCCCCTTTTGTTTCGTTTTCTTTTCATGTACAGTTAAACTTAAAAATCGAATGCTCTTTTTGACTGTTCTGTATTTTTATACAGATTAGAAACCGTACCTTAGGTGTCATTCACATATTACGTCATGCAAGGGGGGTGGGAGGGTTTTTGATTTCTGTAACAAAATGTGACAAGGGGTGGATGGGTTGTTTTTGGATCGTGATGTCACATTTTTTAAAAAATTCGATATTTAGCACATTTGATGGCATTCTGGTCAAAGTTAAGACCTTTCTGTTTAAATGAAAATTCTAGATCTAGTTATGTTATAGTTATGTTATCTAGTTCTAGATATATGTTGTAAAATTGAACTGAAACTGTCACCATTTGTACAATTGATCAGAAATAAAATAAAGTGAAAAGATCTAGTCTATGAAAACTGCAATCATGATGATGATGTTGACTTGGTCCACTTCGGCCTTCAGCTTTACATCGTCAGGATGCCTTGAGTCGAGCGGTCTTTCGAGTCGTTATAGCTAATGTATATCATGATAACTATCAACCTTTATCTACATACAAATACCTATACAAGTGGTTCGGCTAGGAGACTCGCGTCCCTGCCATTGAACCTTCTCCTTCCTCCTCTATACTCTAAACTCGGTTATATATATCCGAAAGCATGCTTCGATTGCACAAGCATTGCAATTACAACATGCAATCATCACGCGCAATCGTGTTATCGAAATCTAACCATATATAGTGATATTCTAACCTTATCTTATTCTCGAACCATCCTAGCATTCAAGTCTGATGCAAGGCTAGAGTTTACGAAATCTTAAACAAAGGGAAGTCTATAGTTTAATGCAAGGCGATGATATGGGGATTCCATATCATGCTGTCTAGAACTTGCGTCATATGCGAATCTGGTTCTACGTGTAATAGATACAAATGGGTCTACTAGACAACACTAAATATGGCAAAGGTTTGCCTCCTACAGAAGAGATAATTAGTGTATGGCGCAATGCGTACAGTAGATCTTGTTGCCTATACTAAGTAATATAACAATACCTAATCCAGTCATCTATTGATGCAAGAGTAAATAATCCTAAATCCTAAAACAATAGAATGGCATGCTGCGTAATGCACAGTCACTGCAAAGGGGGTTTCTATAGTATGCCTAAAGTTTAATTCACAAAGGGAATTACTATGCCTAACCTAACTTATTTCCTATTAGCTAATCAGGGGCGGATCCAGGAATAAAACTGACTGCTGCACAACATAGGAAACATTTAAGCAAGGGCGTGGCTCAAAGCTGACTGGTTGTCACGCCTAGTTTTGTCAGTATCACACATATCTTTCAGCTGTTCACATTATTTGCTTCTCTGTCAGTGGTTCTCTCTTGAAACACACAATAGACATCATCCGAAACAACAGTAAGTGCTAACAAAGAAATGGTAAAAAGAGGTCTAATATGGATGAAAAATATATCATTGCATTCGTTTGTCCAAACTGGTTCCTTATCGATATTAATAAATACAAGCATTCAACTTTTATAACCGATTTCTAAAATATCCCCTTCCTCAGCACAAAAGTCGACGTCATCGATAGCATGACGTTCAAAGCGGGCTGCCAATCTTTAAGGTTGTACTGTCCTTGTTCGGCAGTGCTATTTATCCCATCAGCACGGAATCTCTTGGTTCTGTTACTTGTTCCGCCGTGCGATGAATGATTTTCTTCCCATTTGATGCTTAAAAAATGCAGACAGTTACGGAGAATCACGAGTCACATTTAGAACTACCTACTCCCAAAGCGAGACGTAATTACTGATCAGCCCCTCAGTTCTGAAATCCACGAACAGTGTCTTTGAAAATATGCTTCCGGTCTTGTCTTCGATGAGGGAATGAACAACATTTGTACCTAGAGACATGCAGGGCCTAAGACATGTCAACTGACTCATCAAAATGTTGAATAGCGTCTCTGAGTCTGAAGCAGCAGCTACCAATGACACTGAATCTGAACAAACTAAACAATTGCACTTGTGCAGCGACAACTAACAATCGTGCAGCAGAACCTGACAATCGTGCAGCAAAACTTAACAATAGTGCGGATTACTGGTGATGTGATTTCAGGATTGTTTTCTTTTATCTAAAATGTCAGATGATTGTGCTGCATCTCAAATTCTCGACAATGGTTTGTGCAGCACATCAAACTCGTAATGCTGCACAATAGATTCTACTGTATCACAATCGTTTTAGAGCGCCTTACAATTGTCTCCTATCGCAGCACAATAGAATTCTGACAGGCTACCATTCAGGACACAATAAGCGATGAGCCAAATATGGAATGCTCAATTCGTTCTCAGCACTCAGCACAAAAGTGATGACGAGACAAGGTACGGGGGTACACACAGATCTGAACGATGCTGCTGGGGGACTTACGAAGAGTTTTCTCGAAATTCGACTGCCTTACGTAAGGCTTGTGCATTACCCTGGATCCGCCCCTGGCTAATACAAATACTTTTGGACATTATACGGGCGTCTTATAGCGTAAAGAAGAGATCTAAATGATATTTACGTATGACTAACATTCATGGAAGCTATAAAGGTTATGTTGGCTCATTTACATTCGAGCCCCCGACGTATCTCACGAACAACTAATATTAATCGGCACTCCTCAGTCTTTCTCAAGCACTGAGAGTCCGAATATCTAATATCAAAGCAACAAACAACGAGATGGCACTCCTCAGTCTTTCTCAAGCACTGAGAGTCCATAATACTAAATAACAAATGCGAGATATCCTAATAAAAGATATTAGTACTTCTACAAGCTACTAAATATCTGTCCAAATCTTCCAAATATAGCTCCAATCTAAATTAGCAGTATTACAATGTTATCTGCTTGATCTCGATATTTAATTGGATACATTTTTTAAATCTACAGTAGATTATCCAAATTATAAAGACATTAAAACTTTTGACAACCTCAAATAGTGTTGTAATATCTGTACCCATTTTTATGATTGTTTTCTATTATATTTTGTATGAAAGATGATGTAGTGAAATCGTGTGATAGTCAGTAAAAAAGACATAATAAACGCATTATTACGAAAGCAGAAATATATTCTAGACATACTGAAAAGCTTATTTTCGTCCGACACTCGTCAGAGTATGAAACGTCGGATAGCGAATGAAAGGTGAACTGAAATATATAGCCAGATGCGGGTACACGGGATATGATGAATAATGTGTCCAGTTAGCCAATGATTGGCCACTTGGACTTGATATGGCTAACTGGACACATTATTCATCATATCACGTGTATCCTCATCTGGCTATAAAGTTCGGTTCACATTTCAGTCGCTATCCGACGTTCCATACTCTGACGAGTGTCGGACGAAAATAAGCTTTTCAGTATGTCTAAAACATGGTAACGCTTTTTCGTGCTGTTGTGAAGTTCTGTTGTACCAATAGACTTTTCAAATATATTCTATTGAAATTCATAATGTGACATCACACATTGAGGGTGGGTGGGTAGATTTGAATTTGTAACAAAGTGTGACAAGGGGTGGGTGGATGTCTAAAAGTGCCAAAATTAGTGTGACGTAATATGTGAATGGCCTCATACTGTTGTAAACGCTTTTGCGATAGTGCATTACTAATCTTCTCTCAATCTCCAGGAACATTTCACTGGTTTGAAGTAAGTTATACCCAAAAGTATCTAACTGAATTTGCTTTCTTGCCAATGCTTTTGTAGACGGTATGCTGTAAACAGTTCAACACGCTACAGTTGTTGGCAAGCTGTTCCAGATATTTGTGCACCATTCTGTACAATATATTCGCGTACATCCAATCTTAAACGAGACCTCTTTAGTCTAAGATTGTATACGTGTATTATGTAACGTAAAATCTCTCTGATCTATACTGAAAAAATTGTTTGTATCGACATCATACCGTTCATTCACTATGGCGCGCCAAAAGGGAAAAAAATACGAATCTATTATTTATAATATGAATGTGTCGCAAATATAATACGAAAAGTTGCAAATATATAATACGAAAAGTGTCGAAAATATAATACGAAAAGTTGCAAATATATAATACGAAATGTGTCAAAAATATAATACGAAAAGTTGCAAATATATAATACGAAATGTGTCGAAAATATAATACGAAAAGTTGCAAATATATAATACGAAATGTGTCAAAAATATAATACGAAAAGTTGCAAATATATAATACGAAACGCAGCATGACTCCGAGCAAGCAAAACAGCATGGGACGACGCAGGCAGAATGAGATTAGTTCGATAACGCTCTGTTGAAAATGGGATCTGGAGTTTCCACCTCACCGATAAACGTCCTTGACCGGTTGAAAGACCTGCTCTCTGTCCTTCCTGGACTTATCGAAGAATTTGATCGAAATCTTTTCAATACGCACGACGAGGTTATTTTACAATGTATGGAAAAGAAGGGTGACTGAATTATGCGGCATTCTATTTTCGATCAAATTCTTCGATAAGTCCAGGAAGAACAGAGAGCAGGTTTTTCAATCGGTCAAGGACGTTTATCAGTGAGGTGGAAACTCCAGATGCCATTTTCAACAGAGCGTTATCGAACTATTTCGAATCAGCTCGAAGCCAGAGCAGAGTACTAATCTCATCCTGCCTGCGTCGCGCCATGCTGTTTTGCTTGCTCGGAGTCATGCTGCGTTTCGTATTATATATTTGCAACTTTTCGTATTATATTTTTGACACATTTCGTATTATATATTTGCAACTTTTCGTATTATATATTTGCAACTTTTCATATTATATATTTGCAACATTTCGTATTATATATTTGCAACTTTTCGTATTATATATTTGCAACTTTTCATATTATATATTTGCAACTTTTCGTATTATATATTTGCAACTTTTCGTATTATATATTTGCAACTTTTCGTATTATATATTTGCAACTTTTCGTATTATATATTTGCAACTTTTCGTATTATATATTCGACACTTTTCGTATTATATATTTGCAACTTTTCGTATTATATATTCGACACTTTTCGTATTATATATTTGCAACTTTTCGTATTATATATTTGCAACTTTTCGTATTATATATTCGACACTTTTCGTATTATATATTTGCAACTTTTCGTATTATATATTTGCAACTTTTCGTATTATATATTTGCAACTTTTCGTGTTATATATTTGCAACTTTTCGTATTATATATTTGCAACTTTTCGTATTATACATTTGCAACTTTTCGTATTATATATTCGACACTTTTCGTATTATATATTTGCAACTTTTCGTATTATATATTCTAGACTCTTCCTATTATATATTTGACATTCTTCGTATTATATAATCCACTTCGTATTATAAAATTAGGGTATGTATTAAAAAATTTATGTTCGTATTATAAATAATAGATTCGTATTTTTTTCCCTTTTGGCGCGCCATAATTCACCATTGAGGTATTTATATTTATACAGTTACTTTACATCATGTCACCTCGCAAGCCATGAAAGGAAATGCTGGCAATTTTACAGCCCGTAGTTGATTTATGATGCTAGATTTCAGAATTGTACATGGATTGATATAAGACTAATTTGCCAGTAATTTAGGGCTGGGTGTTAATCTCCACTCATTAGGAACTACTCCTGAAACAAGTGAATTCTTGAAGGCCCACGTGACTAGAATACCTTCAGCCCTTTCAGCTTTTACGACATATAAGCTTGCTTCAATACTATTCAATGGTGAATCATAGTCGGTGTACCTTGGCATCCTCTTCTGTGACAACTAACATGAAGCCTCCATTTAACTAATTCTTTATCTGAGTTTAAGCGCCCTTTTGGTGTATCTGTGTCTGCAATGTTTTCCGAGATGTTTGGTCTTGGCATCCTTGTACATCCAGGACATATTCTATAGGTTTACTTTTCTGTTATTTGCAATCGTTTTTCAGGTCCCGTTTCCGCTAGCCCGGGTAGATGTGAATGCGCATAAAAAATTTACCTTTTTTTGCAGTGGATTAATGGAAACACTTGACAGAGCTTTTTGCATTTTCGCTCGGTTCACGCTTTTTTTGTCACTGATGTAAGACAGGTTAAAGCAACAGAGTTGCAGTATTTGTTATAATATCAGGGTCACGGTGCTTCCACTAAGACGATGCGTTTTTGACTTTATTCGTTTTCAAACAGACATGCCCTAGGCACTGTTTTCAAAAAACATCCGCTTTTCATCGCTTCAGTGGGAACAACCCTGAATTGGACACAATTTTATCCGTTTTCACATTTATCCGGGTCAGTGGAAACGGAATCTCAAAGTCTGCTACTGTATTGCGACTCGTCCTAGGAAGTGTTCTTGCCGTTTGATCCAGATGTCTGCAACAGTTTTGGTAATCAATGCATGGTGTCATTTGCTGGCAGTGCCTGTAACTGTTGCACTTCTTTCTTATTGTTGTATACGCTTTTTTATAAGAACATTTGGCTCCAGTTTCCGCCTGGCGTTTCTTATTTTTCCATATATTTTCAGCCTCAGGATTTTCTTATCTTGTTTCTTATTTCTGCATTGCAACTTCCAGTGCATAGTAGTGTCCAGACATAGCAATTGCTCAATAAAGTAATCAAAGCTATATCAACGTCAATTTGGGTGTGTTACCGCAACTGTTTATACTGGAGAAACCGTCTTAATGTTTTTTTTTATTTTCTTCCGTTGTTTTGCTATGTTTCAATTGTTCTTGATATTACATTTCCTAAGTTTTGTTAAATTTCAATCTGCTTTTTTTCTTATGTTGTTCTTATTTTTTGGGCAAATCTCAGTCTGATGTTGCTTATAAAGGCTGTCCTTATATAAAAAGCGTGAATTACCCAAATTGGCTGGGCCTACCTTTGCCAGTATCTTTTAATCTAGGAATAAATCCATCACTGAGCCCAACTGTTTCCTTTGAAAGATTGACCACTTTTCAATAGCATTTTGCCTTCACATGTAGACCACCAGTCTATGCTAGAAACCTCTACTTTTCAATTATCATACAGGGACGCCGGAGCATATTTTTGAGTGGGGGGGGGGGGGCTGGGGATGAATTGCAAGTCCATATGAAAGTGTGCAACAGTGGGGACAGTGGCGGAGCCAATGAAAAATTTTGCACTCCACGCCCTACAATTCAGTGGGAAACGCCCTGTTCGAATATAGATATGCATCCTGTCTTGGTAGAAAATGGCAGATAAAATCATTGAAGTTTTAGTGAGAAAACTGAATAGACCTTATTGGTACTCTATAAAGATTGTAGCCAGATCAGGTAAAATGATAGGGACACACGTTTTCAGAGCAATGAGATCATGCTGAGCGCTTGGTGACCAAGAAAACAGAACCCATCTCTGACTTTACATGTTTATGAGATTTTTGGACCAGTCTATGGTACCACGTTTTGAAAAAACTTGGGTTATTTACCTCCAATAGGTCCTGATGACTCCGGCACTGGTAATTTTTAAAGGTGAGTGAACTTTAACACGAGAAAAAGGAGATAAACTTTCTATTTGGATCGAACGCCTCAATCTTGATATTATTCATGAGCAAAAAAGTGGTGGGGGCTGCAGCCCCCCAGCCCCCCCGGCTCCGGCGTGCCTGTCATGATCACCTTTATCATATTGGAATCAATGTGACTTTTTCTTGCTGCACTGCTTGCCAGTTCGAGCAACAATATAACTGTTGTATGATCACTCTTTTCCAACGGTGGAGCAATATTAAAATCTTCAACCAGGCATTCTTTGTTGGTAAATGCTAAATATACTAAATAAAGGATATTTTTACTCTCGCCCTTATGTGCTGAATTAGGTAAACAGCTATTGTTTGCCCTTTGAGCAAAGAAGCTGGTTAGCAACCGGTTTGTAAAAAAATGACCCTTCCCAATCAATATCTAGTAAGTTGACATATCAATGACAATAGATCTACATTTCTACATACAGATCTACTATCAAAGCTCTGACTAAGTCATCACCAATTTCATCAATCTCTTCAGTACTATTTCAGCTTCCATAGATATTTCCAACAGCCATCTTCTTCCATTCTTAGGTGTTATTTTAACTAGAGATAACATCAGAAATTTTATCTGCAGCTGGAGTCCATTTTGCAGCTCTAAGTGGCTGGTGAGTATAAATGCAATGTCCTTGACTCAATGCCTGAAAAGTCGCGAATAAATCAACATCTTTGGTTTGAAGGCCTTTATTTCTAAAATGCTTAGCTAGGAAGAGAAATATCTAGCATAGACTAGGGGCATGTAGTTGTAGACATAAATGGTAATGAGCAATGGACAATCCAGCACCTTACCTTTACAAGCTTTTTCGAGTGAGAGATTTTAAATACATGCTTCTTTTATAAGGAACCTGCTACATGTAGACTGCCGAATTATTTAAAAAACTTATACTACTAAAGAAAGCTCCCTAAGGAACTTTTCAATTTGGACAATTTTTACAACTCCAAACAATCAAGAATTACGAAGCTGGTTCCATGCATTAGCACCCAAAACCCGTTTATTTGCTATGCTTGTGTTAAGTCCTTCATTTTTCATTGATCTTACGTTACAGCCAAACTTAAAGGCAAAGTTCAAGATTTCAATGTTTTTCTGGTGTCTGTACCATTTTGAAGCACTACTTGTGCCCTGAAAATTAAGGAACTTCTAGTTCTACAATAGGTTCATTGGACGTCGAAAAATAAGTAATTTTTGGAACTAGACCTTGAGCTAGGTTTCTTATAAAAATACGCGTGATATTCAAAATGAAATGTGGTATCTCATGAGCATTATATCAGCCGAAATCTTTTGAGTGCAGTTGGACAACTTACTATTCTTCATCACCTGTTTTATGAAGCATAAACGTTAGCGTCTTGATTTTAATATTTATTTATGAATATAAAGATATTTTTACTTATTTTACAACTGGCTGTATATCAATGAATTCATTTCGCTTTAATTTTCATTGGAACCAGTTATTAGTAAACCAAGCTGAATAGCTGCTAGCTTTGTCCTGTAATGCACGTTCAAAAAATTAAATAAATAGACACGGTACACACACATCGGTTGCCTGCTACCCCCCAGCGGCTTATCACCATGTGGTAGTGCGCCATTTTGAATTTTTTATGTTTATACTTCTTTGTTGCTACAAAATGGCGGAGTCAGAAGACAGTTGAGATCTGTCCTTTGAATGTACATTCTATTGTCTTTGAATTAACTACTGCACTAGCAAAGCTTGGTATGGTCTCCAGTGTTCCTTCGATAAAGTATATGATTTGCTCACTGCTTGTTGGTGAAAAATAGACAGAGAATGGCTAGTAGTGGTGAAGCGCACAATAGATATGGCCTCATAGTTGACTCCCAGAGAAAAACAGTCGGCCCTAATAAATAGATTTATTTCTTATAGCGAATAGGAGTGCATCTTTCGTGGTTGGAAGAATATTTGCTGGCCAAGTAGCATACATTACAGCTTGGAGAAGTATGAATCACGCCAAAATTCGAATTCGAGAAGAAGACCTATTGAAACTTGTTTTGGATTTTTTGACGTCCAGAAATTTGAATGTTTCAATGCGTACATTGGAAAAAGAAAGTGGTGTAGTAAATAGCCCATATACAGAAGATATCTTGTTTCTTAGAGAGCTTATACTAGATGGGGACTGGGATGAAGTGCTGCTGTTTGCTCAACCATTTGATGGGTTGGTTGAATTTGATTCCAAGCAATTCAAATATTTGATTTTGAAACAGAAATTCTTGGAGTTATTGTCTCTCAAATCACATATTGTTGGCAAGCAAGCTGCAAATTCAATTGAAGATGTTATGAAGACATTGAACCTTCTTGAAGAAAACTGTCCATCAAAAGAAGAGTATAGTAA
Organism: Mastigias papua; assembly: GCA_964019165.1. Classification (NCBI taxonomy): domain Eukaryota; kingdom Metazoa; phylum Cnidaria; class Scyphozoa; order Rhizostomeae; family Mastigiidae; genus Mastigias; species Mastigias papua. The sequence goes on along the minus strand of OZ025273.1, from coordinate 4,690,038 downwards.
CCTCTGCTGGTTGTTGACTGTCCCCAATTTAAGTGAGAGAAGTGAATTTAAGAACTGGACACTTGATAACTCAAGACTGAAATGCTTTACTGCCATTCTTGATGTGGTATGCAAGGTTCCAACTTTGCACAGGAAAGCAAAACAAAGTAGAAATATTGCAGCGGAAGACCGACTTTTGCAACTTGTTGTCAAAGGGCTGTTTTATGAAACATGCATAGAGTACTGCCAAAGCAAGGCAACAGGGACAAAGACAGCCAGTGGGAGTATCTTCTCTGTAAGAACTAATGTACTTCAAGGGATTGCAGATGACTACTCTGCAAATCTTTTGTCCTGGGTGAGGAATCTCGATGATGATGTATTTAACCAGCCGTTTGAACAAGTCTCAGTTGAAATTGTACTGGAGAAGTTAGCAAAATTTGATAAGAATTTACGGCATAGTGTTGATGTTCCAAAGAAGAGTAGAAGAGAGAGTGATGATGAAAATGTGATATTTAGAAGTTTAAGTAATCTTGACCCAGCAATGGTCAGAAGAAAGCCCAAGGTAAATAGAAACAAGCAATCAAAATTAATTAGTACTGTTTCCCCTGTGGATGAGGTGAATCTTCTTCTGGTAAATGATGAAAAAGGTAATCATGAAGAAGATAATGTTATTGAAAGGCCTGTTGTGAAAGGAACTGACATAATGAAAATTGATCAACAGAAAAGGAATATTGCTGCTAGCACTGTTGAAGTCAGTGATGGAATGTTAGATAATGGTGAAATGGTTAAGGGTAAGAATCTTAACACAGTTTTTGATACGAATGGTTCAACAGAAGCTCAAGAGACTGATGTACTTGATCCCTTCATGTCAAATAGTGAAAACTTTGAACAAAATGTTAATTTAATTACTGAGGGAAAAATTGGTGCAAAGGTAGAAAGTGAAGGAATGCCTACAAGAGCTTCATCCTTAATGCAATCAGTGGATGAAGAAGTCTTTCAAGTGGAAGAAAAAAAGAGAAGAGAGTCGGTGATGAAAAAGCTGGAAGAGTATGAAAATAGAAAGAAACTGATGCAAATGCAATTGGATCAGATGAACCGAGGGCTAGGCAAATCAGATATATCATCAGAAGGCAAGAGCTCTTTTGAGTTATTTAATGATTTTGTAAAATTTTAATGCATATCATAACTCAAAAACAGATATTGCCCAGTGAAAATATGTATTGTTTGCTTTGCATTTATTAGCTAAGATTGATGAGGGCAGTGATTCACAAACTAGGGTCCACAGTTCCCCAAGGGACTGCAAAGGTGTCAGAGGTGCTGCAAAGAGTTTCAAGGGAATGTGAGATGCTACCATCATTTGTTCAACTCATTGTACCACTGTTGATAGTTTTTTCCCATGAAATTATGTGTATCATAGCCTGTATTCATTCCTCCATGGGACCTAGATTCAGAAAGTATGTTGAATGGGACTGCCAAGTACACTAATTTGAACAGTTTGGGAACCTTTGTGTTTGTAGGACTGGGATATCTGTAGTTTCATATCTATTTATTGAAGGCTTCAATTACTTGTTCACAGGTAGATGCAAATCTTTGTTAGATCATATTGGGTACATTTAATTTATCCAGATTTAGTTAATTTGTCAATGTGTGATAATGTGCATTTTGCTTCATATTGCATCATTAGATATTGCTCCTTCTGGCATCACATCAAATGCAGTGCAGACTATTGACAGTCCTTTGAACAGGCAGTATATCACTGCTAGGGACCTTGTGACAGATTATGATTTATCAAGCAGAGGGCTGCAATCAGATGCTGGGACTAAAGAAGTTTCCAATGACACAGCTGAGACAAGGGAAAAGCAAAATAAGGATGGTGCACATGCAACCCTAAAAGAAGAAGTGAAAAAGGGGGTATCAACTGACATGCATGGCCAGATCAATACAAAAGTGGATGGCATTTCATCTAAGAAGCATGCAGAGAGCTCAAAAACACCAAGAAATAATGGATTTTTTGTCAACTTATCTGATGGGTCTGGGAAAATAAGCACAAGGTAGGTTACATAAAAGCAGCTTTATATACTTTTGCAGTGTCTTTTTAGCATTAGTAGAAATACCTCAAACCTCTTTATTGTCATTGAAATCCATGCAGCAGCTGGTAGTTACCAAACATATATTTGAACTTCAAGTGGGATGCAAGTATTTCATGACTTCAATATATGATCTTTTCACAAATTCCAGTACTCCAAAAGCAAAGAGACATGCAGTGACAGAAACTCCACCCCCAGAAGCATCTCCTGTTAAGCCATTAGATTGGGGGTCCAGAACTCCAAAAGCTATCCCAAAAGGCGCAATCAGGACTCAGTTGGCAAGCCACCATCAGAACAAGCCAAAGGTATCCACCCAAGCTGAAAAAAAGGGAGAAATAACTGATACAAAAACTGTGGAAAGGGATGAGAAAATTAGTCATGAGAAAGTAAGTGTTTTGGTTTTTGTGTTTATCAGTAGATCTCGATATGTCTAAAGAGATTTAGTTCTTTTAGTTTACATTATCTTTTGACACTCCTAGACTATATGCCACTCCTGATACTTGGTATCTAAAGCATGTTGCAAACGATCAGTACTCAATGAGACCAAACTCAAAGCATAGCTATGCTTATGGGTTAACCATGAAATACGAACAAAGCCAACATGCTATCTGCTCATCTGTCCATTACTTTCCCAGTTGGTTTCCAGTTTAGTAGAAGCTGAATGGTGTGGACTAAATACAGAGGATCTATGATTTATTCTTCAAGCTGGAATGTGTTAGCAATTTCATGCGAGTTTTTGCAGAATCTAGCTCCAAACTTATGAATTCATAGTCTTCATCTCAGTGTTGTCATTTTTTGCACAATACCATTCTAAGTTCAGTTGTGATATTGTGTCTAAAGGGGCAAGGAAGGACGATTGGGAAGAAGAAGCATCCTTGATTTACCCAACAGTCATTCCACGTGATTCTTGCAGAATTTAACTCCTGATTTATGGATTTCTACTCTTCTTCAGAAAGTTCGCGTTACTTGCGTAGTATGGTTATAATTTAGATTATGATATTCTGTATAAAGGGGCAAGGAAGGACATTGGGGCTGATAGAATTATCCTTGATGTACCCACCAGCCGTGTTGCATCATTTACTTATTGTTGACATAGAGCAGTGTTACTAATGGACGATAACAACGGAATCGTCGGGAGATAGTGAGTGGGCATTGATGGTAGCTACGGGATTGTCGAGTAGACTTATGGCAAGTTTTTTGCAACTTTCTTATTTCTTTGGAAAAAACAAACATATCCGAAGTTTTACTTAAAGATTCTCAGGGTAGCGCTGTATGGTGTAATGAGCTAGAATCTTAATGCTGAGGGCTTCGCTGACGCAATACGATTGGTTACTGCCTCTATAGCTATCACAGAAGGGCAGAACCTGCAGAACTGCTGAAAGTTTGAATAGTAGTAAAATTGAAGGTGTTGGGTTTGCAAACGTTTCTTCTTTTCACTACCATTTGTCATTCTCACGAAGCTCGAATTAGCAGTCGACTTTTTTTAAGTTGTTATGTGCTCCGTCTTACGTTTATTTGAAACCAAAGTAGTGAAATTACCAGCCTTATGTGAAATTGTCAACCTTACATCAAGTTGCCTTCACACAATACGTAAATTTCAAACTTTAAGTCAAGTTGAAGTCAAACATAACTTATGGTGGCTTTCTTGGGAAGATGTATTCCAATGGTTTTATTAAACCATCTCTAGTCATGTTTAATCGAATACTTTAGTCGAACACTGACACTTCAGATTGCGCCGTTTGGAAGCAAGGCAACGGAAGATAGGAGTTTTGAAGGTATCATTATACCCATCTTCATTTTCCCCTGGTCAGTGTGTGTTTTCCCCTAACCATTATCATTTTCAACACAGATCACTTGCAATGCAGCAATCCTGTCAAATTTGTTTTTCGTTTATGGTGCGGTTAACTTATGTTCAGTTATCATAACATATGGTTTGTTTTTGCATATGGCTGCTCATAGTCACCAGACCGGAGCACTTGCTGTCTTATCTTCCCCGCATAGTTTTGTTTGTAGTTCTCCTCTAGATGTGTACTTCTGACTCATAGATTTCTAGCCGCGTTCTTTATCTAGAATGTAAAATAGCTCATTTCTTCTCAACATACCCAACTGATTTAAAAAATACTTTAGTAGATTTAGTAGTTAGTTTTTTTTTTATTCTGCTATGTTTTTCATGCCTGGTCTTCTTCAAGTATTTTGATTCGTCTAGATTGCACATATGCAGTTGCAAATTTTCTCTTGCATCCATCCTCCACATCCTGAATCCTAGCAACTTCTGATCTTATTTAATTTTTGCAATGAAAGTTTTATAGGAAAATGAGTTTTCGTCTCATTTGTGACTTAAAGTAGGCGGAGAAATATACTTTTGATGCAGTACATTGAAAAAGTATAGCTTGTCGATCAGGTATCTTGTGCAGTTTAAAAGTATGGATACGCTCAAATGAAATAGAATTGCAATTGATGGTGGAAAGAATTTAAAACTAGTTTTACACTGCCAGCTGGATACCGTGTTTGCCCTAGCATTCTCCCTCACAGTTTGATTTTATCTGTAGTATGCTTAATTCTTTGTTCAGTACTTAAATCTTTTACTTAATGTTTGAGTTCTTTGTGTCCTATACTAGATTTTAAATTATAATGGCTCTCCATCTTCTGCCAATAAAGTATTTGCTATTAGATGCCTGCATGCCAAAACCTCACTTCGCTAGATGGGTTCCTGATTTCATTGTTCGCACCTCAATTTCAAATGTTACTTATTTCGCATGCTTGTTGGGTGCCTAAGCTGTTTATGAAACCCATTGAGCAAATCATTAACACTCTTCAACTTGCCTTTCGTTTATGGAATGTACGCACCCGTGTTTAGTGGCCATATTCATCTCTCTCAATTGGCTGAATTGGAGGTCACCAGCGCGTGACAACTTCGATTCGGTTTCTGAGACCAATCTCACTGCTGCCTTTGTTTTAGCAAATGAGCCCAGTACGTCGCTTGCAGGTACTTTCCACTGCAGTAAACATTACCTCATGCGCCGTGCTCAAAGCATACTCGTGCACCCAAGAATCTCTATTCATTCTGCAGCTACTGCTCAAATACACACAGACAAGGCCGCCGACCTGACTATCCTAGGTTCTTAAACCTTAATGTTTTACCATTTGCAAATCATCAGAGGACGATTGATGTTGCAGCAATAGCTTGATTGCCGGTTTGAAGCCCTCTCCACATGCTCCACAGAGTTAAAAGTCACCAGGTTTGACTGCATATGGTTGTTTACAGCTGTGCTTAGGCTTCGGCTGTGATTTTAACAACTTTGCTTGCCTCTGCTTGCTCCTAAATATAAGCAAACCTATGGCTCAGAGTGCTAACATGGCTTATATTGCTAGCCGCGCAACCATAAATACTGTCTACATTTGTGGTGTTCTTTTTTATTTGGTGTTTCGTTGATATACTGTTTTCATTTTGTAGCAGAACTTTGTATGGAAATTCCTCCACATTGTACGAAGAGCTTTAGTACTAGACTTGCAATGTGGTATGCAGTACCTAGGGCCTTTTGCAATTACTCATATATGTGTACATAACTGTACCTTGTATGTAAACTAGTGGACGTTCCTCAAAGCTGATAAAAGAGGTTGGTTGACAACCACCAATGAAGACGTCCACATATTTGTTAGTGCGCGGAGACCTATGCGAAACTATTCCTTAAGTCATAGTTTCATTCGCAGTCGCTCGCTATTTTTTATCCTTTTTATTAGGAATGCAAGTCGTGCCTCTCATTCCCTCTTTGTGTTATCTTATCAACACGTATTGTCACTTTTTATCATTGACAAAATATTTATCAATACAAATCTTCTAGCACCTCTTTTGCAAACAAGCGATGGTGTGAGATTGTTATGACCCAAGATATGTAGGCTATTCTCATTCTCTACTGCAATGATTGTAATTTTTCCCCCTGCACTTCTCTAGGCCTATGTGGCAATGGATTGTGCCACACTGCTGGGAACTTTTCTGAGTAAAGCTTTGTAATTGCAGTCCTCGTGCAAAATACCGTGTAGAATATATCGTGTTTAATCTCTAATAATTCTTTAAGGGAAAAGAAAATGTGTCCAAAGATGGCAATTTTTCCAGGAAAGGCCCGGTAATCAATGGGGTGAGAAGGACCCTTGTGACGTCACCTCAGCATGTCATTCAACCAAACCATGATTCCGAGGCCAATAAAACTGGGAACCTTAAAACCAAACCAATCAAATCTTTGACAGGTATGAATATTGTGACCTTTTGGTTTTGTTTTGCTGTATTAGTATGATGACTTCTTCCTCAACATTAGGTAAGAATATACCTCTATGGCATCTGGAATGGTGCTGTCATATTCATGAGAAGATTGTGCATGTATATATATATATATATATATATATATATATATATATATATATATATATATATATATATATATATATATATATATATATATATATATATATATATATATATATATATATATATATATATATATATATTAGTATGTGCACGCGCATGTGAGCGTGCGCACGTGTGTATGGCAATAGCAATGGTAGCTATACGACAAATAGGGTAATCCTGCAATTCCATCAACATACTAACTCGAGGCCAGCGAAACATGATGCTTTTCATGTAGGCATAGAGTAAGGGCGTGGAATGTAGAATATTTAAAGCAAAATTATTTTGTACATATATTTGCATTTATAACCAACCGCCATGTTCTTTATGTGCGTTTATGTTTCATCTTGCTGTTTAGTTGTAGTCAGAATGGTATTCATCAGAAGTCCCTGTTTGGATGTGATTGAGTTGAAGTAACACCTGTTAACGTCTTTCTCTAGGGGATGCAGTAAAGTCTCCACTGGAAACTAAGAATACAGAAGAAAAGCCTATTGTGAAGACTGCAGATAATGCTCCAAACATCAAAGGCCCTGGTCCTAAAATAAAGACACGCGATGGTAGTAAAGTTCTGGTCACAGAGCTACTGAAAAGCAGAGAAGGTATTGTTGTTTTCTCATTTATTGCCGTGGGTAGTGCACTATTAATAACTAAACTGTTATTTGGCCTGGATTTACCAGTAATCGTATCATTTTGTTATAGCTAGATGAAATTTTGATGTTACTGATTTGGATTCAGTACACAGTCAAGGATGTTGACTGGAATGTATTGTCAGTAGAGTAGGCTTGTGGGAAGTTGTTTTACAACTTTCATATTTTTGTGGAAAAAGCAAACATATCCGAGAGTTTTACTTAGAGACATTCAGGCTAGCACTGTTCAGCGTATAAAACATCAAAATAATGATCGACATGAACTTTCCAAAATATATACCCAACTATTCTTGAATCGAGAAACATTACCAGTGGAAGGGCAAGCACGAATGATGATGTTTTTAAGTTATGGGATTACTTTTTCCGAAAGTAATTTTTCCGTTTTCTTGTATCAAAGATATTGTTCAAGTTTCCTTATTATCAGATAAGCTAAAAGCATTTTCAGATCGTCTACCCATCTGTTTTTGTCAGCATTTGACTGCGAGTGTATTTCCTTTACGTTATAAGTGTTTCTTTCTCAAACAACAGAAATAAAGAATGCAACTGCCAACAAGCAAAGATACGGGTCTCCTGAAGTGGAAGAAAATCTTGTTCGTCAGGGTGATAATCAGGATGGCCAGTTAAAGGAATCAGACGCTAGATTAAATTTTAAGCCAGTTTGTTTGCTGGAAGATTCCCAAGCAATTCGAGCAGTTTCTTTTCATCCTGATGGAAAATTGTTCGCAATTGGCTCTAATTCAAAGATCCTTCGGGTCTGCATGATAAAGAATTTTCAACCTGTGATTTCACATGAGGGGTTAGTAAATTGGTAACTTCTTGGTGCACGAATGATAGGTGTTTGATTAAATCATATGATCTCTTTTTGTTAGTTAATTTGTTTTTCTATCGAAAGAGCGACACATTTTGCCTGCCGCTCTATGACAATAAACATTATGATAAAGTTGTTTTGGCGAATCTACAAAACTGCAAGTCGCGTTTCCTGTTCAATGAGCTTCTTTGTACTGTTATAGTTCAAGAAACTGCGTGAATAGATTCCTTGCGATTAATTGAAATCCTCACAATGCACTATATGCTCATATGCTAATGCCAACCTGCCTATACGTGGCCATTAAACAGAATCATAGCTACCACCTTCTGTTGAACACTATTTATTTTGCACCGAGGGAAAAAGCGCTGGTTTAAGAACAGTGTCACCGCAAGACTGTATTCTTTAGCCAGTAATTTCTATTTTGCTTTTGCGTATCGCCATGCTCGCAGTATCAGCAGTTTCAAATAGGAATTAAGGACCATGTAGCAATTCGAGTCATATTAATTTCTAATCTTTTTCTCTGATTTTTCTTGTTTAAGAGAGGGCATACCACCACCGTCAATAGTATTCAAGAGAAACAAGTACCACAAAGGGTCCATTTATTGCATGACATGGAATCCTTTAGGCGATATCATAGCTACAGGGTCGAACGACAAGAGCATCAAGCTGCTTCGTTTTGATGCTGATAATTTCGTACAAGAGAATGCAGAGACTGATGTTAATATTCATAATGGCACCGTTAGAGAACTATCGTTTGTTCCTGATAAACCTGCTATACTGGTTTCTGGAGGAGCAGGTATTTATACAATTGTTTCATCTGGTTGCCGCTATAAGAATCATTATTCACCCGTAGAGTGATGTTTTAAGCAAAAGATTGTTGACTGTCTTGCTCAACAGTAATCTCATCGTCGTTACTAACATACTCGTTTCCACTATATATTGACATCAGTGGTAGATACTTGGGAAGAGCTGAGGGGGGGGGGGCCGATCTCCCCCAAATACGTTTCAAGAATGATAAAAATCTCAGGGCATGGTTTCTAAAAGTTTTCGTTAGAGCTTCGCCCCAGGGCCCCGTGGTATGCTTGCCCCTACTCCAAGTAAACAGCTAAGTGTCTGTCACTGTTTGAACTTGGATTGATTTGATTTTAAAGTTCTTTATGCAGTTTCGCTCCGTCATTGAAAGGACTGATTTCAGTTGGCTGTGCTGATGCATATAGTGAATGTTGCTAGAGGAATGCACACAACGTTTTATAGTCTTGCTCATACCTTTTTTCTCCTAGAATGAGAATAATTAAAATAGCTACGGTGAAAGAGAGTCAGCATCATCTTCCATGTTGGCGTATCTTTCTGAAGTTTTTTGGCGATATCATAAGTCTAGAGTGATTTGACTACAATTGAAAAGTCATTCCATACTTTTGCGGCCCGAATATTTTCGATCAGTATTATTCACTAAGCAATTTTACCCACTTTTATCCACAGCCGCGTGAGTTTGGTCAAGTATTTCTCCAAGCTAATTTGTTTGCGATCACAAGGCAACATCTCACTTGCTTTACCACTTGAGATCCTCATGCATTTTCTTCTTTCAGGTGACGGTGGAGTTCACATTACCGACTGTTCAACATGTCAGACAATAGGGACCCTTCGAGGCCATACTGGCAATGTTATGGCGGTTTATGCTAGTGAGGGTGATATAATTGCAACTGGCTCAACCGATAATACATTACGATTATGGGATCTACGTTCTCATAGATGTATTGATGTTGTTCTAGTTGGAGACAGTTGTCCTGCGTCAGTTGCTTTAAGCCACAGCGGATCATACCTAGCGTCCGGTAATTATATTATTATCTCTTATTCATTACTACCTAAGGCCATCATTATATTTTTTCTGTATTCTCAATATTTTCCAGTTAATGTCCCCTTGTGTTTTTGTAACTTTGCAATCTAATTAACCGCCCATTCTGTAATTTTGCACTTTTCGTGTGGCAGCCATGCGGCCGTATTTTGAAACTATCACAGTCTTGACATTGTTTCAAACATTTTAGGCCAAGAAGATGGCTGTATCTTATTGTACGACATATCCGCGGGACGGACATTACAGTCATTCAGATTACACCAAGAAGACTGCAGGAGTGTAAGGTTTTCACCCGACTCAAAATATTTACTTACCGGTTCATATGATGGCGATATTTCATTGCTACATACTGAAGGTGACTTAGAATTCACTGTACCTCAACATTACAAAGTAGCTGCCCATAAAGACAAGGTTATACAGTGTCGATGGCATCCAAATAGGTATTCATTTTTGAGCTCAAGTGCGGATAGGACAGCGATCGTTTGGAGCCCGGATGTTGATAGAAATCTTCTTTTCTCTTGATTACGCTTAGAAGTTGTCCTCTTCGACAAAACGACCTGAAAAACACAACATAGATTTTGACTTTGTAGAAGGTAGTTCTGGACCGATTACCGTTCGTTGACCATTTACAATTTTACTGTTGACACTGTGAACATCTGTTGACTAGGCCATATTTCGCCTTTCTACAACATAGTGTCTGTTACCGTTGGACGTTATACAAGTTGACGTGTTACTTTTAGGGCTCACGACAGTCAACTCATACTTGTTACATAGTAGCAAAATATTGAAAATGAAAAACAGAGTATGCAAATGACCGTAAAATTGATTTGATTCTACTGTTAATGCATAGCCACCCAGGCATTGTAAGCATAAATCTATTCGTAAATTCAATCTGGCCCTGTTAGGTGGAGGATTATTGTAAGACTTTCACAGCTAATCCAATCAACTGAAAGGTGTCCATTAAGTCGAACAGCTTAATTAGAATGACCTGCACACAGTCCATAATTTTTCTGGCAGCTGGTCTTTGTAGTAAGGCAAACACAATGAAATAGACCAGATCAGATCTAAGATTGACATTACAGCGGACAACAGAATGACGAGACGATTTTCTGTTTACGACTTTTCTTAGACCCTGATTTGCTATTCTCTGATCGAATATTATTAAGGCAGCATAGAAACTTGCTGGGATCTCTATATAGCACAACTTTGTCATGATTTATAATTTGTAATTGCAATGTGAATTGCACCATGACTACAAAAGGTGGACCTAGACATCAGACATTTGTTACTGAGAAGTTAGTGGGCTGATTAATCGATTATGGAACTTGTGACCAGGAACAAACTTTGTGGCTTGTTGTTAGGCAACTGAACTGGAGAATCAGGTGAACTGATTGACAAAATACTACAGACGTTGTTATTTACCAACATACTGACGATACCGCTCGTAAATGATTCACCATAAGTAGGCGTAAATTACTTCACTATAAGTAGGTGTAAATGACTTCAAAAATTACTGAGGGAAAATTACCAATTTAATGCTAGGTAGCTATTTAAGATAGGTTGAAAACATACTTGACAACATGACTTCCACCAATGAACTAACTAGCTCGATTAAGCACGGAATGACCAGTTAAATTGTCACCTGATTTATTGAAACATTTACTCACAAACATCTGAACAGTTGACTGACTATGTGACTGACTTGCTGACTGATTAAGGTACTGATGACCTGATGGACCGTGTATCAACGTACTGGCGAATTGATGGACAATAACTTTAATTATCATAGTGAATAAATGAAGAAGTTACCCCTACATTGCACATGACTAATCAATCTGGCTGACTTTGCGAATCATTTAACTGGCCATCAGACAGTTCATCTATTTGTCCATTGGACTGACCATCAGACTGAACATTTGACTGATCAACTAACTGAACATCAGACTGACTATCTAACTGACCATCAGACTGACAATCTATCTGGCAATCTGACTGACATCTCACTGATTATTTAGTTAATCATCAGACTGAACATCAGACTGACTATCTAGCTGAGTATCTAACTGACTCCTGACTGATTATTTAATTGACCATCAGACTGAACATCAGACCGACTATCTAACTGAGCATCTGACTGACATCTCACTGATTATTTAATTAACCATCAGACTGAACATCAGACTGACTATCTAGCTGAGTATCTAACTGACTCCTGACTGATTATTTAATTGACCATCAGACTGAACATCAGACCGACTATCTAACTGAGCATCTGACTGACATCTCACTGATTATTTAATTAACCATCAGACTGAATATCAGACCGACTATCTAGCTGAGTATCTAACTGACTCCTGACTGATTATTTAATTGACCATCAGACTGAGCATCAGACCGACTATCTAACTAAGCATCTGACTGATTTCTGACTGATTATTTAATTAACCATCAGATTGAACATCAGACCGACTATCTAACTGAGCATCTGACTGACTCCTGACTGATTATTTAGTTAACCATCAGACTGAACATCAGACCGACTATCTAACTGAGCATCTGACTGATTTCTGACTGATTATTTAATTGACCATCAGATTGAACATCAGACCGACTATCTAACTGAGCATCTGACTGACTCCTGACTGATTATTTAATTGATCATCAGACTGAACATCAGACCGACTATCTAACTGAGCATCTGACTGATTTCTGACTGATTATTTAATTGACCATCAGATTGAACATCAGACCGACTATCTAACTGAGCATCTGACTGACTCCTGACTGATTATTTAGTTAACCATCAGACTGAACATCAGACCGACTATCTAACTGAGCATCTGACTGATTTCTGACTGATTATTTAATTGACCATCAGATTGAACATCAGACCGACTATCTAACTGAGCATCTGACTGACTCCTGACTGATTATTTAGTTAACCATCAGACTGAACATCAGACCGACTATCTAACTGAGCATCTGACTAGCTTCTTGGTGATTCTATTACTGCAGCCATACTGATTATCAGACTGACCATTGACATGACATCTCTGACTGACCATCAAGCTGATCATTAGACTATCCTTCTGACGAGCCTTCACACAGACTTCTGACTGACTTAGCCTCTCACTGATCATCAGACTGACTCTGGACTGAACGTCACACTGGCTATCTTCCTAATTATTTGACCGACCATCAGACCGACCATCAGACCAATCATCAGACTAACCATCAGACTGACCTTCAGACTGACCATTGGACTGACTATCAAACTGACCATCAGACTGACGATCAAACTGACCACCAGAGTCATCATCTTATTGACCATCTGATTTCTGATCATTTGACTGACCATCAGACTGACCATCAGACTGACAATCAGACTTGACCATCAAACTGACCATCAGACTGACCACCAGACTGACTACCAGACTGATCACCAGACTGACCATCAGACTGACCACCAGACTGACTACAAGACTGACCACCAGACTGACCATCAGACTGACTATCTGACCATCTGACTGATTGTCCAATCAATCACCAATCGTGCTATCACACCGACCATCAGACTGATCATCTCACTGACCATCAGACTGTTTAACAGACTGGCCATCAGAACTGGTCATCTCATTGATCATCTGACTAATCGTTTGACTGGCCATCAGACTTACTATCTGACTGACTATGTTATAAGCTATTTGACTGGCCATTTCAGTGATCATGTGACTGCCCATTCAGGTGACCATCTACCGACCATCTGACTCTTCATGTGACTGACTACCCAAATGATCATTTTCCTGATCATCTGATTGGTCATTTCACTGACCATCTCATTGACCATTTAGCTGACCATCTGACTTACCATCTGATGACCATCTCACTCACTATTTAATTGACCATGTGACTGACCACCTCACAATATCTGACTGATCATCTGACTGACCATGTGATGAACTACATGATTAACAATCCGACTGATCATCTGATTGGATTGGATTGGATTGGATTGGATTGGATTGGATTGGATTGGATTGGATTGGAGGGTAGAGAATTTGACTCAGTAGCTTTCTGCTCAACATCTTGACGAAGTGACCGACAGCACATTACCTATTTAACTACTAGGCTGGCTGACTGAACAAGTGACTTTCCATAGATAGATCCATTAACTATCCAAGTGAGATGTTATGTGATGGGCCATCTGACGGACCGACATATGGGACTGACAATCTGACTGAGTATCTATCTAGCTAAATGACTGATAAAGTGACTTATCAAGTGATTGACCAAACGACTGACTATCTGACTATATGATTGAAAATGTGACCGAATGTCTTGCTGACAGAGTGATTGACCATCTAGCGGATCAAGTGACTTTCCAAGTGACTTGCCAAGTAACTGAATGACTGAGTGATGGACTGACATACTGACTGATCCCCTGACTGATCAATTGACTTGCAGGCGACTTGCCACGCGACTGACCATCTAAATGATCTAGTGACTTATCATGTGAGTGACCAGGTTACTGAGAATCTGGCTGATAATTTGACTGACCAATGGATTTAGCACCTAACTGACCAACTAAGATACCAAGTAACTTGCTGAGTGACTGACCAGTTGACTGACTAAGTAACTGACCAAGTGAATGACCACATGACTAACTACGTGACTTTAAATCTAACTTATCGTTGACTAGCCAGTTAACTGATCGTATGAAGTACTGATGGACTGTCCAATTGAATGAAAATTTAACTGAATATTTGACAGACCAATTGACTGACCAACTGACTGATCACTGAACTGACCAAATTACTTACCAAGTGACTGGACTTGTGACAGAGAATCTGACTCGACATTTGACTAGCAAGTTTACTGACCTCCTGACTTACTGAGGCACCTACCAAGTGACTGACTAAATGAATGAATATCTGGCTGAACGTTTGACTAGCCAATTGACAAGTCAGCTAACTGATCGCCAAACAGACCAACTGACTTACAGAGTGACTGAACAAGTGACATAGAGTGTGACCGAACATTTGACAAACCAGTTTAGTGACCACTATGCTTTCCAACAGACTTACCAAGTTACTGACCAGGTCATACAAAACCTGACTGAACATTTCATTGACCAATTAAGTGACCATCTAACTGACCAGCTGACTTACCTCGTTAGTTGCCAATTGACTGACCGTCAAATTACCTGATTGACCATATGACTTAGCAAATAACATGCCAGGCGATCTGACTGATCAAATGATTTGCCAAGTGACTGACCTAATGAATGAAAATCTGTCTGAGAGTATGACTGATCAATTGACTGATCACCTAACTGACCAGCCTACTTACAAACTGAAGGACCAAATGAATGAATATGTGACTGAGAGTATGACTGATCAATTGACTGATCACCTAACTAACTAGCCTACTTACAAATTGAAGGACCAAATGAATGAATATTCGACTGAGAGTATGGCTGGTCAATTGACTGATCACTGAACTTTCCAAAAGACTTGCCATTTGAGTGACCAGGTGCTGACATTCAAACTAAACATTTGATTGGCATCTAACTTACCAGCTGACTTGCCAAGTGACTTGCCAAGTGACTTGCCAAGTGACTGACCCTCTGACTGATCACCCAACTGATCGAATGACCTACCAAGTAACTCAACATCTGACTCGCCATCTTACTGAACAAGTAACTAGCCACCTGACTGACTAGGCATTCTGACTGACTAAGTATCTAACCATGCGACTGACAATCTGACTAGCTATCTGCCTGAGCCATTGACTGACAAATGACGTCAGTCTAACTGACCATCTGGCTGACCATGGGAGTGACCATCTGGTGAACTGACTAGCCACCTGAATGACTATCACACTGACCATCTGATTGATCATCTATCTGACCATCTGACCAGTCATCTGACGACCATTTGACTGACCAAGTGACCGGTAATCTGATTGACCATCTGACTGAACATGTGACTGGTGACCTGACTGACCATGTGACTGAATATCTTACTTACCATGTAAGTAAACATCTGACTGACCTTGTGACTAGACATTTGACTGCACATCTGACTGTTCGTTAACTGACCATCTGACTGACCATCCAACTGACCATCTGACTGATCTTCTGACTGACCATCTGACTGACCATCTGACGGAACATCTGACTGAACATCCAACTGACCATCTGACTGATCTTCTGACTGACCATCTGACTGACCATCTGACTGAACATCCAACTGACTATCTGACTAACCATCTGACTGAACATCTGACTGATCATCTGACTGGCCATCTGACTGACCATATGACTGAACATCTGACTGACCATCTGACTGACCATCCGACTGACCATATGACTGAGCATCTGGCTGAACATCTGACTGACCATTCGATTGACCATCTGACTGACCTTCAATTTGACGATCTGACTGACCATCAGACTTATCACCTGATGAACCATCTAACTGACCACCGGACAAACCATGTGACTGGTCATCTGACGAACTATCTAACTGACCAACTCAGTAACCATCTGAATGACGGACATATTAACTAAGTGATGTCATGACAAAGATAGTTTCTGTCTGACATTTGATAAGGTTACTGACAGCAACTTCACCAAAGTACTACTTTTGCTCACAAGAATGGTGACTAACCATCTGAATGGCCATGAAACTGACTTTATGACAGTGACTCATACATTACAGAACTGTTGAATTTACTGAAAAGTGACTTACTAAGACTTTTTTGACTGTGAACTTCTTAGCTGACTAGATGTCTGAATGAGGACGTTTTTCACCATCTGAATGACAAAGAGACTGATTATGCGACATCGAATCTAAATATCGAATGTAGATAATTTTGCATTTTATTCTAACTTCCTGACAAACTGACTAACAGAAACTTCACCTCTGCACTTCTTAGCTGACTTGTGGAAGACATTGGTTTGTGAATGGCCTTCTGAAATGTTGCTTTTTAGATTAAAAGTACCTGTGTATTCCTCCATATCTATCTAGCGGACTGATCATATGGCTGACTTTGACTGACAATCTAGCTGAACATATGAATGACTATTTGAAGGACTGAATTAAAAGGCCCTGAATAATGATATAGATAAGAGCTGGCTGCCCAGCTGGTTGACTGAATGAGTGACTGACTTATTGACGGACTGGTTGGTCTGCTGACTGACTGTGTGACTACACTGTTTTATACGTGACCGCCTGACTGCCGCTACTGACAGGTCAATGAGCAGCCTTTTTAGCGATTAACCGGCTCTTTTTCTTGCAAACTACCCGAGCAACTGACTGGCATTCTCGTAAAGCAACTGACAGTCCAGAAAGAAGCTATTTCTTCTTCAACGTTTTTGACGAAACTGTGACATCCAACTTGTTCTACCTTACTACTCCCTTACTTACACGTGGCATTACATCTTATGACTATATTGTTAAGTGTTCTAAAGCTCACTAATCATTGGTTAATATAAATTATGATAATGAATGCAAGATACTATATGAATGAATTTGCACATTGCTTACTGTCTGGCCTACTGACTCACTGATACTGTACAAATCTATATACGAGACACAGTGTACATTCTACTGAGTTATTACCGATATCTCTCTAAACAGCAACTTTAACAACACGCTACCTAGCAGCTTCATCCTTTGAACTTCGACTCGTATTTCTGTTTTTTAGAAAGGAGGCATAGTTCCTCCACAGCAGAAATACATATTAGCAATAGAATACAACTAGCTACACTTAAGCCCAACTAAGAAACCATCTTTGTGTTAAAAAGACATTAAAAAATCCCTCATAATAACAATTATATCGTAAATGTGATAAACGAAGACCTGACACTCTGACTGGCCAACATAACGACGTTTGATTTTTGGAGGAACACAGGATGATCAATACATTGGACGATGATTATTGAACTGACTGATTTACATTAAGTACCTACCCGAGCAGCAACCCTTGTAATTTATTGGAGATGATGTGGATTATCATATCTTATGTTAATTTACAGAATGACAAACTCACCACTCAATATAGATTTAGTAACAGAAAGACTAGTATTTATCTATTTATGACACGATAATCTTTTAGGGACTAGTAGACAGAGTACGGACAAGGTAGACACTTGTCTGATAACATATACCATACTCGTTTTCTGACTGGAGACGGGCTAACTAATCATTTCAGAAACTCACTTGAAAATTACTGACCACAGATAATAGCTGATTATAAAAGGCTCTTCAACTTGCATGTTTTTAATATAAGAAACAAACTCTCAGCGTTCAGTTTGGATGCTTGTTAATATTCTATCAAATCCATCCTTAAGCGTTTCGTAAATGATTCTTAAAATTCTTGAAATTTCCAGTACCATCAGAGTAAATTTGAGACCAGAAATGGAATATCTAGTTAAAAGCACATGAGAGACATGTTTTTTGTGTTTTGTTCCCTGTTTAATAAAAGAAGTTTCTTGCAAAAACAGATTTTCGAGTTAACCTTTGAAGCTCAGTCCACCATTTTTTCTTACGTGTTTCTTAATTTTTATCTGATTTGTGCCTCATGTGCTTAATGTTCTTTTATTCTTGTTTCTTATAAAAGAACATGCTCTCAACTGCTCGACTTTATGATTATTTTGACAAGTGACCGATCGTACTACAGTGCCACTCACCTTTTCTTTACGTAACTGACTGTATTAGAGAACTACACGACAAGTTACGTACAACAGCAATTTCACAACTAATTGAAAAAGAATCTCTAATTTACTCAACTGCTTGACTTAACGACTGTCTGACAACTCTGAAATACTAACTGAGTGGTAACTATTTTGCAATACATGGCAACTGTACCAACTTACCAGCACTTTATAGCATTTGCATACTGAACGGCCCTAGTCCAGTATGACTACAGTAGAAGCCCGGACTATTACGTATACTTGCTTGACAGTTCACATGACAGTACAACCCATGGTATGTATACCCTACGTAACTACTCTACGTATTAACAAGACAAGATCTTATTACGCACTGTTTTTTCTGCATGACTGACTGCTGCTTGAAAGCCACAAAGTTATACTTCTGATTGCAAAGTGTTTTCTTATGAAGAAGCTAATGACACTATCATGAATATAGGTCTAGAACGTAATAGTGAATATTCAACGGTTTTCTGGACAATCTTGTTAAATGTTTATGAAATATTCCTGAAAGACATTGATCTTCTGTTTGCTAATAGTAGATATGATAAATCATTGATATCATCAAAAATGAATCTAGCCCTCAGTTAATGGGATTTTTGTCTTTGAAGAATTAAGATGCAATCGTTATTTTACTAACAAAGCCAGACGTAGCAAATCAGGTGAAACTTGACTGTAGTTGGACTGACTGACTAACGGACAGTTTGATGACTGTAGTTGGACTGACTGACTAACGGACAGTTTGATGACTGTAGTTGGACTGACTGACTAACGGACAGTTTGATGACTGTAGTTGGACTGACTGACTAACGGACAGTTTGATGACTGTAGTTGGACTGACTGACTAACGGACAGTTTGATGACTGTAGTTGGACTGACTGACTAACAGACAGTTTGATGACTGTAGTTGGACTGACTGACTAACGGACAGTTTGATGACTGTAATTGGACTGACTGACTAACGGACAGTTTGATGACTGTAGTTGGACTGACTGACTAACGGACAGTTTGATAGATACTTTGCGCTTGCTCATACAATAAAAACACTTCATTCTGATTTTGTTACTTCGATAAGAACATGAAATTTCAGCTTGTTGAGGGTTCAAGAGCAGAAATTTCCTATAGACTGAGTTTATACATTGATGAACATATGGACAGTTTGACTAACGGGAAGCTGACAACAGTTGACGTTGACGACTCTGTTCTGTTTGCTGTGTATATGACGCCGAAAATCTGTGAGAATGTTAGGCCTAACTGCTTCAAATGTGACAAGACCTCTTGATTTATATCAGATCAATATTTAAGAGGATGTTTTTGCCCAGTTGAAAGGTTCTTTTAAACAATACATAGTTGCATTCTAAATAACTTGTTATATACGCAATAATTATATTTAATTCATGGAGTTCTATTCGATTATTTTTGTAGTTTTATGAAGTATAGCCTTCATATATTGTCATTCTCTTCTTCGTCTCCTCTTGCATCTTCAATTTTGATACAGCACAAAGTTTGTCTTCCAGTAGACGTTAGGAGTATAATTTCATAGATAGATATTGAAAATGCGTGGTTAATTTATGTGAAAAGGATTTACTGGTAGCAAGATGTGCGAAATTAACCCGATTGTGCTGTGAGCAGCTGCAAGAGACAATATTACCCACGGTTTCCAAAATTGCATCCATTAGCTCGTAGTATTGTTCTTCACACGTGTTTCGGAAGGAAGTTTCTTTTTGATCCATAGTTAAAACTTTCTTAGTATTTCTGCATTATGAGTATGAAGTTTTTCCTAAGTCTCTCTGACTCCCTTGGCATAAAAGTAGACAGTTCTTAAAGTAGAATTTAGAAATACACGTAGAGCACAGTTAGCGGGTGGAAAGGAATGGGTTGGGGGGGGGACACAATTCCTTGACATTCATGTCAGTTTGACAAACAGAGCTTACTAGATGTCATCTCTTCTTTTCTGAAGCCGCATGCTCTTCTGCTTCTAACACAGTATATGACTTTCTTTTAAGTCTTCGTTTTAAAACCCAACACGCGTCATTCGGTGTGGTTATGCTCACAAGTAGATTAGGAAAAGAGTGTTCTAGCACACCTCCTGCGCAGCAGTCGGTAGCTGCGCAAGATGATGCTAGGGTATACTGACGTAATGGTTAATTAAAGCTAATGGCAACCCTATATTTATACAAGAGTAGGATGTGATGGGTGTTAATTATGGGAATATAAAGAAATCGCGCATGCGTGTAGCATAGGAGTGTTCTAGCACAGTAGTAGTATATAGGGAGGGAGCCATTTCGTCCATCCGGCCTCGCAGCAAAAAAGTTCGTCCAACCGCCCCGCAGCGTCCTTTTCGGGCGGGCGAGAATTTTCGGTGTTTTGACGAAAATTGTCGTTTTTTGGGTTTTCGGGGAAAAAGTGGATTTTCGGTGGAAAAGTCGTTTTTTGGGTTTTCGGGGAAAAAGTGGATTTTCGGTGGAAAAGTCATTTTTTGAGGGTTTTTCGTGGGGAAAATGTTCGTTTTTCGATGTTTAGAGAGTTTTGTTGAGGAATTTTGTTTGGGGCAAAATAGGTGAGTGTGGGGGTTTCGGGCTTTCAGGTTACAGGTTGGATTGAGGGAGGATTGGTAGTTCGTGCTGTGGATTGTGTGGCAACCAGTGGTCCTGTTGCAGTACGGGAGTCGAGCAATAGTGGTGACGATGGATGACTCGTTGACGCAGTCGGTCCTTGAAGTGACGCTCGAAGATGGCTGTGAGTCGGTTATCGTCTCTTTTGAATAAGTCGTATTTGCGTTGACAGAAGTCGACGAGTTGATTGAATGCGTCGTTGTTTGGTGCGAGGTCCTGTCTACTCATCGTCTCTTGTGTGTGTGTGAACGAGTACGAACGATAAACGAAAACGATTATGTAGTACTCACCGAGTTAGTAGGTCTTGCGGCCATGACGATTGATAGTAGCTAGGTCGTACAAAACATAATTTCTCGCTCTGTGCGGCTACAGGCTTGCAGGCTTAGGGCTTGCCGGCTACAGGCTTGCAGGCTACAGGCTTGCAGGCTACAGGCTTGCAGGCTACAGGCTTGCAGGCTTAGGGCTTGCAGGCTTAGGGCTTGCCGGCTACAGGCTTGCAGGCTACAGGCTTGCAGGCTACAGGCTTGCAGGCTTAGGGCTTGCAGGCTTAGGGCTTGCCGGCTACAGGCTTGCAGGCTACAGGCTTGCAGGCTGGACTGTCCAAGTGACCGCCAACTGCGGGCTTCGGGCGTGCAGACCGCAACTGACGAGGAGGGGTGTTCTTTTGTATGTGGCTGGTGGTTATTGGCTGGTTTTTTGGGAGATCTTCGCGTGGGTTCCTTCTTTAGACTATAAATACCGGTAAATGGCTCTAGGTCGAGTGTCGTGTTGAGAGAGTCAATGACAGTGGTGCCAAAAATGGATTTGAAAAGGAAAAGAGATGTTACTGGCAATGACTCTGGGAGTGGAGGAAACCAATCATCGAAGAAATTCAAGTGCTTGAAATGTGAGAAGAGCTTTGATCGGTATCTGAATAAGCAATACCACGAACAGTCCTGTCACAATATGTCGAATATTGAGAGGGTAGATCTTGTCGGTGGATCCAAGAGAGATTCAGTTGATTCTACGGGTACATACACAATTGGTGAGTACCTGTCGGGCGAGAGTACTGCTAGCGAGCAGCCATACATAAGGGTCGTAATGGAAGACGTTGGGGATCTGTCTAATTTGAAGCAAGGTATCCAGCACGTTATACAAAAAAGACTGTCAGTGGCATCGCAAGCTTTGAAATATATGATTAATGTAGATGTCCTGTTCCACAAGCCACTGGACGATATCATCACAGATCCACCGGTTACATTCAGAAGCAATGAACCTACAATTTTGGGGAAATACGACATTGCAGACATCAATGAAAAGGTGGCTGACTTCATTGTCAACCTAGAAAATAAAATTGAAAACTACACGGAGAACGGTAGCGGTTGGCGATTCGAGAGATTCCTTAAAGCTGAAATTAAACTAATGCAGCATGATCCAGTAACTGGAAATAAATACCTGCCATTACCACCATATGTGAAGAATAAACATGCCATTATAAACATCAAAAACAATGACGAGAGATGCTTTCTATGGTCAATCCTCGCTGCTCTACACCCTCAACCTCGAAATGCCAATAGAGTTGCAAAATACATGGAGTACGAGGGTGAACTGAACTGCGAAGATATTTCTTTCCCGGTTGATCCTCTTCAACACACTCAATTGGATAGGTTTTGTGGAAAGAATAACCTTTCGCTAAACATTCTGTTAATGGAACAGCTAGATAACAAGAGCGTTTCATTCCAGTTGCTGCATAGCACTACAGAACTTCGCAATAGACACGTAAATCTACTGTTGATCATGGATAGTGAAGGACAGGCTCATTATGCCTGGATAAAAGATCTAAGTCGCTTGATGGCGGGACGAGATGGTCATAAACACAAAGGTCATAGGTTCTATTGTAACTTATGCCTCTCGGCGAGGTGAGTTTTTATGGATTTCTGTTAGCTGTGTGTTGGAGAGCTAGCAAACCAACCCTTTCCTCAAACATTATACCGTCGTGTTGTAAACATTTCTGTCAGTTCTCGATTCTAATGCTCCCTTTGTCTTGCCAGCAACACCGAAGAAGCGCACAAGAAGCACGTGGATAATTGTAGAAAGCTAAACATCGTACAGGCGGTTCGATACCCTGCTGATGATAAAAAATGGTTAAAATTTGAGGAAAAGAACCTGAGAAAGACAGTACCTTTACCCTTTGTCGTATATGCAGACTTCGAGTCGATATTGGAAGATTGTCCTGGTGCTGAACAATGTAGTGCAGCTTATCAAAAACATGTACCAGTTTCCTACTGCATCAATGTAAAATCAATTGATGATAAATGGAATCGAAAATCACAAGTCTACACTGGTCTAGATTGTATGGAAAAATTCATGGAAACAATGGATCTCCTAAACAGAGAAATACGTGAAGTCTTCAAACTCACCAAACCAATGGTGCCTCTAACATCCGAAGAGCAGAGACTACATGATCAAGCCACGCACTGCTACGCATGTAAACTACAATTTGGTTCAACTGGTGAAAATGAGAGAATCTTAAAGAAGGTACGAGACCACTGTCACATAACTGGCAAATATCGAGGTAGGGATTCTTTATTTATCGTATAGTTGAATATATATATATATATATATATATATATATATATATATATATATATATATATATATATATATATATATATATATATATATATATATATATATATATATATATATATATATATCCTGATTTTATCCTATGAATTTACTTTCAGAGTATACATTGTGAGTTTAGGATCTGAATATACCAGTCTTTACGTATCGTATGAATTTACTTTCTGGTGTTATTACGTAAAGATCTTTATATTTTCAGGCCCAGCTTGCCAAAGATGCAACTTTGATCATTTGGGCATTGTCGCAAAAAACCATCCAATCGTCGCAGTTTTCCATAATCTCAAGGGCTATGATCTGCATCATATTTTGCGACACCTCGGGGATCGTTTCACATCAGTTATTGCCAACAGCAGTGAGAAGTTTCTTTGTGCACAGATTCAACATGAAACCGATAGAACTGAGGACGATAAAAAGAATCCATTAAATGCTCCAAAGATCAAATACATTGATTCACTTGCATTCCTGAATTCTTCACTTGCAAACCTAGCATCTAATCTATCTGAGGACAAATTTCATGCGACACAACGATTCGCAACCAACTTCATACTGCAAAGAGTTAATCCGAATGTACAACTCTACCCTGAGATGGTAATGAGAACCCAAAATCAAAATCTACAATACAGACTGAAAGAGAAACGATTCCTCACACAATATGATTCTCAGGATTATAGAAATTGGAATCAACCACCATCGCACACTCAACTTATCGAGCAAAACAGTCAAGTCATTGAACGAGCGTTGAGATTACTAAAGAAAAAAGGTTATCTTAACACGCGTTTTTTATTCAATTTGCTTGATTTATGTTAACGTTTCCTAATGTTCACTGAGCTGAAATGGCTCATCTATTGATTATGCTCATAGATTCATTTATTAAAATCGTTTTTCATTGAACTACATTGTTATGCAGGTATGTACCCATACGACTGGATGGATGATATTGACAAAATGAATCATCCGTCACTGCCACCAAAAGAGGACTTTTATAACAGAAAAGAACAAAAACACATCACAGACGATGACTATCATCATGCTCAAATGGTTTGGACCTTCTTCAACTGCCAGACATTTAAAGACTATCACGAGCTTTACCTGACCACTGACGTTCTACTTCTGACTGATATCTTTGAAGAGTTTCGCAGTATGTGTGTTCAAGAGTACCATCTCGATCCCGCTCATTATGTCAGCCTACCGTCAATGGCATGGGATGCGATGTTACTAAAGACAGGAGTTGCATTAGAGTTATTAACAGGTAAGTACATGTATTTATTTCTTCTAGTAATAAATTTTTCATGTTCTAAAGGGATATATGCATACATGATGTCTTAACAACGATTTTTGATTTTTTCAGAGGAAAATAAAGACATTTACGTGATGGTTGAACGAGGGATACGAGGTGGTATCTCAACTTGCATCAAACGTCACGCGGTATCATCACCTGACAACACGCTCCTGTACTTGGATGCAAACAATTTGTATGGATGGGCAATGTCACAGCCATTACCCACGGGTGGTTTCAAGTTTATCGATCCAACTACGGACATTATGACAATTCTAAGTAGAACGACAGGTAGGGATATTGGTTATACTTTCGAAGTCGATTTGCACTACCCACAGCATGTGCATGACAAGTTAAGTGACTTGCCACCAGCACCCGAAAACGTCACTGTGACCGAAGACATGCTGTCACAGATACAGAAGAAATTGTACGATTCCCATTACTCCAACAAAACATTCAAGACAACCAGGAAACTGATACCATCATTACTTGACAAGACAAACTACATTATTCATGAGACGGTACTGAAACAGTGTATAGAGCTAGGTCTGGTTGTGAGAAAGGTTCATAGTATCGTCTCATTTGAGCAAGAACCGTGGCTAAAAAGCTATATTGATTTCAACACGTCAAAGAGAGCCTCGGCACGAAACAAGTTCGAGAAAGACCTGTTTAAATTAATGAACAACGCGGTATACGGAAAGACAATGGAAAATGTTAGAAATCATCGGAAATTTGACGTTAGACCAAAGAACAAGACATTGCTCAAACATTTTCGTAGACCAAACTTCTTTGGTGTTATCGATATCGGTGACGATAACGTATTGGTTGAATCAAAGATTGTGGAGGTTGAACTGGACAAGCCGATTTATGTCGGATTTTGCGTACTGGAGTTAAGCAAATATTTGATGTATAATTTTCATTATAATTTCTCGAGAATCAAGTTTCCTGGAGTAGAGCTCTGTTATATGGACACAGATTCCTTCATTTACGACATTCCAATGTCCGAATCAAGAGTGTTTGCTGTCATGAAGGAGAACGAAGATGAATTCGATTTCTCGGAATACCCCAAAGATCACATGTGTTACTCCGCAAAGAACGCAAAAGTATGTTTGCTTTTATTTCATTTCCATAGGTTTCGAGTTCGTCGTCTGACCTCTGTAGCGAGAAAAACTTTGACTATGGATAGCTTTATATCAGACATAGATTGTCCTATATTACATCTTCTAACAAATAATTTATCAACTATTCCAGGTCATTGGCAAGTTCAAAGATGAACTGAATAGTCGATGCATGGAGGAATTTATTGCCTTGCGTTCGAAAATGTACAGCTGCAAGACTGTTGATGGGGTTGTGAAAAAAGCAAAAGGAATCCAGAGGAGTATCGTGGAGAATATCCTCACTCATGAAGATTACAAGCAGGTCTTGAATCAAACAAGGACTACCCCTCTTGTTGTGACCCAAAGGAACATAGAGTCTCATCAGCAGATCATATACACAACCGAAAGAAAAAAGATTGCCCTGGCTCCATTTGATGATAAACGTTTCTTTATAGAGAACAATAATACGTTGCCTTACGGACACTACAAACTCAACTAATTTTTGTTCTTTTTTCTCTTTTTATTAACATGATGATGGGTTTATAAACATGTCTATTCTTGTCGTCTTCTGAATACGAGCATAACAAATGCATCGGGATCATCTATAAGAATCGGCACATTTTCCAAATCGGTCACTCTCACTTCGAAATTTGATAAGTCCGTTATAAGAACTTTCCTCCATCTCAAAAATTTGACATTCAATATCAGGTTTGTTATGACATCCATGAATATCGGTTGTCGTATATTGCGATCAAACTCTATGACATTACAGCTAAGACGGAGGATTTGCGATGTCTCGGTCTTTACGTAATAACTGTGAACACAGCACTCCCAATCACTCGAATCGTCAATGCGTACAATCTTCGAGAGATCAACCGGTCTATTGAAAGTTTTAAGACACAAATACTGACTCATCCTAAATCTCCCGTATAATAGTTCAGCATGTCTTGCACTAGAGCAGGCTAGTAAGTTCTACCCTCCCCGATACTTCAACTCTATTTATAGACAGATGGATAAGAAGTAAAAAACAAAGTTTGATATTTATATATATATTTTTTGCAATCATTAACAATTAAATTTATTATGGACATACTGTAATACAAAATGATCATTTTCACGCCGGGTATTAACATCTAACACGCTAAGAATCTTGTTCATTGAAATGTTCTCGCAGCGCTTTGTCAAATAGTAAATGCAATATTGGCCACAGACATCCGAATTGTAGCTTTGGAATTGCTTCGTATTCATCTGGCAGACACCTCTAGTGTTGTGTGATAGGAATCTTTCAATGGCAGGAACCGGGAATTGACCATACGAATCAAAATATTCGCAATTTCCATCCAAATCGAAGTAAACTGCCACCCAGTGGGTGCCTCTTGTTCCAAAGTCCGATTCGTTGACTATCATACAGCATGGATACCTCTCAACAGGTCCCAGTTCATTTTTCCCAAACACTCCTCGAAATTTGTTCGATGTTGGTGTATACACCCTAAGTATATTGTTTATTTTGAGATCGTTCATGACCTACCAGTTTCTAATCACGTTGTTAAAAGAGTCTATTTCACTAGTTGAGTCAATCAAGCCATACATGATAATCGTAAATGGTCCTCCCGCAGATGCGCCACTAAATTTAAGCTCAATTCTCAGATTTCCAGACCTTGCGGGATGGAACTCGTGCAGTGCATTCGCTCCTTTTGGTGATAAATCGAAAGCCCAAATGTTGTGCACAGCCCACGTTTGCGAGTTCAACAGACAGCTCTTTTCACCAGTAGCTTTCAGTATTTGTAAAAATCCCTCCTGAAAATGATTTGCAAAATCCGTATGGATTGTAGGGATAACTGGTACACCGTCAATGTAGACTCGTGTCTCGTTAATACCGAGATTTCGATAGTGGAAAGGATTCTTTGCACGTGATCCATTAAACGCGGCGTTCTCCACGATACCAAACATGAACAATTTTGGAACTTTGCCACTGAAGACATTATCTTTCTCCCAGCTGCGAACACCGTTCTCAATTAGAGCGGTGGTCATCAAGGGCACTGGTGTTGGATAGACTGCGCGTCTCTTTTGGAGATTCCTATAGATCTGTGCTGCAACTTGCGGATTTAACTTCACAGTTCTAATTCTCAGTTTAATGTTTCTAATATAAACACCATATGTCGTTACAGCAGCATCGTCAGCATACGTTAGGAGGAAATCATCACTATTTGGAATAAGTCTGAATTGTACTCTCGTCTTTGGGAGTAAATATCTACCCTGGGCAAGAGGACCTAAATGCGGTTTTATGATAGCAGACACCGTGTTCCCATTGTCAAATAGTGCACTTCTAACAGTCAATCCAGCGTTATCGTTATTTGACGAATACATCATTTGCATTGAAGCCTGTGTCTGCGTATCGGGAATATATCCTTCGAGTCTTGGTCTACCCTCCAGATCTCTCTCGTCGTAAGTAATTACATTTTCAAAGTCAACCTGGTACGGATATGTACCTGTTGATGTGTTCATGTCTATGTCACCCTCTTGCAGCGTGATCTGTTTGAATATAGCGTGACCAAAATTGTTGCAGATCCCGTACTTTGCGGCAATCATTGTGCTATCCAGTGGTGCATTATTTGCCTTATTACGTATCTGAAGTTTCATCAAAATCTCAGTTGAGCTCAGGTCAATAAAATCCACTTCGGATTTGTTGATAACCTCTATGGTGATGGTCTCCTTGTTATTATCCGGTACGGAGTCGGATGGATAGTAATCCGTATCTTGACGTGATACAATTGATGCATCACTTACGGGCGTGTTGAACAGGTTTAGTCCTTCTGCCATTGTTACTGACCTTCTGAATACTAGAACTGACTGTCTTCTATTTATACCTTTATATGTCGTTGTCGTCCTCGTCGTTGACGCGGTTGCCGTCTTCGTCGCCCATGTCTTCCACCAGTCATTGCCCGATCTGCAGCATATCCAACACCGGCAACAGCGGCGCCCTTTGCTAATTCTTTAGCACCTTTGACTGCTAATCTCTTCACTGTTTGCTTTGTTACTTTTCTGGCAGCTTGACGAGCTACTTGTTTTGCTCCCTGCTTTACTGCCTGTTTGATTGTCGCTTTTGCAATTGCACCTCCCATTTTCCTTCCTGTTCTACTACGAGACTCCCTTTTATACCCTTCACCACTCATGAGTTTCATTGCTTCCACTCCTCCATCATCTTTCAACATGTCATCAAGAACCATAGAAATTGCAATAGAGGTTGCTAGTCCCGCCATTATTTTTACGTTATATAATGAAATTTATCAAGATGAGCTTTGGGCACTCCCGCCGACTTCCAAAATTCTCTAGGCAGTACCGATGCGGGTTTCCATTTACCTGTTTTCTTGTCTAGAACTTTTGCAAAGAATAATTTCTTTGGAACAGGTGTCATTTTATAAGCTGTTTTTGTAAACCAGTTTCGGATATTTTCAAAGAGTCCCTTCCCGATGAACTCATTTCTCCTTTCCCCCCCTCTCTTCTTTGATCTTGCTTTCTTTCTGATAGGCTGACCTCTCTGAAGACTTCTTCTCTTGCGCTGCTTTGCTTTATTAGACGACGATGATGATGACGGTCCTGTCATATTCTCAAAAACTGACTTTACAGATCTATTAGAAATTAGCACCGGAATAGATCATTCGCTCTGCTTGTCTAACCAAATCATTGTGTGATGGTTCTTTTATAGAGGATTTTCCAATCGCTTTCTTAACACGATTCTCAATACCTCTCGGTGAAGCTGCCACCAATTTTCGAGTTGCTGCGGGACCCAAGTTTTTAACCTTTTTATTGATTATACCCTTAACATTGGTTGATAGAGTTTTTGACCCAGTCAGTCTCTTCACGGCTGTCTGAAGCTTCTTATTCAGTGCTTGTTGAACCTTGCTTTTTGCTGTCTTTTGACCTCTCCTCTTCTTCATTGCTTCCCTGGCTTTCTCTTTCAACAATGTTCTAGACTTTGCAAGGGTACTTCTTACACCCTTTTTGAGAGCTGATAGTGCCAGTCCGTCCCCTTCGAATTTGGTGGGCTTTTTAAATATCGGATACCCTCCTTTCCCATACTGTCCGATGCTAACAATACCGGGAGTTGTGGTTGGATTATTGTACACTGTTTGTACCGTGTTCATGCCTTGCGAAAGTGTAGCGTGAGATATACCTTGCTCTCAAATTGCTTTCCCGTTTCGTCGTGCACGCTTATATCGAAATGTTGGAACTGCTGGTACTTTACCGGAATGTAGTGTGGATTATTGAACTGTATCCAATTTATACCTTTTTTATTACCATCGAGGCCGACGACTCTGAGAAGTGGAGATCTGATGCTACCAACCAATTGATACTCAATCAATTCGCAGTATACCAGAGCATACAGTTCATCCTTTTTAACATCTTCTCGACTCGTTAGGCGTTTGCAAGGATCTAGCATTTTGTATGTCAGAGCCTTATCCTCGAGTGGCGCCTCTGGCAGTGTTATAAATTGTCTACTGTAATTTCCCTCGATCCCTGTTAGTTTGCTCAGCCAATTGGACATTTCAATTTGTCTTACATAAAAGGGCAGATGTAGGTGAATAAGATCCCCATCAATTTCAAATCGGGGGTATTCAATATACTGTGTTATCTTTGATGCTCCATTTGTCTTGGAATATATGTACTGGAGATAAACTTCAAATCCCTGCGCTCGAAATGATGCATTTAAATGTGATATGATGGTCCGCAGATCGAGTTTTAGTTCTGGACGTAACCGAAATTTTCTAGTGATTGCATTCACGGTCACGGTATAACTCCCTCTATCTACTCGCTCAAAATTCCATATATCGAATTCGGACAGTTGTACCCTTGTTCTAGTATTGAATTTAGATCTGTAGAATCTGCGACGTTCTTCTCCTGATAGACCGTCTTCGGGAACATTCACATGGAACCTGATATCAAAGTTTTCGTCAGTTAGTAAATCCCCACCATATTTCTGCTCCACAGATTTATCTATAATCAAATCTAGAATTGCAACCTCATATTTGCCATCTAACCTTATATTACTGTCAAAAGTGACAGTTTTTTCGTTCGGCTTCAACTCCAACTGCATATATTCTTGGAACTTCATACTGGCTGAATTTTTAAAACCAAAAATGGCGTTCCAATTGTTGATTCGTATTTATAATCTAGAGGTTCATCAGTCTTGTGTTTCAACAGTCGGCATCTGATATACGAAAACTCATGCAATTCCACGGGTACCAGTATGTCCTGTCTACTCTCTTCTGTGTCGGTGTTGAAATCGAAAGCGTTCTCGACAACAGATCGTACAATTTTTCCCTTTACACCCGCAATCTTGTTGCTCTCCACAACACTGCACTCAATATCCAGTATTCTTCTAAATTCACCCTTGTGCTGTTTGTATCCCGATAATGCAGTTATACCCATGGGTATTTTATTTGTAGATGTAAACACGATACTGATAATACCAGTGCTCTGTTCCGGTAATATTCTGCATGTAATACCATAAACACTCGATTCATCGTCATCATCATCAAGCTTCTTCACGAATCTAAAGTGAGGCGTCTCTGATCCCAGGAAACGAAGCCCTACTTTTGCTGGTAATCTCAAACCAATAAAACTGTTCTCGGGAATGTCGTCTGTGAACTTGATATACATTTGATTATTGTGCTGACCAACTTCTAGAGGCACCTTTGCTGTACACATGGACTTCTCGTGCCCTATTTCAGTATTGTCATTAACCTCTTTGTAAAAGTCGACAAAATCATTTTGAAAATAGTACTTCTGGCTAAAAGGGGTAGCTCCGGTTTTATTCCAGATATATTGAAACCACTGATGATGCACAACATTGGCATATCTCAAATCAATTGGTATAAATGCATTGACCAGAGTTGCTCTCCATTGTTTAGAGGGATCTAGTTTAATTGTTGACTGTAATTGTGTATGAAAATCACTCATAAATCTTGCTTGCTCTTCTCGCGTAGTGGCTCTCTTTGTCGGTGTTAGTGTTAAGAAGAACGGCTTCACCCTATATCTCATTTCGGCGTCTAAAGTACAGTGTCGCCTGAACGTCTCTTATAAGTTTATCGTTCTCTGCTTTAACCACAATGTTCAAGTCGCTTAATGACGTGTAGCGAAGTGGAACGTATACCAAGTGGTTAAATTGCTTATAGACATCTCCATCTCTCCAAGTTGTAAACCTTAGTAACGATTCAGAGAACTTTCCAATAATTGTTTCTTCTATGATATTTGGTAATAATACTACAATTCCTTGCTCATCCCGCTCCACTTTCACCCTACCCTGGTTCTCAACTCCAATGTAATTGACAAGATTTTTGCTCGGAGTAATGATCCAATAGGGGTATGTTCCCCACTCGTAAAGAGTTCCACCAATCTCTGTCTCATGTCTGTAATAGTATGTTCCCCTCAATTGACTTGGAACGCGTATTCCAACTCTCGTGAAAATCTGTGACACGTTGTTCCTTACAGATAAGACTTCGAATCTGAAAATTCTGTTTAATTCATTTGCGATATATATGCTCTGTAGCCAGTAGGGTGTCTCCATTTTAATAAATCCATCTTTGTAGCTTAACAATGGCAAACGAAAGTAAGGTGTATTGATAAGTGCGGTCTCGCCTCCTGTACCCTTAAACATTTTTCTAATATAGGTCTTAATTTCATTTTCCTTTGCTTGAATGTCAAGATTCAGAAGATCTAATAGTGCATTTAGTGAGATCTCGGCATCGGGATTTCGATTAAAATATTCACTCAAATGCTTGCAAGTGACTTGCACCCAGAATCCCGCTATATCAGAAAAGCGATCTAGAGGTATTCTATAGTTCCATCTGTCGAAGTCACTCGTCTGTCTCCCAGATCTACCAATATTACCATAATTATACTTCTGAAATGCTCTTCGCAACCTCGCGTCCTCTTCATTTTGCGAATCGCGTATTATCATTCTGTCCATTACGATTTGGACATAGAAGTGCAGCAAAAGACCGTTTTCTCCATGCTTGATCACTTGTTCAAAATCTCTTTTCTTGTATGTACCAACTCCTGCATTATGATATTTGGTTGGTGCGGGAGGAACATTACCCAAAGTCAGATCGACGAGCGCAACTTCCCATTTACCCTCCAGAGGGATTGGGGGATTGAACGAATTTTCAGAGGTGTTGACACTAACAAAGAACGACATGTTTTAAATTTGAAACTGTGGTCTTATATTTATAACAATAAACGGTATTCTCTCAATATAAACGTCTTCTTTAGTCACTGAATCGATTATTTCCATAGATATAGAGTCTATTTCTACTGTCTCTAATTTGAAATACTTCAAGTTTATATTCTCGTGGTTGTCTACGTTGACGACGTCCATTACTCTCGTGCCTCCCTCTCTTCTGCCAAGTCTGGTTGTCTCAATAAGACTACACACCACGTCCAGGAATTTTCCCACGGCAAAGTCATCTCGTTTTGTAGAAACATGTTTGAGAGATACGTTTCTACGTGACTTAAATACTAGTCCATTCATATCGCTCGCATCATTCCTCGCATACGGGTTTTCATCGGTGAAATGAATCCTTAGCTCACTCGAATTGGCCTCATAATAGCACCACGGCTTTTTATTGGGTATCAATTGAAGCTGCTCGCCATTCATGTATGCATCAAAATCGTCGCTGATACCAGGAGTGAAAAATGCTCGGTAGTGGTCTGAAGGCATCCTTACTGCTATACACTCACCTCTTACAAATTCTTTTACAACTGTAATCTGCAAGTGATCTTCGATAACCTCGATTTTCAATTTAGGATCGTGTCTCTGATTCGTGAATTGACCATAATTATCTACACTTTTTTGAACCCTATCGAATTTATCTATGAATGAGTGAACTACTGATTCGTGGCTTGCAGGGTCGTAGTAGTGTCTCTGGTACGTATTCAAGCTCTGAGGAATACCGATACAGACGGCATACTGAAACCATTTTGGATTAGAATCGTCCTCTTTAACCTTGTCTGTGCCCACTGGCAAGTACGAATCTATAATTGCCGCCTCCCACTCTCTTTCTGGATTTAATCTAATGGGTGATTGAAGGTTTACTCTGAATCTGTTAGATTCTTGATGAAATGGACTCACTACTATGTTGAATGAGGAATTTCTTGTATGTCTTCCACTGGAATCCATTGCATGAATTGTGAGGGATATCCCCTCCAGCTAACGAGTGCCTCTTTCTTTTTGCCTCTCGTACGCCTCCTGTGTACCTTCTCTATCACGAATGTTGTCGGTAGCTCGACCTTTTGCAGTTGTTGACTGTAGAACCTCTCGGTAATTACATCTCCTAGAAGATCTTCAATTATGTATGTTATGGGCCTTGTTCTCTCGTTGATTTTTTTAACCAGAAATATTTCCTCGGTCCAAGCAGGAGCGTGTTCCTTCTCGAATAGTCTTTTCTTTCTACTTATTCGAACATAATCCCCCACTTTAAACTTGGGTTTCTGTTTCCCCCTATTTATAGGGAAGAGTTTTCTCAATACCATGTGCGAATTCTCAACACTTACTTCGTCAGGTTTCATCCCAATAGATCGATGGTATGTACCGTTATATGATTCTACCAGATCCTGCAGAACATCGATGTATTTGACAGTATTCATCGCTGTAAAGTATCGATACATCTTATTTTTGAATGTCCTATTAAATCTCTCGACAATTGCGGCCTTTGTGTCGTTTTTTGCCTCGTACGAGTGTATTCCTTCCACCTTTAGCAGCTTTTGAAACACTCTGTTCTTGAACTCCAATCCCAGATCGTATCGTACATTTTGTGGCTTCCTTCCACTATCCCTGAGAATAGATTTGAATGCGCCTGTCGTTTCGCTACTAGTTTTCCGCAATAATGGTCTTATCCAGACGTACTTGCTGAACGTGTCTATACACATTAGCAGAAAAGTATAGTCGTCATTAAACTCCTTCAATCTAGTAACATCTACGAGATCTATTTCCCACAGATAGTCAATGGAACTTGTGTAAATTCGCTCTCTCGGAAACCGTTTTCTTGCACTCTTGTGTAGTGTATACGCGGCGGACTGTGCACTCCATTTCTCAAGATCCTTCCTCGTCAATTTTGGGATTTTCTTCTTTGCTTCGACATAAAATCTGTTTAGGCTGGTATACGACGCAGGAAATTTCGGATTAAAGTATAACTCGTCAATCTTCGCATTCATTTTAGAACTGACTTCAGCTGCCGCTTTGTCAACTTTCTGAGTAACCTCCTTAACATATCATTATCTCTTTTATAGGGTTTCGAGCCTCCTCGCTGCTGAACTATGGGTCTCAGACGAGCTTTAGAGCTCGAGGGAGTTGCAGGATTCGACGTGGTTGTGACGGCTTTATTCTTCGGAACATCAGTGGGAATAACGACAGGACTCGGGGGGATGCTACTATTAACAATATTATTATATACATCTATAGGTAATAAGACCATCTTTTGATAACTCATAGTTTGTATGCAATTGTCGGTGCTTCACCGGGTAGTATATTCGTCCTGAAACGAATATCTTCCGATGTTTTCTGAGAAAAGTCGCAATGCAGGTAGCCGTATTGCTTCTTTGTCGAGTCGTTGAAAGCTTCGAGGAAATTTCTAACTTTACCAGGAGCAACTTGTTGAGCAAAGAATCGTATTTGACTTTTGTCTCTCGGATTCTTAAAGATTATGATGTGCTGCGCATTTATAGATAAGTTCCTCATTTCACTTCCCTGCGGAAAGACGTTTTGCCACAATAGAATAACACTACAGTTTAAATGTGATCTCCCCTTTGTGAACAGTTTACCAATTCCACTATTTGTGGACATTTCATGCATCAAATCATCGATAACTATTATCGAGTTCCTTCCATTTTCTTCGATTTGCTCGTAAATGTCTTTAGTAATTTCCCCAAAAAACTCAACTCTCCCTCCAAATGTGCTCCGAATACGTTTGAATAATTCCGGTTGCTTCGTTCCACTAAACCAAAACAATTGCCTGTATCTCGACCCGTCATCGTCGTCAGTTAGTACGTCTGTGTGTTTCAAAAATTTTTCTAACCAAGTTGTTTTCCCAGACCCGCTAGCACCAGCTAAGATCATTGAGAATGGTGTTTTTATTCTGATATCGTACAGAGACATTGTGAAGTAAATGAGACAACATACAAACATGTATTTATAGATGAATAAACAATTGATCTTTTACAAAGCTCAATAATTTGAGTAAATAAAAGGATATGTTGACTTTGCGCCATTCACCATTCCCATTCAGATTATTAAATAGATGATTTATTTTATCTACATCAAAATCAGTGCAGGAGGGTCCAATAACCAATTCACTCCACCTTTCTTTACCTAACGACAACAGATTCACATTGGCAATACCAATATGAAAAGCCAAGAACTTCAATGGATCCCCAAACAAACAGTCACTACGGTGAGGCTCGGTATGCCCGTTACAGCTTGCACAGTATTGACTTGACTTTTGCATCATTTCTTGAAATAACAAGTTGGCATAGGCTTTATCAATTTTGTTTTGATCTGTTGTCTTTTCTTCTGATTCGAGTCCGCCGGGTGTGGAATGTGATTTACTCTTGATTTCCTCATTTACATGTTCAATGAATTCTTCATCTGTGTTTTTCTTTTTCTGTGGTTCGTCACTAACAAGCTGTGCCAGTATTCGTTCATTTATAGTAATGAATACTTTAGACTCTTTATCTTTTTTCCATCTTTTAATTGTGGCATAGAGTCCGATGGGTTCATCATCACGTTGCAAACAGAATATTTCCATTTTGTCTGAAATACCGTTGCTTGATGACAGTACATCAGTAAATAGGGAGAGAAACTTCCTCTCTTTCCCTGCGTATCGTTTTGAGTCAATTAAATAACTGCAATCGGTCATAAGGGCCTTCGGGTTCGTTCCATTGAATGAACCATCAGCACGGATATTAGTTGTGATATTATTCAAAAATTTTGTCATTGCTTCCTCAGAAACAATAATTGACTTCTTACCGATACGTAGAAGCCACGACTTCTCACGTTGTTCAATTACGAGTGTGTCACCACCTCCTTGGATTGCAACTTCAGACTTGATCTTCCGCTTGCCCATCGTGAAAAGAACTGAATGATGGCACTGCATCCCCTTTTATATTTTCTCTGCTGTGTGATTGATAATCTGATTGGTCGAGGAGGTATCGATAAATCCACTTTAATAATCTGATTGGTTGACAAGGCACCAACAAAACCCGGTAAGGTGCCCAGAGAGAGGATACTTTTTAATGCAGGCCAACGCAGTTGTTGCGTAGTTATACCCTCTGCCAATACGGTATTTAAGATAAAATCGACCGTACGCATCGTGCAGACAACTGTGCAGGTGGCATACTCTGAATCTACCGAATAGACATTCCATCATTTGTGTTAGACATGAATTTCCCGGTCCTATTAGCCCAATTTCCCATTGATTATCAGTTAGAATACTATCTATTGACAAACATTCTCTCAAATAGCAGATACCCAGATACTGATAAGCAAGAGCACTTTTCAATATCTGGTCATCGACCTCAGCGTATTTTGATTTCACCTTTCTGAAGTTAAAATTAATGTAGTCCAGAGTCTTATTCGGTGAATCATCCATCATAGATTTGAGATTTGAGAGGAGGAAGAGTCCAATTTATAGCAAGATCTAGCAATAACACATTCATAAGAGTTACAATATCATAGAATCTTCTAACTTTAGCACAAGAGCAGTGAAGAGAAATTCTTTCAGTCTCAGTTCACGCAAAAGTTTTCTTCCTTGCCATGCCTTCAGTACCATACAAAGCTGCGCTCTGTTGTCGTCCGCCTTCTGGCAGATAATCTCGAACATGACTGTAATGTCTTCGTGTTTCATTAGTGTTTGATTGTGGACTTTTAGAAATCTGTACATCCTATCACCATACATTCTGGAAGTCATCTTGTTCAGGTTTTCATTCGAAATCTGGTCTGCGGTCTTCCCCGCAAACTCCAAGTATCCACATGCGGGTTTCTTCACGAGAGCACGGACGCTGTCTTTGAGTTTTTGCATTCCATTATTATCGATATTGACGACCCGTATTTTCATCAAATCACCAGAACCATCTTTCAGCTCGAGTTGCCAGTTTATAATCTGTTCGAGAAACAGGTCTCTTCTAATCTTGAAGGATCGGTCTGATGCTTCGAAAATAATATATTCCTTCTCAGTATTCTCAACCATACCTGATGCTGGTAATCAACTAACGGGATGAGGGACTTGGTTCCTTTTATAGTAGACGAGCATATCCAGTCATTCAATTCAATTGTCACGTGGGTAAGAACTCGCAGGTTTCCGGTAAGTTCAGGCATGAATAGACTTGCCGTCTTAGTCTGTCCATCCGACTATGATTCCATGGTACATGCTGGTTGTGCTGCTGCGACTGTTATAGTATGTTTCCGCACCGCCTAGTGAAACTCCGGCTACCGCAATAGCAGGTATCTAAGCCATTTTAACCAACATGACGACCTATCGTCGAATTGGAGCAAGAATCCTGTCCACTCGCCATGTTCTATGATCAACTTATCCCTAGAAACTAGCTCATCTTGAAGCCAATGGATAACTTCATCAGATTCTATACATTTTGCCACGAGACCACTGAATGCGAAAAGAGTTATTACTCGTCCCCAGTTGAAACTATCGACAAACAGGTCACTTACAACCTCTTTGTATATTTCTTTTGCATTTTCTTTCCTTATATGCAGTCTAGTGCACATTTCATCGAGCAAATACTTGTGGTTTCTAATAATGTCTTGAGCACATCTCAACATTAAATGCGTTTCGGGATAATTATTATCAAGTTTTATGCGCCCTATGAAATGTCTTATAAACTGGTTAGCTATTCGTTTCGAATCACAGATTGATTTTGTATCCATATCTGTCATTTCTAATGCCATGCGTCCTTTTATACAGAATTTGTGAGACAGAAAGAGATTTGTATTTCAAAACGACAGTATCATTAACAGGAATAGCACTAGTCACAATAATAACTCTGAGCGTCTACTTCGTCCCAGCCATTTCGCCAACTGCAATCGCATTGGGAATACCCGTCGTACAACCATCCACAAGTGATGCAGTGAACTAGTCCGGTTCCTGTTACCAAGTATGGTGCGAATAATTGATAATCTGAGAATGTTTTTGATGGACTCATCATTCCCTCTAAGTGAATATGACACGCTGTGATTCCATTTCCCTGATTCATTAGTGAAATCGACGAATCCTCCCTTATAGTTATCATTGGCGGTATGTGCCAGAACGCATATAGTTCTTGTAGGAGATCACAGAATGCTTCGTTCAATTTGTAGGATGGCCAAACTTCAATATCGTAGTCGTTATATTCAGTGTCGATGTAAAAGTGTCTCGTTATAAATCCATGGTAATCCAGTTTTGATGATTGATCCAGTTTGTAATAGTCAATGGTGGTGTTCAGCTGGTTGTCTGTTTCGTCAACATAATATTTTCCATCGCTATATATCAACCTGTTATGATTGATGTAGGTGATATCTTTTTCCAAGTATGGAACAAAGTTTCTTAGTTCAAGTGATCGGGAGTACGTGTACATTGTCATTAATCATGTAGCAATATTGATTGACGATGCTTTTATGCATGATTTGTCTTTTTGCTTAGAGAATTTTAACCAATCAGAACACAGAGAATTTTAGATCACATAGACACGAACGTGCAGCACATATAGACACGAACGTGCAGCACATATAGATACGAAAGTGCAGCACATATAGACACGACCGTGCAGCACATATAGACACGAACGTGCAGCACATATAGACACGAACATGCAGCACATATAGATACGAACGTGCAGCACATATAGACACGACCGTGCAGCACATATAGACACAAACGTGCAGCAAATATAGACACGAACGTGCAGCACATATAGACACGAACGTGCAGCACATATAGATACGAACGTGCAGCACATATAAACACGAACGTGCAGCACAGTCTAAAGAAGGAACCCACGCGAAGATCTCCCAAAAAACCAGCCAATAACCACCAGCCACATACAAAAGAACACCCCTCCTCGTCAGTTGCGGTCTGCACGCCCGAAGCCCGCAGTTGGCGGTCACTTGGACAGTCCAGCCTGCAAGCCTGTAGCCTGCAAGCCTGTAGCCGGCAAGCCCTAAGCCTGCAAGCCCTAAGCCTGCAAGCCTGTAGCCTGCAAGCCTGTAGCCTGCAAGCCTGTAGCCGGCAAGCCCTAAGCCTGCAAGCCCTAAGCCTGCAAGCCTGTAGCCTGCAAGCCTGTAGCCTGCAAGCCTGTAGCCTGCAAGCCTGTAGCCGGCAAGCCCTAAGCCTGCAAGCCTGTAGCCGCACAGAGCGAGAAATTATGTTTTGTACGACCTAGCTACTATCAATCGTCATGGCCGCAAGACCTACTAACTCGGTGAGTACTACATAATCGTTTTCGTTTATCGTTCGTACTCGTTCACACACACACAAGAGACGATGAGTAGACAGGACCTCGCACCAAACAACGACGCATTCAATCAACTCGTCGACTTCTGTCAACGCAAATACGACTTATTCAAAAGAGACGATAACCGACTCACAGCCATCTTCGAGCGTCACTTCAAGGACCGACTGCGTCAACGAGTCATCCATCGTCACCACTATTGCTCGACTCCCGTACTGCAACAGGACCACTGGTTGCCACACAATCCACAGCACGAACTACCAATCCTCCCTCAATCCAACCTGTAACCTGAAAGCCCGAAACCCCCACACTCACCTATTTTGCCCCAAACAAAATTCCTCAACAAAACTCTCTAAACATCGAAAAACGAACATTTTCCCCACGAAAAACCCTCAAAAAATGACTTTTCCACCGAAAATCCACTTTTTCCCCGAAAACCCAAAAAACGACTTTTCCACCGAAAATCCACTTTTTCCCCGAAAACCCAAAAAACGACAATTTTCGTCAAAACACCGAAAATTCTCGCCCGCCCGAAAAGGACGCTGCGGGGCGGTTGGACGAACTTTTTTGCTGCGAGGCCGGATGGACGAAATGGCTCCCTCCCTATATACTACTACTGTGCTAGAACACTCCTATGCTACACGCATGCGCGATTTCTTTATATTCCCATAATTAACACCCATCACATCCTACTCTTGTATAAATATAGGGTTGCCATTAGCTTTAATTAACCATTACGTCAGTATACCCTAGCATCATCTTGCGCAGCTACCGACTGCTGCGCAGGAGGTGTGCTAGAACACTCTTTTCCTAATCTACTCTCACATACTGCATCCTTTGCAGCCCTGTGAAATAGCCATCCTTGAAACGATAGCTACGTTTGCACATTTTAGATGCAAATTTGTTTGCTTGAGTAAAATCTATGATACAACACAAAGACTCATGCGTACCAAGTTGTTTTGAAACTAAAATGAAGTCATAATTAAGTTTTTTTTAAAGACATCATGTGTTCTCTTGAAACATTGTAGCGGCCTAGACCTATCTTCATTCAATTTCCATTCTACTGATAACCTGATTATTCCTTTTCAAATGTTGCTTCCAGCATTTCTGTACTGTGGCTAGCGGCAAAGTTAGATTGTTTTCTATTAAAATCAAAAGTTCAAGCTTTCTATATACAGGCCCGTAGACAGCTGAACCGGATTGGGGGGGGGGGGGGGAGGCACAGATGTAGAAGTCAAGTTAGAATCCTTTCGGGGGGAGTGTTACGAAAAGGAGGCTCATCGCCAGTTTGCACAGATTGAGGAATGACGTTATAACTATTTCAAAATTAAATCGCAACTGCTGGTGCAATAATTGCATCAGAAACCCGTAGGAAGAACCAGATTGGACAATTTACTGTTAATTCTTATTTTTACTTCATTTCGTAATCTATTAGCTGTGAGTTATAAAAGGCGTAGTTTTAGAGGTAGATAAGAGTCTTTTTGGTTAGAGAGAAGTAGACGTTCTGCCAAGCTGGTATTATTTTTTAGAAAACTCTGATAGTATAGCGTAGGGCACATCAAGATTGACCCGTTGAATTCAAGAGAAGGTCCTTGCCGATAGATTCCTGTATCAAGCCTTCAGGTCGTAAGTTTTATTCTTATTCGTAAATAGAACGTTGAAATATCGTACAGACTTTTAAGAAATTGTTGCCCTAAGAACTCACAGTTGAGCCCCTTCATAAAAGATAGGCTTAACAAATGGTGCCCCGTGTGAGGATAAAAGCTGAAGAAATTGAATGGTTATAGACAATTTGTATAGTTTTTATGCTGATATTGACGTATATGTAGAGACGTAAACTGTGTTTGAAAGTTCGTCAAGTGACACATCCGAAGAGAAGGGAACAGACCGTGCGAGTAGAAAATAGAGAATTTTAAAAGAAAAGTCGTGTAACTCATCAGAAACTGTGTGTAATATCTACGGAAAGCTACAAATTGGTTTAAGACTTACAGTTTATTTCTTTGCGAGTTCGATTGCTTTCGATTGCATCATCACACGCAATCCTGCCGACGCACGTACTGTTTGAAATTGTAGTTTCATAAAAGTGTTAATTCAAAATGTCGCTTGACCAAGCTCAGCAACCATTAGTACTTGAATTGCAAAATCAAATGTCAGCCATGCAAGCAGCTTTAGAAGGTAATTCCCAAGCTAGTCTTTTTAAGCCCAAAATGTTTAACGGGTTTCCAACGGAAGATGTAAACGAGTGGCTTCTACAGTTCGAGCGCTACTCCAAATTTTATGGATGGTCCAACTCTAAGAAGTTAAATGCATTGTCCTTGCTGTTAGGAGGTTCTGCGTCGGCTTGGTTTCAAACTTTGCCTAACGAGACAACTTCCGATTTTAACGAATTAGTGGGAGAACTGAAAACGCGATTTGGATCTCAGAATCTAGAATTTTTCTTTCGACAAGAGTTGTACTCTCGAAAACAGGGTCAAAACGAACCGCTTGCTCTGTATACGGAAGACATCATTAAGAAATCTCAGCGTCTTTCTTTGTCCGATAAAGATATGATGAACATTTTTGTGAACGGCCTAAACGATGCTATTAAAACTCACGTACTCCTTAACCAACCAAAAACATTTGCCGAGGCAGAAAACCTTGCGCGTTTACGTGATTCAGTGTCAAAAACCAGTGCTCATACTTTTCCTCTAGCACCTCCATCAGTACCAGCTCAGGAACAGCGCATAAAAGAGCTTGAAGGCCAGGTAAATCTCTTGTTTTCCCTTGCAAACAAAACTCCCCATCAGGATGCTGCCCAGTTAGATGCCCTAAGTGCAAACAATACCATTGTAACCCCGTCTCAAGCTGCTAATCCTTCCGGTGACTTCCAGGGTCTGAGACATGAAATAATAGCTGCCATTCAGACAGGTTTTAGACAAGAGGCACGAAGAAGTAACCATGGAAACAATCAACATAATTGGAAAGCAACAAACACTTTTGCTAGGGGTAGAAATATCCGCACGAGCGATGGGCGGCCCATTTGTAATGCGTGTAATCGCGTAGGTCACGTGGCCCGTTATTGCTGGGATGTTCCACAAAGAACTCAGCAGCCCCCGTTCCGTGGAGGTTCCCGTAGTTTTGCAGGCCAACATGCACAGTCCCAATACCAGCAGCCGCAAAATCGTAATGATGCTTCTTTAAACGGCACAGGGCCCTCTCAATGGGGACAGTGAGGGCCCACCAGCCATTCCCGAGAAACCAAAAAGTCCCGCCAGCTTTTACGCAAAGAAATAAAAAAGTCAGTTCATCAATGCCTAGTAACAGAGATATCTCAGAGGTTCAAAAGTTTTCCCAAGGAACCCAAACCGATTTTACGGACGAGAATTTTGCTATTGAACGTGAAGTCAAAAACACAATCAGCCCATCTTTACAAGTACATTCTAAAACATTGCATGCTGTATCGACCCCATCTAATGTCTTGATCTGGGGAACTATTTTAAAGCAGCATTTTAAGCTATTGGTAGATACTGGTGCCGCAGTAACAGTCGTTAGTGAAGGATTTTTTCATGATGTTTTGAGATGTAAATATGCTTTGACGCAGAAACAGCTTTTTGAGAGTATTAAAACCGCAAATGGGGGCACAGTACCTGTAACCGGTGCCGTATCTTTTGATCTTTCGATTGGACAATGTGATTATGATTGTAATGCTGTCGTTGTTCCGGACTTGTCGTATAATGTCGTCCTAGGGAGAGATTTTTTACAGAAATATCGCGCAGTAGTGGATGTTGGTAATGAAAAGGTAACGTTTGCCGGAAATGATAGTGTATGTTTTGCTAACGGTGATACTCCCCCGCTGACTGCTGACGTTAGAATAGCAAGAACGTTCGTTATTGATGGTAGTAGTGAAGTTGTTATTCCAGCTGTCTTAACATCATTTCCCTCTGAACCTGCTGTAGGTTTAATAGAAGGAGTACACAAACTTTCTGATCGTTATCATCTACTTTGCGCATCTACACTTTGCCAGCCCGATAGTGACGGTAAAGTAACCCTGCGGCTGATTAATCCTTCGGATTCTCCCGTGTTGATCCATAAAGGTGCTACCATTGCAAAATTTGAAGAGACAAAAGTCACCGATGACATTATTCCTCTTGATTCAGACCCCTCTGTTT
This sequence comes from Mastigias papua, assembly GCA_964019165.1. Lineage (NCBI taxonomy): Eukaryota > Metazoa > Cnidaria > Scyphozoa > Rhizostomeae > Mastigiidae > Mastigias > Mastigias papua. Next base: position 4,645,293 of record OZ025273.1, on the reverse strand, counting down.
CTGCCATGGACTCCCATGTTAATACTGCATCAGGAATGACTCCTCTGAAATTCAGTTGTTTGCCTAGTCGAAATCTATCCTCTCAAGAAAATCATAAGCTACAAACATTGTTAGACCAATATTCTGATATTTTCGCTAAATCCACCTTAGATTTAGGCCACACAACTATAGTTCAGCATGGGATTGATACAGGTAATGCTATGCCCATCAAACAACAACCATATCGCGTCTCGCACAGCCAGAAGGCCTCTATTGAAAAGCACATTAATGAAATGCTAGATCAAGGCATTATTGAGGTTTCTTCTAGCCCATGGAGCTCTCCAGTTGTACTTGTCAAGAAGAAAGATGGGGGGACCCGTTTTTGCATTGATTATCGGAAACTAAACGCTGTAACCCGTAAGGACAGTTATCCACTCCCAAGAATCGATGATGCTTTAGACTCTCTCGCTGGAGCCAAATATTTTTCAACCTTAGATCTTCAATCGGGTTACCACCAAGTTGCTATGCATCCGGATTCTAAAGAGAAAACTGCATTCATTTCACATGCTGGATTGTACCAGTTTAATGTTCTTAGTTTCGGTTTAACCAATGCTCCCCCACAATTTCAACGACTTATGTCCAGAATATTGCATGGCCTCGAATGGAAGATATGCCTCGTTTACATAGATGACGTCATCATATTTTCATCGTCCTTTTCGGATCATTTATCTCGTTTAAAAACTGTTTTCGATCGATTCCGTGCTGCCAACCTAAAATTAAAGCCATCAAAATGTCATTTCGCTCAAGATTCAGTGAACTATCTTGGATTTATCGTATCTTCGTCGGGCATTGCCCCTGATCCGCAGAAGCTCGAGGCTGTTAAGTCTTTTCCTACGCCAAAAACTGTGAAAGAAGTTCGCAGCTTTCTGGGCCTATGTAATTATTATCGTCGTTTTGTCGAAGGGTTCTCGAAGATTGCCTCACCGTTAAATACTTTAACTCGTAAAAACATCTCGTTTGTTTGGACTCCAGATTGCGAAACTGCCTTTTCAGAGCTGAAAAAACGCTTGTGCTCGCCGCCAATTTTAGCATATCCAAATTTCTCTGCGCCATTTCATCTTTATACGGATGCAAGCCAGACTGCATTAGGTTACATTCTTGGTCAGATAGTAGATGGAAAAGAAGTTGTTCTGGCATATGGAGGACGTGAGCTTACTGTAACAGAAAAACGTTATAGCACAACAGAACGTGAAGCGCTGGCAGTAGTTGATGGCATAAAACGATATCAACCATATCTTTCTGGAAAAAGGTTTTTTGTTCACACCGATCATGGGAGTTTGTCGTGGCTGATGAAAGTACGGGATCCAACTGGCAGGCTTGCTCGATGGGCACTACAATTACAACAGTATGATTTTGAAATAATTCATCGTGCCGGTACTCTTAATGGTAATGCAGATGCCCTTTCTCGCCGTTCTTATGCACCCCCGCAACATTTAATCAAGCCTGAATCTATTCCATCGTCTTTAACACGTCCTGTCGCGGTAATTGAGCATCCTTGCCCGCAACCAGACTCACTAGCTAAGCTACAGCGAGAGGACAGGGACCTCGCTGATATCATCAGATATCTAGAATCCACTCAGTTACCAGCCGACGACTCACAAGCCCGTTCATTGTTACTATCTATCGACGACTTCTATTTAGATGAAAATGAAATTTTGTGTCACCTTTGGAGCCCTGGTAAAAGAAGAGCTCGGTCCTTGTCCAGTCAAGTTGTCATACCTGCCTCTTTGCGCCACGAGATCCTTGTTGCTTGCCACGACGATCCAACTGGTAGTCATTTTGGAATCACAAAAACGTATGAGAAAATTCGGGCGCGTTATTATTGGCCCAACATGTACAAGGATGTTGCCCATTGGTGCAACTCATGTGTCGATTGTGCAATGAAAAAGATTCCTAGGAGGGCACATAAAGCTCCTCTCCTCCCAATTCCAGTGCAAGGAGCGTTTGATCGTATTGCTATGGATGCTCTTGGTCCTTTCCCGCCATCCCACGATGGAAATCGCTATATCATCGTTTTTTCAGACTACTATACTCGCTGGCCGGAGGCTTTTGCTTTGCCATCTATCGAAGCTCCGCGTATCGCTGAATTACTCGTAAACGAAATTGTAGCGCGTCATGGTGCCCCACGCGCCTTGTTATCGGACCGAGGACCTAATTTTATGGCATCTATCGTAAAGGAAGTCTGTAAACTTTTGAACACGCGGCGCTTACACACCACTGCTTATCACCCGCAGACGGACGGCCTAGTGGAACGTTTTAATGGCACACTAGCTGAAGCGCTATCTATGTACGTTAGCACGAATCAGAAGGACTGGGATAAGCATTTACCGTTGGTATTGTTTGCATACCGAGTTTCTCTCAATGCCACTACAGGTGAGTCACCATTCTACTTATTATACGGACGAGAACCACGCCTACCTATTGATGCGGCCCTTATTTTGCCCGATTCAAATGTATCGACATCAGTTGCGCAGCTTCGTGCTAAAATTGTTGAAAACATTGAAAGTGCTCAACAGCTTATTCTCTCGAACACGCAACTGGCTCAACAAAAAATGAAATCGTACTATGATAAGAAGGCTTCACCTGTTCCTTTCGAAGTCGGTAGTCGCGTATGGGTATACACCCCGAAGAAAAAAAAGGGCTTATCAAAAAAACTCCAGCACAATTTTCACGGACCATATCGTATTGTCGCTAAATTGTCGCCCGTTCATTTCAAATTACGCACTCTAGATAATCGTCCAGTTTCAGTTCCAGTGCACGCAAATCGTCTTAAGCCATATTATGACCCGGCTGATCGCCCTATTGAACCGCCGAATGACGACCTTATAACACCGGATCTCCAGGAGTCAGATTTACCGTCGGATAGCTTTGTCTCAGAAGTCTTACCAGATGTTCCTAGCACTCTCTCTGAGGGAAATTCGGTTCCAACTCCATTAAATGTTGACAATACAGAAGACTCAGAGCCGCCGATTACGCGTCCAGAAGATCGATTCCAGCCAGCCATAATTCGCGCTATATAAACTGCCTATGGACATCCGTCCCCAGCTCAAGCCGGGAGGCTTGTCCTAAAAGGGGGGAGTCATGTTACGAAAAGGAGGCTCATCGCCAGTTTGCACAGATTGAGGAATGACGTTATAACTATTTCAAAATTAAATCGCAACTGCTGGTGCAATAATTGCATCAGAAACCCGTAGGAAGAACCAGATTGGACAATTTACTGTTAATTCTTATTTTTACTTCATTTCGTAATCTATTAGCTGTGAGTTATAAAAGGCGTAGTTTTAGAGGTAGATAAGAGTCTTTTTGGTTAGAGAGAAGTAGACGTTCTGCCAAGCTGGTATTATTTTTTAGAAAACTCTGATAGTATAGCGTAGGGCACATCAAGATTGACCCGTTGAATTCAAGAGAAGGTCCTTGCCGATAGATTCCTGTATCAAGCCTTCAGGTCGTAAGTTTTATTCTTATTCGTAAATAGAACGTTGAAATATCGTACAGACTTTTAAGAAATTGTTGCCCTAAGAACTCACAGTTGAGCCCCTTCATAAAAGATAGGCTTAACAGGAGTATAACATGTTATCCATAAGTAGATGCCAAAAAAGCGGGTTTTCATAGGCCTTTTGATGAAAAATGGGGGTCTGAAAAAATTTTCAAAGTAGCGCCCTCCAGAACGTCGGAAAAGGCCCTTTTGCAAAATAAGCAATTGAATGAAGCAATTTCCATCATTTATCTTCATGCTAAGATGGAAAAACTGGCTCCTCTGCATTCTTTTTTATAAGAACCAGTAAAATTGAGGTTTAGGCTGTCTGTTCCTAATTTTCTTCTAAATTTTTGAGGCTGAATTGTTCATAAAATTTGTTCTTAAATTTATGGGGTGTAGACAATTTAGACATTAAACAATATGCAAGACAAAATTAGATGTCTATGAAACAGGTATTATTTTTACAAGGGAATGACATTTCATGTTAATATATTATTGGACAGTGCATGCATCTTTTTGCAAAAATACATTTTACGATAGTACTTCAGCCTCGATTTGTTCTTAATTTGTTCTTAATTTCCCAACAATTTTGAGGCTGTTGGTTTTATAAAATTGTTATTATAAAAAAGGAGTGAACCTAGCTTCATCGAAATTTGAAGATTTAAATGACAAAGGAAAAAGCTAAACCGTCTTTTCTCTTTGGTACTACGTGCAGGTACTCCAATGATAGAGGCAAAACTATATCTTACCAACACATTGAAGAAAAGACATTCCTCGCCCTTTGATATCTGGCATGGGCTACATGGAATGCACTCAAAAGGGACAATGCTCTATTTCCTAAAAGGGTTGCAATCTACACATGCAGAAACTCTTAGACACTCTTACAACACTCGGGCTGTCACTGAAAAAAGGTTAACAGTTTGTCGTACGACAGAATCAAGATATCTGCATGCCATATATCTGTGTTATGGTGCTTCTAGGTTCAAGACTGAGTGGGACTGAACTGAAAAATGATTAAAAAGTACTGTGTAGTATACTTCTATATACAACCTCGGTGAATTATTGGGGGGAATGCCCCCCCAGCCCCCCTGGTGTCTACGGGCCTGATATATCAGCTTGCCTCGTGCCTTTTTGCTCACTTGCTGCAACTTATACCAATGTAAAAATAGTGAACGAAAACAAAGCAATAAAAACAATTTTGCCGTTCCTTCAGGGAGATGTGTTTCAGCTCGCATATTGGCCTCATTCGCAGTACTCTGCTTTCATATGAAAAAGTCTGTACGTTTTCGCGTAGTGCCCACAATGCTACGTTATGAAAGTACCCATCTGTTTAATAGTGCAAATAAAAACGGATGCACATGATTTGGTAGCTCACAAATGAAAACCTCCCTCCCTCCTAAAAACGGCATTTCCTTCCTCATCTCAGGACTTCTTTTGACCAATTTGTGGTACCAAAAGTTCCGTAACAGTTCCTTAAGATTTCAACGGAAAACCGACTATGAACCATTTGCTATAAGGACTAAATACATTTTATGCAAGTTTGGCATCTTAATTCTCGATTCTTTCTAGCGATAAAAATATTCAAAATTGAAATGATCCTTAGGGGTTTTGACTGTGTTAAAGCAAAAGCTCTTCAGATTATGTGACTTTCCACTAGTAGGTGTTAGGTTCCGTATGAAACGGTACATCACAAAAAAGAAGTGTTTTGGTAGTTGTATCAGAGTTGGCCTCTCTCGTTTGTTGCTTTGCCGTTAGTCCTCAGAAGTACTACGCTATGGTATACTAAGCACCCCGTAAATTTTTGAAATTTTAAATAATTCATGAAGGTGAGTCATTTGATGAATAATTGAAAATAACACAAACAGATTGAAGTCATGTATCAATAATACCTTCCCTTCATATTCAGTTGGAATTAGTTGAGACAATGAACAGTCCACGCAAAGGCCTATAAGTGCATATCCTAGTCTCACACATATTCACTCAGTCTTTGACCAAAATTGGAACAGTGAATCAGATATATGTCAATCGTTATTGGTCTGCCATTTATTGACATAAATTTCGGGACTTGTGGGGTAAAACCTCTAGATCTATTGCCATGATTCCCAAGTCTTCTGGGGCTCATTTTTCTTAACAAATTACGTAAAACAAAGGGCTCCAATATTCGTAAATCTTTTCTTAATTTTTTGGCTATTTACATAGCTATAATATCTGACAGTGACATCTCTTGTTTGTTTGTCTTGCTCATTTCTCTGTTACATTTTTGAGTTCTTTTATGTAAAATTGCTATAAAAATATATCCAACGTTTTGATCTCAATAAAACTAAGCACTTAATGTCTTAATGATGGTGGTATTAACATCAATAAAATGTAAGAATTAGACAGTAAATAGATGTTAGCTGTTATTTAGCTAGAAAATCAAACAAAGAAGGGTCTTTTTGGATCTTCAAGATAAGCTTAAGAAAATAGTTTTTAAAATCTCGTCTACAAATATGAGATTAACCTATTGATAATCTTACCTTTAACACTTTTATTCAATTATATTGGCATTTGTCGGTTGCTTTAATTTTTATGAACGTCTATTCATCTCTATGTATCAAATCATTTTATTTCTCAGCGATTAGGAATAGAAGTGTAAACAGCATTGAGCAATGCAATAATTGCGGTTTCTTAAACCGAAAATCAATTGACTTGACCAGCTTATTCCGCGGGATAAACGCGCTTATATACAAAAGACTCAGGCTTCAGGCAATACTGGATGTAAATAGAGTCGGTTGAGGCACAGCAGCGCGCTGTAGTCAAGAGGCCATAGGTAAGACGCATATGGACAATGAAGGGCAATGACGCTAAAACATACACCTCGTTACGTCTCACTCACGCCAAGAGTCTTCAAGATATATCGGAGTTGAAAAAATTGAGAGAAACAGTTGGTAGAAATATTCGAGAAGCCTCCTTGCTTGTTGATGGACATGGCTGGGATTACACGGAGCATTGCGAGAATCTCAAAAGGACTCGTGAAAAGTTTTCAAAATTTGAGAGAAAACTGTCAAATGCCACGTTATCAAGTTTGGAAAATGTGAATATAAGGTGCAACCGTTGGGATGGAAGTGTACATTCGTACTCAAGTGGAGATGATAGCTGTTCGATTACAGGTAGAAAGAGATACAGTAGGCCATCATCGGTCGTAGTACTGCCAAGGCCAGCTCTCTCTGACCACGGTGGTTGGAAATCACATCAGCGCTACTCTTACTGCAGTAACAGCGATGCCCAGAGTCTTTCATCAGCAAACAGTTGTTCACCAAGAGGTCAAAGAAGTAGAACATTTAAACAAATCGTTGTTCCAATTTATGAAGACAGCTTCGACAGTGGGGTGAGTGTCCATGCAACATCACCCAGAGCAGCTGGGTCAAGATCCACTGTAACAGTTGCTAATGGGTATCATGACAGAGTTGATGACCATCGAAGTATCAAAGGTTATAACAGAAAAGGTGATAGTTTGATTATCCTCTATGTAAATAAAAGCCTGAAATTAGGCCATGGTGGCAATGTTACCCCCGTTTTCTTTCAACGCAGATTTTTCTCTTACCTGGTTTATCCAGCAGGTCTGTTTGCAGTATAAAATTTGTTTGACGTTCGGATTCCAGACCTTTCTTTCGTCCTATTCAGCTCCACCACAGTTTTCCTTAATTCCATTACTCCGATAACTAGAAATGTTTGTGGAATTTCCACGGTTTGAGACCCACCTTTATACTTTTTTCTCTCAGGGGATTGAAGAATTCAATTCTTGACATGTTTAGAACAACAATGGGTATTCTGACATGCACTACTCCTTTGTCCACGTTAATTGCAGTTTGGAAAGTAAATTTAGGGTAGTTTTATCCCGCATCAATCACATTTCACAGCATATGCTTATTCGCAAGGAAATCGTGGAGCTTTGTGCTGGCGTCAGTTTTCGACCATGCCGGTCAGTTTTTCAAAATGACTAACTTTGTGTCGTTGTCAATTCCCAGTCTATTTTGCTTGGACTCTAAAGTATTAGAACAGCCTCGGAATGTTATTGTCCCGTTAATACGTTCTGAACATTTCCTGAACACCTCTCGATATCGTTGTTCAGAGAAGGGCTGAGTGCGTTTAACGAGTCGTAGGTATCCTGTTTGGTAGCTGCTGCCTTCTTCATAACATACTTTATCTATACCATTTCCTCAGCCCCACCCATTTTTCGTCAATCGAATACATTGTTAAAATGGATAATAAGCACCTTAAGGCCCTCACTGTAAACTGACCGCACACTGCTTAGGGTTCATCCAACGATGACAGGAGATAAGGCGACATTACTTGTAATTAATACAATCAAATGAATGCACTTTAAGCTCTTTTCTCGAATATCCCGCCACATGTAAGTCTGCCTTACAGACTGGTGCCCTACAAGCAACCACAGTGAGTGTTTTCCTGCCTTTGTTAAGTCGCATCATTCTGCTATTCATGTAAAGCTGATCAGAAAATGAATGAAATAAATCTATGTAGGAAAGGGTCCCCTAGGTAGGCACTACACTGGGCTTTCAAGGTATTATACGCTAGAGAATGTCGAGCTGGGATGCCTCTAGATTCAAGTTGGAGCTTGCTGCTGTCGTTCAGCAGTACATGTATAGGTACTTATGGGGTATGTAGTTAATGAAGTCGAGTGTGCTCTAGCTGCAGGGGTGCCATTAAGACTGAGGAGTGCTGTTATGTAGGGTACTTCTTTGGACCACGCCAATGATACCACTCAATATTTTATTAATTCAAAATGTTTTGTGTTTAAAATCATACAAGGCTAGACAAAAGTTACACGTAATTGACGCAATATATAATGTAACTGGCGCTGAGCTCCTGCCCCCGTAAAAACTCCGCTCATTGTAACTAAAGGAGCCGAGGCTGCTTTGCTGATAGAACTTTGCAACCCCTATATACAGCATTGAAGTAATGTGATCTAGGTTTAGTTTGAATAGAGAAGTAAACCGATAGAAGGGAACACGTGGCAAAGTAGTCAGTTTGGATGAAAACAGCCGTAAACAGTGGAGAGACGAGGTGTTACCGTAGCAGCTGTTTGATTATGAATGAATCAAAGGTATGAACACAGAATAGATAATAGGCAGAAGGGACACTCTCGACTTTTTAGAGGGCACGGATTTTCTCACGCATGCGTCAACTTTTCCACATGGAAACGAGTTTAGAGGTGTAACACTCGAAGGAAAGCTATAGCGTTTGTATAGGGGTTTCAACTAAAAAGGCAGTTTTTGCAAAAATTTCGAGGTCTCCGGTGCAGATGGACAACGAATAGAATCGTAATCGGATTGGGGCTTATTGCGCTGCAGTTAATTGTAGCAACAACTGGAAATCGTGGCCTGGCAATCAGTTTTACTGAGTCTCATTTGGAGCTATATGGTGAGTAGGCCAAAAGTAGTTCACGTATTTATTCTCCATGCAATCCTCTTATCGTTAAACTCTGGTACATTTGATTATAGTTATTTGGATGAATGCATATTAGAGGGTTCTCTTTATGTTGTTAGGGGCAGAAAATGGGCATATACTGAGGGACGCAAGATCAGAAGATCAGAATACGCTATAATGCAGTTTGCGATCTTCCCACGCCTCAAATATTGACAAGCTGGAGATGATTCAGAAACAAGACGCAAGACTTGTTTGCAGCAATTATGACAAATCTACCACTTCTATTGCCATAACTAGAAAGCTTGAGTGAGGTCTGTTTGCTGACAGGAAAGCCAGGACAAAAGTAACAAGTAGGCTTGATAACAACACATGATTCATAACCACCTCACTGATATTCCGCATAAAGGCTCACTATGTCAAACATACCCTGCACAAGAAGCCAAAGAATTATCTGAATATCATGTTCTGGCACAAGATCTACAAATACTCATACTTCCCAAGTGCTACAGTGTTATGGAACACTGCATGCCTCTACATTAGAAACAGAAAGACTTGAGTAGCTTTCAAGAGCTCCTTAGATCAGTGACAACTTATTTTGATGCAGAATAGCTTATTTATGGCAAAGTTTTCTTTTTATTTTCTTTTCATACATAACATGGAAAACATGTCAGCATTGTTAAAAGCTTTATTTATTTTTTGAACTAAAATATAATTTAGCCTTACTAATCAAGCATTTATGTAACAACCAAAGTTGGTTCTTGTTCACTGTTGCATAGATAGATAGACAAATCTGTATAACAAGTCACCAATTTATTGAACACACCTGCTCACTGATGCTCAGTATATTTTGAGGTGTAGTACTTTTTAATACTTAATTTCCTTTAATGCATAATCATCAAACTATTCAAAGAATTGAAACAAATTAATAGTCTTATGATACAGGAAGGAATTTTTGCTAGGCCAATTCTTCATTTCCATGGTTGCTTGTTTACAATAATGTTGAATATCTAATTCAGTACAAATTACCTATGTCTACTAAATAATTTCAAAAGGGATATTATCACTCACTTTCCACTCACTGAAACTATGCTTTGTATTTCTGTAAGTAGAAAATTGACTGTCTTTTAATGAAGCTGCAATGTACATGAAAATCTTATGTTTTTCCAGCCACTAATGGGTGACATTTGCCAAATAATACATTGATAGCACCACAGACTTCAAGTTTCTTGACATGAATGTACCCCACAAAAAGAATGCGTATACTTTTTAAAACAAAACAAAAAGTGTATCTTAACTTTCATCAAAAATTGTCAATATTGTGTGCCACATCAGTAAGAATTCATAGAGACTTCTGGAAACATTATTCAGTTTCTTAAAATAGCAAATATTAATCCATATGGTGTCGAAGTTTGCTTCAGTTACAAGTTTATTGTTCTAAAGGAAAGTTACAGTCTCTTCTTCCTAGAATTTTTTTCCAGTGATGGATGAAATGCCTCTTACATAATCATCTACTCTATGACATGTCTTCTGATAAGCATCTAGGAATGGAGTATTATACTGATACCAAGATTATTGTTTGTCCTTTAAGCTTTGCATCAATGCACTGCTGAATAGCTGCAAGTAAAGTGCTGCCTAATATATTGGTAATAAATCAAATGAAGCTACCGAGCTGAAGCAAAACAAAGTAGGTTATTGAGTTCCTCAAATCATATTGAACCGGGGTTTTGGATTCTGCTGTGATTCCTTGAATCTTGTGCCAGAGTGCATGCTATACAGTATGTATTCGGGCCAAGAGTCCTTGACGCCTGTTAAGTCTTCATTTAGTGCGGATTTGATCCCCAAAAAACTTTCGGAGTGTAATTTGTTGTTGTACGGCGGCATACTTTAACAAGAAAACAGACTGGGTGGATGAGCGATGCACTCTTCTGAATGAGCGATGCCACAATAAATCTGGAAGCACATGAAAGCGACCAGTGTACAGTTTGCACTTCTACACTAAATTTCCAATGTGCTGTTATCCATTTCTTAATGTTAAATCAGAATCAATGCCATGATTTTGTACTTTTAGTCGAAACCAATTTCATCGCAGCAAGCTGTCTAGGCCTTCGTACGGCTAGTTATGCTATAAGCCTCGAACTGACAACGAGTTTAGAGGTGTACAAGTTTTACAATCCGCGCCTCGAAAACAACAAAGGCGCCGACGCGAGTGTCCCTTCTGCCTATTATCTATTCTGTGGTATGAATGTGTGGCTGAAGAGATTTGTAGAAACTGAATATGTGAATGAGTAATTCAGAAAGAAAATTGACTTGCATGGAAAAGGGCCTGCCTTTCCTTATTTACGTTTACCACAAGTAATCTGGAATTTACACTCGATAATACAAGGCTGGGGTTCAATGGTTATATATAGGCTATATATACTTGCATGAAGTCATTCTGGGATTTGAAGTTATCGAAGAAAGAGTACCTCTATTTTACTCTTTCAAGTATAAATGTAAATACATCTCGGGTGGCCACCAAACAAATCATTCACCTTCTAATGCTCTTATCCACAGATTCCCGGTCTCCTGAGTTGTATGACAAAATGAGCAAGGACCATCTCATATCAGGAAAATGCGCATCTCTTCCTTTGCCATGCTCTGAAACAAAGATTGTTTGATTCCTCCAGGGTAAGGGTGCAGAACAGTAGGATTGAAGTGAAGTCACTCTCGGGATCCAAAGCACTTTTGATACCCATAAGAATTACTTTTGTTTGCGGAAACTTGCTCAGTTGGGCTTTTAGTTGAGGCACGCATGTTGTAAAGTATAACTTTAAAGGAAAGTTTGCTCCGTTAATGCTAAACCTTGTCTTGCAGGGAGTACTTACGATTCTGATACAAGCAGTGCCGTGTCATTCCCGGACAGTCGGACCGAAAGCAATGGCAGGAGGAGATCGAACAGCAACAACAGGAGAGTTGTGCTCTTACAAAACTGGAGAAGTACGCCTAATCTGTTAGAGGAAGAACTATCAAACACTACGCGGCGACGGAATAAGTCTCTTTTGGATGTAAACAGCTGTCATTCAGCTTCAGATTCAAAAAGAGATATAGCGTCGAAATCAAGTGAATGGAAAAGTCTCCCCGACCTTGGTTCAAGAGCACAGAAGTCCAAGGATGGGACTAGAAAGACAAGGAAAAAGAAAGGTATAAGGCATCTCTTTCGCCGTATTACAAAAACTGGCGAGTATGTACTTCAAAGCGACACAAAGGAAAGTAAGGAGAAGGAAAGGCATAGAATGAAGAGGGTAATGAGCAAAGAAGAGACTATCAGCAATCCATATTCAGCATCTCCATTGGGAAAAACAACAGAAGTGATTGAAGGCAAGGTAGTGCTTCACAGAGTCGAAATCAAGCTGCCAAGGAATGGCCTGTACGGGTTCTATGTCCAAAAAGGGTTTAAGAAATCAAAGACAGGGGTTTTTATTGGATCATTTGTCACGCCACAGATGAAAAAGTTATTTGCTGGGATAATCAGGGAGGGGGATGAAATAATCGAAATAAACTCATTCAAAACTGATTCAATTGGTTTTGAGAAAGTTTTGGATATTTTACACGACACTAAGTTACTAAATTTGCTGATTATCCCGTATGTACATAGGAAGAAATAGATATCTGTTTTTATTTATTGGTATTTGTACGAGTTATTTGGCATTTTTACGTTAAACCAACTGTTTTATGCTGTTTCGTTTCGGAACCGAGGTTCTATTTGTCTTATTTTGCTACGACACTGGCGTATTAGTGCCTTGAAAGATAATCCTCTGTTTACATTAGACAAACCAGTGTTGGTAGCACATCAAAAGTACCGTATAGATGCATTTGAATGCAAGAAATAACAAAGATATCTATAAGGAAAAGTATTCATAAAGCGAACTATTATTAAGCGCCCTATAAACGCCCCCGCTAATTAAATGTTTTTCTATCTAAAGCATTGATCAAATGCATCCAACATTTCATCCAACGTTTAGCCTAACAGTACCTAAAATTCGTCGATGATAATGAAAGGTGATCATGCGCATACAACATTTCATTCAATATATCCATCATTTGATAGTGCCTAAAAACTTCATCCATATTTACTTTGCAAATGTTGGATAACCGAACATAGGAGGTGGTCAAAAGCATCCAAAAATTCACCCAATTTGTTTCGAGGGTGTTGGATGAAATGCTAGATGCGTTCGACCGGGACATAAGACAATGTTATTCCAGCCCCCCTCCCCGCCTATCAAGTGTTAAGGTGAGTTTACAACCACTTCAATGGTTGTCAATTAATGGTTCTTCGGTTTCCTGGACATGAAAGGAAAAATTGTTTTGCAAAAAGGTACCATATATCATAAAATATGCACAGGCATAGTTTTCACAATCATTTCTTTAGTTTTCGCTGCTGAAAAGCACCAGTGCCATCGACTGTCAAAACCATCGGCTATATCAAATTTTAGCAATTTTTTAAACTTCAAGTTCACTGCATTTCAGGGAATTTTCCAACCCGTTTTGTCCATCATTTAACTAAATTCTTCAGGGAAAGTGTGTGATTCTTCGAAGATCCAAAACCGACATACCCATTCGCTTTTCTTTTCTCTTTGCATTGTAGTAACGACCGACGTTCTTGTCAACAGGACCAGCCTCTCTTGTGTGTGGCCTCGTATAATCAAAAAACACCGATCAAGGTTAGATGTAGTTTGATCACCAGAAGTTCAGGTTTTTAATTACAGGCTACTGACCCAGATTACCTAGAATACCTGCGTCAGAAAACTCCAAAAAACAGCTGTTATGAAATCATCTAAATAACACTAATAAATTCGGTGTCTCGAAATGGGATACAAAAAGTCAATGAAATTGAGAACTGGAAACAACAGATGAGCTAGAGTGGAAGCAAACGCCTGTGTTTCTTTTCGACTATCGTTTATAAGCGCAGAGAAATATAGAGCACTCGGAAATCCATTTCACACTCTTCGTGCGGTGGTCAGGCGCAACTACGAATTTCAGAGGGCTAAATCTCTAAAGCGGATATACCCTAGAATATGGTTTTGAAATTTTGATGGTCTCTTTATCTTCCAGTAAATGTTTACTATAAGCAGATCTACATAACAAAAATACAACTAACTTTACAATTTTCCAAGAAAAAGCGAATTTTTATCCTTTTGAGGGAAAGGGAAGGGGTCTGGGCCCCAGGACTCCCTGTAGTTGCGCACCTGGTGGTTTCTCCGTTGCAAGTCAAGGTCTGACAAAATACTTTCAGTATCACACAAATGTTTCCCTTTGAAATCTCCATGAGTCTTCTTTCGATTGCAAGAATAAGACAATCGAGCTGCAACCATCCCAAGCGCATTTGATATGCCAGACAGGCGGGGCAACTGTACAACTCGGTTTTGTATGTTCAACTGCAGCCTCGTTTTCATATACTTGTCCTCACGTTACTAGAGCAAACTTTTCAAAATTCTAGAAACGAAAATTGCCACTTTGTACCGCTCAATTTGAAACAAGTCAAGTTTACAATTCAAAAGGCTCAGGTGGTACCTTTCTCCAATATATGGGAAAAGAATTGTAACTTCCGTGAGAGAGCCGCGGCGTTCATATGAGAACTAGACTGTCTATAAAGACTGACAGTCCAACTACAAAAGGAGATTCAATGTTCCACAATGGATCACCGGTTAATTGCAGGAATTCCTGGACGTAGATCAGAAGAGGGCCATAGGTAACAAGCAAAAATAAAAAGTGAAGTAAACTTAATCTGTACTCTGGAGAATTGAAAAGATATTTATATATACAAGGGGTTGTACAAATATATACAAGGTGCCCTAAAACTTAACCATTTGTTGAGCTCATTATCTACTACCTAGAAATTAACTTACAGAGCCAGATTTGATCATATTCTGCCACCTGGGGCCTGTCTATACCAGTAAAGTTATCCCACCTTTAAGTCTATAGGCTGGCAAGTGGGACAAAATCAGCGCATGTTTACATGCAAATTTCATCCCATCCTACAGCTTCTGGCCTAGTTTTCTCACATCTCTCAGCTGTTTTTCAGTTTGAAATAACTCATTTTATCTCTGTTACTTTGTATACAGCAAATTTGCACCTGCTCAAAACTGCTAATTTCATCGCATTTTCCACTCACTTTAACATTTAAATGGGGAAGCCTCATCCAGCTCAGGTGAGATTAGGCACATTGACAGCATGAACTCTCTTGACAAATAGTTTCTCATACAAACACAAGATGGAAATTAAAACGCTTTGAATAGGAAGGTTGGATCTCATCTCTCAGCTCATGGGATGGACGGTGGAATAACTTTGCTCATATAAACAGTCTGCTAGATAACATTCAATATTATAGACTTTGCACGTTTGTACGTCAATGGAAAGAAGCAAAATCATCTCTAGACACTGGCCGAACAATAATCAAAGATCAAAACAATATCTAGACCTATAAAACACTATCGGGAATGGATTAAAAATTCTACGCATCTACTATCAAACATTACTGGGATCTGTCCCATCACCTTTCTCACCACATTGGTCTTTTGCAATTTTTCTTTCTGATGGTCCATTAACCGCTTTGTTTTGCGCAACTGTACCATTTCGTCCGGCGTATTTATTTCGCAACTGTGTCAGCGCCGCAACCAGGCGCCTATTTGCCGAGTCTAAAGATTTTATTCTCTTCTCTTGCACCTCTATAATTCGCTGTTTCGCTTCAATAACTTCTTGCATGTCATTCTGTTCTTTTCTCAATTCCCCTTCAACATTCATCAGCCTTGTAATTATACTCTTCATCTGTTCATCTTTCTCTTTCTTTTGTTTCTTCTGTCTTCTTTCTGCTTCTGACAGCTTCTTTTTATACGAGGAAGTACTGTGTTCGTAACTCATCGACACTTTTGTTAGTTCCTCTTCTTTCCGTCGCAACCTCACTTGCGATTCGTTCAAATGACGCCTCAACTCTGCAATCTCGTTTTCGTACTGAAACAAGTAACGAATCGCCTATCACAACAATAAATTAACACGCCCAAAGGAGAAAAACACTACAGTTTTTGTTTTGAGAATTCGATCTTCTTTTGATAAATATTCAAGGAACTACTGTCACATACAAAGGCAGACTGAAGCCTCATCCATAGCTAAGCTAAGATCAATGTATTTGGAATGTGCTGCGGAGAAAATCTTCTTTGCCATGATCCCACAAACAAATGAAGCCCTCATCGATTCTCACAGAGATGGTGAAAACTATGACCGATAGCTGTTACTAATAAGTACAAATAAATAAACTCAAATGAAGCTAGATAAACTATCAATTCTGTTTCACAATCAAATATAGTTATTATAAATACACAGAATATGAAGCAAACATGCTAATAAAGTTATGAAGAGATGACGTAAAGTAGTATATACAATTGATATAATAATAGAACATAGAAATATTCTACGACGTCTAAAATTGGCGACTGTTTAGCACATCTCAACTTTGTATCTTCAGCTACGGAGAAAAATTCAATGATAATCAACCTGGAATGATAAAGCAGGCCTCAACACCATCTACCAGCTTGCTCTACTCGGTTTATTTTACAGTAAAATTCAATTTTGAAAGCATACCTCTTCAGTTGTTTTAATGCATGTAGTTGGTTCAGGACCCACATTTGAATCGGGAACATTCCGAGTTTTTTCTGATTCCATAGCTTGCCCTTCTTCACGCTGATTTGAGTTCGTCCTAAAAAGCAAGGGAAGAGAGCTTTTAAAGTCCTGCCCAACACGGGGGTATTCTCTGCTGCTGAAGGATCTAAGAATGACGCGAACACAAGCTGACGCAACGGTAATAGCTGGATTTTTAACGAAGGCAATGAGAGCTTGCACTAAGCTCGTGCCAAACCCTATGAATTAACAGCTTATTCATACAAAACATTACATCAGTAACTTGCAAATAGGATCAATATATGAATCACCTAACAGAAAATATGCCATTTAATCGCATTTTTCATACAATAAAGTATCGCTCTCATTTTCAATGACGTTTGTTGCAATCATAATCTCAACGATTCGAATTTGAAAATGATTTATATTCTTGAGGAGCCTTCCCGCCAACTTAAAATGGCAACGGATTTAATTGGCATTTGTATAAAAACTATATGGGAAAATAAGTAACTATGGTCTATGATGCTTCTAAGAATTCATCTGTAGAGGCATGTTCGCGTGACTTCGTATTGGCCGTCACAACTACTAGCGGTCACCACCACTATAGTGGCCAAGACCCCTGTTAGCAGCGAAGGCCATTTTAAGCGCCAAAGACCAATGGTAGCAGCCAAGACCATAGCAAAGACCAGAGCAAAGACCAGAGCAAAGATCACAATCCAGGCCATTCTCAACTTAGCCACTGGTACAAACCCCCTTAATTTATACAAGCTCTAAGATGGCAAACGGCAAACAGAAACCACAGCCATTTGCATGCACACGGAAGAACCCCCTGTGAGATACTCACAAAAATGGAATGAAAATCGCCTATAAGTGAATGAATTATTAAAGAACGCTTGTGTCAAGTACACAAGAAGGCTTTGTACTCTGAAACTGATAAATAGAACTAACTGAGGTTAAAATAAAGCAACAGCTGTGCTTTTCTACATCATGTGTGTAAATTTATTGCCAAATTTCTCAGCAAATGCTCAACTGAACAGCAGGTATGAATAATGATAGAATTGTGAATGTATTCATCCTTCGTATTCATGTTGTCTCAAAGGAGGAAGCTATAGTGCGCAACTTATTACAGTGGTTCCTACATCATCAAGCCCCGACTTCACCAAGAAGATAGAGCAAAACACTCCTATAGGCAGTATTTCCCACACTCTCGTTTATGAGAATGGAGCTCCGTAAAGATACAACCAAGATACCACAAAGATTCATTCTTCATATGACTCTTCACATGAGAAGCAAAAAGGTCCCGTTTCTCTACTTTTTACATGCAGCTCCCCCCGCTATGAACACCATTGAAAGAGGTTACTTCCTCACTAAAGTAAATCGAAAGTTTTTGGATAGACACTAGCTGACATTATAAGCTGTTATTGTACAATTCAAAAATAGGACTATTAAAAGACAGCAGCACTCGGCTGCTCAAAAAGATAAGAACGTTCAGTACTGGATTTTTGAGGCACAAGACGGTTGAAAAGTTGATACACATATGAAATTTAAATTTCTGTGCAAGCTCATCATCTTTTCTTGTGTAATTTGCACAAATTTCTTGTAATAAACTATGCACTTCAGTGTTGTGTTGGCGTATAGCGTTTCTGTCTCTGCAGCACTGCATAACTTACAAAAACTAGAATATTTTGATACTGAGGAAGTATTAAGAAAGTTCTAGTACTGAAATTATGAAAGAACTAAGAAAGCTTCAGTGCTAGGCGAAAAACTTTCTTAAAAAAAGAAAACCGAGTTTATAACAGATATTTCATAAGTACATCAGATATAAAGGAAAACCCAAGAAATCACAAAAAAGGGCAAGAGCATTTCGGTTAGATAGGCCTTGTTGGTCACGGAATACGATAGAAATACGTAACTTTCTCATCGATGATGGCAGCGTGCCATCCCTCTCTAAAAAGAAACGTGACGGTAATGTATTGTGCTTTTCCGATATCATCTTTCCCATTTTGGTGGTCTCTGCGAACCATGCTTTTGGAATTAATCCAATGTACATATCGTCAAATGTAATATAGAGATGAACAGCCAAGTTTTACGCGACAAGGAGATAAATATTATCTTAATTATGTATAATAAATTGAAGAAACAACAACGAACTTAAGAGAGAGGAAATGGAGCTTTGGTGTTCTGCAGTAACGGAAGTCAATGATTAAGCTGGATTTTGATGAGCAATTTCAAATTTAACGAAGAATTTTGAGCAAACGTGTGAAGAAATCTCTGTCTACAGAGGAAATGGGTGATAGGGATGAAAAAAGCATTGTAAAACGTCATATCTTCGGTTGTTTCAATACTTACTTTTCACAAAACAAAAAGATAATGGCTGCAAAAGTTCAATGGCTACTTACCTTGGCCTGTCGTCGTAAAAACTTCCGACACGCTGGTTAACACGATGACGAAGCTTCGTACTTCCGATTCGATTAGGGTGATTCTGATGATGACCAATGCTTTCGGGGTCTTCCGAAGAGGTACAGCTACAAGTCTCTAACGAGCACATTGAGCCTCTTTCCTGATCGGAACAGATCGAAGAGTAGCCGGATAAAATTGAATCTGAGTGTGGTTTTTGTTCGTTACTTAGGCCCTCTTCATTCGGGTAGATTATGGTTACAGAGGTATTTGGTGATGTCGACTGATCGACATAGGAAACATTTTCAGAGGAATGTTCAACAGAGCTTACGTCCTTAGAATTCAACTCTTGGTATGAAGATCCATAATTCCCGGACCGAATCAACGAGTCACTGTCCGATGATTTACTCGACCATGTATTATAACTAATAGGAATAGCCGGGTGTTGAGGATCACATACTTGTAATGTTAACTGGCGATCCGCAGTATTAGAAACATGATTCAACGCAGGATCACCATTTGTGCTAGATTTCATAGACCCCCGTCTCGACTCTTCATGGTTAAACTGTATTGATTCACCTTGATCTGCGAACTCGAAGTTGAAATTGAAATTTCGGTTTCGCAACGGCGTCATTGGTTCGGTAGCAGGCGAAAAATAAAGCGGCTGATCGGGTTGATGGGTAATATCATCCCATGTGACGGACTCGTGTATGATGTCCGGTAGTCGTCGAATCGTTTTATCACCGTTAAGTGCTCCATCCGATAACATACTGGACGATGCCGACTTTCCATTGGTTACGAAACTCTGGTGCCCGCTTTTCGACGAAATATCTTCTGCGCTAAATCGAAGATGCTGACCGTTTGATTTTGAGCTGTCCAAGTTTGGCGGATCCGACAGAGCTTTCAGCCTTAAATCTGATCTAACCAAGGGCATATTCTTCGGTCTACCACCTGAATCGAAAGAACGAGATACAGACAAATTGTTCATCTTTTCATCTCTCGAACTACGACCATGAAATGACGAGCTTCTAATGAAACTCGACTGATCAACAATTAGTCCAGAATCCTGGCTGGATTTCCCCGATCTGCTGCTCGACCAAAACCGTAATTTGTGCTCAGCAGCACGCCCCTTTGTCCGGTTACTTTTTGATGCCTTGGGTTTTAATGGCGTATGAGCTATTAACGAGCATCCTGATACATAATCCTGAGCACTGCTCAACGCAGCATCTTGATACAAAGTGAAATTAAGGCTGGTCTTTACTTTGTTCGACGTACCACGAAACTTCCTGTATTCTGAATCTCTAGGCATGCTATAAGAGCGAATCATAGGCGAGAGTTTCTCCGTTTCCAAACCATTAAGGCTGTGGCTTTTTGGGTGGAATGGTTGATGTGAAATATGATTGAGTGATTCTAGTATCTCATGCAGTGGGTTAAGCTTCGCTTGAGATTCCTACAAAAGAAGAAAGGTGTGTTTATTCTAACAGCAACAGACCTCTAATCATATTCTTTAATCATATAAAACTCTTTATAGCTGATTTCATAAGAGTAGTTCTACTCTATGAACTGATGAAGACCAACTTTATATATAAACAGACAAACAAATAAATGAAGGAAATTACAATTTATGCAAAATACTTTAAAATATACATCCTATTTATATATCTTGCTACGACAATTCATCCCAATATTTTACGTAAGATTTAAAGGAAGAATTTTACAGATGCTCAGCTTTAAGTAGGGTAGCATGAATGTGCTAAAAATTTTTAAACTTTGTTTTTTTTAAGTAACCCAACACGAAGATAAGTCTTCAGAAAAATTCAGAAAAGGATTCTTCAAAAGTAGAACACTTCTAAATTCAATGGCAATGAACGGATCTAGTCTTCACACAAAATCCCCATACTTGATAGACTTCTTGGTGACCAGGTAAAGACTTTATGGTGACCAGGTGAAGACTTTTTGGTGACCAGGTAAAGATCATACCAAACAAAATAGACGTTACAAACTTAAAACTTAAAGTTACCTTATCTAATATTGGTAGCTGTTCTGTGAGGAGCTTAGCAAGGACGGACAACTCCCTGCCAATATCAATATAGCCCACATCAATACTGCTCTGCGCCGATTGTTTTGGCTTACTCTGAAAAACATTCATTGAATTAGAATAACAAAGGCATATTCATAATAATTAATACTCAAAATATCTAACAAACATGTTCTAATAATATAAGTAGAATAATGAAAGCTTTCAAAAAGACAGGTCAATGCGTAATCCTGTTGCAACAAAACGAACACTCTAATAAAAAACCAAAACATTATTGAGCTTCGACTACTTACGGATATCAGATCTAAAAAATTTTTCATGCTTGGTAACTCTCTTTCAACAAATTCATTCAAGCTCTCCATATACTCTTCTTTACCACCAAATCTGCAATTGAAAAACCAAGTAATTAATATGAATCAACGAAAAGTACACGAGAAAGCATTCATAATAGTCAGAATCAAAAAGCGTACTCGTACACATAAGTCTGCATAAAAGATCGTACAAGAATATCAATTCAACGTCATCCACTTCAAAATAGCTTTAACAATAATCGGCCAGTGCTCTGTAAACTCTAAACAGATGGACCAGAATTAACATTGAGAAAAGCTGAATAAACAAAAGTTAAAAAATAAAAAAATAAGATTGATCAAAATGATGAAAATTAAAAACCTCGTAAAATTGGCAAGATTCTGTAGCGCTTTAGCAATCAGGGTCAGACATCGACCAGTCCTCTCGTCCGGGTATTCTACAGGATACAAACATGTAGGATAAATGCAAAAAAGTTAGAACCCAGGAATACCCTGAGTACAACTGAAGATCAAATGAATCCAAATGAATATTTGAGAAAGTGCCAACACTAGTACAAACAAGATGTAACAGCATAAAATGAAAAAAACATCCGCTACCCACCTCTGGTAAGATGAAATAAACTAGGTGAGAGGATCGCCGGACACAAGAATCGAAGGAACACAGATCCACTGAAAGAAAACAAGTGAAGTATGAATATATATATATATATATATATATATATATATATATATATATATATATATATATATATATATATATATATATATATATATATAACATCAAACTATATGTTTTCACTCCAAAAGTAAACAAAGATATAACAGAAAATAAACCACTTCTTCGTTCGTACCGGTTTCATCCGTTATGCGGAATCTTCAGCGAACTCATATATATATATATATATATATATATATATATATATATATATATATATATATATATATATATATATATATATATATATATATATATATATATATATATATATATATATATATATATATATATATATATATAATATGATGCGATATGATATAATATAAAATATATCTATAAAAGCATTTAAGATACTAAAGGTAGTTTGAAGAGTTAGATTTAAACTTAGGTTTGAAATACTTATGTACTATATCTACTATCATAAAGAAACAAAGAAAGAGAAATAATGATGATCAAACATATAACATAGGTGATGTACCAGGAAATAGAAGGAAAATAAAATACCTGATGAGTTTAATGCTGACATCTTTCTCAACTGTTTCGCAACGCTTTTTTATTAGAAAAAATGCTTCTTGCAAATCGCTGCAAGAAAACAGAAAAGATGGCGTCAATAACAAATCAAATATCTAGGTATGAGTGCCATAATTTAATTCAAAAACAGTTTGCTAATTATGATGAATATATATATAACAATAATACACAGTTAACATTATTGCTGCAATTTGAGCTAACACAACAACTGATGCATAAAGAACACACTGATTTACGTCGGAAGAAAGATGATCGTCAAAAACTAACAGTATATTTCTCATGATTTTAAACAAACAACTTGAGAACACTAAAGCTAACAATCGCAATGAAAATCAATGATTCATCCAAACACTACCACATAACATTCTATTTCTATGACTAATTTATTATTTCATTTATTAGTTCCCCAAAACAGTCATAGCCGAAAGAAAGGTCTCTCAACCAACGAAAGGTGTCCTATCTTGTACATACGGTGGGAAGAGATAAAAAGATCCGAGAACCAAGGCCCATGCCTCTTCTACCAATTTCAAAAGATTCTTTTGATTATCCAATAAATTCCCATTGGTTAACTTCGTTGGATCGACCTGCAATGTGAAGAAATGAGACATGTATATTTAGATCAACAATACACAACTGATATGCGTAGAATTGGAAAATAATACGAAAATATTACACGGATGATAGGCTAATATTACGTATATGATACGAAGTAATATGCTACTCATACTATGCATATGTAGTGCCAAGGAAAGGGGGGTCAGAGGGTCACTGACACACGGGTCCATGGTAAAAGGGCCCCAAGAAGAGTACGTCTCCGGTGTGTTACTACATTGCTGAGATTTGTCTGTCTCCTCACCCGGGGCCTAAAAATCCACTTCGTGGCTCTGCACGTATGCTAATATCACGCATCTGATACGAAAATGATACGCAAACGAAATGAAAATACAAACCAACTAATAACATGCAATAATGGGCAAAAAATAAAGTTCAAATGGCTAAGGAACAATCAAATATATTTAGATGTCCATGTTAACAGAATGCTAATTCAAATTTCAATTTAACTATCATGCAATAAGATCTAAAACAAATCCACTAGATGTCGCGCGATTATCACCGTCCCCATAAATCAAGCATAAAGGTCGTGTTACCGTATCAATCTTGCATCATTCTCTACACTAGCAAGTTATGGCGAGCAAAAAAACACGAATGAGACAATTACAAATATCTTATAAACCAATTAAAATCACAGACTGTCTCACAAGCAGACTAAGGTACGACTCATTTTACAGACAATATGCACAGAAATGTATTGAGGAATTCTTTGGTTTGCAGATTCTCATTTTTCAAAGAGGTCAAATACTATCTAGCTGCGTTGCCTGACTGTGACAAAATAATATCCAGCAAAACTGATTGAGAAAAAAAGCAAGAAATAGACAGGATTAAGGTTTACCTCAAATTCCTCTTCCAGGTCATATAATCCTTTCACGAATTGTGCAAATGTTTTTTGAAGATACTATAGAAAACAATGAAATATGTAAGTTGACAATCGTGGCTCTTCTATAATAGCAAAAACAACAAACAATGCCATATCCAATGACATAAAAGGTGGGATGATCTGAATCTTTATAAGAAGATTTTGAGTCCAAAAACGATACCTACTGTAGGTCCTCAAGTTAACCCTCTGGGGGCTTATTTATTTTTGATACTCTTTGGGCCTAATCGAAGAGAGGGCCTATTCGGGGGGGGGGGGGTTTAAAAAATTCTTTGACAAATGCCGCATGAAAGCCTCAGTCAATACTCATTTTCTCCATAACATTAAATGAAGAGTTTAATTTAAGGATAAGATTTTATCAAATTCTTCAAAATACTACGCGGTGGGGCCTTATTCGAGGGGGGCTTATTAAGAATTTGAATCTAGTATGGGAGCTCATTCGAGGGGGACTTGTTCGAGAGGGGTAATTCGAAGATTTACGGTAATGAATATACATGGCATATATCCAGGCACATATTGTTCATGTAAAAATGCCACTGGTTTATATAGATATATATATATATATATATATATATATATATATATATATATATATATATATATATATATATATATATATATATATATATATATATATATATATATATATATATATATATATACTTAATATTTATAATAAATAAAAAGCCTTCATATGAAATTACGTCTGAATGCTCTATAATAAGAAATTTGAATATTCAAAAAAACTCTCAAATAGATGGTTTATTGCAAAACAATTTCCACTTGGAATCTAGGAGCTGACTGGTCCAAACTCACTAAAAGCAAATAAAAATAAAATCTTCAAGTATGAATTTAACAATTATTCCAAAGACCATACCTTGCTACCAACCATCTTCATGTAAGTATCCATTGATTTGGTGGCAAGAGTGTTCCCCCTAAACGTAAGGTTTTCATTTTCTGGAAAGAAGCGAGAGAGAAGATTATGTTCGCAGTAATGTTACCAATCTCCAAATAAAAAGCGTTATGGTCTTAAATGCTGGCTAAGAACTTAACTACAGCTCGAAAGAGTGGCAACTTTCTTTAGGCATACTGAAAAGCTGTTTTTCGTCTGACACTCGTAAGAGTATGAAACATCTAAGAATAATTCAAAATAAATAAAGAGAGCTACTCTATTCGTCTTGTAACAAATCACACTGGAAGTTTCTCATAGATTCAAATACCACAAAAAGCCATAAGTTTCTCTCTTTGTCCAGCAACGCAAAACAGCAAAAATTATTTATGTCATGAACATGCTGTTGTACTTCATGCAACACAATAAAAGAGATTTTCATACCGAGAGAATTCACTTCTGCAATTATGACATCGGCCAGAAATTCTTTAGCTTGTTTAGTAACTTGTAATACTCTTAGCAACGTCTGAGCAAGTTCATCCTGTGAAATGATGCGATTAAATCGAGAAATCAGCATGTGTACAAACTATCTATAATGAATAAATCTATTGAGACGTAGTTTCTGCGAATTGATAAGTTGGAACAAAGAGTTTGAGAATATTGCAACTTACTTTGGCTTTAAGAC
This sequence comes from Mastigias papua, assembly GCA_964019165.1. Taxonomy (NCBI): domain Eukaryota; kingdom Metazoa; phylum Cnidaria; class Scyphozoa; order Rhizostomeae; family Mastigiidae; genus Mastigias; species Mastigias papua. Next base: position 4,619,641 of record OZ025273.1, on the reverse strand, counting down.
TTATCACAGGCTCCAACTCTTTGCAGAGAATGAAATAATTCTGCTTGATATACTAAAATATAAAAGTTGAACACAAAACAAATATGATAAGAAACAACAAGAGTGATAAAAAAACTTGAACTGAAATATGAAATATTGGGTGATTACAAAGGAATTTCAAGATCAACGAGCGTCAGAAATAATGGCAGCAAAACTCACAGATTTCAGAAAACCATACTACTGCATTATTCATGCAAAATTATATCCAACATAAGAAAATATTCGAATACCTCGTGAAGTTCCTTGTAATTTGCGATGGGTAGGATACTAACAGTCTGCAAATAAAAAAATTTGAAAGATTGTCATGAGTTCAATACCATGAAATATACAAAGGGTAGTAAGCGAAATGTAGAAAAGAATCAAAGGGTGATGGAGAATGGGAGTAGCTGATTTTTGGGCAATAGAGGTGTACAGGCTTGCGCTCTGAGGGCAACCGAAAGAGTTTCACTGTGAGGGAATACAGTAAAAACTCATACATAAGAACCTAAAATTTTGAAATGAACTTGTTTGTGCTTTTATGTGGTGAGACACTTCTTGTAATTGAAATATTATAGCCACATAGAGTCTGTGATCCTTTAATTTTAGCCAAATCTATTTATTCCTGGCCTTGCAAATTTCACACCAACCTTGTCCCTGCAGGCCTTGGCTATCACAGTTATGTTTGCAAGGGTTTTGGAGCAGCATTTAATTGGGTTGAATGGCAAACAGACTGGGTTTAATTCTTAGTAGATAAAAAATGACGCCATTTATAAGAACCTAGTTAGAGTAACAGTCTGAAAAGGTTCCAATCAATTAATATACAATATGCCATTTCAGGATGTAGGTTCTTAATAAGCAATTGCTGAGCAAAACATCGATGGTTCGAGCCGAACCCTCGGATCATAGTTGGGATGTCAATCCACTGTCCACCCAGCAGCAATTGGGTACCTGGAGGCAACATTGGGGAAGTTGAAGGCGGCGAGGAATGGAACTGGGCACCCTACCTCACTATGCCGACGGCTCAGGATAAGTGTCCCTCTAACGGGCACTCCCCCAACGTACAGAATCGTACATGGGACTCACCTTTACCTTTTAGGTTCTTAATAGATGAAGGTTCTTATGCAAGGGCTTTTACTGTATAAATTATTTCAAGTCCAATCCTCAATCAAAATTCTGACTATGCTTAAGAGAAACAATCAGCTATAATATAGTTCTTCAAGGCGTCGAATCAAGTCCATCACGTAGAACCTCTGCGATTGAGGCTATCCTACCCAGAAAGCATGCTCACCTTATGAAAACAACGTTGAAAACAAAAGGCTCCTCAGCAGCCCTATACATTTTTACACTTCGAAGTCTCATTCAAAATTCTTCACAATAACATTGGCATAAGTTAAATTTTTTTCTCAGCCTGTAGTCTATTCCCAGAGCCTTCCCTTACGATATTCAAGCAAATTAGGAAGTTTATCTATTTCGAATTTGAAGGGGCGATTGTCCCCTTGCCCCCTCTCCCACCATCATAGCAAAGTTTATGTTTACAAGCCGTTACCTGGTATTTCATTTTAACTCTGATGGACAATTGGTCATTTTTGTTATTCGCATTTTTGGGCGGAGGACGAGGCGACGTCCCTGGTAAACGAAGCGGCAACCATTTCTCAACTTCACTGTTCGCCGGTACTGAATCCAGTGGAACTTCCACAGATCCTTTTAAAAATAATGCGTACATATGAGGCAATGAAACAAAAAGAGGAACTGTTTAAGACAATATAATGGCAAAGTCATGACAGGGTTCATACACATCTCGCCTAAGCCTAATAATATTTTTTCCTGACTTCTCCTGACTTTTTCTTGAAAATGAAGGTGTTTTTCCTGACTACATATAAGAAATACATCATATTTTTCGGGACCAACTGGTGCTACAAACGATGCGAACGACTGACCCATCTTTTAAAACTAAGAACTTGAGCACAGTTTTCCAGTTTGGGTAAAAAAAAGTAGTTTCTCTGCTCAACTGAAGCAAAAATTCTCACAAACTGTGCAGAGTGTGCAATTGGCTATCGTGTACCAAAGAATTCATCCGCATGGATGATAAAAATTCCTGACTTTTTCTTGACTTTCTTCAAGTTTCAATAAAATTTCCTGACTTTTCCTGACTGTCCTTAAAAACACAATTTTCTCCTGGTTTTTCCTGACCGTATGAGCCCTGAATGGGGGTATATGGGAGGTAAATACCTCTCCACGTTTTTGAAAACGTAGTAAGTTAGATTCCTTGAAAAAATGACATCAAAACAACGTTTATCTATCAATATTAATCCTATAAGCAAGTTAATAATATGATATGACATTTTCCAACTACAATGGGCGTATCTCTATACTTAAAAGAGCATTCACTGATATCAAAAGGGCGTGGACATAAAAATATCCCGGCAGCTTGAGCCCCAGATCCCCAAACATCATTAACTCCCACACTTCACAACGACTGGCACTGTCATCGGTGGTAGCAAGATGAAGACAAAGCATAATCAATATCTGTATGGTCGGCTTCATTCAAGGCCACAGGGTCACTGAAGGGATTTCCACTAAAAATATGTCTTCAGAGAGCGTAGAATTTGCCATTTCTCTACGGTATTCTTAGACAATATAAATCACTGTTGAATAGTTCCCCATTTTCAACTGCATATGTCACTTCGAATGATTCTTGCACAACAATGTAAGACTGCATTAGGACAAAACGCCCAGGCGTCCTAACAACGAGCCAAGAATGAATGGAGTGGGTACAAGGACATGAATAAACAAATGAGTAGAGTGGAATAGGAGGGTGAAGACGGGAACTCCCCAGCTATACTGCGCACAAGAAAATATTATAAAAATATGCACATGGTGCATGATTGGGCATATTGTATAAAAACAGATAGCTATAGATAGCAAAAATTCCACTGTACACAGAAGGATGATGTGATGGATTCAATGTACAGACCAGTCCCCAAAGTCAAAGCTGAACACATGAGAAAAACTACATCAATCGAGGCTGCACAGGAAAAGCTAGCACGCTAACATGCTAAACAGAAACTACAAAAGAAATATAAGATAATGGAACGATAGTGAAGTGCACGCGAGAAATTTCTTCTTGTACGCACGAGATGTCGCCGAGTTCTGCCATACTCTGCAGAATATTATATAGGCACAATATGCGCTGATTCCTCCACGAAATCCACGCCTCTGCTGCTAATCGATTACACGAAGAAAAGGAAAGATCAATAGATGAATAAGTGCTGTTTTACGAAAATAAAAAGCTACCTACCAACAAAAACACTGCGTTCCTTTCTTTTCTTTTTACTGTCATTCTCTCGAAACACATATAAACAAAGCTTTTGTACACTTGGAAGATCGCTTTGAGTAGAAAAAACAACACAGCATAAATAACCAAGACAGTAGGTGACGTAATGGGAAAATTCAGTTTCTTTTATTCTAACGCTAACCAACTACACCCCTGTTCTTTCATTCTCTCTGTTCCATTCCCTATCAGGCATAATATCCAATTTACAGTACTCTAGGTCACTAACAATGGTTTTTGATGTTTGGATGCTGGCGTAGGAAAAGCCAAAATTGTGGTGCAATACCAAATTATATGAACATGTTGTGACAAATAAAGTATTGAAATTATCCACGATCAGAATCAATTGCTTTTCTACTTTGTTGCTTTACGAAAATAGCAAATAAGTGTGGTGTCATTTTAGGTCAGTCTTATGGGTCTGTGGGTTTTCACACGTTTGCTGTTTAGTCACCCACAAACACCCTACATAGCTATATTGGATTAAATCCTTAGACTAGGCGCTGTTTTATCAGGGCAATGCAGTTCAAAACACTCCAACAACTGGCCACTGTTAGTAACTTGCTGACAAGAGAAACGACCAAAACTCTTATTGCAAACTGAAAAAACTGCTACCATTCCTTTGTAAGCACGTTCACTAGCCCCCCCCCCCCCCCCCCCCACGAAACCACTTTCGATAAAAACTTCAATGATGGTAGTTTGGAAGTTTGGAGATCCGACAACTATATTTAAAGAGGGTTCAAAATCTGAAGAAGGTAGTTATACTCACTCAAATGAAAACTGTTCACCCCAAAATAGAATATCAGATTTAAGTTTGGTTGATGTTCTCCCGTACAGTACTTTATCCAATACAACTTCGCAATAATACCTAAAAGGACGAAATAATGAAAATCACTTTACAGCACTTCTCAATACGACGGGGGGCCAAATATAAAAAAACATCCAAATTGTGAGGTCTCTTTTATTCTGTGGTAATCGATGCAATAAGATTTCATTGCTATGAATTATTAACTTTATCTATTGTTTCGCATATCATCTTTGCATGTATATATTTTAAGTAGAAGCAGCACTTTCTAATTAAGGTAAGTTATATAACTACGTAGAAATTCTTTCAAGGCACCCTGAAAACAATTTACTTATATTCAAGGGGTTAACATGAATAAAGAATTCGACATGAAGTGAAAGCAATAGAATAAACAGCCAACTTTAAATATAGTATTTAACATATCACTTATTATCTGATTGTCCAAATAGAATTATACGGTCTGATCAACCCGCATACAACCAAAAAAACTGTCTGGTATTACAAAACAATAATAAATCGGTCCCTCGGATCACAGCAAAAGCCTTCGGAAGATATCGACTGTTTAGGGGCCGTCCAGAAAGTACATACGCTTAGATGGTCGGTGGGTGGGTAAGGCTAAAGACGTACTCACGCGTACAGGGTGGGTGTGGTTGGTCAAAACGTACGTACGATGCAATCATTTTAGAAAATGAGAACTTAACGAGTGTTTTCCCCATTTTGTCAAAAATTGTTGCTAAAAATGGTCAACAATTTTTAACAAATATCAAAGAAATCTTTGTACGTTGGTACAGGTGTACGGAAAACGATATCTCAAAAAAAATAAATCTTTCCGGATATATATATTTTATGTGAACAAAACTGAACAAGATTAACAATGTTTCGTCGAACTCTCCCTCGCCAACTCTCTCTCCCTCTCCACGTGATATTTTTTCCGCGCCTTCTCTCTCTTTTCACTCATTCCCAGATCTCCGACCCAAATGCTTACTAACAATATAAAGTTCAGCATACAGGGTGGGGGCGTGCGTCAAGTAAAAAGCGTACTCTCACGTACAGAGTGGGCGGGGTTGGTCAAAAATGTGATGATTTTGAGTGTACGTACTTTATGGATGACCCCCTACAGGGTACAGTAATTAACCAGCACATAAAAATCTTCATTTATTAAAAGCATACAGCCTAAAACTATATATTTTGATGTTAATTAATTTGAACGTTTTCAGCCTGTGATATTCTATCCAGGCTCTTAAAATGGTTTCATTCTATAGCCACGAAGAAATGAATTCAACCTATTTGACAATTAACCCCTTTCATGTATGCTCCAAAAATACTAATTGCAGAGCAGTGATAGGCAGGGTTTGTAGGCATGAAATTAGTGCTAAAGAACTTGCACCATGATGGCTGGGGACTACCTAATTGCATAGGAAAATGAACAGGCTCGTTTCAAAATCGCTGGTTAATATGTACGGGTTTTTACCGTACCGTCGGAATTTCCTACCGATACCTTTCTGCCAAGCAAAACAAAAAGTCATTCTAATCAATGGGCATGGAGATCATGACGTATTTCCGCATTCCTAGAAATGCCATGACCCTTGTTTCCCCCAGCGGGCTTTTGAAAGGAAAATTCCCGAGAAGTAAACAATAGGTGAATGTTCTGGACGCAGATAAAAATAATGAGCGACTGGCAACCGGCAGGCTGAAGCGATGTGGCTGAGAAACAATCGTGCAAAGTGTATTTGCCTCTCGTGAGAAAATTAGTTTTCTCCCTTTTCCTATAACGATTAATACAATACCACTCAAGGAAATGCATACACAAGGGTTAAAAGTTTATTTATTTCCAATGCAATATTTGCTGGGAGTGGCCAAAATACTCTACTAATATATCACATATTTCACCAAAAATCAAACTGTTCTGCCTAAAAAGGTCTCTTATTCCACATTGTCTGGTAGCACGGCGAGTAGCTTCACAGAATGTGGAAATTAGACAGAAAATCTTCAGTTGTTCAAGGACAAAGTCGATGACAATGCTAGCTTTGAAGCTTAGAATTGCGTAATGCTAATAGGTATTCAATGTTTCTCAGACCATAATTCAAAATTCAAACGATGTCTAATCCTCTGCCTACAATCGTTCAGATACGATAAGTAAAAATATACTACATATCCAAAACAGATGGAATTATACTGCTTCAAAGACTTACCGTTTCTTCGATGGAAGTCCTTTTGCTTCAAATAACCAAACATCAAGTGACGTATCTATTCGGCTGCCCTTGTCACGATTTGGGTAGATTATTTCTTTGAGACTAAAACAAAATGAAAATGGAACTTAATATGAAACTTTTCTAAGACAGGATATCACAATACTACAAAATATTACCACATAACTTCTAGACTGGTGGAAAACCGCTTTCTAAACCGGCAAAACTTGGGGTCGAATTCGATAATAAGAAACATAAGCAAATTTGAAGATGTTGTAACTGTAACACACCTATTCGTAAAAACAGTTTATAATTCATGAACTCTGAAGGTAGAGCTGATAAAATGAATATCACGTCCATTCATTCAAAATCAACTGCCATTATTTCAAAATATAGTGCTGGCCCAATTGCAAACTGCCTACCTACAAAACAATCCATCAAGTTGAATATTCTCCGCCATCTTATCTGATGTTTCACAAAAGAACAACTGCTGACATTTTCCAGTGTCACTCAAAGGCAACAGGTCATTCAATTTAGCAAACAATCTTACAACGAAATGGCATCCTATTTCCACTGCCTATCTCGTACAGCAACTTATTGCATTTAAACTGAAAGTAAAGCCTAGACTCTTATTCAGTGTTCGAAGCGACCAGCCAATGTGTAAGTGCAGGCCTAGCGATTGTCAGCTAAAAACAAAACAGATAAACAAGGGACCCACGTGGAATGCAGAAGTACGCTCACACCTGCGAGCGCAAAGGTTAACAGAATAATCTGAAAAAAGCTTTAAAAATGTCATGGCATGCTTCATTATGAATTAAGAAAATCATGATCGATGAACATTGCACCAATCAATGGCATGTACGCAGTGCCGCCACAATGACGTGCCATAACAACAGAATTGCGGTACCAAGAAGCCAAGAAGGGGGCTGCTCTGCTAGCTACATTCATGAGCCACGCCCATACATTTATCCAGTAGTTTATTCAAACTGTTCAAATATAGATAACTGCAAAGATATACGTGCGTTAATCATTGATTGAAAGTGGCTAATGATCAAATCAATGATCATGAAGATAATGATGTGATAATTACAATTATCACTAGCTGATCATAATGGCATATGGAAAGCTATCAGGGCATCAGGTCCACCTACTTACGAATATGAAAATAGCTAAATAAGGGCAGCAAATAGGAACAATGAAATGATGGCAATGATGGGTAATGATCACGAGGATGATTATGATTATGATGATGATGGATGGTGATGATTAGGATGATTATGATTATGATACTAGGCGTACAGATGATGCTGATAATGATGTCATCTATACCTTAGTTTGATAGTGATTAAAAGGAACAAATAGCAAAGCGGCTGTGTTGATCATCTAGGGCGTGCCTCACAGGGGTGAAACCCTCCCCCCCCCATAACTCAGACGGTAGGATCTTTGTTGTTATGTATCATGGGTACACCTCCATGATAATTCCTTTCCCCAAAGTCTCATCTGTTGCACATAATGATCAATGTTGATGAATTCAATTCACTTCCTTACCACTAACAAGATATTCTTAGTACTTACCCAGACACCCAATTGTTCGCATCGTCCGCTGAACTGCATGTAAAATAACGCGTTTCCAATGGTGTTGTTACTTGAAAACAATGACTTCTATGCAAAACCGTCGAATGAACAGGACGAACCACTGTAAGTCCTCGTAGGGGGATGTCAATCGACTCGACCTTGATGTAAAAGAAATTAGAATTAGATGAATGTACGCAGGATAACTGCTTCCTGTTCAGTTATTCATTTCGATTAATTTCCCCCAATCAATAGACCATGCTGTAAAGAACTTTCTACGATTATTTAATCCATTCAAAGTGGAATTAACGCACGGCACTGAAATTCTGAATCTGACAGTTGTTGTTAAGTGAAGTGTATTATGGCTATACTGCTAGGTAGAACTGACACATGTTTTTCTTTGCAATCACAAATGGATATACCGGGGGTGCGAGCGGATGGGACACCCTTCCCCAATAAAGTTAAACCTCTCAGTGCAGTTTTTCAAATCCCGGAAAATCATTGTCTAATCTGGTAGTGTTTCTTATGCCAAAATACATCCGCTCGCTAAATCATAAATCAATCCGTTAAACAGTTCCCTCAAAAAATGACTGTCGAATTTTATGGCAATCCAACCGCACGTTTTTATTCTAATACAGTTTTTAGCCAAGCATTGAAACTGTCTTTGCCTCTTCATGAATTCAGCATAAAAAATTTCTTAAACTTTTCTTAACAAGACAATATGAGTTGTATAGAAATACGGTGATCAGATGACCAGACTAGGACATTCACAACAAAGGACATCTACAATTGTCAACATGTTTCCAAACTCTCCCACGAAACTATTGAGTTCACCCGTAATCAACACGTTCTAAATACCGCCATAAAACTCGAAATAGATACTTAAATAGTAATGAAAACGACAAAAAATAAAACGATAACAATGCAACTCGTAGATTGAAGGACCAGGAAATGTTAGTCAGTTGTCCATCGCGCCAGCTCACGATCTCTAAAATGAATGCGCAAGTTTTGTTGGGTCTCAAAGAGAATTTGAAAGGAAATCTAAATGCACTGTTTCAAAACATAATCTTTAATTGAATTTTGGATTTCTGCTACGGTAATATATTTGAAGTAGTATCAACAAAACATTTTGAGATTATTTATACTTATTACTAAAATCAACTTTATCATCAAAAAGACTCAATTTGAAATTAAATTTTAAATCAGTGTTCAAACATTGGGCGATTCGCCTATCAAATAAAATCTTCTATTCTGTCCCGACATCACATATTAAGCAGAGTTAGACAGCGCGCGTGTCCAAGCACCTCAAAGATCATTGATGCAATTCCAAATTTCTGTCATGTCTATGTGATGTTTAAGACAGTCCGCTGGAGAACCATCAAGGGGCCCCCTGAAAATCAGCAACTCTTGAGGGTAACTTTCTTACATACCACCACACGCTCTTTTTCATAAGGAACCACTTTATAGGGACCTACATGTAGAATGCCGAAATATTTCAATAACTAATTTTACTAAAGGAAGATTCCCTAAGGAACTTTTCAATTTGAACAATTTTTATACCACCAAGCAATTAAGAATTAGGAAGCTGGTTCCATTCAATTGCACCCAAAACACTCATAGATTGGGTGCTATGCTTGTAATAAGTCCTTCATTTTCATTGATCTTACGTTACAGCCAAAATTAAAGGCAAAACTCAATATTTCAATGGTTTCGTTGTGTCTGTACCATTTTTATGGCAATAATTGTGTACTGAAAATTAAGGAAGAGTTTAGGAACTTTCAGTACTACAATTTGATCATTAGAGGTCAAAAATAGGGAACTTTTGGAACTAGGCCTTGAGCTAGGTTCCTTATGAAAAAGCGTGTGTTTTGTAATGATACAGGTGCTATGAACAGATGGTGTAACGTGCACGAGACCGACATAGGCCTTCTTGAGGAGATTAGCCGCATATCACAAACAGGTGCTAAAAACATTCTCTAGATTGTCTTATTTTTGCATTTATTGCTCCCTCAAAAAGTAGAAAAACTATCAGAAATGTAACTTCTCCTCAATACACATTCAAAAATGTGCAAATAAGTTGAGGGCTAGATTCCCTGAAAATCATAGGAAAATAGCTAAAGGACTCAGCTATCAAGACTCATACGTTCCTAGCTCTTTATACTCGTATAGGGTCGCACTGCTAGATTCCACAAAGATGCCTAAGCTTGTTCCTAGGCAGCTCTGCTAATAGGACCTGCCAGCAAACTGACTCTCGTTGAATTTGACAAAGATGCGCCCTTGCTTTAGAGGTATCAAAACAAAGTTCAAAAAGTCTATTGCCCTTAACATATTTATGAAAACTTTGCATATCAAGGCTGCAAGGGGGCAAAAGAGAAGTAAATATATTAACATGGATTGTATTAAGAAATACCAATTATAAAGAAAAGGGGATTCCTCTTGAAGGATTTCTTCATGAATGTGAAAGACAGAACTTAAAAAATATTCACCAATAAGTGCTATTTGTTTCTAAAAAAACTGACATAAATAATGGGGGGAATTTTCAAACAATGAAAACTAATACATGGCTTTCAACTATCTGATAAAGTGATAACACTGTCAATTTCAATGTGAGAAAAGCACAGGAAAGTATTTATTACACTGAGTCTTGGGGCAAAAAATAACATATGCCCCTAATACTGCCAATTATCACCACTATTCCTAAGAGAGTATTTTTGCAGTGTAAAATAAATGTTTCTAGGGGCGGATCATTAATTGCTTGTGGGAAGGGGGTGGAAGGCAACTCTCATATATTTCATGGAATGTTCACCCCCTCTCAGGTTTATGTAAATATGTTGGTCCCAACTCTAGGACTTAAGACGAAACTCTTTATTATTCATTCCCCTCCCTCCGAGTGTGCAGAATTGTAGTCCCCCCTCCTAGATGCTTTCTACCCCTCCCCTGGAAGAAAGTCATAACTAACAGAACATAAACTCACTAATCAACTATCATAAAGTGTTTTTTCTGTTTTTATTTTTCTTTAAAGTCAGTTATCAGTTTATCTTTTAGAATGTCACTGTCCATATTGGAGTTGGTGTGCTATGAAGAGACAACGGCAAATATTAAGAAAACATACATTTAACTATCAATAATGACTCTATTTCTCAAATTCAAAAACTCCATTGCGACCTCAGCAGAAAAGCGCATGATTAGTGTCAAATAGCACATGAAACTAAATTAATGATAATAACTTAATAATAATAAACAAAGAAATGGAGGAAAATCAAAAAAATGAAACAATCGATTCTCAGCAAATTGAATTACGTCGGCAGAAATGGCACGTTATCATATAATCTAGAGATAGATAGGGGACAAGATCATGGTCAAAATGAAATACTGAGTGACGTACAGTGTAGGGATTAAAGAATGCGTGACTGTGGATAATGAAATCACAGCCACCGAAAGGATTCGGAAATACTATCGGGATTTATCCAACACAGTAATATGAAAATCCCCAAGGAAATTATGCACAGATAAACAACAGTAATCCAATATTATCCAACGGTAAAACGATAGACTAACTCTAAGTTATCAAACTGGACTTATACTAGAATTATTGCACTCAGGTGTAATATAGTACTCTGCAAAAGAACGTAGCACTCTACGTCTTCTCTCAGGTAATGACGTGTGATGATTGAAAGTGTCTGAGAATTGATGTTTGGGCGGGATCAGCCGTCATCGTCTGATAATCGTCAACGAGAATAATATATTTATAAACACTGTTGCATTTAGTATCGTCGCTATTGCACTTTCATGATTCATAGCACTTTTTATGACATTGAAATGGTTACAAAGACCTTCTTATTGCAACTGTAAATTCCTGCATGACCAGGTAAAATAAAACATACAAATGCTGTAGACTCCCAAGCTTTCAATAGTCAAAACAAACGTCAAGAGTTAAACATATCAAATCTCGGGGTTTGCTTTTACACTTGCAGGCTTGACACAAAGTCGCTCGGGCATTGATTAAACTTTTAAGTACAGACGTTATGATAGAACAATCAGCGTAGGGAAAAAACCAGCGAGAAGATGGCGGTGATCATACGGAATGGCATTGAAGTAACATAAACGGGAGCTGATGAAAAGTTGAGAACTTAGGCTAGGGAACTTAGACTAAAGAACTTCTCGAGTTAAAGGCCTCTATACTCCAAATATCTAAAACAAAGTACTTACAAGCATTCTCAGTTCATTTTCCCCTGAAGATGAGCCATCGTTACTGGTATCCGACGAAATGTTGGGTACTGAACGGTCCAACTTTTCCATTATCATTTTTAGATACAAACGAACCTAACAAGTCCTAACAGTGAACCTTAAAGTGTCAGCTGTTCTTGTGAATTTTACAACGCGTTTCGTAGCTTCAAAATGCATTTCATGATGAACACTGCCGTTACAATGATCTGTTATGTTGGTCTAACAAAATCCTTCTCTCTCTCTGAGATCTTGTTACACTCCAGTCACTTCGATATTGACGGGGGGATGACTCATACTTCACAGACAAAGAGGAAACAAAAGAATCAATGAATTTACGAGAACAAAGGGGTAAACTAAAACAAAGAAATAAGAATTTTCATCATGGAAAGTGCTTTCCTTCGCTTGCAATATGGCGATTCATTGAGAATACCAAAAGAAACCACGCATTTGAATAAAATATAATGGTAATGTTATTAAGAACAAAGTTATCAAAAGGCGAAGGTTGAGAGAGGGAGTTCAAGATGGTACTCGCAATGGCGAACAACTCTGATAAATTTACAAAACTGCTAAGTCTGCTACATAAAGAAAGTAGTGCCCAATTTAATGATTTTAACGTGGTCGAAAATAAATGGGAAGCTAAAATACAATGATGGAGGTTCAATATAAAGGTTTTCGACTGCTAAATATCTAACAGATTGCGGCCAATATTACCTCCGGCAGGAGACCGTAGAGTTTCACGAAAATGATGACAAATATTACTTTTGTGGTGGTAAAATGGCCCTTAACGCTTAGTCGTTCAAGTACGTCACATAGCCATTCAGTCCGCAGAAAGTAAAATTTAAGCATGACAAAAACTACAGATCTTCCGTTACCCTAAGGTTTATTTGAATGTCAACAGGCGGAACGATGTTGTAAAAACTTGGCTCAATCCTAGGAATCATGTTTGCAGAGACACGAAGTAGACCGGCAACGAATAAATAGCATTTCCAATGATTCTGCCTCGTCATAATGAAACTCATAAATATACCTTGTGATAAACAAATGCATATTGCGGACATTTAAACAACTAATCGGCATATTGTGTATCGCTAATCCAAAGATACATTTCGGAATCGTAATAGAAACATGGCCGTTATAAAACCTGCAACCGAAGCCATTGTATGATGTTGAAGTTAGTCTCACGTTGTCGCTTACAAAAACTATGCGCAAATAAATACAGTAAACAATAAAAGAAAACAGAAAAGAACAGGGTTCAACAATATGCACGTGATTTTTGTGCATTGACAGTAGTTTTGCCAGCCAGGCAGTCGCAGGGAACATTTTACGCCTTTATAATGAGTGAATGGCATCCACAAATTTTTTAATAAGAAACTTGGATCGACACCAAGGAAAAAACTTATTATCACGAACAACCATACGCAGATCAAAATTTAAAGTTGCAATGTTTTGCAAACAAACATCAAACCGACTACAACTTACACTAGCTGTGAAGAAAAAGGTCCACCAACTATAGTCTAGTTTCTTAATTTTTCATGAGCATAGTTCTAGACTTCCTTAAACTTCGGCCAGTTTGGTACTAGTTTCTAATAAAATAAAAAACGGGTACTAAAACTTCTTATTTCTTAGAATGATTCTGAAATAGGCTCCGCTGTCTAGCACTCTCCATGTTAAATTCTCAAATTTTTGGCATTCAGTTACTGCTAACATAATGCTCCACCTACACAATTAGGAACAATACATCACCAATAAATCGAAACTGAAAACTGATGAGACCTGAATTCAATTGTCTTCTACCCGTATGACTGACCGTAAGTGCTAGTATGTGTTGCCCCGGAAAGAGGAGATTCACTGTGGTTTATACATCACTATTACGTAGTTGCGTAATATCTTCCTCGTAGGATTAAAATGAAGCATTAGCCTTGTCTCAAATTGCTATTTGCAATTTTTCTTCCCCACTTAGTCACATGTACGATATTGAAATACATAAAGCTAAGTGTAATGAACATAAAATAACAGATAGCTAAATTACAACGTAGAAGCCGTGTACGAACAACTAGTATATAATATAATTATATATATATATATATATATATATATATATATATATATATATATATATATATATATATATATATATATATATATATATATATATATATATGAACTTCAAAAAACGACGACAGATTTAAGCATGTTTCGATTGCTTCGGAAATCGTTTTAAGTCTGGCGTCTTTCAAGTTCATTTCTAGTTTGTTATTGCTTAGGAACCTTGGTAATATATATATATATATATATATATATATATATATATATATATATATATATATATATATATATATATATATATATATATATATATATATATATATATATATATATATATATATATATATATATATATATGTATATATAAATATATATATTTGTGTATACTAATTCATAGCCGCATTATCTAAGTATATAAGCATAATATAGAATAATTCAAAAACATACTTTCTTGTATCGTAGATGTTTCGATATCAATCGATACCAGACCAAATGCAATACAAAAGGTTATGAAACGTAGCGATCCTACTTAAAGTTTCTGCAGTTTTTAACATAGTTATTATGTATTCTTTATACAAACTTAAAAGAAATGGATACAAAAAAGAATATGTGAACTGGGTGGCCTCTTTTTGATGCAGCCGACAAATAATAACAATATTGGTCTGGAAGTTTGCGTTTTCAATCTGGAACAACATGACTCTTGACTACTTTTCAAATCCTTTCAAAGAACTGCTACGTTTATTCATTTCAGTGATCGTGGGTGTACCAGTAATGTACAATTTTGAAGAAAAGTTCCTCTGATAACAATTTCAGTCATTCTAAACAAGACTATTTGACATGATTTTAATTTCCCTATCTTGTGAAACTACAGAATTTCAAATTGAATTCGGTCAGCGCAAGGCTTACATGTGGTCTCAGATAGTGGTGAGCAGAAACTTGAACCTTTTTCCCCGAAGTAGATTTATAATCAAGTGGCAACAGAAATGGAAAACGAAGTATTCGTATTAAGTAACAAAGACATAAGATGACTCGTCAAGAACATGCTTAAGTAGCGGCATTTAAATGACCTGCTATTATAGTCTATAAGAATATCAAGGCTCAAATTTGTGAAATTTAAAAATAATCTAGGAATAATGCAATGCTGAAGGTTAATCAAGGCTTAGATTTATGCTGATTTGAGTTTTTTTATAAAACTTGACACGAATGAGCTTTACTTATCCTTTCTGGAACTCGTTACACTATGATGCGAATCAGCAACTTTTCACGGAGCGTCGGCTACACACATTTTGTTATACGAATATAGGCTATACGAGAATTAATAGTATAACTCACCAAAATTTAAGAATAATTTAGGAATATTCTTAGGCTCAAAATCGCAAGAAATTTAAGAATATTGAGGTTCAGTGAAAAATTAGGTATTTTTATAAAAAACGAAATGTGTAACTCAAAAGGGCTAGTTCTTAATGTGTCTTAATCATTATTAGATCTCTTCTGACCACATCGTTGTACCAAAGTTCCTTAATAGTTCCTTAACTTTAACTACACATCTAGTACTGCATGGTCAAGTGTTAATGCTATAAGTTTTGAAACCGCTCTATGATTTATTGCTACACGGGTTAAGCACAATTCATGCAAATTTGACTACAATGGATGAAACTGGCCTCTCAACTTTCGACTGTTTCCGGAGATAAAAATATTCAAAAACAAAAAGATCCTCAGGGCTTTCTCTTCAGTAGATCCTTAAATTTTTATACGTATAGGTAGGTTCTTTATATAGCGGTTTCTTATAAAATGCATGCCGTTTTATCAACTTGTTGCATTAGTCAATCTCCCTAAAGCAGCGTGCAAATATTAAGTTGAGAAGGTGATCTAGTAACACCGGGGCAAGTCTGGGCAAGAGCCATTGGGAAACCACGTGGTTTGACTTGAAAGGATTGAGAGATCGACAGGTTTGCATCTCTTGACACTGTCAAGCCACAGACGCACTACTTATTCCAAAAAGATTAATGCTTCATAAAACAATCAAAGAAACGCCATACATCATACACACATAAAACTATCAAGAACACAACAACAGCATCTGTTTCTGCGTAGGTCTTGCACAAATCACGGCAAAGAGAGGCTACAGTTAAACTGATATAAAAACATGACATATTACATGACCACCAAAGCATACTATATTTTGGTGTGCAGTGACAACCAATTTGTGTGCAGTGATAAACAGTAAAAGTTTGTGCAGTAGTTAAACTAATTGACTCTTCACAAGTGATTCACGTGACTCTTGCAGCAAAGTTCCATGGGTTAAGATATCAACTGTGATATCAATAGCAATCAATAATCAATGCTGAATCAATGGAAATCACTGATCAATCTTCATAAATGAGAATCACTATTCAAGTTTGAATCAATGGAAATCACAAATAATGTTCATCAATCACAATCTTTAATCAATGTTCATCAATGGCACTCACTAATCACTATTCATCAATGGCAATCACTAATTAATGTTCATCAATGGCAATCACTAATAAATGCTGGATCAGTGGAAATCACTAATCAATGTTCATTCCATTTTATACTTCGTGGCAAAATGGCCTCGCTCATAACAACTGCAAGACTAAAAGGCATGGTCATAACATTTGACTATGATTTGACAATGGACTCCGCATAATACCCCTTTTTCAGCAAAATGTGCAGTGAAACATTATCCTTATAGTTAGGTAAGCAAAAGAGTGCTGTACTGCTCAGGCATATGCTCCAGTGTGCACTCTGTCTCACGCCGAAGATATATTTAGTAGGTTTTGCCTTCATACCAAGTTAGCACAAATAAGTCAGTACTATCATATGCCCGTATAGAAGGCTAAAATCAAAAAATCTCACGCCAATACGCCGAAGATACAGCAAAGTGCACACCGGATATCTCCGGCGAAGGCTACATGGAATGCACACATGCATTTGCAAAACTGACCTCCTAAAACTAATGTAAATGAACATGTCTCAAACATGCGCGCTTTCTAGACCCAGGTTTTGAAAGGCATTCTTGTGGACACAGAGGTACATTCCTCCAAATCTGTCTAATATTGTAAAATACCAGAGAAGATTTATCTTTGAAACTTAAGACAACACAACTAACATGGTCCAGTTGAGCCAATCCAGAGGACGTTAGGTTTTAAATAGATGAGCAAGGAGCCTGTATATTTACTTGGAACACATCAAGAAATTCCTTGATAGTGTTTATCTATACGATTGGCTATCTCGAGCCGGCTAAACCCATCTGGAAGAAGGATCAGAAGGATTTACAAGCTAACTGTATTTATGGCAGCTATTGTGGTAGGACTGACATCGATCAGCTGGAGAAGTACAGATTCTAGTGTGTATATTACAACACGTATAAGTAGCTAATTTCCATGGCCTAACATCTAAATGACTGGAAATCGGCCAGAAAATTGAGACAAGAGCTAAGTTCTAGTGAGTCTCATCAAAAAATTGCTGCAAAAATATTAGAAAAATATCCTAGCTGGTACCCAGCAATTATAGAAAGATTGCAATGAATTTAGCACGAAAATTAAAATAAAATGTACTAACACATATCTATTCGAGTTGCCAGCTCTTAGAATGACCTCTCTGTCGAGCATGACCTAACCTCGAAACAGTTGATCATCGTGTGAACATAATTAGACGTTGAATACAATTGTAAAAATGATTTTCATTCAACACAAATAGACAATTTCCAATAGACAATTTTTCGGACTTCTGGATTTGATCCAACTAGTACTTCTTACAAATCGTGGCAGGTCTCTGATAGCAATTTCATATAATCAGCATTCTCATACAAAACTGACATTACATTCCTATTATTTTGCGAACAACAAAAATAAGTTAACTAGAAAGAAAAGAAATATTTAATTTCTTATTGTAAAATCACTCGCGAAAAGGAGAACTAAACCTTCACCTGTTCGTGTTAGCTATAAACAATACGTTGTGTTGTAGCATTATACTTTGGCCTCACAGAAAGTGTCAGGAACCTGGATGAGGGGATGAGAGCTGGTCGTCCACTACTTTTCAGAACAATAGTTTGGCGGCTCTCTCCCTACCACCCCCAAACAGCCAAGTCTCCGCCACTTACAAAGGTTTTACACAAACCCTTTAAAATTGGATCCAAGGTTTGAAGGGCGGCGAAGTAAAGTGTAGCATAGTGCCGTAGAGGTCTGCAGAAATCTTGCAATTGCACTTGCTGTGCGACACGAAGCGAATAATGGAAACTGCTGCAATGAAATGCTGCGACACCCTAAAAAGTTCTATCCCAAAGACACGGGCCGCAGAGTATTGCAAGGTGTAGCACCATTAAAGCTCAGCAGTATTCGTTTTTCGCAATGTGTGTTACAAAATGCAAGATATCTCGCAACACTCTGCAACACTTTACGACACCCCTGGGACAAGACGTAAATCAGACTTAATTTTCAAACACACTAGCTTGGCAGACAACATATTCTTTGGATATTTGCACTGCTTAAGTGAGTTTAGTTCATAACATAATTGTATACAATTCTACCACTGACGTGCTAGCAGCATATAGTACTAACCAAAGTGGAAACAACAAGAGATAAGGACTATCTCATAAAAAACTGGACTAATAAATGCTCCACAAAAAGAGTTCCGTGTGTTCTAGAGTAGAAGTAAGGAACATACTACACAAAAGAAAGAGAATTGCGCAATCAAAATCTCTATGGAATACACCAGTAGCCATCCCCCACAATGAATATTTTTAACGAGCAAGGTAGCATTGACTGTCAACTGTCGTTTGGAAAAATCTTGCCTTGATAGGTCCCAAAATGATGCATTTAACAAGACCTTTGCACCACACTTCACTGCAACTGCAATACTAACGAAAACACTGCCGAGGTAAAAGTTTACAATAAAACACAGCAACAGAATGCCAACAAGGGAAAAGGTCCCCCGTCGCATATTTGCAGGATAATTGCATACAGGGTTCCTCTCCAGATCCTAGGGCAAAAATGGCAAGGCTTTTGATCCAAAAAAGAACTACTATTTGTACGTGAATTATTGATTTCAAGGTTTCACGTCTCTTGTCTGTTTAGAGCTCAAAAACCAAGCGCTTGCCAGTGGTTCATGACACCGTACAGATTCAAATTTCATCTTCTTTTATGGTGGAAAATGGTCTGGAGACAGGATCTACTGTGTTATTGTGTCAAGGAATCGCTAAATAGCAATTTCTGACTTTGAGTGCAAAGGGGAATTCTCACTATAAAAAGATTTATCTTGTTTTCGAAAGAACAATAAATAATACTATATCCAATTATGTGGGCGACTGGTTATAATCTTCAAAATACAAAGACACGGTTCTTTACGGGCAAATTTATCTCATCAAAGTTAGTTCACGATTAAATAGAGATTGCAGTTTCAGAGGTGAAAGACATATTTGGAATTCTCAGTCAAACTAACGCCTGACAATTAATATTGCATTGAAAAAGCATCCGGTTTCAAGCAAATTAAAATGGTAAGAAAGGAGAGAGCATTTGTGTGTTTAACCTCAGTAGTACATGTAATCTATATTTTCCTTATCAAAATGCTAAATATGCGCACGCCAAAGACACGATAGATAAAATGCGACAGATGAAATGAGACACAAACACAACCACAACCACAAACACACACACACACACACACACACACACACACACACACACACACACACACACACACACACGCACGCACGCACGCACGCACACACACACACACTTCGCTGTAAGCAGTCCTACAAATATTGTCAGCTAATTCATATTGACAAAAATAGCGGTAACAGAACTAAGGCAGTACAAGCCTAATTACTGTCAGAAACATGATGAGCCTCAGAGGCAGGACGAGGCTGGCCGTAAATTCAATGAAAAACAAATAGCTAAAAAACAAATTTTCAAAGCACAGAAGGACAAAATGTGGATATGAAACAAAGGCACCAGATACTGTTTAAAGCAAGACAGTTCCATTGAGAAGTTGTACACAACGATGATGATGGAACAGTAACTCACACAGATTCAAACAGTCAACATGGCATTGTATTGTTTGAGATAACCAATTAATGGCTAACGTCCTACAGGGAGTCGAGAACTGAGTTCTGTTTCTCTTCAGGTCCCCAAAATAGCAAGATGAAAATTGGCTCTGCCTAAACTACACTCCAAATATGGAGTCATCACAAATGCTGACTCCCTAAAATACAGCAAAAGAGTACTGCTTCTTTTAACTATAGTCACGTCCTAAAAACGAGGCTAGGTTCCGCACCCTAACCTGGTTATACAAACATCCGAAGAACCTCATAAAGTAAATAGGGAATAAAAACACGGCTACATCTATTACTACTTCTTTTCAAGCAGTGTTTCAAAGAAAAATTTAAAAAACATAGAGATAAAAGACTAAAATGATAGGAGCTCAGCCTCCTGAAATTTCCAATAACACCTCAGTCGGAGGCTCAGCTACCCAGCATCCCTTGCATGGTATTACCAGCATTGCCGGTTATGATGTCTTTTGACATAGCCTAGTAAACAAGTGTTGTTGCGAACATGTTACGAAAGAAAAATAGAAGTGTTTTGAGTGGTTGTGGCAAATGAAGGCTTCTGTCGGTGAGATAATGATCTTTTGAGGGAACTCGTAGGAATGTACTGCTATATTCTCTCCTAACTTTCTGTATGATACGTGCGGTGCGACCAGAGCTATACTGAATGATTTAAAAAATTGCAAGGAAATTTCTACTGGAATGGTGACGAGTCTCTTGAACGAATGGAAAACTTGCACAGTAAAGGCATCTGACCTCCATTGTTTGCTTGAAACCCTAACAACATGTCTCAGGGCGCGATTTAGTAATAAATAATAAATAAACTGCATAGATTCTCCCTCGTTTAAAAACAATTTGTTTCTTTCAAACGATCCATACATAAACACTATATACTAACAAGAACCACACACTTCAGATTTCATATTTTATTAGAAAGTAGCACTCGACAACACTGTTTTAAGAAGACAGAATTTTTTGCGCCCAGTAAAGATCTTAGCACACAAACACAGAGCTTAAATACGTATATTATCAAGAGAGAGCTATGAAAAGTAAATCAAAGAGATGATGAGATTCAATAGGAATGGTGAAGGCGAAGCCATGATTAAATTGAATAATAAAAATCTAGAGCAAGTTAAAAGCTCCAAGTACCTAGGCAGTATTTTGTCAAACAATGGATACTGCAGTGTAGAGATAAAATCTCGTATTATGTTAGCAAAGACTGCTTTTAACTCCAGAAGAGAGCTGCTATCAAAGAAGATGGAAAAAAGCTAAGACAGAGGATGATTAAGTCCTTAGCATGGAGTGTACTTTGTATGGATCAGAGTCAAGGACATGGAAAAAAGAAGACATCAAGAGATTGGAAAGCGCAGAGATGTGGTTTTGGAGAAGAATGGAGAGGGTAAGTTGGTCTGATAAAGTGACAAATGAAGAGGTATTGCGAGGGACAGGCGAGAAAAGAACATTGATTGAAACCATATATTGCCGGCAGAGGAAGTGGCTCTGTCAAGGGATGTCATCGAAGGAAGGTTGATCGGCAAGGAAGGCAGAGGAAGGAAAACGAAAACGCTTTTCGATCACTGGAGAAGGAAATAGAATGACAGAACAAAAACATGGAGTGATCAAGCGCAGGAGTGAAGATCGGGACCGATGGCGTGTGTGGCGGTGAACCTGTCATAAGACAGACAACTAAGAGAGAGAGAGAGAGGGAGAGATGGGGTTGCGCAAAACTTGGGATTTACAGCGTGTATCATCTTATCAACCTTCTTAGGTCTCAAAAACCCTGTAGGTAATGAACTTCCCTAACTTTTTAGCAGTCGAGTACTGCCTTCTTATAAATCACATTCATACAAAAAACGTGTGCTCAAAAATTCAGAAAGTTCAATACTGGATTTTTGAGATCCAAGGGATCGGTCATTAATTCTTCCAGGGGATGGGGTGGAAGACATCTAGGAGGGGGGAATTCTGCTCATCTGAGAAGGGGGGTCGAAAAATAAAGAGCATGTTAAAAGAAGGAGTAAGGAGTTTCTTCTGAAGTCCTAGAGTCGGGACCAAAATCTTTACATAAATCTGAGAGGGGGAAGAAAATTACATCTAATTTATGAGAATGTCTTCCACCCCCTCCCAACAAGTGATTAATGACAGTCGATAAGCTGACCTACACTTGAAATTCCAATTTTCACACAAGCCCATCATCTCTTTGAATTGGTTCGTATATATTTCCTATGTTCATCTATAAATTACTGTGCTATGTTTCTGTAGTACTTGTCCGTCTGTGGAACAATATAGTGTAGTGCCTGTCTATCCGAGGAGCAATGTGGGCGGTGACGTAAATCGTATTTCCACTTTGTCGAGTAAAGACCAGCAAAACATCAGGGCTCAAACGTTTTTGCTAAGAAAATTTTACGAACGTTTTGATGATGAAAACATGGAAAAGCTGATCAAGTTTAAATAGTGGACCAAAATCTTTCTTACAAAAAGCATGCATAAAACACAAACGAAAATGCAACGCACAAAGCATCTCATATTCGCTTCACTAAAAAAATCCCAGTTTTGACGGAGCATAAGTGAAACGATTTAGTAATGGTCCATCGTCCCGAGAACCTTTATCTCTCATACATATATGGTTGTCAGGCTCTGTCATTGGAACGACTGCTATAGCTATAATCAGTGCCAAAAGTCCTTGGAACACCCATTGAACACTGCAGTTTATTTGACAATAGTAACGTTCCGGTCAGATGCGAAGGCTAGTGATCCCCTCACTCTTAAAACAATGTTGAGTTAAAAGGTTAGTTGTTTCAGTCTTACCTGAGAGCAAATTAACCTGTTTGCTACGATTGAAGCCTATGTAATTCAGCACTGTTCAGAAGAGTAGCAGGGGAGTTTACACTATCAGTCAAAAAGTAATGAAAGCGTTCCAAGACTTTTGGTAGGCAGCAAGCATTGTATGTTAGAAACGCAAGGTACGATATACGAATCAGACAAGGAGAAAGACAAACCTCATTGCTGACGCAGAGAAGGGATTCATGACTTCTCCAACTAACAAGACGTGGTGGGTCACTGGAACTAGAAAAAATAATAGAGCAAATAATATACTTGCTTAAAGTAAAACCCACGCTAGTCTTTATCATATATTACAACGATTTTAATCTCAAAGATTGCTATGAGGTAGGCCTAGCTTCCAAAAAATCGTAGACGAAGGTGTCAAAACAGTAAAGTAGGAAAGGTCAGTCTAATGAGTGTCGAACGAACAAGTACATTCATCACCCAAAAAGTTATCCCTTGTTCGTACAATATAGAGATTGTAAATAAAGTAACTGAAAGGAGATGGAAAAATATTCCTATCACAAACACTGTCAAGTACTAGAGAAAAGAATAGGTGAGTACCCAAACTAACAAATATACAATGTAAAACAACAGTTTCTAACCAATTGTGCACAAGGAACGTTAGTTTTAATAACGTCTTGTTCGCAGTATGGATTCTTGAGTATTTCAAAAGTTTAGTTAACGTTCTAAGATTTTTCATGGCATTTTAGGCACTTGATTAGTATTAGGTTTTTGTACTTTATTGGGCTAATTTACACTAAAGCTATACTTCAATCTATGTTTCAAAATTGCGGCAAACTTTGTAGTGAATCAGCTAGCTTCCATAAATATTTGCAAATGAAATGAAATGAAAGAAAACGAAATCTTGCATATAATCAAAAGTCGATGATAGCACAAATGCAAATAGTTCAAAGCTGAAACATACATAAGGAGCATTACCTGTCATCTCTTGTTCCGATCTTACTAGTGCTCTTTGTCGCTTTCAGATACGGGATAGGAAGTTTTTTGGTGAGCTAAAAAATAAATCTCAATTTAGCATCCAAGGATAGAACAAGCAATCGTTGCTAATGCTACAACATGAAAAATCTCGGCCAATACACGTTTTCTTCTACTTAAGGAAAAAGTTTGTAAGAAAATGAGGCACAAAATGTCAAAATCTTAAGAAAATGTTAAGAAAATCACGAGGCTCAAGTTCGAATGTTCATCTTTTTTGCCAGAAGTCGATATTACTCATTCTGCAAGCTCCCTTACACAGGTCGAAGCTCTTCTTTGATAATCTTGGTTAACAAAGATAAAACTTTTTACAACAAACAATGGTAACCTCTTTTAGCCAGTTTACTCCAATAAAAGTTAAGAAAATCTCAGCCTTAATTTCTGGAAAAGTTAAGAACATTGAAGCTCAAACAAAAAAGTGATTTTCTTATAAAGAAAACGTGTATTTAACCTTCGTGTAACATTTGATACTAAACAACTGACCACAACGATGCAAAATCAACTTTGTGTGATATGTGAGGGATCAAATCATCGTTTGATATCATCGATCGATATTGAGATCGATCAGGGAAGCCTGCCCGCACCGAGGGTAGGGGGCAAGGTTCCTATTCAGGGCACATCATAAACATTTTTGCACTAAAATAATTTAGTCCTTGGAAAATGGCAGGAGGAGCAGCTACCCCCTGCCCCCTCAGCGTAGGCATCCCTGAGATCATAGATCAATGCTAAGTGCTCTGGGATCGATATATTGTTTATCACCATCATCATTACTTTATCTAGAGTAGGCTATACTGTAGCTGCTTATCATTGTAATATATACTATTATAAATAGCGTGATCATGATAAAAAGTACACTATAATGCTAATTATAATTTATAAATTGCAACTGTAATTTATAAATTATAATTAGCATTATAGTGTATTTTTTTTAACATGACGCAATGTAAAACAGTAAAATTTTACTGATATGGTTTATCATGTATAGATAATTAAAAATGAATGAAAAAATGAAATGATGACAATCATGATCGATGTATCGATCATCTGGGATCGCTGCGACAGCTGAAATTGCTGGAATCACTGGATCCAAACAATCCAAACGATGATCACGATTATGTGGAAACCAGGCTTTGTATTAGATCAGGGCTATCCAAATGGCGGCCGCCTACCAGGCAACACGTGGCCCGCATGCCATCTTCACGAGGCCCACAAGAATGTTACCTCTTTGGTGTTTTTCATTTTCCACATTTTGAGTATTCAATAGTATGAAGCTGAAGAGCAAAAAGCAACCATTGGGCTGCAATCTGAGTTTGGGTTAACATGAAGTTGCTGGCAGCTGCAAATGTGAGGCCCTGCCTAAGTTCTCTATGTTGATATGCTTTCATACTAGAAGAAGGCAGACTAACAAGCGTCAGAATCGAGAGCCTTTGGCTGGTTCCCGCTGAAAACACATCTGTGATCACGCCATAACATGGCACAATCTGAGCTAAACAGCAGGGAGTTATACAACAATATTGAAAACTTGAGAACGTAATGCAGCTTGAAAACAGATGTCACTGCAAAATTTTATGCTAATAGAAAACCACGCTTTATAGTAAATCATTTCAACTTATAAAAAGAGTGAGAACAACAGGGCCAAGACAAAGAAGGGTGTATGGGGGAATGACACATCCCACCTTGGCAGAAGTCATCGCTAACTTTTGGTTTGTCGCTTAAAGTTGGCACAACGACTAGGGATCGTTGGTAATAGCACGCATTTTTTAACAAGGAACCTGGCTCAAGGCCTAGTTCCAAACGTTCCTTAGTTTTGAACCTCCAATGATCAAATCGTAGTACTAAAAGTTCCGCAATAGTCTCCTAATTTCACTACACATTAAGTGCCATAAAAATGGTACAAATTCTGAATTTTGCCTTTAATTTTGGCTATAACTTAAGACGAATGAAACATGAAACACTTGACACAAGCATATCAAACAATCTATGCTGGTTTTGGCTGCAAATGAATGGTACCAGCTTCCTAACTCTTGATTGTTTGCTGTTACAAAAAGTTTTCAAATTGAAAAGTTCCTTAGGGAATCTTCCTATAGTAGTATAAGTTCTTTAAACATTTCAGCATTCTACATGTAGGCTCCTTATAAAACAGGGTGCATGGTGAGTTATGCAAACCTGTCGGTAAATTGCCAAACCCCCTTTTCAAAAGCCCTTAGGGATGCCACCGGAGAACAATTAGCATAAAGAACTAAAGAACCGTACACCTCGAATCGTCCCCCCCCTCGAATACAAAAAACCCCATCCAAGAATAACAAATTGCAAATAAGCTCCCATCGCAGAAGATATTTTTATTGACTAACCTTTACATTTAGGTTTTTCAGTTTATATTATGAACAAAAGGAGATTTGAGGATGAATTTTTACATGGAAAATTTCAGAAAATGCTATAAACACCCCTCGAATAAGCTCCCTCCCTTCGAATAAGCCCCCGTCTGAAAACATGGCAAGCAAATAAGCCCCCGGGGGGTTAATTCGAGGATTTACGGTAGTCAATAGGCTTTCGGTGGTGTCACATTTGGTATAGTCTCTATCCGATAAATCTCCTTCTCCAAATTAGACGATTTGCTAACATTCTTGGACAGATAATACATCAATAGCGTCTCTTCTCTGAAGCAAAGCAGAATGGGAACCTCTGGTACACAACAAAGCTATATAAGTCCTATTTCCCAGGAAATGAACAGAGTCTGGAAGGACAAGAGTAAATAAAACAACTCGAAAACATGATCAAGCAGGATATGATAGTACGACTTTTTAAAGTCGAAATGGTATCTTTTTAATAAACACACGAAATATAGACATTTCTCTATGAGATTTCAAAAAGTACATCAAATATTTATCACGTCATGGGCAAGAATGGCAGAACTGTATAGTGAATTGAGACCAAAACGCAGAGGGTAATATAGCACTCTTGGTGGCTGAGTAGGAAAAGTAAGCTTTTCTTTTCGCCATACACCCCATTTGATATTTTGAAAACTGTGGCCTATGATAGCTCAATACATTTGCCCATAAAAGCACACAAGATTTTGATGCACATGCAATCCTTGATACACGCTTTTTTATAAGGAACCACTTTATAAAGAACCTATACGTAGAATGCCGAAATATTTTAAGAACTTATATCACTAAAGGAAGATTCCCTAAGGAATTTTTCAATTTGAACAATTTCTATAACAGCAAGCAATCATGAATTAGGAAGCTGGTTCCATGCATATGCAGCCAAACCCGTATAGACTATTTGCTATGCTTGTGTTAAGTCCTTCATTTTTCATTATCTTACGTTATAGCCAAAATTAAAGCCAAAATTCAGGATTTCAATAATTTACATTATACTAGTTGTGAGGTGAACATTAAGGAACTGTTAAGGAACTTTTAGTACTACAATTTGATCAATAGAGGTCCAAAATAAGGAACTTTTGAAACTAGGCCTTGAGCTAGGTTCTATTACGTGTATTTGTTTACGGATGAAAAAAACGCGTACTCTCGGTCTTACCAGTATAGCCGTCAAATGTTTGAGAGCCTTGTCAAGTCTATTTTCTCCCAACCTAATTGACCAATCATCATGCAAAATGGGCCTAATCTTAGCATGTGTGGTCAGAATCCAGCAAGATGACTGGTCAATTAGGTTGGGAGAAAATAGACCTGACAGGGTTCTCAAACATTTGGCGGCTACGCTAGTCTTACCAGACTCTCTTAGATTCCCGCGTGCCCCAGCCACATGAATGGTCATACTTAGCAAAATTTCCTCGATTCAGTCGTTGCAATTTGCTTCCCTCAATAAAGAGTACTATGATATACGTGCAATATAATAGCAATGTATAGACTAATGATTACACTTACAAACTGTTTCAGTGAGTTTGGTCCGTCAACTGCATCTTCTTTAACAGACACGCTAGGAGCACTACTTCGCCGGCTTTCAAGAAAGCTTCCAGCTTCAAAAGAAGGTTACACTGGCTATTACTCGACATGGAAATCCACGAATACAATATAAATCGATAATAAATCAAATTGAATCAATACAAATAACTACTAGAAAAAACTTCTGCATGGTTGCCACAGAAAATGAAAAGCGAAAATCCATGACATTCCAATGACCAACAAGGGTGATGTCAGCCACGACAGACTGGGGGATCTGACAAAAGTGTGATAAGTATGATGGATGTGTTCACACCTTTAAGACTAACACATAACATCAGATTGTGCTAGTCAGACAATTAAGTCAAATACTAACCGAAAATTATTCCCTGACTAATATGCTTTTCGAAAGTTTTTCCTGACTATTCCAGATTTTCACTGACTTTCCTAAGAAATAGACATTTTCCCAGGTTTTCCATGTTCTGTAGCAACCATAATCTGAATACACGTTTTTCTTTTACACGAGTACTTTTGGCCTAGGATTAAAACTTTCATAGCTTTTCCATGATTTCGGTATCAAGAATTTCCTATGACCTTAATAGTAAAGCTGTTTCAGTTCTGATGCTCAGCTCCTCTGCACTCAAAAAGGAAAGGACTTTGTACGACACCACAGTCTTCCCTAGGTGGACAGGAACTCAAGAAGTATAAAACAGGAATACATAGATTAACACAGGATCTATTCACGAATTAAACAGATTATGTATACGAAACTATCAACCCTGGTCGAGCACTAGTTTCCTATAAACTAAATTCCTACAAAAAACGTGTAATATACTTTTCAGTGCAAAAAAGTATAATTCCCACCAAGGCTAACTTGCTAGTTTCAAGCAATTAGATCTTTGGGTAAGAAGAAAGCGGGCTTTCGGGTTTATCTAATACTTCCACCATGTTCAGCAAAGAGATTTACATCCATAGAAATAATTCTTTAAGAGTAACACCATACATATCCTAGCAATAAGAATTGGTCCATGCCAAATTTCCGGCCATTCTACTTCAAGGGGCACCCATCCCATCCCCCAACAAACCGCCACTGTCCGCACTACAACAGTAATTTCAATTTATAAAAAGATTTGAAACTTACTACTTCTTGACTTGTGAAACTGTACATTGTTGCTGGGCCTTTCCGGCTCCGGCCCATCGTCGACTTGGATTGAAAATACCTAAAATTGATCAAACAATAACTCAAACAAACAAATTATGTTATAAGGTATCGATACGAATGTGAAATTAAAACAAAGCCCTAATTGATAAGTTTGATACAACTTTCTGTTTAGTGAAACTAAGATCCCAATTAGCGGTTTGTCGACTTTTTGATGGGTGCATCACACCCATAGATCCCAAAAGATTTCAGCAGGGGAAAAGGCCATTGGTACAAAGAAAACAGCGCTAGCATTTGATTGAATGTACATACAAAGTAACCGTCAATCACAGACCGTATGAAGCTCATCCATACGAAAGCACCTGAATTAGGTCTTAGCCAAACTGAATAAATTGCTCAACGAAGTGTAGTGATGCTTTTACAAATGGAAGTAAGCAATAAGAAGTATGACATATGGTGCAAGGTGTGGTGAAAATTTCAGTATAATTTCAGATGTTAAAAATTTGGAACGGTTAAGTATCGGACAAATATGTGGTCCGAAGATTTTACCGTCCGAAGGTTATGCCGTAGGAAAGTTTTCGGATTAATGTAATTGATAGTTGCAGATGGCTGATGTCGCATAATGCTGAGTTGAGGCAGACTTGGGAATAAAACGTCCAAAAACAAACAGAGGCTACTTCATAATGATCAATATTTCATAGCCTGTATGAAAAAATTTCATTTAGCCCCCATCCAAACCAAATTGGCTCCTACACCATCCTACCTTCTAGTTTAGTTGTTTGTTTGTTACAGAAATTAGTCTTAGAAGTATAAAAACCGGTCCATCACCTACACCCTTCATATCTCTGGGAGAAATTGGGAATTCTCCCAGAGATACATTTTCTACCACATATCAAATTTTAGTTTTGGACCGAACTTCCCCTTTAACATATACTTCTCTAGGTTTATTGAAAATAGTGGATGTAAATTAGTTTTCAAGAACAACGAAATCACCAACTGCAAATAAATATTGATGAAAAGTGAAAGTGCGAGAAAATAACTGACCCGAGCGGGATTCGAACTCGTGACCCCTGGCATTGTATGTGAAGTGGTCTACCACTGAGCTATTGGGTCACACTTTCAAATCCAAGCTCGAGGCCAAGTCATATGCTCGCACTGCCCCCCTCTAAACCAATCTGCACAGGGAACCATCGCAGCTCCATCGCAATGTGCAATGGACCTGCTGGCGAAAGAGGACTGCTCACACCAGGGGGGGGGACCATCGCAGCATAAATATTGATGGTGGTGGTGGTGATGATGATGATGATTTCTACTTTATTTAGAAAGATACTACAGAGGGGCATTGACGAGGATTATCTCAACTGTCCTTTATGTCTATGATTGTGTTTGATATCTGATGTACTAATGACACAAGTAATGAAATCACATTATTTTTCCATTGTAACCTAGTACTTATCCAAAAATATTCTAACGCTACTTTGTTCTCTTCTGGTGCACTTGATAAACAGGAAAGCAACACCTAACAAGTTGGAACAGGGTCCAGGTCAAAATGGAGCCACTCAAAAGAATCCGAAATGTCCGACGAAAAATGGCTGCTGCAAAGCTCACATGCAATGGAAATAATATTTTAAATCTGGGTGAGTGGGAACAGAGGAAAAATCAAGAAACTTGACCACACAATCTATACTTCAAGTAGAATACAGAGCTTCCTTAAAGGCAAGAACACAGTTTTTATAGGAAATTCTTTTCCCTAGTATTGAAACTTTCTCAATAAAAAAGTGCTACACAGAAACATAAAAAGTCCGAAAGTACACAAACATACCACCGAAATATACAGAAAAACGTAGGAAATCTATAAAAACATTAAATAAATCGATGATGATCTTGGTTGAAAATTGGAATGTCAAATGTATATGAACTTATAGACTTTCCTAAATCTCGAATATCCAATATTGACCTTTCTCAACTTTTAGAGCAGTCGACACTACTTTTCTACAAACCACTTCCCTATCAAAAGCGGGGAATGTACTGAAACCAATCAACACAAATTTCGTCATCCTGCATGTTTACGTGTACAGGCATATTTAACAAGATGCTGGAATGTTTACGGTAGCCTTTTTGTAGCCAATTTTAATAGGCCTTTGCACGCTTTTCTTCTACAAGGAAACACTTTATAACAAAGTTTCATATGGAAGGTCAAAAAATATAAAGAAAATTTGTACTTCTAAAGGCAAAGCCCCCATGGAGCTTTCCAGTTCAAATATGTGCTGTTATAAGTGCAGACGAGGAGCCAGTTGCACTATTACCAGCAATCAAATCTGCACGAATTGCCTGTAATCCATGTAGCAGTGTTTGATGGAGGGGCTTGCTTTGAAGTTTACAGTGTCTATAGTACCCTGTCCTAATACTTAACACTTATAATGCCTGTATGGTGTAAATTCAGAAGTAGGCCTTGAGTTAGCTTCCTTATGAAAAAACGTGTAGAACATACTTTTCAGCAGCTGTTAAAAAATGCTTTAGGAAATGTTGCACTGATAAAGCACACGGATAAAACATGGGATTCTAGCATGTTTGTCTACGATCTGAAGTTCTGATTAAAAACCGTACTTGGTAGGAAACCATTAGATATGACAGTGTTAGAGGCCAGAGACGTGTATATCAGTTCAAGAAAAGCGTTATCAAAAGCAGTCTAAAGATATAGTAGCAGATTTCACAGCGAAGTAATTTTTCAAGAACTGAACCCGCGCCCGCACACACAAAGGGACTGTCGTTCGATCCCTTGATTCACGAATACTGTGCAAACTACAAAATGGTGCTAGGTCGACAAAGATCCAATACGCGAAAGCTGTTTACATGAAGTAGTCTGCAAAGCAGTCGCGGTCTTAAGCAAATCTTTACGGCGAGCATCTGTGGCAAATTTGCAGAGTTTGTAAAACAGGTTTGCCAGCTATCCACATTTCGGATCCTAGAATCGTCCCACTATGCCATAATGCCGAATAACCTGTGTGCAAACGCCCCCCCCCCAAACCGCCACTGCATGCAGGGGCGCAGCCGGCCATCACAGACTGGGGGATTTTCTCGACCACACCCTTTTGACCACGCCCTTTTGTACGGTGTACAATGACATATGCAACTAGAAGGTGATAAAAAGCTGTGCAAACAGCATTGATACGACGTAACAATAAATTATACCATACTTGAAACATCCCACCTGCCCAAGCCTTTTCTACACGAATTTTGACAAATTAAAAAAGTGGTCTTAGTGAAAGCTGGAGGAACATGTCCCCCAGCCCTCCCCCCGTGGTGCTGCCTCTGACCGCATGAAAGTATGAAATGTCAGTCGTGTGATGTATTGAAGTACGTTGCTTGATATGATATCATCTGCTGCAGTCTTCCGTTTCCTAATTAAAGTCTGTTGCCACATGGCCGCTTGCTGACTACTCTAATGGCATTAAAACGATGATGTGGGCAAGGACCATCATTTATGGGACGTGACATATGCTTGTTCAAGCATAAAATTCTACTTACTGACATTGCACATTGCAAACTAGCCCTCAAATGTCATCATCATAGAAAACTGGTTTGGAACACTGCACGCAGTAATCCAGGGCGTCCTTCGTTTGAATCATGACCTTATGTTTTAAGCAAGAGGTAACATGCAGAGGTCTGCTCGTAATATCTGTCTTAGCCTATAGCTTTCCCATATGTTGCAAAGCAGGCACGCACAGTACTGGCACGCACCGCCTAGCAGCGCTGCATACAGTTTTACATGGAGTTTTAATACCTGTCTGTTCTATCCTATAATCACGTAATAATAACTTCTTGTTTACTGTTGCGTTGTAAATTTTTTCTATAGCCTAAAGCCCTAATGCGCCGGGATATAATACTATCAGTCTTATGTAGATATTCAGGGGGATACTGCGTTGGAGAGAAGCTTTGGTAAACCCTCGGAATGCGGTTACTGATGTGGCAAACATTCTGCACTACACCTGTCCGAGATGAATTGCTTTCTAAACAAGAGCACAAACCACGAAATCTGTTTCTAGTTATTCACAAGGAACCCGCAGTTCGACTAATCAGATTTAGTTGATTACTCTCTCTCTCATTCATTCACATCCATTTGGCATCCTGTTCGTTTACAAATATTCCATATGATCAATAGTCCATTTGGCCTGGTATCAGTGCTGCAAAGCAAGAAAGTG
This sequence comes from Mastigias papua, assembly GCA_964019165.1. Classification (NCBI taxonomy): domain Eukaryota; kingdom Metazoa; phylum Cnidaria; class Scyphozoa; order Rhizostomeae; family Mastigiidae; genus Mastigias; species Mastigias papua. The sequence continues at coordinate 4,586,310 of OZ025273.1, read as the reverse complement.
CGTGTGGATCATTTCTTTCGTCCGATGCGGCAAGGCATCAGCAAGACTCAAAAGAGGAACTAAGGCCCCCCCCCCTATGATATGACACCACATAGCCGACTGTCACATGATTTTTTTCCAGATTTAGACCCATAGACAAACGTGTCAAAATAAACATCTGTCTGTCCAATGATAATTTATGACAAACCTCTCCATCAAGGTCCTCGTCGTGTAGACATATTTTCCTGCAATTTGCATACAGAATGCAATATTTCTGCTTCCAGTCAAAAACCTGGCAGTTCGCCTCGCCACTGATTGGGGTTGAGTCTAAGCAAAAGTAAAGCACAGAAATTAATTAAGTAGATTGACATAGCTATTAAGCAAGCTCCATTACAGGGTAACTAACTAGTAACAAATAAATAATTGTGTAAAGATGCAAACAATTAGACTTTGAATTCAACTGCCGCAAACAAATACATAATCTACAAGGGACTGGAAAAAAGTAAGTTTACAGTCTTAAGTACAATAGAATATAAGAAAGCAACAATAAAGTCAGCAGTGACTTCGCAACATTGATGAGTGAAACTATGAATAAAGTGTGAAAACAAAGTGACTGGCCTAGGTGACTGTCCAAAAGAACTGATGTTAATTGTGCAACAACAATCGTGCGAAATAGCCGCGATTTGCGGGAGATAATAATCACATTCTTTGACAGTTCTAGATAAACAAGTTACCCAAGAGAAATGTATTCATACCGGTCACTTGCAACCAGCCATGTACCAGTACATCCTCTTGTGAACTTAACTTCTTCATCTCCATTCGAAGTCTCACTGCATATGGAGGCCGCTTTTAGGAGCAATTGTATTGGTAATCATCAGTAAACCAACCGAACATTCGGCTTGCGTATATTTACGATGAATTGTGTTTCTGTTTGCACAAGCCTACATCACTCTGCTTACATGTTACATCTCAAACAGCCAGGCCGGATATCACATGACCATCCACTTCCTGCTTCTACAAACAATAACAAAGCCATAAAGGGATGTGGTGTATTTTACAAGCTTTGTAGGTTTTTTATGCTTCTTCGGGCTTGATATCCTAATGGTGTTAGATTGATACATTTTATTGCGTTACGATCATGTCATCCTCACCATGGATTACAAGTATTGGCACGATATTGCGCACAGGGGTGTGTAGAGGGGTGTATGGAGACGTGGATATTGCTGTATCGCCCGAGAGACAGTTTGACAGTCATATATTTTACGGTCAAGATTAGACATTCCCTAAGTAGAGGTCCTTGAGTCAATGAAGTAGTCGATTCTGTCAGCTGACCGTCTCGTTTGTAAACGTAATGGATTTTTAACATGCCAGCCGATTTTTTGTCTTTTTTCGCTATCGAAAATCGATGATGTATTGTTATGCAAATTTGAAGCCTTTGCCACAGCAAGGCAATGTTTGGCGTCAGCGAAACATCCAAATATTAAACAATTTTGATATAGATCGTCATCAGCTGCAAAGATCTTTGGTCTGTGTTTCCCGCACACACCAAATTTTCGTCGTCAGCGACAAAAATCTTTGTCGCCGGCGACAAAAACCTGCTGTGTGAGCTAGGCTTAAGAGACAGTGCAGGCTGTGGAGGAGGAAGAGCTACCGATGACAAGCAAATAAGTTTGAAAAACCAACATCTTAGGCTTTTGGCCTACTAGCTTGACATTTATGAACAAGTTTATTATATTTCCTCAAGATCATTAATGCTCATAAGTCAATCTGTCAGTGTAAAAGTGGAAAAGAGGAAGGATATACTGGACAGCTTCCCTTTGGGCATACAGGACAAGTTTAGCTTCAAATGGAATGGGAGCCTAATGTGGGCTTGGCCCACTCATCACATTTTCTCAAAGATTCCTGGGCTCAGTCAAAATATATTCCTGTTCTGGGAGGGGGGGGTAGGGTGATTTGCTCACTTCATTGAGAGGGCATATGTACTCTTTGAACTTCGTAGTTTCAGTGTAGTCACTTTTTCAACTGTGACAAAAAGCATTTCCTGAAGGTGCATAGTAGAGCGGTAGGGCGTTGATTGTTCCCTATTTCGTAACATATGTTGAGTAAACTGCTCGTGCTGCCTGTAACCCATTCAAAGCCTTATCACAAGCAGAAATGTGTGGTTTAATCGGTGTCTTTCTTCTGTCAAACCATGAAAATTGCTGGTTCAAAGATCAAGAAATAGCGAAGAAAACAGCATATACTTTTTAATTCGAGATAACACATCTTTTTATAAGAAAGTTCCTTCGCCCAGTACTGAAATTTTCTTGGCTTTTTCATGATTTCAATACAAAACCTGTCTCAAGACTTTCTTAGCAAGGAAATTTGGCACTGTTTAACACACAGACAGGCAGGCACTACACAAACACATCACTCAAATACATTGATTTTCAAGTGAGATCTATGCCAAATGAAGAGCCTGGGCGGGCTTGCGTAAAATTTGATATTTGAATTTGAAGTGAATTTGAAGTGTGTGTGTCAACTTATGGACCTTCTCAGGTCTCAGAAATCCAGTATTAAACTTTCTTAACTTTTTGAGCAGTCGAGTACTAATCTCTTACAAACCACTTTCTTACAACAGTGTTTACTATTTTCTCAGTCCTTAATTTCCAATAGCATGGATAGTATGCAGGTAAGCTCACTTACCTTTCAGCATCAACTGTTCAGCATGCCTATTATGCATTGCATGTACTAACAATGTTAAAGAATGAATCTATAGCCATAGTATGGTATATCACTGTTGTTGAATGCAATGCAGATAAATACTCTAGCAGTTAATGTTCCATGTATTAAATTTTTGAATCTATTGCAATAGAAATATCGAAACAATCCAGGATAACCCCAATTAGACAAAGTACCATAACAGAAATTCAATGCGACTTATTCCCAAGTATTCAGAATTCCACGATGTCTTCTTGGTTTTTCTGTTTAAACATGTTAGTAACATATACTAGAGGGTATGGAGAAGAAGAGGGTATGTACCATTCATAGAATAGTGCTACATGAAAACTGAAAGGAATACCGAGAGGACCACCAACGTTTTTGCATGCACCTGTCCAGGGGGGCGGGAACATGTTTAAACAGAAAAAACAAGAAGACATCGTGGAATTCTGAATACTTGGGAATAAGTCGCATTGAATTTCTGTTATGGTACTTTATCTAATTAGGGTTATCATGGATTGTTTCGATATTTCTATTGCAATAGATTCAAACATTTAATACATGGAACATTAACTGCTAGAGTATTTATCTGCATTGCATTCAACAACAGTGATATACCATACTATGGCTATAGATTCATTCTTTAACATTGGTAGACTTTTAAAAACGTTTAGAGGGTTACACATCGTTAGTAAACTTGCCACTTGTTGTAAAATAGATTCACCGCTATTCATATTTTTGAATTTTAGAATTATCCCACTATGTGCTAAAATTTCGAAAAATCTACTTTAGGGAAGAGCAAATGACCACTGCCCCCCTAAAGCTGCCATCATCCTTAGATGTGTAAATTAGAAAAGAAAAGAGAGAAAATGAAGTAACTTGTCAAGAAGGAAAAAGAGCTATAAAACTCATTTCGAACTGAGTATATTTGGGAATGTGACTGCAAATGGAGAAAAGGTCAAAATGTATAAGCAAAATTTTGAGCGTCTACATTGATACTGATAAATACGGCATAGCGGAAATGATTACCAGTACGTGATAGCTTGTATTATGGTCAAATACACTTATTTCTGGTGTTTTTTGTTCAGGGGTTTTAAACATAAAGCTATTCTGAGAGAATTCCTTGAGACTCCTAAGTTTACTGGAATTAACTGGGAAGATTCTCAGTTATTTTTATCTAATGACAAAATCAATTACTTTATAGCGTTTTGAAAATGCTTACTTTGCTTGCATTGGCAACATGAGGCAGTGCCAGTTCCTCGCGGTTCCAGTGGACAAACGTAGTATCTAAAGATTAATATTCAGCAGCTTACTATTGCAATTCCTCATTGCACAATTCTAGTAGACATACGCTTATTGAACTAACAGATGTTGCTTTTTCGCTCTAAAATTCTGGCAGAACAAAGTAATCGCGAGAATTGCAAAGTTGAGAGGCTGTTTATTGTTAAAGGCCATTGTGTTAAAATGTATATCTTTCGCATTATCCGAAAGTTTCCATACAAAAAAGAGCTAAAAATTTTATCCCCATTTATGTTTAGTTAGCAGGAAGTGTGAACTTTGACACAATAAATAGAATTTTCAAATAGCAACTTTGCATTTTCAATAGACATACCTCAGGGATCTGATCTTTGTTTGTTTGATATCGGCAATCTGGCAAAGTTGAGCCTTTGGGAATCAATTTGCAATGCTATTCGACAGACTCTCCTCGCTGTGTCGGCATGATCTGCTTCAATCACAAATAACAAACGTACTAGATGAATCTACCAGAAGACCAATCAATTTGAAATCCAATTTATAAAAGGATTCACATCACCCAATACCCAACTTAGCATCATTGCCTCAGGGAGCACTGCAACAGACAACTGCTGCACTTCAGCTGCTAGTGTCTAAGGCTGCCACCCTTTGCTGCCAGCTACAAAGAAATGCCCATCCAAATATCATCCCGTGTGCTGTCAAATATTCTTGTGTTTACCTAGAAATCTCTTCTCTTCTATCTGATGTGTGATTGAAAGGAATGTAATTTCAAGGTCAGTAAATGTTTTTATTAGGCCTTTGTTTAGTAAGACTATTGCAGGTCTAATTCATTAAAAGATAAAGCAGCATTTGCCACCAGCCAAATTGTTCATCTTTAATTCATGTGAGCATTAGAGAAACCCACGGGGATACTCAAAACTGGGTAAGATAAGGCGGGATTCAGTAATCATTAAGCTAATATTAAAAGATCATAGTTTTTTGTGGCAGTCTGTTATTTTCCTAATTTTGAAAACTTCATAGTTTTAGTATACTTTGCCTCTTAATGTATAATGGGTTGTAAGCAAAAGACCATGATGAAAGTGGAATTGAGGACAAATGATTGCACTACACATACTGGCAAGGGTCAGGGATGTACCAACTGGGCACAAGGGGACGTCACGCCCTCCCAATGTTTATGAAGTTTGTAACAAGGTTGGTAAGGGAGCGGTCATTGTTTACGACCGGTGTGGGGACTGAAGATAAAATGGTGGGGTAACTGAAAAAGTAAGCCGTGTAAGGTGGGATAGAAGAATAATTTTTGACCACGGGGGTAGTGTAAAAGCATATACCATGCATGTTTAAGCATAAATGTACCCTTGCTTTACTGTTTTCCTTCGGTGGGGTAATGGAAAGTTGACTTTAGCAAATGGTTGGGTAAAATTTTGTTAAGGGAACATAACGCTTTCTCTTGAGTCCCCACACCGACCATAAATAATGACCACTTCCTATTGCAGCAAAACATTTTATCGTGAATTGGGGAGTTTAACCGAACTTTAACATGCAATTCATTTATTCCGTTAGTCACAGTAGATCATAGTTGGTCATAGTCATAAATCTTTTTGTGATATTGCAAATACCTTGCTGTTCACTAGCAACTGTCATCATTCCTTTTATGTTTTCTGCTATATAAAGTTGAACAAAGCTAAAATATTTGAGCATTATTCTCCGAAGGCCCTATAATTAACTGAAATAGTCTAAGCACATCCATGGCAGGATTGCAGTGAAAGGTAATGTTTGGGAGACTACAGGATGCAGAAATCTTTGCACAATTTTTCCAACAAAGAAACATTTTTAAATACTAATTATTCCGACAAAGTCTCGATGACTGTGTCCTGGGGAAGGGGGGCTATAGCCTCCTTGCCAACCAGCCACTACGCCACTGCATTCTATGTACTTCAAGTTGAGAGGCACCAATGAAAACAGATGCTTATTTGAAAAGTATTGATTAGGAACTGGGCAAAGTGAATCGATAGCCTTGGGAGTTATGTGTTCTGATTAACATCGATTGTTGTCTAGATACTCTGCTTGGACATTTTATGATGTCGGCAAGAATGCAATTAATGATACTGGGTAATTATCTGTAAGATATTGTTGGATGTTGTTGATTAAGTCAAGAACTGCGACCAAAAGCAGAATAGACTGTGTTACCTTCTAAACAAATCTCATCAGGTCGGAGCCTGTTAGTAGATCTCAAATTCATTTTGCAATTAACAGGATCGATATGACAATGGCAAAAAAAGATTGACTATGTGGCAAATATAGCTTGTCCAAAAAATTAGGAGATAATTTCATCAAAGTTTAAAGAGTTAAAGTCTGATAAATGATGTTAAAGTCGTTTTGTATTCAGTCTCACAATTTAATGAGCTATAGGGCTATATCAATCTCAGTTCAAACAATCTCTTACTTAAAAGTCAAGCCTAAAAATGGCAATCTGAATTGAAAATGTCAGTTTTATACTTCAAACCTGGGGTGCACAGTGTATCCTCACTATCATCGTAGGGGTAGGAGACGGGGGACTAGCAGGGGTGCAGCTCCCCAGTTGGGGAAAAGCTACTTCATTTAATTCGGACAAGTTTGTCAGAAAAAGAATCTTTTTTCTCAGCTGTAGTTTAATTGGGCTAGACAACAATTCATTCGGGCAGAACATCGGCGATTCTGGCAGGGAGTTTGCAGCCCCCTTGAATTTAAGCCTCCCCAACGCCCAAGTGGAAGTGTGTCAAAGGTTTACAATGCTACTTAAGATTCAGCCACATAATATTCAGAAGGACTAGATATGATGTTTCGAATGCAATAGTCAAAAGATTGATGGGGTGGGGGATGGGGAGGGCTAAGCAACACAATAAAAGTAAAATTCCAAGTTTCCCGCTCACTGAGTTCCCGTGATGCCATGGACTGTTGCCTTAGAAACGTAGTAAAGTAATGGCGGCCGGAGTGATGATCGTGTAAGATTAATTCAAGAGCAAGATGATAAAGGATAGTGACTTCTCGTATCCTGTTGGAGACCTTCAACACTTGAAAACCCCAAAGTCTTCATCCAGTGTATATGCTGTTGAGGTCTGTACGTTCTTTCGATGGAAAAAGCCTCTGTGTTGATTGTAATGGCTATTTTCGTTTTGAGGCTTTTATTTACAGACTTCCTTACATGCAGTGCTCCATAGGAAACATTTTCCCTTTACTCTCAGATATCCTTTGCAGAATATGTCTGTTCACTGTCTAGACACTTTGCTTTAAAATCTTTTGCATTAGCTAGTGCGGTCTTTACTATTAGCTAATTGACAAGATGGCACAATTTAATCCTAGGCTACCTGAAAGTGAATTTTAGACCAAAATAATATTCTACATACTAATTGCTTGGTCATGCTGAGACTAATTCCTTTTTTGCTCAAGAAACTTACCCTTTTGAAGACTTTGTGAACTATTTTATCATGTTTCTTTACATACAACTGTTTGCTACTTTGTTTGATTGTGTAAACCTTTAAACTAACATTCTACTGTGTATCCTAAAACTTCCATTTTTCTACTGTTCAAACCCCATACTTGGTGTTGTTTATCAGATGTTTTAGAACAATTGAAAAACTACCTGAGTGTTGTTAAGAGAGATGTGTAACTCCTCAGTGCCAGGTTGGAATCTTTGAAAGATTCATTGGGAGCTGTTTCACGTCCTTGAAATTGTATGGTTAATAACTGCCTGGATGTAGATTTTGCGCAGCTGGATGAATCATATCACAAAAGGTGAATGGGCTACAGCTGCAACTTGGACATGCACAGGGGAGAAACCCCTACACTTGAGGCAAAAATTCTATTCTGGCCTCATTGTAAACAGAGTGATATTATCTATAGTGATAACTATTTTGTAAGGGGGACCCCAGACATGATTGCTGTTTTCAGGGATCTCTATAGATATTCCAAAATCAGATGGCTTTAAACTGTTAATGGTAATAAAGTTGTCCACACCTACCATTTTTTAGTATTAATTATACTATTCCTGATCTTTGATCTTGGCAAAATTGGCAGTTGCCTGTACCTTACATAGCTTTTTCTGCAACTTTACTAGTAAAACATTTGTTTAGAAATCTTGCAAATATTACTGAATTTTGCAAGTATTCCTTATTTTTATGTGAAGTTGCAAGTTATGCTAGGTAGGGTTGGTTACGTACTGGAAGCTTTATCCATACTTGCATATATACTTCTTAAGGTAACTTTGTACCATGAGTAACTTCGAATTTTCTAGGCAAAGCAATCAAGATTGTCAACAGGGAAGACTATGTCACCTGGAAAAATAGAGCCTAATATACCCATTGCAAGGAACTTGAATGACTCTCAAACTGGCATTTTGAGTGCAAAACAAAAATCATGGACTATGGCAAAGCCAAATGATAGAAGTATTGAAAATCCTGTACTCAAGAAGTATGTTGCTACATTCATTGCAAGCTAAAATTTCAGTCATGTCTTAGAATAATCTAGAATGTATTCATAATTGACTCTATTATTTTCACATATATTTTGCTATTTCAATTTCTACTGGATGCATCAGAGGAGAATATTCATACATATGAGTATAATTTAGGCACAAGTTCATATATATTAGTTTTTATGTAGGCATTTTGATTTTTAACATTTACAGTTTTGCTTTTTATGTCATATTCATTTTGAAGGCTTCAGAAGGACAGTAAAGCAAAGAGAGAGAAAAAGCCAGAGAGCTACTTTGAATCCCAGGAAGTGAGGGGATTACCATCTGACAACCAAGGTTCTCTCTTATATATATATATATATATATATATATATATATATATATATATATATATATATATATATATATATATATATATATATATATATATATATATATATATATATATATATACTTATTTTGCAGTTGCTGTTGTATTGTGAGTTTGACCTGTTTCAATGTTAAAATAAAAATACCATGATGATTGATTCTTCAGAGGATTTTGGAAATTGTCTTGCTTTTCTCTCTTTTGTACTCAACTTTGGAGAGAGAACTTGTATCTTATTGTCAACTTTGAAATAAGCTAAGGACTTAGCTGAAGTAAATATAGCAACATTTATTGCAGCTCAGGATTCCTTCATAGGCAATGATAACCAAGGAGCAACTGTAATTCTTGACAGAATCCAAGCAGGACGGAAGGAAAGGTAGTTTGTTGTTGAGATTATATAACTTATTATATGCTATTATAAGCTTGAATCTCCTTATCATGTCTTAAAAGTGAAAAATTGATATTTACTTGTACGATATTTACTTTGTTGGTTGCTGGTGGGCAGGAAATTGAATTTTCTTGCTTTTTTGTAATTTTTATTTTATTTCTTTTTATAGGCATGAAGCAATATTGGAGGCAATGTTCCAGGAGCTATCATTGATTAACTCTGTAAATGATTTTTTTAAGTTTCTCTCATATTTATTGCAATTTAGCAGTTCTAGAATACCAGACATTTTGTAATGCTATAGTAAGAGTGTATGTAAACTTTATATACACTAAATATGCTATGACACTGACTTCCACTCATTTGACTATATTTATAATATATGAAGTATTGTCAATATTAAATTAATTTCTTTTAGTTGCTTTTATCTGAGATATCTAATTTTTAGTATGCTCTTATTTCCTAATCTTTTATGTGCCATCCCCCTTCGGTGCAATGCAATGAACGACACCCCATCCAATAAAATGAACTATTTCTGGATTGATACTGGCTGAATACCTATTGTACCATCTCAGCAGGTATAGGAGAGAACTTAAATGATCACATATAGGACAGGAGGGATTTAGTTGGATAGACCATTTTCATCTGGGCTAGCCACAACATTACATAATCTGTTGGTAGCATCCTTCTTAATGTTGGACTCTGTTATGTTGGGAAACATGGTAGCATGCATTTTGCTATGAAATTCTCTCCACTCAATCTTCTCACAATTGAAATAGCAATGAATTTACATTTCAGGAACTTGAACCTCAAATAGCTACAGCATGTTCTACTGTTAAAGAATTTATAGAGAAAGATCAGAATGGTGAGTTCTCATTTGATTGTTTCTACCCTAGTATATTATTTGACATAAAATTCCATTGATTTGATCAGGGTCCTGATAATTGCGCCCAAGAACCATTTTGTCAGTCAATCATTATCTGCTATTTGACTGTGCATATCTGATAATCTTATAGATACAAGGAAGATGATGCAGCTATTGGACAAGGATGAGGTAGGTAGCATTATGACATAATAACTTTATCTGCAAGCATGTGCTAGTTGATTAACTGTTAGTTATTAGTTAATTAATTGCTAAATATTTATCAGTTGCTCATTGTCTAATCAGTTTATAGACTTACTTTTGTAGCTTTTTGAAATGGAAGATTTTTGCTACAATCCTGAAGATTTTAAGAAACTGAATTGCTTAATTCCTATCATTGAAATAATTATCTACTATTGTTTTGAAACCATTATGCTCAAACTAAAATTTTCAACCATGCCTTCATTTTTCATAATTAATATTCTGTTGTATGCTTTAAAGAAATTGCCCAGATGCATAAATAATGGAATTAGTTTCCTTTCAAGGATTTGATCAACTTTACTTATTCGGAGCTAGAGGATCATTGGAGTCAGGTTGAGCACCATACTTTGGTGAGACAGTCATGGATTGAGGAATTGGACATAACACTTAATGCTATTGAAATGGACAGAGCTGTATTGGTAAGCAGGTCGTTTTCTTCCAAAAGTTTCTTTTAATGAATACAATTCTACACAAAAAGTGCAGTTCTTAAACCTCTTTGTGCAATTCTAGAGAATAATCTGTCCAGATTACAATATACATCTATTTAGAACTATTCCCTTTCAAGTAAAGTGGATATATATATATATATATATATATATATATATATATATATATATATATATATATATATATATATATATATATATATATATATATATATATATATATATATATATATATATATATATATATATATATATATATATATATATATATATATATATAATATATATATGTATATAAGAATAATAATGTAAGTTATACCATACTGTCATATGTGACCATCGGTTTCATGTTTCCAATATATATATATATATATATATATATTTATGTTTATATTTATATTTATATATGTAGCAAGAAAAAGTGTATCTTTCCTGTGCCTACTTGTCAGGAGTGTCTTGGTTATGCCTATGAGAATTAATGATTAGTCCTCAGTATAGTACCTGCAATAATAATGAGCAGTTCTAATTTTTGCTCATAAAGCTCCATGACCTTCACAACATCTAGTGAAGACAACTAAGGTCCCTTTCTTGCCTTAAAGCTGCAGTTTTAGCTATCTTAATGTCTTCCATCTCCTTAATGTGTTTCATTTTTATCTGATTTCTTTTGTCAAATTGGCATTTTTTGCAATAACTTGCAATCATGAAATGTTGCATGAACCAATACTATCGTTTTCCTCTCATATATTGTCTTAGTTCTTTGCTAATCACCTGGGTTGTTTTTGTGATTATCAGATTCAACAGGCCTATAAAGAATACACTCAAAAACTCACGCGGATTGCTCACTACATGCCTCCAGATGTTCAAAAATATATGGAAGATGAATGTCTGGTGAGTTGTGTTTTACTGAAGTCGCTGTGCTTTCTATTAGAAACGAATATATGGTGTTGATAACAAATATCATTTACGTCATTATCACAATTGGCTTATTTACAAATAAAGACGAAATGGAAAGTTTCCATTCAGAGCAATATGGAGCGGGCTCTTGAAAAGTTATGGGACTCCATAAATTATTTCACTAAATTGTTTTGCAGGGGAGTTCCGAAGCTTGAGGTGTGATAGCCCATTCCTCCCATTTTCTGCAGAGCAGTCAGTAGTCCTTTGGCTTGTCTGTAAAAGTTGCCACCACTATCGTGGCCCGTCAGTAGTTTTGGTGCCTTGTCGGTCGGCTATTATGGTACCTTTTTCAAAGCTATCGGTAAATTTTATTTGCTATACTCCACCCCCCCCCCACTTAAGAGTCCTTCGACACGCCAGTATTGTTGTCATGTTGATTCATAATGCAATTGCTATTACTCTTACATTCACTTGATTCATTTGTTTTAATTCCACTTCATCGCTGCTAATTTTTTCGTGGCATTTTGCTGTTGGTGTGTTATGCTTTCACTGCAAGTAACTCTGTTTATGTTCACAGACGACAAATGAGACGCTACTTGCAAACAAGCGGTATTGTGCAGATCTGATCAGAAAACTGAATATGTGTAAGTTTTTCTGTTCTTATTCGTTCACAACACTTAGGGACTTAGTCGTTTATCTTATTCGTATGCAAATATCGTGGTGCAAGGAAGGGACAAGCAAATACCGCCCTACGACCTGCCTTTTTCAAAAAACAGGTTGTATATCTAGGGAATGCGGGGCAATTTTTGGACTGGAGGAGCTGAGAAATGCATGCATCCATACATATATGCATAAAATAGATGCATATATTATTTTGTTTATCACTATTAAGTAAAAACTGCCTCATAGACATTATTGGTCACAGAATAAATTAAAATTCATGTAGTTGTGTTGAAAGTGAAAGTTATTTGTGCAAAAATGAATGACTACTCTAAAACATATAATAAACGGGGGACGTTGACTAATTTTGGCTAACTTGAAGACCCCGCTCCTTATTTAAACCTTATTTATTGGCTTTAGCAATTTTGGAATTGTTTCAGATCTGAGTAGATAATTTTCTTGAATATACGAATTCAACGACTGCATTCAAACTGAGTTTATCCTCATGTCTTATGTTTTACTGTTTTTATGTGACTTTACCACTTCGTAAGAACAGAGATATCTAGGTGTTGTTGACACTCCCTCAGTAATTAATCTCAGATTTTATCCCCCCCGCTTATTTTGACCCGCCGATTATTACTTTCGGAAGTTTGTTGGACACCCGCTTATTGTGACCCCCCCCCCGTTTATTATGAGTTTTAGAAGAATACTGGAGTTACAAAATTTTCTTGCATAAAGAACATGAGCATCGAAATATATTACAGGAATGGATGTTGTCCTTAAAAATATTCCCAAACGTTTCACCTAGAAACCGTTACTGTATGCTAAATTGTAGTCTTGGAAATTCCCTACATTTTAGGCCCTGAATGTAAGGCATTGTGGAATGACAGAAAGATTGATGAAGGATAGCACTCTCAAGCGTGCAACTAGGAGTATTTGAGGACGGGGGTATAATGGACAAAAAGGGTATACTAAGCACTTGCTAAAGAGAATGTATCTTGAAATCATATATTCAGATTTGGGAACAAAATAAATCGCACAGAAAGTGTCAGGATTTCGTTACTGTCATATATAGCAAAAATTTTAAGTAGATCTACTTAGCAAAAATACAAGGAACAGTTTTGAAGCTGTCGAAGAAAAAGGGCAATTTTACCTTTTGAACGAAAAGGGTGGGGTCTAGAACCCTGGACCCACCTAGTAGTTGCACTCCTGACTTTGTATTGTCTGTAATGTAAAGATTAGTTGCTTATCTTTGACAAAGTCATAGAAGATGCTGACTTTTATCATTCTTTTCAAGCTAATATGGAAAAAGAGAGAAAAATGTTCTTTAAGTGGGAAAACAGAGTTGCCGACTGGAAACGGATAAAAATGGAGACTGCAATTCAAGGCTTCTAGTGAGTGCATTTCTGCATTGAATAAATTGAGCCATGGTCATTTCTATGCTCTTTCGTGAGGCTTTTGACCCATCGTGCAGATTAGAGCTGTAGTACAAACTTATAGATTGAGTAGGGAGGAATTTTAAGCTGTTTTAAAGGGTCTATGTAATTTTGCATGTTTTTCTGTCTGATTCATTCACCACCGGCCTAAACAGTAAGAGCGGAGGACAACCTTGGATAAAGTACTGGTAAGCTTACTTCAGTTGACAGTAGGGTTATGCAGAATAGCCAACTGTTGAGGTGGAGCTCCCAGTGACAATATAATCTGTTGTTTACTTACTTGAACTTCCTAGATTTTTAGTATTGATTTAACTTTCTTTTTTCAGTTCATATATGATGAGTCCCAGCATCGTAGAACCATTATATCTCAAGCGTGCAATGAATTCATTGGTCGCCGAACAGACAAAATTGAATAAGGAAAGAATGGACCTTTTTACATTACTGAAGTAAGTTTCCTTTGGTTGATTATTTTTCTTTGAGTCCAGAGTTTCTGCCATGGCCTGTATATCACCAGACAGTTGATAGAATCAAAGGAAGGATTTTAACAGTTGAAGATAATGATGATTCATCAAAATTACCAATCAAAGATGTTGTTAATTTGCCGTGAACCAGAAAGATTTATATCTTATGACACTCATCAGTTTGGAAAAGTTTTGATAGTGACCGAAAGATGAATTGAAACATCATCATTACTATTATTATTATTAGTATTATCATCGCCCTAATCATCATCACCATCATTATCATCATCATCATTATCATCACTATCATCATCATTATCATCATCATCATCATCATCATCATCATCATCATCATCATTATCATCATCATCATCATCATCATCATTGTCATCACTATCATCATCATTATCATCATCATTATCATCAGCATCATTATCATCATCATTATTGTCATCATCATCATAATCATAATCATTATCATCACCATCATCATCATCACCATCATCATTACCATCATCATTGCCATCATCATTACTATTATTAGTGTCATCATCATCATCACCATCATCATTACAATTATCAGTGTCATCATCATTGATATCATCATCACCAACATCATCGTCACCATCATCGTGATGACCATCATTCATTTATTTAATGTAGGATATGCTAATGAGGAGTATCTACTTTGCAATTAATTTAGGCCTACTGTTGCGATTCATATTTAGAAAAAAGATATCAACAAGTTGAGTGGGTAAAAGATAAATTAAGTCGTATTAAAATGGTACTGTAATTAAATAGTTCTGTTCACGTTTCGATAATTTTCCGACATTTTGTAAGTTGATGAATGTTGGACATAAAAATAACTTTCAATGTTCTTTGAAATGCTTCCACCTCGTCTCACAATTTTAAGTTCAAGACATTTTTACATCTTTCGTTTTCTTAAGTATAAGAAATTTGTTACTTCATAGAGAAATGAAGCCTCCTGGCTCTACGACATCTGCTGTGTATCAATGGCAAAGTTCATTAACATCAACTACGGAAGAACTGGGTAATTTAAGCGTCAATTTGTAGTGCCTATGTTAGTTATGTAGTATGGCCTATTTCACAATTACATTTTGTACTCCACCCATGAAAACTTCTGTATTCATAGGATAAAGAGTAAGAGAAAGTTTCAAATAGTATTCGACAGATCAGATGCGTTTTTGGCCCCTTCGGATAGTTTGTAGAATGGATTGATAGCCCATTTTCTGTTCGACTTTGAAGCTACAAACAACTTTATTTTTAATTCTCTGTCGTATCTAAATCTATAATAGTACAATGAATAAATTAATTTGATTATTTGATGACCAGAACGACGACAAAGACGTTCAAAACCAATTTGGATGATTAGAAAAGATCTAAATCGGCTTTGAGTATGTTTTTTGTCGTCGCTTTGGTCATCAAATTCATTAATAAGCTGCGCTTTGCAAGTGATATCTCAATTTTGATTATTTTAACTGGATAAATACATCAAGTTGCTATAAGCTTATTTTAGTTTGCGCCCAGTTAAATTTAAGGAAAATAACGCTAAAAGTGAGAGGTGGACTTTTGTTATTGAAAGCTGATGGGTGTTTTTTGAGGAGTTGGGACATTATAATAGTAGAATTCTGTATATTATTATAGAAAAGGCTTTTTACCTATGAATGGTTTAATAGGCCATAGAGATTTTACTTTTGAATGCAGAATTATCTTTCACATTTTCATTAATCCTTGCTTTAGATAAAGTTCATAAAAGATACTATGGGGTACTAAAATCGAGTTATGATAAGGTTATACGTGACTGCGAGGAGGAGTTAGCAAGAGTAAAGGTAACGAATGATACGGGATATTCTTGTTGACATAGTTATATTTTCAAGTTTCATTCATTTAGTATAGATGCAATTTTATCGACTCATAATATTCTTGTGGACGTATGCAAGTAGTGCAAGCTTCATTAATTAATATTGGTGCAGTTATAATGCACTGTAATAGTTGCTTTTGTTTGAAAGGGTACAAAGTTAACAGAACATTACAATCACTGTTATTGTGTTATCATTATTTGAACTGTTTATGGAGGGTCGCCCTTCAATACAATGCTGGCTTTCAAGGGGGCCCTCTGTCTGTAGTACAATAATGCGAAATTAAAAGGAGAAAAGCATTTTACAGTTTATTAAAATTTTTGGTACAAAAAGTATATAAGACAAGTAAGAAGGAAAAGAATGTTTTAGCATGGGAGTTTAGGCTTCCACCCCCCGGTCAAACAGCAGATAATGCAATAATTTTCAAAACAAATTTGAAATGTGATGTGATGTAACTTAGTTTTGTTTATCAGTTACCAGTAGCACTTGTGCCCAGATCTTGTTACGTCAAGCAGCCATGTTTCGGTTACAATTCGTTTTCTGCTACTTTTCTTTCAAGTGAATCGCAATACGTATGGAATACGAAATTATGATTTTGTACTATCCTGATTTTCGTTTTTGATCGGCAAGCTAGAAAATACCCCATCATGATGACCAAAATCAATCGGTAATTTGGCAACAACTTTAATGATTATAGGTGCCACATTGTGTTATAGTTTTATAATTGTTTTGTGATGGCGAGTGCCTAATTTAAAATTCTATCTGTAAGTATCTCATGTTTCGTCACAGTCGTCTCTTGTCAATGAAGCTATTTGTGCGCAAGATGACATCGAAGTGGTAAGCATAATCCATGAAAGTTAATTGCATGTTCAAAAAACTGCAAATGAGACTAAGTAGTTAAGGTTATTCAAACTCTCTAGCATTTGGATAATTATCTCAGCACTAAAGATTTCACTGTGGCTTAAATTTGTTGATAAGTTTTTTAGGAGATTTAACAGAATGTCCCCAGCTTCTTTGCTACGAAATTTGAAGTTGAGGACCCCTGTTGTATAATTCTTACTTTTGTCTTAGAGCACCTACAGTACTTTTTGGGATGACAGGCAGCATCTCCCTCTCCCACCCTTCCTAAAAACTATTTTGCAGCGTGTTTAAATACATTAAAACTGGCTGCAAGACTTTGTAATTGTCTGCTGTCATTTCATTTCCGTAGATTTCAACCGAGCAGTTATTACCATTAATTGGAGAGAAAAAAGCAAGATATGAGTATGAACTGGAAAAGTATGAGGTGTGATTACTAAAAGTAGCTTTACGTATCTTGATACTTTCTGTTCAAAATAGCTATGAGCAGCTGACTAAATTTTGCTGGAATAAAGTTGACATGATTGTTGCTATGTTTCGTTGTTAACATCGATGTGAGTTAAGATGCAGTCTCTCTTTCCTGATTCAGAAATACACTGAAGAAATAACTGCTAGCCAAAAGCAAATGATTAGAAAGCTTTTCAAATACCTGCAAGGTGTGGCTCAGATCTGGGATACGCATGAAATTGGATTGACAAAAGAAGAAAGAGAGTTACAGGTTATCTAACCATCGAATGCTAATCTTATTTTGCCACCTTAAGATGAGACTTGTTAGCTTTCTTTATCGTGGCCATTTAAGCAAAACTTTTAAAGGTATCTGACTTCTAGGTGATTGCCTTTATCGATTATTGTCAATTTATTTATGTAAGTTGTTGAAATTCTTTCTTCCGACAGGATAGGCTGACTCACATCTAAATATATGTTGAATCTTAAGTTGAATTATGCCAGGTCTTTTGGTTTTGCAAGCAACAGATATGCAAATACCTTTTTGGAAATGTAGTTTTCTGAGGTCTTTCTCTATGAAAATTTGCTCTGATGCTATGCACTCATTGATGCAACCCCAGAAACGTATAATAATGGGTGCTGTTCTTCCCCCCTTTGTACCAAATAGGTCTCTCAATACTACCAACGTACCATAAAAGTCCAGGTGATAGAATTGAATGGAGTCTAAGAGCGAAAAACTAACCCTAAACGATATTTTATTGCCTTCTCTACGAAAACGTATGTGACAACTCAGAAGTCCTGAAGAAATATCCACTCATTCTTCCGAAATGTTCCTGGTGACATTGCTGTGTTTAATTGTTATAATACCCAATTTTAGAAATTTTTGTGCCATATTGCAATCACTGGTTTTTATGCGGATAGTTAAATCTAATTTGTTTTTGCGCTTTAGGAGAGGTTGGACAAAAATAGGAAAGAGCATGATACGCAGAACCAGGTTTGATGATATTACCTATGCAATGCATATCTTCATTTAAAGATGAGTTGTCTTTTCAAATTTCTATTCGATCCCGATTGTTGTGAGTCAAAATGCACTGATAGTATATCAGTTATGTGTTTATAGGCGATAGCCTAATCCTGTCAACAAAAGAAACTTTTTTTCTCCTCTAGGAACTATATGGACACTAGCATACAACAGGGTGTAATCTCATACGGAGCTCAGAACTTTTTACTAGTGCTAGTCGTTACGTATTGATGTTTTATGTTAACTGCCCTATATAATATGGGTGAGAATAGATGTTGAACCCATGGCCACTACCTATACCAGACTTGGGCATTGTACCTCCTGTGGGTCACATATGGCCCTTTACCTAACCCGGACCGCTCCGTGAAAAGTTAGCTGGAAATTACGAAATATGAATATTTTGTAATTTCATCTCATGCATGTACTAAAGCTGCTTTTATTTTAAGATTATTTTTAATTCATGTACGTAAAAAGCCAATTAATATTATGTAGAGCTGAGTTTTGCCGTTATACCTGGCCCTCCTTTATATATTCTGTTCTCATGTACCCCTATGGTAAAATAATTGCCTTCTTCTTGCCTGTACCGCAATTCCTATTAGCATATAGCAATTTTTTATTACTTTATCACTGTTTTTCCTTGCTCGCTCCTTCTAGATAAAGGAGGCAAAGTTTGACATTGTTATGGATAGAATGAGACAAGAAGCTACGGAAGAGGTAACATATTGCAATTTATTTTTATTATATGCTTTCTTTTTATTGTTTCATTTGCAACTAGAATTGTAAATGATTTAATATTACTTAAGTACTTTAAAGTTTTGTTTTATCGTGAGACTTTCATCGTAGGGTTTAACGATGAGTCTGAGGCAATGTCTGGAGATGCTGGATGAAATAAGGAAGTCGTAAGTATCAACTTGCACTATTGTGCATCAAAAGTACGAGTTATTTGCTGAATAATCCAGTTAATGAACCATTTAGTCGTCACGAACAAGTTGCTTGGCCTATGAGAGAGTTTTTAAAAAGAAGCTTCTAGAAAGCAGTATTTTTATCTTGACACTTAAAGTTAATCGATAGTGATTTATGTTTGAAGAGGAAAGAAGACCATCCCAGTTTTCTTAGAATCTGTAAGTAATTGCTTTTTATGACCTCACCTTTTAGGTATCATGACTTTCATGGCTTGCAGATCAAAACAGCGAAGGAATATCCTTTGCTAATAAAAAACGAAGTAAAAGGATATGAATCATCAATATGTGATTATTTCCAAGCTAGTCGCATGAGTAAAGCAAAGTTAAAGAAAGTGGAAGAGGCCGGTGAAGGTAGGGTTCCAGGAAAATTTAACTGGATATTGTTCTGAGAAATTAACTTTCAAAGTTCAGATGGAACAAGCCTAGAGTTATCTAAGCCATGGAATTAATTTGCTCAACAGCTTGTCTGTTTATATTTAATGTTTGAATTATTATTCCGTTTATTTGATTATGTTTTATTTCTATCATAAAACTTCAATTCAATTGATATTTATTTGAATATTTTCATTTGATTCTTTCATATTTATTTTATTTATCAAAGAAGAAGCCACGAATCGGAACAAAGACGAGAATCAGAAATTGGAAAAGGTATTAGTTCTCTATCTTCCTTTTGTTCTGAACAACGTATTTTACATCTTATAAATTGCCATTTCAAAGTTGTAACTTTTATAAAAATCCGAACATAGAAATAATTTTTCTTTCTTGTATTATAAGGATAGATAAAATCTAAAAAAGTTAATTGAAATATACCCTACATCATCATTACCATAATCACTGTCATCATCATCGTCATCATTATCTTCATCATCATCAGCATCATCATCATCATCATCATCATCAGTCATCAGTCATTAGTCATCAGTCATCAGTCATCAATCATCAGTCATCCAGGCCACTGTTGGCCGATGGCCCCTCCAACGCCCATTTATTCTCTTCGTTGTTTATGACATCCAGGTTACACCTGCTACCTTCCCAATATCATCCTTCATCTCCTTGTTGGCCTTCCTCTAGTTCTTCCTGCTCTATTCATTCACTCTGCTCTTTATCATTTTACATCATCACATCTTTAACACCCTAGAGTAGGATATTAAATTCTCTAGGTAACAAATCTATATTGTTTTCTTTAAGGTTCATATACATGCAGGCTCGTTGTGAAGTATACCAGCTTAATATCTGTCATGTATCTTTTCTCATAGAAGGAATCCGATGTAGAAACAACATCAATTATTGAGTTACCATCAGGGGCATTTTACAAAGTCAATCGAAGCGAAGAAGAGACGTTTATCCCTCCTGATACAACAGCAACGACAAGGACAAATTATACATTTCTCACTGATGATCTAGGTTGGTGGAAGTTCTATTTAACAATGTATTGATCGCCAGTCATTCTTAAAGCTAAAGTGAGTTTTGGGTTTGATCTCGTAATGCTCTACACGTTTTGTACAAGCAGCGGCTTTATAAGAAACCAACATGAAGTAGGCCAAAAATATGACTATTTTGTAGTGCTAAGAAAAAATCCCTAAGTAGCTTTTCAACTTCGAATATTCTTACCACTGCAGACAATCGAGAAGTAGGAGGCCTGCTCCATTCATCTCATTCAAATGCACATGAAACGTGTGTAATCCATGCATCTGTGTTTTATAGAGTAATTTGCGCTGAAATTAATGAAAGCTATTAAGGGATTTTAAGTCCTGCAATGTAGTCAAAAGTGGTAAAAAATTAAAAATCTTTAAGAACTGGGCCTTGAGGTAGGTTCCTTATAGACAGAACTGGTGCTTAGTGATGCATGAGGAAGTTATCGTAGCACAGGATATGTCATTCGATTTATGTCCGTTTGTGTTGAAGTTTTAATTTTTAGCTGTTGCTTTGTAATTCTGCAACGTATTTTAGACGAAGTTGAAGTTATGCCATATGTTGCAAGTTTTGAGATTCCGGATGATCTTGTGGAACAGATTAAAAGAGAGTAAGCACTTGTTTATTTACTTTTTAGACTTTTGTTGTCTTCTAAGAAAGAAATATATTGCAATGTTAGACCCGCGTCGATTACAGCTATTTGGCAATAAAATCTTATTCGTATTTGTCAGATTTTATTTTTAGGTTTGAAAGGATAAGTTTAAAACAATTGATAGTAAAAATCCTTACTTGATCGATTTGTGTACTGGGTTTGCTATTTTTACCGTGGTATAAGTTACAGAGTTAAAACAGCTGAAGTAACTGACTTGTCACTTGCATCTGTGGTTAGTACGGACTATTCTTATTACAAAACAAATCTCTCTACAGTATACGGAGAGAGTTTCTGGAGCATATTGAATCATGGAGAAAGGAAGCAATCTTCCGCGCGGAAAGTGTCATGACTGCTAAGGTCAGTGTATTTTACTTCACCGAATTATTAATGTCAGAAATATTTTAAGTTTATTAACGAGTCTATGATTTAAAAGGACGTCTTCGAAGTTGAGGTGAAATTTTTGTCCTATTTTATGTTTGTTGATTATCATAATTCTTTGGCTTTCAATTTCTTTTCATGAGAAATTATATATAGCTCTCTCTCTCTTTGTTTTGTTAGATTGAAGAGCTCAATAACGAACTTGATTTGAGATTGCATTTACATGAACCGAGACAAAAAAGAGCTGAAAAAGATGTGCATAATGTTCGAGCAGGTAATTAATATCCAACACTTTGATTCGAGAATTCAATTAAACATGTTGGTGACCTCTTGGCAAAATTATACAGAATGTTATATGACCTGCCTATTTTTGCCATGTGACTTGTCTCATTGAAGAATCTTACCGCCGAAGAGTCGAAAAGCAACTAATCAGACAGAATATGTTTCTTCACTGGAGCTTGGACTCACAGCTGACTATAAATCCCCATGCAACTTTCAGTACTTTCCCGGCGTTTCATACGCTGATTTGGAAAAGCGATTTTTAGTATGTTGAGAAATTTTGCGGCTTTTTGTGATCTCAAGAGACCTAAAATCGTGCTATCTTGAAATCCCGAGGTCATTGGTTGCTTAAAACGTGCAGTTTTAGTACCACTGGCTATATGCGATTGTTCATTAAGTTCTCTATTTCAGCTGAGTTGGTCATGCATAGAGATAGAGTCCACCAACATTGCCAAGGAATCTTGTCATCATTATCAGCATTCAAATCGAGGTTTTTATCCATGATTCAAGAGCATGATGTCGAGGTACGAATTGCTATAACTTTATGGTTTATGTGATATTGACAATTGTTTCATCGCTAAATTTTATCATTTTGATACATAAGACAAACGTTATTGATCTACGGTACCACCGACATTGCCAAGGTGCATGAGCTTCAGTTCTTGGGGACTCAAGGACTGATAGTTACGTTCCTTACAGGCAAAGCCTTACGAGACAGATTATAGTATATCAAACAAATTCAGAAAGGAATGTTCATTTAGTTTGTACCTTGCCAGTGGAGAGTTTCTACCTAATTACTCCAGAATTTCCCATCGATTCACTTCCATAAATGTTATACATAATTCTTAAATTGAATAGATAGATGAGGTGGCATTCATTCCCCCAGTAGTCCTTTTTTGTTGCTACAGTGTATACTGTTTATGATGTACAATGTATGGCGACTGTTGGATTTCGTCGAGCATGTAAACTTCATTTCATCATCTGTAGACTATTGTTTTATATACCTTGTAATAATCTAGTATGAAGTTATGTTAAACACTGTGGTTTGTCCTCAATTTCTTAGTGCCATTGCTCATGTATGCTTAAGAATATTTATACTTTGTTTCATATTGCCATTAGTACTCATAGGTGAAAGCGAACTGTTGAGGTAGCCATTGAAGGGAGACTTACCTTGAATTGTTTCCTACTTGTGTACAGTAAGGTTTATAGTTTAAGAGGGAACCTGGGTAAGATAGCCTTTTTGATCCATCGTATCATGAGGTCACATCCCGTCCTAGTTTTTTTGACTTTTTATAGTCTTACTTGAATATCAACGATTGTAGGTGCTACCTGAGATGTTTGCTTTGAAAACAAAATGAATCAAATCTTATTTTTCCAGACGGAGAAGTTTAAAAACTCAGTTGAGTCTTTGGAGAATACATTCATTAGTGCAAGAAAGTCACACGAGTATGAACGAATATTTTCCAGAACCTTTTATTAATTAATGTAAATAAAGTTTAACGATATCACATGGTATATTAGCTCGTTTGTATTTCACATTTCATCATTTTTGTCTGGATTTGTTCGAGTCTCATATCCTAATTTTGGTTATCGTTGTTTTTGTTTGGTGGATTACGGGCAGTTTCCAATTGCATTTATCAGTTGGTGGGCTATTTAAAATTGTTTGAATTTTAGTTTATTATTGGGAACTTTCTCATTTCATTGTATCTTAGATTAACATCAATTAAAGATGAAGTTGCGAATCAGCTTGACGAGGTAGATTTCTAAATTTATCAAGTAATAATTTTTCATATTTTCTGCAGTTCTCCTGTCTTTAGTTTCGCATATTGTTGTACAGGAACATTTGTTAAGACATGAGTAATTTTTTTCATTATCTGATAATTTGTGGTGCTCAAAGTATCAGTGCTATTCTCTTTAATTTCCAGTACATGAAAGTTATAAGGGCATCTTTAAGGAAATTCAGACAGGACCTCGATGAAATGTTGAACAATTTGAGGAATTCAAACGCAAGATTTCGTAGAATGCTCAAGTAAGTTAGAGATTTCACTAACATAATTTCCCATTATAAGCTTATAGTATTCAATTATTGCCTGAATTAGGGTGTTGGAATGATTCTTATAAATGCAAGCATACTTGAATTGCAGGATATTCTCAGAAGGAGGCAACTTTTGCCCAGAGGAGGTCGACGAATTCAGGAAGAAATTGGTATGCGATATTCACTGATTTGTTTGGATGATGTCTCTTTGATATTGTAACTTTCATGGTTTTTCGTTACTCTTTGTTATTTTCTCATAAAATTTGCTTTTTGCTTTTACTTAATATATTCGTTAGTGTATTATGCTGATACATTCATATTTACTAAATATATTCATTAGATATCTTGGGAATTAGATGAGGAAATTTGGCATTTGTAGTAAACAACCGCTTTCCAATTGTTCCAGCATAAGAAAGACAAAATGCAAAAATAATTAATAAACGTGATCATGAAAGATATAAATCTATTAACAATGATTTTATATAATAATTTGATTTGAATAAATTGATAGAATTTACCTCAAAGCATCCTTACTACAGGAGCAAATGGCTAGCAAGATAGATCACGCTGAAGGATCACTAATGGCAGAACTAGAAGGAATGGAGACGAAGAGATTAGATGCAGCTCATGAGTGTGCTGGGAAATTGGAAGAAAGGTTTGCAATGCTTGATCTACTTCATAGAAGTATATTTACTTTTTGACAAGCGAGTCCTCGGGTGAATGTAAATTAATATTAGCCATCTTTATGAGTTTCTTGCTCAGTGATCGTTTCTTTGGGTAGCACTTCTCCTCATCAGTTTGAAGACACACACCAGCAGTTTTTTTGTTAACTTTCCAGTAGCTTCAGTTGTAATGGATGAGTGGCCAAGTGGTTAGAGCGCTTGACTGCTTAGCAAAACGTCAATGGTTCGAGCTGAACCCTCTGACCAAAGGTGGGGATGTTCGCTCACTGTCCACCCAGCAGCAAATGTGTACCTAGTGGCAACAACTGGGAAGTTAAAGGTGGTGAGGAAAGGAACTGGCCACCCTACCTCTCTATGCCGACGACTCAGGATAAGGGTTCTCTCTTACAGACACTCCACAGCGTCGCACTTAATTCATCACAATGTTTCAACTTTGATATCGATAATTTATCTTTTTTTGACAACCCCGTGAACTTGTTAGCAGTTGGAAAAGACCATTGTCAGTCAATTTCCTTCTATGTAGTCACTCAACATCCCTTGCAGCCTTCAGTCATTTAGTCAATTTTCTGTATCTTTCTCTAGGTTCAAATATCACTTATTCGATTTAACGTTTCTTGAGAAAATCTCTCGTTGGCTGACGAATGTGCAAGTGAAAATCAAGTCAGAGGTAAGCTTCACCATTGTGTATACAACTGACCTTAAGAAACAGCTATTTTGTGATCAGTCAGTCAGTCAGTCAGTCAGTCAGTCAGTCAGTCAGTCAGTCAGTCAGTCAGTCAGTCAGTCAGTCAGTCAGTCAGTCAGTCAGTCAGTCAGTCAGTCAGTCAGTCAGTCAGTCAGTCAGTCAGTCAGTCAGTACCATCATTAACTGCCAGTCAAAAATACGTTTTGAACCGTGGAAGGTATACTTCAAGCTATTTACTTACACACATAAATGCTCTCTTAATACGTCGACTATTTGATTTCACGTTAATGTGAACACATTATATTGTATTTTGTTGCATCATGTTTCATTTTTTGTATAATGTTGCTTCATATTGCATTTCGTGGTATTTTGTTGCATCATGTTGCATTTCGTGGTATTTTGTTGCATCTTGTTACAGTGTGTTGTGTTGCATCATGTTGCGTTGCTCTGCACCATTTTGCAATGCATTGTCTGTAGTATTGCTTTGTGCTACACCATGTTGTATCATGTTGTTGTGTAATGTGTTGCATCGCTCTGCATCATTTTGCAATGTATTGTAGCACTGAAATATTGCTATGTATTAAGCTATATCATACTGTATACTATATGCGGATATTTTCTATGGGTCTGTTTACATGGAGGTAGGGTCACTGTACCAGAGGAGCCAAAACATGGCCCTACTTTACACGCAAACTCGACAAGCTGGGGTCACCCTGGGAGCTAACATAATGGTTTGGTTGCAACTGTCATTGCTGTTGGCAGAGTTCATTTAAGCCTCTTTCTGAATGAGCACGAAAGCTTCCAGTGATATATTTGGCGCTTCTATATCACTGAAAGCTTCGTAAACGTTAAAATAGCAAATGTGTGTCATGTGGCGTTGCAATGATCAGTTTTGGTTTTATTATCATTCCTAACTGCTCTGCAATGGCCTTCTGACACTTTGTCTGCCACATCATTAAGATTGAATCGAGGTCGACTGAGATAGCCCCCGCCATGGGTCACCCTAACTTGAGCGTTTACATGGCTTATGTAAGCAGAAACATAGCTACCCTACTTAGATAGTGGGGTGACCCTACCTGACATGTAAACGCAACGATGAAAAACAATAGAGAAGGGTGACCCTACTAGTAGGGTTACCCTCTTAGGAGGGTGACCCTACCTCCATGTAGACAGCCCCTATGGCCTTATAAGGTACGCTCAATTTTCTATTGCCCTTGTGTCCAGCATTCTTCTAGTAAAACTAATACCTTGCTATACTTCTTTATGCGTTCTTAATTAGGTTGCAGAAAGCAACACTCAGTCGCTGATTATTGCAAAATGCATTGCAACATTTGACAGAAGGATTGATGCTGTCATGATGCCAAACCTTGACAGAGAGGTGAACATATTCTTTTACTCAAATTTGATAACACTTATCTTAGTATATGTAAACTAGGATGAGTTATGATAACTTGAAATATGAATAGTCATCCCAATGCGTGAGCATATGAAAATGACCCTGCTTATTGTTTTTGTAGCAAATTGGTGCTAGTGAACTGCACGAGACCTTGATGCCAATATTAAAGAAATTTCATGAGAGAGTTCGCTATTTGGATTGTGCTGCGTATGAGAATATTCCACCTTCGGTTTCGGAGGAGCAAGCAAAACCACTTGAGAAAAAGCAGGACGAAATCAAGCTAACGAGCAAACGGTTTGGACTTCTATTTCATTTGTATTGTTAAGGAACCTTTTCTTATCAAAATTTTTAGAATATTTAAAAAACTCTACTTATTATGATGACTATGATGGTGAAGATACTAATGGAGATAAGATGTTGTTGTTGCCGTTGCTGATGATGATGATGGTAGCGATGATGTTATCGATGATAATGATAGTGATGATTAATGATGATGATGATGATGATGATGATGATGATGATGATGATGATGATGATGATGATGATGATGATGATATCTATGATAGTGATAGTGATGATGAATAAGACTATGATATCGTTGATAATGATAGTGCTGATGAATGATGATAAGACGATGATATCGATGATAATGATAGTGATGATTAATAATGATGATGATGATATCGATGATAACGATAGTGATGATGAATGATGATAAGATGATGATTATTACAAAGATGGTGATGATTATAGTGACAATAATGATTGATGCTGATTGACGCTATTTCATAATCGTTTATGATCATAGTGATATTTATGGTTATACTAAGTATAATATTGCTGATTATGATTATAATGATGATGGTGATTGTCAGTGATTGATGATAATTTAAATTGTTTGATGATGCTTAGTAATGATTGACGATAGTCATTACCATTCATAGTGATTTTAAGATGTTAATTATTGGTCTTTAAGATCAAGAAAGCAGAAGAGTTCAGATGTAAGCCTTGTGAAATCTTCCAAGTCAAAGTCATCTGCAGCTTCCAAATCATGTAAGATTATTCTTGTACAATTGAATTTATAATGGGACTTATCTGCGTAATTTTCCCCAATTTCGTTCGTAGACTTTGCATAAGCAGTTGCTAGAACTGAATTGAACTGTTGGATGCATTTGATATTTGGAAGTTACATGCATTGCAATTTATATAGATATTGTAAACCTATTTCAAATAGCATTGCAATTTTTATAGATATTGTAAATCTATTTCAAATAGCATTGCAATTTTTATAGATATTGTAAATCTATTTCAGTCTCCAAGTACAATTTCATTTAGATGTCAATATGACCCACTAGCCCCCTCACTGTTACCCTGTGTATTATTCGCTCTAATGGTTTAGCTGTAATGGCACTTTGGTAGACAAGGACTTCAGTGCGCCACAAGTCATCTTAACTGCATATGAAGCTTTGTAAAATTTTGTTTATGTATCAAAAAGTACTTATCAACTAAATCAATAGTGAATAGAAATTCATTGAGAATTTCGTGTTTCTTATCATGAACCTTGCTTGAATGGCCATAACGAATGTATCATCATAATTTTGCTTGCAGCTTTACGGCGAGGTGATTTGGAGCAAAGACCCACAACCGTTCCTGTATCTAAACCTTTAAGTAAAGGATCAGTAAGTATCTTGTCATTTATCGCTTTGTGCTATTTTAAACTCCTCTTTTTTCTTGTCTTCCTCTCTTTTGCCGAGCACGATGAGGGTTTGGTGACATTGCATGCAACATCATTTAAAACTTTATTTTTCCTTGAAGCTATCATAGTCTAGAACCATCATTATTGCTAATTTGAATAATTTGAATTCACTGATTACAGCTTTTGGGAAAGGTTCCTTCTGACACAGAGTCAGAGAAACCACCGAAGACGAAGATGGATAGGTAATCTGATCTTTTTTGTTTCATATTTTTTGTTTCCATAAGTTGTTGCATACTTCGAGTCACTCATTTGCAAATTCTGTATATACCATGAAGGATTTTGTAAGAATATACTCTACTTTTTTCCCCTGACAGCAATCAGAAAAGTAACAATGCGAAATCGTTGTCCAAATTTGACCAAAAATACTTAGTGTTTGGGGATGGTACCGAAGAACTGCAGTAAGTAATTGAATTCCAGTGAATACACATGATTAGCACACATAATTGATGCACATAATTAGTGCAAATAATTAATGCGCATAATTAGTGCATGTAAATAGTGTGCATAATTAGGACACATAATAGATGCACATTGCTAATGAGATTGCAAAGAAGTAATTGTGACTAATTCAGCTTCGAAGTCTGTACTGAAGCCCATTTTGTTGCTCTGTTTATCAAATTCCAGTTCAGTCTATATAGCATTCTCTTATGTTACGAGGCTATCTCCCAGTGCAAAGTGACATCTTACCGAATGAGAATGCAGCACAGGATGAGAGTGCAGAGCCGACTGGGAATAGGGATGTGGCCAGGGAAAAGTGCTGGGGGGGGGGCAAATGCTACCAAAGTCCCAACAGCGAGCGAAATTTTAAGGGATTAAGCCTTTCAGATAGGCTTGAAATACGATTAGTTAGACTCACTTAGATGTCAATGCAGTTAGGAAATATGGAAGTGCAAGTTATTATACTGCCGATAGTGCATAGAAATCTTTATAGCTTCAAGTGCCGATTGGGGA
Organism: Mastigias papua; assembly: GCA_964019165.1. NCBI lineage: Eukaryota > Metazoa > Cnidaria > Scyphozoa > Rhizostomeae > Mastigiidae > Mastigias > Mastigias papua. The sequence continues at coordinate 4,556,762 of OZ025273.1, read as the reverse complement.
CTCAGTGACATTGTGAGAGGTTACAGCCCCCAAGCACCCACATTGGTGCCATCCCTGGCTGGTAATGCAACCCTATATCGATAGATGTAGAAAAATCCCCTTTACATGGCTAGTAATGGTAAAGTTTTACGGTGTTAGAGCTTGGTTTTCAATGGATTATGGATTTATCTTTCTTATATATTATAGGGACCACTTTTTGTCGCGTATAACTAGAATTTGTGCAACTGGACTTGAAGGACTTCTTCAAACTTCCGATGTGAGTATATTACATTTTTATATTATTCTCAGCGCCCTCTTTTCTTTCGATCGTCTTTCCTGTGTTCATTTCTGTGTAGTTTTATCGTAGTTCCCCGCAATTGTTTATGTTAATTCTCTAATTATCGAATCTCTTATATGAAAGATGTACTATCGGCAAAAAGGCAACCGCACAGTTACGAGGCCATCTGCAATTCATGATAATTTTGATCTATGCGCCGAATCCCTCGCCAACAGATTATTGTCATATCAGCAACAGGCAACCGACTATCACAATGCTTGTATTCAAGGTAGGCTTGTTGTTTATCATAATCCACACCACATAACCGCTCCCATTTCCTTGAATATTGAAGCCAAGGGAGTATTTTGATGTACTCTGTATAATAATACCTACATTTCATTTCATTTCATTTCATTTCATTTCATTTCATTTCATTTCATTAAGCAAGGTAACCCATTCATGATTGCTCAAGGAGCCACGCAGTTTGAATGCCAATAAAGAGATAAATCATTGACTACTATAAGTAGAGGTAGAAGTGGAACTAAGATATCCCACTTAATCCTCGCCCTATCACATTGTATACAACCCTGCTGTATTTTACCTACCCGTCCCTACCCTAACACATCTATCAGTTCTGTTAATTATGATACCCTAGTACAGTGGGGAGAGGGAACCTTTTTGGCACAGAGCCATGCATCTTAGATTTGTTTCTGTGAGAGCCATATAATATTTCCAGTTCTAGCACTGAATACAACTAAATGCAAGGGTTTTGAAGGAAGGCCTACTATTTTAGAGTATAACATGTCCTTGAATCTAGTCTTTTTAGTAATGCGAATTCTGTAATATTTTAGCAGATAAGTTGGAGAAGAGGGGGGGGGGCTGAAATTTGAACCACAAATGCGATTGCAGTCTGTCTGAACTGTCTGAAATAGGCAGTTCTCAAGGATATGGGAATAGTGTATTTATATAAGTGTATTTAGGCCGATTTGCTGTAGAGCCAGCTCGCATAATCTCGGGCTCAAGTTGTCATGTTCTTGCTAATGATATGACTCAATATTTTAGAGCTTCGGGCGCAAGTTCAGACTTTTGGAAAGAGTTTGCTGAAGTTCCCTCAACTTATTATAAGCTATGCTCACAAACAACATTTATTAGCAATGGAAAAGGCTCGACAGATATTAAAAAAAGAATTTACAGCAAACCTTGAATTTCTGGAAAGGCAAAAGGTTTGTATGTCTGGAAAACTTAGTCTGTGCAGAATATAGATGGATTTCATTAAGTAATTATGCAAACAATGCGATTCACTCAGTAAGGTGCCAGTCGCCATTTAGTAAGGGTGGGCATGATAGCATGGATTCGTGGTTGCAATTCCATGTTTTTGAATCAAGCTCATTTTCTCTTTTGAGTCATAGTGTTTCCTTATTGGAAACACCGCCCTTGCTTCCAAGAAATTCCATGTAAATGATGGTAATTCAATCTTTATTACCTGATATTTTTATCTTTTTGTATGATTTTTATCATATTCTTTCATTTTTTCTTATTTCCTTTTTTTATCTTATTCTCTGATCTTTTTATCTTTTTGTCTGATTTTTATCATATTCTCTAATTTTTGTCTTATTATCTTGATTTTTTATCTTTTTCTTTGATTTGTTATCTTCTTGTCTGATTTTATCTTATTCTCACAATTGTTGGCTTATTCTCTTGTTTTATGTCTTATTCTATGGTTCCCTATCTTTCCGTCTGATTTCTTATCTCATTCTCTACTTTTTGTCGTATCCTCTGAGTTTTACCCTATTCTAGGACCTTTTCATCTTTTTAGCTGATTTTTATCTTATTCTCTCATTCTTTGTTTCATTCTCTGATATTGTACTTTTTGATGTGATTAGCAGTGTTTCCCTACAACCATGGTGATTTGAAGTGTTAAAATGCCATTTCGCTCTTCATTTTTTAGCAAAATCACCAAATATTATTACGGCCTACCCTTGGTCATCCATGTAACAGGAATGAATTAAAGGAGCTAAAAGAGAAAGAAATAGGCAGGAAAAGAGAATTTAGAAATCTTATGGAAAATTATGATGTTAAACATGAAGTAAGTTTTAGAATTTTCGTGTTTTTCTCTAGTTTTTTCACCCTTCGTACTTTTGTCATAGATTAGAAAAATCTGCATGCGTTTTCATAGTGTAAACGAAACGAAATATCACTTATGTTTTGGTTGTAGCTGGTTGATAGAAATGATACCGAAACCAGCAGAACCCTTGAGCATTTCTGGGTATTTATTCATGTGCGATAGTTTTCCTTCTTAATTGGGCACGTTTCTTGAGATGTGCACTGTTAATTCGTATATTTCCGTCTCCGAATCGCTTTTTCTTCTCATTCATTTTCAAGTTGCCTTTCCTTGAAAACCTAATCACAGTTGTATTTCTGTCTTACTGTCGATTTCTTGCAGGAAATACTGTCTTCATATGCAAGAAATTTTGTCCAGGCTTTGAATGAATTAACCGAAAAACTTCTGCAACAATTCGATATTTTTCTCACGACAGATGACATTCAACAAGGCCGTAAGTATAATCTGAGAGAAGTCTTTCTCTTTGCAAAAATCTACAATTTTGCTCTGATAGTGTGGGGGTATCAATTTGCCGGAAATTTCTAAGTTACGGGGAATCACTAATTTCATAGCTTTCCTAATTTCGTTTCTCAATTCATTTCCAGAAATTATCCCAGAACCAAAGACTGAAAAACAGTTGTTACGAGAAAAAATGAAGTCTGCTTCAACCGAAGAAGCTAGTAAGTGACATACTCCAAGCATCTTAGCATAAATATTTTAGATTTACAATAATTTGTATATAAGACTGCACTGCTACTGGTGAACCTTTATGATAATAGAATCTCATTGCGCTAAGGCAATATTTCACATATTCATTCGACTTGCATTGAAACGATACGTGTTCAGTTGAAGGCAAGAGTTATTTGTTGGGCAGAAAAGTGACTAGATGTTTCAGAGCAAGAGCTATGATGATATGGAATGAACTATTACACCCAACAACTCAATTAAACAGTCTGCTCCCATATGAACTATTGTTTCTATGATTCCTTTTTTCATAAATATATCATTTTAACTGCGTATATCTGATACTAATAGTCTACTCTGCTTCAACAATTGAGCACTGATGGGTTAATCCAGTCTATGTTTTTCAGGCATAAAAAATCATTGTCATTTTATTGCCCAAGTGGCAGATTAACTAGTTTTACTATGTAGCAATAAATATGACCAGCCGGGAAATTTACAATCATCATTCAATCTAGTGTTAAAATGTTATGATGCATGATTTATAGTGTTAAAACAATACGAGACACTAAAGGTGATATTTCCTTTAAACACTCTAAATAGGTATGTCATAGAATGTTTCGACAGTTCGGTCCTCGTCAGTCGATGCCAACTGACACCAACCGACGAGGATGGAACAATCGAAACATATTTTGATATTTCTATTTAGTGTGTTTAGAGAGTATAATATTTTTAGTGTCTCAAATATTTTTAACATATATGTCATGCATTGTTCACACTCTTCTTGCCTCGGCAACAGCTCTGTCTTGATGATGAACTGCTGTGATCTTACTAAAAATGGGAAACTGTTTTCAGCCAAAATACTGGATGGTGATAAAGTCGACTGGAAAACATTATCTATTTCAAAGTTGGTTGATGGAAATGAAGCGTCAGATGAACAGGAATCAATCACTATACGCAAATTAACAAAACAGCATGAAGCTGTAATTCTAGCAAGAAACCATATGTATAATGTAAGTGCTATCATTTTAACATCTAACAAATATATTTATAGTAATATTTATATCAGTTTTAAATAGTATTGTCATTTTTTATCATTGATACATGCTTTTGAGCAGTTCCTGACAGCTGTATTGGTTCCCTTCCTGTTCTTTAAAGTTCATTTTCTCTGTTTAGGTACCATTACATGATGTTCTTGGTCTTGTGCTGTTCCTTATTCCTTTTTGTCAGCTATATATTGTATAAATATATATATATATGAATATGTGAAAATATATAGTGCAATGACTCGATTAAGCCCTAGGGACTTATTTGTCAGAAATGATTTTGCAGGTGGGGACTTATTCAAGGGGAGGGCTTAGTAACTGTAGAGGTCCTCAGGTCTACCAGAGACAATATCTTATATCATTTTTGAATAGAAATACTTTGATACTTTGATTAAATGTAAATTGAGATAGGATCAAAGAGGAGAAAGTTCTTAAGACACTTGTTTGCTTCAAAAGTAACACAAATAGGCAGATCAATAGCTGAATTTTCTATTTTTGTTGCTTTTAATCTGTATTATATTAAGCCCAGATAGTCCCCATGGGGGTATATTTGAGGGTGTGGGCTTATTTGTCAGAAACCATCTTGGGAGCAGAGGCCTATACAAGGGGGGTTCAATCAAAGGAGGGACTTAACAGAGTCATTAAAGTATATAGATATGTATATATAAATATATATATATATAAATATATATATATATATATATATATATATATATATATATATATATATATATATATATATATATATATATATATATATATATATATATATATATATATATAAATATATGCCCGGAATGCAAGAGAACCAGGGTCTCTCGCATTCCAGGCAAGTGTCCTAACCACTAGACCACAGTGGCAATTATATTATCTATCTATATATATATATATATATATATATATATATATATATATATATATATATATATATATATATATATATATATATATATATATATATATATATATAAATATATATATATATATATATATATATATATATTTATTTATATATATATAGTGATGTATAGTTTTAATGTACATGCACACAACAGCAAGCACAGGATGTTGGGAAATCTTCAACACTGTCATTGATGATAGCTGCCCTGTTGAAGATTTCCCAGCATCCCTTGCTTGCTGTTGTTTCCCATGCATTCTTCAAGAGTACATGATTTCTGGTAGTTCTCTAATCATATTAATTTTCATTAACAAATTGACATTAAGTTTTCATCTATCCTGTGGTCAACAAATCAACAACTTGTCATTTTAGCAATGCTGTGAAAATTTCAAGGTACAAATAAGGACAATCCAAGATGCAGCAAAAGCTATGAAAGAAAATGAACTGAAGTGGAATGAAAACTGGGATAGATCCATCAATAAAATACAGGAATTGTATTAATATGGACACACGCTTACACCCAAAATAATTATGGGGTTTCCAAAATTACATCAATAATTATACCAAGATGCAAAGAACAGAAAATCTGAACATACCTATTTTCACTGTGAGACTTTCATCCTTTTTCTCAGCTCTTCAATGCCACATCTATCATGTTCATGTTTAAGCCCTCTTGATACCCCCTTGCAGGATATCAAATTCAGGGATTCCAAATTTGGGAATATTTCCAAGATAAATCTGTATAAAATGGTTATAATTATTTTTTATTGTACTTTTAGATGTTTTATAATTTAAGTGAACTGATATGGCCAAAGTATTGGGTTGCTAGAATACAATTTACTGTCATATCTTGCCTAACTACCATCTGCATTTGTGACAGTGATGCGCTACTGGTATTCTAGTGCAATGTTCCTGCATTGTTGGCAAAATCTAAGAAAAAGTCGCAATTTATTGTGTTTGTACCAGCCCTACCTTACACCTTCATCTTGCACAGCTGTACCAGCCAAATCTAACTTCTGCATCATGTTATATTTAATGCCAGTTGCTGCAATATCTTCAAGACTTTTGTTATCCAAGCCATGCAAGGATGTTCCTGGAGATATCCAACTCAGATCTAGTTCATACAGGCTCCCTCCCCACTAGAAGAAAACAGAGAAGTTTAGAGAGTACATGACATACAGGCACACATGACATATAAAACATACTAACTTGATCTTCTATCTTACTCTTGAGTACCAGATAAACACCCCCCAATTGTCAATCTTTATAATTTTTTCCAACCCCCTGTACTTATTCCAACCCCCATTTATTAATTTTGAAGATTTTTGCAGTGAAATTGTGTATTTCACAGGGGATAATTTCATTTACTTAGAGACTAACTGGAAATTTATTTAATAATCACTTACACTACAACTATAATTTCTTTTTCCTTGCTTTTTATTGACACTTATGTTTAGTCAGTCGTCCTAATTTGTACCTTGCTATATCCATGTTATCTATTTTCCAGCCCCCCTAATTATTTTTTCAGAACATTTTCCAACCCCTCCCCCAAGTATTCCCACACCCAATTTATTAGGTAATCAAGAGTATATTCACATAAGTGTCTTATGTTTCTTCTTATACAAAATGTTTCTTTCATGTTTCTAAAACATACCTTTTGTAATACCTTGTGCAATGAAAATGACACACAGGCACGTGACAGAAACAATCGCTCCAGCATTGCAGCATCTATGTTCTGTGAGACAGATGGGCGAGAAAATTGGATCAAAGATTAATAACTAGATCATCTATGATAATGATCAACAAACAGCTTAGAAATTCTCCGCTATGTTGCAGTCATACATGCTATGAAGAAATGTAGGAACCTATCAATAACTGTAAGTGCTCAAGGTCACTTTTTGCAAAAAGGTCCTTGCTTCTGCATACTGAACTATATATTCAACAAAAAACATGATCTCTTACCATAACTGCTTGCAGTGTGATAAACCTGCAAGTACGTAGATCCAAAAGTTTAAGTTTTGATGACTTCCTAACAGCTCTGTAAAAAGGAAATGATAGCACATCATACCATGAGGTAAAATTATGCTAAGATTATATCCCTAAAGCAAATGGCTCCTCAACACATTGCTCAGTGGTTCATTTATAGAAATAATGACTGGCTCCATGTATAGACCATTTTACAGAGTGCTTATTAGATGGGACAGATATATTTGGCAATCAGTGCATGAGGTAAGATAATCAGTTTCTTTCTTTACTAGTCTCCATCTCCTTAATGTTGCCATCAGGTAACTAATTCACTGCTGGAAGGACAATAAAACTATTCACATGTTTATTTTTTGTATGGAGAACTCCTAAAGTATAGAGGTAATATGCATTTTAATCACAAAGGATTTCCAGTCAATGGCCGATCAGGTCATGCAGCTAGCACACCAGGAAACAAAAAGTCTGAAAGCAGACAAGATCATTGATGCAGAAGAGCTAAGTGTAAAAACATACTGTGCAAGAATTTCATCAGTGAGGCAATCACACTGAAGGCCCAAAGCAACTAAGTCTTGAAAACAAGGAGCCTAAAACACAAAAAAGTAGTTTTTTATTATCTGCTGTTGACCAGAAATTATCAAAATAAAGTACTTGCAGACAAGTAGCTCTAATTTACATTTATTGATCAAAATCTTTGCATTGTCTATACCTCTTTTATACGATGTGATGAAGACTTGATAGTAAGGTTGCTTTGTCCTATGTATAGCTCCTTAAGATTCGGGCAGCTGGCCTGCAAGAAAAATGCAGTACACATAAATGGCATACATACATACATACATAATTTATTTTACAATGCAGCTTAGGAGAAAATGGTGGCCTCTAGATGGCCGATTTGGACCTGCAACTTAAAATTGAAAAGATAAAAGGAAAACTTAAAATTTACAATTTTTTTTTAAACTTTGAGGTCAAGCCTTAAAAATATACGAAGTCGGCACATCTGTTTCTTATGCAAACAGTTCCTCTGGAAAAATTTAGATTTCTCAATTCTAAATAAGCATCCAGAAAAATATTATTCCATTGTTTTGAGATATTTTAAATTTTTAAATTATTAATGGTTGCAATGAGGCTACAAAATAGAAAATTATCATCACCTGTAACTTCTCAATATTGATGGAGTAGATTGAAGTATTTGAGATGTCAAGAATCTGCAAATTTCTGCAAGAATGCTAGGGAAATAGCAATAGACTGTGCATTAATTTTCTATTAAATTTGCAAAACACTTCTCAGAGAAGGAAGAATGCTTTCATCATGGCTTTTCCCATCAAAATGTATAACTTATAACATAAATTTTTAACTGTAGACCAATTTCTACTAACTCAAACCTAATTTATGGTTGTAATAAAGTCATTTCCTACTTTTTAGAACTTCGTTTCACAATGTAGTATTGCTGCTTTCTTCTGTTATAGAAGAAATTTCCACCAAACAAAAAACATGAGTAAAACCACTAGTGGATAAACTCATATTGCAAAATGCATTTCAATATAATAAATAATGATACTGAAAACTGAAAAAGAAATAGAGAAAATAAATACTGAATACTGATACCATAATTAAAGTTAATGTATTTGACTGCACAGGGCAGCCAGAAAGATTCAGACTCATTAATTCTCCTCCTCTCACTTCCATCAACTTGTGCATTATTCTGTTGGAGCTTGGTAGCTATATAAATCAAAATTCATAAAGGTTAGTGACTAACATGGTTTAAACTGTAAGGTTTGAAAAAAATATACATATATATAAACATATAAACATATGCATATGTAAATATATGTCTTTGCGCATGATGTATGTTTGTAAAGTAACAGCACAACAAACAAATGTATACCACAAACTAAATGTTTGTAAAATTAGATAATCAGAAACAAACCTTAAACCATGAGAAGTCAATATTCCTTAGCTGACAGTTATCAATAATTGAAATAATGGATTCAGCATCAATCCCTTTTCCATGCCTTGTACTATGCTCACATCCTGAAATGCTTAGAGTTTCCAGGTTTGGGCACATTGTAGAGATTGCCTTAGGACAAATATTTAAAAGCTAATAAGAGGCAATACTGGACCAGGAAGAGTTCTCTTACACAGTTAATTCAAAAGAAAGGCTTTGTTGAAAAACAATCAAGCAGTATTTTCATCAATAAAAGTCAGTAAACTGGAACAAGAATCAAACATGACAAGTAGAGTGAAGGCCAGCAAATTTCATAATCACTAAAAAGATGTCAGTAATATATATATACATGTATATATACCATCAATCCATTTCTTGTTATTTTTTTCCAGTTGGTCAAAATCAAAGAACGAATATTGTCTCCTTGTTTTCTAATTAGAGCTTTGATTGTTTTATCATTAGCTCGAAATGAATGTGACATGAATGACAGATCAACTTTCTCCCAGAGTGATGGATGTTTTGAGCCATTATGCCACTGCTTGCAAGTCATTCCACTTCTAAATAATAGTTAATATGGGAGGATAAATCATCTATTTTTGTGCTGTTTATTTTGGACAAACAGCCTTAATATTTTAAGAAAACTAACCTAAGCTACTTACTTTGTGCATGAAAGTAGCTATCAAGTAAGAAATGATAACTTAGAGGACTCGATGCATTACCAATAGCCCTTGTAATAAAGGCAGCCAAAATGTAAGCAACTGAAAAACTCACTTGGCTTCACACGAAAATCTTAGACATAAAATGAAGCACAAAAATGATGAAATCAAAAAATATATACCGTAATATGAGTTGGATTCCGTTGGAATCTTGAATGAGTAAGTTAAAGATTTTGACTATAATTTCGGTGGGTATATTGTTCCAATCGGCAGAACTACTCAGTGAAATTCTATCTGATTCCCTACTGTCTAGAGTTTGTTTTAGAAGATTGCCTGTTTTTTCAAGCTTTAATTTCTTTTTACAAGTTCCTAACGGGTCTTCTTCCATTGTTGGAGATCCTTTGCCGCTTTTTGTTCTCTTCCTTTTCCCAGGCAATTTCACAGAAGGATCGACTGCCTCATCCGGTATATAGTCAGAATCTGAACTGTCTGATGAGAATGGATCTGCAAATTTTCCAAACGGCCTTGAAATCCATGTACCTTTCCTTTTAGATGTGATCTTGGTTTTCCTTCTCTTTTTCTTTGTTTCCGCCATTACTTCCAAGAAAATTCTGTTATCAATGGTCTCGTATACAACTATCAGCCTCGAATTGAGTATGTACCCAAAATGGCGGGGGAAGTGAAGGGGTTTTTGTACTCGTGGTGCGGTAAGCAACTTCGCGTGCAACCGAGATATGAAGCTGTTCCCAATGGGCCACAGAGGTTCAACTATCGGGTAAAGTCTTTCTTGAATTCTATTTTCAGGGAAACACAGCAGTATGCTGTTAGTTTTTAATTCTGTACATTTGATCTTAGGCCAGTTTGCCAATTTGCAGAGTTCATACCATAAAGAACCATAAAAGGGTCCTTATGTAGAGAAGTCAAGAATATCACAGGGGCATAACCAGAAAGAGTCCGAGTGTAGGAGGACATGCACTCAAGACTCCATACTTTGTTGTGTACGGGGAATATCCTCCTTACTAGGTTGACTGAGCAAGAAATCTTTAGAAGTACGAACATTTGCATTGAGATTCATGATTATTTGCAAATACTTAGTCTTGGTGAATTTCTTATATTTTTATATTTTAGCTGACCATTGAAGGTATAGAATTTGCTGCACTTGGTGGAGGAAGTAACAAGAAAGATGCCGAGGCTGCTGCTGCCAGAGAGTTCTTAAATCATCTTGTAGAAACTGGGCAACTGCCTGTCAATTCAGTTCCTCCAAATATTCTGGTAGGTTTAGATAGAATTATTTTTCTCATAAAAAGAGACTTAAGTACCAAGAAATTTATAGGTTTTCTTTGTATAATGCAGTTTACCTCTGTCTTTGCTGCCAATAAGATAGCAAAGAAATTTTGTAGCCTGTGATACTTGCTCTTTATTCAAACATGAAATCAGCCCTGAAAAGTTGGGGGGATAGGGCCAATAAAAGGCCAAAAATCCTAACTTTACTTAACCACATATGATTACAATTTTATCAAAAGATCTTCAGTAATACAATCACTGTTGCTGGTTGTCTTGCATAAAATTTTCCACTTTGTCCAAGATTTTTTCATGTTTTTCTCTTAAACTTGCTAAATAGGCAAAGACAGCCAGCATCCTTTGGCTAGGCAGATAGTGTCCTGTATGCCTCCTTAGCTTCATGCTTGCCTCAATTTGCACCTTTGTAAATGATTTCACATGAAGTATTATTAACATGAGATATTATTGTCACAATATTCATCATGATTGCATAATTGTAATTGCAAAGCTTGCAAGTTTCAGGTTGACCATGAGTGAGACATTATTTGTGCTGTGTTTAATGCACATTTCAAACCATTGTAACATCTTCAGATTGGTTCTAAAATACTTTACAACTCTCTGCTCAAAGCTGTAGGCCCACAGAAGCCTGACAAAATGGAATTCAAGTGAAATATCCTTGTGTACATAAAGCAACAAGTTTGTGAGAGTAAGAGATTGCTCCAATGCACAGGCCTAATCCCCATTGTGTGAGATCTGTGAGCTCTGAGATTGTATATTAGAAAAGAAAAAATGCTTTCATCTGATTTGCAGTTTAATTTGTTATTAATTTTTATTTTGATTTTTAGTCTGGTCAAGGATATAGCATGTCTGTGACACCACAAGCACTTCCAAATTCAATTCCTGTACCACAACCAAAAGTTACTCCACAAATACAAGCAAATGAAATAAGTCAAGTATCAGGTGACAGAATTTATGCAACTATATCTGCAATTGGTTCAGTTTCAAAAGCCCTGTCTCATTTGGGTGCAACACTTGCCCCATCTTTTATTTAATGATTTCACCTTTTTGAATGAATCTATCATTATGAATACTTGGTTCATGACAATCAGATGAATGAATAAGTGTATGAAGAAATCAATGAATAGGCTTATGAAAATCTTTGAAATGAATGAATAAATAAATGAAAATCTATGAAGTAAATAAATAAATAAGATTTTAATCGAAACGTTTACTCAAAAGACAAGTGTATTTCTGGTCTATTCTTTTTATGCAGTTTATATACTTCATGGATGCGGCTTAGAATTAGTTTGCTTATAATATACACACCAGGTGATACGCAGATGACACGCAGCTAGTATAAAGATGATACCTCGTCATTTTCTTCTAAAATGCAATATTCATCATCACTGGATGCATTTTCATTAAATCTGTCATCGAACCCATCCGCTTAATGAATGAATGAAAATATGTACCTGAAATGTGAGTGAATGAATGAATGAATGACTCAATGAATCAATGAATCAGTGAAAATCTATAAAATGAATGAAAGAATGAATTGGTTAATGAATCAATTAGTTAATTTCTCTTCTCTATGAATCAATCAGTGAATGAATGAATGAAATCTAGGAAGTGAATGAATGACTGAATGAATGAATAAACAAATGAATGAATGAATGAGTAAGTGAATGAATGAATAAATGAATGTTTGAATGAATGCATGAATGAATGAGTAAGTGAATGAGTAAATGAATGAACGAATGAATGACTGATTGAATGAATAAATAAATGAATAAATGAATGAATGAATGAATGAATGAGTAATGAATGCTGTTATTAGCAAACATGATGAGTTGTGCTTTAGTATCATCAGCACCTTGTCAATACTAAGCTTTGATTCAGCTTCATTGTAGCATTAAGATGACATGAAGACACCACTTACTCTTGAGTACCAAATAAACATGGGATGGGAATAATTGGGGGGGGGGGTTGGAAAGTGCTCTGAAAGGTAGTAATTGGGGGTTGGAGCAAATGGAGGGGTAGGGAAAAAACATGTGGATATTTCCAAGAACAACTTAGGAAGACTGACTATTCATGAATTATCAATAAAAAGCAAGGTAAAGGAACTTATAGTGTAAGCAATTATACAAAAATTTTTCATTAGTCTCTAATTAAATGAAATTAGACCCAGGGAAATATCACAATTTCACTGAAAAAATCATGGAGGAAAATTCATAAATTAGCAAGTGAGGGGGGGGAGCAATTATTTGGTACTCAAGAGAAGCACATATTTTCACCCTATGAATTGTTACAGAATTGTTCTGTTCACAGCTTTTACCATTCTCAAGCTGCTGTTTCATTTTTTATTCCATGTTTTAAGGCCACCAAAGAGCTATCAAAGAAGAGTCAGGTTATCATTATAATATGTATGAGAGAAAGAGAAAATTAGAAGATCTAGATGTAAGTGATAGAAAAGATATAGATGCCATAGATATTAAATCAGGCCTTGCTCAGAAAGGTACTCAGTCAAGCACAAGCACCTGAAGCATGCCTAAAATTATGCATAGAGCATGATGTCACTCACCTAAATCCTTGAAGTCATAGGTATGCATTCTTAGAAGGGGTGCAAAATGGAGCCCCTATATTATTCAAGGAGCTCGTGTTTTTGAGCACCTTTATTTTGCTCAGGGCAAGGCCAGATTAAATGTGTCTGAGCACTATGCATCTGTTTTTGTAAAATTTGATTATCAAATAAGATCAGTATTATAAGTTTGTTCCAGGCTCTTTGGTATAGTTTTGACTTGCTCCTGATTATGTGTAATCTAATTAAGTTTGTCATCTGTGCCATTTGGTGGCATCAGGGTCACAGTTATAATATCTCCTGAGGGAGAGATAATTTTATCAATTATCAAGAACTTGATAGCAAGAATAGAGATGATGACCACTGTAGACACCATTCTTTGAGCAACATTGATTTTCAGTCAACTAGACCACAGTACAGGGATGTATGTAGTTAGACCATATAGGTGACTTGTATTTTCTCTTCTAAGCAGCAACTGATCTGCTGTATATACAATCAAATGTCTTTTTGTCAAGTAGTAGTTTTTCTGCTCCAAAGGCCGAGAGTGTGGACACAAATGCACATCTCCATGGAAACTGGACATTAGCAAATGCAAAGGCTAAACTACATCAATTTTTACAATCGAGAAGATTGCCAGCTGATTTCAAGTATTATTCTGAGGGACCAGATCATGCAAGGTCAGTTTCTTATATGCATTTTAACACAGATATCATCAGGGGGGCCATCCTAAACAGTTGACAGGGGGTGTGCTGTAGTCCATTCTGTTGACCACTCCCCTGACTGCACTTGATATTTCATTCTAAGCTGCTCAAATTCAATTACATACCAAGTGATACAAAAGGTGTACAGAGTTGATGTACAATATATGTAAAACTGTAGGAAAGGGTTGTTGTTGTTATTGTTGTTTTATTTTATTTTGAGTAGGCTGTTATATCTAGCATTTTGAGCTAATTTAGGCCTACTGTGCATCCAGGCATGGGACCCCTAGTTTAACATCCCTTGCGAAGGACGACGGGGTGAGTTGCTTTGTTCATTTACCTGGAAAGTTGCCGATCCAGTTGCTGACCTAGCACAGCCAAGCCTAACTTCAGCTAGCTGGCAGAAGCTTGCTGAACCGCTTGGCCACTCACCTACAAATTCCTATTAGTAAAAGGTAAGTTAATATTAACAATCTAGGAAGTTGTCAAGTAAGCATGCACTCATTAGAAGGGGGCTGTGCCCCCTCCCAGAACTCTCATCATCTTGACAAAGAGGACTAAGCCCCCAATCCCCCTCCACCTCCAGGGCACCCCTGTGTATAAGGTAATCCTGGCCAATAAATGGATATTATCTAGCTGATATCATCACCTCCTTAACAGTTAATGGATTTAGGATATCTTCCCATAAAGAAAGTTGGCCAATAGGCCTAGCTCTCCACAATTCACATTTGATCTTGAGAAAGATATCTTATGGCACAGAGATTATGTTGTTTTCACTTAAAAATAGTGGATTATTGAAATAGGAAGCAAGCTAAAGTAGAAATAGTGTTAACAGGATGTCTTTTTAATGAGATGTTTTATGTTGGTGCATTTTAGGTTTTTTACTGCTGAGTTGCAAGTTCATGTGAAAGAATTTAGAAGAAGTTAGTAGCGTGTCTGATTTTGATAAATGTTACAAGTCTGGTATCAAGTAATTTTATAGCTCTCCTACTTGTTTTTATTTTTTCAGTTTATGTCTATATCATGCTTTCTTATTCAGTTTGATAATGATGATTGGATGACTGTAAAACTAAATGGTGTTAGAAGGACTAGCTAGACATTGCTCCAGATATTGCTCTGGACATCAGAAACCAGCTAGGCTTACCCTCCTTTGGAAACCTCAGCATGGATATTAGCTAATTGGTTGGTCCATACTAGATTATATAAACATACACCTGACAAGTCTCTGAGCCAAATTGTGCCATAAAAGACAGGGACTTGTGAAGAGCACTTGCTGTAAATTTGGTTACACCTGACTGATGATTATGGCGATGGTGGTGGTGATGATGATGATGATGATGATGATGATGATGATGATGATGATGATGATGATGATGATGATGATGATGATGATGATGATGATGATGATGATGATGATAATGATGATGATGATGATGATGATGATGATGATGATGATGATGATGATGATGATGATGATGATGATGATGATGATGATGATGGTGATGATGATTGATGATTTCAATTGAGTACTGATCTGAATTGTAGCCTTATTTGGTTTCAGCAATAACTGGCCGTGAATCAGGATCCAACAAGAAACTGGCTGCTCAATCTTGTGCACTGAGTCTTGTACGCCAACTGTTTCATCTTGGTGCCATTGAAGCTGCTTTGCCAGGGCAGTTACAGCCAAAGAAACAGAAGACAGATGAAGTATTCTTTATTTATTCTATCTATTCATTTTTCCTTTCTATTTTATTCTATCTGATTGCTCATTGCATTATTCATGAGATCAGCATATAATACTGATAAACCTTCACAATAAATTGTCATTCCTGTCCCCACCTAGTCCACTAGCAGGCTTAGATTTATTCACTAGGCTACCAGGTGACGACCTGGTAGACCTCCATAGGGGAACCGAAATAATAGCAGGCCACTATTAAAGCTTTGCAATTATTAAGAAAGCAGGACAAATGGGCAAAGTGCTGCTGGAAAACACTTCCATTGAACATAACTTTGATGTTTGCTAAGGTTGCTTAAACTTCATGCACTCGTCAAAAAGCTCTATTTCAAACTCAAGAAATGTCGAAGTATTAACATATCATATTTAACATCTTAAATCTCATTATTGATACCAATTGGTTAAGAATTAAGAATTTATTGCATAACGTTATTTGGATTTGTTGACTTGTTTTACAAGTATTGGCAAGCATTTTTCTCATTTTGTAATATAAACTTACATTTCAGATTCCGCCATATGAAGTGTTATTGAATCCAGACTTGGAGAGTCAGTTGAATGATGTAGTATTGAAATGTGGAATACAGCCTGTCCCAGAGGTTTTAGCCTGCTTCTATCATCTATCATATATTTATTTTTGATAATATTTTAGAATCCAGTGTTTTTCTTGGTCGCTGAAATTTACTTTTCTTCGTCTGGGTCTAGTCTTTTAATCATTTTACGCTATCTTCCGTCATTTCTAACTCCAACAGCAAGTAGACAAACCTGACATTCCTTCTTCTTCCAACTGTCCTTTTAAGGCACCTCGCTGCTACGAGCTTTTGTTTTATGTTTAATGCTTTTCTCCGTATTGTCCACTCTTGATCACACAGTATATATTTTGTAGGAACATAGTTCGTTCTTTCCCTTTGTTATTGTTGATGAAGATAAAGATTGTCTAATGTGGCGTCCAACAAAGTACTGTTGATTTTTTTTGCCTCCCTGCAAGAATAGCTCCCCCCGTCTCTTTTGTTTCCTGGCCACGTTGAGTTGATTTCCCACCAACTATACGGTGTCTATCCTATTATTCTGGTCTAGAACATTTTCTTGTTATCTTCCACAGCAAATATGACAAATTTCTCCTGTACGTATCATTCTTTGTTCACATGTGATATGAACGATGGTGCTTATTGCCTCCTATCTAATCTGTCATCTGTCGTTTAATCACCTAACTGAGCATGTAGTTTGCGTGATTCTTTTGCCACTACATTAGACTGAGATAATGCTAAACATTTCTCCAACTATACCTTTTTCACATTTTCTTTATTTGGAGTTGATTTTAAGCAGTGGTATAGAAGAGAGGGGGGGCCTGAGAGCTTAGCTCCTAACTGCGAATTATAGGGGACGCAGCCCACGAAGTCGTCTTGGAAGTGAAAGACCATACAATCAACATTCATTAGCACTTGAGAAAATATCATTATGAAATAAATAGTTAATTTTGCTTCTCGCTTAATCATTCTTATTTTAAATTTAGAGTTCAACTAAAATTTGAAAGCATTATAATTCATTCTTTGCTTGACCGCACTCTCAGTTTCTCAGTACGTAGGCCGAAGTCTTAGTTTCTTATAAAATCTTTGTACGAAAAGAGCCCCCTATCTATCAATTTACTTCTGCACCTCTGGTTTCAAATACATCTTCCCTCATCTGCCTTGTGTAGTTCAAGTGTATTGTGTTTGTTTGTCAGAATATCTCTTTTGCTATGAAAGAGGAGAGCATAACTAAAAGCTTTTTTGGAGGATATTCATCAAAGTATGGGACGTCAACATAACGAGCGAATTGAGCCGACCAACTGTCAGTTGACAAGCTTTTCGTAAAGTCTGGCTTAAATTTGTGTTTTTCAAAGATTTTTTCATTTTTGCATCAAAAATAGATCTACTGTGTATTTGTATGGTGTATTCTCTTATGTTTTTGTTCATTTGTGCGTTGAAATCATGCTATCTTTCAGTTTTCAGTTTTTCATTTTGTCTTAAGTTGACAGTGAAGATTGCCTTATCATAGCTGATGATCACTCCAGTCGCTTTTGTCCGGAGAAAGCCAGAGAATATTGCAGAGTCATTTCATATGATTAAATAGACGTTGGACTTTGAGTGCCTTTCTTGACTGTGCTCTTGTCAAAGTATTTTGCGTTCCACTTTGTAGTAATGGTCTGTGCATGTATCGAACGGAAAACATGAACCTTCTAGGTTTTTGCAAACTTCAAAAGCTACAAACGTACAGTCATTAAGCTTTTTGGAGAAGTTTTTGCAGTTGCACTAGTTATTTGACATTGAAACTATATTGAAGCTACTACAATATTCTTTGGCTTTCTCGAATTAGACTGGAGTGTTCATCCGCTGGCGATCATTATGCGAAAAGTTCTTTACTACCAAAGGTTTGTGAGTTTGCAGTTCCGATAGCTATTGCTAAAGTTGATTTTTGTCTATTTGAATCATTGCTCGACATATATAGTTTTAAATTATGGGCTGGGAAGTGCTCTGAACCCATCTATAGGGTAACCCCTCTAGAATTATTGTGTCATTTGGCATCTGTTTTTTATTATCGTTTTCACTACTTAGATATTAGTCTGTCATACACTGGCTGTTACCCCAGAAGACATTGGAAATGATTTTCTTCTGAATACATATGAAATCCCCAATTCCTTTCTCTCTGGAGGTAACTTGTTATCAAAGTTTAAGGTAAATTCGTCGTTCTAATATAGCCTGCTGATGGAAGGAGGGTTTCTTTGGTTTTGGAATACAAAATGGAACACAAATCAATGGACGATACCAATGAAGTTGGAATAATTACCTGGGCTCCACCTGATCCCAATTGGAATCCATGGTTGAATCAGCCAGTTATCATTGAAGGAGCTGAGGAGTATCAAGTAATCTTGAACTCATCCATTGTTTTGTCTAAAATCTTCTATCATTTAGAAGGTTCAATATTTATTCATGTTTCGTAACTTTCACTCAAAGTACCCAACAGCATATGCTTGTCCAAATTTCCAATGATATTTCCACTATTTGGAACTGCCATTGTTTCTGAGAAAATTATCATCTAGTGATACTTTCATGTAAGATTGTTTTTCTGCTGTATTTGGAATCTGTGTCCTTTTAAATTATTTAGTGAAGATGCTAGTGATTCTTGAGGCATGTTCGTTGTTGGCGTTCAAAAGTAAACTTTTAAGTTTAGGGCTCTTCAACATCATATTACCAGTGATTATTGGTCATCCTCATCATTATTGCACCTTTTTGATTTATAAGAAGCATTCCTCTTTTTACAAAAGGCACCGCTTCCAACCAGTGAAGAATTTAAAGCAGAGTTTGATGCTAAGTTTCAAGATGTGACCTTCAACGAGATGCTGGAAAAACGTAAAAACCTCCCAGTTTACAATTACAAAAAACAGGTCTTGGATTTGATCAAAGCTTCTCAAGTAGTAGTCATAAAAGGTGCGACAGGATGCGGCAAAACAACGCAAGTGCCGCAATATATCCTTGATGAATACCTTATGGCTAGCGAAGGACTTAACTGCAATGTTGTAGTAACACAGGTATTATTTATTAGCTTTCACGAAAATCTTCACCAGCTTCGCCATTCTGTTTCGTCATAATCGATCTTACTGTTGATGCTATTCTGTTTTTTTCTCCTATTCTATTTTTCTCCTTGAGCTAGTCATATACCATCACATCGTAAACGTTTTAAATCTTTATAGGATTATTTTTAAATGACTTTTTGAATTTACCATATCGACTTCATTCTTGTTCAACTTATTTGCTTATTCTTAAGTTTCATCTTTGATACTATAACGGGCATGATGAACCATTATACCTACATGTCACGATAAGATTTGAGAGAAGGAATTAATATTCTGGTAAAATGTGACCTAGACATGAATTTTTAGCCTAGACGTATCAGTGCAATAAGTGTCGCAGAAAGGATCGCAGCTGAAAGAATCGAACCTTTGGGTCAGAGCATTGGGTATTCAGTTCGCTTTGATTCAATTCTACCAAGAAGTCATGCATCAATCATGTTCTGCACAGTTGGTAAGTCTTTGTTGAGTTTTGTCTGTGTTCTGCTTTCAAGTGATTTATTTCCACTTACAGTTGATTCATAAAAGACAGAAAATGTCCAACGCATGCTGTATGATGGAGCTAGAGTAACAGTCAGTCTCATATACATATGATCCTTGTTGTTTTTTCCTCTTACTTGTGCCTTTTCATTCTGGCTCATGTTGAGGAGTATGGGAGTTCTCGATGCGGTTTATTTCCATATCACGCCTGCATGCCTACTTCTCTCCGTGTAGACAAGACACCACCTAGGCCGTTGGCTCAATGAGTACCCAGTTCTCGTAACTTCCTAGAGTTTCTGCCAGATACCCATTTACTGTTTGATGGACAGCAGGCAAACATTTAAACTATCTCCCAAGGTGAGCTTCGAACCGTCGACCTTCCACATTGAGGATGTGTTCTGTTTCCATATGGCTGCTCACGCATTGTAGCATACTAGACAATAGAAAATTCTATAATTCTTCTGCTTTAGGAGTGTTACTACGCAAGCTGGAGAGTGGAGTATCTGGTCTATCGCATATTGTTATTGATGAGATCCATGAAAGAGACATAAATGTATGTCCTGTCCTTATAGACTTTTAATGTTTTTGATTGATATTTTATATGTTAATTTATTCTGCATCATTGACCTGAGCACCTTAAACTCTATATATCAATAAACATATAATTTACTGTCGAATCAAATCTATGCAGAGTTTGGCTTGTTTCTCGTCTTACTCCCAAACAAAAAGCTCCCACCGCGGAATGTTTGTAGTGTAATGTATTTGCTTTATATAATAAACCTATCTATTTTCAAAAGTTGTTTTTCAGTTTTTATGTTCATTAACTTGTTGTATTATCTGTACCAGTAGTTCCCAGGCTTTTCAGTATATTTTGCATGGCTGTCCCCTACAACATACGTTTTCGAATTAAGGTCCCCTGGGGGATTAATTTACGTTATGATAAACATACTTTCACGGAAGACAAGTAACAATAGTGATATAGCTTAATAAAATAACGAGTCGAACAAGCGACGGCAAGAGAGTCCTCTGAAGCCTGTCGTGGTCCTTCTGAGACCTTTCGCCTCATTTGGGGAACCGTGGACCCAGTTTGGGAACCACTGGTCTGTGCGGTTATCAGTTCCTTGCCTTTTGGTGTAATTTTCTATCAAGAACTGCAGAATGGTTTTTCTCTTTCTGTATTACATTTCTGCATTTCTTATTATCGTTTTAAAAAATTATATTACGCTTATTGATTTCATAGACTGATTTTTTGTTGGTGGTTGTTCGCGATATGGTGGAAACCTACCCTACCCTTCGCGTCGTGTTAATGTCTGCAACAATTGATACTACCATGTTTGCTGAGTATTTTGGTAACTGCCCAGTTTTGCAAATAGAAGGTCGTTCTTATCCAGTGCAAGGTATGCTTTAGAATTAGAGGCAAATACCACAATACTTTGATAATGACATAGAGATACTTTAGTAATATTATCCATATAGTAGCACTTTTTAACAGCAGTTGCCTTATATTGATTGTCAAATATAAAAGTTACCTCGAGAACTTTATATTGTTGAAGAAGCGCTGCTACATTGTTCTTATTATAGCAGAAAGATGTTTTGCTGATGGTATCAAGTAGGCCTTGTCATTTAGGACTATTGTGTTATTTAGGACTCTTGCCTTGTCTTATACGGATAGTTTTGCTGTGATTATCGTCTGTATCTTTTTATCAGATTTGATCTTGATACCAAAATCAACTGCTAAAAATGATTCCCCCATTTCGTATGATTGACATTGTAAATCACAATACATGGAATACTCACACCAAATAACAATCAAGTTCCTTTTCTGTACTCTTGTTTTTTGTACTTTTCACTCTTTCGTACTTTTGTCTTAGATTATTACCTCGAGGATGTGATTCAAATGCTGGGTTTTGTCCCACCAATTAAGGAAAAGAAAAAGAAGAGAGATGTCGATGTTGATGTGGAGGACGAGGTTGCAGTTCTGTACTTTTTCATTGACCAATGATTATTTTTAATTTATTATGCAAAGCAAATGTCAGTTGGAATTGATGTTTTATTTGTTTTTAGTATATCCTCGTAAACAATTTGTTAGGTAATCCGGCCGTTGATAAAGAAAAGAAAAAGCTATTTTGTAACTGAGGTTATTTATCCTACATCTTTTTGACTTAACGTAAAATTTAGAAAGCTGTTCAACGAGACCTTTTTGATCCTTGATGCAGATCACTCATTAGTATAAGCACATGAAGTAAATCACAACTTTGTATAGACGCAATCACAATTTTACTAATAGTATCTAGATAACATTTCATAAATTTTATTCAAGGAAAATATGAATTTGATTTGTGGCCCTGAATACGCGATAACAACAAAGAATGCAATGGCACAACTCAGTGAACGAGAAACTTCTTTCGAAATTATTGAGGTTGGTTCGCTTACTGTTTTTTGCAACTAGTTTGATTGAAACTTTGCCCTTTATTTCGCATCGACTCCGTCTCTCATATTTTCTAGGCCGTTTTATTTCATTGAACTATATGGTTTTATTTTGGTAGTTAGTCGTTTTAATTTCGTTTTAAATCACCTTTCATTCACATTTTTCAGGCATTGCTTCACTATATTGCAAGTCTTGATGCGCCTGGATCGGTCCTTGTCTTCCTCCCGGGATGGAACCTGATTTTCGCCATTCATAAATACCTGACGCAGCACCCTGTGTTCGGTAAGTTCCATCCTTTTGTACAAAGTTCACTCTCCGTGCTCTTCAACTATTGGAAGGTTGACTAGTAAGTCTCTTTTTCAAATTCAGTCTGTTTAGACACTTAAGGATTTTCACGTAATACAGTGTATTTTTTACGTAAGTGGCCGAGTGGTGATGTTATGTTTTTGAATTTAGGTTCGCAAAAGTATGTTATACTTCCCCTGCATTCACAAATCCCACGAGAGGACCAAAGAAAGGTTTTTCAACCTGTGCCGGATGGAACCCGCAAGGTGAATTCTTCGCTTGAAAATAATACATAGCTAGTTCTAAGCATTTCATATGCGTATAAATAAACCATTTTCAATTTTTTTGGGTTTGGAATAAACTTCATAAAATGGACATTATCATGTATTATGTGGTTATAAATATGACATGTTGTTGGTTATTTTTATTTATATTTTAGATAATTCTCTCAACCAATATTGCTGAAACTAGCATCACAATTGATGATGTGGTTTTTGTCATTGATTCAGTCAAGTTAGTATCATTTGCTGTTAGTAAACAGAGCTTTTTGAATGCATATGAACTGGAATGTTTCTCTCATATTTGAAAATAGTGCACTGCACACTTTCATGTGTTTGTCTTTTTACTTCTCATATTCCGATTCAGGTTCTCCAGAATTTTTTTCATCAATATCAAATCTATCTTTTCTGCTCCAGTTGTGTGATGTCACTGCCCACCTAATAGAAGGATCATACTAAGATTGCTTTAACTTGTGCACATTGCAAGGTTTTAAGTTCCGTTAGATATATACCTACTTCTCCTCGTGATGACAGTATGAATAGATGATATGCTAACAATCTGTTAGTACTGGATGACAGTTATAGCATTACTTGCAAACTCTTTGTTGCTGATTTAGAGCGAAGATCAAGCTATTCACATCACACAATAACATGACAAATTATGCTACGGTTTGGGCTTCTAAAACTAATATGGAGCAAAGAAAAGGCCGTGCTGGTCGAGTAAGGGATGGATTCTGTTTTCACTTGTGCAGCAGAGCAAGACGTCGAAGGTATTTTGGTAGTATTTTGCTCACTCACTCACTCAATCACTCACTCAATCATTCACTCATTCATTCACTCACTCACTCGCTCTCTCACTCACTCACTCACTCACTCACTCACTCACTCACTTACTCACTCACTCACTCACTTATTCACTTCCTCATTCACCCGCTCAAACATACAGGCAACTTTAGCAGATCTATGGAAAATTAGGCAAAAAGTTGTATCAGAATATTTGTGGTTGTGCAGTCCTTTTTTATCTACGAAATGGAATATCAAGAAGGCATTTTCCTTTTATTTGAATATACATTGATAAAGATGGTCAGCTTAGCAATATTTCTGTATACATCCTTACGGTATCATCCGGAGTGGTGCAGTCTTGTTTTTATTCCATCGTGAATTCGTTATTTCGTTTTTATTCAGGTTAGCTGAGCATGCCACCCCAGAAATCTTGCGAACTCCATTACATGAGCTGGCATTGACGATAAAGCTGTTGAAACTTGGCGGGATTAAAGAATTTCTCAATAAAGCTTTGGAACCACCTCCTCTTGATGCTATAATAGAATCGATTGCATTATTAAAAGGTATAGGCCATCTTTTGGATATCCATATGGGTTCAGTTTACGGGGTGTAGAACCTAGTGTTAGGATTTTAGGGGGCTGCTGTCCGTCATCGGTAGAGTAGGTGTCCATACAACGTTAAACGAAGGTTTATGAAGGATTAATGTTCTGTACTAATTGGGTATGGCATACAGTAAAAGCTTTAATGATTAATGATTAATGAACTAATTGGGTATGGCATACAGTAAAAGCCCGCATGAAAGAACCATAGCCTTTAGGAGTCTCTACTCTAAAATCCCATGATTTCAATTACTTAATTAAGAAGCTAACTTACCCTGCAAATTTTTCAGATTCTTATAAACAATTAAGTTTTGACTTTAACTGGTTTAACAAGAAAGCCCAGAGTTTTCTTTCAAGATATAATAAGACTATTTGTTAATGCTGACTGAGCAGGAAAAATATTTCATTAGGAACCACTACACTATTTTATTTATTCATATTTCTTTTATAAGAACCTTTTTAGCCTAGGCGCAAAAAGGGAAGCTCTTTTATGCGGGGTTTTATGTAGTCTCAGCTTAGTAGGGATTTTCGAATTGCAATAAATTACCTGTACATATTTGACTGCTGTTTAGGGTTCTATTTACAATGTTATTGGCTGTGCTTCTAATAGCCAATATTATTTTTACATGCATAATTTTCTTTGCAAGTCTACTCTACTTCGTTAGCGATAGCCATTTGTTCACGTCACTTTTTGTATTATGTTCTGATTGATCCTGCTATTGGAGGAAGGAAATGTTGCGAAATTGTTTTGTTAAAGAAAGTAGTCTATTTCAATGCCAACTTCGAGTTGCACAAAGAGACGTTCGTCATGTGATGTATTGTTCTTTGTTAGTCTTCATTCGGTTACTTTTTACACAGTGTTTTCCATATCTTCTCACATCCCTTTTTATTTCTCTCTTCTATCCAGAAATGGGAGCCCTTGATGAGAATGAGAATTTGACTCCGCTTGGATATATTCTGGCCAAATTGCCTATTGACCCAAGGCTTGGTAAAATGATCGTGATTGGGTGTCTATTAAGGTATGAGTCTTTAATACTTTGAGAACATCTGAAAGTAACTGTTCTTCCGATACTGATGAGAGTATGGTCATGTTGGTACGAGTTCAGTTCTGGCTGTATATTCCCGCTCACCATGAAAGAATACGTATCTGAACCCAAACGTTTCATACTCTGATAAGTTTCTTATAAAAAAATACTTTCAGGGATGCTGGAGAGGGGAGTAAGGGACAAGTACCCTCCTATCTTTTCATATGGGGGCAAGTGTGTTAGAAGTTTCCTTTTTTTGAAAATAATAGTCATGAAATTAGAATCATCTTATGATATTGAAGTCATAAAATAGCAACATGTATTTCCCCAGAAATAAGTAGAGATATCAGTTTTTCGTTTCACTTCGCTCGCCTGTCGTCGTACGTGCCCGTTCTTCCTGTTGATTCCCCTTATCCTGCGATTGCTTCAGCGTCCCTGAATAATTCCAGTTTGCTCTAAAGTGCTTATGGTTCTTCCTACAATTTTGTAAGTCTATAGCACGAAAATCTGTATATGCGAACCTTCGTAATCGTATCTTTTGTGGTTCGTATAAGGCCTTTTTGTTCTAAATATTCCACATTAGTCAATCTTTGACTCACGATGCAGCGTTTTCACAGTATCTATGAACTGTTTTTTTCCAGTGTTGGTGATGCAGCGTGCACAATAGCTGCTAGTATGTGTCTGCCAGAACCATTTGAAACCCCATCGGATCGTAAGCGTCTTGGATGGGTGCATAAGAAATTTGCTGGAAATCGCAGCAGTGATCATATTGCGCTTCTTTGTGCATACCAGTCATGGGAGGATGTCAGGTAGCGATTTTACTCATATGAAGCATTTTTAGTGTATACAAAGAATACCCTGAGATTAAGGATGTTGTTGAGATAACCCATAAATGTGAGTATAAGTATGAGTAATATAAATATTCAAAAACAAAGCACCAAATAACAATGTAAAAGGCACATAGATTATGAGGATATGTTTTCTTTTAGTAGAACCATGAGAAACTAAATCTGTAAGTGGATCCCTTTACAAGAGGTAAAATTTTTAGCAATTTGTCATACATATAGTACAGTTTGTTCAGATTCTCTTTCTCTCTGAATTCTAGGGCCATAGATGAAGATGCAGAAATGAGCTTTTGCGACAATCATCAGCTTAATATGTCAACTTTGCGCATGACATCCGATGCTAAGGTTTGTTGGATTTTAACAGGAGATAGTATATGGGTTAATTTTAAGTCGCAGCGCAATTGAAATTTTTCAATTTTTATGGATTTGAGATTTTTTAAGGATTACTAATCAGGAAGTATTTTATGGTAGGTGTTGTTACACATCAAAGTTATTTCTTCTTGATTTTTCAAGCAATGCTCTTTATCAGTAGGAATGAATTTGTGGTCTTACATTGATAGAGGAGTAAGTTGTGGGATTTCAGTATTGATTGAATATTAACATGTCAAAAATTCTCATTGATTTCCAACTGCTGGTCATTAATTTTGTAGATGCAACTCAAGGATCTTCTTTGCAACATTGGATTTCCAGAAGGTGAGTCCAGCTGTATCCCTTAACCACCTGCAATTCCATTGTCTGTCAATTGGGAAGTCGCTTTTTGATGACCAAAGGAGAGTCAATTACACGCTAGGCAATTTTTGTTGATTGATGCGTAGCCAATGATCTATTCTTCTATTTCAGAATGTATGTACCCGCAGCCATTCAATTACAGTGGGCCAGATGTTGCTCTGGATATGGTAAGATAATTATCTTTTGGATTTTGGACTACATGGTTTAAGGATTATATTGTTTATCAGTTTCAAAACATCGATGCTTTCACTCGTTTGTGCTTTATCATTTCATATTCGAATATACTTAAATTGTGTGTGTATGTGTGTGTGTGCGTGCGTGCGTGCGTGCGTGCGTGCGTGCGTGCGTGCGTGTGTGCGCGCGTGTGTGTGCGCGTGAGTGTGTGTTATTGAATATTTTGATATATATTTTAGTGAACAATATCTGTGCTATTGAATAGTTATATAGGTATAAAAATTAAATGTTTATATATTTATCTATATACATAACTATAAATATATAAATGAATAAATATATATAATATATCATTTGAAATCAGTTTTTTGCTATTAAAGGTGACTGCAATTTTATGTACCGGTCTATACCCGAATTTTTGCATGCACAAAGAAAAACGGAAGGTTTTAACAACGGAAGGAAAAGCTGCATTGATACATAAGTCATCAGTGAATTGTACAAACAGAGAAGTGACGTTTCATTCTCCGTTCTTCGTTTTTGGTGAAAAGGTAGCTTCTTTCTTCTTCTGCGATATTTCCATAACCATTAGTATCTACGGAAATTAGCCCATTTTTGTGATTCTACTGTCACTTTTAAAGTTGGTCCTTTAGTCTGTTATGGATACAATGTGAGCCTCTAGTGATTATTTCAAACTTTCTTTGTTTTTAGATCCGAACGAGAGCTGTATCATGTAAGCAAATGACTATGGTGTATCCAGTACAAATGCTGCTTCTAAGTGGTTGTGATGTCACCGCAGAGAATGGTATTATTACATTGGACGACTGGTATGCAGTTTGTCTATTTAATTGTTACTTTCTCTTGCCCAAGTAAGGTATATATAGCTGCAAAGATGAAATGAAGCGTACTTCATATTTGCATGAATTTTTCGATTTTCGTATTAGTAGCGTAAGGCACCTGGAAAGGGTTGCAATAATTTCGGTTGTCGTACTGCTTCAATAAGCGACACGGGTCGAATTACAACAGTTTCACAAACAGTCTTCTGCATTCTTTAGTACTGACTTCCCTATCAAGGATGCTGTAATTGGACACTGCATTCTGTTTTCGCTACTAGCACTCGTACATATTGATCAAGGGTTGTTCTCTGGCAAGTCTTACTAGCATCTGCCATTAATTTTCTCACAGGCTTTTAATACAGAGGCAACTTTTTCATAATATTGTAGAAACATTAGCGATCATTGTTGGCTAAGTATAGAACTATATGGCAATTTTGAACAAATACCTGCAAATGGTAGAGTTTTGTTTTAACTAGACGTTACGTGAAGTATTACTGACACCTGGAAGTATTTATTCCTAAGAGTTCATTAGCATTATTTTCTCCATTTCTTTTCGTTTTTTCCTATTTATGCAATTCAGATATCTGCAGATATACACACGTAGAACTTATGGAGACAAGATATAGAGGCTGTAAATTGACATTTTAATTTATTATATTATTACACATTATTATAGTTAATAAGCTAATTAACGCCAACAAAATAATTTAAAACCTACTTTGCAATGTCTATATTAAACCTACAAAAACCCTAGATTTTTAATGAAAATTTTGCACAATCTGCAGATGCAAGTATTTTCATGTCATAATTGTTTTTCGTTTGAACTCAACTAGTGTGTTGGAATCTTTGATTTCCCTTGGACAAGATATATAGGCTGTAAATTGACATTTTTGATCGTAGGATTTCGTTAAGAATGCCTCATAGCCAAGCAGCAAAAATAGTTGCACTTAGAAATTTGATAGAAGAGATGATAATCAGTGCTGCAAACAATCCAGAAACTATCTTGCATCCATCGGAAAATCATGGCCGATTTGGGGCATTAGTTAGAGGCCTATGCCGAAGTAATGCTGGAAGATACAAAGCAAGTGGATCGAGTGGGAATTTTGACAGAAATGCCTTTGCTCAAAGAGGGTAAATATTTTTCATGGGTATTTTATTTAATAGCTTATATGCCCATTTCACGATTTTTTGTAGTAGTTCTCTCTCTCTTTTATTCATGAAAGGATTGGTTTCAAATCATTGGTTATATATCATTGGCATTTAAATTTTGGCACATAGGCCAATAAAATGGCTCATCTCGTATTTCTGTAATATCTATGTATTAATGATGTAGGCCTGTATTGGAGTGATTCCTTTACTTGTTGTTTTAGTGGCAGCAGCGGAATGGCCATGCGTGGCAATCAATTCGCCCAGCGGTACCAACGACCAAGAGGATACCAGGGACCGAGACATTTTAGCGGAAGAGGCGGTGGCTTTCGAAGGCCACCACAGCATCACAGAGGCTTTAGAGGCTTCCCTAGAGGTGGTTATAGGGGAGGTGGCAGAGGTGGATTCATGGGCGGGTATTAGTGTGGTATCCGTTCATGTTTAAAGGACGTCATATGTTCTTATTTCGCAAGCAGTAGGCAGTCATTCTGTCACGAAGATATGTTGACACTTCTTTGTAAATGACTATATACCTTGATCAACTATGCTTTATTTGACTATACCTACTAGTGAGTACTTTCCTCATGTCTTCTTAAGGGAGAGTTTGTACAGTAGGTTCTTATATTTTCATACGAATTTCATCTGAATTTACTATATATAGCATGAATATCATAAATATATATATATATATATATATATATATATATATATATATATATATATATATATATATATATATATATATATATATATATATATATATATATATATATATATATATATATATATATATATATATATATATATATATATATATATATATATATATATATATATATATATATATATATATATATATATATATATATATATAAGCATGAAAGACAAAAAGTTCTGTCGAGCTACTTTTAAATAGCTGATGATCTTCATCCAGAAGCTTCTACCAATACACTTAGCACATAAGTTTTTGCCTAAATAGGTTCTTTGTGCAGGATGCCTGAAATGAAAATTCTAACCTAGCAGGTGCTTAAAACCCTTGTTCTTATACGCGGACTGTTAATGTATTTTAGCTGGGATTTTGTAGCCAATCAGTTACAAGTAACTGTCTCACGCGGAAAACATATGCTTGTGGGAGCCCTTTGTACCATTGTATTGAACCCAGTGTCTCAATATCTCATTGAAATATGACTAAAAAGTACACTTATATGGACTTATTATCTTTGGCGGCTATCTAAGAATAGTTTAATTTTTTCATCCTTTGTTATTCAAGCGACATGCATTCATAATTTTACCCCAAACCTGCAATTAGCTAATTTCTTATGAGTGAAAAGAGATTTTGAAGCTCTCAGTTGAATTAGAACTAAGATAGTGGAACACTTTCATAATAATGGACTATTTCATTGACAATCGTACGTAGAAGTCAAACTCGTTAGCGGTGGCTTTGTTCAAGAATGAAAACACTATTCCAAAGATACGCGATGGCTTTGTTCTGAACTGATTCTTAGTGACAGATGGTTTTCTGTTTATATCCTGTGTTCAGCTGATGGAAAAATTCGAAAAGAAAGTATTTTGGGCAACTATTGAACAGTGAGATTCTTCGTTTTCAGATCGAGACTCCTGTCCAAAAACATGTATTATGTTAATAGAATGCTGTGAATAGTAGTTAAGTGTAGCTGGCTTTTGTGGTTTTCCTGTTTATTTGTTGGCCCAGGATGGGTTTTCCGGGTAGCTATTAGCCTGGTATGCGCCTGGGGAGCTAGGTACGTGCCTCAGGATTGTTCCAGAGTATGACTTTACCGATCTCGGACGCCTATTTGTTTCAGATGATGTAAGCTTATTTATCTATCATTTGTCCACAGTAGCTCCTTCATGTATTCTTTTGTGGTCCTTTGAGATGATGCTAGGAAAAAGTAAATATAGTTTCTTAGAGTTGCGAGAAGACTAGAATGAATAATCGAAAAGAGCTATGGTCTCGTAATACTCGATCAGAACCATTGATAGTTACTGCAGGTTGTGTGTTTACGATAGTTCCCGTTAAGTGCACAATACTTAATTTGTGAATGCCTTTAGCAGTTCCAGTAAGTACTATAACCTCCCTAGCGTTTCTTCCTATCCGAAACTTTCCGAATTAAATACTTAGTTAAAAGAACAAACTCAGTTTCGACTGGAAGCTACTGCAAACCAGTGAATTGGACGTGGAAGAAAGGGGAGAACAATTCATTATTGTTAAGTGTTGTTGCGGTTCTTGAACAGGATTTGTTTACACAACAGGTAGAGCCTGCGGAAGTTTTCCAGCTCACAGTGTGACCAATGAGTTGTGATCCACCCATTCAAAGCTGTGTTGGATGAGTATACACTAGTAATAGGCAACGGGAGAAAGGTCAATAAAAAGCTAAAGAAAATGAGCGATACAAAGAACTACCAAGGTAAATACTATCAACTTGCTTCTCTTAGAGCCCCATTGATTTACTCGTCACTAGTTTGTGTTATGTGCTTTTACAAGTAGTTTGTCTTCTAGGGAGAGCGAAGTTCTTTCAGGCCTAATCACTTCTTGTTGCATATATATTTATCTCTGTAAATCCTGGCACTTTTATCTACGGAAGGAATGACATAACTTACCTCAATAGATACAATGGTTGTAGCGTATTTGCCGGGAACACGGATGTAGCCATATAACGCTCTATTTCCGCATGCAAGAGAGGAGTGACATCGTCTCTTCCCCAGAAACTGCAAGTTCTGTTTGTTGTAGACATTCTAGAGTAGATGTAGAGTTCTGTGAACAACCTTGATATAGTGTACTTGTTTCTATCAAACTTTACAGCTATCCAGGATGATTACTGGTATAGAAATATACAGATCGGATATATTTTGAAGCATCTCAATGTCGTTCCTAATGACGTGACGTGTTTTATACCACTTTGTCAAATGGGTTTGGTGCAATTCTGTATTTCTCCGTTTATGCTAACCGCTCCCATTCTTTACTTTCAGTTAATGTGTATTCCTGAAATGGGTAGATAAACGGAAAGTTTCATTTCAACAGATAGACGCTGTTGACAATTTGTCTTCTCTCTATGCCAAGATGAAATTCCTTCAAGACGAGTTGATTCAGCCGATTACATATTTTTTGAAGTATTTTTTCAACGTCATCTTTCTAGGCGGTAAGGCATACGGGAAGCTACGTTCAGACCAGGAAAACGACCTGAATGAAATAAATAAGGTACTTTTTATTGTATGAACCAAAGTATAGGAGGATAACATTTCATTCACTAGAGTGAAGAGAGAAGGCAGCAAGATATGGACTGGCCAGAAAACCTCAGTTTAGACGTATTAGCAAAGGAAGGTAGCTCTTAGTACGATGCTTGGGAAACTCATTGTGCTGAAGAAAAGAGAATTAGCTTCTAAATTGTGTCATTGTAAAATCACTTCCCATTGTCGCCCTTCAGTTTGCAGAACTCCAGATATGTTGTACAACTGATGAATGCTTGAAATAGTAAGTAAACAGTGAAGTGGGGCAAGCATGATACTACTGGAATCTGGGGTGCTTTCTCCCCCTCCCCCCACTTTTCCAAAAACAAGTTTACTTCCTCTCTATCTCAAGTGTCAATATGGATTTTTGTAGCTTTGTTCCTAAACGCCATATGATTCAGTCAAATGTTTGTCTGGCAGATGCCTTTTTAGCCTGTCAAAATGGGGAAATTTGAAAGTTCTCCTAAGCTGGACCCAACCATGGGGGTCCTCCTATGTCACTGAATGAATTTCTCAGCTCCCCAGATATAGATTTTGGTGCTGCCCCTGTGAAGTAGCTAGTACCTGGCAGACCCAAATATAGTCTATGTAGCAGCTAACTGGAGATTTGTTTGAGATAACAGTACAAGTTTTTAATAGTGTTGTATTGATTATGCACTTTTTGACATTATTTTGTACAATTTTTTCCCAGAGCTACCTAGATGATGAAGACCAACTTGAGGAATATCCTGATCTGAAGGAAAGGCTGGAAGCATATAAAAGTATGAAAGATATTATCATTAAGATATTTGATTATGTATGTTGTACTTACTTTGTATGAATGCTATTTGCAGGTTAACTTCTGCCTGAATTGATTTTTGAAACTCACTTGTTAAAAAAAGAATGGAAGTATCTTGTGTATGCATAATTTAATTTTTTTTACATAAGAGATGTGTAATTTTCATGGCCCCAATCTGCTCTCATATTGCAGTTAATTATTTCTTAATAACTTTCAAGCAGTTGTTATGTTAAAATTATAAAAATAATTTTTTTGCTGCATGTTCTTACTTTAGACCAATTCATGGAGTTTGATGAAGATAACTCTGGAGATATTGGTATGGTATTCTAGCATGTTCACACTACTTTTGACTATGCCTTAGATGTCATTTTATAGAAGTAGTAATTGAGACTTGATCTGACTATGAAAGATCCCAAAATCTGCAACTCAGTAGCATAAACAGTCATTCATACAGTATGTATGCACAAATTTTTGAAGATTTTGACCCCCTCCCCCTTCACACAAGCTTACACATTGTAGACTACCCCCTATCTGCATTTCACATTAACTCACAGTGTTTTTCAATGTGTTTAATGACTTTCAACCTGCTCATAACTGCTTGGAAACCACCAAATTGCCTGTGATAGGTAAGGAAAGACTAGGTTTTGTGAGTTTATTAACTTAGCATTAGATGTATACATGTCAAGACTCCCTCCTCCTTTTATTCAATTGTATGCTTCTCACCCACCCCACCCCACCCCACCCCACCCCACCCCTATGCCTATGCTTACTATGTCACTGACCCCTTTTTTAAGAGCATAAAGAACCTTAGTTCCTTGTATGGCGGCATTGTCATGTAGCCAATCAGATTAAATTAGTAACAGTGGTATAGTAGCACACTTGCAGGAGAAAAGGTACCAAGGTAAAGGAGCATTGCTGTACGCAATAGTAGACAACAAATGAGATTAAATACATAGTTTTATTGATCACTGTCACGTGTTATGTTGGTCATCTTTCTTTCCAAAGTTACCCCCCCCCCCCCATAAGCAAAATTCCTGGTGCCACCCCTGCTTTAAAGGGATGTTTTAAAACTTCCTTGTAGCATGAATGAAATGTCTATTGTGGTAAAATATGAAACCAGATAATTGATCAATGGCTTGCATGCAGAATATTTTTGTTTTGAAAATAATTCTTTGTTCTGTAGCTGATTTCATTAAACATTTTGGTAGAGAGTTTTGTGGGCCTACCCACAGATTTTTGTATTCTTCATGAGACTGAGGGATATGGCAGGAAAACTAGCAAACAGCAAGATTAGAATGATGTTTAAAGTGTGTTTTTAGAGATATATTTCATAAGGGTTTTGTACTAGTGAAGATAGAGCTATCAGAGAGAAAATGACCTCTTACAATACTTTTTCCAGTGTCTTTATATTTCCAGTCTATCCATATTGGTGAATCGGACTATATGTTAACAAAAGAAACCATGTGCCTCATGTGGTCGTGTTAGGATCCTCGGCTCAGTTTTATTGTATGAATTCAAGGAGGAGCTTACCTTGGTAAAATATGACCGTTTTTATCGTTATGAACATAGTTGGTCTCACCGATTCAATTCAATTCAATTTATTTCAAAATTCAAATTCTACCACTACATACAAAATACAACAAAATAAAAAACAGCAACATAATATCATACAACATAATTTACATTACTTTAATGACACAACTACAGAAATTTTTCCACACAGTGCAGTAGAACCCTTTCAGAAGGAGCTCTCAAAGTAGGTAGACTAACGAGATGGGAGCCCCCTTCCTAGTTGCTGCGATTATCTTTCTTGGTTGCATTTGAAGATTTTCAAGCTAAATTTAAAGGAACCGATTCCTATCAACAGGGAACTTTTTGAAGACCGTTATTAGGATATCTGTAAGCTAGCATGAAAAGGAAACGTGGGCAGTTGTACAATTCTCTCATCTTTGGCACGGAATTTTTCCATGAACAGGTGATAAACTTCACAACAAGTAGAAATTTCGATAAAGTGGCCACCATTGGGGTATATTGTCTATTGTCTTTAGCTTTTGAACCTAGGCCTTGAACTAGGTTCCTTATAAAATAAAAAGTGTGTATTGTCGGAAAGAACGTTTGGCACGGTTTCAATTCTATTTGTAGCTAGAAGTAGTGACTAAACCGTTTTCTTTGTTTTCTTCTAGATTTAATGGAGTTGAAGAGAATGATGGAAAGATTAGGTCAAGCTAAAACTCATCTTGAGCTTAAGAAGATGATTGCAGAGGTTGACACACGAAACTCAGGTAAGGCTTTTCCATATTTACAGGATCGTTTCATTTTTTGATGTTGCAATTTATTGTTGTTTAATAATAATTTTTATCTTGTTTTGGAATTATTGGTTGGTAATTTCATATTGGTACTGAAATGTATTGCGCTTCATTTCAGTTTTCAATATTTAATTTGACATTGATCGATTATTTTTCGAAGGAACTATTGATTACAAGGATTTCCTAACAATGATGCTGGGAAAGAAGAGTTCAATTCTAAAGCTGTACGTTCATTTCTATTTCAAGTTTGACATTATAAATGATCAAGTATATAAATGATCAAGTTCCCGTGATTGCCAATTCCACCCCCACAAGGTTGTTT
Organism: Mastigias papua; assembly: GCA_964019165.1. NCBI lineage: Eukaryota > Metazoa > Cnidaria > Scyphozoa > Rhizostomeae > Mastigiidae > Mastigias > Mastigias papua. The sequence continues at coordinate 4,521,046 of OZ025273.1, read as the reverse complement.
GGTGCCAGTATTTCATTCTCCTTAATAATCATGCTGTTGTCTTCAGGGTCCTGTCATGAAAAGCCAGGGAGTGTTTGTAGAGCACAAGCGAGTTTTGATATGACAAATGTGGAATTTGTTATGTTGGATATATGAACGGGGGATTTACGACCTCCTTCTTAACATTCACGAATATGCACTTGATTGTGGCTTTGAGTTTTGCTAAAATTACTTTCTTTTATTGCCCTAAGTAATATAATTCATTTTGTTATAAGACATTATGGGTACTTCTGTTTTATCAAGGATCCTGATGTTCGAGGAAAAGAAGAAGGAGAAAGAACGACCAAAAGGGCCACCACCCAAACGAGACATCTCATCGCTACCTTGAATTTTTTATATGATATACATAACGAATTTTCATATCTCTCGTTCTGCTTAAAGTGAAGTAGCTACCTAATTTCCTAACACACATATATACATAAGATGCTAAGACAAAGAAACAAAATGTTTTGTAGAATCGTAATTATTTGTAATCATCAGACATCGATTTGTGTTTTATTTCTTACCAACTGCCACCAAATGTAGAGTTTGGGTGTTTGATGTTAAATAGATGGTTTATGGATGTGCCAGTGCCATTGTTTTCATATGTCACTTGTTCATGATGTGTGCATAAGTTGATCAGAGCCTGACCCAATGTTAGCTTTTTAGCAAATAAGGGATAGTCAGATTTATTATTTTATACTTCTGGATTGATATGGAGCAGGCCAATTAGACAGGTGCTTTTCAAAGCTGTTCTATGGACGGTTCTTGTTGCTAGAGTAGGTCCAGAGGCTCAGTCGGCCCCCATGTCACCTGGAGCCTTAGAGGCCAAGGGCTTTTTAAGCAGAAAATGCTTGTGTGTTCTAAGAGAAATAGCAGACTAGAGAAGTTTCTGCCAGAGTGTCAAGAGCAGTAGGCTTTTCGAAGTAGTCCAGGCCTATTTCTGTGAAGATAGTCTTTAGAAACTCTGTACACGGGCATCGTGGAGTTTAAATTTCGTAGACTCTGTCCTGCGATGCTTCCAGAAGAGTAGTAAATAGCAGTTATAATATTGCCCTGGCAGACAATTGTAATTTAGGACTAAAAATTGGAGATATTGGCTAACTTTGTGCAGAATTATATCAATTCAGGGTATAATGCCCTCTAGCAGAAGAGGCGCAGCCAGGGGACAAGGGAGAGCAGTCGTCCTTACCCCAATGATAAAAGTACGGTATCTGAAAAGTGCATGAATCTGGGAAAGCACTTGAAACAAACGGCTTATACTATCAAGCTTTTGAAGATTACCGCACTACAGTTGCAGCTCCTCGATGCACCCAAATTCAGCTCCTCTAATCACTTACCAAACTTCATCTACATCTACATCTATCTAGATGTAGATGTACTTCAATTCCTCTCATTGTCATTTAGGGCAAATCCTAAAGTCTTTCGCAGGGCAGGCAATAGGATCCTAATGGCCAAGCCACGGGAGATTTTTGGTTGTTTCGATACCCCCAAGCTTTTTCGAAGATGTGGTAAAAATGTTAATATCGTTCCCTCTCCAGAATAGACAAACTGGCCTATTGAAATTTCGACGATTTCAACTTGGAAAAACGTATCTCTATGTTCAAAGAGGGTGCTTCCCTAAGATATACAGGGCGTGGTCTTCCCTGGAGCTACACCCCCAAACCCCAACGCTCTCTCCCCCTTATCGATACCTTGGGCTACCACTGCAAAGTCCATCCTCCCTTTATACTTTGCTTCATTCGCCCTTCTGCATCCTCCAACTAAATAACCCCGACTAGTGGCTACTCCTAGGCTAGATGGGAATCAAATAGCACTTATCAAAGCATTTACAGCCCTACAACGGGCATGGAAAGCAAAGAAGCGGCAAAATGATCAAAATGCTCTTCCAGAGTAAGGATTAAGGAACACCCTCTAAGCTGAGGTAAACAAGTGTCATTCCCAATTTCGTGTAAGGACGGTAGCTACAAATTTTTTATTTTTTCCTTTGCATGTTAGTAAGCTCTTTATTTATTTGTTTCTTATTTTTGGAAAGGACTTACAGCAAAATCCCCAACATAGGAAGAAAGCCAAAGGCAAACTATAGAGCCAGGTAAGATCAATCTTGTTAATTTTGGACTGGAAAAATACTTGCAGGATTCCGGGAGGAAATAGTGTAGAGAAAAGTAGTGCTTAAGGATTACCACTGCAAAGATCTTAGGGAGCGGTCATTATTTATGGCCGGGGTGGGGACTGAAGAGAATGCGTTATGTTCTCTCAAAAAAATTTTACCACGCCGTTTGCTAAAGTCAAATTTTCGTTACCCCACCAAAGGAAAACAGTAAAGCAACGGTACATTTATGCTTAACACGGTATATGTATTTAAACTACCCCCGTGATCAAAAATTATTCTTCTACCCCACCTTGCACTGCTTATTTTTTCAGTTACCCCACCATTTTATCTTCAGTCCCCACCCCGGTCATAAATAATGACCGCTCCCTTATTTTATGTTTTCATATTTTTGGTTTTCGCTACACGTCCCTTTCCATAACGATTGCATTGACAACAACAGCAACAAAGTATGCTGTTCTTTGTGTTGTTGTCGTAACTCTTGACTGCTGCATCAGGCCTTGTGTGAAGTTCATCATTTGTTACAGCGACCCTTTCAAGTGAATTAACCATGATTGAAGACACTATACTTATCCTTTTAATTGCTTTAATTACTGCACTTTTTAGTGAAGGTATGTTGTCTTTGGTAACTGTCTGTTCTTTTAACCCTTATTGGCTAGGTGAAGGTGCGTGTTGGAAAGTGGTGGACTTGGTGGTCTCTTTACCCACCCACGTACCGCTGTATGAGAGTATCAAATGCAGGAAGGGGGCCTTTTCCACCTTTTCTTATTAAAAAATAGCAGCCGACTGTAGAATATTCCGTGGTTGCACTTATTTTACTTTATTTATGAACCAAGGCTAGCAGAGAAACTGGTGTAAATTTGTACACATTAATGGCAACTGTATTTTAGTATGGTATTGTTTCAGTTTCACTTTCACAGAATTTGAAATTCCTCAACATACAATACAAAGACAAAAGTTAAAAATACAGTGCATTTTACTATATGGAGCTAATTTATGTACTATATGAAACTGATTTACTAATACAAGACAAATACTATAGTATGCAGATAAAATGGGTTTACTACTACTACTAAGACGCCATACGCAGTTAATACTGCACGACGCGTTTCACAATGCCACGCCAGTTTTTCCTATCTTGTGTCAGTTCAGATAGTCTATTTAATGTTTGTGCTTCTTTGGAGAGATCCAGTTTAATTCCGACGCAGGCCAAATCTTGTCTTATTGTCTGCATCCATGTTGTCTTTGGTCTTCCTTGTGGCCGTTTTACTTTCCTGAGATACTCTTTAAGGGCTTTCCTTGCTGGTGTTTCTGGATGCAAGCGCATGAGATGTCCTAGCCATGTTAGTCTCCTTTCTCTTATTATTTCACTCCATGGTTCATATTTCGTTTTGGCATAGAGCTCGTTGTTGGTAATATTTCTTTGCCAGTTAATTCCAAGGATCTTTCTTAGATGTCTACGCTGGAAGGTGTCGATGGTGTTTTCTAGTTTCTTTGTTAGTGTCCACAGTTCGCTATTATACAAAAATACACTTGCTACATATGCGTTAAAAGTTCTCAGTTTAATCGTGACGGAGTTTATCTTGCTGCTGAAAATGCTGTTGAGCGTTTTGTATGCATCAATTGCTAGTATTTAATGGGTTTATCGATATACAAAAGAACATTTGGTATTTGATTGCAGATAATCTATTATGTAAGCATTTTCAAGAAATTTCTATTTAAATCCATTAGTAATGCTAAATTTCTTTTTCCAGGTCTCACATACTTGTTGATTTATAGAACAGAAAAGTACAAGAAATTAACAGCAGAAGTAGAAAAACACAGCAAAAAATGTGAGATGTTGTGCATTGTTTTTTTATTTTAGATGAGTTATGAGGTTGCAGATTTATCTTTTGATCTCAAATACTTTTTGAGTCAGTAGTCTCAGAAAATATTGCCCACTATGCATATAATATATTTCCATTGAGCTATTTTTTTTCAAAGCACTTCATAAAATATATTTTTGCTAGTTTTCCATATCAAAAAATAAATGCAAATCTGCAAATGATTATAAGACAAGTAAAATATGTCACTCCAATGGAACTAAAACCAATTTGCAACAAATTCATTCCTTTAATGCAAAAGTAGCCTGAACATTGCCATTGCAACATGGCAAATGAAAATAATAGTTCATTTACAAGACAATGCAAAAAGAGGTGTGATGTAGCACATCACTACTGCACAGCAGTCGGGCAAAGCAGAGGTTTAAGGCAAACACTGATGGCTATTCACCCCCTATGTACTTACTTTAGTATGTATAGTCTATGCCTATTTTCAGTGGAGAAGAGGAAAGAAACAGTAACTGATATATCAAAGCAGGGTGGCCACAAAAAGAAGATAGGTATTTGCATCCCTAAATTTTATATCATATATACTTGTTGCATTAAGTTACAAATTTTTGTGAATATATGTTTAAAGAAGTATTACCTAAGCACCAATTTCACAATTTTTCATGCTGCTAACTCTTTTGTAAAATGCAGTAAAAGAGATTTCCCTCTAACTAGAGGAGATTGAAGGTTTGTTTGGATTGACACTAGATGACATCATTAGATGTAAGTTTACAAGTTAAGGGTAGTGCTGTTATATCACTTAAAAACCAGAAAAATTTAGTTAAATGAAGCTAATTGGGCAGGGCTTACCATAGAAACATATCATCTTAGCATCAATGGTTGTAGCTTGCCATTCCTTCTTAGAGATTAAGTTTCCCATTGGGGGAATTTCCCATAGGTAGTAGACATAGGCCTAGGCTGTGATAATTGCTGGGTTTTTACTGTGAGTAATTCTTAAGCCTTATTTCATCATAATCATTCTCAAGAAAAGCCTTTGTTGAATGTAATACTCTGCAAGTTTGCTGCTTCAGAAAATTGCTTTCCCTTTGCCACATTTTTTTTATAAATCTTTAGGAGATCATTGTCTTGAATTTTCCTCAGCATTCCCCCATGTTATTGTTGAGCAGATCTCATCTTTATGTATTCAGGGTAGTTTTTGCATAAATTTGATAAGTGGGCTTGTGAATGTTATTGCCTTGTATTTATACTATTGTGAATCTATGACTTATTCTCTTTGTGCTTAATTTAGAACGAGTTGAAGAAAAGTTGAAAAGTCATAACAGAGATTTGTCAATGGTAAAAAACACTGTTACAGTATTAATTGCTCTGTATAAAACTTTATGCTTCTGTGCTTTAAGCACTACACTGTGTGAATTACAAATATAATATGAATATGATGCAATTATATTTCATAAATGTTTACTATATTTATGTAAGATATGTGTTATGAGTATTTTACATTATATTCATTACATTTTTGTATTCATCAATATTTCACATAACTACTATTGAGCCTATTATTCTTTAATATTTGTTTGCTTACCAGTGTATTTAATTAAAGTATTGTTCTGTAAATGCTTGGAAGTTATGCAATTGCATATGAATGTGTGTGATTGCTCCATTGCTTGATTTACCTAATTATTTTTTACAGGTTAAAATGAAGTCAATGTTTGCCATAGGATTCACTTTCACTGCTTTGATGGGCATGTTTAATTCTATGTAAGTTAAACATAGCCTTTATATTCATTCCCATAGTGCACTTTGCTCAATATCTTTCCAGTGTTTCTTGTCTCACATATAGGTGTTTAGTTCATTAGTACTTGAGCAGGTGTCAGCAAATAAATTTTGAATGTAAAAAAGCCACTGCGAGGAATTCTCACGATATAGAACGTTCACTTTGCTTTCTTTTTGGTTTTCTAAGATATATTTTTAGTCACTGGTACTTTCACTTATATCTGCATTGTACTGATTTCCATTTTCTTGATGTCATTTTTTCATTAAGGCTTAAGATTTGCTTATATGCCTATCAATCTTTCTAGCATTACATCGACCATTTGTCATACATAGAGGCAGATATATTAATCTGGCTACGGTTTTGATTTTTAGATTTGATGGTCGTATTGTGGCTAAACTTCCATTCGTACCAATTTCATTTTTACAAGGACTCTCTCACAGAAACATCAGAGGCGATGATTACACCGATTGCTCATTTATATTCTTTTACATCCTCTGCACAATGTCAATCAGGCAGGTATGACAAATGGCAAATTTTTCCCAGTTGTGCATCTTACCTTTAAAACTATACCTTTGTGTCAATCAGGCAGGTATGACAAATGGCAAATTTTTCCCAGTTGTGCATCTTACCTTTAAAACTATACCTTTGTGTCAATCAGGCAGGTATGACAAATGGCAAATTTTTCCCAGTTGTGCATCTTACCTTTGTGTCAAGACATCCTGAATGTTTGTCCTATGATATTGAAATCCATGTCCTGAGATCACGTTTATAACGATTGACTGGTACTGCAGAGAGCCATGTGACTGTAATGTCCTCAGATGTCGCAAAAACGGGCACCAGTGCACTCAGAATATAGAGAGGACTTTGGACTAGATCCTTATGGTAGAGGGACCACTATTAGGGCTAAGAGAACTCTAAAATGTAATCGAAAGGCACATTAAGTAGAAAGCTGTTGATGAAGATCTTTGGCTACTCAAACTTTATGGCATACAGTTGGTAGAGATGTCCGTTCACATATTGACATACTGCTTTTTCGTTTCTTAGAACATTCAAAAGATGCTTGGATTCTCGCCGTCACGCGCCGTTAGCAAAATTGGAGGAGGAATTTTTACTCCCCCACAACCTGTAAAGTAGCATTTGGCAACAGATCTTTCTCAGTATAAAAGTGGACTTTATAATTGTTTTGTTAGCAATTGAGAGTCCTTTTTGATTACATTTATTTGATGATTGTCATGTTTCTATTTAGTTCTCTAAATTCTCAAAAAAAAAGCGATTTCATCTTTATTAGGCGGTTCGAGGCGGTTCTCTGAACAGCGTAAAAACCCCTACGGATATTGAGCTTTTATAGCTGGTCTATGTTGGATATTGCTTTTGGGTTCTAGTATTCATGGTGATTGCGTTAAATGGTGAAAATTATACGTTTTCGCAATAAATCTAGTTAGCTATGGTGTTGCTGGATGGTCGTGGAGGTATATGGTAATGATGCTCATTTGGTTTCTTCGGTTCTGTAGAGTGTCTGCTTTCAGGTCAGCATCTGTTACCGTATATCACGGTTACTATAAGCTTTAGAAAGAGAGCCACAACGAAAAACATGATGTTGATCTTCATTGAAATTTCTGTTTTTTTATTTGTGGAGAACAGTTCTAGCTATATTTCTAGCTATATTTAATTAGCATGGCTTAGTCACGTGGTTATGTCTTGAATAATTCTGGAAGTGTCGAAATAGTAGGGAAGGAATTTCAATGAAGATCAATATCATGTTTTTCGTCGTGGCTCTCTTACTGAAGTTCATGAGATAGCTCCGTTTCCTAAAAAGTGTTTCAATCATGCTTATTTTTCTTACGTCTGTCTGTGCAACTGATTCCTCAGAGAACATATTTCACTCAGGAACGCCTTGGTTGTTGTAAAACTTTCGTGTAATAGCCGTTCTAGTGTATCTGAGAGGTAGAGAAACTAAAATAAGCTTCATCATCTTTATTCATATGATAATTTACAATTATCTTCATAAAAAATGCTACATAATTGACGCCAGATGTAGTGGAATGTTTGGGGTTCCTTGTATAGAGTTGTCAGGGGCGCTTTTAGAAGTTTTTGTTGGAGGATTATAGTTTTTCTTAGGCTCCTAGAATTCAATGTTTAGAGAATTTGCTGACAAAAATGGCAACTTTTCGTTAGTTTTCAACCGACTTTTTGTCTAAGGAAGCGTGAAATCCCTCCCTCACCCCAAGCTTACTATGACGTACAGAATTACCATTGAAGTTTTTGTGGTATGAAATGCTGCAGGGGTAACTGGCCGTTCATCTTCGTTGATAGTAGAGTTGGAGTCTTATTTAACGTGCAGAGAACACGGAGCCAGAGATAGACGATGTTGAGTTAACGGACTGATCTACTGACTGATATTCAACATAATTTTACAGACATATATACACAAAATTTAGCTGACGAATCATTACTAAATAGATATAAAAAGAAGGTAGTGGGCTGAGTAGGTGGAATGGACATGTGAGATAAACAAATGCAAAGGAATGACCTGTAAGGTGTGATGACAGGGATGACGTAAGGTGATGTCCAGATGTGGGATGACTTAGCAGAAATGGAAAAGGTCGGTTGAGAATGAATGATGAAATGAGGCCTGAGTTGAAGGTTTGGTTCCCAGTGTTTAGGGTCACTACAAAGTGTTAGATTGTCATCACTTATTACGTTGTACAAAAAATGCAGCGTACTTAGAAGAATGACCTGGGGTTTATTTGCAATGATCAGCAAACAGCAAATGAAAATTGAAACTTGAAAATAAATTTTGCTGTTTTTGAATTATTGATTATAAAAATTTGTAAAATAAAATATGTGGTAAAGATCTGAGTTAACTTAACTGAGTTGTCGAGGTCATATCGATGACATTGTACGGAATATGAACGTGATATGGGAATATTGCAAAGTTGTGGCACACAGCATTGCCGAGCAACGGAAAACAGTAGCAAAGTACTTTACAGGTCATTAGATCCGTCTGTTGTGGGAAGCACTTGGGTCATCGTACCCTATGCAGTTATCAATAATGCCTCAGTACTCGCCCAAAAACCTAAAGAATGTCTTGGAAAACTGACAAGATTGTCGAGAAGAATTCATTGAGAATGAATCTAATCTAAGCTTGAGATGGGAATCACAGCTTTGCAATAAATTTTAAGACCAGAACGACGACATAAATTGAAATCATTTTATCATTTATTTAATTGGACATGTTCCAGAATTGACAAGTCCAGTGACAAATTCAATTATGACACATTCAGTTACGACAGTTCCATGTTGAAGACGTTTCAACCCATACTTGAGTCATCCTTAGTTAAAGAGGGAAATGGGACAAAGGTATGTTTGGATAGGAAAATGGGAGATCAAAAAATCACGTGTAAAAGGGACATGCAGGAGAGTAAGAGGAAGGGCAATAGAAAAAAGCATAGTTAAAATAAGTTGAAGGAAAAACAAGCACTAAGTGAAAAAGCGAAATTATCATCGATAGAAGCAGTATAACCTGTTTGTCTAACATGATCCCTAATTGAAGACGGGCTAGGTGTAGCAAGCTTATATTAAATTTTATTAACACCTGTTGGAATAACGATAAAATGCTTCTAGCTAAACTACAAATGAATCGTGCCTTAATATTAGGATAATAATTCTTAAAGAGTCTGTTAATATTATATTTACCTAAACTTGATACGTGGCTACATGGTATTGCGCATCTCCATGTTTTCGTTGACAACTGAATTACGGAAACTCTCAGGTTATGTATTGAAGAAAGAAATGTTTTAACTGAAGTTGCCAATGGATTGGGATAGTTTAACTCTTAAGGTAATATCAGATGACGTCTCGATTTGCTCAATATTCTGCACAAATATATGAGTCCATATATGCATTCACTTGTTGGACACTAGTCTGGTGACTTACTCTTAATAGAGACAGTAAATGTGCTCTATTGCCACAAAGTAAATCGGACCCTAAGTTGTACTTGTTTATCACTTGTCAGTACTATTTATCATTCTACCTAACTATAAACCTAGGGTTTATTATTCAGTTATTTTGCATTCTTCATATTGTGATCTAAGGAAAGCCATGACATTTTTTTACACCTTTATATCGCCCTTGAAAACCGTATAGTTGCTAAAGAAATGCTATTTAGCAGTCTTGACAATAATACACAAATTATGAATGATATTATGAGATTCGAAAACGAGGCGAATGTTATGGTAACAGAAGACAACATGGCTGGCCACTTGTGAGGTATCAGATGAGGTCACTGTGATGAGGTAGAGGATACAAGAGGGAAATGGCACTGATAAATTGGCAAGAAAGTAGACCGAACCCAGCTTTGAAAGAAGTTGCTTATTCGTACAATTATGAAAAACATATGGAAAATATGGTATTGCGTAATGCAATTAGTTCTGGTTATTTCAATTCATTAACAGTTAAACAGCTCTTAGCCCAGTGCCGCAAAAAGAACAGGCAGCTAGAGTCTTCAGATTCGACTATATCTGACTTTGAAGCACACTTTCATGGTAATATAGATACATTAGACAGCATAGAGTTATTGAATCTTAGTTCAACGAAACTAAGAACAATAACAGCAATAGGTGCTTGTGTAAACCTGACTGTGTGTGACCTGAGTGGCAATTATCTTGAGAAGATTAATGCACTCGAAAGCTGCAAATTCCTTAGAAAATTGGATTTGCATCAGAATCGGGTAAGACAGTAAAGAAATTATTGATATTCTATATATCATTTGAAACTTCATGTCCTTCTCCACAGGGAGCATTTGTGCACCATGCAAATGTATGACCAACTTTCCTCAATCCCATAGTACGCTTTGTCATTGCCAGGCTTCAGAGTAGGATAGTGGGTACAATGAGGATGTGTCTTTAAAAGTGATTTAAGTTCTAGAAATGCTTTTGACGATGGTGAATTTTAGTCCTAATATAAGGAAGAATCACTGAAAGGAGACATTCACATAATCACTAAGGAATAGTAAAAAAGAACACAAGATGGTGAGAATGAGTGCCAACCTCTCTCTATCTAATCATATGGGTACAAAGAGATAATAATTTCGATACTAATAGCTAATGTTAAAAGTGGTTAGCCAGTATTAATAGAGTAAATTTTGACTTTTTACAGCAGGCTCCACCATAAAATATATATGGGTATTAGTTGAAAAACTTCTATTGAATGAGAATTAATCATAAAACAGTGGTTTTAAAATGAGCAAAATGTCCAGTTTTGTCATTCATGCTGGTAAAGCATCCTGCACTTCAATAGCCCTTGCCCTGAAAGTTCCCTGTTGCCAGTTCTTTCTTTCTGTTTGGCATATAGGATTGTCACCTTTGCTGATCTTGTATTGTATCCATGCACATTAGCACACAGCTAGATATCTAATGATTATAGTAGCTTTAGGATACCTTGACTGAGCAATCATATTTTCCAAGGAGTATTTTAAGGAATTTTCACTTGTGAGGAATTGAGCCACAGAGGTTTCACAAAATGGGAGTGTACGAATTTCTTGACAGAATTTTGCTCCTGGTTTCTACATTGCTTTTTTACTATACCTGAAAAATAGGCAGACATTAATTGACAATAATGAGAAAAGGGAAGTAGAAAATAACTTGAAATATGATCAGTATATGGATAAAATTCAAATTGTTTTCTTAACACAATTTCAAACAAATATGCACTTGCAAGTAGGAATTATGGGCCAACTAGTGGAGAAATTTAAGACCCTGGTGGGAAATCTCTCAACTAGTTTGTATGTTCAAAGATCTCTTGGTATTTCCCATGTGCAATGTAACTATCAATCAAGGGTGGTGGAGCAACATGTTGGATGGGGGCTAGAGTGGACAGATTGAAATTACAGGGATATAGTGGGTGCTAAAATCTCTACTAAAGTGCATTTGCTATGAGAAATGGAGGGACTATACCCCCAGCCCCCCAGCTCTCCCTCCCATGCATCTTCTTAGCTTTGTCCCAAAGTAAGTTTGATGGCTTATCAGAACTAGCATTTTGCTCAGTTACTGTTTTGTTTCTTTTTAGATTATGGAACTTCCTGATGCTGAATTTTGGAAAGGGTTAATAAACCTACAAGCTCTATACATGCATGACAATGGTATATCTTCATTTGCTGAAGTGAAAAAGTTATCCACAGCACCCAGTCTTTTGATCTTGACAATGTATGATACACCTGTTAGCTTGAAGATGTACTATCGGCATTTCATTGCAAACTCTATATGGACATTGAAAGCATTGGATCATATTGTAATATCTGATGAAGAAATTGTTGAAGATGCAAGCTTTACTGACAGATTTCAAGCAAAGCAGCCACAATTCATCTTTAAACCACAATCACTAGAGAGGGAGGTAAATTTCAGAGTCAATATTTGATCAACCTGTGACCATATAGTTTGTTTATTTGTCATGTCAACCTGTGTAACTTTAAGTGAGTGAAGTTTTAGATCATGCATATTACCTACAATGGTATGGCTGGCAAGAGAGTGTCCTTGATATACTTATATCTTTGATGATTAGGCTGCAATTTCTATAGAAAATTGGACAGCAATTAATAGCCTATTAAGGTTCTAATTAGGACCAAACTAATAAGGATTAACATGGTTAGGGCATATGATGAGACAACTGCACCCAACAACACCAGCAAGAATTGCCTTTGAAGAGTACCTAGGAAAGTCAAAAGACCAAAAGGAAGACCAAAGACAATGTGGGTGCAGGTGATACAACAAAACCCTAGCCAAATTGAAATAAAACTGGATACATCAAGTGCAGCAAAAACATTAGATAAACTGTTTGAACTCATGCAGAGTAGAACAGACTGCAGCAGCATTGTAAAATGTATAGTGCAATAATATTTGCATATGATGTAATAGTAGTAGCTGTGCAGTAATAGTAATAGTAGATTTCTTATTCTGTGAACAGGTCATTTCTCCCTATTTTATTTGCAATATCTGATACTTTCCTTCCACATTGCTTACTTTACAGGAAAGCTGGACTGTTGAAGATGAAATTCATGCTCTTCATATGGACATAGCTGTCATCAATAAGATTCAAGCCAAATTCTGTCCAGTATTGGTTATTCAAAGGTTTGCACGAGGTTTCCTTACCAGACTTAGGTATCAATATGAACAAGAAAAGCGATTCTGGTATGTATTTTTTATGGTAATATGAGACTACCTACTTAGCATCTCTATTCTTATATGTTGATCTCAAGCAGCTAGTTTGTTACATGGCTCATGGACATTATTCGTGTATTTAATTTTTTGAAAGGAACTGTTTGGACATAGCAAATTCTGACAAATTCTTGATGCACTCCCTTTCTGAAAAACACCTTTTTTCTACTTTCATTGTCTACATTGCTACTAATCATTTTAAGGGTATTTATGTACATTGATGTCCAGCTGTTATCACAGGAGAGACTTGTTTCTATTCTTTATATACTTTAGGAAATGATTCTTTTTTCTTGTTGCTGAAAGCTGATGAACTATAGTACAGTTTTTTACATAGGTGTAGAAAATAGAGAGAGTTGGGGGGGGGCGAGTGCAGCCCTCCCAATCTAGTCAACTGACACTTTTTACAGAAAAATCAATAGTTTTTATGGAAAATAGCTCCTTCTCAATACAGCTAGACCATACTTTATCTGGCAGACTGTCATCCATCCTGACTGCTCTCCTTGTTCATAATTTGCACACCTCCCCTACAGTGCAAGTCTTTCTATACCTATCATATTGCAGACCACACTTCTGCCTTACTGCTACTCATAGTAGGTTATATTTTGTATCTTTAAGTAATGTGGATTTCCAGTTATTTTACCTTGGTATCTCTTTGAACATCCTCACAGTTTATCAATCATTTAGCTATTTTGTGCAGGGCTGCTGTTATTATACAAAGATCTTATCGCACCTACCGTGGCTTTGAAGTACCACAAGAGCCACCAATTGCTGATCATTGGTCACGTGCTGGTATGTTGCCTAAACCTGTAGACTATGATACCTACATGAGATACAGGCAAGCAGACAGGACTTTTAGATCAAAGCATGCAGCACCTTCTTACTTCACTGAGACTTCTTGTACCATGCAGACGGAGCAGAGTTTTGAAAAAGCAAGTAGTGGAGGAATGAAACTTTACATCGATCTTGTTGAGTTGGAGGCTTCAACATCTAAATATGTAGATGATCCATCATCACTGGAAGCTTCCCATTCCCGTAAGAGGAGGGGGAAGAAATTCCATTCAAGTCATGGCTCAAGTCAGCCCCTGTATCCAGGAAAGGAGAGCCAGGTATTTGATGTCACGTCTGTTGGTAAATTTGGTAGGCTCCCTAAACTGCAGAAAAAACGCAAGAATCAGAGCATGAAAATGCCTACAGTGGGTGACACTAGAACAATGAAGCAGGAAGATGAAGTTATTGATGATTCTGAAGAAGGATTTATTGTATTTAGATTAGCAGGGCTACCTGCTCCAAGGGTGGAATCTGATATTTTGGAAGGCCTAACTAGAAGCATTGTTGATGGTGCTCGTGATATTAGAGAAACGGTTCGGGATTTCGAGATGAGAAGGGCTAGAACTCCCAAGCCAATTGTGCAAAGGAGCTGCCCAATGACTATCGATCAGAAAATGTTTATTCGAACCCACGGCACAATATCGTTGTCTTGTTTTCGTGCAGTAGATCAAGCATACAAAGACAGAGATCGTGCAAAGAGTCTGTCGGCCAAGATGCAGCAGAATCTGTTGCAAAAGCGAAGGAGGGAAATGATGGCACAAATTAGAGACAATAAGAAGTATGAATTGATTGAAAAGCTGCAGGAAATTAAAAACGAGACAAAGAATGAGCTGACACAAGCTATGGAGCTGCAGAAGTCAGAGCTTTTAGCGAAAAAAGATTCTGTTGCATTAAAGAAAAACGAAAGAGAACGACGAATATCGGTAAGAAAACAAGCTGTCGCATTTGCTGCGGAGTTTAGTAATCAAGCTAACGCGATTTACAAAGCGATTTCAAGTCACGCAGCTACAACAGCAAAGGGAAGGATTATTGAAGCAAAGCGTGAAAAAGCTAAATGTTTAAAAGAAGATATGGACAGGCAAAGGGAGATAATTAGAAGGTATAACGAGCACCGAAAACTTTTACTGCAATCTGAAACTGCCTTGGATAAATCGCAATTAGAAACCGAGCTACACGAGAGATCACAAATATATAGAGAAGAAGCGAGACTGCGTGTTCGAAAGCTAAGGCAAGAAAACCTACATAAAGGTGTAACTGTGCCTTGCATCTCCTCAGTTCCTTCGAAGTTACCACCTCTTGCTGTTGTAGCTGATGCACAAATAACAACATGGGAAGATATGCCAAAAAATAAACTAGAAGTACGAGAACACGATCGTGTTAACTTTTGGCTTTCATGATATCTATATTTATCAAATACTTATTATTTGATTATTTTAGCCCAACATCTGTCTCTCTTTAACATGAGCTGTTCCTCGATATGTCTCTATTTTTGTAAAAAAATTAAGCGTTGCATCTGCTCCGTAGTGTTTTGTTCTTAAGCAAGCGTCGAATTTAACGAAGCTCATTTTTGGGTAAAGAAAGCAAGTCTCCAAAATTGGGTATGGCCGACCTAATGAACTTCATGATTTTGTAATCGGCAAGTAGTTCAAAAGGTGTTATTATAGATTTCGATGTCTACACTGAATAAAGATGACTCCTAACTTCTTCATATGAAATTGATCCCGGTATGCTGTTTGTTGCAGAAGTATGCCTTTCCAGCAACAGACTGCTTCTAGATGAGAATGAAACTCTGTGAAATAGGAGGACCATAAAAATATTATGCACTATCTATAAGTAAGTCCCCATCTGTTTGAAAATAAAAAACTATTATATTTTTGCACATCTTTCCTGAAACCACTCTTTATAGGCAGACCGTAATAATCGTTTCATACAAAGAAAAAGAATAGCAAACTTGGAGGAGTGTGGCTTGATTAAAAATTTGATGTCTCTTACATGGGTATCTTCTAGAATGCCGTGAAATCAATAAAGATGACGGTCCTATAATCAGAACAGAGCTGTGTTTTGAACCTGTGTGTCATCAGAAGTCTTCTTGAGTGTCTGTAGACTGGAGCATTCTTACTGGAGGTGTGGTTGTGTACATGGGTGTTGTGGGGCTTTGACGTTGGGAGGGGGGGCTGCGAGCTGTTCGCCCGAACCACTGATCTGTTGCCCGAATGAGTTCTTATTGAGCTACAGCTATTTTCAGGACAGCCTATTGTTTGTCTTAAGAAATTGCCCAAATGAAATAGATTCCCCTGCAGCCCCCCCTCGCCCCTTCCAGTCCCCACCTCCTACGCCGATGGTTATGTAGAGCTTTTCAACAGAAGAATGCTGCTTGTGTTTTGATCTCCCATCAACTACCATATCATGTAATACTGATGGTTTAGAGAAGAATCCAAGTCTTCAAGGGATAAAAGTGTGATTTTTTGCTTTAGTCAGTCCAAATCGCCGATTTTCTAGGCTGATCGCCTTGAAATCGAAGCACGCGGTTTCAGTATTTCATTAATGCAACTTAGCAGGCTAGCTATGTCTGGTATTTGAGACCAAGGATTGACCTAAGATGCAGGAAAATTGGTCTCTTGAATTGGAATTGTTGTCGTTTGTCTACAAATATGTTGTTTTGCTATGTTAATAAATAAGTGAGATATGAGCACTGTGAGTTTCTTTCAAGATTCCCCATTAGCATTTTCAATATTTGAAAATACGACTCGTTCGTCTTGCTTTTTTTATTGTAAATCGTAAGCTGTCTGTACGCCTCCGTTGGAATCTATCAGCCTATTTTGACTATAGACAATCCTTATTCATTCATGGATCTTGCTAAGAACTCAGTCGGGAAACATCGTATAGCGCACACGGACACCGCGTAGCTTACGGTTTTAAGTAATACTTCATTCGACTGAACTGATTCAGAAATCACAAGACTTAATAATACCTTTGCGGTGACTTAATCACCCCTCCATTAACGCCTGATTATGCAATTTCATATGTTATTAAAGACAGGTATAAGCAGAGTATAATTACCAAGACGAAATGAAAGGAAAAGTGTTAGAAGATAGAGCTGAGGATTACTAATACATTAGACGAGATAAAACATGATTAATCCCATTGATGGTGTGAACTCGATGCCATGTGTCCATACAATGTGTTATCAGCGTATACACGCTTTTTTCATAAGGCACCCAGCTCAAGGCCTAGTTCCAAAAGTTCACTATTTTTGGACCTCCAATGATCACATTGTATTACTAAAAGTTCCTTAAGAGTTCCTTAATTTTCAGCGCACAATTAGTGCCACAAAAATTATACAGGCACATGTAACACATTGAAATCTTGAATTTTGCTTTTAATTTTGGCTGCAACGTAAGAGCAATGAAAAATGAAGGACTTAATAAAGCCATAGCAATCAATCTAAGCGGGTTTTGGCTGCAAATGAGTGGAACCAGCTTCCTAAGTCTTGATTGGGTATGAAAATATTTCAAATTGAAAAGTTCCTCAGGGAATTTTCCTTTAGTAGTATAAGTTCTTTAAATATCTCGGCATTCTACATGTAGCTTCTTTATAAAGTGATTCCTTATAAAAATGGCGTGTACATCTGATGTTTACCTTATTTACACATTTCTTTTAGAAGAAAGCCATTTTTTGCTTGAGCCTCGATTTTCGTCACTTTTCCGGAAAGTGAGGCTGAGACATTCTTAAGATTTTCGTAACTTTTACTGGAGTAAACTGCCTAAAATAGGCTTATACTATTATTTGTTATACACAAATCTGATCTTTTTTATCTAAGGTTATCAAACAAAAGTTTCGATCGTAGTAAAGGAGCTTGGAAAGAATGAGCTAATATCGATTTCTGGCACGTAGAAAAGACAAACTGGAACTTGAGCCTTGTGACCTTCTTATCATTTTCTTAAGATTTTAAGCTTCATGTTCTTATTAACTTTCTCTTATCAAAAAGTCATGTATTATATCTCTTCTTTACGAACATAAAAGATTACTTGATTTATTTTTACCAGTTGCAGCAAAACTTTCAATGGGGGCTGAAGGGCAATCTTTGCAACCATAATATCAGAGGTGGCCTAAAGACCTGCCTATTAGATGTATGCTTTGTCTGATTATTGCTTTGGCGTTTTTCAGGTCCTCAGCTGCATTTATTTGGCCCCGATTAATGAAATGCCCACCCCCTGCTGACGTCCTTTTGAAATTTGAAACTACTGCTATGCTATCACTAAAGAATCGTAGGTACACGCTTTTTTATAAGAACAACCTTTATAAGAAACATCAGGCTGAGATTTGCCCAAAAAATAAGAACAACATAAGAAAAAAGCAGGCTGAAATTCAACAAAACTTAAAAAATGTGATATCAGAAACAATTGAAAAGTATGTTGGTACTACAGAACTTCACTGTTGCACGAAAAAGCGGGAACATCCTTTTAGCATACTGAAAGTTTTTCGTCCGATACTCGTCAGAGTATGAAACGTCGGATAGCGACCGACCTTTCGGTTCACCTTTCGGTCGCTATCCAACGTTTCATACTCTGACGAGTGTCGGACGAAAGAAGCTTTCAGTATGCTAAAAGAATGTTCCCGCTTTTTCGTGCTATAGAAAAACAATTGAAACATAACAAAGCAACGGAAGAAAATAAAAAATAAAACATTAAGACAGTTTCTCCAACATAAACAGTTGCAATAACACACCCAAATTGACGTTGATATAGCTTTGATTACTTTATTGAGCAGTTGTTGTGTCTAGAAACTACTATGCACTGGAAATTGCAATGCAAAAATAAGAAACAAATAAGAAAATCCTGAGACTGAAATTATATCGAAAAAGAAGAAATGCAAAGCAGAAATTGGAGCCAAATGTTATAAAAAAGCGTGTATTTGGTGGTGGCGGTGGTGGTAGTCAAATGGCGGTGGTGGTTACTTTCGAAGCTTTCGAAGTAGTGGAGAACTGGGTACTAACTTCTGGAGAAGAACAGAAGAGCCATCAAAATCAACTTTGTAGGGTGTCTGCGAATAACGTAGGTTTAAGAATGTATCGGATACATTTTACTTAGCTGTAGATTTACCATCATATACCAAACAGTTTATGAACTTGCGGAGATTGTGGACATTTTGAGGACAATCAGTTGGATTTTTAAAAATTTCTGAAGCCAAATCCGCGACATAAACAACGGCTGAGGGTAGGGCTACATCCTGTACTCATGTTGACGTTATCCGACTTGCTCATTTAACGATGCCTCAAATTAGAATTAAAAACAATCATGGATCAAGCATTGACGTTCTTAGGCACACTGATAGACAGGATCAAGAACATCTATCCAGGCCTTACTCTCGACGATTTGTCGGTAAAAGCAGGTAGGCCTAAGTAGTGTTTTACTTTAGGACAACAGTTTCCTTGGACAAATTTTGTGCATTGTTTTGAAATCCTTGATTTGATTGTTCATGGATACAATTAGTATTTTTGTGTTAGAAATGTACCGATTCGATGTCATGTACTTTGTAGCAGATAATTTGTTGCAGCAGAAGGGAACGGTAACAGTTTAGTAGTAGGGTGAGAGGGTAAGGGTCGCAAGTTGTGAATTGGACATATGGGGTGCGTAGCTTGATTAGTAGAACTTTCATTGTTTACCGACCGAAAAACGGATGTTGTCAACTGATTCACGGATTCGTGATGGAGCTGGCTTCATTTGGAAAACTGGGATGGAAGTACACCTTCCATTAGAAGCCTCCCATTCTTTAAGTGGAATGTATGGCAGTTTCATTGATCGAGTTGAAGGAGTACGTCTATGATAAGAGTTTAGTTTTTTTGACTAATAGCACCTTGCTTATCTACAGATTTCACTATAGGAATAAAAAACTTTGAATATGACTACATTGACTTTGGTTTGGCATTAATACTCCTGGAGCTTTCCTGTTTTGGGTCCCCTGTTGTTCCTTCAAATAGGTGTGTGTGTGTATATATATATATATATATATATATATATATATATATATATATATATATATATATATATATATATATATATATATATATATATATATATATATATATATATATATATATATATATATATATATATATATATATATATATATATATGTATATTTATAGGGAAGGGTTTTGGCACTTAATGTTAGACAGTTTTAAACCATTGGGGCTTAAAATTAGGTTTGTAGATCCTTGCTAACTGTTGGCAATCTTAGCCTGTTATTCTTCACTCTGTAGCATTTCACCATTATTCCCTTGCCTAGCATCCATTTACATTTTAATCAATGTGTTTTGTCATACCATTTGACTCTATTGTCTCTTTTTCCACAGCCTCAACCCTCTATCTTATTCAATTCTTGCTAGTAATTATGATGCTAGTATATATTTTGATTATTCTATCTATATACATACATCCAGTTGGGGGGGGGGGTCTACAAATAATAAAATTGCTTGATAGAGACTAGCAATTTTACTACTGGCTGGCAGAAAGTGGGGTCTGAAGCCTCCAGCCCCCATCAGTTACACCATTGCTTGTTACATAACCAGAGTTTATAAGTTGCATTTATATATTTGTCATCTTTTATGCAAAGGGTTCTCTCAGAAGCTGTTGCATGAATATGAGATCATTTCAAGAACATCAAATATGCACAAAAGCTCCGATGATAGTAATAGTAATGGTAAGGAAGATGAGGATGATGATGAACTTTGTTATGC
This sequence comes from Mastigias papua, assembly GCA_964019165.1. Taxonomy (NCBI): domain Eukaryota; kingdom Metazoa; phylum Cnidaria; class Scyphozoa; order Rhizostomeae; family Mastigiidae; genus Mastigias; species Mastigias papua. The sequence continues at coordinate 4,500,537 of OZ025273.1, read as the reverse complement.
TGTGGCAAGAAGTTTTCCAATCATCCATCCAGCAATTGATGCAGTTTCAACATCAGAGCCAGAATTTCCCAAACTTTTTCATCAACATGATGAATCTGCAAGCAGTGAATCACTGTCCCTAATACAGCAACCAATTTCTATGCGACATGACCCATTGTATGCAGATTGGCTAGTTAATGACAACAGATCAAACACTGAAGTGCAGAATATGTACAGGAAAGTTGCAAACTGGGTTTTTTCACAACAGAGATTTTTCCACAGGAGAGATCATGGTCATGGTGATGATCATTGTGATGATGATTATGATGATAGTGATGATGATGTCAATGAAGATGTTGATGAATATGATGATTTTTGTGTACATGGTGGGTGCAATGGTGGTGGTAGTGTTGCAGTCAATTGCCATGGGGGTATTTTTCTTGATGAAATGGAGATGATTGATCCGCTGGACTTGTTTGATGACTCTCTGCTGCGTGACTTCTTGTTACTTACTCGTTCCAGTTCGGAGAAGCGAATCTTGTTAAGAGAGTTCTCGCACTATACTTACAATATGATGACAGTAAAGGAAGCATTAAAGTCATGTCAAGATTGTCACTATTTGAAGACACCTGACCGACAGGCATGTTTTGAGATGTCAGAGATACCCTGTGAGCATGAAGAATGCCAGAGTGAAGAAGAACAGCCTTTCTTGACTGTTGAAACAGTGATTGAAGAATATGCATGCTATGATCATGAAGGAGGGGAAATTATTGTGCATGATTCTTCACGTAGACTTGATGATTCAACTAGTTCATTTGACGATGAGTCCTCAATTAAGGATGAAGATGAAATAGAAGTCAAGGATCTCAGAAGTAATGAACTTGACATTGTATCCTATCATTGCAGTGACGTGATTCAGCAGAACGTAAATTCAGATGACTGTACATCAGTGACTTATCCTACGGATGTTTTCGATATAACTACTGCAGTTGTAGCAGATATAATCAGCGAAAGTGATGAAAATGAGAGTGATGTATGGGAGGACGCTAAGGCCATACCACACTGGCTTGATTTCGAGACCGAAGACCATTTGTTTACGCAGCCACATCGGCCCTTTTATTATTACAGGGACAGAATTAAAGGCTGTTACCGTATAATTGGCGTGGAAGACGAAACTGTTGTTCTGTTCTCGGGAAACGATGATGATTCTATATTTTATGGATGTCAAAATGAAGAAAGAAATGTCAGAGATATTAGCGCATTACGGAGGTCACATTCACTTGGTTTGCTGAATTCGTCGATCCATAAGTCTGAGCCTAGACCCACTAGACAAGCTAATGTAGGCCATATTGAAAGAAAGAATGATTCGGGAATCGAGGATGTTGAAGATTCAATTGCAGACGATGGTTTAATAGAGACAGCCCTCTCTGCCAAGGAATGTCATGATATGGGCCGAGTCACGAAAGTTATTCGAACTAAGGAACCAAAGACGGTGACATTTAAACTTGAAAGCACACGCCCATCACTGCTTGATTACTTTTTTGTTATTTTTGCTGGATTTTGTTTCATTTGTTCTGTAATTTCGTTTGTACTAGTAGCCCAACGATAGCTCGCATCAGCATAATTCTTGTATAGTGTTAGAATGTGTAAAACTCTCTTGGATTGTGTCATTTTGTATGTAATCTTGATACAATTTTCGACGAAGAGAATGAATACATTTTGGAGTCAGCTAATTCACAGTATAGTCCTATGTGGTCCTATCAAGGCATGAATGATTTAATTACATACATAGAGACCCTATGCCTTTAAAACATTGGTAATATACACTTTTTTGTATGGGTTGAGAAATTTAAGAATGATTTAAGAGTTGTGCAAGGCCCAAACTTCACGAAGACTTAGATTTTTTGTTTATTTGAATATTTTTAGAAAATAGACATTGACTATATACAATAAGTTACTACTACACTTTGTATAATTGACGCAACGGTTTACAAGGACAACTCCTGCTACATAGCAAACAATGTACGCTCTTTTTACCTTAACCTACCTGTATTGAAGCGGCTACTTTAAGAATAATGTTAGGCTCGCAATCAACAAATTATGAGAATATAAAGACCTAGCAAAAAATCAATCGTTCTTATAACATATAGTGTTTATTTGACACCACTGCAGCTCATCTAATTTCAAACCTTCCTAGTGCACTAGAGCCTGTAGTAGGATATGCTTGCAAGTCCATACTTTAGTTAGCGATATTGCATGTAGCCTTTCCTTCTAAGTACACAAAAAAGCGTGAAAGAAGCTAAAAACTAGCAGGTTATCTAACATGTAAAGTTATAAATCTTACTGTTTTGTAAAATGATAGTAAATCTTAATTCATACGATTTCCACACATGTTTATTTGTGTTAGTTTTGTTTACCTACTTTCAATAAATAGATATGCTTTACTTGGAACTCGACACTGTCACAGTTTCGATTTGGCGCTGTTTCGAATTAGGGTAACATTTTGTCCGTCCAACAGATCTGTCTAATGAAAATTATTGTGCGAAAGTGTGGATGTTTCAAAAACTTCCTTTTGTATCTTGAAACTTTACTTCATATTACAAGACTTGTTTTTGTTATTCGCAAAAAACTTATGTCTGAAAGCTCGCATAATAGCACACAAATTCTATTGGACGGACAAAATGGCAGCCCTAATTCAAAACAGCACCATTTACAACTCCGCAACGTGAGTCAGAACCACCCTTATTTACGTCCCTGTAGTGTTCTGCATCAAGCAGCTGTTTTATTTCTCAACATCAACATTCTATGAGATTTGCGAGCTTCTTGTATGAAATAGCATTGTGCTATGCCATCTTATTAAACATCTTATTTAACGGGCATGGAAAGCCCCCCCCCCCCAAGCAATTGTGTAACAGGACTAGAAACTAACATAATTAACATACCCACGTGATTAGATGTATATAATGTAGATAGTACACAGAATGATTAAGTTGAAATTACATGCAATTATCGTGAATTGTCGTCTGCTCACGATCTCGCTCTACCACGTAAAACGCCCATTACAATTTAAGTCATCCTATGCCCATGTTCTGAACAGCAACACTCCCGCAACGTATTCCTCATTACAACTTTATTTCTATTTTGTCATTCGTCCATTATGCGCCAGTTAGCTCAATTAATTGATAGACTACAATCTATTTAGTACGCAGCAAATATTTGTTAACTACAGCCATTACACCCCAAATCTAGGCCCAGTCTCCCAATGCGCGGTTAGCCGAAGTGGTGTATTGATAGACGAGGAATATCAAGTTTATCAAAGTCAATCATGGCCCACATTTCATTAATGATTGGCCTGTTTCCCCAAGTGTAGTCCCAGTGAATCAGTCTTGAAACAGATAGTTATTTAGCTTGCATTTTAGGAAGTTGTTTGGTAGACAAGTATTTACTATTTAAATGAGCAGTTAGATGGCTGTCTATAACCGGCCCTAAGCGATGAGGACGTAGGGGGCATCACACCCCACTGGAAAAGGATGTCGTCGGCAAATATTGCATTCTATTGGCAAATCTTGTCATTTTTTAATAAAGAATGTGGCTTTTTGCCATATATTGCAACTTCCCAGATATCACGATTGAGCATCTACTTTTGAAAAGTGTCTGCCCTGCTATCAGAAACCCTTCCCAGTCCTTGGATGATCACACCCATTTTGTCGGCAACCACGCCCATCCTTCTCCCTCCTCCCCACTAGAAGCACCATTTTCTTGACGACCCTGTATGTAACACCTGTAGTTAACAGGCACGGCAAGACACCCGATCTAGGGGCTTAGTTCCAAGGCTAGGCCGCTAATTAGGAGTGATGTTTATAGATGAAGTAGTTTGCAGATGTTACTTTCACTCAGCGCCTAAAATATAATAAGAAATTTGCAAGACCTCTATTTGGCAGATATTAAAGGTTCATAAGGGGGCCCGAAGGAAAATTTCATTGCTTTAACCATTCAATTAGAGCATTAATTATGCACAATTTACATAGAATGTTTGCTGAAAGAAAGAAATTTACAAAAGATCGCATTAGACACCCATCATGAATGAAAAAACAGCGATTACATTGGCTTGGGCAGAAACAGCACCAGCAAAATTAACTATATAGACTAGCTGAAATGCGAAGAGAATCGAGGAAGACCAAAACAACCGTGGATCAGACCAATAAGTAGCAATCTGAAGCCAATATAGAGAACAGGTCATGAGCTAAGGGAGCGATCATTATTTATGACCGGGGTGTGGACTGAGGAAGAATTGGTGGGTAGCTGAAAAATAAGCTGTGCTAGGTGGGGTAGCAGAATAATTTTTTAACACAGGGGTAGTATAAAAACATATACCATATTTAAGCATAAATACAGCCTTGCTTTACTGTTTTCCGTAGGTGAGGTAATGAAAATTTGACTTTAACAAATGGTTGGGTAAAATATTTGTGAGGACACATAATACTTTCTCCTCAGTCACCACCCAGGCCATAAATAATGACCGCTCCCTAACTGAGAAAAAATATGAGAGAAAGGAACGGAAGAGACAGTGACAAGGCTGATACCATGAATATGATCAAAAAGAAAAAAATACCAGCCAGATAGAATCAATACACGGTATGAAGAGTTCGTCAAACATGCTGGCAGCGCAACACGTCACCCTGGAAAGACTATTCTGACACAACAATGGAATTTACGAACACCACGGGACTGATGTAAGAAACGATTTAGAATAGAACAGACTGAAGGGATTATATGAAAGTTAAAGACGACTCCTACATGTTACATGTCCCCCGCCCTGGTAACTCTAAACGAGTACTTTTAGAAGATGTAGAGAAAAGAAATAGAGACAAGTTGTCCGTTCGTTAAACTTAAAGGTCACTCGGCAATTTGCAAGGCTTAATTTGCAGATGAATAGTGTTTGAGAGCCCCCTTCAAATTTACAATACCGCCTATAGACACTAGATATTAAAAAGAGGGATTAAAAATAAGATATTTACAAATGTAAATGTAAATAACATTACGGTGAAAAAGGACGGGATATCCAGAAATCTTGATCATGATATTACGGGACTCAGCTAAGATGTCCCACTGCGGGAGGCTGTAGTACCTCATTGTCATTGCTACATGAAGCAGGGGGTGATTGGAAAATATGGACACAACAAGACAGTAGACATAAAAGCGAACCTTCGTGTGGGATGATACTGATAAATATGTTATTAAATTCTCTAAAACTTGAAAGCCCAGATCGAACCAGAACTCTGAAGTTATTATGAAATAGGAAAGTCTCTAAAAGTTGCCTTGTTACATAGTTTTGTAGATAACTTTGTAACATTGCTACAAGACAAATAGATCATATTAAACACTCAAAATGCTAAGAAGTTTCAAAAACATACTGCGTTTGAGGTAATCCCAGAAACTAACCATGCATTTAGTAAACTTGTGTAAACAATGGAAAGGGGATGTCGCCAATATGGTAATGACGTATGGTCTATGACGGACGTTCGATACCAAAGAACAGTTACTTGGAAAGGAAAGGAGTACTCTACGATACTGACCTAAAGAAAATTATGTTAACACTAGGAAAACGTGAAGCAACTAATTAAGTATGGTTGTAGCTTCTAACAAAGGTGTAGACTTCTACTTGCACCTGTCCCTTGTTGTCTATGATGGACGCCCAGTGAGTTCCTTTACGGTTCCAAAAAAAATCTTGATGACATATACACATCAACATATCGATGTTCATCAGTGCCAAGCAGTGCCTCTGTGGAATTCTTGTCCGGTCTTGTCTAAAGTTCAAAGTAGGAGCTGAATCGCCTTTTGTAACACGAAATCCTGCTGTTTACCACAGAATGTTTTATGTATTCCGTGCTCTAGGTGCTACCATAGACATCCCGTGTCGTTCGTTAACTCTGATGCAATAGTAACCTTCCGTTTAACTACAAGAAATGAGATGACTAAGAGATAAAAGACTATTAAACAAAAGCCACAGAGGCAGTGATACTTTCTAACTTCGTTTAAAAGTCTCATATAATTGATACTTGCACAATGTATATCAATAGTAGCAAAAGCTTTCACTCGTCGAATTGTCGCTTCGAGTTCCCTTCATCGAGGACAGACGTAGTCAAGAACTCTTGAGGGTGGGCTGATGCAAAATTAATTGCCCTTTTTATCTTCATATTTTCATGATCGATCTGCTTAGCTGTAATATTAAAGACTCTCCTTTTCAAAATTTTACATCTCGGATATAAATGAAAAACGAACGATTGAGTCATTTCCCCAACAAGAAAAAGAATTTTCCAACAAAACCCACAGCTCTACATGAAAAATATCCTGAGCTTCCTATTGGGCCACAAAAAATTAAACTGAAATCTAGGTTGGGCCATAAATTTATGTGGTAAATTTTGGAAAAATCACCCACCCCCATATAGCAGATACTTTATGACCGCTCCCTAAGGGCCTGGTAACATAAGGTGGGCTGACTCACCTAAGAGGGCCGGCCCGCTCTGGTGAGATCGATCCCTTCAGCGTTTACATGAAATGAGTTCCATCCCATTCAGATGGGACAGCCTCTTCTTTGCGTTTTCAAAACAAGGTATTTCAAGGTTTTGGCGCGCACTCGTCTAGACAAAAAGTACATTGTAGTGAACAAATGAAACTTCACAAAAATGCCACATATGTCCTTTTTCTATTTCCTTGCTGATTGCACAAATGTCCCGAGTCCTTGTATTTTGCATTGAGATTAAGCTGTTGGCCAAGGTCAATTCATAGACCAAGAACTGGTTTGGCGCCAAAATTATTTGTACATGCGTTGAACGGTAATTTCCAGTCCACTCAAGTGAACCAGCCCAGCTGATCGCGTTTACATGGATAACCTTCATCCTACTTGACGCGGATCCCACTGGCATTCTCACAGATCTCACCCAAGTGGGCTGGCCCACTATTCATGTAAACGCCGAGGTAGATTTGTATAGAATCATTGAGAACACGCAGATCTCACTGAAGCGAGCCAGCTCACCTAGGTGGGCCAGCCCACCTCATGTAAACAGGCCCTAATAAGTTCTTTAAATATCTCGGCATTCTACATGTGCGTTCTGTATAAAGTGGTTCCTTACCGTGTATACTCAGTGCATTTGAAGTGCAATGAACCATCACTACAATCGAGCAAGCACGCGGCTAGCCTTTGAATCCTTGACAAATTCATTCGCTCAATCCAGAACAGAGCAGGTTCACCGGAAGTAAACAAGTCAATTGACTTAAACTAGCGCCCATACTCTCTTATCGGAGAAGGATCAGATAGTCTTTACAAAAGTTTTGGCGCGTGTTAGATGAATGCGTTTATCACACGGAAGGGTCGGACGGCCGAAGTGAGCTGAGATTACCTTCCTCTGATGATTCCAGGAGGTGTTGATTGTATTGGTGGAAAAGAAGAACCATCAGAAGGTAAGTAGATATGATTGTCCCGCTTGAACTAAGCAACAGAGGAGGACATGTACGAATGCACGTGAACCCAGCGTGTACTAGAGGCGCAGACAGAGTATGTTTTGATACAATTTGGGGCGGCAGTACTTTTCCGCCTTGTTTTCTATTCTACAGTGTTTTTGCATGTAGATTTATCAGTTAAGGGCTATGCATTGCCCGATAAGTAGATGATGCTCTTTGTAAAGGAATGCCAAATCTACGCATTAGCAGATTCTGCTATGCTTTACTTTCCGAATTTTGCCATTGTATACTTTACAATATCTCAGTTGATTTTATTATTTTTAAAATACCTTTTATTATTTTAGTTTTCAACCATGAAATCTTCAAGAGATCTTGTGTTTGAGTCCAGTCAACCTATAGGTGAGTGTTTTCAAAGGCTCTATGCAGCTAGGCTTTCTGGTTTGTTTTGCGATGGGACGATTGTTGCCCGGGAGAAGGCCATCAAAGTTCACAGAGTTGTTCTCGCCGTCTCATCTCCATATTTCAAAGAGCTTTTCGAGTTGAGTGAAACATCACAGATAGAGTGCTATGATATCATGTCTGAAGATCTAGAGTATATTATATCGTATTTGTACTCTGGCCGTATAACTGTTCCCTACGCCAAAATAAAGGACATTCTTGCTGTTAGCCGCAAATGTGGAATCACCGACCTGTCCGAAGCATGTGTCATGTTTCTTGAAGAAAACTTCAACGAAGAAGATGTTTTTGAGTTACGAAAGTTTGCCACCCAGGATGGACACTTACATCTATGCCAGAAAATCGACGAATATTTGAAGGATAATTTGGCATCCTTGTATCAAAGTGAAGCATTTTTACTGTTGCCAAGGCTACAGGTTACTTTGATGGCAAGCCAGTTTTGTTCAAACCATGACCTAGAGAATTATGGATCGATATTTGAAAGGGTGATTGACTGGGTTCAGAAAAGACAGCAGGTAAGTCCTTGATATTACTTTTAAATGTCTGAAGAAACTGATATTGACTTGTCATTCAAGTGATCTGTTTTTAAGATGACTAGTTATAATTGTATTATAGGGGTGTTTTGTAAAATCCTTGCACATTTTTGGAAGGATGTTTTTGCTTAAATATATGGTGGCTTCTATATAAATATATAATTTATGATGTAGATATATACATGCATACATACATATATATATATATATATATATATATATATATATATATATATATATATATATATATATATATGTGTGTGTGTGTGTGTGTGTGTGTGTGTGTGTGTGTGTGTGTGTATGCTTGTTTGTGTTTGTTTGTTTAGGTTTTGTATTGAATCTCTCTCAGAGTTGTTAGTATATCTTGTATCCATTTGGAAAGTGAGAAGTGAGGGGGTTTTGGTGAGGAACCACTAGCTTAAGTTGGTTGTCCTTCTTGAAGCCTTTAGTTCCATGTAATGGTCTTTGGGCTAGATTTGGAGCCAGGAATGCCTCTAGTCAAATCTAAAAATTGACTATTATATTGCTGCTGTCAAGATCAATCTTTTGAGATGATGTTAGAGTGAATCCATTGATATAAAGTGACATGTAAAGGAAACATTAGAATTCATTAGTTTTAGTAAATACAAGTGTGTTTATTTCTTTCCATTTATCCAAAAGTCCATTTTATCTCATGTTTGCACATCCTTGACTTTTGCCCAAGTGGTTTTGCTGATAATTTAATGCACAGGGAAGCACATCCGGGCATCTTTTAGTCATAGCATCCTTATGCCTTTTGCAATTTGTTTTCCATGGGATTATCAGTATCATCTGGAAGGTCATGTGACCTTCTGAATATATTGGCTGTTTGGTTCTCTCTATCTACCTATGTTTTGTTCTATTCAGCAGCAATGCTGTAGAGCAATTTTGTATTTAGCTGTCTAGTACCTCCAGCTAAGTCAAAGGACCTGCATGATTTTAAGACTGCTAGAAGTTTCTTTTCTATACAGTCTTTTGTTGGCCATCAGTATTTAGAAGTGCTATAGAAATGAGCCATGATTTTTTGCTGAAAAACGTAACTATCAAAAAATATTTTGAAATGTTTCTTCTCATTATAAAGGATTTCAATGTTTTAATCAACAGGCCAACATACAGTCATTTTTGATTAGAAAATGACCCTCCACTTTGGTTAAATTGTTTAACCATATTCTTTGGAATGAAAGCTGCTTTAGCTTTCTTAAACTCCAGCTAGCATTCAAGCAGTGGTAAGTTCAAGCATTCTCAATTAGAAGATGAATTCAAGGATGCTGTGATTGGAAAATGTCAAAGGAACAGACTAATATCTGTTTTGTACCCCCCTTTTGGCTGCACTGTATGCTTTGTACTTTGATAAGTTGTGTGTTACAGAATAAGTATTTGTATCATTAAAGGTGGCAACTTAAAAGCTTTAGTATTACACCTCTATTATAGTATATACTGGTAATCATGGTTGAAGGACACTTATTTGACAGTGGAATTTATTGATATGTGTGTCAAATATAGTTTTTGTCGATATCAGCCTAAGTCTCTTTGTTTTAATGTTTCTCTACTTTTTTCTGAGACATACTTATGATGTACTTTGCATGATTTTTGACAAGCTGCCATTCTTTTTAGGAGTTTGGGGAGAAGCTTAGTAGCCTTCTTGAAGAGAACAACATGCTTTATTTACAGTCAAATCATTTGTTGAAAGATTGTGCTCTTGAAGAAATTGAAGAAGCAATCGATGTAAACAGTAATGAAGATATACAAAAGTTTCGAAGGCAGACATCTAGGGGACAGTCAGAGGTGTGGTCCTATTTGTATTCGTTGTTTCCTCATATGAAGCATGTGAAGCTCAGTCAAGAGACATGTGCAATGTTGGTTTGAATTGTAATTTGAGTGGTTTTATACCTCAAGCAATTTTACTGCTCAATTGTGTTGTGTTGTTATGAAGAGGTCACATATTAGTAATGTAAATAGCATGGCTGAAACTGTAATTTAGAATGCATGATTCAAATGTTAGCTTTCATTTCTATTAGGGCTTTTATTCCTATTGATTCAAGGAAAATAGTTTCTTTGCACTAGGAATACATTTTGATAGGATTCTTACATGAGCTTTATTCAGCTATTGTACATGATCAAGCATTTAGAGTTGCCCTGCTAGTATGGGATTTTCATGCCCAGATACTTGCCAAGACTTAGCACCTGGAAGCATTAACTGAGACCCTGATATGGTTGGATAGAACCTATAGGAGATTAATTAGGATACTCTGCTTTTCTCTTTTAGATTTTTGACATGATGAGTTTCCCAGCCAAGTGTAGGTCATCTGTTCTCAGTAATGAATATAAGTTACTAGCTGAGGTGCAAACTTCAGATCAGAATGCAGTTGGGTTAGCAGTTATTGCTGGTCAGGTTGTTGCAATATCTTTGCATTGTAAAACAAAACAAACATCTTCGAATGCATCAACAACGTCAACAGATTCCTCTGGGTGTGAGGATGGTCCCCTCAATAACTCAATGACAATGCTTGCTCCTATGACCACAGGTAACTTTATATTCAAATTATTTTTATCTGTAGTGTTGGAGCGAAGTTTGGCGTTTGATAGAACAGATTCTGTAACCCCTGAGAATACATAGCATGGCTGCTAGTCTTCGCTACCGAGTGTGAAGCACATGCCGGTCATCTGCATACCTGCAACACGTCATGGGAAACCATTCTGTTGTTACTATTGTAGTAAGCAAAGCGCCCACCATGAGAATATGGAATATGCAAATTCGCGTTTTCAAAACAGAAATGCGGAACATTCTTTACCATAGTTAGTTCACTAAAAAGTGCTTCCGCTTGTATGTGCGAAATTGAAATTGATATTAAATTCTTAGCGAAACGCTTTATAGGTAATCGACATGTAGGAGGCTAAAAAGTCAAGAAACTTGCTAAAGATACATATAAAATCCACGAGAAGCTTCAGCTTGTAATATCATCTCTGCAAACAATCGCGTACTAGGACGTCATATTGACCTGAATTGTAAATAGTCAATGTAGCAAGCGTTGCATCGAGCGGTTTATGTTAAACCTTGGGATGTCTATTCAATTTCAATTTGTATATATGAGAGGGTAACCCTTCAGCATGCGATAAGTAACAAGGGACCCTCAGCCAAAAACTTACAACTTAAAAGAAACACTAAATTAAATTAGAAGTAGCATACAAGTTAAAATAGTAGCCTAATTTACAATGCTAATATCTATAGAATCCTTTGCCAATACTTTGCATGTCATATGCTGTTTATTGTGCATGTAATTTAGGGAGCTATTAAGGAACTTTTAGTGATGTTGTGTCTCTGTAGCTATATGGTGAAAAGAGATTCAGAAAAAGGTAAGTTTAAGAATCCTCCTGGAGCTTGGCTGCTTATTGGAAATGCACATTCTAAGGGAGGGAGGGCAAGGGGCTATAGCCCTCCGGTCGGAAGGTGAAAAAACCTTTTTCTGAGTTACTTTTGCAGCTCCAGTACCCTGTTAACCCCTTCTGTAGGAAAATTTAGCCCCCCGTCGGAAAATTCCTGGCGCCACCCCTGATTGCACACTTATTATTTGAACAGAATGCTAGTATCAAAGCATTACATGGTATGATCGGACTGTGTACTTGGTATTGAAATAAACATACATTGTCTGCATCTCGACTTACTTGTATCACAGACATCAACAATTTATCGAGATCATTTCCCAAAGAATGCCCTTCCCTTCAGATCAAGGTTTATGTGAAGAATTCTCGCTAGGGGGCAAAGCCCTGGCCCTAATTCCAGGGCGGATTACAACGATGTTTTCCCTGCCAGATATCAGATGTAATGAATTCGAATCGAAAACAACTAACTGCTTGTTTGAAAAGCACAGGACTACAAACATGCAGTATTACTCATTGTATAAACCCCGACTCTTTTTAGCGTTTGGTACATGACTGCCTTTTTCTACTCACGAGCGTGTGTTTGAATTTGAAAGCGTATGGTAGCTGATACGCTTTCAGCTGCAGGATAGATTTTCATATGAGGGTGGGGACGTTTTGTTTGTTAATGCGACTGTATTTGCTATTGCGGTGAAAACTTTCAATGACTTAGTGCATCGATGTGGTTTTGGAAAATGCCTTTGTCGCTCCACATGTTTGCTGTAGACCATTTAGTGGCTGACCGGTGCCTTTTGATTGCGATGTTGTTGCACATCATAAGAGCATCGAAGAGTATCATCATACTGATTAGCTTTCGAAACATCAGCCCGCAAGTACCTGCTTATATTTCCTTGCAATGCAAATTGCCATCAGTCCATGCATCTGCAATTCATAGTCGAAGAACAAAGAAAATTGGAGGGAATGTGACTGATCATAACGTAGCTAGTTCGAGTTGATTTTGCGCTCGTCTTTCACTGCCAAGCGCTCAAAGCGCTTATTGTGCTGTGTTAATACGTGTTGTTTTTGGAGTTAAGAACTATTGTGATTGTCAATAAACGCCAGTACCACCAGTTTCTGAGTAGGCCACTTAATTAGGCAAGCAAGTGTAGCATTTGTAGGTTTGTTTAGATGTGGAACTAGTGTCTAGTCTTATGATTTAGATTTATATTTAGATGTATAATATACTAACTGTTTGTGTTGTCTTCTTTATGTTCTGTTTATAATGTCTGTCATTAGCTGCTTGACATATACAATAAACCATTGTAATAAGGCTTTTGATAGAAAATGAAATTGAAATTGAAATTATGACTGTGGTTAGAGGTAACAGTCTCTTAAAGCATGCGAAAACCACAAAGTTGATTGTAGTTAGATGCAATTCAAAGTCACTTAGTTGAATTGGAGATGCAGGCATGTACCAAATAACTCGAACGAAAAGCAAATCGTCCTGAACGACATACGCGTAGTTGAGAAATACAGCTGAGAAGCTAACCTAGCTAAGCAATGTGATCTAATTTGCATGAAAATTGAACGCCCAGTTTTAAATCCAATACATCACATAGATTTATCGTTCGTCAACTGCATAGTTTGGGTGAACTTTGAAAGAACGCTATAAGAGTTGGGGTACATCATCCATGTTAATAACAGATTTCAGTGCGATTATTTTATGTTTTTTGCAATCGTTTTATAAGTACTACTAAGCTCTGTTGCAACTATGGTTTTGCGCTAAAAGCACGCGAAACTTCTCAGACGGATGATCTATCATTAGATAGAAATAGATCGTAGATGAATTGGATGCTCTGTCTCAATAGCATATTAGAACGTTTAACATTGATGGATAGTTTTCAGCCTTTAGAATCACGAGTGTTCACTTAACAAGTCTATGAATTTTAGTGCAATACCGGAAATATACGTGTATCCTGTATAGTAACTGTAGCTGTTCCCCGCTGTTCTTTAGTACGTTGCTGTTCTCTGTATAGAGAGTGTCGTTTATGCTTGTGCATTTTTGTAGACAGCCCAATCATGTTTTAAGAAAGATGTCAAGGTATTTTGAAAACGGTAGGGTTAATCAACAAAACTGGACATTGCAGTTTCCTGCACCTATTATCATAACATGCAAAAGCATACCTGTCCATTGATAAAGTTTGCGTTTGAGCCAAGTTTACGAAGCGCGATGCAAGTCTCCATCTCTCGCTGGTGCTCAGATTGAATGCACTTTGCGATTATGAATTCCAAAGCAACTTTATACTGAATTGGTATACCATGGTCGGTTACCTTACAGTATGCGAACCTGCCTGAGTGGAGTTTCTTTTGTTTGACAATGTAAATATGTTTTATAGCATTACTTCGTTGCTGTATTGATCTTTTTATGAAAGTGGACTAAAACGGAAGGTCCAGTTCTTTAAGTGTGTGCATAGTTAAGACTGCAAGTTCGCTTGTGCAATGGCAGATTTCATTCAGGTGTTAGGTTATATAATTTTATCAACGTGATTCTGTACATTGTGGTTAAGTTTACATTTTGATCCGTGATATGTGGTGTCCGTTTCAATTTAATTTGCACCATCTTGTTGCATTCGAAGGTAGGTGCAGTTCTGGGATTGCCGTAAACGATGGAAAAGTGTTTGTGATTGGTGGACATAACCGTGGCTGTTGTTTGAAGTCATGCGAGTCATACGACCCGGAAACAAATGAGTGGCAGGAGTTTGGCGTACTTGCGACGAAGCGGGCACGTCTCCAATCAATTGCCGTAGACGGCAAAATTTACGTTGTTGGCGGATCTGATGGTCACGATGACTTATCAACGATGGAATTCTATGATCTGTCCTCGCAAACATGGTATTGCGGAGCTGAGATGATGGACAAGAGAGCCTCGTTTGGCATGGACAGGCTAAATGACAAGATTTATGTGATTGGCGGTGTTTCTGACTCGAAAAGTTTAAGGAAGGCGGAGTGCTATGACCTTCATTCTGAAACATGGTTACGGTTACCTCCTTTGAAGTTTGTTAGAGAAAATGTATGCGCTGCAAGTTATAAAGGGAAAGTATATGCGATTGGGGGCAGTGACGGATGGCGTTGTCACAACACAGTTGAAGTGTACGACCCATCTGAAGATGATTGGATCTCTGCTCCTAATATGAGTGTACCACGCAGAGGAGCTGCCTGTGCAGTGTATGATGGGAAAATAGTTGTTGCTGGAGGGTCGGACGGGAAAACCAAGTTACGAACAGTAGAATGCTATGATGACGTCACGAACACATGGACTGCAATGCCCTGTATGACAAGTAATCGAAACAATGCTATGATGGTCGTCGTAGAGGATGTTTTGTACGTCATTGGTGGGTTTGGTGGATACAGTGGGACTGAATTTCTCAATACAGTTGAATATTTTGATAAACCTTCAAATGAATGGAAAGTTTACATACACGGTTAACAGATTACGTTTTTCAGCTTGTGCATTTGTTTCAAGTTAGAACGAATGTAAATATTCGCTGGCTACATGCTTTTAAGCACTGCTTAGTGTAGAGAGATCCAGTGCTCCTTGTAGTTCGTACTATGATAATACGACTATGATTCTGCGTCAACTGACGACAGGTTTTAATCGACAGTAACTTATTTGTTTTTACTGTAAATGCTTTTAGAGCCCTTTTTATATGGAAATTAAACCTCATTGCGTTTATGCACAGACTGTTGCCTTCCTTGCTTGAACTTGGATTTGCTTAGCATTTCATCGTCTCTAAGCAAATGTAATTCTATTTTTTCGTACGCTGCTTGTCACAACAGTCTGGCCTGGAAATCTTCAGTGCACAGCTTGCGTAGAATGTGCTCAACAAGTGGATACGTTTTTATAAGAAAAGTTTCATAAGAACACGAGCCTTAAAATTTATGGAAAATTGAGAGCAAATTAAGAACAAGACGAAGCTGAAGGACTATTGTAGAATAATTTGAAACTGATATAGACCTTTTTAGGCTCTACAATGTTTGCCAAAAGTCCATGAAAAGCCCACATCATCAGTGTGTAAAAGCTATAGGTGTACTAAGACTTTTCGCAAGTATTTTACATCTGTAAGAACGTATATCTTCTGTCTTTTGCGAATGTTATTAAAATAATACCTGTTTCATAAACATCCAAAGTTCTCTTGTATATTGGCTAATGTCTAAATTGCCTACACCCCAATAATTTAAGAAAAAATTTAGAACTCAGCCTCAAAATTTTGGACAAATGGAAAATAGCCAGCCTGAACTTCAATTTTGCTGGTTCTTATAAAAAAGAGTATAGATAGAATGTGCGCAAGTTCTGTCTTTTATCCACGTTCTTGAACTTTGCGCGCGCATTTTTTGCCATTGGACCAAAGCGTGCACTTCAGAGGAATGAAATTATTGTGTTCAAAGTATTAGACGTTGACTGCAGCGGCTTTGATTTGTAGCAATGCTAGCAACTAACTCTCCGTGGAATGTGCGCGAAGACAATATTTGGTGTGCAAAACGTTGCTTAGAAATTATCCTCACTGTGCACTTTACAATTTTTCCAGACTGGATAGCAACATGACCAAGTCCTGCAAGCATTGCAAGAGTCACACTTGTACTTGTGCCACAGGCACAGCGCTGTTGCACATACCCAGTTTACAGCTATCCGATATTACAGTATATTTTGTTGAATGGATGCACATGCATATTCATTTACAACAAATCAAGAACTACTAGCAACTAGTTTAGGCGTTTAGTTACAAACTTTTTGCTTTGTATCACGTGTCATATACCAAGTACTGACAGCCAATCCGATGGCAATCTACTCTTATCGTTCAATCCTGGTCTGAATAGATAACCGGTTCTTTCTTGTAGATTTTACGATTGTATATAAATGTTGTATTTTTTCTTGTATTTCTCCAAGTCTTAGGTGCCCATTCAGCCCTCCTCTCATCAGGAAAATCACATATAGCCACAGTTTTCAAACTCTATACGTTGTTGATATTTTTATCAGTTGAAGTCCGTTCCTAGCTTTTTTTTGGTAGTGGAGCAATTCTATACATACTCTCTCGTATAGGATGGAAAACTATTAACGGAAAGTCACACGATAGACAAATTGAAGTTACCTGACTGAAGGGAGTTCATTATATAGTTCTGGTCTTCTGCACAGTGCTTGGCTTTCACACTGGCATTTTGTGCACTAGAATACACACATTTTATAAGATTACAGTCTATAAGAATATCAAGGCTCAAATTCGCCAAAAATTTAGGAAAATTTAAGAATAATGCAAGTCTCAAGCTTCATCAGGCCGACTCTAAACCTTCGTCAGATGTGACATGACAGGGAAAGCTCCCTTCTGCTCGCAGACATGGAGCCATGACTTTTTCTGCACGCTTTTGCAAGGTTAGAAACTATGGAAACTATGATTGATGTATAGTGCATTTCAAAGACAACTTTTACCACAAGATAAGTTTAAAAGGTGTGTCACAGATTACACTGATAAGTTATAATTAGACTACTACTGCTCTACCGTATTGTTGGTGCTTCTGAAAGTATTCGAAAGCTATGAAGGGCATGGTTTCGTCAGCGTTTTGTTTTTGCCACGCCATTCACAATTGAAAAACACCCCCCTGTAAAATGTTTAGCTCTACAGCACTTTTGTAACCCGTGCTCTGTTTTAAAAAAGAGTTGGTTCGAGTTGTATTGTGGTCGTCGATGTGGGAAGTATTTTTCTCAATGTGGGTATAAGTTGCATGGAATGCAGAATGTAAGGTGTAGACAATATTGACGAGTTTCTTTCACTAGCATGCTGCAGTATAACTCCCGATAACTGTGACTTCCTTGGGGAGAATCCCGGTACAATCAACCTCTAAACACCTGAAACACTTAGGCGGGGAAGTCTGGCAAATTTTACCACCTAAACTGCGAAAACTCGCTTCTTAGTTACACGCCCATTTTGATATACCCATTTACAATTTTAATGTATTTTATCCGCCAAAAGTGCTTTGCTCTGCGTCATATTCCCACTTGCATCTTGCGTTGTGCGAAATCTAAAGTAGTTGTTTGTTTTATTCTTGCTGAAGTAGAAATATCAAATAAACTATAGTCTTTGTCCCAATTAAGCAGAGGAAGGTATCTCAAGATGTATAGGAATAGTCAAGAGTAATGTTAAAATGACCTCATAGCAAGAGTCACTGTTATCCGGGGTCTCTTGTCCGAGATCACAGATGTCCCTGGTCGCAGTTAGCGCGAGTTTACTGTAGTTTCCATTAGTGACTAGATTCCAAACAGACTAGTTACCATTATTTGGTAAATTCTAAGCTATTCACTTCTCATTAGCAACTGGAGATTCCTACTAAGTAAGCCATTTTCTGCTAGTGGTAGAAAATTGCAAACAGATTGATTTCCAATAGTGAACTGATTCCAAACAAAGCAGTTAGCATTGGTAACAGAAGATTCCAAAAAAGCTAGCTTCGATTTAAAGACAAAGGACAAGTAGTAGTTGGTATTGGTGACAGGAAATTCCAAGCAAAAGTGTTGCCATTGGTGACAGGAGATTCCCAACAAGCGAGTCCCCATTGGTGGCAGGGATGGGGTCCAAGCAAAAGTGTTGCCATTGGTGACAGGAGAATCCCAACAAACGAGTCCCCATTGGTGGCAGGGATGGGGTCCAAGCAAAAGTGTTGCCATTGGTGACAGGAGATTCCCAACAAACGAGTCCCCATTGGTGGCAGGGATGGGGTTATTGTATCAAAGGTTCTCTATGATTCATAGGGAGCTTTTGGAGCTTTAAAGAATCAAGGCTTTATCGAACAATGGGATTTCCTGTCAAGATAAGCAGTTGCAAAGAAATTCGTCTGAAGAGAAAGCACCATCGTTGTTTTGAAGGCAAATCTATGATGTGTGGCTTGGCAAAAATAAGTATTGCGTATCGAACACCCAACATATATAACTTAAAGTATTAGTATGTGGTCAGAAGAGGTAAAAAATATGGTACTGTTAGAAATACAATCTTCGAGGACGAGTACGAGGAGAAGCCTTTTCACTAAAGTCTTACAAATGAACAACAGTTATATGCGGGGAGCGAAGGGGAAATCTAATGTAAAAATCTTGAACAGACAGTCCAGATATATTTTGTCGATTATTGTAGGCCTTGTGTTAGGTTCGTTATAAGCACGTGTATGACACTGCATCATGAACAAATTTCAAAGCTTCAACCCTCAATTCATGAAATATTCTCTATCAAAACGAACACATGCTCTAATGTATTGTGCCCCTCTTTATGATGGAGAGGCACGCTGATTAATAGTAATATGACCACTGTGAATAAACCTATTTCTGCAGTTCTGAGATGGCTCATGAAGAATTAGACATGCGTAAGCCATCACATGGTAGATAAGTTTTAGTATCTAGGCAATCGGTAGAGTTTTGGTAGAGATTTGAAGAGCTTACCCCCCATTTATTTATACTCTCTAGTAAGTATGCTCTCGATCACGTATTAATCTAGTAGTTCACATGTCGAAATTCTGGTAAAGCCACTTGAGCTCTTTCTTGCTATTGGACAAAAAGAGGTCAACAGGTGGTTTACCATGTTATTCTCATGGAAAAACCGAGAGCATGATTGTGGGATGGCTGTTGTGAGCTTTGTCGAAATCACATATCTCAGTAATTCGCCATAGTTCTGTTTTGAAAGATTTAGAAAACCACGATTCGCTTTACGTTTGACTTTCGACAATCGCAGTCTCACAGCTGAAATTATGAATGGCGCATTGCTTCGCCCTTCACATTCACTTTTTGTCGCTACAAACTCGTTGCCATAGTTACAATATGGTACATGCCAAGACATACGTTCTATACGAGGTATCGTATTGAAGACCAGTCTATCATATGTTTTATTAAAACATTTGACACGCTCCATAGAGCTATGTTAAGCCTGGTTTCCATGCAGCTCTTTCTTGTCTTTTCTAGTCTTTTCTAGTCTTTTTTGTGTACGAAAGACAAGGAAAGACTGAATGGAAACGACCTCTAAAGACTAGAAAAGACAAGAAAGACACAGAAGAGCGGTGTCTTTTTTAGTTTTTGAGATCGATTTCATCCTATCTCAAGGACAAGAAAAGCACAAAGAAAGTCAAGAAAAGATAAGAAAAGACAGAAAAAATTAACGGAAACGGATCAAAGACATGAAAAGACAAGAAAGAGCAGCCCCCAAGATTCCTTGCGCACAAATCCTTGTAGAAATAAATATGGCAGAAAACGCGCGTGAATGTGATCCATTTGCAAATTAATGTCAGAAGTTCAGGTATATGATTGCCTGTATGTTGGGTAATCCCGCGCACCCACGCATATACACAGTAGGTACAGCGCACATTATATTGTTATGTTAATTTTTTAGATTTCGGTATTAGTTAGAGTATGCATGCCACGAGGAGTAGAACTGACGAATTGATTATGAGTGATTAAATTTACATTGGAGTGAGAGTTGTTTTCTTCAGTTCATTCTGCGATATAGACTGATAACCTTTCGAACTAGCAGAATTGGAGAGAAATCTCCAACAAATTGGTCCACCGAGCCGGATGGAACAGTTGATTTCGTTAGGATGGCTGAAGTTGACAAAGTGAAAAAGTCACGTACAACGTGCAGAAGGAGTGTCACAAAGCTGGTAGGTAGAGTCGAAGACATGCTAAAAAATGGAATCGATGGAGTAGATGCCGGAGGTATTGGCAAACTTAAGCTTATTCAAACGGAACTTTCGGATAAATCGAAGGAGTTGAAGGAATCAGATAAAGTAATTTTGGACGATTTAACCGAAAAAGATGCAGATGAAGATGCCATCGATAAAGAATTGGATGATACTCAGGAGTACAAGGAGAAAATCTCTGGTGCTCTCTATGTACTTGAAGATGCCTTGCAGAAATTAACAGCGAACAGACAGTTACCCCCAAGTCAAGGGAGTGAATCTCAAGAAGGCCTAATTGCGCAAGCGGCGCATAGCTCAGATACCACGCTCAGTTCAGAATCAAGTGGCGGATCAAGATCCATAAACGTCAAGCTCCCAAAATTGGAATTAAGCAAATTTTCTGGAAAAGTCCATGAATTTCAGGAGTTTTGGGACGGCTTCAAGAGCGCAATCCATGAAAATGAGAGTTTAGCTAGTGTAGATAAGCTCAAATATTTGAGATCATTTCTCCTAGAGCCAGCGAAGAGTGTGATAGCAGGCATGCCCTTGACAGATGCAAGCTACAATTCCGCTATTGAGCTGTTGAAGAAGAGATTCGGAAAACCAGAGGAGATCCAACGTGCTCACATCAACCATCTTTTGCACCTACCCCCTGTTTTCAATGAGAAAAGTGTTAATCGCCTACGTACGTTGCATGACCAGATAGAGACGCACTTTCGTGGGCTCGAGGCTCTTGGTGTGGACAAGATTAAATATTCAAGCATAGTAGTTCCAGAGCTGATGGAAAAGATACCAGAGTCAATCAGATTCAATATGATCCGTGGAAGTGAAAAAAGTCTCTCTTCGTGGTCCTTGGATGAATTACTTGCTGCCTTGGAAAAGGAGCTGAGCATTAGAGAAAGCTACGTACCTCTGATGAAGAATGGCGGAGGAAATCAGCAAACGAGACATGGCAGGCGAGAAGAGTACCATGGAGGGACAGCCACAGCACTATACGTTGTGAAAGATGGCGGCAAGGGCAACTGCGTTTATTGCCTTGAAGATCATGCAGCAGAGAGCTGTGAAAAAGTACAAGGCATTGAAGAACGAAAATGTATCCTACGCAAATATGCAAAGTGTTTTATTTGCTTAAATTCAGGTCACCGATCATTTGAATGTAGAAATAAAGATAAATTTAAGTGTAGAGTATGTAACGGGAGACACCACACTTCAATTTGTAGATATAGGCCCAATGCTGCGCTTGGGAATAAGGAAACCCTAGCAAAGGCAATCGCACCTTCGCCCCTTAATGCTAACGCGACATCCTGGGTGGGAAGTACTGGATCTGGGGGGAATGTTGCGCTGCAAACAGCCTTGGCAAATGTGGAAGGAATGAAGAAAGAAACAGTGAGAGTGCTATTCGATACAGGTAGCCATAAATCATTTATAACTGCTGAGGTTGTTGCGAAAGTAGGTCTGCGCCCAGTGAGGAGAGAGGACTTAGGGATTCTGCCTTTTGGGAGTACGGATGCAGAGGTAAAAACAAGAGATGTGGTTGAAGTCAGTCTGGTTCCAGTGAATGGAAAGAAGAAAGTTACTATACAGTGTTATGTAGTTGATGAAATATCTTCTATTGCAAATGCACACCCTGAAGTAGTTAAAGAAACCTACCCCCATTTGCATAACATTTGGTTCTCAGATATTTGCAGGCACAAGGAAACACTTAAAGTAGACATTTTGATTGGTTCAGACAGTTTATGGAATTTTCAAGAGAGCGAAATCAGACGAGGGGGGCCTAATGAGCCGGTTGCTGTAAAGACTACTCTTGGCTGGGTTCTCTCCGGACCACTGACAGGTATGACTTTGAATTCTATCGAAAACATTAATGTTAATTTTCTACCATCATTTCCATCGAAATCAGGCAAGATAGAAGAGACAGTTCAAAAATTGTGGGACTTAGAAACAATCGGAATTAGGCCAGAAAATGAAGTGCATGAACATGTTATTGATAACATTATTTTTACAGGAAAAAGATATTCTGTAGGCCTTCCATGGAAAGCTGGACACAAGGCACTCCCCACTAATTATGAAAATTCTCTAATAAGATTGAAGAGCCTTGGTAAGAAACTAAGAAAAGATCCTCCCACACTTGCTAAATATAATGAAATTATAAATGAACAGGCTGAATCTGGAGTGATAGAGCAAGTAACAGAATTGGAACCAGCTGAGAAAACGTTCTACCTTCCACACATGGCTGTGGTAAGAGCTGAGGCTGAGACGACAAAAGTAAGGATTGTTTACGACGCATCATGTAAAGATAGAAAAACAAGGACCTCGCTCAACGATTGTCTGCATATAGGGCCACCTCTAACGCCCCTCATCTTTAACATACTTTTGCGTTTCAGGGAAAACAAGGTTGTGCTTGTAGGAGACATTGAAAAAGCATTTTTAAACATTGAGGTTCACCCTGCTGACCGTGACTGCCTAAGATTTCTATGGTTTAAGAATTGTTGGTCAGAAAATTCAGAGATCGTTGTTTTTCGCTTTTTGAGGGTTGTATTTGGAGTTAATTCTTCTCCTTTCCTACTGAACGCAGTGCTACGTCATCACCTTGAAAGATACAAGGAAATTGACCCTAACTTTACATCTAAGTTGTTAGAATCCTTCTATGTTGACGATTTAGTTACAGGCTGTAAGACTTTAGACGAAGCCTTTACTCTTTACCAGAAAGCAAGTGAACGATTAAAGCAAGGAGGTTTCAGGCTTAGAAAGTGGAAAACCAACAGCATCAAGTTAGCAGAAAGAATTGAAGAAAGTGAGAATGAGACAGTGGAAACTAAACAACGAGGGAAGTCAGATGAGAGCTCTTATGCTAAAGAGATATTGGGGCAAAGTAGTAGCACTGGGGGGAAATGTAAGATTCTGGGAATGTCTTGGGATAATGATAAGGATACTCTAGAATTTGACCTTGCCAAAGTAGGAAAGGATGCTGCTACAGAGAGACCAACTAAGAGGCGCGTATTGAGCACAATAGCCACCATTTTCGACCCACAAGGTATTATAAGCCCCATTTCCATCATGGCAAAGGTTTTCTTCCAAGATTTATGCAAAGAAAAGCTAGACTGGGATGACCCTATTCAGGTGAACAGATGTACAGAGTGGAATGCATGGTTAGATGACCTTGCAAGGGTGAACTCAATCACGTTGCCCAGATGGTTCTATAATGAGAGTGAGGGAGAAATTCGTAGGTGTGAGATCCATGGCTTTGGCGATGCAAGCAGTAAAGCCTACTGTGCAGTAGTGTATCTAGTATACGAAACAGTGAATGGGGTGCATACGACACTACTCTGCTCCAAGACCAGGGTTGCACCACTAAAAGCATTAACGATACCAAGACTTGAGCTCTTATCGGCAAGAATCCTTTCAGTGCTTGTAGATACCGTACGCGACGCCCTTAGTTCCCAACTTAAAATAGATTGCGTCAGGTACTGGGTAGACAGCAAAACTGCCCTTTACTGGATTTTTAACAACGGCGAATGGAAGCAGTGGGTACAATTTAGAGTAAGAGAGATTCTGAGATTGTCTAAGAAAGAAGAATGGGGACATGTAGGGGGGAAAGACAACCCTGCCGATTTAGGCTCACGAGGGGTCACAGCTAGTCAACTTGAAAACAGCGAGTTATGGTGGAATGGTCCACAATGGTTAAGAAAGAGTAAAGATAACTGGCCAACAGGATTGGCACTGGAAGATTCAGAGGAAGTAAAAGGAGAGAAAAAGAAAGCTAATGTAATGATTGTAGTGACAGGAAATCCAACAGGGGTAAGCAGAGTGATAGATATAAACAGATATGGCACCCTTAGAAAGTTACTAAGAGTTACAGCAGTCGTGATGAGATTTGTAGAAAATGCTAAAGCAAAGAAAGATGGAAGGAGTGTGAATGTAGAAGGGCTGAGTGTTATAGACATTATAAGTGCAGAAAGACTATGGATAAAGGAAGTTCAATCGACAATTGTACAAAATTCATCGTTCAGAAAGACAATGTGTCACCTTGGAATTGCAGAAATGGAAGGCATTCTGGTATGTATGGGAAGATTAGAACACTCAGATTTAAGCTCAGAATCCAAATACCCCATTTATCTTCCAAAAGAGCACAGATTTACAGAATTAATTGTGGAAGATTGCCACCGTAGAGTTCATCACTATATGGTAAACGCTACTTTAGCAGAGCTCAGATCAAGATTTTGGATTTCAAAGGGTAGACAATTTGTAAAGAAAATTTTAAAACGTTGCTTTATTTGCAGAAAGTTAGAAGCTAAGCCATTTCAGTCCCCACCAACAGCCGCAATGCCAGATTACAGAGTGACGCAAGCTGCACCATTTAGCAATGTTGGTATTGATTTCGCAGGACCACTGTACGTCAAGGAAAAGCGTGGTGAGTACAAAAAGGTTTACATTTGCTTATTTGTCTGTTGTGTAACACGAGCTTTACACTTGGAACTAGTGCAAGATCTGTCAGCTGTGACCTTCCTGAATTGCTTGCGCCGATTTTGTGCACGGAGAGGTTGGCCAAGTATCATCAATTCAGATAATGCTAAGACTTTTAAGTCTAGTTCTAAGCTTTTAAGAAGGTTCTTTAATGACAAGGGTGTAAACAGTTTTCTTGAGTCTGGAAGAATGCAATGGAAATTCAACATAGAATTAAGTCCTTGGCAAGGGGGGCATTACGAACGCATGGTTAGGAGTGTCAAAAGGTGCCTTAGAAAGGTTCTTGGCAGTGCTAGTATTTCATTTGACGAACTCAGCACTGTGGTTTGTGAAGTGGAATGTATTTTGAATTCAAGACCACTCTCATATATCTCTGACGAGGCAGATGGAGAAATTTTAACTCCATCACATTTGTTAATGGGACGTAGATTGCTATCATTGCCTGCAGGAATAGAAGGTAAGTTTAAACATTGTGAAACAGATTGTCAGCAAGCTCTTAGTAAACGTTTTCTGCACCTAACTCGAATATTGAGTCATTTTTGGAATAGATGGAGGCGGGAGTATTTGATTAACCTGAGAGAAACTCACAAAATGAACAGCCACAAGTCAGTGAACATCAATCCTGGAGATGTTGTTTTGGTACACGAGGATAGCGCAAAAAGAGCACAATGGAAAATCGCTGTTGTAGAAGAGCTGATTAGAGGAAAAGATAATGAGGTACGTGGTGCACGAGTTCGAAGATCTGGAAAAGGTAAGATTGAACTTTTAAATCGTCCTGTTCAAAAATTAGTTCCTTTAGAGTGTGCTGTGAAGAATGTTCAGGAAAGGAAGGACGAAGCGGAAGGTAGAGAGGTAGTAGAGGATGCGAAAAGTAGAGAGCAAGTGAAGGAAGAACTGCCCGCGCGCAGACGTTCGCAGAGGATAGCCGCTAAAGATGCGCGTCTTAAGACCCAACTTGTGCTTGACTCCTAGATAGTCAAGGAGGGGGGAGTGTTGGGTAATCCCGCGCACCCACGCATATACACAGTAGGTACAGCGCACATTATATTGTTATGTTAATTTTTTAGATTTCGGTATTAGTTAGAGTATGCATGCCACGAGGAGTAGAACTGACGAATTGATTATGAGTGATTAAATTTACATTGGAGTGAGAGTTGTTTTCTTCAGTTCATTCTGCGATATAGACTGATAACCTTTCGAACTAGCAGAATTGGAGAGAAATCTCCAACACTGTATAACAAATACATCGGAGATTTCAAAGATAAATATAAGAAAATAAATTGTTGACAAAAAGTCGGTAATGCAGTTAGATTAACTCCAGAATCTGCTGAAAAGAGGTTTACGGGCTTAAGGTAACAGTACTTTTTGGCTTCTTTGACGTATGATTGCCATCAGGACAAAAAGAGTTTGCTTGCAATAAAAATCTTCTATTTGTGGCAGCCGTTTTTGGTACCACTTTCAAATACGCACCAAAAGGATTGCACACGAGACACAACACAACCATGGAGGACAAAGGCTAGAAAAGAAAAGACAAAAAAGAGCTTTATGGAAACCATGCAAAAGACTACAAAAGAAACGGCTCTTTCCTTGTCCTTCGTACTCAGGAAAGACTAGAAAAGACTGGAAAAGACTGGAAAAGACTAGAAAAGACTAGAAAAGACTAGAAATGGCTAGAAAAGACTAGAAAAGACAAGACAGAGCTTTATGAAAGCCAGGCTTTACCAAATGATACACGCGCTAGAGTCCCCCGCAGATACTATGCTTCACCAGCCGTTTCTAGCGAGACAAGACATAGTAACTGATCAGGATTATGACAAACCCTGTTACATTTTTGTTAGAAGATAATAAGCAAATAAAACGCTGCGGTAGAAAGTAGGAATTTTTCTTTATTGAAGCAGGATGTTATTGCTTGCATTATACTTGGGGTTATACTTGGGGTATAGCAGGATTTAGCCCCCCCTACTTTTCAAAGATGGAAAGTTTACTTTTCTCTTTTATGGGTTCTGCTTTCTTATAAACTACGAGTTTTTATTTTATAAGAAAAGCTTTTTCGTCCATTACTGATACTTTCTTAGCATTTTTATGATTTCACTATTCCTAGTAAGAACACGCGTTTTTTGGTAGCAAAGTAATTTATAACAATCCACTACTCAGCTGTTCAAAAAGTCAATAAAGTTCAGTACTGGATTTCTCAGGCTGATTGAAGTTGATAAGTTAATACACCTTTGAAGTTCCAGAATTCACACAAGGTAGTTATCGTTTTTGCTTAATTTGTATAGATTTCTTGTGGTAAGCTATGCACACTGCTATATTTGCGTAGTGCCCGTCTGGTTGTGTTCCTGCCAAGAAAATCCCTAGAAAATTTCAGTACTGAAACCATGAAAATACTAGGACAGTTTCAGTATTTTAGTACTTGACAAAAGAGCTATCTTATAAAAAAGCGTGTACTCTAGTTTGTGTAGCATCGTACTAAGAAAGATGCAAAACATGGACCTAAGCAACTTTCTTATAAAGAGCTTGTTCTCTAAGCCTTGACCTCTATTATGAATTAGGGTGGACAGGTTCATTCCTAGCCTCGTCATATCCCCATTCCCCCTCGTCGTTCATTGCTCCTGCTAGATGAACATTGGTGAACATTCGGTCATTGCTTTCGACTACCGGCTCATTTAACACACTAGACTGACGTGACTGAACTCATTTGATCTTTCCATTAATTGCAAACAGGTGTGCAAGGCAACCAGTAAACCTTGCTTTGTCTAATTTCGTCAGCACTAAAAACGCCCACATGCACTGCTATTAGACTAGCAGGCGGTTGAATAAATGATGAAAGCAGGCAGGTGAATGAAACCCTTCCATCTTTGCGGCTACCCAGGGGCGCAGAGGGGATAACTTGTGGAGGATTAATTATTATTATTATTATGTTGTGTTTCAGCTTATGCTCTGGCTGTTCTTATTGCCGTAATGACTCCTATTAGGCGAGTCGTAACTAAGGACCAAGGGCTAACAAGAGGACCTTCTTCCATATTTACATTTCTAATACTTTGCGTAGTATCCTTGCTGTTCCTAGCAGTGCAGTCTTTTGCATATCAACGATATTACATGGAATGTCAAGCTTTTCAATCCATTTATCAAATCCTTTGGGTACACTCCCGAGGGCTCCAATTACTACTGGTACTACTTGCACTTTTCTAATTCCCCACATTCTTCCGATCTCTCTCTTCAAATCTTGATATTTTTCTACTTTTTCTTGTTCTTTTTCATCTACCCTGTGCTGAACTGGGCCTACCCATTTCTCATAAAAGCCCCAAGGCAATGACCTGGGGATGACCTGGGAAAATGGGGCACTTGGACAGTCATGTGTGATTCTAGGACATTCGTTACAAATATGGACCATTGGGACAGTCAAAGAACTTTCCATACGTGCGCGAAGGACATATGAGAGCGCAGCAAGTCTCAGTGGCACATAATGGAACGTTGACATTTTGAACGATAGGTGTAAATACGTAACTGGTAGCCTTTTGTTAGAGTAATTGGTAGTACGCTTTATCTTGCATGGAGCAATAGGCGATCCCCCTTAGCTAGGTTATTTAAGCAGCTATCGCGCCTATTGTTCACTTCTAAAAATCTATCGAAGTCATAACATGCTCTAGTGCGTGTGTGAGTGTGAGACGTGCTCTAGTTTGTAGAGTGACCGTCACTCTTTGGTACAGTTTGTGTATCGGAAGAAAGGGCAAGCCGGTGCAGCAAAGACAAGAATAGAGAACAAGACCGTGCTGAGAAAGCTATTGTATAATCGTGAGTTCCTTTTCTATTTGCGTAAGGCGCCCAAGTTAGTCGAGTATAGCTGAGATCCAGTTGGGATCATCATAATCATCATAACGAACTCTACTACAGTTCGCAAGGAAGCTGTTCAGTGGACACAATAAGAAAGCTCTTTTATGAAGCCTTTTTGAATGAACTTCTTTATGTTGTATTGGTAGTTTAGATTAGAGTTTTATATTAGATACCCCAATCGTGTCCACTGTTATTGGTGTACACATAGGCAGTTAGTGTACACACCTTTGAAATGTAAAAATGAAAAATAAAATGTTTGAATGTGAACTAAATGGATTTGGAATTGGTGATGATGATTATTATCATCGTTGTGGACCAAACTCTACTGTAGATGTTGAGCTAAGGCGATGTGATCTTCTGTGATGGCTGCGAGCGGTCTTTAAGTCGTTGTCGAATCAGAATCATCTTGCAGAGAGTAGACATCTTTGGTATACCGTATATATTACAACTATTTAAACTAATGTCTATCTATATACATGCTCGGCTGAGTGACATACGTCCTCGCCATTGGCTCTAAGTTGTACTCATCTCATTTCTAACTGTAACTCTATTCCCAACTCTATTCAACTCTATTCCATCTCCATGTAACTCTTTCTTTCCAACTCTTTCCTCCCTTAACTTAATGCCTGAGGGCTATATATACTTATTACCACCTAATGTTGTGTCAGCAGTTTTGCTGCTAACCAGCTAATGATTACGATGCAGATTTCAATCCAAAAGAAGCATTGCGTAATCCTGGCTCTTTCTAGACTTCCTTAGACAATAGATAAGAATGCTGTGTAATGCTCGGTCATGTAGCTAATCCAACGGAATGATGACAAGGCTATATTTATGCATAGTGCAATGGCAATAATACTGAATCCTAAACTCGATGCTATGAAATACTATTATTTATATATGCGTCCTAACCTAATCTCGTAAACTAACTTAACCTTAAAACTAGCAATAATACTGGCTCTACCCCATGGAGCCTCGACGAAACAACTAATACAATAAACGCCAAATGGTACTCCTCAGTCTTTCCCAAGCACTGAGAGTCCAAGTGCGATAAACAACACTAAATGCGGAATACGAATGTAGACACGAGTGCTTTCGCAAGCCACTCTGTCTTCGGCCCAGTTAACAAGGTGTTAGTTTTATATAAAATCTATCCAAACAGTCTAGCAAAAATCTACCAAACAAACTAGCAGTATTACATACCTCCCTATCCAAAATAAAGAATCGTCCTCGATTCGAATCTTATTTCTGAACATACATAATACAACTACAAAGGTAATAGATTAATGACACACTAAAATTGACGCAAATACAATAACTAAATACACGAAGATAATGTTCTCACTTGACGCTTTTAAGGGTGTGCAAACTCTGTAACATCACTGCCAGTGTTAGTCGCCTTACGTCTGTCGAAAAAATTATCTTTCTTGTCTTCTAATCAACGAATGGAATGTTCTTTACCTTTCAAGGGTGTGCGTCCGGTTGGACTCATGATCCGGTTGGTCGTCGCCTTTGGTCCAAGAAAATTCCAAACCAATGTCTTGATCGAGCGAAAAATCGTGGTTTGTGGATAAGCGGTCTTTTGCAAGCACCTTTTCATTATCCCACTTCTGACACCATTGTGAAATGTAAAATGAAAAATATATATGAATATTTAAATGTGAACAAAATGGATTTGGAATTGGTGATGATGATTATTATCTTTGTGGACCAAACTCTACTGTAGATGTTGAGCTAAGGCGATGTGATCTTCTGTGATGGCTGCGAGCGGTCTTTAAGTCGTTGTCGAATCAGAATCATCTTGCAGAGAGTAGACATCTTTGGTATACCGTATATATTACAACTATTTAAACTAATGTCTATCTATATACATGCTCGGCTGAGTGACATACGTCCTCGCCATTGGCTCTAAGTTGTACTCATCTCATTTCTAACTGTAACTCTATTCCCAACTCTATTCAACTCTATTCCATCTCCATGTAACTCTTTCTTTCCAACTCTTTCCTCCCTTAACTTAATGCCTGAGGGCTATATATACTTATTACCACCTAATGTTGTGTCAGCAGTTTTGCTGCTAACCAGCTAATGATTACGATGCAGATTTCAATCCAAAAGAAGCATTGCGTAATCCTGGCTCTTTCTAGACTTCCTTAGACAATAGATAAGAATGCTGTGTAATGCTCGGTCATGTAGCTAATCCAACGGAATGATGACAAGGCTATATTTATGCATAGTGCAATGGCAATAATACTGAATCCTAAACTCGATGCTATGAAATACTATTATTTATATATGCGTCCTAACCTAATCTCGTAAACTAACTTAACCTTAAAACTAGCAATAATACTGGCTCTACCCCATGGAGCCTCGACGAAACAACTAATACAATAAACGCCAAATGGTACTCCTCAGTCTTTCCCAAGCACTGAGAGTCCAAGTGCGATAAACAACACTAAATGCGGAATACGAATGTAGACACGAGTGCTTTCGCAAGCCACTCTGTCTTCGGCCCAGTTAACAAGGTGTTAGTTTTATATAAAATCTATCCAAACAGTCTAGCAAAAATCTACCAAACAAACTAGCAGTATTACATACCTCCCTATCCAAAATAAAGAATCGTCCTCGATTCGAATCTTATTTCTGAACATACATAATACAACTACAAAGGTAATAGATTAATGACACACTAAAATTGACGCAAATACAATAACTAAATACACGAAGATAATGTTCTCACTTGACGCTTTTAAGGGTGTGCAAACTCTGTAACATCACTGCCAGTGTTAGTCGCCTTACGTCTGTCGAAAAAATTATCTTTCTTGTCTTCTAATCAACGAATGGAATGTTCTTTACCTTTCAAGGGTGTGCGTCCGGTTGGACTCATGATCCGGTTGGTCGTCGCCTTTGGTCCAAGAAAATTCCAAACCAATGTCTTGATCGAGCGAAAAATCGTGGTTTGTGGATAAGCGGTCTTTTGCAAGCACCTTTTCATTATCCCACTTCTGACACCATTGTGAAATGTAAAATGAAAAATATATATGAATATTTAAATGTGAACAAAATGGATTTGGAATTGGTGATGATGATTATTATCTTTGTGGACCAAACTCTACTGTAGATGTTGAGCTAAGGCGATGTGATCTTCTGTGATGGCTGCGAGCGGTCTTTAAGTCGTTGTCGAATCAGAATCATCTTGCAGAGAGTAGACATCTTTGGTATACCGTATATATTACAACTATTTAAACTAATGTCTATCTATATACATGCTCGGCTGAGTGACATACGTCCTCGCCATTGGCTCTAAGTTGTACTCATCTCATTTCTAACTGTAACTCTATTCCCAACTCTATTCAACTCTATTCCATCTCCATGTAACTCTTTCTTTCCAACTCTTTCCTTTCAACTATCTCTCTTTTAACTTAATGCGCGAGGGCTATATATACTTATAAACACCTAATGTTGTGTCAGCAGTTTTGCTGCTAACCAGCTAATGATTACGATGCAGATTTCAATCCAAAAGAAGCATTGCGTAATCCTGGCTCTTTCTAGACTTCCTTAGACAATAGATAAGAATGCTGTGTAATGCTCGGTCATGTAGCTAATCCAACGGAATGATGACAAGGCTATATTTATGCATAGTGCAATGGCAATAATACTGAATCCTAAACTCGATGCTATGAAATACTATTATTTATATATGCGTCCTAACCTAATCTCGTAAACTAACT
Organism: Mastigias papua; assembly: GCA_964019165.1. Lineage (NCBI taxonomy): Eukaryota > Metazoa > Cnidaria > Scyphozoa > Rhizostomeae > Mastigiidae > Mastigias > Mastigias papua. The sequence goes on along the minus strand of OZ025273.1, from coordinate 4,468,010 downwards.
TAACCTTAAAACTAGCAATAATACTGGCTCTACCCCATGGAGCCTCGACGAAACAACTAATACAATAAACGCCAAATGGTACTCCTCAGTCTTTCCCAAGCACTGAGAGTCCAAGTGCGATAAACAACACTAAATGCGGAATACGAATGTAGACACGAGTGCTTTCGCAAGCCACTCTGTCTTCGGCCCAGTTAACAAGGTGTTAGTTTTATATAAAATCTATCCAAACAGTCTAGCAAAAATCTACCAAACAAACTAGCAGTATTACACACCCTATCCAAAGTATTGATAGTATTTTAATGTTTTGCTAGCAGAAAGGTAGCGGATTTGCATCTACCTTTAGCTATCCATCCCTAAAAGTCGTACGTCCCGAATTAAGCAAGGTTTTAGACATCATTCTTATCGTTGTTTAATGTAGTTTTCATTCATCTTTGTATACATATTCGTTGTTGAGACAATAATTTGAACCTTAAGTTCTATAATCTAGCGTCATCTCTTGTGTTTTACCTACATTGTTGGTGTAAGGATAGGTACGAATCCGGCACCTAGGATAAGGTTTTTAGTATACAGTCCTCTATTTAGCCTATCGGTTCACTGTGTTAGGGAAGATTCCCAACACTTTGAGTGGTCCGTACCGAGCCGGATTGGCCTGTAGTTAATATTTTATCGTGTATTTTACTGATTGTAGGTATTTTTAGCACTTAAGTATATTGTAGTCAGCCCTTGTTGTTAAGTAAGCAAGCAAGAGCTAGATAATATTCGAAGACAAGCAGAATGTCTCAACAGCGGTCTAGGATAGGCTTTGTGCCTAGGAACAGCGAGTTGGATGCAGCAATGCAGTTACTAGAATTGGGATACGGAGGTATGCACACCTACACGCATCATGAGGGGAGCAGATACAATTCTATTGACGTCCAATCAGTTGGATCAGTTGGATCAGTTGGTGACGTCAGGTCACATTCAGTTGGTGCACAATCAGTCGGATCAGTCGGTGATTTCAAATCACATTCAGTTGGTGCACAATCAGGCAGATCAGTTGGATCAGTTGGTGATTTCAGATCACATTCAGTTGGTGCACAACCAGTCAGATCAGTTGGATCAGTTGGTGATTTCAGGTCACATTCAGTTGGTGCACAATCAGTCGGATCAGTTGGATCAGTTGGTGATTTCAGATCACACTCAGTTGGTGCACAATCAGTCGGATCAGTTGGATCAGTTGGTGATTTCAGATCACACTCAGTTGGTGCACAATCAGTTGGATCAGTTGGTGACGTCAGGTCACACTCAGTTGGTGCACAATCAGTCGGATCAGTTGGTGATTTCAGATCACACTCAGTTGGTGCACAATTAGTTGGATCAGTTGGATCAGTTGGTGATTTCAGATCACACTCAGTTGGTGCACAATCAGTCAGATCAGTCGGATCAGTTGGTGACGTCAGGTCACATTCAGTTGGTGCACAATCAGTCGGATCAGTTGGTGATTTCAGATCACACTCAGTTGGTGCACAATTAGTTGGATCAGTTGGATCAGTTGGTGATTTCAGATCACACTCAGTTGGTGCACAATCAGTCAGATCAGTCGGATCAGTTGGTGACGTCAGGTCACATTCAGTTGGTGCACAATCAGTCGGATCAGTTGGATCAGTTGGTGATTACAGATCACATTCAGTTGGTGTCCAATCAGTCCCGTCAGTTGGTGATTACAGATCACATTCAGTTGGTGTCCAATCAGTTGGTGATTTTAGATTACAACCAATGCCATCAGCGGTTACCATCACAACCCATTCACCTCAGACGCATTATCCTAGGAATGCAGAGAAACATGCATATGCCTCTCCAACAAGCTATGCCCTAACGCAGATCGGCCAGCAAAGACAAGCTCAAGTACATTTTTCCCTCTCCCCCCAGCAACCACCCCTTGCCTATCAGATGTCTCGAGCGCCCCTCCAGCAGCAAAGGCCTTCCCCCCAAGTATCAAGTCCATTGAGCCATAGCAGCAATCAGTTGTCACAGGCCATTGTTAATTTGAAGCAAGCCGAAGAAGATCGATTCATTGCTTGGCGTTTGATTGAACGAATGCTGGCCTCCATTGCACTTGAAGGTTGCGACATGGAAGAGCTCAGAGATCAACAAGAAAGTCTGGTTAGAGCAAATAAGCGACTAGAAGAAAACACCACGAAGGTAGAGCTACGACAAAAGAAAGCTGGTGTGCCTGTGGAGGAGAGGTTAGATACTGTTGAGAGGCATGAGATGCAAGCCATGAAAGTGAGCTCAGTGTTGAGAAAGATTGAGAAGAAGCTTAAAAGTGATATGTCTACACCCAATACTGATGCTAATATCAAACATACTGGAATTCGACTCCCAAAAATGGAACTTAAAACATTTGATGGAAATGTCAGAAGGTGGCATGAATTTTGGGAGAGTTTTGAACATGGTGTACACAATAATGCATCATTGCCTGACCATCAGAAGCTGCAATACTTGAAGAACTGTCTCAGAGGTGCAGCATTTGTAACAATCTCGGACTTGGATATGAAAGGAGATCATTATGATGTTGCAGTCAGATTGCTGAAGGAGAGATATGGTCACAAGACTGTACTCCGAAAGTCGCACCTTGATGGCCTTGAATCCCTACCTGCAGTAAGTAATAGCTACGATTTGCAGAAGCTGAAAAGATTCTACGATGAGCTGGAATGCCATGTGAAAGCTTTAGCAGCTATTGGAGTACAGTCAGTAGAGTACGCAACTACTATGGTGCCAAAGATCATCAGCAAATTGCCTATGGAGATCCGCATTAAGCTCACAGAAGGACAGGAAGAAAACGAGGACCTACCTGTAAATGAACTGTTGGAAGGCCTAAGAAGGGCCATAAAGGTAATGGAGAAATGCGGAGTACAGATGAAGACTCCTTTAGAGCATAGCAGACAATTCGAAAGGAAGCAGCAAAAAGCTTCACCCCCCTTTCCTTCAAAACCAATGATGTCATCTGGTGCCACATTAACATCAACTGAAAGAAAAGACAAGTGTGAATTCTGTCTTGGAAGGCATCAAGCAACAGCATGCACCAAATATAAATCAGTAAAAGACAAGGAGATGGTATTACGAAAGTACAATAGATGCTATGGATGTTTGAAGAAAGGGCACCTGCTGAAACAATGTAACAATGCAAAAGTGTGCAAGAAGTGTCACAAAGATAAGCATCATGAGACACTATGTAGAGGTATCAATGAACCTACTGGTGTGGTAAGTCCAGCATTGTTAATGAGCCCTACAGCAGCAGTTGCATACCAAACAGTAAAAGCAACATTGCAGTCTGTCAATGGTGGTGAACCAGTAACTTGCAGGGTGTTACTGGATAGTGGAAGCGCAAGAAGCTTCATCACTGAAAAGTTAGTAAGAAGACTTAACAGCAAGCCAGTAAGAGAAAAGCAATGTCAAAGGTTTGAAGGCCTTAACGAGACCATTCAAGAGCTAGAAACAGAATGTCATGTAGTGCGCCTCACCAGTATGGATGGTAAATACAGTGACGATATAGAGGTCAAGACGTTACCGGCAATAACCACCATTGGAAATCCAGCTCCATTGAAGCTAAAGCAGTTGTACCCGCACCTAAAGGACTTGTTCTTCACAGATGTATCACAGAAGCGACTCCTGGAAGTGGATATGTTAATAGGAAGTGAGCATTTGGCAGAACTTCAGACTGGATACATCAAGAAGGGAAAACGTGGTGAACCCGTTGCAGTACTAACAAAGTTGGGTTGGACGTTAATGGGTTCAACAGATCAAGGTATGGAGCAAAAAAGCACTGAGCCTACAAATCTGATTGTTGAAGATCAGATGGAGATAAAAGATGTCGTCTCCAGGTTGTGGGACTTAGAAACACTGGGAATCAGGGAAAAAGATCCGGTGCATACAGCGTTCGAAGAAGAAATTGTCTTCAATGGAACCAGATATGCAGTCCCTTTGCCATGGAGGGAGGGAAAGTTTAGAGTCCCAGTTAACAGAGGATTGGCAGAAGGGAGACTAAAAAATCAACTCAGGAAATTGAAGAGCACTCCAGAAATCCTAGAACAGTATGACAAAATAATCAAGCAGCAACTGGAGGAAGGAATTGTAGAAGAAGTTCCCAGTGACCCAAGTGGCAACAGGATAACATACATTCCACATCAAGCAGTTGTTCGCGAAGATGCAGCAACAACTAAAGTCAGAATTGTGTATGATGCATCTGCAAAGGTTGCAAAAGGAGCAAAATCATTGAATGAATGTCTGCACACAGGACCATCACTGAATCCACTTCTCTATGCTATTCTTCTAAAGTTCAGGATGTATCCAATCGTTCTTATGGCTGACATTAAACAAGCATTCTTACAGATTGAAATTGTCCCAGAGGACCGTGACGTAATGCGATTTTTGTGGGTGAAAGACATTCAAGCTCAAGAACCAGAGTTGTGGGAGCTGAGATTCACAAGAGCAATTTTTGGTGCCGGACCAAGCCCATTCATCTTATCTGCGACAGTGCATCATCATCTTAATAAGTATGATGACAAAGAACTGGTTGAAGATATAAAGACCAGTCTATATGTTGATGATTACCTGTCTGGAGGTAATAATGCAGACGAATTAATAAAGAGAAAACAGAAGCTGCAGCAAATGTTCGAGGAAGGCGGATTTTGTCTGCGAAAGTGGTTTAGCAATGATCCTGAAGTATGCAGAAAGATAAATCCAGAAGCAACAAAAGAGCGACGAAAAGTGCTTGGTGTGTGCTGGCAGCCTGAAGATGACATTCTAAATGTGGACCTGAGAGTGGAAGAGCTAAAAGGCCCAATCACAAAACGAGTACTGTTAAGCTGTCTTGCATCCATTTATGATCCATTAGGACTTGCTGGACCAGTTGCACTAAAAGCCAGAGCTATATTTCAAGCCACCTGTGTGAAAGGCATAGGTTGGAATGATGTTTTACCAGAAGAAGAACTCAGACAGTTCAACAGCTGGATGCAGAGCCTGAAAGAGATGAATTATTTATCAGTCCCAAGAAGAGTAGTGGATAGTGTCTGTGAAATGGATCTTCGTGAAGTGGATATCCATGTGTTTTGTGATGCAAGCTGTGTGGGGTACTGTGCAGCAGTGTATATTGTCACAATGTGCCCTGGAAAAGGGACAAGCAGTTGGCTATTAACTGCAAAGTGTAGACTCGCACCATTGAAGAAGATGACTATACCAAGGTTGGAGTTACTATCTGCAGTAACGGGAGCAAGACTTGCCAAATCAGTAATGGAAACTTTGACAGCATGGAAGATTAGACAGATCTTCATATGGCTAGACAGTACAACAGCATTGTACTGGATTGCAAATAAAGGAGCATGGAAACCATTCGTCAACAATAGAGTCAAAGAAATCCATAAATTAGTGCCAGATGCAGTATGGGGTCATTGTCCTACAGAGGAAAATCCTAGTGACCTGGGAACGAGGGGAGCAACAGCAGCAAAATTACAAAACAGCAAGCTCTGGTGGGAAGGTCCAGAATTTCTTAAAGGGATACGAGACAATTGGCCAACCCGACCAGAACACTTGAAGCCCTCCAAGGAGCAGGAGGCAGAAGTTCAAGAAAAGGCACCAACATTGATGTTCAAAATTGAGGGGAGCACACAGACAAGGCTACAATCAGACCAGGAAGACAATGACAGCAGAAGCACCTACAAGAAGAAGCAAAAGAAGAACTGCAAATGTGAAGGCCATAGTCAGCACAATTTCAGACGATTCAATCAAGAGGATCATGATTGAAGAGGGGAGTGTGTGCTGAACTGGGCCTACCCATTTCTCATAAAAGCCCCAAGGCAATGACCTGGGGATGACCTGGGAAAATGGGGCACTTGGACAGTCATGTGTGATTCTAGGACATTCGTTACAAATATGGACCATTGGGACAGTGAAAGAACTTTCCATACATGCGCGAAGGACATATGAGAGCGCAGCAAGTCTCAGTGGCACATAATGGAACGTTGACATTTTGAACGATAGGTGTAAATACGTAACTGGTAGCCTTTTGTTAGAGTAATTGGTAGTACGCTTTATCTTGCATGGAGCAATAGGCGATCCCCCTTAGCTAGGTTATTTAAGCAGCTATCGCGCCTATTGTTCACTTCTAAAAATCTATCGAAGTCATAACATGCTCTAGTGCGTGTGTGAGTGTGAGACGTGCTCTAGTTTGTAGAGTGACCGTCACTCTTTGGTACAGTTTGTGTATCGGAAGAAAGGGCAAGCCGGTGCAGCAAAGACAAGAATAGAGAACAAGACCGTGCTGAGAAAGCTATTGTATAATCGTGAGTTCCTTTTCTATTTTCGTAAGGCGCCCAAGTTAGTCGAGTACAGCTGAGATCCAGTTGGGATCATCATAATCATCATAACGAACTCTACTACAGTTCGCAAGGAAGCTGTTCAGTGGACACAATAAGAAAGCTCTTTTATGAAGCCTTTTTGAATGAACTTCTTTATGTTGTATTGGTAGTTTAGATTAGAGTTTTATATTAGATACCCCAATCGTGTCCACTGTTATTGGTGTACACATAGGCAGTTAGTGTACACACCCTATCCAAAGTATTGATAGTATTTTAATGTTTTGCTAGCAGAAAGGTAGCGGATTTGCATCTACCTTTAGCTATCCATCCCTAAAAGTCGTACGTCCCGAATTAAGCAAGGTTTTAGACATCATTCTTATCGTTGTTTAATGTAGTTTTCATTCATCTTTGTATACATATTCGTTGTTGAGACAATAATTTGAACCTTAAGTTCTATAATCTAGCGTCATCTCTTGTGTTTTACCTACATTGTTGGTGTAAGGATAGGTACGAATCCGGCACCTAGGATAAGGTTTTTAGTATACAGTCCTCTATTTAGCCTATCGGTTCACTGTGTTAGGGAAGATTCCCAACAACCCTTCTGTCCATGTCAGCAGGTACAGCAATGTCCACAATGATGCAAACTTTCTATTTCTTATCAATTACAACAATATCAGGCCTTCTTGCCTCTATCACATTGTCACACTGAATATTTATGTCCCAGAGAAGTTTGACGCTGTCATTTTCTTCAACACTGTCCGGAATGTGATCATACCATTTTTCTTGGTGCTCTATTTCATGTCTTTTACACAAATCCCATTGGATCTTCTTAGCAACATTATCGTGTCTTCTCTTGTACTCTTTCTGGGCAAGTTTTTCACACCCACTAACAATATGTTGAACGCTTTCTCCACATTTTCCACACATTCTGCACAGGGGGCTATCAATGCTTTTGTCAATATTATGCTTAATATAGTTTGTTCTAAGTGCCTGTTCCTGGGTAGCAATAATAAAGCCTCTGTTTTAACTTTGAGATCACCTCTGGATAGCCAATACCAAGATTTTTCCTTGTCAACGTTATCCGATATTTGTTTACTGAATTAACCATGCATCTTCTTTTCCAAAAATTTCTTCTTACGTTCCACCTACCATATCTTCTGCTGTAGAGATAAAGCACGGAAAAGTTCTGACCTGTTATGCTTGTTACTTATCTTTTCCTTTGTAGAGCAATCTTGGCTAGCCAATTGCAAGTTGCCTTGTAATAGTAAGAATTGTAATTGTAGTTTAATTGAATAAAATCAACAGTTTCCGTTATTATTAGTATCATTATGACCGCAAAGCTGATAAGAATCTCCCCTTTTTGCAAACTTACAGGCTATGTATTCTGAGGTTAAGCTTATCAATCTGTCAATGAGTGTGCTCCGTATATTGGGAAGTTCCTCCGATTTCTTTTTTATTAGTGCTTAATGATCTGCATCTCGATAGTTCTCATCAACAGCAGATCATTTTGAAAGCATCAAATTGTGCAATAAGTTGCAGTTATTGCATTTTTGGCAGACACGACAAATCGTGGTTGGGCCCGGAGCTCATTAACTTTTGATGGTTGCTTAATCTTTTTTTTATCTTTATTAATGCTGTTATTAGCTTTTAAGATTGTTATTGGCTGCTTGGCTATAGCAGACGAGCCATTTGTACACTAGCATAGAATAGTGAGGTGTACAATTGTAACTCTTGTAGTGCATAAAACTATTCTTTCACTATCATGAAGTTTCAGCCAAAGTGTTATTATTAGATATGTTTAGGGAGAGTAGCCCTTCAGCCGTAGCTGTTTTTCAAGGGGTGCTCCATCTAAATGCCAAATGCCAACCAGTGCCAAGCTTCTTCCAAAAATTTAATTACCGCCTTTCATAAATGATAATTATGGTGCTAAATGTTCTCAATTTTCTGAACAATACAGAAGAATTCTGAAATTTCTGACAGCGCTTGTGTTAGAGAGGGTGTAGTCACCCTGCCCCACAAGCCATTGCTGGTACCCCATACCTAAGTCTTCTTCTGATTACTGTTCCAATACTCCCTTTTTCTACTTTATTCATTTCCAGCAAAAAAAGTACACAGATAGGAACAAAAGTTAACTGCTTCACAATTGTTTTCTTTCTATGTCTTCCACAATGCTGCGGTTTTTGTTAACCATTCTCTCTGGAATAGATGTGCTTACAGTTACATCCCGTTTACACTGTATTGGACATTGGTCACACATTGATCCGCTACAAAAACTGCTCCACGCAGTCGCGTTTACATTGTACCGGTACAGCTTTTGACCCGTATCAGGTACGTAGACAAGTATTACTATTATTATAAATTCTTTCGTTTAAAGTTGCCTACAAAAATATAGCTTTAATTGCTAATTTAGGCCAACTATTTACAAAAAATAAACATAATGTTAGAATGAAGATAATGTGCTACAATGAAGATATAATATAATTAAAAGATATAAGTTACAATAAAAGCCTAAATTAGGATAAACAAATTTTGCATAGTCTTTAGTTGCAGGTTTCACGTTTGCAGGCTTTAATAAGCCTTTAAAAATTTTAAGGGAGTCTGATTTTTTCAGTTCTGGTAGTAGTACCTCCCATACTTTTCCCTCGCAATTCTAACTGCATCGATTCCAAGTCCAGTTGTTTTCGTCTTTGGTAGTTGTAGTTTATCAGAACACCTGACCATAGGTTGTATTGCAACACTTTTTCTTCAAAAATTTGCTTTATAAAGCTGCGATTTTGATAATGTTTTATTTTCTATTGTGAGCAACTGCAGGTTCTTCTGATGAACGGTTGCCGAATTATCCATTGCTAATAAGTTTTCAAAACTGGACACATTGTCCTTGTATGCGATTCTTAGGGCCATTTTATGTATCTTATTTATCTTATTATTTAAGTCTCTATCATGAAGCATCCAAATCAGCGAGCAGTAGCTATACTGGAACATGACCAATGCGTTCATCAGCAGTTTTAGTTTCTTGGGTTCCATGTAGATTAAAATGCAAGTAAGAGCATGAAGCTTTTGTCTGGCTTTTTTTTACATAGCATTTTGACATATGTTTAAAGCTTCACGTCTTGTGAAGCTGGGTAGTCAGTGCCCCCCCCCGAATAATTCGCTGAGATCGTATTTCGAGATGTTCCAAATAGTCGTTTAGTGGCAAACATTAGCTCATTTTCATCATTTTCAATCTTATCATTGTCATACCATATTATCATCTTCATACCTTCAATCTTATACCATATCATTTTGAATCTGCAAAAAAAATCCTTGAAATTCAATTTCACTCACTTTTGCACAACATGCCAACGCCACAACCTTACTTTTTGGTCAACCCTCGCTCATTTTCATCACTTTTCAATCTGCAGACAAAATCTTTGAAATTCAACTTCAGTCATTTTTGGGCAACATACCAAAGCTGAAAACTTACTTTTTGGCCAGCATACGCTCATTTTCATCACTTTTCAATTTGCACAAACCACTTGAGCAAAATACCTACGCTACTGCCTTCCTTTTCGACTACAATTAGCTCAGTTCTGTCACTTTTAAATCTCCAAACAAAGTCTTTCAAATTTAATTTCAGTCATGTTTGGGCAAAATGCCAAAGTTATAGTCCTACATCTTAGACAAAATTGGCTCATTTTCATCACTTTTCACTTTCACAACAAAATCTTTGAGGTACAAGCTAAGTCATCTTTGAGCAATAGGAAGGCTATAGGCTCTTGTCCAACCTTGGCTCATTTTACTCACTTTCCAACCTGCAAACCACAGCTTTGAAGTTCAGTTTGGGTTATTTTTGGTCAAGGTAGCAAGGCCAGTGGCGGATCCAGACCGAGTTCCCCGCTGCCCAGAACTCAGTCAGATTTTGCAAAATAAAATGATATTTCATTACATTCAAGTCAAAGTTAGCTAGATATATTATGGGTTACAATCAAGTTTCCAAAAAATTACATGATTTAATTCAATGACAGTGAAAAACACTATTGTTTCTCTCTCCCGGTTCTCTCGCCTACACTTTGAAAAATATTATTAGCTATGCGGAGCACTGTCATGGTTTGTATCTGCGGTGGACAATCCTTGGGAACTCACAGAACTCGGAAATAAAATCCTTGGGCATCGGAAATGATCAGAAATAGACAATAGATTTTCGATTTGGAACTCGGATGGAACCTAGTCAGACACAATCGTGGAACTCGGAAATGAAATCTATCAGAAACAATAAGTCAGTAGGTAAGAATTCGTTGATTGGTCCACGATTGTTTGGAAGTCATCTTTGTTTAGGCACATCCTGTTTCAATTCACTACAGTATTGAATTTTAATATGGCGAACTTTAGTGCACGTTTACCAACTGTATCTGCTTCCATCAAGATTCATAGACAGGGTTACCTGATGGGTTTCATGAAATAACATTAGGAAAGTTTGGTTATTTCAAAGGCAGACTGGGCTTTTGGGCTTGCCATTGAGTCATCGAGATCGAGATGTCACGGAGAGCTTTGCTAAGGACCAGTCTGCAGAGTAGAGTATGGCCACAGAATAGATAATAGGGTATGGCCTTTATCGATGGGATTTCGAGTCTGCATGAGCAAAAGGCCAGACGTCTGAGTGTGCACCTAGTCTCAGGAGTGTATTTGGATTCACATTACTTTTAGGCCTATCAATTAAAGCCGGTGTTTTTGCTTTTATCTGTTGTTTGCTCACACTGAAAACTTCTGCATTGAACAGCATTCCCTTATGAACAATTTCTACTTCATTATTATCATTATGGTGACTGGAAAATTTGAAATTAAGGAATTTTCCAAGCACTGGCACCTTTCAATACCCTGTCACGCCCGTTTCTGGTACCACATATACTCATGCCATCAACATAATCCTCCAGACTTAGAGACTTATCAAAGGATGTAGTACAGAATAGATAACCGTTTTAGAAAAATTATATCCATAGGAGAGAGGTTATATAACCACCAGTTGGGAAAGAATTTTCATTCTCCTATAGAACATTACAGATCATCTAGGGAAACCTGTATCTAAAGTAGACTTTGCCATATGAATGATTGCCTGCAAAATGGAAAACAATAATTTTCCAGAAATCTGCATGATTTCCACAGTTGTGATATAATAATTTCTGCTTCATTATCTATTCTATGTATATATTCAGTATTTCAATTGATTTCTAAGTGCTTTTAAGGCCTTAGCTTTGACTGTTTATGCAATTTTTTATTTGTTCAAAACCCTGTAACAATAAATGGGCAGCGCCCCATAGTACCTCTACCTCGAGAAAATAGTACACATCTTAGCATTATGGGGACAGGAAGCCATTAGGTGTCTCCTTAATGTTTAACAGCAATTTTGGCTAATTGAGCGGTTGCTTGCTGTATAAAAGGGCGTGGTCTTAAAATTCTCCTAGCACACTTTGACCCCACCCCTCCAAATAATTGGAACTCAGTCAGATTTTAGGCTGGATCCGCCCCTGAAGGCTATAACCTTAAATTTTGGCCAAATTGACTCTTTTATAACTTTTCGATCTGCAAACAAAATATCGAAAGACTTTACTAACAGATTGACAAGTGATGACCATGAGCCAATTTTAGCAAAAACGTAAGCCTGTACCCTTTGTATTTTGCCCACAAATGCTCCAAATTTGAATGTCAAAGATTCGGTTTACAGATTGAGGCGTGATGAAAATGAGCCAAGGCTGGTCAAAAAATAAGACAATAGCCTTGCTATTTCGAACAACGATGATCCACGGTGAATTTCAAAGGTCTTCTTTATAGATTGGAAAGTGACTACAGTGAGTCAAGGTTGGACAAGAACTAGGCCTATAGATCTGTTATATTGCCCAAAGATGACTTAACATTTAGTTCAAAGATGTTGTTGCGAGATTGAAAGTGATGACAATGAGCCGATATTGGACAAAAAGTACGAATATAGCTCTGGTGCTTTACCGAAAATTGGCCAAACATTGAAACTAAAGGAAGTTGATTACAGAATGAAATGAGATGAAAATGAGCCAATTTTCACTGAATGCTAAGAATATAGCCTTGGTATTTCACCACGAAGGGAGCAAAATCGAAGCTAGATCACATTGACTCACGTCCGGCACGAAATAAAACTGACCAATTTTCCAGAAAACATCTAAGACAATACCTTACATATTATCTCACAAACTGCTCTAAATAAATTGACAACGACACGTATTGATTGCAGACTGACAACGGACAAACACGAGCAACCCTTAACACACCACCAAAGTTATAACTTTGTTACATTTCACTGCAAACACAACAACACACGTTCAGATATTATACTTCCACCTTGAACAGTGAAGACAATGAGCAATTTTTGGCCAAAAAGTAAGGCTATAACCTTGGTATTTTGCCGAAAAATGACCAAAATTGAAATTGATTGATTTTGATTGCAGATTGAAAAGTGATCCAAATCAGCGATTTTTGGCCAAAAAGTAAGGCTATAACCTTGGTATTTTGCCGGAAAATGACCAAAATTGAAATTGATTGATTTTGATTGCAGATTGAAAAGTGATCCAAATCAGCGATTTTTGGTCAAAAAGTAAGGCTATAACCTTGGTATTTTGCCGAAAAATGACCAAAATTGAAATTGATTGATTTTGATTGCAGATTGAAAAGTGATCCAAATCAGCGATTTTTGGCCAAAAAGTAAGGCTATAACCTTGGTATTTTGCCGAAAAATGACCAAAATTGAAATTGATTGATTTTGATTGCAGATTGAAAAGTGATCCAAATCAGCGATTTTTGGCCAAAAAGTAAGGCTATAACCTTGGTATTTTGCCGAAAAATGACCAAAATTGAAATTGATTGATTTTGATTGCAGATTGAAAAGTGATCCAAATCAGCGATTTTTGGCCAAAAAGTAAGGCTATAACCTTGGTATTTTGCCGAAAAATGACCAAAATTGAAATTGATTGATTTTGATTGCAGATTGAAAAGTGATCCAAATCAGCGATTTTTGGCCAAAAAGTAAGGCTATAACCTTGGTATTTTGCCGAAAAATGACCAAAATTGAAATTGATTGATTTTGATTGCAGATTGAAAAGTGATCCAAATCAGCGATTTTTGGCCAAAAAGTAAGGCTATAACCTTGGTATTTTGCCGAAAAATGACCAAAATTGAAATTGATTGATTTTGATTGCAGATTGAAAAGTGATCCAAATCAGCGATTTTTGGCCAAAAAGTAAGGCTATAACCTTGGTATTTTGCCGAAAAATGACCAAAATTGAAATTGATTGATTTTGATTGCAGATTGAAAAGTGATCCAAATCAGCGATTTTTGGCCAAAAAGTAAGGCTATAACCTTGGTATTTTGCCGAAAAATGACCAAAATTGAAATTGATTGATTTTGATTGCAGATTGAAAAGTGATCCAAATCAGCGATTTTTGGCCAAAAAGTAAGGCTATAACCTTGGTATTTTGCCGAAAAATGACCAAAATTGAAATTGATTGATTTTGATTGCAGATTGAAAAGTGATCCAAATCAGCGATTTTTGGCCAAAAAGTAAGGCTATAACCTTGGTATTTTGCCGAAAAATGACCAAAATTGAAATTGATTGATTTTGATTGCAGATTGAAAAGTGATCCAAATCAGCGATTTTTGGCCAAAAAGTAAGGCTATAACCTTGGTATTTTGCCGAAAAATGACCAAAATTGAAATTGATTGATTTTGATTGCAGATTGAAAAGTGATCCAAATCAGCGATTTTTGGCCAAAAAGTAAGGCTATAACCTTGGTATTTTGCCGAAAAATGACCAAAATTGAAATTGATTGATTTTGATTGCAGATTGAAAAGTGATCCAAATCAGCGATTTTTGGCCAAAAAGTAAGGCTATAACCTTGGTATTTTGCCGAAAAATGACCAAAATTGAAATTGATTGATTTTGATTGCAGATTGAAAAGTGATCCAAATCAGCGATTTTTGGTCAAAAAGTAAGGCTATAACCTTGGTATTTTGCCGAAAATGACCAAAATTGAAATTGATTGATTTTGATTGCAGATTGAAAAGTGATCCAAATCAGCGATTTTTGGCCAAAAAGTAAGGCTATAACCTTGGTATTTTGCCGAAAAATGACCAAAATTGAAATTGATTGATTTTGATTGCAGATTGAAAAGTGATCCAAATCAGCG